>JAECXX010000108.1:1391250-2782500 GCA_018153305.1 Drosophila kurseongensis | reverse complement strand
TCCGATCAATCAGTTATATGGCAGCTATAGGATATAGTTGTCCGATCCCGGCCGTTCCGACTTATATACTGCGTGCAAAGGAAAGAAGGGTGTGTGCAAAGTTTCAATTCGATAGCTTTAAAACTGAGAGACTAGTTTGCGTAGAAACAGACAGACGGACAGACGGACAGACGGACATGGCTATATCAACTCAGGAGGTGATCCTGATCAAGAATATATATACTTTATAGGGTCGGAGATGTCTCCTTCACTGCGTTGCACACTTTTGACCAAAATTATAATACCCTCTGCAAGGGTATAACAAGAAAGGAAAGCTAACTTCGGGCGGAGCCGAAGTTGAAATACCCTTGCAGAATATTCTGTAAATTATATTCTCCAAAATTATTCATATGATGCATTCTTAACACTCATAAAAAATCCCAACTTCCTAACTTTACAAACACCAAAGTTATGGCATTTCCGATCAATAAGTAATATGGCGGCTATAGGATATAGTCCGCCGATCCTTATGAAATTTTATTGGTGGGATTGATTGGCCAAATATAAAACCCATAGAAAATCCCAACTTCCTAACTTTACAAACACCAAAGTTATGGCATTTTCGACCAATCAGTTATATGGCAGCTATAGGATATAGTCGGCCGATCCTTATGAAATTTGGTAGGTCGGATTGATTGGCCTAATATAGAACCCATAGGAAATCCCAACTTCCCACCTTAACAAACACCAAAGTTATGGCATTTCCGATCAATCAGTTATATGGCAGCTATAGGATACAGTCGGCCGATCCTTATGAAATTTGGTAGGTCGGATTGATTGGTCAAATATAAAACCCATAGAAAATCCCAACTTCCTAACTTTACAAACACCAAAGTTATGGCATTTCCGATCAATCAGTTATATGGCAGCTATAGGATATAGTCGGCCGATCCCGGCCGTTCCGACTTATATACTGCGTGCAAAGGAAAGAAGGGTGTGTGCAAAGTTTCAACTCGATATCTTTAAAACTGAGAGACTAGTTTGCGTAGAAACAGACAGACGGACAGACAGACGGACAGACGGACATGGCTATATCAACTCAGGAGGTGATCCTGATCAAGAATATATATACTTTATAGGGTCGGAGATTTCTCCTTCACTGCGTTGCACACTTTTGACCAAAATTATAATACCCTCTGCAAGGGTATAAAAATAAAACAAGAAAGGAAAGCTAACTTCGGGCGGAGCCGAAGTTGAAATACCCTTGCAGAATATTCTGTAAATTATATTCTCCAAAATTATTCATATGATGCATTCTTAACACTCATAAAAAATCCCAACTTCCTAACTTTACAAACACCAAAGTTATGGCATTTCCGATCAATAAGTAATATGGCGGCTATAGGATATAGTCCGCCGATCCTTATGAAATTTTATTGGTGGGATTGATTGGCCAAATATAAAACCCATAGAAAATCCCAACTTCCTAACTTTACAAACACCAAAGTTATGGCATTTTCGACCAATCAGTTATATGGCAGCTATAGGATATAGTCGGCCGATCCTTATGAAATTTGGTAGGTCGGATTGATTGGTTAAATATAAAACCCATAGAAAATCCCAACTTCCTAACTTTACAAACACCAAAGTTATGGCATTTCGGATCAATCAGTTATATGGCAGCTATAGGATATAGTCGGCCGATCCGGGCCGTTCCGACTTATATACTGCGTGCAAAGAAAAGAAGGGTGTGTGCAAAGTTTCAACTCGATATCTTTAAAACTGAGAGACTAGTTTGCGTAGAAACAGACAGACGGACAGACGGACAGACAGACGGACAGACGGACAGACGGACATGCTTATATCAACTCAGGAGGTGATCCTGATCAAGAATATATATACTTTATAGGGTCGGAGATGTCTCCTTCACTGCGTTGCACACTTTTGACCAAAATTATAATACCCTCTGCAAGGGTATAAAAATAAAATAAGCGATAAGAACATAAGCTCATGTCTATTTATATGCTAGTCCATATACATATTTGGTGATTTGGGTTTTTCCAATTGTTGGCCGACGGATGAGAGACTTGGACGGCCACGTACTATAGATAAGAATATATTATATTTTATAATATTTTAGGCTTCGTTGTTTCTTCAACTAACAGCTACATTTCAGTTCACTTTTTAAATTTGTTTTGAGTAGGTCGAACAACTTAAGATGCTGAGGCTATTATCCTATTTCCTTGGCTTATTAATTTTTCCAAGTGTGCAAGGAGGGATTGGGTTGAATTCAAAGGATCAGTCGTCGTGCGTTCTCCAAGATGCACCACAACAATGCGGCTCCTTCTGCCTGGCCGCACTCAACCCGCTATTTGATGACTCTGATAATATCCGAAAAAGGTTGGAAGAAATCGAGGCAGGACTCGAATCGAGATTCAAGCAGGCGGAAGAAAAATATATGACGGTGAACTCCGAAATGAAGAACCAACTGCAGGAACTCATCACAAAAGAAGACTTCGCGAATTCAATTCAGGCTCAGGATGCGAGATTCGACAGAATGGAGGCACTTATGAAGGTGAGTTACTGATAGCAGACATACAGACAGACATTCAGACTGACAGACAAATAGAAATCTTAGAAATCCCATCGATATTGCTTATCTAAGTTTATAGGTAAATTTAATGTATAAAAAACACAATTGTAACAGCTTTTTAGAAAATAAGTACAATACTGCAACGAAAGTTCATTACACAAATTTTGTTCAGTTTGTTTTGAATCGACGCTGATAACGTTATCAATACTTTCTTTTGTCAGCGTAATTAAGATTTATTGCAGTAACCAACTTATTTAAATATTTAAAACGAATGCAATGATTATTGTTTTAACGCCTGTTCTAAATCATTTTGTACAGATAAAAATAACAGCCGATGCCAACGATGATCTCAAAAGCCAAGTAAATACTTTAGAAGACACCATAAAAGACTTGCAGAGTCAGTTAAAAATATCCAAAGGTCAAACCAAAAGCAAAGAAGATATTTTAAGGGTGAAAGAGGAGCAAATCAAACGCCAGCACGAACACCTTAAAAATAGAGATGAACAAATCTCTGACCTTAGCAATCAAATTAAGGCGATTGAAAAAACAAAATCAGAACTATCCAGTCTGCTTTCTGAATTGCGGAAAACTGATGACAATTTACCTGACTCTTGTCCCAGTGGCAGTCCCAATGGGATTTACCAAATAAAGGTTCGAGGTCTTGAACCCTTTAAAGTGTCATGTGCATCTTCTCCACCTGGTTATACTGTAATTCAGAGACGCATTGACGGATCCGAGAACTTCAATAGAACCTGGAATGACTATAAATCTGGATTTGGAAATGTCAGTAGAGAATTCTTCGTCGGGCTGGAAAAATTGCATCGGATGACTGAGGCACGACCCCACGAACTCTACATTAAACTTGGGAAGGTTAATGGATCCACCAGCTACGCTTATTATAATGACTTTAAGATCGGGAGTGAGGAGGAATTGTACGAGTTGAAGAATCTAGGGAAATATTCTGGTAAAGCCGGAGACTCCCTTACATACAGTAAGAACCAAAAGTTCTCCACATTTGATCGGGATAATGTCATGAATGGCTATGCAAATTGTGCCATTGTACTTGGTGCATGGTGGCACAAAGCCTGTTCACCCAGGTATACCTGTTTATTTATGCTCTTATTAAATCTTCTTACTATAATCACTTCAAATTACAGTCCGCTCAATGGAGAATACTTCAAAGATGGCAAAGGTTATGGAGGAATTGTTTGGGTAACATGGCGTGAAAATTTTGATGAATCACTTACCTTTGTCGAAATAATGATAAGGCCCAAGTCCTTATGAGTCGCACTGTTTAAGTATGAAATATTTTAATACTAATAAAAAACTAAATCTATACTGTACTCTTAATGCTGTCTGGTGTTAATTTGATTTTATTTGATGAAATGGGAGATTTGATAAAGTGATTGAGATTATTTTACAACAGCTCTGCGTTATTTAGTAACATAAATTCGGATAAGTGGAGAGGGTTGGTAAGGTATTTGCAGATTTTACTCAATTTGTGTTTAAGGAATCTGTCAGTGCGTTTTTGGGTGCTTTCAATCCGCCAGAATTCGGAATCTTGAATACGGAATCTTGAATCCGGATCCTAGGAAACATTCATTCAAGGCCACTCCCTATATAAACAATGGGGACTATGCAAGTTTTCATTCGGATGCCGTCTGCCATTGTTATTAATTTGCATATTTATAAGTTTTTGTTAAGTCATTTTGATGGGTATGTAAAGGAGTTTGGGAAAATGATCTGAATAAGGGTACTTTCCAGCCTGAAGACACTGCCCAAGGGGCAAAGTCAAGGCAACGATTGTCTTTCTGCTCTGGTGTTGAATGAGATTCCCGTAATCAATTCTAATACCGCAAGACGGTGTCTACAAACATACTTGCGCACAGATAAGCACTTTAGTAGCATCTGAAGATCATTCTGCGGTTCTAGATTAGCAGCTAGCTAGGCACATAAATACATAAGTACGAAACGAGTGCGTAAAGCGATCGCTTTTTATACCCAGGGGATATTATAATTTAGGTCAGAAGTTTGCAATGCCAAACATTTCCGGCCTTATACCTTATACAATACAGGTGCAGTTTTTCGCAAATTGAAAACAAATTACACAAGAAATGAAGCAGTTCCGGCAAGCTAGGGACTAGTTTGCGTAGAAACGGACGGGCAGACGGACATGGCTAGATCGATTCCCCTATTGATCCTGATCAAGAATATATATACTTTACAAGGTCGGAAATGTCTCCTTCACTGCATTGCAAACTTTGACTGAAATTATAATACCCTCTGCAAGGGTATAAAAATATACCTATACTTATATGAAACTGAATTAATGAACACAGCTTGTAAAGCCAATTACAAATACTGCAAATTTTAATGTGACCCGGAAATACGCTTTCTAAACTTTTATATTAAGTCTTTAAAATTTTACTATTAATCCGTAAGCCTCTTGTGTAGAATTTGTTTTTTTTATGCTAAATAATATAAAAAACAAGAAAGGAAAGCTAACTTCGGGCGGAGCCGAAGTTGAAATACCCTTGCAGAATATTCTGTAAATTATATTCTCCAAAATTATTCATATGATGCATTCTTAACACTCATAAAAAATCCCAACTTCCTAACTTTACAAACACCAAAGTTATGGCATTTTCGACCAATCAGTTATATGGCAGCTATAGGATATAGTCGGCCGATCCTTATGAAATTTGCTAGGTCGGATTGATTGGCCTAATATAGAACCCATAGGAAATCCCAACTTCCCACCTTAACAAACACCAAAGTTATGGCATTTCCGATCAATCAGTTATATGGCAGCTATAGGATACAGTCGGCCGATCCTTATGAAATTTGGTAGGTCTGATTGATTGGTCAAATATAAAACCCATAGAAAATCCCAACTTCCTAACTTTACAAACACCAAAGTTATGGCATTTCCGATCAATCAGTTATATGGCAGCTATAGGATATAGTCGGCCGATCCCGGCCGTTCCGACTTATATACTGCGTGCAAAGGAAAGAAGGGTGTGTGCAAAGTTTCAACTCGATATCTTTAAAACTGAGAGACTAGTTTGCGTAGAAACAGACAGACGGACAGACAGACGGACAGACGGACAGACGGACAGACGGACAGACGGACATGCTTATATCAACTCAGGAGGTGATCCTGATCAAGAATATATATACTTTATAGGGTCGGAGATGTCTCCTTCACTGCGTTGCACACTTTTGACCAAAATTATAATACCCTCTGCAAGGGTATAAAAACACCAAAGTTATGGCATTTCCAATCGTTCAGTTAAGTGGCGGCTATAGGATATAGTCGGCCGATCCCTATGAAATTTAGTGGGTCAGATTGATTGGCCAAATATAAAACCCATAGAAAATCCCAACTTCCTAACTTTACAAATCCCAAAGTTATGGCATTACCGATCAATCAGTTATATAGCAGCTATAGGATATAGTCAGCCGATCCTTATGAAATTTGGTAGGTCAGATTGATTGGCCAAATATAAAAGCCATAGAAAATCCCAACTTCCTAACTTTACAAATCCCAAAGTTATGGCATTACCGATCAATCAGTTATATGGCAGCTATAGGATATAGGCGGCCGATCCTTATGCAATTTGGTAGGTCGGATTGACTGGCCAAATAAAATACCCATAGGAAATCCCAACTTCCTAACTTAACAAACACTAAAGTTATGGCATTTCCGATCAATCAGTTATATGGCAGCTATAGGATATAGTTGTCCGATCCTGGCCGTTCCGACTTATATACTGCGTGCAAAGGATCGACGGCTGTGTGCAAAGTTTCAATTCGATATCTTTAAAACTGAGAGACTAGTTCGCGTAGAAACAGACAGACGGACAGACAGACGGACAGACGGACAGACGGACAGACGGACATGGCTATATCAACTCAGGAGGTGATCCTGATGAAGAATATATATACTTTATAGGGTCGGAGATGTCTCCTTCACTGCGTTGCACACTTTTGACCAAAATTATAATACCCTCTGCAAGGGTATAATGTGGTTGGCTACAAAAGTAAACAAGAGAGAACGCTATAGTCGAGTGCCTCGACTATTAGATACCCGTTACTCAGCTAAACAACTTAATATAAATTTGCCTTCTTGTATGTTTTTCGCCGCTCGAATTAGCACCTTGGCCAGCTGTTCCAAAGTCATCCGTTAGATGGCGCTACGGGCGATGAAAGGCGGAAATGTAGGCGCTAGCCAGGCTTAAGCGTTTAATGGGTTTTTGGGCGTTAGAGTGGGCGTGGCAAACTTTTATTAGGCCAATCGATAAGTATTGACGAAACAAATACATATCAATTACAATTTTCATAATAGCATCAAAACTGTGGCCACAGCTTGTGGCTTGTGGTCGTCAGAGGGGGCGTGGCACCATTTTGAAACAAACTTGCGCTGCGTAGGAACTTCTAAAATCTACATGCAAAATGCCAATCTTCTAGCTTTTATAGTTTCCGAGATCTCAGCGTTCATACGGACGGACGGACAGACGGACAGACAGACGGACAGACGGACATGGCTAGATCGACTCGGCTAGTGATCCTGAACAAGAATATATATACTTTATAGGGTCGGAAACGCTTCCTTCTACCTGTTACATACTTTTGCACGAATACAATATACCCTTTTACTTTACGAGTAACGGGTATAAATACTGCAAACTCTAATGTGACCCCAAAATACGCCTTTTAAATTTATATATTAAGCCTTAAAAATTAAACTATTAATCCGTGTTAAACTTAAACTGTACACCTCTTGTGTACAAATGCTTTCATTTTATGTTCTATTATGAAAAGAGGTTTATTTAAATAAAAACAAATTTTAGAAATATTCGATTTAAAAAGCGCCAGCCAAATAAAAAATTGTAATGAATGGAGTTGGGCTCTATTGGACAAAAGTTTGACAAGGTCCTAAATAACTATACAAATTGGGCTGTATGGCCGAAGACAAAACAAAACAAGAGAGAACGCTATAGTCGGGTGCCCCGACTATCAGATACCCGTTACTCAGGTAAAGGGAGTGCGAGGGAGATGGAGATAGAAACTTTGATCACGCATAACTTTTTAACGAATGGTCCGATTTGAAAAATTTCTTCTACATTTCGATAGGTATTGATAAACACAATAAAACTGCATTTTTACTTTTCCGAGAAATTAAAATTTTTAAAATCGTATATACGCGATTGTGGGCGTTAAAGGGGGCGTGGCACCTTTTTGAAACAAACTTGCGCTGCGTAGGAACTCCTAGAATCTGCATGCAAAATGCCAATCTTCTAGCTTTTATAGTTTCCGAGATCTCAGCGTTCATACGGACAGACAGACGGACAGACAGACGGACAGACGGACAGACGGACATGGCTAGATCGACTCGGCTAGTGATCCTGAACAAGAATATATATACTTTATAGGGTCGGAAACGCTTCCTTCTACCTGTTACATACTTTTGCACGAATACAATATACCCTTTTACTCTACGAGTAACGGGTATAATTAATTTCAGCAGAATGTTTAAACTTTAAGGCTGCGGACAACTTTCCCAATAGCCTCGAAAAACATGTCCCTCGAGTGCAGAGCTTTATGTTAACTGCATGTCAAAGCGATTGCTAACTAGGACAAAAACAGGACAAAACCAGCCTCTAATAGCAATTAAACCAAACGACGAACTTCGGCATGACTGACATGCCCAGAAATTGATGGCCCGGCATCAAGTGCGATTAATCCACGCTAAATGAAATTAATAAGCCGCTCAAAGTTTGCCGGGCCGAAAGATTTGGGCCAGTATTTAGTTGGCCTAAGTCGGCCCATCGCTTATCGCTCGTCGCATGTGTGCGGGGCTGGCATTTGGGAACATTTCAATTAAACATAATTACAATATTATCACTAAGCCGGCACACAAGCGTCGACCCGGTCCAAACCCAAACCCCAAGCCCCAAATATCCAAAACCCGTCCATTGTTTGCACGTCGTCAGCTCCGCCGCATGAGTGGCGGCAGTTTGAATATAATTAATACTTAAATCCGGTTTCGAAAGCCATTCCATTCATTACGGCCCGCTGGCTGTCAATTTTGTGTTTAGCGGCCGATGGGCTTGTCGAAAGTTTTGATCGCTGTCATCGCTCAAACGATGATCTCCCTAATCCGCCGCAGAGGCTGAGTGCTCCGCCAACCCGACCCGAAGATGAAAAGCCCGGATTGCTGCCAGGACAACGAAAGGAGTCGTCGTCGGGGATTGCCCTGTATCCTTTCTTTTGCGGCGCTTGTGCGCTTTCAGTTCCTTTATTCTCCCACCGATTTATTTGATTTGATAAGCCCTGACGCAAATGTGTTTCATTTACCTAACTCTCACGCCTTCAACTGGCTTTCTTTCTGGCCTCGACCAGAGTGAGCGAAAGGAACCGGGGGAGAAAATGGTCAAGAATAAGTGGAGGCCCCAACCCTGATCCCTTCGAGAAATCAGAGACCTCTGCTCGGTCATTCCAAATTTAGCCTGTCCCCAAAAGGTCCGCTTCAAACAAATCAATGGCGGTGAGGTGTGTCTATATATAATAAACTTGAGACTTGGAAATACTTATAAAGTTAATCTTTAGCTGGCTTTTTACCGGGAAATCCATATTAAGCAATTTAATTTTTCATGAACAAATACAGCTCTTTTAAAGATTCCTTAAACTGTCTATGCAATGGAGTTTTGGGCATTTTAAAATTAATTTCATGACAATGTCTTCTGGCTTTGCCACACAAAGGGTTACTTACTGTTGGCCTACAACTATTTCTCTTACACACATGTATATTTGCTATGGCATACTTTAATTAAGATTAATGCCCTTATCATCGTTCGCCTAATCCCTAAATCGTTTACAAATAATTATTTATTTCCGAAACTGTTCCTAAAGTGGCAGAGCATACCGCTTCAGCGGTCCAATACTGTTGATCCAAACGACTCTTTCAGTTTTTACAACTTTTTTACGAGGACCCCCGCCGCTGACCTCCGACCCTCCGCGGGGCCAAAGGTCACACAAGCCGAGACAGCCAGACACATTCAAATGGTTGTCATCAATTACGCGTGAAATGCGAAAATAAACAAGAGAGAACGCTATAGTCGGGTGCCCCGACTATCAGATACCCGTTACTCAGGTAAAGGGAGTGCGAGGGAGATGGAGATAGAAACTTTGATCACGCATAACTTTTTAACGAATGGTCCGATTTGGAAAATTTCTTCTACATTTCGATAGGTATTGATAAACACAATAAAACTGCATTTTTACTTTTCCGAAATATATACATTTTTAAAATCGTATATGAGCGATTGTGGGCGTTAAAGGGGGCGTGGCACCCTTTTGAAATAAACTTGCGCTGCGTAGGAACTCTTAGAATCTACATGCAAAATGCCAATCTTCTAGCTTTTATAGTTTCCGAGATCTCAGCGTTCATACGGACGGACAGACGGACAGACGGACAGACGGACAGACGGACAGACAGACAGACGGACAGACGGACATGGCTAGATCGACTCGGCTAGTGATCCTGAACAAGAATATATATACTTTATAGGGTCGGAAACGCTTCCTTCTACCTGTTACATACTTTTGCACGAATACAATATACCCTTTTACTCTACGAGTAACGGGTATAAAAAGGGCGGTTCGGGGAAAGAACATCCAACATCCGTGGGAATGCAGGGCATCCAGGACTTCCAGGACATCCGCGACGCAGGGCACGGAGCAAGGACTCCACCACATCGCCTGTTGCCTCTCGTCGAACTAATTAGCGTGAATTATGGGAGTTTGATGAGTTGCCTATGCTCGCCGTCGCCCTAATGAATGGTCGGTCGACAGTTTTGTTGACCATTTGTTGCATGCCACC
Organism: Drosophila kurseongensis; assembly: GCA_018153305.1. Taxonomy (NCBI): domain Eukaryota; kingdom Metazoa; phylum Arthropoda; class Insecta; order Diptera; family Drosophilidae; genus Drosophila; species Drosophila kurseongensis. The sequence goes on along the minus strand of JAECXX010000108.1, from coordinate 2,772,043 downwards.
ACATCGGCTCCTTAATGGCCACCGGGGAGGGGAGGGGGGCTCGACATAGTCCGTGCCGATTTCGAATCAATACACGCATCCGGAATGTTATCTGCCGTGGCTACATTCATTTATTCCGGCACAAAGACGACTTTGATTGATTGAGCCGCCAGCGGAGGGGAGCATATGTAGCTGGGAATAGGTGGGGGGGGGGGATGGTTATCCGTGGAAGATCCGATCACCATGGCCTATCATGTTAGCCCAGTCCTTGGACCCTTTGGCCGGGAACTTTACGACCCCCTCGAACCGTCTGTCGGTCTCCTTTTTAACTTGACATTTATCGCTTCATGCGCATTTCTTTTGCTTCTTCTTTTGCACCATCCCCCAGCCCCCTCCTTTCCGTCTGAGTTCCGCCTCCTCTGTCTGTGTTTCGCATGTTTGCAAGACTATATATTTACCAACTTAATTGGTAGTTATAGACGTTGTGCCTCAATCTTGGAGGCAGCCAGGCAAGTGGGGGGGCAACGCAGAAACAAAGGCCAAGATGAGGAGAAAGTCTGAAGGAGCGCTGCTTAAAGAGAATTTATTTGAATACCGATTATGTACGCAAGGGTTCATTCGCAGGGGCTTTAAGGTATTTAATCTAAATTACTTTCAATTAGCTGATATTACTCTGCTGCAAGAATTTCCTCATTAACGATTAGTCGTTACAAATCTTGATATTGAAATGAGTATACAAATATTTATATACTAATAAATTTACTCCGTTTTCAGTTGTCTAAGCCTTCTTAAGAATTATGTCTAGTGTGGCTGACCTACTGAATACTGATATCTTTGCCACTTGAATTAGGTTCCCACCCAGAGGCAAGGAATTAGTTTGGATTCCATCCGTAGACATTTCCAAATCAAAAGTTTATAAGAAGAAAAAACAGAAGAAAAATAGTAGTACTCTTTGGGAATGCAGAATACACATTCACAATTTTAAATATTGAATTTGAAAAACATTATAGTCCTTAATAAATGACATTGCTTACCGCTTTAAAATTTGTTTAATAATTTTGTCTTAAATTAAGCTTTCTTTCTTAAGCTTTAACATTGTAAATAAACTAACTTCTGAGAAAAAGTGTAAAAGCAATTAAAGATGAATACCTTGAGAGTTAGCAAGAAATAAGTTAAGCTGTAAGCTGTTCTAGGCGCTTGTTTTCCCTCAGTGTATCATGTCAGAACACAACTGCTCTTGCTCTTGGCTGCCATTTACTACCACTCACTTTCAGACAGCTTGAATTTCTCGTGTTGGCCTTGGCCGCACCTTTCTTCTTGGGGGATATCCTTTCAGACCGCCTCCACCTCCGCCCTCTGACACCCCCCTCCTGCCATCCTGCGCTCTGGCAACCAGTCAACAGGCAAATCAAATGATTGCCGCGCGGCGTGTTGTGTGTCATTGTCTGGCGGGCATCGCGTCTCCATTGTCGACGGATCCGGCTTTGTCTACGGCCGTGTTTATGCCAGCTTTTGAAGTCAGATGGACGGAGTTTGCTTTTCCAGTGGCTGAGACGTTTTAATTGGTGAGCGGAGATCGCGCCACAGTGCGCTGGGAAATGAAATCAAGTTTAATGCAAAACTAAGTAAACTTTCGGCGGCGCCTTCTGCGGCTTCCAATTGGGGGAACCTTCTCCGACTCGAGCTGTCCCTGTTTGCGTGCGACTGCGACTGCTGGTAGTTTTGCCTTTATTTTGCTGGCATTTTTATTTTTGGCATCTCCCAACTTGTAGCCGCAGCTGGCACGAGGCATTCCAACTTCAGCCCAAGTCCCTATCTCGGGCAGTGCATCCTCCATCCCCCATCCCCCGTCCTCGCCCCTTGTGCCTCTCGTGCCGGCGTCTTATTTAATTTGGAAGGCCGCCGCATGTTCGTTGACTTTATTTGCTGTATGTAATAAAATTAAAGCCCTTTAGCTATTGTACTTTCCACAAAAAAAAGGAAGCAAGGCAGAAGAACAAATTGTATCTGTACACACACGCACACTCGCACACACGCACACTCGCACGCAGGCCATGTGGACCCAACGAGCCATGAATGCAGACTCTTAGCCCGGGATGTGGCCATTAGGTTGGCCTTTTTACGACCATAGTCCTAGTTGCGTATGTCTGCGGGCCAATCCCCCCCTCCCCCTCCCCCATACAGTAGTTCCACACACACACCCACACACACATGTATGCATCCGAAGCCGCAGTCATGTCGGGGATTTCGCGTTCAATCTGGATGGAAGTGGGAGTGCGGGTGGGCGTGTGTGTGTGTGTGTGTGTGCTGGCCAAAGTTTGCCCATCACTTACGTTTAGGCATTGATAATGAACTCTCGTCTGGAATTGCGTTTGGCAAAAAAAATGCAAATTAAAATTTCGCCCTTGCCCATCAAAACAATCGCAATTACGCTGTTCAATCACAATCGAGTTGTTTTGTAATCTGAAAAACTAATTTAAAGCTCTTCCATTGCAACTTTATTTTGGGGAAACGCAAACAAATGCATTATAATTTATTTTCGAGTTATTCCTTGCATAAAGTATTATCATTGCATGCAAAGATAAATTCAATCAAGTTAGTAATGATATAACTAACAATTAAAACAAACACATATTTTACTATTTATAAGATCGTAAATGTTGATTCTTCAGATAAGTTAACCCAAAAACTGAATGACGTATGTCTTTATTCTCTGCGGTTTAATCCGAATAAGACAATCTTAAATTATTAAAATATATATGTGATATATATAAGAATAAAATAAATAAAAATGTATACAAATTCGAAACTTTTCTCTTTAGCGCAGAATTATTTGAACCATTTGGTCTTTTTTAAAACATTAAGGTCCTAAAAGAAAGCTTTAAATCATTAGCTAGTTAATTTAACTACATCCTAATTTAAAGGAAATATTGGGTATTTCGAGGTAAACAATTTCGATAAATATCTTTTACCTTGTACACATAAAGAATTCATAATTATTTGACATTTTAGTTTACTTTTTGCTCTGTTTGCCTTAAATTTTATATAGCCCTTTCGGTTTACGAGTCATGAAAAATGCATTCCCATGTGGTAACTTGTTTAAAACCTATTTATAATGAAAGTGTTTGGGTTTTAATTGAAAATGCATATTGGCACAAGGTATTGATTTGGTCAACAAAGAAGTTTATAGTTCTAAGCCCTCGGCTGTTTGCAAGTCATTGCAAATGCATACTGATATGACAAACTGCAGCCCAAGTAAGGCATGTGGACTGTGCAACGTTTGCCGTGTCCTTGCACCAACTATGGCAACTATGTGGCACTCACCTCCGCAGTGGTCCTTGAAGTCGTCGCAGCAGTCGCCGAGCTTGAGGCAGGCGTGGTCGCAGTAGCAGGGCTTGTCGCTGAGGTCCTCGATGATGGCGTTGATCGGGGCCTTCTGGACGACGCAGGACGAGTCGCGGCCGGTGCAGCAGAGCTGCGCCTCGCGGCAGGACCCTCCCTCCACGAGGGGCACCTGCTGGGGCAGGACGACGGCCAGCAGGAGGAGCAGCATGGGCGCGGGACTGGCTCGTGGCTTCAGCTCCGGCATCTCGGATCGATTGCGGTCTATCTGCGGTCTTGGCCTGCGTGTTTGGATTGCCGAATTTGAGTCCGTGTCACACACACACACACACACGACGCCCCCAAACCGAATCACCCCCCTGATGTATTAGTATGCAAATGCAATTTACGCCCGAGAGCGGAAATTAAAACTAAAATTGAATTATGGGCAGCCATTGGAATGGGAATTACTGGGGGCCTGGCCAAATCGAAGCCGGCAAAAGGCAAACAAAAGGGAGAAATGCAAAAAAAATTAAACACACACACACACACACAATACACAGCACTACAGAGGACATTACACAAAAATCGACAACGCACAAATATGAACTCTAAACACGGCCATCGAAATCAAAGTAGGTCGCTTTGGGGCGGGTAACCTGCTACCTTTTGCCTGTAAATCAATGCCGCCGAGGGGCGGGGTCGGGGGCTAGTCTGCTTTGCATAAAATATTGAGCAAATGGCAACAAAGGAGACGCGACTCCGACTCCAACTCCTACTCCAATACGGAATCCATCTCCGCCTCCGAGTCCACCTCCATCCCCGTCCATCGCCGTTGCCATTGCCATTGCCATTGCCGTGTCCGGGATAATAAAACAAAGACTTCAATTTTCATAAATCGTTGCCAAAGCGAATCGCAACAGACAGCGAGAATTTATATTAACAGCTGTGTCAGCGCCCAAGCGGGGTGATCAAATCCAATCCGGCCCCACTCCAATCCCAAATCCCACACGGAAAGAAATTCCTGCAATTATAGTTTAAAAGCTGAAAACAGTCTTTGAACTTTTAGGGGAGTGTTTATAGACTTGCCTACTTTAAAGTTCTTAAAAAGGTGCTTTTGTCTATAATATCATTATCATGACAGTTATTCTTGACTCAATAATTTGAATAATATTTTATGTGAGAACTCAGATAATGGAACTAATACTAGACCAACAAAATATTATGTGTGATATTCACAGCCTTCACAGCCTGAAATATATTCGACCTCAAAAAGCAGGAGTTGCTGACTTTAAGTAGAACAAAAGAGGCAAGACAACTAGGCATTTTTTCACAGTGTGTCCTGGTTCCGCGAACTACCTACGGGTACTCGCGATGCTCGTAAGTCCTTCACGTCTCCATGTGACCCGGATGATTCAATCCACTCGTAAAGTGCCGCTCCACTAGCAGAGTGTGCCGGGTGATTTACACAGTCGCACTCAATCTGGCGAGGATTCGATCGGAGTGATTCCGAGTCTGTTTATGGCCGGGAAAGCGGGGACACCAACGCGGGGATTCAGTGAGTGCAAAGTGAATTGGAATCGCGATGACAGCGAATCAATTGAATAATCATTGTTTTGTAGGTAGTAGAAGAAAGTAGAACGTTTAAAAACGCCAGGAATTGATCTAACCATAGAATAAAGCATTCAACTATAATAATAACGTAATATGATACCTTAATTGACTTATCACAACTCCAAATTAAAACGATTCACGAAAACTCAACAATCATTTGTAAAACGTTTTTTGTATTTAATTACAAATTATAAAATGGGCAAGAAATCAAATATTTAAACGAGTTTTTATTTGCTTAAACGGTGTTTTAAAGTTAAGTATTTAACACATAACAACCTTTTTAGCAAGAGTACTATTTTAAACTTGGAAATTATAATTGTAAAATTAAAATTAATTATATTATCACATTAAACAGAAACCATTAACTAAGTAATCACTTAACTTATTCACAAGCCAGTATAAATTATAGATAATGATATTGTTGTTTAAATTATTAAAACAATTTTTTGGAATGCAGAACAGAGTGAGTTTCCACTACACCGTCAGAAGTGGCATTTAATTTCAAAATTGGCCTAGCAACAGCGCCAAAATCTTTCGACTGAGCGCCTTTCAATGGAACACAAGGCCAGTTCTTCCTTTGGGATTCACTTTGAGATCTGTCAATTATTCGGCGAAAACCGCAGGAAAACACTGTTCACTGCACTCGGCCATTCATTCTTTCCCCCCCCCCCCCAACCACCCCCCATTCACGGAGCATCCACTCGAAAGCCCCAAAATAAATATTATGCGACGCTGCTTGTCTGCATGAGGGCAAATAAATTATTTCGTAAGCGTCGGCGACCCGCAGCCGAGAAAAAGAAAAAAAAAGCCACGAAACAAACTAAATTTTGCGGCAAATATTTTCTTTGGGCGCGCGCGTGTGTGTGTGTGTGTGCGTGTGACAGCACGCGACATAAATGTCCTTTAATGATTAATAACTTTTCACTCCTTTTCGCGCGCACAAGCGTTTCAAGTTTCACTCAACAAAAAAATACAAAACAACGAGGGACGGACGGCGGCGGTCCTGGCCCATCCCGTTCCCTATCAAAATCCAATAAGCCGCCCACGAGCAACAACAGCGAGCGATCCTTGTCACGTAAACAAAAAGGACTCGAGTGGCCACACGTGTTGACAGCGTTTGGCTTACGTTCGCTATCGGCAGCTGGCTTGAAAACGGAGCAAGGATCTCGGCTGAAGTCCCGTTACGAGGCGCACGCTGCGAAAGCCGGTCGACGACTGTGCCTCCTGCTGCTCGCGTGGTGAGTTATAAGGCCGGCGCGGCAGCGACGCCGCTCCTTCGGCTCCGCTCGGCCACGTCCTTCGGCTCCACTCGGTCCGCGTTATCCTTGCAGTTGCGCCGCCGCCGCTGCGCCGTTCGTTGCGGGCGGCACTTCCCCGCGGCCCCAGCAACAATGTCCCCCGGTCCTAGTCCACTGCCCACTCCCCACTCCCCACCCCCCCTTCGACTCCACGGCCAGCGCCTGCAAGGACCTGCTCAGTGGTGAGTTCCTTCCAGAGCTGCAGGCCATCGCCATATGGCCGTGATATCAGGCGACAACCTGCCGTGATAACCGACAACAAATGGTGATGACGACAGCGATAATGCGCCCGAGTAAAATCAGCTAAGCGGGATTGGGAAGAGCTGGAAAAATGGAAAAATGGCGGATCTGATTTGAAACTGGGGATTCATTGTTCCCCATGCAAAACACAAGTGAAATAATACATTTTGTCGGCACTGGAATTTGGTATATCTCATTTAAAGATACTTTCATGGATACTTTTAAGTACACATATCCATAGGAAATTCTATTTTTATATCACTTCCACCAGTCCTCCGGGTATGTCTTCTTTTCTCCATGAATTCTAACGATAAATAAATCAATCTTTTTTTTCGAAAAACGTACCACTTTTAATTTCTACTCACGAATTTCTTACAAAGCTTTAAACACTTTTTTAATTTAAAAGAAAAATCACGTATACGTATTTTTAGGCTGTTGCCGCTTACGAATACTGAAATCTGATTAAGGAGGAAAACACTATGACAATTATAATTTGTAATAATAAAACAAATTTTATTAACTTCAGTAATTCAATTAAATTAAATCGCCAATAACATGTTTTTTTGTATATCTCATTTTAAGATACTGTCACGGATACTTTAAAGTACACATATCTATAGGAAATCCGATTTTTAAAACACTACCACCAGTCCTCAGGTTTTGTCTTTTTTTTCCATGGATTGAACGGTCTTTGCTGAAATTAATCAATCAAACCCTATTCGGAAATCGTTTTTATACCCTTGCAGAGGGTATTATAATTTTGGTCAAAAGTGTGCAACGCAGTGAAGGAGACATCTCCGATCCTATAAAGTATATATATTCTTGATCAGGATCACCTCCTGAGTTGATATAAGCATGTCCGTCTGTCCGTCTGTCCGTCTGTCTGTTTCTACGCGAACTAGTCTCTCAGTTTTAAAGATATCGAATTGAAACTTTGCACACACCCTTCTTTCCTTTGCACGCAGTATATAAGTCGGAACGGCCGGGATCGGCCCACTATATCCTATAGCTGCCATATAACTGATTGATCGGAAATGCCATAACTTTGGTGTTTGTTAAGTTAGGAAATTGGGATTTCCTATGGGTTTTATATTTGGCCAATCAATCTGACCTACCAAATTTCTTAAGGATCGGCCGACTATATCCTATAGTCGTCATATAACTGATTGATCGGAAATGCCATAACTTTGGTGTTTGTTAAGTTAGGAAGTTGGGATTTTCTATGGGTTTTATATTTGGCCAATCAATCTGACCTACCAAATTTCATAAGGATCGGCCGACTATATCATATAGCTGCCATATAACTGAACGATTGGAAATGCCATAACTTTGGTGTATTTAAAGTTAGGAAGTTGGGATTTTTTATGAGTGTTAAAATGCATAATATGAATATATTTGGAGAATATTATTTACAGAATTTTCTGCAAGGGTATATTAACTTCGGCTCCGCCCGAAGTTAGCTTTCCTTTCTTGTTTTTCGATAAAATTTTACGTGCCACTTTTAATTCCTACTTACGATTTTATTACAAAACTTTAAAAGGAAAATCACGTATACGTATTTTTAGGCTGTTGCCGTTTATGAATACTGAAATCTGATTAATGAGCAAAAAACTATGACAATCATTACAAATATATTAATAATAAAACAAATTCAATTAACTTCAATAATTCAATTAAATTAAATCGCAAATAATACTTTTTTTTTCTGTTTTCTCTGTGGCTGATCTTTCGGTTTTATTAAGCACTGATTTTTAATCATAACATGAACTATAACCTCCAATTAGAACTATGCTCGGTTTTCGACTGCAAAGGGTGAAAACTAATAATGTTCCTGGACTACACATTCTTGGCTCCGTCAATATAGAGAATGACTACAATCCCTGAGTTCGCAATTAGACAATAAGCCATGAAGCGGTGAGTTGCCACAACCATTCCTCCATAAAGTGTCAAATGGATCCCAATAAAGAGCTGGGAAGCCCACCTGGAATTTGGGACCGAAGGCGAATGCATTTACCTGCGTCAATTACAGCCAACTTAATGTTGGACTTGGCACTCTCGTCCTTCCGCCTGAGTGTGCGGAATGGGGAAATGGGAAATGGGAAATGGGGAAATGCAGCTAACTGGGCCCGGCCAGACAATGCATTCGAGTTGACATACTTGCACAGATTCGGAGGAACTGAATTGGGGGTGGGGGGCCGCAGGACGAGGGTGACTGGCTGGAATGGAGTGACGTTTATGCTGACACTGAAAGTCATCAACAACAATATACAGTTTCAGTTGTGGTACACACGTAAAAAAAATTTAGACGTTTGAATTTCGGTTATGACTGGCCGACTTCATTTAAACTCACTGTAAGCATATCTATATGCACCATGTAAACTGAAAAGCAAAGTTTTGTATAATTAAAAAATATGTAAAATAAGAGAACATTGATAATCTGTTTAACTGTTTTATATAAAAAATACAAAAATTAATTCTATACAAAATGGCGTATTTAATGCGTCCGTTTTTTAAGAATAACAAAAATTATAACAAGTTCTTGTTAGTAGTAAAAGCTGCATAGGATTTTAGAATCACATGGTTTTTGAGGATGGATGGTGGGCTTAGCTTGCCTTACCAACTTTCTCCCAGTGCATGAGCAGCTTGAACCGGGTGACTTGCAAATATTTGCCGCATAGGCAAACTTGTGCCACTGCCACCGGGCACCCGTCCTCATCATCCACCTCATCCACCTCATCCTGGGCCTCCGAATCGGCCGGTTTGGGCGAAGGCTTCGCTTTGTTTGGGTGTCGCGCATTTGGCGCGCCTCCTGGCGAGGCAAGTGTTTCCTGGGGCAGTGGGCATGGCATGGCGTGGCATGGCAGGCGTGGCGTGGCAGGGGCATGCTAAGTGGGAGGCTGTCGAACGAGTCCTCGTGTGGATGTTGCATGCGTCGTCTCGTTTCCGCTCCAGATCATAAACAAAGCGGACGCGTGCGAGGTTATGTACATAAATACATGCAAATTTGATGTCATTCCGTACGGTGGGGCCACCAATACATACGAAGGATGGAGGAGGCGGTGGCCCGCCCACACCCACATCCACACCCACATTTACACCCACACCATCGACTTCACATGGACCCGCGGCCATTTAGCATTGCATACTTTTCGGCTGCCTTTTCCCCCTGAGGAGCATCGAAGGGTACTCGCTGGAAAGATGAGTTCTTGCATCAGGAAGTCTGGGAAAGTAATCTTTTTACTCCCAAAACTACAGCCAAAGTTAGCCCCGCCCTGTTTGCTAATAAATGGTAACTTTAGTTGCCACCCCCATGTGAAAATAAACATCCTTTAATTTGTGCAAATATTTTATTTTCATTTATTTAGGTAAACAGAAAAAAAAAGATAAAATGTGTACATCATTTGGCTTTCCTATTCAAACTAATAACAAACATAAAAAAGTTTCAGTCAACAGTTAACCTTTCACTTTTTCAATCAATTTTGTTTGCCATACATAGTTTCTCTATTGATTAACAGTAGTACTTAATTATAAACCATAATAGTTCATAATTGACTTTCAACATTCTTACCTAAGCATTATTCTATCACGCGATGGTCAATTTTGTCGTAAACCCCAACCGTAAATTTTTCAACATTTATATATTTAGTAAGATTAGTTGTATTTTGGGTGAAAATGGAATAAACATCTATAGTTTGAAAATATTAACAGAAATCTTATAAATAAGTCGTTAGCTAAATATATTAACATTCTCTATTCTGTATAACTTTTTAGGGGCTTACTCTACTGCAATATTATATATGAACAAAAGTTCCGTTTTGCTTTGACCTTTAATGCTGTACTTGTCTTAAATCAAAATTTGGTTGAATTTCTCCCAATTTTATTACCATACCTACAAGAAAACTTAAGCGATTTACAGTTTTAAGTACAATCCCACCTTAATCAAGACCGTTATTGTACTCGATGTTCTCATTAGTTTAATAATTTGTTTGCACTTTCTGCATCAGAACATCAGGGTACTCATAATTCGAACCCAAACACCCATCCGAATCTAGATCATTTCCGATGCTGGTCTCTTTGTTTTCCCTACTGCCCGCAGGCGAATGCAATAAAAACAATTAAAATCAGCTGCACCAAAAAGAGGCAACATCAACTGCAACTAAAAAGCTGGCCGCCGGCATCGTTTCAATACTAATTGAAATGCCCTCGCTCAGACGAACGAGGGGGGCGTGGGGATCGGGGAGAGGGATGCATGATGACGACTCTATGAACACTTTTGACACACCATAAAAACAAAATTGCATAAATCTAGCCAGCATTTGGCTGGGAAATACTCGGAAATATCAACTAGAAGCAGGCAGTTGGCTTTACTTGCCACTGACAGCCAGAATTTTGGTTGGAAAGAAGTTTTAGTTATCAGTCTTGGCCAAGAAGAACTGAAACTTAGCCCGCAGATACAAAAGATTGGGTGGTGGTATCGTAGGTAGTGTGGCTAGGTTTGGAGTGCGGAGTGTGGAGTGTGGAATGGGCTCATCTGCGACTATGCAGATATGCCACTTCGGCTGGACTTTCAGGTAAATATACATTATTAAGTGTCCAGTCGTGTGCGCATACTCGAATAGGCCCAGTCGGATGTGCTAACAAAGGGTTTTCTAATACACTAATTCCCTGCTAAGGTCATATCTATTTCCTTGTCTACCGAAAGCCTATTGCAGAATGTGTAGGCAAATTACAGGGGTCGACTTTGGTGCCGAGCCTAAGACATTAAATCGCTCTCGGTGAGTAATTATTTCTGAGAAGCATTCACTTGGATATAACTTACACTTTTCACCACATATTCTATGTCTATATGAGAAAGGCATCAAATATCTAAGTCCGACTGCCAAAATCAACCCGGGACATCATTTAAAGCCAACTGCATATTAAGCTAGAATTTGTGCAAAATGTTTTAGTTGCGATTCGACCGAAACAACTAATGCAAAACATTTCATTCTCCCACAATTTCTCAAAAAGTTTGATATTGTGTTTAAGAGCTCATATATTATAATGCAATTGGTACTAATTATATTGGCAGATAATTTTGTATCAATGATGGAAGAATCTATATTTTTCTAATTGAAAACAAAAATATTGGCATAATTTTATTGCATTGCAGTAAAGAAGTCAATTCCGAACTTATTGAACACATGTAGTTTTTTTATTAAAAAATCTAAGTTATCTAACAATTTAGAAAAATATTTAATGGGTTTTGGTACCTTAATATAACATTTATAAATATTTATATTTAAAATATCCTTAGACTTTACTTAATAAAAATAATAATGATTCCCGTCCAGGGTCGTGTCTGTGTTTCTGTGAAGCAAACCGTATATTAGAATATTGTAAGTATAAATAAGCGAAATTCAGCTGCAATTAAATTCGCCAAGAAAACCGCGAATAACACAGCTACAATTTACGCTTGGGCTGAATAAATTGGCAATCTAGAATATTACGCGAATTATATTAAAATGTCTCGCGATCAGATATACATATTTCTCAGGCAAAATATGTTTATTTTTCATCCAATGCAACTGGCATCGTTCTCCCGATTTAATAGTGCTGCTTAATTGTGTGCTCCCAGTCGAAGTGAAATTGATTTATTTCTGGGGTGCCGGCGGATGAAACGAATTTGAAATATCCGAAATAAAAGGAGGCAGCCGATCGCGATATATATGAGCAATTTAACTCATCTTGACAGTGGCATTGAGGTGGCGCGAACTTTTAATCAGATGCGGGACGTGTGGGCCTCTGTGGACTTGTGGCCAAAATGTTTTCAATATCATAAATTTTTAAAAATATCATACATATGTGTGCGTGTGTGTGTGTGTGTGTGAGGGCTGGCCGGGTCGGTTGGATTTGAATGTGTGCCAACAAGTTGGGCATAGCGCCGTCTCCCGATTTTCGACGTCCGGCGTTCGACGACAACTCGACAGTTGCAATTTGTGCGTCGCGGCTCGAACAACGCGTGGCCAGAGATTACTCTTCGTTTTTGGTTGTTTTTTGGCTTTCACCTACTCGGCAGTTTGCTGACACATTTATTCGATGCGATTTACGGACACAATTAATTGACGAGTTGTTAAACATATCTATTAAATGCCAGCGGCCTGAAAATAGCCCGTGTGCAGCGCGTAAAAATTTTCAATTAAAAGCAATTAACAGGCAGCGGCGGGAAAATAAAATAAAATCAAATTTAAATACAAATAAAAGCGATGCCGGGAAGAAAAAAGTAAACAACGCAGGTAGCGCGCAAGTTGGGGGCGTGGCAGTGGGCGGGGCGAATGCATAATTAAAAATTCATTTACCACACTGACAATGGCAAATAGTAACAGTAAAATGAAAATGAAAAGCACATTTACATACACACAAAGAAATTTCAATTGTATGTTTAATGTGTTTTCGTTTTAAAAAATGTGTATTTACTCTAAAAGAAAATACATATATATATATAATTCTAAAAATATATATATAATTACTTTTTCCGACCATACATCTTGTGTCGTCTGTGATATTTCTGAAGCGGTGTTCTAAACTCAAGACTTTTTTTAATATTCAAAATTTGTTTTCTATGTGCTAATTATACATGCATGTGGGGGAGGTTTTATTGACCTGGCAAATAAGGTCGACCCCAAAGTGGTGCACTAGAATCAGATCCCATCAAGACGTATAAAAATTCCTGAAACGCCGCAACCACCCGACAAAACAACACAAATCTATTTTGGATATTCTGTGTTCAGTATTTCAGTATTCGCCATTCCCCGATTTTTTCATGTTTTTTTTTTTCTGTGGTGATGAAAAGGAAATCGGAGAGTTGACCACTGTGCCTGGTGGCTTGTGGGGGAGGGGGGGTCTGGGGGGTGGTGGTGCGATGCCACATTGTTGTGTTTTGTTTTATTTATAACGAAACGCAATGTGTGCGCGGCGATATTCAAAAGAGTCGCCGCCTATAAATAAGTCGGATATGAATGAATCCGATATGCAGGCGTTGAGAGAAGCCAGAACTATGGAAATTGATTTTCTACACACAAGCCGGTCATGAATCATTATCCGATCTGTTTGGGGTTCAAACATTGGGCGGTGATATATCGGGAGGTTGCCGGAAGCCACTTTGCAGCTGCAACATTTATAGCCGAGGACATATTCCACAAATTACTGCAGATGAACCATTAAACAACAAGCTAACTAAATAACGTTATTAATTAAGCACGGATTAAAAGGCACAGATATATTTGTGTAAGCCTTGGGTTCATTAACAACACAATTAAAAGATAACTTGTTTGTTTAGTTTAACAAATGATTTCAATTAAGCAAGCTTTTGCTATTTTTTAAGAGCTCATAATAAATAAATGTTCCAAATTTGCAGTTGGTTGTGAAAGTGAAATACTTTTTCCGCAACATTTAATTTAGAAGAATAGAAGAGTCTGCAGTATACAAGATTTGTTGTTTAATAAAGATATTACACAAAATTGGCAACAACTTTGAACATTTATAGCCAATTTACATGTACAGCTAAAAGTAGAATTTGGCAACGTTTGATATAATATAAAGCACTGAAATCATAAATGCAATTTGGTGAAGCTCATTTTGTTTTGTAGTTGCATTTCCAAAGAAATGGTTTTCACACTTAAGATACAAATCATATATTAATATCTGTTTACAACTTTTTAATATTTTAAAGAGATGTTTTGATTATTCTAGGAATTTTAAATTAAAAAACCTTTGAAGTACAGATAGGTTCTGTTTATTCTGTTCGTAACTTTTTGAAAAATGAATTTAAAAAAAAAAAAATTTCGTATATAATTAATATTTTATCAGATTTATAAATGATATGCAATCTTGATATTGATTCTTATCGATTTTGCACTTTCTACATAGAATCTTTTTATATAGAATCGATACGATCCGTTATATGGCTAGCAATAAAACCAATAAAAATGATGAAAACAATCATCATATCTCTTTGACTTTTTCCTAATGTGTAATCGATTTATATACCACCTATATTAATAGTTACAAGGAACAAGATCTTTAATTGTAATTAAATGATTTTAGTTGTAATGGCTATTCTCTGGGCCACAGTAAAACTTCCAAAGAATAGTTACTGAGGAAAACAAAGAATTCTAACAGTCTTAAATCACTGTGGGCTTTAAATAATAAGGTTACCAACACAGAAACCAGGGCCATTCCGATGCATCATTTAAATAGGCGTCTAACAAGCCAGGCAAATGCTGCAAATTGGCGGAACATGCAACGGCCTGCTGCACGTCCGTTTAAGCCAGATCGATTGAGACACCTCGATGTGTGTGGGCGGTGGGCGGTGGGTGGTGTGCAGTGGAACACCTGTTGCGGCCAGCTGAGTGGCATTTAATTGCCAGCTGTTGACAGCGGTCAGGAGTGGGCGGTGAATGGTGGGAGGATGGGAGGATGGGGTTCAGTGGGCTATTGGCCATCGGGTGACAGTGGGCCGAACCGGTGATTAATGAGCCAGAGCAGGGGCCGGTAATTAGAATACAATTAGCAACGGACGCCGCCACTAATGAGTGCTCTCATCCCCTGTGCCTCTTCTCGTGCTCCCCGCAGAGCCACCACAAAAACAGCAACAGAGCCAGACAGCCGAGGGGTCAGCAGTCGAGCGGCAAGGAGCGGCAGGGCAAGGATGCCAGTGACTCACCGGAGGGGGAGAAGGAGCAGGAGCAGGAGCAGGAGGAGGAGCAGCCCTTCCGCATCGCCCACTCGGACATATACGGGCGGTACCTGGTGGCCAGTCGCCAGCTGGAGCCGGGCGAGACGCTGATCCGCGAGGAGCCGCTGGCCATCGGACCCTGTGTGAGCGGCGACCCCGTGTGCCTGGGCTGCTACCAGCCGGTGTCCCTGGGGCGGGAGCAGTACCGCTGCCCCGGCTGCGCCTGGCCCCTCTGCGGACGCAGTTGCTCCGGCCTGCACCAGCGACATGGTCACACCGAGGTGGAGTGCCAGCTGTACGGCGATCGACGGGCGGTCGCCGGCGAACTGCTGACGGATCGCGCCGGTCCGGCGGAAGTGCGCGACCTCTACGAGCTGGTGATGATCGTGCGCATCCTCCTGCTGCGCCAGCACGATCCGGAGCAGTTCCGGCTGATCGCCCGCATGGAGTCGCACACGGCGGAGCGGCGCCTCAACGCGGTGCTGTGGCGCCACTACGAGGAGAAGGTGGTGCAGCGGCTGCGGACCACATGGCGGCTGGAGGACCTCGAGCCGGAGCAGGTGCACGAGGTGTGCGGCATCCTGGACGTCAACTGCTTCGAGATCGGCCAGAACGGCGCCAAGGCGCGGACGCTATACCCGAGCGCCTTCCTGCTCGCGCACGACTGCACCCCCAACACGGCGCACACGGACGACCCCGCGTCCTTCGCCATCCTGCTGCGCACCTCGCGGCGCGTGCGCGAGCGGGAAGCCCTCACGCTCAGCTATGCGTACACGCTGCAGGGCACGCTCAAGCGGCGCTCCTTCATGCACGAGGGCAAGCTCTTCTGGTGCCGCTGCCGGCGCTGCGCCGACCCCCGCGAGCTGGGCACCGACTGCAGCGCCCTGGTGTGCGCCACCTGCCGGGCGGGGTCGGTGCGGGCGGAGGACCCTCTGGAGCAGAGCGGCGACTGGGCGTGAGTATGGAGTACAGAGATCGGTGGGCGGTGATGGGCAGTGATGGGTATCCCAAGTGTTTCATGTGAGTGGGCTTAATCCCAAATTAACCCTTCAGATATTCAGGAGTTTAGTGGAGTTTTTGAGATACATTGTATTTTTGTTTTTTTTCGATTAAACTTTATCTTACTGGTAACCTTTTTAATACTGACTATAAAAGAGAAGGAATATGCTTAAAGTAATAACTTTTACATAAAACATATGTTTATTAATCGCAAAACAATGTGTTAATGCAAATAGAAACCCCTAATCGAAATAATAATTATTTATTTTATATAGATCACATGAAATACTTGTTTGAAGGGCATAAATTTTAAATGTAAATACAAATGTGTTGGATATATGTAAAAAACAAGAGAGAACGCTATAGTCGGGTGCCCCGACTATCAGATACCCGTTACTCAGGTAAAGGGAGTGCGAGGGAGATGGAGATAGAAACTTTGATCACGCATAACTTTTTAACGAATGGTCCGATTTGAAAAATTTCTTCTACATTTCGATAGGTATTAATAAACACAATAAAACTGCATTTTTACTTTTCCGAAATATTTAAATTTTTAAAATCGTATATGAGCGATTGTGGGCGTTAAAGGGGGCGTGGCACCTTTTTGAAACAAACTTGCGCTGCGTAGGAACTCCTAGAATCTGCATGCAAAATGCCAATCTTCTAGCTTTTATAGTTTCCGAGATCTCAGCGTTCATACGGACAGACAGACAGACAGACAGACGGACAGACAGACGGACAGACGGACAGACGGACAGACGGACATGGCTAAATCGACTCGGCTAGTGATCCTGAACAAGAATATATATACTTTATAGGGTCGGAAAGGCTTCCTTCTACCTGTTACATACTTTTGCACGAATACAATATACCCTTTTACTCTACGAGTAACGGGTATAATTATAATTGGAAAATGTTCTTAAGTTGTAACCTTTATAATAGACAACGTTATTTTCCCTTTCAATCCATTTTGGCCAATGAAAACAACCACTTCTTTGGTTTTGGAATACAATTCATCAACAAATTGTTTTCAATGACTTGATAGACTCAGTAATAAAAGTTAAATGGAGGTCCATTTTGGCCAAGAAAAATAACAACTTCTTTAGTTTTGGAATACTATTCATGAACAAATTGTTTTGAATGGCTTTTAGACTGACCCTGTCAGTAATATAAGTTAGATGGGGGTCTTAGAACAAGCTTTCCTTCTGATTAGTATCCCAACCATCACTGGCAACCACTGGTGGTAGTGGTCCAATGGGTGAAACGCAGTCTATTCTGACCTTTCCATCATCCTCTCCTCCAGCTGCGATCGCTGCTCCCACAAACTGGGAGCAAAGGACCTGGAGCGCCTGTTGGACCGCATCAACGACGACCTGGAGTCCATCGACGTGCATGACATTCCCGGACTGGAGAACTTCCTCCTACGGTGCGTACCTGAAGATTCACTCAAATCCGTTCAATACTGGGAATCAAAAACCAAAAACTGCACCACATCTTTACATGCTTTAACTAATTTATAGAATCATTTTAGCCCGATTCGGCCGATCAATCTCAAAAGGATAAAACGAGCTACCTAATTCGAGTGCGCCAGCAATACAATCTCGCAAAAGAAGAAATGCTACATACTTCTAATTTTCTTTCATTTTAATATTCTTTTTTCTTCATATCCTCTCGGATTTAAGCCAAATTATGAGCTGGAATTAATACTATTTCCGTTTTCTTTGCTCCGTGATTACCAATCAATTATCCTCCCGCAGATATCGGGATGTCCTGCGACCGAACCACTACCTCCTGCTGTCGGCCAAGTACTCGCTGTGCCAGATTTATGGTCGGACCGAAGGATATTTGCTGCCGCAGATGTCGCCGGAGGACATTGCCCGCAAGGAGACGTACTGCCGGGAGTTCCTGGAAATAGTGGACGTACTCGATCCGGGACTAACGCGTCTGAGAGGTGGCTCGATCATGCTCCGTTTGCTCTGTTTAAAGTGCCACTAACAATTCACTTTCCCATCGCAGGACTCATCATGTACGAACTGCACGCCCCTGTCATGGTCCTGGCCCAGTCGGCCATCCAAAGCGGACAGATCTCACGGCAGGAGTTCCAGCGGCGACTCAAGGAGGTCGTGAAGCTGCTCCAGGTCAGCCGGGATATCCTGTGCCTGGAACCGGAAGGATCCACCGAACACGCCATGGGACTCGCAGCAGCCGACGCCCTCGTTAAAATGGGTTGCTAGCCAAGAGCCAAACTATTTGAAATTAACTCAGTTTACCCCAAAGTAAAATGCATCTCAAATTAAAAATAGCAGATAGCCTTTGTATCTTTATTTGTAATTTTGTGTTTTAATTACTACCCAATGGTTTGGCATGGAATATTTTATTAATTTATCTTAGGAATAAAGACTATTTACAATTTAATTAAACAATGGGTATTATAAAAGGTTTTATCGGTCTGAAGAACTTTATTTGAAAACCCTTTAATAATTTAAATGAATAAGTGGCACATCGAGTATTGATTATTAACCACATTGGAAACTATATTAAAGTTGCCCATAGCTTACACGATCGAAATTAATTTAATATTATTTCACTTGGCTGTCCTTCAAAATAACTAAATTTAATTGGTTTAAATTTCAAGGCTTTAAGCCAGACTAGATCGTTGTGAAAGAGAAGAAAGATTTACCTTATTTGAGTAGTGAAATATTACAGATAAACCTAACTTAAGTGGCAAAATATTTCCATTTTGTATTTTCTCAATGTAGATTGAAAACTTACGTCAAAGATTTAATTTTAGTTCCCTTTGAAAAATGTACTTCTTAAGCTGCTAAGTAGAGTGAGTTATCCCACTCACAGCAAATCTGTCTCGTCATTATTGATTCCAAACTTCAACTTTATTCAAACTTTATTCTTCCCCACTCCTTTTACCATCTTTTCTTCCGCCTTGGCAGTTTTTTGTTGAAGAATGTCAATAAGCGAAAACTCAAAGTGCTCCGACAACTCAACAGTTTTGAGTTTTCAGCCCAGAAGTCCGCTCCGCCTAATTGTGCGCTCCGGAAAAACCGGAAAAACCGGAAAAGTCCGCCAAGGGGGCGAGGTCGAAACAAAGAAAATGCGCCACTGGGATGAGTTGTCACCGACTGGAGCTGAGGCCCAAACAGAAGTTTTCTATCCCAATGTTAATTAATGGACATTATTTGGCATTTCACTCGATTCACCAAAGGTCGAAATGACGGCAAAGGGGAACCGCTCAGTCATTAAAATTGCAACCAATCATCAACTTATGGCCGCTTGAGAAAGCCAAAGGCCAAAAGACCCAAATATCCGAGTGCTCGGCATTTAACTTAATGCCACAAAGAGAAAAACTCCCTAAGACGCCTCTGCCGAAAGCCAAAACACTATTATGAATGCATTGAATTTTTATAATCATCCACAATGTGGCCACATGCAGATAAAGTAGATACACCCACTGCCGACTGCAGGTATGTATGACGACAAAGGGGGCTGCGGCACGCCCCACAAATCACCAGCCGTATGTACATATAAACGTAGATCTGAGCACCAGCCATGTATATGGCATCACCAAGGACATAAATGAAACAAAAACATCAAGGAAACTCTGGCTAAATGAAGCCTAGATACTCTTTGATGCAACTCGATTAGAGGCTCAAATTAATTAATTTAGCTTCATTTAAAAACCAAGGCAAGGGGCTGTCCATATGGGATCTTAATATTAGGAAGGCTTCAACGAATTGATTGTGTTTGTTTATAAACTGTCTTTGAAGTCGTAATTAAAAATGTATTTAGTTTGTATTATTTTATGGAAAATTATAAATATAATGATTAAACGGAGAAGAAGGGGGCCAAGGGAAAGAAGTGATTACGTAAAACATGTACAGCCCGCAAGTAAAAAAATAGTTAATTAATTACCATAAAGTAAAAAAAGGACCCTGACGTTTAGTATTTAGTATTCACTAAAGACATTATTCACAATGGGAATTCATGAACTATAAAATGTGTATTTTTGTTAATAAAGATTTGTATCGAATCATGAATGAAAGTATCTTATTTATTTATTATAAATAATAGAATAGTTTATAAGACTAAAGCTAACATAAAAGGGTATAACTATGTTTTTTAAAGACGGTTATCACTTAATCACTTATCATATATACATGGATATAATAATTGATTCTAACCGTCTCTTGGGTTTTTAATAAGGTTTTATATTTTTTAGTTGTTAGCAAATTAATTATATATTTATTATATTTTCTTTGAAAGGATTTTTAAGGAAGTCGTTGGTTTTGTAATTTATAAAAATTTGTTCATTTATGTGTGTTGTTGCTGGGCTAAGGTCCAGGATGTCTTCCATACCTTATGCAAAATATAAAAAAATATAAAAAAACAAAAAGATTAGAAAATAAAATGCATTTAAATGGAGTTGTGTAATTATTCACCAACTGAGAGTTATTAAAGCGGGATATTTCAAGTGTACTTGCATCAAACCCCATGTCGCATGCCGTAAACTCCTTCGGATAGAGTGGATCTAGCAAAAAGCGGCTAGAACTAAAAGCGTACGATAAATATAAATTGCATTGTGCAATAATCTTCAAAGTGCAACAAAGTAAAGAAACAACAACAATGGCTGCAAGCAGGACGACAAGGCGCCACGCACACACACACACAAGCACTACTAAAACACACAAGCACAACCACACACACACACACAAACGTATGGGGCACAATGAGATGTTGCCGCATAAAACCATATAAAAACTAAGACGACGGCCGGGGAGGTGGAAGGTGGAAGAAGAGGAGGAGGAGATATATCCCTGCGCCAGGATATAGCCGCACAAAGTAAACAAGGCTGTGGGTGGCTGGCTGGTCCAGGGGGATTATCAGGGACCGGCTCTGGATCCGGACCTGGGTCTGGATCTGGGGTAATGTTTTGCCACGAAGCCAAGGACATTGACGTGGCAGCCAAAGGACCTGCCGGGAGTCTCGAAAAAGTGCCAAATGACTCGCAATCGCTTGCAATTTTCCATTCACTTCTCCTGTGTACACAAATGGTTCGAAATTACCAATGTCTAAAAACATTATTATTGCCACTTCCAAGAGCAAATCTCGGATGTGATGCCATTTAAAATCATTTCTATAGCCATGCTTTTTTTCAGTAACTTCAATAATAACTAAACTTGCACATATATTTATTGAAATAAATAAAGTTTGTGTTTTCTTAAGTTTAGTAGAATAGCGTATATTTGTAAGATTTTCTTATACCAACAAAAATAAGCTAATTCCAGAATACCTAACAAATATCAAAAAAAGTTTTCACCATTTGTATAACTGCGATTAACTGTATAAAGCGCTGATTAAGGCCAATAAAATTAACACAGTTTTTGAGAACGCAACAAAAAAACTAAAAGTTATTTTTCAGAAAAATGCCCAATAAAATATATATAAACAAATCTCTGAGTCATGGTCTGCAAAAATGTATGGACCTAAAATGTAGAGTCAATGATCTATATTTAAAAAAAAATGTATTCAAACAGATATGAACGGAAGCCTGCCCTTAAGTTAATTTTAAACCAAATAAGAAAATACCTTTTGGGACTGCAAAATAAAATAAAGTATTGCCTTTGTAAAGCCAGGAAATTCAGTTACAGAAAGATTAATCAAAGTACTCGCACTAGTACAGTTGACTCCATGTGACTATTACCCCCAGTGCTCGGCGCCTCTGCCTTGGACCACAACATTATGGCAGCTAACGGTGAGCCGATGATGCCGAGTATCTTTTGTATTTACTGCAGGGCCACGGCAAGGATGCGGCAAGGATGCGACGGGGCAGGCAGCGACAGCCAGGACAAGGACGCCGAGGGAAGTAGGGAAGGAGGAAGGGAAGGGAGTGCACAGAGGAGAATGCTCAGCTCGACACTGGCTATCAAAAGTGTTGCTTATTAAAATAAAATTTATTGCTTGTTTGCAGATAAAAATGAAGACAGTAGCACGAGCTCCGCTGCTGCAGCTGCATCTGCTCCGTAAAAGTGTTAAAACGATAAGCGGAAACAGGATGCAGCGCTGCAGGATACATCGCCTTGCCTGGAATCGCAGTTCGAGAAGGACAGCTCTCGAGACCCGAAAAACCCTAATGAGGGAAACTGGGGGAAAAATGGCTGCAGCTACTTGGTCACGGCCTCTGAGCAGCGGTTGAAAAAGTCCATCTACTCGGACGGACCCTTTCGAGGACCTGTCTAGACGAAGACCAAAGGAGTGACAGTTTCGATTGGAGAGATTCCACTGCGAAAAGTAAGTTCTTGACGAAACGAAATTCTAGCCGCCGGCAAACTAAAGTGACACTTGGGTTACAAAACGAAAAGGCTTGGTACTTTAAAGGAAGCCAAACCTAAATCCATTAAGGCTAGTTAGCCTCTTTATTAAAGCTGCTTAAGCTAAGGTGAATAGAATTTAAGGTAACAAAGACCGTAAAATTAAATTATAAAACAGCTATAGATTTTGTTTAAGAAACTATAAATCTCCGAAAAACTTGATTTTGGTTAATTACTTTTTCAAGAATCTTTGGCTTGTTTGTACTTAAATCAAGATAAATGGTTCTTAAAACCTGAAACATCTTAAAACATCTTGACTCAAGTGCCAAATTGGCAAAGCAAGAGTAAAAAAATCAAATACATTTTCTACTTAATAAAATGAAATCAAGTACAAAAAATTAAGGTAAATATATATAATATATAAATATAAAGTATATATAATATATATAATATAAAAACATTTAAGAATATTGGAGAACAGTGCACAATTGATTTACGAGTTATTCAGACTTTATCTGATTGTAATTTATTAAACAGCCATTTCTATTAAAGGTTTCGATTTTTTAAATTTTTTTGTTTGGTTTAAGTACAATTTATACTTCATACACACAAGTTCATCAGCTACAGCGCCCTTTCTTTTTATACCCTTAAAATTAATTAAACAAAAATCGGACATCTATATCATATAGCTCCCATAAGAAAATCGAAAAATTAAAAAAATAAATATGAATAAAATTTACTTGGCTGTTTTTCAATTTATCAAAAATTCTTTTGAAATATAGTGAATATTTACTATATCAGAATTAGCTGCCATACGTAGCTTCATTGGTTTTAGTAATATAGGCATAGAAATCGAAATGTAGTTGTTTTGTTATAACTGCAAGGGTATATAAACTTCGGCTTGCCAAAACTTGCTTTCTTTCTTGTTTACAATGCTTTTAGTCTGGATATATGATAATGCCAAATTAAAAATACAAGCTCGCCTATTTTAATTATTTATATTTCCAGATTAATACAATCCTAAGCCAGCAACTAAAATCGTGTGCTTTGCCTGCGTGGCAAAATAGTCTAAAGTTAAGGAAATCAAGATAACATTTTCACATTTGCTCATTCCATATAACAATATACTGCATTTTACAAGTAAAACAATTTTAAAGCGAGTCTTTTGCTGCCATCTTTCCGCTCAGGTTGGTAAATACCAGTTTATTTGTATTTTATCCTATACTATAGCCTATATTTTGAGATTAAAAAGTCCCGGGCCAACGGGCTTGGGATCCATTTTCCGCACAGTGCTGTGATGTAATCGCCAGTTGACCAGTTGACCAGCTGACCACGAATCGCCGAATAACCTGATTAGCTGGAAGTCCTAGTAGTTGTTGTAGACGAACTCGCTGAGGAGCGAGTTGTTGGGGCCATCGCCTCCGACGGAGCCGGCGGTGGACCCCGCGGAGCCGTCCTGTTTGTTGCGCAGCAGGCGGTGCCGGAAGTGCATGCTGCGCAGGCGCTGCATCCGGCGCTTGAGGTTGCAGTAGACGGGGCAGCAGTCGGGGAAGGGCTTGTACATCAGCTCCTCCTCGTCGCCCTGCTCGCACTGGTCCGGCAGGATGTCCAGGCAGCTGGAGGAGACGGAGGAGAGAACGGGGACAGGGCATTAGTTCAGGTTCCCATTCCCAAGTGCCGTTCTCGGGACGGGTGCTCTTCCGGGACATGCTCGGATGGGATTGGGGGGCGGGGGGGGCGTGCACATGCTTAGCTGGTGTATAGAACTGCATTGGTCAACTACTCATTCGGCCTAGACATTTTTTCCACTACGAAAATAGACCTGGAGCGGGGCACTATGTGGTTGTTCTCGCAGAAGAGATTCGAGCACAGGCTCAGCAGGACGAGGCGGCGGGGCAGGAACTTCGACTGCTCCCACATGCAGCGGCGGAAGGTTCCTGCATGGAGAGAAAACGGGGTGAGTAAATCAGTAGAGTTAGCCTACCACTCGGTATTGTCATATTTCTAATACTAATTATAGAACTTGGGTAAGTACGTAGCCAACAACTTAATATTATATATATTAAAAAACTGTTATTTTGCATTTATTTGTTTTCTCATTGATTGGATTTCATTTGATATTTTAATAGTCAAATAATGTATATATATAAAATATCATTAGCAAAACATTTTATAAAACATAGTCTTATGTGAGCAACTTTGGTATTAAGTCAACAACTAAGTTTAAAAAGGTTCTGCCTTCGCAGTTTAATACTTTACAATTATAAAATAGTAAAAGTATTCTTCTCTTTAAATTAAAATCAAATTTATATAAAACAACTCAAAAGTGGCTTTTAAAAATTCATTAAATTGATTAAAGATAATGAATTAAGGCAGAACTTACAAAGTTCCTTTTTTTGACACCAAATGAAGCTTTTATAATTAAAAAAAATTTTTCTGTCTCATCTTAAATCTAATGTTCAGGGAATTGAGTATAGCATTTTAATGCAACTAATTATCTAAAAAAACTAAACTTTAATTTAAGTAATATTCAATGATAAGACAAATGTTGTTTCGTTTAATGCCTACAGAATGTTTTCAAATATAAAATTGGGACCTAAAAAAATATGTTTTTTTTTATTTCAAAAATAAAATAAAATTGGAAAAAAGTTAGAAGAAAAGTTTCACCTAACTAGGAACCCTTTTACTCGAAACCAAAGTGTTTATCTAACATACAGCCGCATTGATATCTAAGTTACTATTTTTGCATGGTTTTATCGGAGTGCGACATGCTTTTTTCTCAGTGTCTTCAAGGGGAACACTCACGCAGCACACTGTTATCGTTCTCGCTCGACTCCTCCTGCGTGTTGTAGTTGCGCTGCAGCTGGTAGTGCTTCATGTGGAACTGGCCGAAGCCAAGGACGCCGACGAGGGCCAGGCACAGCAGGACCCAGATCTTCTCCAGCTGGTACATCTCGGTGACTCGGCTGGCGGGTGCAAACTACGCGCTAAGCTCACACCATCCCACACATTAGTTGGTCGGCATTACGTATACGCAACGTCTGACGCTACGCTCATTGCCCTGCGACTGAGTGTGTGTGGGTAGTTAAATTGGCGTTTGTGCCACGGCACTTGATTAAATCAAGAATAAAATTGCAATGCAAATTTTGCGTTTTGCCCAGGCCCATGTCCATGTCCATGTCCATGTCCATGCCCCATCCCCCAAGCTCGCCCATGATTAATGCCCCCAATCCAATCCAATCCAATCCCATCCAAGTCCAAATGCGATGATGGCATGCAGGGCGGTGCTGTGGCTCTGTGGCGAGAAACAAACGCAGATTGGACCGAAACAGTTTGTCATAATAATCGTTTGTTTTCCAGCAATCGCAATAATGTCAAGTGCAAGTTTTGTGGGCCACTCGAGTGGCAAAGGCACATGGAATTGGCGATCTGTTTGTTTTAGGGCGTGCGAAGGGAAGTGTTGATTGTTTTGCAAAGTGACGTTGAACTGCCATGAGATCATCAAATGCCTTGGATGAATAGATTTCCCAATTAATTTGAGTTCTGTGGCATATGTATTTGTACCTTCAGCCACTGGCTGAGATACTTTATTGGTCGGATTATGATTGTATCGGCCAGATCAAACAAATAAATGTTTCAACTGAGCACAGAAACCAAATTACAATTATATAACTGAATAAAATCGTTTGCTTATCCAATCTTATTGGAGGACAACAAGTATTTCAATAAACTAATCGTTGTGCTTTGATGCCCAAATGTGCATTCACATTTGCCTCAGTTGATTTGTTAATTTAGGAAGTCTATTGTTGGTTTATTTTGGAGTTGAGTGCACTTTAACCGATATGAGCAGAGTTCATTGGGGACTTTCCTCGGTCCAAGCTCCCGATTCCAATCGCCAAATGCGAGCACTTGTAACCCATCTGTTTTTGCTCCCTGCCCTTTTCATTTCCTGTGTTACTTTTCTTTTTGTGTCGCTGTCGCGGGGCGTGGTCTGTCAACTCATTAGCTGCGTCCTAATCCCCCCTTCAGCCCCCGCCACCTCCCGGCCCCATTTTTCTGGAAAAGTCGCCTGCCAACCTTAAGTAGCTTAAAAGCTTTTTTTCCCAGCTGTCCCATGCGAGCAGAACTCTACGAGAAAGGGGAAAAACTTATACGATGCATTAGAACATAATGTCTTAGTTCGCTCTACGCTTTTTTGTCAGAATGATGGCAAACATCATATAAACTAAAAGTTGCTTTAAACAAATCCCCCCATCGAGCATTTCATTATGAAAGATCGAAAATATAGATGTCACCGAAAGAACTTTGAATTTGTTTGGATTTTTTTTATATAAATAAAGGCTTAAAGATTTCAATGAATTAAATTTAATTTATGAAGGTTGCCAGAAATCGCTTGAAGTTTAACAGCACTTGTAAAAAAACTTTTCGAAAAGAACATTCAAAACACATTTTAAAAAAACTACAAGACTTAGGATTACAAAGCTATTCAATAATTTACCATATTCATATACATTTAATGGTAAGAATTAAAAGAGTTTTAATTATTTCATTGATTACAAAACTATTGCATTTCATACTATATAAGGACAAGTAAATAAGACTAACCATTCAGTTAAATGCATTGATTTGTTTCATTCTTAAATTATTATTATACTTATACTACTTATTATTCTCATTATTCTCATTATTCTGATAACTTTGCAGCTAAACTCTTTAGTAAAACACATGATCCCCTAATGGGGCTTCATTTGTTGGTCACCAGTAAATGAAAGTGAAATTGCTTGAACTGGCAGTGGTAAATCTGTGGCATTCACATCCGTTTGACCAACTGCCGCGGGCACATGTGCTCCTAACTGGTCCGGAAATTATCAGTGGACCTGGGCCTGGGAGCAGGGGATTAGCCCAAAGTTGTCGGTGGCAGCTGCTTTCAGCAGTTGGCTTGCGGCTGGGAGCCGGTAAGTGGGTGAGTGGGGACCGCTTGGAGCTGCATCCAGCTGAAGGAGAAGTGGAGCCACAAACTGCAGCGGGATGGAAAGTAAAAGTTCCATCTCGACCTCCTCGAATCGGTGCACGCAATAATACTCCAGAACTTTGACTCAGATCCGCAAGGAGAAAAAAGAAAACAGCGGGCGAGTAAACGCAGCAGAAGTGGAAAACAACATTTTTGAAAACTTCGACTGGCAGTTGGAGAGACTGGCTGGGAAAACCGGCATTTCCCAGCTCGCGCTCCTTATCCCTTTTCTGGCCAGATCGGAAGGAGTAAGGAAACGCAGGAACGGCAGCGGCAGGGCTTTATTTATACTCGGTCGTACACTTTCAGCTGTCTGCAAATCGTATAAATAATTTCTTGACTTCTTTTCTTTTGGCATTTTTGAAGCATGCACTAACGAAAATGATTACAAACTTTCCCAAATGACATCGTAAAAAGTTAAATAAGTTTTCAGCAGTGCCGCAGCAGCGATGGCAATGGCAACTGCAACTGCAACAACAGCAACAGCAACAGCAAGTGGGCAAAACGACACGCTAAGTGCTGGCAAATTCCATGCGTAATTGCATCCTGAATATTTATTTTCCGGAGTTGCAACAGTTTCGAATTTCGCCGCATTATTCAAGACTGACGTGTGCGAGTTAACGTTTTTTGTGGGTGATTCCTCGTCGTTTGCAGCTCACATCACGTATACGCGCTGGTGTACGACGAAGCTCGAGAATTAGCTGCACACTGAAGTACGCAGGTGAACCCGTAATTCAGAAATCACCAGGGAGACGCTTTAATTTAATTTATTAGGACTTTTCTCTTGTACTTTGCGGGCTTACTCGCGGCGGTTTTGGAATTAATCATATTTCAGGTTTGTTCGCAGTTTTGTTTTTTAATATCACGAATACGCCGCGTTGAACATGCATGGGCCAAATTAAGTTGCGTATGCCTTGATGAAACCGCCGAAGAGAGGAACTAATTCAATTTATCTGTTTTAATAAAATCTGAAGTTTGTTATTCATAATCATAATAGCGTTTCAAAGTTAAATTGTGAAGTAAAATTTATATATATTTTGACACCAAATAGGCTATTATTAATTCAATGTTTATTTTTGTATAGAAGTAACTATACCTACTAATTAAACGTTCAACTCTACATTTATAGATATAACAGTTTATGCCGATCTATTGTTAAGAACGGTCATAATTCTTTTTAAATAGTTCTTGCTTTCAGAATGTTTGTGTGTTTGAACTTATATCAAATTAGTTAAATAAAAATTGTTCTTAAACCCTAAGACATTTAAAAAAAAATTGTATTCAACTGCCAAACTTTCAAAATAAGAGTAAAATTATAATATCAACTACGTTTCAAACATAACTTAAGAATAATAGGTTCCAGAACATAGCAAGTAAAAATGAAATGTGATTGTGTACTTATTTTCAGGAAACCAAGTACAACAAATTCTTAAGCCAACGTTATTGTATATTGACTAACTTTGGTTCTTTATAAAATACAAATCTTTCTAGAAGTGACATTAACTTAAGAAATATTGATTAAGTAAAAAACTACATTAAATTAAACAATAAATAAAATGTTCAGGAAATCATTTAAACAAAATTCTGAAGCCAATCCCTAATGTTTAAAAGTAAAATAAGAAATTTGGACAATAACTAGTACATTCGAACTTGACTCCTTTCAAGCAGGACTTTAGTTAAGCCAAGCTTCGAATTCTGGGTTTTTTCCCTAAGTGTATGAAATGTATGTTGTAAAATGTTATGGGGCAAGATCCGATTATTTTTGCAGTAAGCTGTTTTCGGAAGTATTTATTTCTATTATTGTCTAAAGTGGTTGAATGTTTTATGACTACATTCAACCACTTTAGATTCTTAAGCTCGTAAATTAAAATTCTGTAAGAATTTAGGAGGACTACGCATTCGTATCTTTATTGTTCTCTAAGATTTATATTAAAGTTGATTGCAGTACTGAAATATGAAAATAAACTGGGACAGTTGTCATACAAAACAAATACATTATACAACAGCTAGAAAAATAGCAATAACATATTTGAGGCTTACAATAATTGTCAATGCTAATTATTTATTAACACCATTAAGGATTTTGATGAATTTTACTTTTTTATTTAAAACTTCAAGGTTTAATTTCTCATTTAGAATATTCAAATTAATAGCCCATTGTGAAAGTATTAAATATAACTTTAAACAGACAAAGAGCCGTAAATTCCAAAACGCCAGTACACAAAGGCGCCCAAGTGCCTTCCCGCAACCGCGCCCACCGCACCACCGCCAAGCCACACCCACCAAATACCGCCCACCGCCCGCCGCCCTCCAAAGCTCCAAAGCAGAATCCTGCTGTGTTTTATATTTAGAGCAGGCAACAATTAAGTTTGTAAAAGTTAAAAGTTTTCCAGCGACAACATTGTCTGCGACGACCTTTTGTTTGCACGTGGCTGTTATCCACTCGCTTCACCTCCTTCCCCCCCCTTGTTCCCTTCCCTTCCCTACCCCTTTCCCTTCCCGCTTCCACCCCATTCCAGTCCTGTTCCGCTTGGCCAATTCAACTAAGCCACATCCCTGCTGCCAGACCAGCTCGAGATCCTGCAAGCCACCTGGGGGAGTGGGGGAGGGGGGCGATGTTCCTGGGGCGTGGGGTCACCTGTACGTGTTGTTGTGGAAGGCGTAAACTGTATTTTTATGACACTAAGCAAACAATTAACTCGAGCGGCTAAGCATTAGAAAAGCGAGTCCAAGTACACTGGAAACTATTATGATTCAATTAACAGAAAAATGTAATGCGACACAGTTAAAGAGCTTGCAAGAGCATTACAATCACTCACATTTCAAATCAATATTTCACTAAATTTAAATTAAAAGTAGTACTTACTAAATCAACTTAATTTAAATAGTTGAAGTAGAAAACTTTTCTATATTTAGACAAAATAAATCTAGTTTCAGAAAGGTATTCTTGTAATACGGAAAACACTTAATAACTAAAGGCTTTTTCTCCCCAATAGTCTAAGATTAACGATGTTAATCTAATAATTAATTAATTTGTTTTAATTAATCTGAAATCTTTTAACGATAGTCAAACAAATTGAACTAATTGTAACAATGGGTATATACCTTAAAATAGGATTGCGTATTGTGGTTTTTACAGGAGATGGTGGACTGTTTTTCCCAGTGCAAAGGTAACCATGGAACCATGGAGGATGGAAAAACTGCGAACGGCTTGTGCCATCCGCCAAGACAATGGACAACAGATATCGCTGGTGCCCCGCCCCTTCCGCTTCCCCCTCCGCGGACACTTTGGCAATCACAAGAAGCGAGAAGAGCCCTCTGCCCGCCCACTTTCAGCCACGCCCCCAAGGCCCAGTTGGTTACTTTATTTTGGGGCCCGAGTCAATTAGAATGCTAATTTGTATGCAAATATTTGTGAATTGAATGAGGTTGGGCCGCCTTGTGTGGGTGGCTCCACCATCGAGCATCCAGCATCCAGTATCCAGTATCTGTATCTGGGCCTTTGTCCCATGCCCTTTGTTTATTTGTTTGCTTGTCCTTTATTGCGAAACCGGAAATAAACTAAAAGCCAGCAGAAAAGGAAAGTGAAGGAAATTGCCTGCAGCTTGGCGCCAATGAACACCTCTCACAGGATCCCGAGAGCCTCGAGTGGAGTTAGGACTTGGAGTGTGGAGAGCGGTCGCAAGGACCATTCATCATATGCTCCAGGAGATGTGAGATTTTAAAGCAATCAGACCTAATGACTCCCTGTCACTGGAGGGCACTATTTGCATGGAATAATACAAGCTAGTCAATGAGAAGTGGACTGCAATTACTTTGCTAAAGTAGATAAAAGCACTGTAGGGCTATCTTTCTATTAGTTACTTTTTTAAAATTACACAAATTGAAACAAACTTGTAAGCATACAAGAACATTAGGTTAAAAAGGAAAATAAAGTTCGTCACTTTGACATCTTTACACAATTCCCATTTATTATTAATGATATAACATGTCAACATATAACATATGTAACATCAAAACTAAAAGTGTTAATTTATTTTCCATTTCTTGTCTTTTACATATCTAAGGATACTACTATTATTTTTGAATAATTACCATATAGTCAAATAACTATATCCCAATAAATTTCAATATTAACTAACAATACATTCAGTTTGCCAATTAGTTATTCGAAACGGTCTGAAGGGAACAACAGGAGCCTTAATTCAGCATCAGTCTTAACCTCTCCCCAACGAAAGATATATTTTCACCCGACGTAAAGAGCTCGAATTACTTTCGACAAAGACAAACGAATGCATTGTTTTATGCAGTAACCCATATTTATTGAAGCATACAATTCTTAGTCACAGAGAGAACTCAAAAAAAAAACGAATAGTGGGAAAATCAGGGGAAGAGGGAGTCCACGCCGCCAGGTGGATGTCAGAAGTTGGGCTCCTTGCCGAAGAACGAGAAGGTCTCGTTGCACCGAATCTCGTAGCAGTCCGGGAAGGATGTGAAGTGCCTCGATAAGCGCAGATCGAATATGAATTCGCAGTACGGGTAGCTGAAAGCGGGCAGAACAGAAGGCAAACACTGAGAGCCAACCAACGAGCCATTTCGGGATGTTTGGAGTGGAATGTGGAATGGGGAATGTGCGGGGTGGTGATGTGATGCATGCTGCGGATGCAAGAAATCGCTGATAAAATATTTATTCCGATGGCAATGGCGATGGCGATGGCAGCTCCTCACTCCTCCTTCCAGACCAACTCAGCAAAAGAAGCCAAACGAATCGAAACAATGCTGCCAGCCATTTTAATTGTTATGCAATTCAAATGCCATATATGGAATATAGGTACGTGCGTGTGTGCCTGTGTGTGTGTGTGTCCCTGTGTGTGTCCCTGTGTGTGCCCCGAGCTCAAGTCCGAAAAGCAAACCCCAAGCAAAAGCCAAACAAGTTTATTTTAAAATGCAATTCACACTACAAAATAACAGAGGCATGCATAAATTGCAAATTGCATGTGCTGGCTGAGTATTTCAATGGCAGTGGGTGGTCATGAGGTGCATTATGGTGTGGGTGTGGATGTGGGTGTGGATGTGGGAGTAAGTGAGTGATTGCATAGCTTACATTGGCGGAAACCATAGAAAGCAGCGATATGTGCAGAGTATGCCAAAGGGTCGCTTAAATTCTCCGTCTGGCGTTTGGATCGAGCCGGAATTGTGCTTCCTCCAGCATTGTGATGCCCAGCCTGCAAGTGGGTAATGGTTACAACATTTCGAATTCTTCGGCACTGGGCTCGATTGGCCATGTGTAAGTGACTAATCTGTGTGCCGAAGTCCTTTGTTGCGTAAGGACTCCGACTGCCAATTAAGCCCAAAACATTCTCTATTTATTTGTCTGGCCTCACTTTTCCTAAGAGGTTGGGGGTCGGTCAGTTTCGATTTAAAATAAAATTACAATTCTAGTTAGCAGTACAGAGTTAAAATCGCATGCTCAGCAGGATTATTTTTGATTGACTACAGTAAATACTAGTGGGAATGAATGAGGACAAAAACTTTGAAGCCAAAGGAGGTCCCATTACCGTTATTTAAAAACGTATTCAAGGTTCATTTGTTTTACTTTACAAAAAACAAAAAAAAATGTTTAAGTAATTAAACACTTTAACTTATAAATGGAGTAAAATGCATTACACTTTTGTATTTTCCTTTCTTTGATATTATGTTTATGCCAAACAATTTTATGTAATTCCAATTTAGTTTATTTTAAATTTATGTTCAGATAAACATGAATTCATTATATTTCATTTGTGCACTTTGACTAAAAAATAAAAAAAAATTGGCACAAATTATTGTTTCAATATGAATTGTGTTTGTGTTTGTCCATGTCTTTTTTTTACTGCTGTATTATTTTTATGTAACCACTTTTGGGAGTTTTGTTTTTCGGAAGCAATCAGTTGACCACATGGCGCATACGCAACGTAGTTTCTGTGGAACTGTAACGTCACATTGAACTTTCACCACAAACACCCACTCGAAAAAAAACGTGATCAAAACAAAAAATTGGAAAAGGGAGATGATTGAGACTACGTACTTCCATAGTTGTAATCACATAAACAGCAGAGGATTAGCAGCAAAACAAATGCGATTGTTGTGGTGCTCTTGCGTGTGTGTATTGCAGTTATTGTTGCTGCCGCAGATTTAGTGGTTCTCGTTTCTGCTATCGATTTCGCCATTGCACAACAATCGTAAACACACCCGTCGCCCAAATCGGAATCAAAGGCTGAGTCTGAGGCTGGGGCTGGAGCCAAAACTGAATCTGAACCTGAGCCTGCCATGTGGCGACTTTGGACGCCTTCGGATGCCTCGAGTGCGATGCGTGGATGTCTCGGCGCGGTTTTAACCGCCGCCAGCGATGGATGTCGCGAGTGTGCCCAAAATCGCCAGCGAGGCGAGCGAATCAAAATGGGACGAACAAAACATGATACAAATAAACAAACGGCAAAGAAATGCCACGAGTTCGAGCTTGTGTGCGCCTAAATTGATGCCAATTGATAAATTATCGCATGCGGTTGTGTGGGTGTGCGACCCCATCTGCCTCCTCCTTCTTCTTCTTCATTTTCTACACCTCCTGCTCTCTAATATGATTACCACACGGAGAAAAATACTTTCCCGATATTGTTTTCAAAGCAATGGTGTCCCATTGCAATATCTAATCATAGCCTGTATGGGAAAATATCACAATAAATTATGGGATTCAATAACAATCTATATTTCATCTTCCAATTTCTTGTTCATTACCCAAACCGGAAGTTCTTTATTACCACGCTCTAAGTTTTTATAACAAAATTGCAAGTGCATCATCCATGATGCCCCACGTTGGGCGCCATAATTTTGAGTTGAAGTATATTTCACAAAATGCGGTTAGAATTTGGCAAGCCAAAAGCAAAGTGTATTGATATGTTTTCTCAGTGTATGCCCACAGCAAAAGGGAGAGTCAGTCACACTTTGCCATCCTCGTTTTCCATTTTTCGTTTCAGTTTCTTTTTCGGTTTCCATTTCGGTTTCATTTTCGGATCTCATGGGATTGCAGTTGTGGCTGTTAGCACATTTTGTGTGGCAAATCAGTCAGCTATCGCATCGCTCAATTCAGGTGAAGGGGCTGGTTGGGGAATGGGGTGGCTCGCTATGAATGCATAAACTCAAGGAATGCAACATGCTTAGTGTATTTGCTAGGTATCTTTAACTCGGCATAATAAGTCAATCACTGAATGATCTAATCAATCACTCAAATCAAATGTCAAATATCTTTGTTTTCGAAAAACCAAATTGCGTTATGAATCATTCTTCCAGCTGCACACTACATGAGATGATTCATTCCTGTTACTAATTTTACTATTTTTTGTATTTAACGAAAATATGTATTTTGAATCTACAATAATAAGTATGATAAAAGTATTTAATTGTCTAAAAGAAGGTAAAGGAAATAGAATAAATACATATTTATATCATAAAAAAGTATTTTATTTTGTTTCATTTATTTCCTATGTAATTGAATAGAATATATGTATTGTTTAGTACTTTAGTTAGCAGAGCATTTTGAATTGTTAGTACTTTATATGGCAGAAAGTATTTGGAATTGAAATAAGCTATTTTGTGAGTAATTTAATTATATATATAGTATGTATTGCCTAAAATTTATGGGTCTGCCAGAGCATTCCGAATTGTTAAATCAATAAGCTTAAAGTTATTTGGAACACCATTGGTCCATATTTTTTTCAATTAAATTGAATTTGCCTTATTTTAACAGAGTCAGATGCAATATTTGATTATAATCTGTTTACATGGGCACTCCACAATGCCTGTTTCAGTTCGCCCCAACAGATGGTTACACAATTTAGTCGTAATGCGCAATTAATTTGTTTATAACTATTTCAAAATAATCTAATTCCCAGCCCCCAGAAATTCAGAAATTGCCGTAATTTGCCAATCAACATTGAAATAGAAGCCACCGCCAACGCACCGCAATGCAATAGAGCGGCAAAGGCCTAGCAAACTACGCACTACGCACTTCGCATAGTTCCCCAGGCGATCCGATATTTTCCCACTCCCGAAAACCCCTGCCCCATGTACAGTTGTATGTTATATATATACATTCAGTAATACACAACGACCACGACCCAAATCCCAGTTCCAAATACAACCGACTGACTGACAGATCCAAAGCGAACCGAATAGAGTCGGGCCGCGTGGATCGCTTGATCTTCTGCGTTCTGAATTCTGAATTCTGCCTTCTGCCTTCTGGTTGGCGGGTCCGTTGGCCTTCAGCGATCAATGCCATTTCGTTTGATTCCATTAAAGTGCGGCCCCATCTGGTCCGGCCCAAAATGGAAGCGTGTGAGTTGGCAGTCCCACTCTGGCTGGAAATTCCACGACCCACTCTGCAGCCAGTTGGTCAAAGGGTTGGAGGAAGGGCCATGGTGCAGGTGCGCGAGTTAACAGCTCCATTGACTACAGCCACATAATTTATCTTATTTTTAGCCAGCACCTGACAACCACCCCTCCCCTCCCCACACCACACCACTAACTGCAGCCTGGGTACACAAATTTTCAGGAATCGCTTTGGCATAACTTTGACTGGCTTATAAATGTCGAACGATTTATTTGCAGCTGTTGGCGCGGCCAGGAGTTTAGCCGAGTTCGGGTTCAGGTACAGCCATTGCTATGGACTAACCAAGTTTGGTTAACTCCCCGCGACCCCCGACCCACCACCACTCCCTCCTTTCAGCCATCAAGTTGAGCGGATATATCGCTTTTAACCGGGCAAAAAGGGGAAGCGATGCGAAGCGATGGAAAAAATGACGGCGGTAACAAAGTGTTTCAAATTTGTTTACTACAAAAAGTGGATTGCTTTTTGGCCAGCTTACAGGTATGTGGCCAGGTAATTGGGCGTGGCCCGCCCCACACAAAAGGGAGCGCCTCGAAGGGGGCGTGGCAAGTTCGGCTGGTTTGGATGGGTCCATTGATAGCTTTTGCGGCTTTTCAACTTTGCCATCAAATGGAGTGCGAACAGAGCCCTGTTGACTCGCTGGCTTTGCGGCAACTTTAAGTGAGACACGAGTCGTGAACTTCGACTCGGAGTATTTTGGCGCTACCAGCAAAAGTTCGTCCTAATTCGACAAGGAATTATGGTCATTGGCTCACTGATTCATCGCAGCGCTAGTCAATCTCAAAGGACTCAAAAAAGCACTTAGATTGCATATGATTATAATCTTAAGGGTACAGGACGCTTATACCATTTAAAATTGTTCCCTCTAAAGTAACATTCAGGTCTAAGCATATATAAGATATTTCAAAAACTAAATTATTTAAAAAGTAAATCAAATCTTACAATTTATCCGTTAAAGAATTAATCAGGAATATTTAAGCTCTATTTCCTATACTGTTTATACGAACTATAAATTAATATAAAGGGGCAATTCTTTCACAATCCTTATTTCAATTCAACTGGGATTTCATTGGGTTACTTTTATTTCAGACAAAAGCCTGCAATTTATTGAAGGATATATTTTCGACCCTAAATAGTATATATATCCTGTCCTTTTCTACGGAAACTTGTTTATCATTTGTAGAGCATCATATGCATCAAACTTTTCCAAAGTCATGTATTAGGCATTTTTAAATAATTTCTTATTGTTACCTTAGAAAACACCGAAAAATGTATGGGAAAATCCAAGTATTTTCTTTGGTTTTAACCCAATACGCATAAGTTTTTTTTTTCTGTTGGCAGAAAAGTTGAAATGAAAAAAAACCAAATACACATCCCTTGTTGTAAATAAAACAGTTTATTCTCATAAATTAGGTGTTTGATTTAATAATACTTCCTGTCGTTCTCCACATGTCCATATAAAATCTAGTATTAGTCAGACTTATGCTATCAAAAAAAAGGCTTAAGCAGATACACTAGTTACTCGAAGTAGTTCAAAAGCGTACACGTGACGCTGGTGCAGTCGGGCAGTGACGTAAAGAGCACGCAGGATAGCTTATAGTCGTAGATGAACTCGCAAGTGGGGTAGCTGCAACAGTGGAAACGTGGCATTTAGCCAAGATTCGAAAACACTCGACGACCGCAGGACTCACCTGACGGTGAAGAACCAGGTGCACTTGAAGTTGCACAATATGCCATAGGGCTTCTTCAGCTGCTCCTTTTTGTTGACCACGGTGTTCTGCAGGTTGTAGCCATCGTAGCGGCGCCAGCAGTGGTTGATGTTACCTGTGAAGAGCCCATTAAAATGGTAATATCTAAAGGATATAATATATGTAATAGTGATAACTCAAAGCCTGTGAAATTAGTTTTGCGGAATCATAGGTTATTTAAATTCCGTTTTGTCATGCCAATTCTTACGATTTTTCTTCACTGCCAATATATATTTTTTTGAGCACTTTAAATGTGCATCTGCTCACGACGAAATCGTTTCATATTTTGTAACTTACTGAAATAAAGGTAGCATTTCACTTTCTACGACATGCATTGCAATCAAAATCAAATCGTATATCTTTAAAATTGTATTTCTTTGAAGCTTGGAAATAATGGAAAGCTGTTTATCGATCAAAACTAGGTTAACAACACTGTTATTTGATATGGATTCGGTTGTTATTATTATTTTTATTTATTGTCGGTATGTTTCTAAATTGATTTTTGCTATTTTCAGTCAAAGTTTTTGGTGGAGAGTACAGAAGGCTACTATAATAAGGCTTTTATCAGTTATCAGTTTCTAGGCACCATTCTTTCCCGATTTCAGGTCGGTTTCCTGCGCCTTAAATTGAATTCTTTTCCTGTGAACTTACGGCGTATGTGGTGGCTGCCGCCGTGGTGGTGAAAGTCGCGGCCCTCCAGCTGCCCCCCGTGCCCGTTGGTGGCCTCCACGCCCCTGACGCCCCTGCCCCCGAAGAGGAGGAGGTACCAGAGCACCAGCGAGCTCACGATGAAGATGTAAGTCACTAATTTGGCCATTTCCGGCGCTCTGTCTCTATCTCTATCTCTATCCCTATTTCTATCGCACACACAGACGGACAGGAGCTGCTTTCCTCCTGGGCCACTTTCCTTTTGCTTTCTCCTCGATCTGCAGTGTATGTGTGTCCGTGTCCGTGTCCGCGGATGTGCAAGAGTGGGTGTGCGGGCGTGCCACTGTGTGGGTGTGGGTGTGGGTGTGCTATGGCTGTCGCTTTCGTTGCCGCTGCGAATGTCGCCCCTGCACTGAATACATTTTCTAAATAAAAATGTGAAATGTGAATTCGCCTCGCTGGTCTCGCAGTTCGGCGGTCCAACAGAGCACTGCCGATTCACTCAATGGTCCGATTTGCTTTTGCTTTTGCTTTTGCTTTTGCTCCAGGTCCAGGTCCAGGTACATGCCACCGCTCCACTGCGACATTTATTTTTGGATCTTTTCGGACATCGGCCGCACAAACTATTCAATTTGAGCGCGTGTGTATTCCGTTCGCCCAGTGCCTCCAGTGCCTCCATTACCTCCAGTGCCTCCCGCTGTCTGTCACTCATCTCGCTAATTTAAATAATCAAATGCGAATTAGCTGCGGCCGAGGGGGTGCCCACATGGCGACATGGCGACATGCCGACCAGGGGGATGCGGACCCACTGGTCCCATCCAGTCCGCTCCAACGCATGCAGTTGCGACTCTGGTGCCCAGCGAGCGGATTGAACGAGGTGGGTGAATCGCGGGTGCTCGAAGACCTTGACCAGTCGATATTTATCGTATCATCGAAAGCCCGGTAAAAGCAATTGTACAGTAACTACGATTATAATAGGTCTTAAAACAATCTTTGGAATATATATTCGAGTTTCTTAAGAAATCAAAAAGAATATAAAAGTATTTACATTTTCTTCCAAATTATAGACACTTATACTTTTAGTTTATTCGGAAGGCTTTGGGATACATACTCATACGTTATCTTTAGCTATTTCTGGAAAAACAATAGACAATGACCAAAAAAAACAAAATATACAGATTGTAAAATTAAAAGTTATAAGAGAGTATGTTTTTAATCATCTGGGACTCCAAAGCCCAACAGTTTTTTTTTAAATTTAAGGACATTTTGAAAACTTTACTTTAAATTCAAGCAAAGCGAACTTGTGGTAAAGGTTCTTCAAAAATGTACAGATTAGGGAATGGTGAATTTGACATAATTTACTTAAATTATTCCTAAACTAAACGTCATAACTCTTTTCGCCCATGGAACATTTAATTTGTATTAAATTTTCAGTCAAAAGTTTCCAATGCAGTATCACCAGGCGAACCATGTCCGTATGTCCGTCCGTCCTTTTCTGAGCAACCTAGTTTCTGAGTAAATTTGTTTTTTTAACATATACTCAGGAAAAGCAATATACAATAGAGTATTACATTTTTGTTATAGCTGCAAGGGCTTTGCTTTCTTTCATTTTACTTGTTCCAGTTACCATTTAAAATTGTATGTAATACTATATGCATTGACATTGTCTTATTCATTACCATAAACATCGTATGCTGCCATTTGAAATCTCAGAGCTCAATAAATATTTACAGCATTCGAATGACAAAGGAAATCTTTCTTCCGTTTCAATTACTAAGATGGTTTTCAGCTGCATTCACCTTTCTTGGGGCAATATCCCCCGCCGTTTCCCCCTCGGTCTACCCTTCGCACAATGAAAGCTAGTCAAACTCGCTATAAATTAAAATTTTATTTAGCTGCAGTTGACAATTTATTTGCATTTCATTTACCACAAAGGCGAACAGGAAAGGCACAGTTTGCATCAGGTTATGGGGCTCGAATTTGCATTACCCTTTTCGGTTAGACACTGCTACTTCTTTAATCATCAGATCTTGTACTTTACGCTTAGTTAATTACTTAAACAAATTTAACTGTACTGATCTTGGTATCAAGCAATCTGCTAATTTCCTTAAATTTGTAATTATTTTTATTTATTATTTTTTGTATACTTTATTCTAAATCTATCCAAGGTTAGAACAATCACCAACTGTTTGGTTTACATTGTCTTGTCCTTTTTATAAAATATGTTTTTGAGAAGTAGTTCAATCTAACAACACCAGGAACAAAATATATAGTTTTTTATATATGGTTGTTTTTTAACGCATTAAAACTTATTCTAGTCTAGAAATTCAAAAGTTTGTATGATTTTAATATAAACAAATATTTGGTTTGGGATACAATACTGAGAATACGGGATTGTCAAAATTTGGTTCTTATGGAAAGCTTTACAAAATGAAATCGCCTGAAAGTTAATCTTAATCGGAAAGTGGAAGGAAGGCAGAGAAGGGCCCGTATACTCGGCCTAATAAGAGGTAACAGGGACAAAAAGAAAGCGGCAAGGAAAGCCTTACATCATAAAGGGGAAGAACACGAACAAGTGTCCACAGGGATTGGCGGCAGCCAAAGGAAGCGATGGTGGGTGTAATGGCGAAGTGCGGTGACGTTCCTACAATGCGGTTATGGCGCTGTGGTGTGCGGTGGGTGGGTGTATGGGTGTATGGGTGGTGCAGTGTGTGCCATGGAAGGTTGTAGGAAAATGCAATGAAACGAAATGAATGTCGCTGAATGAACGAATGAATGCATGCATAACTAACACGACACCAAATGAACGGAAAAGAAGGTCGAGCTGGAGTGGGAGCGGCAAGTTACATGTTCCCATATCACCACATACTATACTATATATATCTGATATTCCTAAGTTGTCTGCCTGCCTGCTGTTTCTGACTGCCAACCGAATGGGAACTCCGAAGGGGTCTTCGGTGCGGGGCTGGTTGAATGGAACTGACTGAATGAAGTGTTTGACAACACTTTAACTTGATTAAAAATTTAATAGCCAGCAGGGCAAACATTGTGCGAAGGCCAGGAGGGGAACTGTCGAAGGACTCGTCTCAATTGGATTGCACAAGTTGCCACAACATTTGTCTGCTCTTGTGTGCGGGTTAAGCTAACGAATGCATTTCATTAAGATTTGCCACTTGCCACTGAACTAGTTCTTTAAATGCGCAAATAGAGTCTGGCCGAAACATTCGTCGAAATTGTGCTTCCCCTAATTGAATAGAGCCGAAAAGCATCTTAATTGAAATAAAATGTAATGCTTCAAAGGAGCCCACACTCCGCTCCACATATATTTTGCTGAGCCTGCAGATTGAGAAGTTTTCTAACCAGCGAAGATTAATCCAAAACGTTGACAATGTACCTAAGTAAATCCTCTAGACAATATTCCGATTAAAAACAAAATAGACATTATAAAAAAAGAAGAGATAAATATGTCCTCAATGAATAAATTCTAAATAAACTTAATATAATTAACCTAAACTGCTTTATGAGAGCACATTTAGAAAATGGTTTTATGCTCAAAACTAACAAATAAAGGTCACGTTATGCTGGTTTTAATTCTTATAAGTATTGCATTTTAAAAATTACAATTTAAATTAAAACTAATGTTTAAAAAAAATAGAAAATAATTTCAATTGGATGTCGTGAAATACCAGAAAATCTTGTAATTTCCCAGCCCTAGATTCGATTCGTGATTGCCTGCGCACATTATCTCTGACTCTCGATTTCGCCCGTATGTGTCCCGCATTTGCCATTCATTGTGCAAACATTCTAGAACAATTTGAGGCAGTAAAGTGCTGTAATGAAAAGCTGCCGATAAACCTTCTGACCCTCACCAGAATCAAGAATCAAAAGACCATTTGCCGCTGGGAGTGGCGTCTTCAATTAAATAGTAATACACAATAATCAACGGACCCGAAAACAAAAACGCAAACAAACCCAACTGGTCCGAGTCTCGACTATGGGATACCCAATAGATGGAAGGTGGACTTTATACCATAATTCGGTCCTATAATTCGATCCTATAGTTCCATATAATGTTCGAGATTTTTGCAATGTAAATGTATATATGATTGTTGCATTTAAAAAAGTAGGAGTTTAAATAGGAAGGAAAACATTTTTTTTTCCTATGATTGCATCCAAATTAAGATGGGGTTTTTAAATAGTTCCATTAAATGTTTGCGGTATTTCGATTTGCAATTGTAGAAATAGGATTATAAATAATAATTAATTAATTAGTTTCACTTTTGGGCATACTCCCCGAGTAATGGGTAAGGAATGAAAACATTTGACGAATCTCTCCGCCAATTTAGTGGAAGCGGGACAACTCGTCAGCTCGGCAATCTCCACGAGTATGCCCTATGTGCGGAGTAGACAGCCCCGATCGGAGTCCGGGTCCAAGTCAGTCGAGTTTTGATCACGAACGCGGTCGCAATGTTCCCGGAGCGCCACGCAAGTCCGCTGATCCCAATGGTAATCGCAGGCGCCCTGCTTTCCATGTTGTTCGCTCAGGTGAGCGGATACTCGGGCCTGATACCGCCGGATGCAGGTGAGCGGATCTACACCCCCACCCCCCTGTGTGCTTTCTATATCCGCTCTGAATCGCCAGATAATCCGGGCAAGTGCGTCTACCGCGGAGACACCCTGGAGCTGGGGGTCAACAACAACATCTCGCCCTGCCAGCGGCTGACGTGCAACAAGGATGGCTCAATGCTGCTCGAGGGGTAAGTTCCGGAGTACCCGGTCTTGGGACCTTCTCCCATGTGGACTGGGAAAAATCATGGCCAAGCGATGCTAGAAAGCATATTTGGAAATCAGTTCTATTCTGCACCTAAAAACAAATATTTACTAAACATCACCTACAGTTTTCTTCACCATTTTGAATTAAAGCACGACATAACTCCGTCTGATAAACCAAAAGTTAAATA
Source organism: Drosophila kurseongensis (assembly GCA_018153305.1). Taxonomy (NCBI): domain Eukaryota; kingdom Metazoa; phylum Arthropoda; class Insecta; order Diptera; family Drosophilidae; genus Drosophila; species Drosophila kurseongensis. The sequence goes on along the minus strand of JAECXX010000108.1, from coordinate 2,728,766 downwards.
TGTAAGCTGTCGCTTAGACAGTCCCAACCGCTTTGCTCTGAATTATTTGTACGTTTTTCAAATTTCTCCGAGCCAAACATTTTTTCTGGCTGTATTTTGTGGCACACACTTGCCACTGATAAGACGCACGCACACCCATGGAAACGGCATGTCAACCGCCTGCGAATGCGGATTGCGACGAGTTTCTAGTTTTACTTTCGAGTTCGCCAAGTAGCGCAGAAGATGAGACTGTAATTTCTAGGTCAAGCTAAAGAGCTGAGAGCTAAATGAATTTCGAGGGGTGCCGCCTCCCACATGCTTTCCACTGCGGCTTTTCGCGGGAAGACAAAACTAAATTGAGGGAAACTAAAAGTTTTGCCCTAGATCTGAAATGGGATTTGCTCTTTGGGTTTTAAGTGTTTTTTTGGTAACACATTTACGCTTTGATAACGCTTTTTGAGACAAGGCATCCCTTTGATCAAAACCGTTCGCAATCTTTAGAACTCAAAGTCTTTATTTCTAATAATGCGGCACATTTCCCATAATCATAATCAAATAGAGAAATTTATTGTATTTTTAAGACGTTTAAAAATCTTTTTTAAAAGTAAATCTTTATAGACATGAAAAATACTTCTGCCCAGTTATGTATTAATGGGAACTCTAAAAACTTAAGGACAATTATAATTTTGAAGAAAGCTCACAGCTACTCCTGTGATTTTAAAGTATAACGGCGTTTAAATAAACATTTTAATATTTAAAATTACATTTTTGTGTACAGTTGTGCTATGTACTTTGTTCGCTACGTTCCCAATCTGCAAAAAAAAACAATTATGAGTCCTGACCTTCTTTCAGTCCTACTAAAAAATGTGATGTATAACTACAAGGCTTTTGCGTGACTTTGTCAAAAAAATACATGGCCGAAAAGTTGCATGATTCCTGATGAAATTACCCTGATTCCTTTACTTAGTGAGGGGGGTAGAACTTACTACAAACGTAGCTTTTACATTGGACGAAACTGACAACTTAAGATCGCATTCACAATATTTTGTATTATATACATATATATATAATATATAGTCCATGATGGAGAGTAGCTTTCTCTGAGTCATCCGCAGGAAGTGATGACAAGATTAATTAAACAATTTTATTGTTTTTTTTTTGCGTTCCTTTAATTTACTGTTCTGCCTTTTTTAAAATTGCTAAACATAACAGATATACAGATATTTATTTTTTAATTCCTTTAAGCTTTTAAATATTATTTATATCTTGATGGGATGTCATGTGGGTGGTATCTTTTGAATCTTATTTTTCCCGGTCTCCATATCAGCCTTTTCGCCAATAAGTTAGGGTGAGAACCAAGGCGAGGTACAAAGAACTTAATAAACAATCCCCAAATTAGTATTATCTAAGTAAATGGATATAAATAGTTAATTTTAATTGACCTACAATTCCTTACAGATGTGGAAAGCTGCGCATCGAGAACTGCAATCGCGGCGAACGCATCTTTCCGGGCGATCCCTTCCCGGAGTGCTGCAAGCTGAGATACAGGTGCAAGGAGGTCGGGGTGGCGCCCTACTATATCGAGCGGAATACGGCGGAGAAGGCTTAGGAGGATTAGCCGGGATAAGCCACCAGGATAAGCGACCAGGACGACCCACCAAAGCCAAGGACGCCTTCAATTTTTTCTGGATGCAACCAACATACATACATACTCATAATCCCAAATTTGCTAATTTATTTGTTAACTTTTATTTCCCAATAGGCACGATGATTTTTTTTTAACTGGTGTGTTTTAGTGGATGGATTTTTGTCTACATTTTAGTAAACCTTTGACCAACTTGACTACTTAGCGCCGTTAGTGAAACTATTTTCGCCGGGCCAAAAGAAATTGTTTAATTACTGGGCCAACCCGCTCATAAACAGCAATTAAGGCGAAACCCGCCCCCTCGAGTGGTCCTCAAGTGGCAGCAATACCCGAAGCAGCAGCAGTACACTTAACAAAATTCTTCTGTTTTTATTTGGATCAAATAGTGTAATATGGCATTCACAATGCTAACATAAATATATAACTAAGAAAACGTTTGTTATATATTTTAAGGTTTTTATCAAGTTCATCAGTTTAAATTAACCTTTTCCTAATGCGTTTACCTAGAGTTATTTTTCACATTCTTTTTTTTGATATTCTTTATTGATTTAGCGAATAAGTGAAAACAACTTAATTTAAGTCTGTGTGTGATTTTCCTTATTTGTATTAAATGGAATTAATGGAATCACTTTAAAGATGTTTGCTTTCCCTGGAATGTTGACTTTAATTGTGCCATTTTAATCTTCAATTCAAAAAAAGTAAAAGCAAACTATTTTTGTTATGATGCTAAATGTTTCTTGGGTTTTTCTTTAAGATAAAAACATATATTTGGAATAAATTTAATTCAACAATAGATTATAGGTTCTTATAACTTTTTCCATTTCTCTACAATCAAAATTATGGGTGCTTTACATTTACTTTTACTATACGATGACCGATTGTATCAAATTAAAAAGTAAACAAATATCATCATAATGAATACAAAATAAGGGAAAATCCTTACATACATTTATGGCTCACCTTGGTGATCACAATTTCTTTGAGTGCAGCAACTGTTGCAGCAGAGGAGCAGCAGTAAAACGCAGTTGCAGTTGTAAAAATAAAGCGCCACCTTTTGTCGCGAAACGTTAATTAGTGCGAAATAATGAAGGACCAAATGGCGGCGCATGCATGTGTGCAAGGGGGGGAGGGGACTGTGTGCTTGTGTGTGCGAGGGGAAGTGCAAGTGTGCACGTATCCGTGTACCGAATGTCCTGACAACTACACGTACATAAAACTCCCCTCGAAAGCAATCAAGGTGAGCAAATTACTCAATTAGTTCGAAAGCTTCTAACGACCATCTTCCAAGACAATTGATTAGAGCGAGAGGGTCTCTAGTGCAGGCCATCTCTCTTTTTGTCCTGTTTTCTGGGATGGTCTAATTGAAATGTTAACGTTTAGCATTCCTTGATAATTGCGATTTGGGGTTGAGCTATATCTTCTATTTGTCTGACACCAATTTAATAAACAATTCTATTTCGCTTGTATGTAGCGTTCAACCTGGCAATTGTCAAATCAGGCACCTTCTTCAATCAATCTAAACTGATTATAGATGCTGGCCAACTCTATTTTTGTATTCTTAAACATTCTGGCAAATTCCGTTGAATATCTATCTACTCTTTCAAAATCAACTTGATATCGTAATAAAGAAAAAGTAGAACTAGTTAAATAAATCCATTATTTTGCAAGTTCTTAGAAAAACCAAAACGAATTTAATTCCTTACCTTTAAATTCGCTTAAACCTACATTTAAAAAATAAATACTTTTAAGCGATAAAAGTAATAGTTTTGTGTGCGTACATTTTGTTTCCTCTTGAAATCACTATATTAACTTAGTTTCCAACTTATAAATGATTAATTTTAAATTGCACGAGAACCTGAGACTCTGAAAAAATACATTGCAAGTGTGTAAAACACATTGTCGGAATACTTGGAAATACTTTCGCTCGTCGGATGCCCTCAAGAAAAATGGGAAAGCAGTTGCAACACATCCTGATGGCCCTCGAAGTTGCCTCTTTTATTATTATTTTCGAACTGCTTGTGCGAGCGAATTCCTGGCGCGGTTGCCTCTCAATTTATTTCTGGCTCGTACTAGTTGACTCTTTTAATAACCAATTTGGCACAAAGTCGGTGGCAACTTGAGGGATATTAGCGTTGCCCGGGCAGGAGTTCGCAGTCCGTAGTCCGTCGTCCATAGTCCGTAGTATGTAGTCCTTAGAAAGGAGTTCGGAGTTCTGAGAAGGAGCACGGGGCTTGAGCAAACTTTTACCTGCTAGTTGTGCGGATCGGGGAGCGGGGAAGTCGGGTGGGTCTAACTTAATGGAAAACGCACACGGCCACACATCCAAACATCCGAACATCCGCACATCCGAGTAGATGGCTGTCGTGGGAGAGCTGCGGCTTAGGTCTTGTATTATGAAAAGCTCATCTAATTTCAATCAATTGTGACTGTCGAGCGAGGGGGAATATTTTAAGTGGTGAGCTAAACTTTTGAGGTGTATGGAGCAAATCAATCGAAATCGTATCGAATCGAATCAAAGCGAAATTTAAAGCGAAGCTGCTCAACATGCACCATCAACTGGCAAAAGCCGGACCGAATCCAGGTTCAGCCACAGGACCTCCTCCGTCGCAGGATCCTGCAGTTGTCATAAAGCCGTAGTCAGCGGTTCGGAACCAGCGAACCACTTAATCATATCAGCACAATAAGTCATCGGGGCGCCGGTCCCGGGGGCCATAAAATTAAATCCTTGCCGCGCTCTAAAGCTCAAAGAGCAAAGAGCACCTTGCAACACAAAAAAAAGGGCATACAAAAAAAACCGCCATAATAATAAGCGAAATCAATGGCAAGTCACCTTGAAGCCGGCTTCCGTTTCACCACCGCCCACCACCCACCGCTGCGAAATTCCGTGGAGTGGGTGAAAGTAAAGGCACGCAAAAGGCAGTAACTGGAAAGAAAGCAAGCAGTATTGTTGGCAAATAAAGCAGGCTTTCACCCAATTTTTGACGCACCCTAAATACCTTATAAATGCAACAGTGGCGATCATTCACAGAAAAACCAAATAGCAAATACATATTAAAAAAAATGTTTAAATGTTACAATTGTGATGCCCTTTTAGTTTTAGCAGCGCAATGTAAAATGTTCATAACTAATTGAAAAAGTGTTAAATGTTTAATGACTTTTACACTTCTTTATTTGGTATAATTTAGTATACCCTCTACGAAAATGTATAAAAGTAATTTAAAAGAACGTTTAAACTTTTAATTTTTCCTTGCTTTTGGATACTATACACATAGACGCCATACTATATTCAATAATATGATATCCCATGCTTGAAAGAAGTTATGGAACCCAGAGATAGGGTATTCAAAAAAGTAAAGCTGCTTATTCGCATATTAAAAATGGTTTATTTATGTTCCGTTCTTCGTGGGTTAACGAGAGCCTGGCAAGGTAATCGATTTATGTGCTGCTATTTACAATTTTTGATTTATCCACCTCCCCCCCCGCAGCTGCCCTACTCTGAGGCTTTTGTGTAATGCGATGCGGGGAGAAAAAGTTTGTCAAAACATTTGACAAATCTGCATGTTTGTAAACGCGTGGGCGTGGGTGTGCGTGTGCATGTGGGAGGCACTGTGCGAGCGTGTGCGAGCGTGCGTGCAAGAGAGAAAGTTTGTCAGGTGGTTTTATTTTTTACATTTCGCTGAGGGGGTGGGGGCTCCTTTTTCTGCGCTGATTAGTTAAAGGGCGACCTTCAAGAAAGGTACCCCAACTCAGCTCTATTTATAGCTCTCCTAAAACCCTCCCATCCCCGATTCGTAGTATCGCGAAACTTTTGCACCAACGCTCACATTTAATTTGATTGTATTTTCCCCGAGAAAGCCGAGCGAAAGGGAAACACAAAGGAAAACGATGAAAATAAAACCCGCCGAACCAAACTTTTCCTGGCCAAGTCACATTAAAAACTCGGCAAATTCAATAAAATTAAGCTTAGTCTTGAGTGGAATTAGATTGGGAATTACAATGAAAACGAGCTCCGGAAAACGGCTGGACCCTCAATGCATGGGAAATCCCTTTTTGGGGTCTTCAATTCTTAAAATATTATTTTTTGTATATATTAGGTTTTATTTTAAAAAACTATCAAAAAATGCGCAAGCCAAATAAATATACCGTATGTTAATTTATTAAAAGCAAAACATATTAGATGATCCGTCTTCAATAGCTTAAAATATAACACAAAATATATTTTAAAAAGTATTAAAAACTTAAAAATGGCATTGGTCTATACCTCAAATGTTTAGTAAATTTGTTCGTAAGATTTTTTAAAGACCCACTTTTTTTTCTAGTAAATAGTATGATTTGTATATTGTTCTACACGTACTTTTATTTGGTTGATCAGTGTTTTTGTTTTGCTTAAATATTTATTAGAAATCGTTTTAAATAACCCCTTTCGACACCAATTATTTTTTTGAGTGGAGTATTGATACAAATTCAACAAACAATTGGAGTATTAAAAATAAAAAATAGCTCCGAAATGAAAATCGAAAGATCCCATAAACTTTATGGGAATGGTTTCCCATAATTCCTGTATTTGAAAATCATATCTTAATTCAAAATGGAATACAAATTTGACTTTCTAATGGACCATTTTACATTCATACAAATTAAAGCTGTCTTAGATTAATCGGAAAACTAGTTGATGGCCACAAATCCGACCACTTCGTTTGAGACGTTCCTTGCGAAGGGTAAGGAAATCCCGTCTAGAGCCGAGAGACGCCTTCGTTGGCATACAGTTGTGCATCCTTAAGCGGGATGCAGTCGACGCCGGTCACCTCCCGCAGCGAGAGATTCTCCTCCTCCGGCTGATCCTTCTGATCCTTTTGCTCCTTCTGGTCGATCTGCTCCTGCGGCTCTCCGTCGAATCGCACCTTGGACTCCGGCTTGGAGCTGCCGGCCGGGTCCGCCGCACTGGATGTGGATGCCATTTGGCTGCGCCGGAGATCGGTGCTGATGGCGTGGAGTGTGTTGTAGCAGCGCCGGAAGCTGGGTCGTTCCCACGGATCCGTCCGCCAACAAAGCAGGAGGAGAGAGTAACTGGAGGAGCGGATAAAGCAAGAGGTCAGTAACAAGAATCAGAAATATATATAAGTAATATTCTCTCATTCAAGGGCTCAGAAATTAAAAACAATATATAACGAGAAGGAAGACTATATTCGAGTGCCACGATTATTAAATACCCGTTACTCAGTCATCCAATTTCAAAACAATTATGCGCCTAGCAGATGGCGCGGCAAACTAAAAAGAGGAGGAGCCATCTGGCGTTAAGAGCTGAAGTCATTTACTACGTTGAACGTAATTCCTTATTAATTTCCGAAACAGTAGTTAATTTTGAAACATTTGTTTAGTTTTAAGAAATGTTACTAGAACTAATCTTTCTCTACCATGTCTCTTCAAAATGTGTGGCCATATTTTATAAATAATAAATAAATTATGAGTTACTAGAATCTGCATGATAGGTCTGAAATCTCTAGCTCGTATAGTTTTCGCGATCTCGGCGTTCATATGGACAGTTATTGATCCTGGTAAAGAATATATATACTTTATAGAATATATACACTTTTACTTTACGAGTAACGGGCTTAAAACTCTTTTCTCAGTAATGAGATAATTTACAAAAACTAAAATAGACCATTCATTAAGTAGACAAACAAAAAAAGTAATAAATAAAAATGTATAAACATTAACCAATTTAATAGTTTTAATTTTTGAATCGAAAAAGATTTAGTACCAAGAAAATGTCTATTTTGACCAAAGTCTTTTTTATAAGGCCGAATGTCATTACTGAACCTATAAATACAATAAATAAAATTAATAAGTTGGGGCGGAAAGGAAAAAAAATCTATGTCCAGGAAAAAGATGGTATGAGAAATCATTCTGAGTGGAGGATTCGACTTACAGCTTTTCCGGGCAGATGGGAGGCTGCTGGAGACGTCCGCCCTCCTTGACGTGGGCCAGCACCTCGAAGTTGTTCCTCGCCGCGTACGGCTGCTGGCCCAAGGTGAGGATCTCCCAGCACAGTACCCCGAAGGCCCACACGTCCGACTGGGTGGTGAAGAGCCCGTCCACGAGGCTCTCCGGGGCCATCCAGCGCACCGGCAGCAGCCCCTCGCCCTCCTTGCGGTAGTAGTCGCTCTTGTAGATGTCCCGCGCCAGCCCGAAGTCCCCGATCTTCACCGTGCGCCGCCGGTCCGCTCCGCCCGCCGACTCCGTGACCAAGCAGTTCCGGCAGGCCAAGTCGCGGTGCACGAAGTGCATGTCCTCCAGGTAACTGCAGCCGTTGGCCACGTCGATGCACATGGCCAGGAGCTCGGAGAGCGAGAGTCCTGCGGCGGGCTGCTGTTCCTGGAACGAGGATGAATATGCATCATTTTAGAAAATATTGTTTATCAAAAGGTGCGACTTGTAATAATTTGTCAGTCTTAAGGTCTATTTTCACGAGTTTAATTCTCTTCAAAAATTAGTTTATTTTAACATATTTGTACAACTTAAAATGTTTACAATAATGAAATGTTATGAAATACATATATGTGTTAAAACCTCTTTTCTTAGATTCTTATATCTCATATACAGTTTTGTCTGCATTGTTTGTAAAAAAAATTTCTTATTTATGGATTTGATACACATCTTATAAGCCAAGTTAGCAATTTGACAATCACATCTTATCTTGTTTATCAACAAAAACTTATGTAAAAAAAAACATTAAGTTTTAATAAAAACAAGAAAGGAAATACCCTTGCAGAATATTCTGTAAATTATATTCTCCAAAATTATTCATATGATGCATTCTTAACACTCATAAAAAATCCCAACTTCCTAACTTTACAAACACCAAAGTTATGGCATTTCCGATCAATCAGTAATATGGCGGCTATAGGATATAGTCCGCCGATCCTTATGAAATTTTATTGGTCGGATTGATTGGCCAAATATAAAACCCATAGAAAATCCCAACTTCCTAACTTTACAAACACCAAAGTTATGGCATTTTCCACCAATCAGTTATATGGCAGCTATAGGATATAGTCGGCCGATCCTTATGAAATTTGGTAGGTCGGATTGATTGGCCTAATATAGAACCCATAGGAAATCCCAACTTCCCACCTTAACCAACACCAAAGTTATGGCATTTCCGATCAATCAGTTATATGGCAGCTATAGGATACAGTCGGCCGATCCTTATGAAATTTGGTAGGTCGGATTGATTGGTCAAATATAAAACCCATAGAAAATCCCAACTTCCTAACTTTACAAACACCAAAGTTATGGCATTTCCGATCAATCAGTTATATGGCAGATATAAGATATAGTCTGCCGATCCTTATGAAACTTGGTAGGTCGGATTGATTTGCCAAATATAAAACCCATAGGAAATTCCAACTTCTTAACTAAACAAACACCAAAGTTATGGCATACCCGATCAATCAATTATATGGCAGCTATAGGATATAGTCGGCCGATCCCGGCCGTTCCGACTTATATACTGCGTGCAAAGGAAAGAAGGCTGTGTGCAAAGTTTCAACTCGATATCTTTAAAACTGAGAGACTAGTTTGCGTAGAAACAGACAGACGGACAGACAGACGGACAGACGGACATGCTTATATCAACTCAGGAGGTGATCCTGATCAAGAATATATATACTTTATAGGGTCGGAGATGTCTCCTTCACTGCGTTGCACACTTTTGACCAAAATTATAATACCCTCTGCAAGGGTATAAAAATTAAGTCGACGACTGAAGGCAATTGCCAATAAAAGTTGTACTATGTTACTTATATTAATTTCGGTTAATGCCAGTTAAACTACACAATTAATGAAATTTATTGTAATGCGGGTATTAAAAATATTCTAGATTTATCAGCTTACATTAATGGACTGAATTAATATTGAACCCATATCAACTAAGATTACCTGAGTGCTAGTGGCACGAGCGGCACGTAGGTAGCTCAGAAGGTCGCCGGCCTCCATGTGCTCCATGATCAGGGAGATGGACTCGGTGTCGAAGCAGATTCCCACCAGGCAGACGATGTTCTCGTGCTTGAAGTTGCTCATCAGCTGGGCCTCCTGCAGCAGCTCTGCGAATTCGCTGGCTCCCTTTCGCAGGCTCTGGGGGATTAGAGGGATTAGAGGGGTCGTTAGTCGGACGTTGACTCCACGTTTCGGCTGGGACCACTCACCTTAATGGCCACTCGCTGGGGCTCCTCGGAGTCCTCCGTCTGCAACTGACCCTCGTACACCTCGCCGAAGGCCCCGCTCCCCAGGAATCGGAGCAGCTTTAGTTGGCTCCAGTTTATCTGGGGCAGCAGGGCAATATCCGCATCACTCAGCGTCGTGGAGAAAGCGCGATTCCGGGCGGCCATCAGCTGCTGTTGCGTCTGCAAGGTGGACATGTTGCTCCAAATGCTGGGACGGCTCTGCTGAAGCAGTTTCTTGGCACGCAGACGACGCTTCTGAACTGCTTGGAAGAAAAGTAAGCAGTAGAATAAATTGAAGGCATACACTGAGAATAAAGGTGTATATCTAAATTAAAGGCTATATATCACTTCTCGTTATTCGGACTTGTACTTTTTTGTTTTGTTTTGAAATTCAATTTTGTTCCTAATTTTAGATTCTCTTCAAAAAAATGTTTTCCTTCCACTTTGGGTGGCAGTGTATTAAATGACTGATTGCCCCACTGGTTAATGTCTTTCAATTGTTAGGTTTTGAAATTGTTTAGTCATTGAAAAATACTTATTACAGAAATATGAATAAAAAGAAAATGCTTTAATTTAATAAAACTAAAATAATATGGAATTCGATATTGAATCGAAAGCTAAATTGAGACAATTAGTATTATGACATTGGATTAGAATATATTTTGTATGTTTAAAAAAACCTTTGACAAGGAAGAGTCCTAGACTACTTTATAAGATTTAAATGCAACAAGAAAAGAAGCCGAATGTTATATACTTTTGCAGCTATTGCAAAAATTCAACCAAAAAGGTTTAAAATTGACGGACGGACAGATGATGCTGATCAAGAATATATATACTTTACTATGTTGCTAACTTCTGACTGAAATTATTTTCGATGCTATATTAAAGTATCTAAAAATAATTGTTTATAAAATAGACTATCTGTATTTGTAGACTATAGAATATCCGTTTGGGTTCAGCGACTGCAGCTCACCTTTCCGCACAAGGACCAGCGCCAGGACGCAGCTGGAAACGATGGCCGCCGGCGCGATGATGGCCAGGACCAGGGAGCCGCGCTTCTCCGGCGAGACGAAGGGCTCCGCCACCCGCTCGCTCTCCTCGCTGTAGGGCCCCCAGCCGTGCTCCAGACTGCGGGCCCGCACCCGGAAGAGGAGCAGCCGGCTGGAGTGCAGGCTCTTCACGAGGCAGCTCAGCTCAGTGGTGTTGCAGAAGTCCAGCCACTGGTCCTCCACGACCACCGGCTCCTCGGCCCACGGCAGCTGCTCCAGGGATCCGTCGCTGCGCCGCCTCCTGCGCTTCCTCCGCACGTCGCTCCGCGCCTGCAGGGCCTCCAGGTTGTACAGGGCGATGGGTGCTCCGTTGCCGCGGGCCGGGGTCCAGGTGACGCGGAACACCTCCTCGGCGATGTGCTCCAGCTGCGGCCGTCCCGGCTGGCTGGGCGCGTCGCCCAGCGTCTCGTACACCTCCGCGGTGCCGTGGTACAGTGGGGCCCCCGGCGTGGCCGCGTAGCCCAGGAGCAGGCGGCACTGGTAGCGGGTGCGCGGCTGCAGGGGCTCCAGCACCATCCTCGTGTGGTTCCCGGCCACGTTCCGGCGCAGCTGCTCGCCCGGCGACCGGCACTCCAGCTGCAGCGATCCCAGGGGATCCGGTGTGCCGGCCCACGTGAGGCTCAGCGAGTAGGGTCCCAGCTCCAGGAGCTGCAGCTCCGGCAGCTCGGCGAAGCTGCGCACGTGCACCCGGCCACTGGCGTTGCTCTTGGTGGCCGTGGCGTGGGCCCGCACCCAGAGGCGGTAGCCGGATCCCGGCCTGATCCCGGCCAGGCGATGGCTGCCCGCCACCTCGAGTCGCCGCTCCTGCCCCTGGTCACCCCCCTCCTGGTCACTCCCCTCCTCGCCGTCCCGCTCCCGCTGCCAGTGCAGCGTGTAGTAGACACTCTCGCTCCGAAGCTGCTCCGGCGGCAGCCAGCTGGCCTCCAGTTCCCGGGGACTCAGCACGCGGACGCTGAAGTTCCTCGGGGCCGAGGGCGTGGCGGGGGCGGTGGTGAGCTCCAGCGGTGGCAGGAGGAGGGTGGGCAGTCCCAGCCTCTTTTGGTAGTAACTGCTCAGGACTCCGCTCAGGCGATAGCGGGTGAAGGGCAGGAGATCGGTCATATTCACGCTCTCCCCGGCACTGAGCAGCCACTGGCCCAGGGGCTCCTGGTCCGGCCGCTCTCGGGATTCCTGCTCCGTGGCCAAGGTGAGGTTCAGTTGGTACCGCACCCCGGGAACGGGCAGCGCACAGTCGCCGGAGGCCGTGATGTGGGGCAGGTGCAGTTGACAGCGCTGCTCCCCGCAGTCAGCGGCCTCCAGGAGGGACTCTCCAGCCGGAGGCAGGAGCAGGCAGCTCCTCTCCGGATAGGCCTGGTAGTTGTGGGCCTGCAGCAGACGCGCCTCCTCCGGCTCCAGCTCCACCATGTACTCCAGCTGCTGGCGCCGGCGACCGTAGGCCCGGACGCTCCAGTTCTTCAGGGCGTACAGGTAGCCCGAATCCTGGGCAAGCTGCCCGGCTATGGCGTCCTCGCCCAGCAGACTGAGCTGGGCCCGCAGGGCGCTGGCCGTGCACAGCTGGCGGGCCACATCGTAGACGCAGAGCTTGCCCTGGTTGTCCACCAGATTCAGGGTCTCGGCTCCGGGCTCCAGGCTGCCGGCATGCAGCCGGATCAGCGGCTGGACCGTGGCGAGGGCCAGCTCCGAGCCATCGGTCAGGTTCCTGCCCCGGAGCGAGCCGTTCCGCGGAGCACCCTGCTCGAACTCCAGCCAGAGCAGGGAGCGCTGGTGCGGCAGGGCCACCAGGTCCTTCAGCAGACGCCCCCTCGGCGTGCTCCACAGGCGGTCGCCCGGCAGGATCTTGCCCCCGAAGTGGCACAGGTCCAGGCGGTAGACCACCGCCGCCGGCGCGGCAGTGGCGTCCAGCTCCGCCCAGTAGACCACCCGCTGCACCCAGTCCACGGCCAGGGCCAGCACCTCGGCCCGCATCCTGGCCAGCTTGGCCGGAGCCGCGCCCGGCACATGGGTGAGCAGCTCCACGTGCTCGTTGACCCACAGCAGGCGCTGCTCGCCCTCGATGGCCGCCAGGTGCTCCACCGGACTGGCGGTGTGCACCAGCCGGCGCCGGCTGCGCGTGTCCAGGTCCAGCTCGCCGATGAACTCCGCGTTGGCGTAGAGCAGGCGCGGCACCGCCTGCACTTCGGGGGCCACGTGGAGGGCGTGGCTGGCGGCTCCGGCCGCCGCCCCCGTGGCGGCCACCCGCGCCTCCACCTGGAAGTGGTAGGTCTGGTCGGGCTGCAGTCGCTCCACGCGCGCCTCCAGGGCGCTCTGGTTCAGGCGCAGCTCCTCGTGCAGCTCGGCGCCCAGCCAGCAGCTGATGTGGTACTCCAGCGCCTGCACCGGCGCCTCCTGGCCCTGCTCCGGGGCATCCCAGCGGAGCAGGGCGCTCACGTTGGCCTCCTGCAGGGCGGTGGCCAGGCGCTCCACGAAGACCCTCAGCCGGCGCGGCTGGGTGGGCGCCGCCGGGGGCGTGGTGAGCTGCACCCGCGTGGTCTGGCCACTGCGCCAGGCGGTGCGCGGCGTGATGCTGACCCGCAGCTGGAGCTGCGCCTGCGGCAGCTGCGTCAGCCGGGCGAAGGGGGTGGTCAGGTCCAGGGTCTGGAGCCGCTGGCCGAACTCGAGGAACAGGCGGTACGAGACGCTGTGGTTCCCGCCGGACGTCGCCGGCTGCCAGCGCACATGGAAGTCGTCCCAGTGGCCGTCGTCCAGCCGCACGCTTTCCGGTCCCACGGTGGCGGGCACCACCCCGTCGTCCGGCGGCGGAAGTGGCTGCGGATCCACCAACTGCAGGGCGGAGGCCGGAGAGACCTCGGCCGGAGTCGGCAGCTCCATGAGGTCGTCGGGGGCTGCCAGGCGGACCAGGCGCGCCCTCCGGCCACCCCGCTCCAGCCAGAGGAGGGCGCCCAAGGGGCGCAGGAGCTGCAGGCTCTGGGGCACGGCCTGGAGACCTCCCTTCATGTGGTGGAGCAACTGCAGCGGCTTCCCGCCGGCGTCCAGGGGGGCGCGGTAGAGACGCAAGGCGGCAGCCCCGCTCACCAGCCAGTAAAGATGGTCCTGCTGGGTGTCCAGGACGAAGGAGCTGATGGTGCCCTCCAGCCCGTTGACGCGGTAGTAGGAGACCGATTCCGCGGCGGCGGCTCCGTGGCGGGAGAGATGGGAGCCAGTGGCGTAGTAGAGGTGGCCCTGCCGCGGGTCCAGGGCCAGGGAGCGGGCCTCGAAGATGGGCAGCAGCTCCCGGCTGCCCGACCACGGGTCCATGCGCACCACGCAGTTCCTGGCCAGATCCGCCCAGTAGACTCGGCCGCCGCGCCAGTCGTAGGCCACCGAGCCCACGTGCTGCACTGGCTCCGCGACGGGACAGCCCCACTGGCTGTGCACCAGGTTGACGCAGTGCAGCAGCCCCTGCCCGCTGACGTAGTAGCCCACGCTCTCGTTCACCATGGTCAGGGGTCCGGGCAGCGGCTCCAGGCGCTCCTGCACCTGCTCCTCCAGCCCCTCGCCCAGCTCGTCGGTCGCGAGGAGTGCTCCCTGCCGGCTGGACCACCGCAGCCGATGCGGGCCGAGTGGCCAGGTGCGGGCGGCCAGCGGGGCGGTCCACTCGCCCGGCTCCCCGTCCGCGTCCTTGGCCCTCACCCGCAGCTGGTAGAGATTGTCCGGCTGCAGGCGCTGCAGCCCGAAGAAGGGGCCCCGGATGTTCCGGATGCTGAAGGCACTTTGGCTGGCCACGTCCAGCACCTCCAGCTCGTAGCTCCAGCTGCGTGCGGCGTCCGCGGACTGGTAGGGATTGCGTTCCGGTTCCCGCCACGAGATCTTCGCCGCCTGCGCGCCCAGCAGGGCCTTCAGTCCGTGCGGAGTTCCTCCGGCCCTGGTCAGTGGCTGGCCATCCGGCACCAGGAGCACCGCGGCCCAGCAGTCGGGCAGGTTCCTCAGGGGCCACGAGGCACTGGCTGCCTGGCCCTGCGGCTCCACCAGGATCAGCTGGCCAGCGTCGGGCAGGAGCAGGGAGTGACCCAGCAGCGCGAAGGTCTGCCACACGGAGGACGACGCCCCCGATCCAGTCGGATGCTGGGGCAGAGGCAGCGGCTCCTTGAACCCTCCATCGTAGCTCATCTCCAGGAACCTGTCCTCCTGGGGCAACATCAGGCGAATGAGGAAGTGCTGCGGCTGGACAACGAACCAACCCGGCTGCCTGATCCTCACCAGGCGGAAGCCCATCCGGCCGTGCAGGTCCTGGCGCCACAGGGCCTCCTCGTCCCTCCAGAAGATCCACCCATTTAGGGCGTCCACCTCCAGCTGCTCCACGGCCAGATCGAAGGACTGCCCCGCCTCCTCGGCCCCTCCGCCCTCCAAGTCGGTGCTGATTATCTGCCATCTGGATCGGGCTGTGTCCATCGACTCCAGGGCGAAGTACAGTCGGTGGCGCAGCCAGTCGAAGCTCACTCTGCGGGGCATCCACGGTCCACTGGAGACGTTGCCCAGATCCAGCTTCAGCTTTTGAGCAGGGCTCACCATTTGTCCCGAGTCGAATTTTAGGCTGCAATGGTGATAAACCAAAACTTAATTGTGATTCAAATGGCTTTAAAAGAAAGAACAAGACCCCCCCAACATCCAAAATGTTTTTTGACTTAACGATGATTTTTAACGTTTAAAGAAAATAATTAATTTCGAAATCTTGAGAGTGATATGTGCGCTTTACCAACATTATCCAACATTTATTATGATTCCTCACGAACATTATTAATTTCGATGGCTTGAGAGGGTTACGCCGAGAATTCTGAATTTCTGAAGGCCTCAGAACTAAGTAAGAATTTATTCTTAAGCAATACCTTAAATGAATGAAAGAGAGTTTCGGCAAGCCGAACTTTAAATACCCTTGCAGCCATTAAGAAAATTAAATTTATTATTAAACGACTTCATTTGTATATTTTTATTTGTATATGTTTTAAAACAATGAAGTTTTGTCGACTTTCCGATAAATTGTTTAATCGTTTCTAAGGCAGGTTATCATATTGTCGTCAGGTTTTGATAGAATCCATCATTTTGAATTTAAATCAGACCATTATGTTTAGGAGAGTAAAAGTATTAATACAAAAACGACGAAGTTTTTTTTTTAATATTTATTTTTACGAATGTGCCTATGAGAGCCATAATATATATTCGTCAGATCCTCCTGTCCCGACTTATATACTAATAGAAGTAGAAATAAGACTTTTGGAACGTTTTATTCAGAGACTAGTTAGCGTAGAAACGGATGGACAGACGGTCATGACTAGATTGACTATCCTGGTGATTCTAATTAAGAACATATATACTTTATAGGGTCACATATGTCTTGTTTACTGCGTCGAAAACTTTTTATTGAAACTATAACCGCAGCAAGGGTATTAGAGTATGTACAACCGATATCACGATTGGGCAATGCCACGTGTATTCTGCAGGTGGATAAACTAAAACAAAACTAAAACCAGTTAAAGCTCTTTAAACGCGAACACAAATATAGTTTGTTTTTATTATTTTGATTTTAACAAGGCTTGCATTTCGTTGAACCGCTTTTTCTGTATTTGAAATTTGATAACGCCGCAGATTTTCTTAGAATGGGAGCTGGAACAAAACAGTTACTTCAAAAAAGTTGTATTTGAGCTTAGAACATTTGCTTAAGATAAAATATTGGCTCTCTTTGTCAATATTTGCAGTGATTTCATAGTCGGGGCGGGCTCTTCCATTTTCCAGGACAAACATGCTTGTAACGCACCAATTGCTGGTATCCAGTCCTTCGTTCCGCTCCTCGAGGGCCTTGAAAAAAATGGGATAATATGGCTGGACCACCTCTGGCCACACAATAATGCACCGCACTGGGTTGTTGCTGTATAGGCGGCGAACTTGGGACGCCAGATCCTCAGGATCATCCACATCCATGGGCTCCTCAGCGTCGTTGGACATCTTATACTCCTTAATTCAGATTACAATTTAAAATTCGACAAAATTTAAACTTTAAGCAAAGCCTAAAGTGAAACTTGACGACGAGACTCTAGACTGAACCATATCCCTTTGAACTTTTATGAAAGGAAAGGCAGAGGTAGTATTGCCTATTTTTTCATAAAAAATTCAAAGCGTTCTGGGTTCTACACAAAGTACTCAGAAAATCTGTTTCCAATCTATTAAAATAAAAAGTAGTGCATTTACGGCATTTTAGTGCACATTCCCTAGCACACTTTCAGGTTTTTTAAAGTATTTTATGAGTAAGAAAATATTTTTAAAAATTTCTTTCTAAAAATTTTTTTTAATTATAACAGAGGAAGTTTAATAACAGTGGCATTTCCATATATTTCGCCAATAACTGCGTTTAAAAATATCTTAGAATGACTCGTCTATTATTGCGGCTCAAAAATGATCGTACCACTGACAACAAATAGTGTTTTGACCCTTCTCCGATGAATTTTACCATTATATTTTATATACCGAATTTTGTTTACCTGCACAATTCCCCATGCACGTCCAGAAGCCACAACTGCTGATCCCGCTGTGACCAGGCCACATCAGCCAGTTCCTCCTGGGACTGGTAGATCATCGAACTCTCGCCCGCCGGCTCCAGGGATTGCCACATCACAGCCCTTCGTCCGGCCAGCAGGACACTCTCAGTCAGATCCTTCACGGGCCTATCATCCCGGGAGGGATGCGTTTCCACAAAGCCCTGGGCCAGTGGACCCTCGCCCTGCTTGTTGAGCATCGTCAGTTCCAGAGTATAGTTGGTTCCCGATTGCAGTTGGGAAAAGATAAAGCTACCTCGCCCCGCCGGAACCAACTGGAAATAGAGAATTGCGATAAGCATTAATGATTTTGTAAAAATCCAATATCAGCTTTCACTCCGAAAAAGAAGCTGGAAATCATTTTAAAACAAGAAAGGCAGCGAACTTCGTAAGCCGAAGTTTATATACCCTCGCAGCTGTTACAAAAATTCCATATTCTGTATTCTGTATTTCGATTTCGATGCCCAAAGACTAGTTTGATTTTCGGATACATTTTTATATTCGATCGTTCCTATGGCAGCTTTATATACAGGGGTGGTCAAAAGTATTTGCACATTTCTTATGAGTAAGTACGTGTAATTTGTGCAAATACTTTTGACCACCCCTGTATAGTCCTCCGATTTTTAGAAAAGTAAAACAGTTATTTTGAAATCTCTAAAGATTAGTACGCCTCGAAGTGTATGGGTATACGTTATACGTTTATACGTTTTCCCGATTGTTACTAAAGCAGTCTAATGATATAGTCGCCAGATTTTTTAAAACCGTAATTCTGAAATCCTAAAAATCTCTGGGAGTATGTGGGAATATTTTAAGAAAAAACGAAGATATAATTTTATTTCCTTTGTCCCGATTGTTCCTATGGGATCTATATGGTAGAGTAGGCCGATCCGCCCCGTTTCGACTTATATACACCTGCAGTTTCATCAAAATAGTATTACAACTGAGAGACTAGTTTGCATGGAAACGGACAGACGGACGGACACCACCTGGTGATGCTGATCAAGAATATATATACTTTATAGCGGAGGAAATGTGCCCTTTACTGCGTTGTAAGCTTTTGACTGAAATTGTAATAAATACGAAAAATTTCATAAAGGAATGGATTGCTAACCTGCTCAGCTGTGAGGTTTCCTTGGGAGGAACTTAGGCTGAGGCGGTATCCTTCGACGGGTCCGTTGGTGAATCGGCCCGGATGCCAGTGGACTGCCAGGTGGGTGTCGTCCAAGCCCAACAGGTGCTCGATGACCGGAGCCGAGGTTGGCGCGCCTTCGGGGGGCGTCTGGTAGGCGGGCGTGGCCGGGGAGTAGAGCACCTCGTCAATGTCCTCGCCAAAAGGCATCTCGAAACGGAACTGCGAAGCGAAACGGAATAAATTATGTATATAATTTATACAATAAATCAAAAAAGGACAAAGGAGAGAGGAGAGAGGCGCTCCAAAAGGTGCCTATCCACACTAAATTATGATAATTAAGAGCGCTGCACCAGTGGATTCCCAGTTCCCTTTGTTTTTCAGAGCAATTCGAACAGTTTTTGTGTTTCAAGTCACAGTACCTTATTTACGAGTAGTAATATGTTGTATTTTAAAGATTTAAAGCAACTTATAAGAATCAAGTGCTTTCGCTTTACGAGGACTCTCACTTTAACTTGTGCAACAAATATTTAACTATGGAGCATCAGTAGACAAGCAACCAACATGTCGGATTAGTAATCTTCACATTTTTAGCATTTTTCTGATTTTGATTTTTTTACGTCCTCTTTTACTTCCCCTCCTTCACCATAATATATAGATGAGACATAAGCAAAATATATTGCTAAATGTAAAAATATAAATATAACAAGAAAGGAAAGCTAACTTTGGGCGGAGCCGAAGTTGAAATACCCTTGCAGAATATTCTGTAAATTATATTCTCCAAAATTATTTATATGATGCATTCTTAACACTCATAAAAAATCCCAACTTCCTAACTTTACAAACACCAAAGTTATGGCATTTCCGATCAATCAGTAATATGGCGGCTATAGGATATAGTCCGCCGATCCTTATGAAATTTTATTGGTCGGATTGATTGGCCAAATATAAAACCCATAGAAAATCCCAACTTCCTAACTTTACAAACACCAAAGTTATGGCATTTTCGACCAATCAGTTATATGGCAGCTATAGGATATAGTCGGCCGATCCTTATGAAATTTGGTAGGTCGGATTGATTGGCCTAATATAGAACCCATAGGAAATCCCAACTTCCCACCTTAACAAACACCAAAGTTATGGCATTTCCGATCAATCAGTTATATGGCAGCTATAGGATATAGTTGTCCGATCCTGGCCGTTCCGACTTATATACTGCGTGCAAAGTTTCAATTCGATATCTGTAAAACTGAGAGACTAGTTCGCGTAGAAACAGACAGACGGACAGACAGACGGACAGACGGACAGACGGACATGGCTATATCAACTCAGGAGGTGATCCTGATCAAGAATATATGTACTTTATAGGGTCGGAGATGTCTCCTTCACTGCGTTGCACACTTTTGACCAAAATTATAATACCCTCTGCAAGGGTATAAAAATAAACTTGTTCAACAAATATTTAACTATGAAGCATCAGTAGACAAGCAACCAACATGTCGGATTAGTAATCTTTACATTTGTGTTATTTTTTTACTTCCTCCCTATTTTCCTCCTTCACCATAATATATATAAACTGAACGTTCTGTTCTTATTTCGAAATAGCCAATAATAATAATTATTTGCATTGCCAGGAAATAACTGTCTAATAGAGGTGGTACACTCATGGACAAAATAATAGGTGTGTTATTTTTTTCTTTCTTAACTTTCTATTTCTAATTCATATCTTCTCTAATCTCAACAAATCAAATTTTTTTTCATAACTTTTATTAATTGTCTTAAAAAAAAAGTAAAAACAGATTCACAAATCCTTTAATATAACACTAAATTAAATATTTTCTTAAATCCGCCAATTTTTATATAACTCCACTTACCCTGTACTGGGTGTAGGGTATAAGGGTCTCCAGGATCTCGCAGACGTAGTACTCGTCGCAGTCGTAGTCCGCCAGGTTGAACCAGGCGCTGGCCCTCGACGCTCCGGGCGTGTCCTGCGAAGGCGGATCCTCCTGCTCCAGATCCTGCTCCTCGCCGTGGTGGTCCACGTACTGGTACTGGATGTTGAAGGGCCGGCTGGCCAGGTACTGCTCCGGGAAGTGCATCGCCCAGCGGATGGTCAGCGGCGTGGCCTGTCCGTCCGCCCGCGGCGCCCGCTCCAGCTGAGGCTGCGTCCGCTCCACCAGGTGGCTGATGGCCAGCCGCTGCAGGTGCCAGTAGTCCCGCTGGGCCATCTCGCAGGCCGAGATGCAGGGCATGTCGAACGGGTGGAACTCCAGCGACAACTGCGGGCGGGCCAAAAGGGGAAACATCGATCGGGGTCAGACTGGATCTGGGGATCTTTGGTGGGGGTGGAGTTCGGGGCTGGTGAATAGGGGTCTAAGATGGGGATCTGGGATGGAGATCTGGGATATCGGGCTGCCACTTACGCAGGCCTCCTGGCAGGACTCCAGATCCTTGAGGGCGCGATACCACTGGGTACAGCCTTTGGTGCACTGTGAAAACAATCGAATAGATATCCGGAAATTAGTGATATATACAGACGTTTTCAATCCGGTTTCATAGATTTCTATAATCTATTAACAAGGCCTTGTTGTAGAAAACCCGCGAAGAGAATATATATTTTATTTCACTTTTTTTTAAGTTAAGAATATAATGGATATTCATGATAATTTTTAAACAATAAGCTGCATTCAAATATTAAACAAGAGAGAACGCGATAGTCGGGTGCCCCGACTATCAGATACCCGTTACTCAGGTAAAGGGAGTGCGAGGGAGATGGAGATAGAAACTTTGATCAGGCATAACTTTTTAACGAATGGTCCGATTTGAAAATTTTTTTCTACATTTCGATAGGTATTGATAAACAGAATAAAACTGCATTTTTACTTTTCCGAAATATTTAAATTTTTAAAATCGTATATGAGCGATTGTGGGCGTAAAAGGGGGCGTGGCACCTTTTTCAAACAAACTTGCGCTGCGTAGGAACTCCTAGAATCTGCATGCAAAATGCCAATCTTCTAGCTTTTATAGTTTCCGAGATCTCAGCGTTCATACGGACAGACAGACAGACGGACAGACGGACATGGCTAGATCGACTCGGCTAGTGATCCTGAACAAGAATATATATACTTTATAGGGTCGGAAACGCTTCCTTCTACCTGTTACATACTTTTGCACGAATACAATATACCCTTTTACTCTACGAGTAACGGGTATAAAAAGGATGAAATGAATGTCGATCAATTTGTAATTTATATATTGTAAAAAACCACAGATTTCTTCTGCTATTAGACTAAGTTTATTGTTAGAAAAATATGAAAAAAAAAAATTTTAATGACCTTTGCCCTGATAGAAGCTGTACGTGATGTAATTTCATTTATTTGTTTTGAAAATCAAATAAATATCTTCTATAAATTTCCATCTCATACTTTATCTTTTTTACTTAAATGAAAAGTACATATCTAAAGAACTCAATAAAATGAAAAGAAATAGCCCTTGAACTTATGTTCTCATTACCTTTACAAGCAAGTTAAGTAATTTTGATCAATTCTTGACAGTTACAGAATGCTTCTGAGTAACGTGCAAAGAGTGGACAATGCTAACTTAGGGCCAATAATAAAACACCCACTCTCTGATAACTACACTAAAATTGTTCTCGTTCCGAGCTCGATTAGTCAGTTACTTAAAAGTCTAACGTTACACATTTAACTTTGTACAAATTCCGGCTCTTAGCCATTTTATAATTACACAATTGCACACAAGCAATGCAAGCAACTCGTTAAATTGATCGTAAAGTATAAATTGGCCGACTGGATAGTCCTGCCATGATCAGCATTATGCCGGCCAGGAGCCCACTGAGAAACCGGATGGGGAACGAGCCCAGGACCAGAGCAAGGACAGCCCAGAAGGAGCCCCTCAAGATCCTGTTCGATGGCTTCCTCAGTTGTTTGGAGAAGGAGAACGACTGGCAGCGGTTAATGCACTTTGAGTTTGTGACCAACTGATCCTGAGCAGAAGTGGTTAACCCGGAGCGAGAAAAGAGGTGTCGGGTTACCCTCGACTATCCCATTTCATCCCTGGCTCCCTGGAGTCTCCGACTTACTCGTGTTTTGTAGCACTTGTCGCTGTTGTCCGCCTTCTCGCACTGTATCCCAAACTCGTCCAGAAACAGATCCTCCTGGAAAGGGAAGAGAAATACAAAAAATGTGAAGGCAATTAGTCGATGTGGGCTTATTTTTTTGGCTCCTGGGAACGGAAGTTGCGGTAAGATTGTATGGGAAAATGCTGAGTGACCACATTTATAACAATAGCAATGACAATATAAATGCGAATTCTGTGCCAATGGCAGTATTTCAATTATTTCCATCAATTATCATTGGGGAGCAGGGAAAGACTTCGCGATTCGCACATGGCATAAACAGAAATACACTCTCGATTAACTCTATAAATTTGTTTTTGCACCGAAATAAGATGTGCGAGAACCGCTGAAGCTGCATTAATTCGATAGAAACAAGTTTGCCACGTGAGCCATGGAGATGTCGCGAGTCGAAATCTATTTGCATACCCTGGACTTTGGCCAGCCAAGGGTTAGACGTACCGGCTCGAAACGGGGTCAACCAAGCAAAACTTGAAACTTTGAATAAAAAACAAACTACTCGCAAGGCATTGAAAAAACAAACACGCCTAAGAAGCTATTTTAAAATGGCATTTAAAAGTTAACAAACTGTAACATAAATTCAATTGTGGCCAAATTTAGAATTTAGATTTTGCAAAATCGAACATAAATAAAAGCCGCTTTTAAAATTTAAGTTGGAAGTCTGGAAGTCTTGTAAAAAAATCTTTAAGGCAGAAATATTTATTTCAATTTTTCACTAATTAAAAGTATATTTATAATTTTAAGATGATGTTCCCATGAGTGGGGCTTTCGACCGTTTTTAATTTCCATTTGTTTTTTTTTGCCTAATGAATTTTTAATAATTATAGCTTCTAAGTTTATCAAGTCAAGGAATTAAAGGCATCAGACATATTATTGAAGTTGAATATTACTATTATTATAAGCATTATAATTACTATTATTATGCTTATCAATTCAATCGACAGAATCAAGAAAAGGTTACAAAAATATTATTACAGTTAACTGATTGTACGATTATTTTTATAACAACTACTCTAATGGAGGAAATAAAACACTTATAAAAAGGCATTATAAATATTATTCAAGTTAACTGAATGTAGAAGCTTATAAGTAAAGCAAATCCCATTTAGTATATAGTTTGGATACATGTTTCTTGTGAGAGGAAACTAATTTCTACTTCAGCTTCAGCCTGGAAAATGCACAATCCTTTGAGGTGTTCCCCAAATGGGAAAGCAAGCACTTAAAATACAATTTAGCGCATTGGGAGCTGCCCCCTGCCCCAATTACCAGCTCCTTAAAATGACCAACTTTGTTAATTGTGTTGCCTTGGCTTGCTAAATGGACTAGTAATTACCAAGGGATTTCCCCTCACGCACACGGATTTCTCCCATTCAACCACTCACACAAAGTATTTTCCTGGTGTTTGTACTTTCCTTTTTTCGCACACGCGTCAATTTAATTTAGTATTCTACGTAATATTTTATTAATTTAGCTTGATTGGCTTTTTCACAAACAGAAATAGCTCTTGAGAACGAGAGTTCTCCCCTTCTTAAATAAAAAAGAGAGAAATCCCGAGAAGAGGACTGGAGCCTAAAAACATGCGCGGATCCGCGGAAGGGGATTGGGGGGTTCAAAGCCCCCCTCCCAACCCGGTGGAAATTGACAATAAAAATGGTATTAAAACAGTGGGCTGAAAAAAATGAGTTCCGAAACCCCCCCCACAACCAAACCCTATATCCGCCACTGCCCGAGACTAATTGGCATTGGGGGTTTTCATGTCGTCATTTCTCATCTTTTGTTGTACAATTTCTATTACATTAACTCAGAAACCGACCTACACACACAACCACACACACACACTCAAAAGGGGGCGGGGCGGTGGGGGAAGGCCGCCAGACTGGGTTGGTGTGTTATTGACACCATTATTGTGCAATTGTTGTTGCTGCCGTCAGGCTCTGGAGAAGCCAGCCAAAGAAATTACACTTGTGTGCTGATGAACAGGCAGGCACACACAGCACCGCCTAAATTTATAGTACTTCAAATTGGCAACCAATGAAATCTAATTAAAGCTGTTTTAAATACACGCAGATAACATTTATATTTAATAGGCCAACCCCTTAGGAACTAAGCCACTCCAAATAGCGCTTTTCGATTATATGTTGTTTAATGAAGCCCGCTCACAAAATGCATAAAGGAAAGAAACTTTAAAAAACCAAAGTCATAGTCAAAATTTACTACCGCATTTTCACTAAATTATTATGATATATCTAAAGATGTATGCAGTTACTAGGCAACGATCTCATTTCCACCTATATCTTGCCCGCAGTTTTTTAAAAGTTTTTATCCATTTAAAAACAAAAGAAAAATGGAAAGATATACACTATATATGATCGGTTCTGTTAACATGAATTCTGGGAAATATATAAGCATTTCGATCTAAAGAGAAATATTTATTTGTATATATAAATTGTCATTTTTAATTTTTTTCAAATGAATTGATTTTGAAAACAGACTCTTATTAATTGGACCGCATCTGTGGGGCTACCTACATATGGGTACACATAAATTGGCTAAACAGTTTGCTCACTCTCGATTCCAGCAAGGCAAAACATCTTAATAAAATTTCTTTTGTTCGCATTGCCTTTCTAGGTTATGCGAAATCCAGTTACCGGTTGAATGTGGAGGCTTTGTCTAGTTTGTTCCAGGGATAAGTGACCAGCTTAAATGATAAGCTGGAGTCCTGACACCAACTCGAATTCTTAATCATAAACTTAATTTAAAAGAGAAAAATTAGCTGATATTTTAAGCTTTGCACAAATTTTGCAATTTCTAAAGTTATGGTTATGATGTGGAAAAATAAAAACAAAAAATAATTGTACATTTAGCTCAATCCTATTCACTGGTGGTATCATCTCATGCTCCAGTCAGCTAATTTATATGATTCCCAGATACTGCTCGGTTATCATTAATTTAAATTGGCCATGCGCTGGTGTAACTGTAGTGTCAAATTGCGGATTACTGAATGGCGCTCTCCTAATGAATGAAGTGCAGTCCGAGGAACTGATTAACATGCAGCCCACTCTACTACACACCCTGCGATAATACAGTAATTACTGTCAGTCCATTTGCACAGAGCAAAGTGTGGATGCAGAAATGCTGACGCACTCCCACGCACAAAAGCTTAAATTGTACATTTCAATTAATAAATAGCTTTTTACGGTTGAACTTCACGTAATTACTATTACCAATGGGAAAATAATCATCACTTATTTATCACTTCTTATTTTTACATGCGTTTAGGTTAGCATTTTAATCATGAACGTTCTTTGTCTTGCAAATGTTGCTAATGTAAAAAGTTAAAATGCAAACCAAAACGGTTTATAAACATTTGATTCAAATATATCCTAAGCCCAAAAGCATTTGTATTTTGACCTAAATAGCATATTAAAGAAAATAACAATGACGCACAAAATTTATATTAAGAAATAAAATGATCACTACAAAAAATGTAATCTATCTTTTTATACCCGTTACTCGTAAAGTAAAAGGGTATATTGTATTCGTGCAAAAGTATGTAACAGGTAGAGGAAGCGTTTCCGACCCTATAAAGTATATATATTCTTGTTCAGGATCACTAGCCGAGTCGATCTAGCCATGTCCGTCTGTCCGTCTGTCCGTCCGTATGAACGCTGAGATCTCGGAAACTATAAAAGCTAGAAGATTGGCATTTTGCATGTAGATTTTAGGAGTTCCTACGCAGCGCAAGTTTGTTTCAAAATGGTGCCACGCCCCCTATGACGCCCACAAGCCACAAGCTGTGGCCACAGTTTTGATGCTATTATGAAAATTTAATTGATATGTTTTTTTTCCTCAATATCTATCGATTGGCCTAATAAAAGTTTGCCACGCCCACTCTAACGCCCAAAAACCCATTAAACGCTTAAGCCTGGCTAGCGCCTACAATAGCGCCATCTAACGGATGACTTTGGAACAGCTGGCCAAGGTGCTAATTCGAGCGGCGAAAAACATACAAGAAGGCATATTTATATTAAGTTGTTTAGCTGAGTAACGGGTATCTAATAGTCGAGGCACTCGACTATAGCGTTCTCTCTTGTTTAAATTTTAATGTTTTTTTTTGTACCACCATTGAAAGTAATTAAACTTAAAACTCTAGATTAACAAAAAAAAGTACGTAGTACCAAAAACTTATAGGAATAAGAAATATTTTTGATTTGTTTCCAAAAAACCAATTGAACTAAATTAAATATTGGGCCGGCACTTTGGGTGCCATGATGGCTGTACGAGCAGGCGACATCGCTAAAATGCCAGATGAAACACACCCACTCAGTATGCAAATTGCAATAAAGCCGAGGAGCCGAGGAGGTAACCCAAATAATGAGAAAGATTCTAATCCCGATCTGGTGAGCGAGTTGGCCTGCCAGTGCGGCAAATTGGAATGTCAACTCTGGCACAGCGTTTCATCCAGCCCACAGTGGCAATCACCGACTTGACGATCTTCAATTAAACATATCATTTAATTAGTGCGTGCAAGTGAGCGATTAACGGCCAGCGAGCAGTCGGAAAACTCACTCAACCCAACTGAATAATCCAGCCAGTGAGTGTCTGAAAAGAGTTGACCTTTTTATTTTTATTCATTTTTGGCTGGGGCTACGTGAATCCGCCGCGTTGCACTTGTTCAGATTGCTCACTGATTATATCGTTGACATATGCAAAACTAGAAGTAAACATTCGTACTCCAAGTGTCGCTTTTTTGGTGACATGATAGATGAATGGGTTGCCCCTGAGGCACTGCATGTTTTGTATTTAGTTTTTGTGCAACTGTCATGTTCAGTGGGGCACAAAAACATATGTTTCTCCAACTATTTTGACACTGTCACGGAATAACCATGATAATACATCACAGAGACTACTAAACTATTCTGTTTATTTTAAATACATTTGCTTTTAGGTGAGATAACAAAGATATTCACTGAAGAATATTAGCTAAAATGACAGTAATAAAAAAAATATATCTATACAAAAAAATTGTTTGCCAAGGAACTAACATTTATTGAGTTATCCAAAATGCACATCGACAATAAAAATAACCGAGTAAAGTAAAAACTATTCTATTGTCCTTACTTAAAATCCGTATTTTGGATTGAATTAACAATAGTTTTTGATTGAAGATGGTGACATAAATTAAAACAATAGCCAAAGAAACACAGTTTTCATTTAAAAATTAGACTTAATCACTCACCTCAACGATGCACCGCTGGACACAGTCGCGAGTGACCCGCTCGAGGACCACTCGCTCGTCGACTCCGTGCTGCTCCTCCGGCGGGTCCGGATCCGGAGCTGGGGGAGGGGGTGGAGCCACCGTGGTCTGGGCCCGGCTGCTGATGGCGATCCCCTCCACGACGATCGGGGGTGCTGCGGCGGCGTGCTTGTGCCAGATGGCCACCTTCTCCACCACGTCGCTGTCCAGTTTGGGCCGCAGCAGGCCCATTTGGTCCTTCATGCCGGGCTCCGGGCTCTGGTGGACCGAGTAGTTGTGGGACCGGCAGACGTCGCAGCAGATCGAGAGGAGGATCAGCAGCAGGAGGTTCACGATCAACACCGTGGATACGCCGCCGTGGCCGTCCTGACCGCTGGCCAACTGGCGGCCCAAGCGGGCCAGTTGCTGGCGGAGATCGAAGGTGCTGCTCTGCTGGTGGACCACAATTTTGCTTGGCGACGCCGAAAGGGAGGAAGCTGCCGGCTGGTTTATGTGGGTGGTGGACATCTTGGTGTTCACATTCACCGCGATCTTCACATTAAAGCTAATGTTCAGTCTCCTCATGGGAGCCGAGCTGTTTTGCTGTTTGTTCTCCTGACCCGGCTGTTGATCTACATTTTGGTTCCAAAACATAGTCATGGAAGCGGGAGCCGCTCTCGACCTTCACCCCGAAGGCACCGTTGTTTGCTTGGGCTCGAATTTCTATCTGTCGCTCTATTACTGTTGTTTCTTCGGTCGAATTTACATTTTAACACCGCATTTGACTGAAAACGAAACTAAAAACAAACAGAACCAGAGTCAGAAAAAGAAAAAGAAAAAAAAGGGAACACAAACACAATTTAAAAATCAAATCTCAAAGTCAAAAAACCAATTCAATGGGAAATGTGAAGTGCATAAGCTAATTTCCATGTTATGTAAATTTAAAAAAAACAGAACGGGAACGTGTCTAAAAAGTTTGTTAAATACCCTATCATTACACTTTTGGGTTTATTCTTCTAATAACAGATATGTTTAATATTTTGCAAATATAAAAAATGGAAAATAATTTAGATATATTTAATGTTTAACTTTTTTATGTTGTCTACAATTTAATCAACAGAATAATAGCTACACATACATAAAATATGAAAAAAATTGAGGGCAAAAAACGAGTTTCGTTAATTCAAAAACTGAACAAGAAACTCTGATTAAGTGACTGATTAAATGACTGATAAAATGGACATAAAATGTGGCTTTTGATTATTGATACCAAGCCTAATAACTTACAAATATTTATAATATGTTATTATACCAACTTTTGTCAAATTAATAGGAACACTAGTACTGTATTTACAATATGACTATTGTACCCCTGCAAATTGCTATTTCACTGACATTTTTGTCAACCCCTTAATCATAATATAATTACAGTCTTCATACTTCAAGTATTGTTACAACGATTAACAATTAGTAGTCATTTTAAATTGATAGTTGCTGGAAAAAGTATTTTCTTTAATTACTTTTACTTTATGCATACAATTAAGACTTTATTTTAACTTATACTAAGCCAGAAAGTTTGCCCAGTATACATTGTGCTAATCTTTAAATCATAATGCTAACCCCGTTCGTTGCATTTCATTATACTTAATAAATTATATTCTTATCCATATGTACTATTAGTTTTTTAGGTGTGCGTAACACAAGAATTGAAATAATTTTAATTAATTTTAACAAACGTTTTTATCTGTGTTTGCAAGAAGCTGCCAGCATCTAAGCTAGTTGAAACAATAGGACTACGAGACATTTGCCCAAGTCAATATACCCCTTCTAATCGATTAGATAAATCGCAAACAGCTCATTTCGCATGCGGCAGCTCAAAGGTTCAACGAACACTCTCAACTCCAAGCGATGAGCCAACAATTCCGATGATCTCGAATGGTGTTAAGGAACTTCGGCCCCCTCCCCTCGGAGCCCATCCAGCGCGCAGTGCTCATCCACAGGACATGGCCATGGTCCAATTAATATTCAGTCTGCATAATCAGCTAGCCAAGCGACAAGTTTCAATTAACATGGCGTAATGCATGGCCAATAAGTCACGCCCCTTTGACGCCCACAACAACAGCGGCCATAACAATAACAACCCCAACAAGGGGAGCGGCCATAACAAATTTATCCTCATTAAGATGCAAACACACTGGCCGGACGGAAAATAATCGTGCGGAGTCTCTTTCAAAAACGGAAATCCCTTTTCCCGCAAGTTCATCGCAGAGCACAAAAAAAATTGTTAATTGCACTTTAATTTCATATTTACCAGGGAACAACAACACTGCTCACTGAAAATGTTAATTAAATCGCTCGCCGAGCAGACTAGACCGGGGAAAAAAGCAAAATAAATTAAAAATAAAATTGAATAAACCGGGCGAAATAGTGAAAACATGAAAG
This sequence comes from Drosophila kurseongensis, assembly GCA_018153305.1. NCBI lineage: Eukaryota > Metazoa > Arthropoda > Insecta > Diptera > Drosophilidae > Drosophila > Drosophila kurseongensis. The sequence goes on along the minus strand of JAECXX010000108.1, from coordinate 2,698,345 downwards.
ATCACAGCGGATTAATTGCATAAAAGTTATTCAGAAAATGTATGCAAATGCCGGCCAGCGTTTTGGCATTAATTAGTTGAAGGGGGAGGCTCGAATATATACTATAATATAATATTCATCGACCGTTGGAAGTCAAAAAGTCACCGGAGAACCAAAGGAACGGAGTGGTGGAGCCCTAAACTCTCACCCACATTTCGTTCAGCTCGTTGTTGAAGTTGTTAAGCGCAGTTGACGCGGTTTAATTCAATTTATTGTTGATTTGAGCAGCTTAATTGCATTTTATTGTTGCATTTGTTGCCTCGACTTAACAGCTACTACAGCCACTTCACACACACACTGCACGAGAAAAAAATACGATCGATTCGAATATGGCATTAAAATAATTTAAATTTCTTATATGTACATTGTGTCAAACATTTGGTATCGTGGAGTATATTAAGCTGAATTATGCCTCGACGGAGTGTCGCAGATATTATTCATATTTCTTATCTGTACATCATGTCAGGCATTTGTTATCCCGGAATATATCAAAGTGAATGTGTCCCAGAAACATGCGTTTTGTGCGAGGGAGAACAAGAGCGCGTAGTAACTCACTCGACGAAATGTCGCAGATATCTGAATCGGAACTTATGAGCGGCTTCACGTACTGCGCAGTGGCGCGATCGGAGCAGAACTGATTTGCCGGCGAGCGGCGGGTTTTAACCAAGCCCCAAGTCCAAGTCCAGTCCAACCCCCAGGTTGAGAATCGGAAACCGAGTACAGCCGAAAACGAAACCGAAACCGAACCGAATCCGAATCCGAAACCCAAACCGAGACGAGCTGAACGAACCATCCGAGAACCCATTGATCTTCGGCGCTCTTTTTCGGTGACGCAGCCACGATCACGTCACGGACAAGGGCAACCCCTAAACTGGATGTACATATGTACATATGTATGTATGTACATACAACGTGGTTGCAGTCCCCACTCTTTTGCTCTTCGGATCAAGGGTCAACAATTGCGGCTAATCGATTGGCGAAGTGGGGCTTCAAATACCCTTATGAATAACAATTTAAATTTATCATATGCACATACATATCTAAAGTACACTTGTTCCACTATTTTATTTCTTTGGGAACATTTCTATGAACACTTTGCTACAAAGGCTCAAACTTTCCAGTTTTTCAAAAACAAAGTAACATAAACTTTGAGATTAATGAAAAGATAAACGTTGGCCTTGAATATTTGAAGGAAAGTATGATGAATGGTTATATCATATCTATTCTCTGAGTGTATTTGGTGGTTCATTTTTTATTTATCTTATGTTTTTTATTGTTAGGGTATTTCTATTGCTTCAGGTCGGAAACATTTAAATAAACGCGGCCGTCATACGCAATAAATTGGATCCGGTAATATTGTTATTGTAATCAATATTATAGAAACAAAAAGACATTTTCTAAGCCTTAAAACACATATATGTATCTCTTGTAAAGCTATCTGTGTGAAACTTTACCAAAAATCGTATTGGTTGCAGAAAGTAATATAAGATGAAAGGCCGGATCGGACGACTATATTATAAAGGTCTTAAGGAACAACCGTCAAAATACACTTAACAAAATTATAACTCTGGTGTTTTTTTTAAGAGAAAACAAATTATAACATTTTTGAAACAATTTCAGAATTACGGTTTTCATTTTATAAAACTCAGTCGACTTTATCATAAAACAGCCATGAAAACGGTCAAAAAATCTTCATTGTTTTTAAACTAACACGCCTAAAAATCGAAATAAAGTTTGCCGAACTTAGCTTTCCTGTTTTAAAAGAGTATTTTTAAGCCTAACGATTTCAGCTGAGCTACGAATTACATCATTATTAAATTAAACCAATTTAGACCTTTTGAATATACCCCAAAACTGGATGCAGTTCACTCTCCATTGGCAAATCGACTTGCTTGTCCGCTTTTTGCAGTTATATTCCCCAATCAATAAACGTGATGGGAAATTTGTTTGAATTGTTCAGCTGATTCACTATGTACACTTCTAACTAAGCCCAAACATTACTTTTAAATTGATTATTGAAGTTAATTGATCACATGCAAAAGTTGTCGCTCACAAATAATTAAATTCAATCAGGAATATAGCCCGACAAAAGAGAAAACAAGTCATCAAAAGCTCTATGAGAGATAAATCGCTCTAAATGTTTTCCTTTGAAAAGTGAACAAAAAGCAAAGCTTTAAACAAAATGAAAGTCACAAAAGAGAATACTTTCTTATGTACTCCAGAAGATACATTCTTAATTTACATATTTTTGAATAAAGATATGACTAACACATTTACTTTTGTCAGTCAATACCTGGTACAAATATTTTTGTACCTTAACTTTCACGCTTTGTTTATAAAAAAGAGCAAAATTTAAAGATTATTCAAATTACTTATTTTGTTTATTCAAGATATTAATTACAGAGGCGACCTGTGGATACTTACCCAAAATACGACCACGACAGCTTTTGGAACCTCTTTAAGCCAATAAATATGCAATAAATCGTTTTTCTAGCCATTCGAATCGCAAATAAGTATGCTTCTTTTTTGGCCATACACTTTTGCAAATTATGACTCACTTCGCTGAAACTGGAAGCTGCAAATTTGAAGCTGAAAAGGAAGGAAATGTAAAGGGTTCTGTGGCAGTTTCCTCTTTCAGCCGGAAAAGATGGCCCATAGAAATCTAAGCTGCACTCGTGCGCGCATTTCTTCACAGAATTTCACGAAAGGTTGTTGAAGTCATCGAATTTGCTCTAATCAATTGAAAAATTCTAGAATTGATTAGGCGACGCACTGATTACCCACTTGAGATGGGACGAGGGATTATCTCCCCCGGCGATTCTGAATGAATCCGCTTACAGGTTACGTGCTATACATTTATTACACAGACAGCCGTCACGTGGGAATTGGATTGCCCTAGTTTTTAAAACGGGAAACTCCCGGAAATATCTAATAAACTGAATGTTTAATCCATTTTAATATGATCACTTCTATCATGGATATAGAGTTTATTTCAAAACTGCAAACTGTTACTGATGATAACAAGAGGCCCTTCTTTCGTTATAATTTATCGGATCCAATTTCGAATAAACTTATCTATTAAAAACACTCGAGAACAAACTTTAATATAATGGTTAAATGGGACTTCAGACTAGTGCAAAGCGGTTATCATCAAAGAAAACATTATCAAGAAAATCGCTACCATTTAAATTAAAAGTCTAAACAAAATCAAATCAAGTTTTGGCTCAAATACAATACCCTAGGAAATAATTTTAAAAATTTGGAATATTGAATTTATTATAAAAATCAAATCGCATTTACCAATTTGTCCATTTTCAGAAAATCAGAATAAAAATATTCTAAAAAAAATGCATAAAATATAACAGAGCGATCTTATCCCATATTAATATACACACACTTTGCTAAATAACCTATGAAATACATAAAAATATGTAACTCTGGAATTGCTTTCGCTCCAGTGGTGAATCATCCGTGCCCCAGTGCCCGACTGTCTGCATAATGGCTTTAATGGCATTGGATGATCGACGGAGCCAGCCGTATAGCGATCCAAATCAAAGCATAAACACATTCTTAAAATTGAACTGTATAAATGGTTCGGCATCAACTTATGTTTATACAAATAAACAGCAGCGGTCGAAAAAATATATGTATAGGGTTTTTAATAATTAAAAAACTTAAACTTAATTCATCCCGAAACAATCAAGACAGCCTTTAATACATATTTTTTATAAAATTTCATTTAAAATTGTAAATATATTAACTATTATTATATTAACTATTATTATATTAACTATTATTATATTAACTATTATATTATATTAAATGTTAGTTCTATCATAACGCTACCAATAAGAGTTTAATTTTAGTTTCACAACAACATGATTCTAAGGAAAAAATCAATTTTAAAGAAACTAAAACTTTTTAAATTGAACCTATTTTTCTGAGCCCGTTCATGGGGGATATTTGTACATATTCAGACTGATAGACCACAGGTCAGACGGACATACATATGTACTTACCCACACAAATATTTCTTTCTTTTTGCATATTGCGATGAATGGCTGTTGTTGTTGTTCTTGGTGTTATTACTGCGGGGCGATAAGCACGGCATTGTAAGGTGCGTTTCATAGCTGCTATTCATTAAATTTGACTAAAATAAATATTGGGAATATACCTATTAACTGCATTTGTACATCGAAAAAACCAATCAGATTCATTTGTTTATGAGTAATGCCTAAACGAATATTAATAATTGTTAATATTAAATAATTTGTTAATATTAAATAATTTGGTTATATTAAATAACAAGTAACATTTTTAATATTAAAAGGATATAAAAATATAAATAGGTAGTATTGACATTTAACCAAAACTGCTTTATCTTAATCCATGAGGTGGCACAAGCACAAATGGTAGATACAAATATGCTCTAAAAAATCATTTAAAATGTATTTTTATCAGCTTTTTAATACTCAGAATTGATTGTAAAATTTCGTTTCGCTATCTACGAAACGCACTGTTAATAGGCCTGTACGCATAAACATTCAGCAGATCCGAGTAAAAATTGTTAAATTTATTGTAGAGAAAGCGCGCAAATGTCGTAAGTGTGTGAATTCATACAAATAAACATCGTACCGTGTGTTTTTTTATATAAAAATGAAGGAAGTTTAACCGCACGGATCTCAGTTGTGCGCTAAACTTTGCAAACGTCGGGCTAGTCAGTCTGCCGATCATTCGATATATCAAATATACGCCGGAATGGAGTCAACCAACAACGTTATACATATAGTCCTGATGACGTCATTGGTCATCGGAGGAAGCCATTCTGCAGTGCCCTATCGCCATATAGAAATGAATAATAGTAATGCTGCAAAACCTTTTTTTTTAATGTTAGGGCTCTTTTTGAAATACAGAATGTTGTATCTGCATTTATTTAAAGCAAAGCACTGTTGTCAATGTGGCTGTTGAATTAATGGATGCTTTTCTATCCATTTTATAGGGCCGGCATATATGTACAATCAGCAGTTCTGCATGGACACACTGACGGGGCAGCAACTTTACATAGGGGAGAGCTTCACGCGACCGGGCCAGTGCATCCATGTCCAGTGCCTGGAATCGCAGCAGCTTTGGGAGGACAGGTGAGTGGACAATACATATACATATCTTTGGACCAAGATTTCTTAGTTCTTATATGTTCGTGAGGTACATATTTAAATGAACAAAACTACGGCCATCGGCATATAGTACGACTGCCTTTTCTATACCCTTGCAGAGGGTACAGATTCTTGATTCCGTGCGTCCGTCCGTTTTTATAAAAACGAGTCTTTTAGTTTTATAGCAATCTGGGTGAAACTTTTCCAAATGGTTTCTTTGCATGTCGTAAAATAGTCGGAATGGGCCGTTTTGGACGACTGTATCATGTAGCTCCCATAGAAACAATTGTAAAATCAATTTTAAAAAAATTTAGCATTGTTCTTTTTTAACATAATTGTAGATGCTCAGAGTTTTATTAATTTAATTTACACCATTTTAGAATTGCAGTTTAATTTCATAAAAATCTGACGACTTTATCATATAGCTGTCATAGGAACTATTGAAAAATGTATCGGATTAAAAAATTCGTTGTTTTTAAACAAATACGCATCAAAATCGAAGTAAAGTCGTTTTATATTTAATTTGTGTTGCTCCGTGTCTTGTTTTTAAAGTTTTGGCCATATAAAGCATGTTGAGCTGTAAACTGGGTGGCACCAAAAATTGATAAGTTCTGTAGAAGCCTCAGCTTAAAGATAAGACTTGTGAGAAAAAAACGTTTGGTTTCCCTATAGTTTTACTGTCATAAAAACGATTTTACATAACTTTTTTAAAAATTACAACATTGTTTTCCAGAAAGAATGTAATAATCTGTATAAACTAATAACTAATATTTAATATAATTAATTCAAAATAATAATGTTATCCCGCACACCCAGCTGCCAGGTGCCGAAACTGACGCAGGGCGACTGCCGGCCGGTGGCGCCACCGAAAGCAAGTCCGGAATATCCCCGCTGCTGCCCACTGTACGAGTGCAAGAGCTACGAGTCGAATGCCGGGGGAACCCTGGAGCAGACCAGTACGTACGATCAGTACGGAACTCTGCGGAGTTCCCATCTCACTGAGGTGATCAAAATTGCGCAGAGACCAGCGCGTCCCTCGGAGAATATTCCCTCTGATCCCGTGAGAAAGTATAATGTGTAAAAAGTGGCCTCGAAATAACACTTAGTGCCCACTGTGTGATCGTGTGAGCTTACGATTAGCTAGTTTTTAATGCAACTGTAAAGAGTATGTCGGAATAATAAAACAAAAATTATTTTCAGAATAATTAATAATTCTGAAATTTATTAACTAGAGACCAAAGTAAAAAACAATGTATATATCGTTTGTTTTTCATTTTGGAGTTCATTGTCACCAGCGTGTCCACCCGTCTACCATATATTGTCGTTATTTTTAACAGGTTTAAGTTTTACGTTAAAATTTCGTCTGATTTGTCGAAAATATTATTAGCGGTATCTTAACAAAGTCTTAAAGTTTTACGAACGAAAACTTTAAACTCAATGTTAAAAAGAAAAAAAATCAAATGATATTAGCACTCAGCGCCAAATCGATAATTGGCGGCGCCTAAGCTCAATGTTAAATAGTAAATAATTACCAGATCTCAAAAGAATATTTTGATAAACAGAAAAATGATGTAGATGTCCGATCTTTATTTAATTAATATCGAAAATCCATAGTATTTAAATATTACCAAATCCCAAAGAAGAAAAAAATTAAAAACAAAGTTATACTTTAAAAAAATTTTATTTATATACATATATGATATAGTCGCAAAGCAGATAGCTTTAGAACTGAAGGACTAGTTTGCGTAGAAACGGACGGACGTACAGATGGGCATGGCTCCTGGTGATGCTGATCAAGAATATATATACCCTCTGCAAGGGTATAAATATGATGTAGTATTGTAAACGTTTGACAAATTTATTTTATCTTGGGATAACAAACAAATTATATTTGGACCTTGTGCTTGCGCTTTTCCTTCGTGGGGCTTTGAGGAGTGGAGGTGGCCTGAACCTCAGAAACACTCGGCCTGAACCTCGGAACGAAAATCACCAGTCCCCAGTTTTTTGACCGCCTTGACTTTAGGTCTGGACGTCCTGGGTTGTGCCAGTGCTCCAATGGATTTGCGGGGTTTTTTAGACTTTCCCACTTCGGATGATTCAGCTGCTTCCTTTACGCTGGACTTCGCTGACTTTTTCCCCAATCCCGTTGCTGCGGGCTCGAAAGTTTGCAGCAAAGCCTTTGCTCCGGCGGCCGCTTTCTTCTTTGGAGGAGCTGTCTTGGCTTCGCCATCAGCTTTCTTCTTCTTTCCGGCCTGTAGGTTGTACATATAAAATAATTTTAAATTTATGTATATATTATTTATTTATGAAAATATTAAGCCATTTTGATATTAACTATAAGCATATCTAATACCTAATAGTAACTTACTTGTTTCGTTTTCCGCTCGGCTGAATTTGTGGGCTTCTCCTTTTTACACTTTTTTTCCTTGGACTTGGCCAAATTCTTTTCGGCTTTCTCCTTTAAAACTATCTCTGCCATTGCCTTCCTCGCCTTATCCTTCTGCTTTTTAGCCTTCATTTTTTCCACAACCTTGGAGGATTTTTATACTTTTCAGTAAGTTTGAATGATCGATTTACCATTAACACATCGCCCGAGGTCACGGCTAATTTATATAATACATAATACATAACGCGTGCGGCTTTCTTAGCATCCTGCCACTCGTGACCATTGCTCTTCAAATATTTCATGATATCCGGAACCGATGATCCCGACCGACTGGACAGCTTTCCGATGGCCATGAGTGCTAGGGATATGCGCGACTCCTTGACTTTTGGGGCAGTCGATTTTGGCTTCATACCTTTGCCGGAATAGGGAGGCGCCATTTTTGACCCATCATCGGGCGGTGGAGTAGGATAGGGATGTCGGGTAGCTTCCAGATTATCGGATTCGGGATCTTCTTCTTCCCGCTGCTGCTCCTTCTCCTCCTCCGTTTCCTCCTCGCCCTCATCCTCCTCTTCCATTTCCTGCTCTTCTTCGCCTAAATTGGAATCTTCCTCAGGATTATCAGATTGCATCTCTTCTTCGCTCTCGACGTCTGAACTGTCGTTATGATCAACCATCTTGAGTTTCATGGCAGTGATTATACCCGTTACTCGTAGAGTAAAAGGGTATATTGTATTCGTGCAAAAGTATGTAACAGGTAGAAGGAAGCGTTTCCGACCCTATAAAGTATATATATTCTTGTTCAGGATCACTAGCCGAGTCGATCTAGCCATGTCCGTCTGTCCGTCTGTCCGTCTGTCTGTCTGTCTGTCCGTATGAACGCTGAGATCTCGGAAACTATAAAAGCTAGAAGATTGACATTTTGCATGCAGATTCTAGGAGTTCCTACGCAGCGCAAGTTTGTTTCAAAAAGGTGCCACGCCCCCTTTAACGCCCACAATCGCTCAAATACGATTTTAAAAATTTAAATATTTCGGAAAAGTAAAAATGCAGTTTTATTGTGTTTATCAATACCTATCGAAATGTAGAAGAAATTTTTCAAATCGGACCATTCGTTAAAAAGTTATGCGTGATCAAAGTTTCTATCTCCATCTCCCTCGCACTCCCTTTACCTGAGTAACGGGTATCTGATAGTCGGGGCACCCGACTATAGCGTTCTCTCTTGTTTTATACTCAAATTAAGAAACAAAAATACAACTTAACAATTTTTAGGACAGGGACTCCTTAACTAGGCGATTTTAACCATACAATTTTTTTTAAAATTACTTGTCCATGTTTTAATTTATTAACTGCCTTGATATAGTGCTGATTTTTAAAAAATATCTTCCATGGCAGCTTTATGATATTGTTGTCCGATTTTAACAAAACTAAAAGCGTAATTCTGATATAGTAAATAATTAATATATCTCATAGGAATATTTTGATAATCAGAAAAACAGCGACATTTTTATTTCACCTTATTTTTTGAAATTATAATACCCTTTGCAAGTGTAGAAAAATAAAATATATATATATATACAGTACAAATTCAATTGTATTTAAACTTACCGCCAAATCGTCACTCTTATCGATAGCTGACAGTGCTTACCGATATATCGCAACGATAGCCGATACTTTTTCCCGCACGGCAGTTGTCATCACTAAAACCGAATTGCTAGAAATTGCTACGAAACAACAAATTATAAAGACGCATTGAGCAAGCAAACGCAGTTATTTGGAGCCCACACAAACGAAATAAACAGAAGAGCCCAAAATCCGAACCACACAGATCACCAGCCTAGGAGAATCACCTGAAGTGCAACCGAATTTCATCACAACACCACAATGTTGCTGCGTCTGGCACTTTCCGCCGCCCGTCCCGCCGGGAGTCTCAAAATCCTGGGCCAGTCTCCGTCCCAGCTCCTACGGGCCAACCCCAATCTCTCCGCGGTCCGCACCTATGCCCGCGGACCTGTTCGCACCCGTGCTCCCGTGGAGCAACAGCAGGTGAGGGCTCCCTCGCTCAAGGAGAAGCTGATGGGTCCACCGAGTGCCAACGGTAAGGTTATAGGTTTTACGTTCGTGTGTAACCGTAACCCCTTCTAATCTCTTCGACCGGATTGCAGCCTACTCCATGGGCAAGGGCGCCGCCGCCGGAGCAGCCGCCGTGGGACTGGGCGCCCTGTGCTACTACGGTGTGGGATTGGGCAAACACACCAGCATCGCCGACAACGCTATGTGAGTGGTTATACATAGTTTTAGACAAAGTCAAGAAGCACCATCAAATATTACCTATTCAGGATGATGCCCTACAAACATTTTTTATGAAATACCACAAACTCAATTCGAAACCATACGATTTTATTCGCTTTCCACTTACAATTTTACTTGTTTTGTTTTAACAGTCATTATGGGTAATTTAAAATGATCTTAAAATATTTTCTGCAAACCACTTCTCTTAAATTAACAGTTATTAAATATCCTTTTTGAATTTTATATGATTTGATATTTGGAACTCTTTCTAAATGTCCATTGAATTAAAACAATTTTTAAGGCCTTTCCAAAACGAAAAGGGCTGTTTAGTTTATAAATTCACAAAATTCGAAATTATTCAAACTATAAATGTTAAATTAAGTCATTATGATTATTTTATGAAGAACTGGTCAAATGGTTTAATTGTTAATTATTTGCTAATGCAAAAGATATTAATAGATATACTTATGTGGTTCTATACTGCAAAATAAGAGTAAAACGGAAATCTTATTGGCAGCTCCTTCGCCACTTTCTATACCACATATTGCCAAGTGGAACACTGATTGTGCTTTTTAAAAAATTTAGATTTGCCAACTTTAATTTTGGCTTTGCTTTGCAGCATGTGGCCCCAGTATGTGAGGGATCGAATTCAGACCACATATGCCTTTTTCGGCGGCTCCTGCGTCCTGACCGCAGCCGCCGCAGCAGCCGTCTTCCGCTCACACCGCCTCCTGGAGCTGACCTCTCGTGGCGGCATCGTGGTGAGTTTCTACACGTCCTGGACATTTCACACCAGACACAACAGAACATAATCCAACCTTCACTCCCCCTTACCCCGGATAGGCGACTATAGCTTCGTTGGCGTTGGTCATTGGCAGCGGGGCGGTGGCCCGCTCTATTGAGTACCAGCCGGGTCTGGGAGCTAAGCACCTGGCCTGGGCGGTGCACTGCGCCATTCTGGGCGCCGTAATCGCACCAATCTGCTTCGCGGGTGGACCAATCCTAACGCGCGCCGCCCTGTACACGGGCGGTATTGTTGGTGGCTTGTCCACTATCGCCGCGTGTGCCCCCAGCGATAAGTTCCTGTTCATGGGCGGTCCCCTGGCCATCGGTCTGGGCGTGGTCTTTGCCTCTTCTCTGGCCTCCATGTGGCTGCCGCCCACCACAGCGTTGGGCGCGGGTAAGTCTACAAACTATTAGTTCATAAGAATTTCTTGAAGGGTTTACTACCATTTTCAATTCTAGGATTCATATATTTTATTTTGCGAATTTTGTTTGCCTAACATTCTAAAAAAAAAAAAATTGTTACCATTTCAATTTGATTCGAAAAGATTTACTAAGAGGCTTCAAGAGGAAGATCTGTAGAATCTTTGCCTATACCATTGAAGTTAAAACTTTAAATCTACTTTTCATAGAATATTTAGTACACTATATAAATATAATATATATATATATATATAATATAATATAACTATTACCATGACATACATTTTTATATGATATTTTAATCGTATAAAATAGCTTAAACTAATTTTCGTAAATTAGTAAAATCGGCTGTTGTATGGCCTTACAAGTGGTGGTAACCCCTAACCTTACTTTTCGCAGGTCTGGCCTCCATGTCCTTGTACGGCGGCCTCCTCTTGTTCAGCGGGTTCCTACTCTACGACACCCAGCGGATGGTGCGCCGCGCTGAGATCCATCCCCAGTACAGCTACACCCCCTTCGATCCCATCAACGCGTGAGTTAATGATTGGGTTGTCCCATCCTGAAACCCATTTAAATGTGCTGAATTCTTTCAGCTCTATGTCGATCTATATGGATGTTCTGAACATATTCATCCGCATCGTCACCATTCTGAGTGGCGGTCAGCGCAGGAAGTGAGCACTGAACAATAACATGTGATGCAAGGATAATACCTTCTGATATATATTTATACTGTTGTTAAAATAAACCGACCGAGTTGATAAGCAGAATGTAAAACCTGGTGTTTTTCTGGGAGAATTGGAATTAAATCTGATTTTGTTTATTTTAAAATCTTATAAAATTAGATTTTATACTAAAAATATATTAGTATTTACTTAACAGGGTTCGAAAATTAAAAATGATTTATTTCGAAGCATGTACATAGATAAAATGTATAAGTTAATTTTAATAATGTATTTACTTTTGGAGGTTTTAGTTTTGTACAAACGCGGAACGTCCAAAAATTTTCTGCGTTTAACTATAGAATGTTAATATTGTTTTTAAAAGTTATGTGGGAAATGTAACCACTTTATGTTTGTTTCTTAGTTTATTTAAAAACAAGGGTATAATTAATAAATCAAAAGGTGGCAGGTGCGAAAGAGTCTGGATAGTTAAAATTGAGCTTTTTGCCGATACTTACCCTATTCGGATCTGTAATAGCTGTTATCGATACCTGAAAGATACCATTTAAAATTAGGTAATACTTTATAAATACAATTTTCCCGTTCTTATAGATTAACCTTTTTACCAACTCTATTTGTTGCCTTTTATCTAAAATTAAAACATCGATGCCTGAAGTCATTTGAAATACTGCGATGAATCGATACCATGTCGATATTTCATTCAGCTTTTTTGGCAGGACTAAGCATAAGATGCCAGGAATTATTTAAATTTGTCTAGTCTAGCAGTTTCGCAGTTGAAAATCAGTTCTCCCGTAGAAGCGCCAAGTTTACAGAAATTCAGGTGGCTGTGAGGAAAGTGTCTCACCGATCCCTTAAAACCAAACACTTGACAAACATTCCCGTATCTTGAAACACAGTCCACATTTTGGTAATAATCTTACAATAATATTTATATATAGAATGCTCAACATTGGCTAATCCGCAGGTCCACTTCATCGCCAGGAGGTATTCATCCAAGGCCCGACTGCCGTTTCCACCTGAGACAGGTGAGTTTTATTAGCGGAGGAGGAGGAGGTGGTGGCCAGACGCCCGGCCGCGCCCTTAAAGCCGGTAAATCGATTTCTTGGCGTGCCCTTATGTACATATCACACCATATCATATCTTATCACGTTCCCCACCCAATCAGGTGCTATTGCAAGTCCAGCCGAACAGGACGCCAAGCAGACAGGTCAACTGACCTCCATCCAGCCGCAAGAGGAGGCCGATCCTGGCCAGAAAATCGCCATGGAGCGACGCTACCTGAAGAACCCCTTCGCCGATTTCGCCGGCGGAGAGAACACACCATTTGCCAGCGACGAGGAGCACATCAAGAACCTGATCTGCACCTACGTGGACGCCATGCTGGAGCACTGTCATCCGAACAACGACGAGGAGGACAACCGCGGGGATCTGTATGTGGGCAACGCCGGCATAGCCTTCATGTTCTGGAAGCTCAACAGCTGCGAGCAGACGCGCGATCTTTATCCGGCCCTGGAGCACGCAGCGGCCTTCATCCGGAACGCCAAGGCGAATGCCAAGCGCTACAAGAAGCGCTCCGCCGAGCGCTACTCCTTCCTGTGCGGCAATGCCGGCATCTATGCCGTTTCGGCAGCCATCTCGCAGGCGATCAAGGACACCGAGGAGCTGTCAAACGACCTGGCCAACTTCAAGTCGGGCATCCCGTCCAGCAAGGAGTTTATGCACACCAAGTACGGCTGTGACGAGGTGCTGGTCGGCCGGGCCGGCTACCTATCTGGTTGCTATTGGCTGAACGACGTGCTGCCGGAGAAGAAGATCACCGACGACGACCTGATCTCCATTTGTCAGCTTATCGTGACCAGTGGCCGGGAGTACAGCAAGCTGAACAGCTCGCCCTGCCCGCTGATGTACCAGTACCATGGTACGGAGTACCTGGGAGCGGCCCACGGCCTGTGCGCCATCCTGCACATGCTGCTGGACAGCCCGTGGTTCCGCACGATTCCCATTTCGGCGCCGGCCGCCGAGCTGCGCGACATCAAGCGCTCGATTGACTTCTTCCTGGCCTTGCAGGACGCCGATGGCAACTTCCCGGTGGCCCTGGAGGATCTGCGCTCCGGCCGGGACAAGCGTCTGGTGCACTGGTGCCACGGGGCACCCGGTGCCGTCTATGTGCTGGCCAAGGCCTATCTGATATTCAAGGAGGAGAAGTACTTGGCCTCGCTGCGCCGCTGCGCGGATATGGTCTGGAAGAAGGGCTTCCTACGCAAGGGACCGGGCATTTGCCACGGCGTGGCAGGCAATGGCTATGTGTTCCTGCTGCTGTTTCGTCTGACCAACGAAATGAAGTACCTGTACAGGGCGCACAAATTCATGGAGCTGCTGACCAATGCGGAGTTCAAGCTGCGCGCCAGGACACCCGATCGTCCGCACAGCCTGTATGAGGGCGTGGCCGGCACCGTCTGCTTCCTGGTGGATCTCCTCGAGCCGGAGCAGGCCTACTTCCCGTTCATGGATGTATTTCACTAGGAGACGGGAGTTTGTGGACCAAGCCCAAAACACAGTGCTCAACACGACTTTCAAATCAGGGAGAGTTACTCATAATTTCTAGTCACTTGTTTGCCGATTTTCCGTTGTAGTTCTTTCATTGTTGCCTTTGCGTTAACCCAGCGAAATGGGACGATGGAGTGGAAGATGGAGGATGCTAGATGCTAGGTCCGAACCCGATCTCTCAGAGCGCACCGCATGCAGGAATGTTCTTAGCCATTCTCATATCAAAATTCTCTGTGCTTTACGCTAAGCAATTAACTTAATACATTGATACTTATACACATACATATTACATATACATTATATTTATATACAATTTATATTATATATATACATATATATATATATATACATACTTGCGCTGACATCTATATACAGACAAACATAATACTTAAATGCATAGTGTGCTTTATACCTACGAGTAATCCACGAAGAGCTCTAAATCTATTGTCAATGAGAATCAAATAAATCATTGTACTATTTTATACAGATATGTACAAGCCTGTGGCCATATTCGATCCACCCCTGCGGGAATCGATGGTTGCACGGGTTAATACCCCAGAACCACGCTTTCATTTCACCCCTTTCACTTCGGCAAGTGTCTCATGGATTGGGAATTCCGTGGGGAGCTATTGAAAGCTTTGACAAGGTAGAGATATTCATTTACCCTGATTTAGATTCCTTTCTTTAGGCATAACGATTAAATGGGGACAATTAATTCATATTTTTATACACACACCTCAATAGAAACTTTCCTAGATAAGGACATATTATTAACTTTACATCGAACCATATTAATTTTGATGGCATAAAATGATTTTAAAATACAATAATCAAAATAACTATTTAGATAGCCAATTTCGTTACCCTTTATCTGCTCTTTTACGTTTTGTAAGCATGGCAAAGGGAAAAAGTATTATCTGTCATATCTGAAGTACTTTGGCTATTGGTCAATAATTGATTAAAATCTGGTTTATTAGCGCCTTATTTACCTGATACGATTGTATATCTTACTCCTATTAACAACGTCTTCTTTGATAAGCGAGTTTTTAATGGACTGTGCTGATTACAAGTGAATAAATGCACCGATCTTGGGGAAAAAAATATAACTTTATTTTTTTAGTATTTCCAATGATACGGACTTAAAAAGAATTTATAATCTATATTCAACCTTGACTGTTCAATGCATAGAGTGGGGTTAGGAAAAGGAAAAGGGAGTATCTTAATTACAGGACTCAAGTACCATATATGCGATAGATCGTATTATCGTCATACTGTGTATTCATATAGATTGCGCCGGGATGAAGGGGTTTCGTCTGCCTCTAATTTGTTTTTGTTGGCCAGAGGTGTAATAAACCAAATCGGTTCCCGGCTATATTTATATGGCTGATCCATGAGGTGCCTGTTCAGGTCCCACGCTCATATATTTTGTGTGGGCCAGAACGTAATTATCACGCGCTAGAAGGAAGGAGGGGGAGGGGGAGGGCTTTAGCCCACTCACAAGCGTGTGTAACATGTGTCAGGGAGTGAATATTACCGGAGTAGCACCCTCCGTATCCGTTTTACCATATCTCGGCCATACGGCTTATCGGCGATCGACGAGTGCATATCATTAAGTGCTCCATACCCTGTTCAAAAAAAAAAGGTTTGTAGAGAATACCCACTGGGTTGAGTGCGCCTTATTACAAAAAATAATTAGAGACCTAATTGCTAGCAAGTTATCATTTCGAGATAATTGCAAATTGTTTAACAAGAGTTATGACCATCAATTACCAAAACGTTATATTTTAGTACGCAACATGTATGTAAAAGGCGTAAACCTACGGTTACGTCAGTTTTAAAATTAGGGGTTTGGAACACTTGAAAGTTTTTCCAAATGCAGTCATGAGGTACAAAAGTCTGAAATTTAATAAAACAATTCTCAACCTTTCTATTGGTATACCTAATTTTTTTGTTGTTAATCATTTAGTAAGTAAGGACGTATGAGTAATATACATACAAGTTTTAAAATAGAGTCCAAAAGAGAGAGAGAGAGAAATAGAGTCAAAATAAAGGTTTTAAGTAATCAACCATAACAACTAAGTTAAATTAAAATATTTTATTGAAAAATTTCTACAACGACTGAAAAACTAACAACACAGCAATGAATTTATCAAAAGTAAAGAGCATGAAAATTCACTGAAAAACCAATAAGACCATACAAATTAAGCAAAAGTTATAGCCTAAAATTGTAATTCATCGTTGAACGTTTCAATGTTATATTGATATTTTATATAACATTGATACACCCTCCACTTTTTGGAAATACTTGTCATTTCAATGAGCTATATCGTTGAGTGCAGGTCGAGAATGAAGTGTGTATTTGGCTTATCAGAGAAAGGGGTACCGATGGCCAGATCTGATCGGAGCGGGTGTCTCAGGGTCCGAACCCGAAACCCAGTCAAATTTTGTTTACTTTGCAGGCGTCGCATTACCAGCGAATTCGGCCATTCAGTTGCCTTATCGACGGCCATCGGGTTGGGTGTACCTACACCTGTATTTTTTCCTTGTTTTTTCCGGTGATCACTAGCAAGTGCGGTTGGAGAAATGGCAGCCACTTCCGCCCGACTTACAGGGTCCTGGGCCGTGATTATGGTGGTGGTGGCCATGTGGGCACCTTCGGAGGCCGCCGACAAGGAGGGCTTTCCCGTGTCCATCATCCACATTAACGACCTGCACGCCAGGTAAATTTGGCGGAAAACCCGCCGCTAATCAGATTGAGTCGGTTTATGGCCAACACACTCGCTGAGCTGGCCCGTAAACCATGGCATATCAGGCCCACGTACTGATTCCGATTTCGATCCTGATAACGATTCGGCCATGAGGGCTCCGCCACCAGCCCTCTCCAGAGCTAATCCCCGCTCCGATTGCGCTCATCCGCAGGTTCGAGGCCACGGACACCTCCGGCGGAACCTGCGACGACGGCGAGACATGCATCGGCGGCTACCCACGCACCGTCTACACCGTGAGGCAACTGCTCCGGGAGCAGGCGGAGCTCAATCCCATCTACATCAACGCCGGCGACAGCTTCCAGGGGACGCTTTGGTACAACATTGGCCGCTGGAACGTCACCCAGCAGCTCCTGAACCTCCAGCCCGCCGACGCCATGGTAGGTGGTTATGCCATAGTCCCCCCGATTTCAAGAGACACCTTATGGAATTGAGTAGAAATGACTTTGTTGGGCAGATAGTACCAATGCCTTTGTTTGTTTGACAATATTTATAAATCACATTCTAACAAGAAAGGAAAGCTAACTTCGGGCGGAGCCGAAGTTGAAATACCCTTGCAGAATATTCTGTAAATTAAATTCTCCAAAATTATTCATATGATGAATTCTTAACACTCATTAAAAATTCCCACCTTCCTAACTTCAAAAACACCAAAGTTATGGCATTTCCAATCGTTCAGTTATATGACAGCTATAGGATATAGTCGGCCGATCCTTATAAAATTTAGTAGGTCAGATTGATTGGTCGGCCGATCCCGGCCGTTCCGACTTATATACTGCGTGCAAAAGAAAGAAGGGTGTGTGCAAAGTTTCAATTCGATATCTTTAAAACTGAGAGACTAGTTTGCGTAGAAACAGACAGACGGACAGACAGACGGACAGACAGACAGACGGACAGACGGACATGCTTATATCAACTCAGGAGGTGATCCTGATCAAGAATATATATACTTTATAGGGTCGGAGATGTCTCCTTCACTGCGGTGCACACTTTTGACCAAAATTATAATACCCTCTGCAAGGGTATAAAAATACATTCCGTGGGTCAAATGAGATCCAGCAAGAAAGTGCTATAAATTTGTAAATGTGTTTGTTCTTGCTTAGCGAAATGTTTTGCTTAAAGGGTTTTTAATTTTCTCTAACTTTCTTTATTAAAAAAGAAAATAATTAGCTTTAAACTGTTTCAATATTGGAAACTTTACAGTTGCCATTGAAGAATGAAGAGCTAGAAGGTTAGGTTTACCATTTAGCATGTGTTCAAGCTGACACCATTAAGTGTCAATAAATATTTATGTTTGGTGAAGCTTAAAATAACAATTCAATGAAAAACAATATTGTTAACCTTTTTTAAGGCTATTAAATTTTGTTTACACCAAAGCTGAACAATTTAACATCAAAACTTTTTTGTTGCGCTTTGGGAAAAAGTGACTTCTCCCTGAAATATAACTAACATAGTTCTTAGCAGAAGGTATTATAATTCCAGTCAAAAATTTGCAACGCAGTGAGGGACACTTTTCTGACCCTATAAAGTATGTAATACATACTATAATAATATAATACTATGTATATTCTTGATCAGCTTCACCAGGCGAGTCGATCTAGCCATGTCCGTCCTTGAGTCTGTCCCTTTGTCTATCCGCTTCTACGCAAATTTTGAAGCTATTTGTATGAAACTTTGCAAAAAGTCTTTATTCTGATGCAGGTACTAAATAAGACGGAATTGGCCCGATCGACCTATTATCATATAGCTCCCATAAAAACAATCTGGAAAAAATTTTTTCTATATATATATACATGCACGAAAATATTGTGTTTAGAAATTTCAGATCAGTTTTAGTTTTATACAAATCAGATGAATTTATCACATGACTCCATAGGAACAATCGGGAGAAAGTATATATTACTGTACTAAGAGACAGTATTTTTTAGTAATTTTAGAAGTACGGGTTTAGTACTTTAAGCCTATAAATCAAAATATACAATATTAAACTTTGTTTGGTATAAAAGCTTCCATTCTTGCCAGAATCAGAAGTAAGCAATATTTGACCGACCATTTCAGACGCTGGGCAACCACGAGTTCGATCATGGAGTGGAGGGCTTGGTGCCCTTCCTGGAGACGGTGGACACCAACATGCTGGTGGCCAACATGGACTGCGCCCATGAGCCGACCATGGAGGGCAAGTACAACAAGTCGATGATCATCGAGCGATCGGGTCGCAAGATTGGTCTGATCGGCGTTATCCTGGAGACGACCTACGTGAGTTGACTGCTCGCAATCTTTGTCCCGGGCAGGCATTGATTGCATTGATTCCCCTCCTGCAGGATCTGGCCAACACCGGCAAGGTGATCTTCCGGAACGAGAGCGACACCATCCGCGAGGAGGCGCAGCTGCTGAAGGCCCAGGGTGCCAACATAATCATCGTGATCTCGCACTGCGGCTACGACGTGGACAAGGAGATCGCGGCCAACGCCGGCGACTCGATCGACGTCATCGTGGGCTCCCACTCGCACACCTTCCTCTACACCGGAACTCCGCCGGGTCCGCACAACCCCGCCGGGAACTACCCCACCGAGGTGGTCCACAGCTCCGGCCACCGCGTCCTCATCGTCCAGGCCTCGGCCTACGCCCGCTACGTGGGCAACCTGATCGTCTACTTCGATGACAACGGCGACGTGCTGGACTTCGAGGGCAATCCGCTTTACATGGACCAATCCGTGCCCGAAGGTTAGTGCACAGAAAGAAATTACAGATGATTTCGTTTCTTATTATTTAGGATAAATGAAAGAACACGGGCTCTAATCCCCCTTGTCAGAAAAAAGTCATCATTATGAATATTATTTTGGTACTCAATTACACTTTCTCACATTTTAAACATTTCATTGTGTAAAAACATAAAATTACGTATATTTTATTCACTTTATACTCACTATTTTAAAGTGTGCTTCATTTTCTAATACCATTTGGCTAGGGTTTTCCAAAGATAGCGACACATGTGTTGTCTAGTCACGTCCGATTATAACAAATAATGATACGAAAAGTCATATTTGTTTACCAAACATTCACTCTCATGTATATAAATATAAGATAAGACAGTAACATTTCACCCAGGATTACTAAAAGTTATATAACGGATGTTCTTTGCCGACAGTGCTTTATAGTTAGTTATAAAGTAGTTGTTGCGTTTGTTCCTTTTTTAAGTACACATGTAATTATTTTATTAAGAATGTTTTTTTTTTAACTTATTTTCTTATGTGCTTTTTTTTGTGTATGATCCAAGTGTTTCCCTGTGTAAAATAAGTTGTGATTCTCGGTGCATGTTTCTAATGCAAAGCTTTATAATTCTGAACTAAGTTTTATGCTCGGTTTTGTGTTTGTTTTTCTATTGGTGTTTTATGTGAAAGTCCTTGACTGTAATATTTGTGTGTTTGTGCGCAGATGAGGAGGTGCTCGAGGTCATGCAGCCGTGGAAGGTAATAGTCGATGAAAGGGGGAAAGTAATAGTGTCCAATACGAAAGTGGACCTCACAAAGGACGACTGTGCCGCTGGAGAGTGCAACCTGGGCAACTTCTTCTGCGACGCCATGGTGCACTCTGTGAGTTGGAATCGATATAGGGATATAGTAAATCTCATTTCAATTATAACATTTCACATTCCTAATAATAGTTTGTGGGACTGGCTCCATATGACCAGAAGGCCTGGGCGAATGTCTCCGCCGGACTCATGAACATCGGAGGACTTCGCGTGCCGCTCCTGAGAGGCAGTAAGTAAAATAGTAAATCAACAAACATGATCCCTGATCCCTAAATCCCAATTTCCGTACCACCCACAGACATCTCTTACGCCCACATGGTCAGCATGTCGCCCTTCGAGAACCTCCTGGTGGCCTACAATCTTCCAGGCAGCAAATTACTGGAGGCGATGGAGTGGGCCGTGAGCAAGGTGGACCTCGAGAACGGGGTAACCGGATCGTACATCAACCTGCAGTTCTCGGGCATTCGGGTGAAGTACGACTACACCAAGCCAGTCGGCTCACGAGTCATCTCCGCATCGGTGCGCTGTGCGGATTGCGAGGTGCCCAAGTACGAGCCGCTGGTATCCGACAAACTTTATCGGGTCGTCTCGCCCAACTTCCTGCAGGACGGCAACGATGGATACAGCATGCTCGCCGAGGGCACAGACCTGCAGTACGTACACCATAATGAACTTAGGATCATAAAATACACAAGAAAGTCATTAGATCAATATTTTCATTTTGTATATATCCTCAATTACATGACTTGATTTGAGAATATTAATAGTAAATATTGATCTAATACAATTTTTTAGTTTACTAATCGCTATGTTTCGTTTACAGGGTGGGCGTCACTGACGTGGATGCCCTGATCTCGTACAGCGAACACATCTATCCCATCTATCAAGGTCTCGAGGGACGCATCACCGTGCTTAACTGATCAAGCATTACAAAATATAATGTACTACCAAGTTGTTGCATTTGTCCCATTAAACTTTTCAGGGAAAGTCAAAAACATTGTTTTCTTTGGGTGCACAAAATTAATGTTATCAAAGATACAACTAACTTGGAAATGGTCAATTGTTCTATACGAAATATAGCTAATAAGACAATTTGGCTTGTGACCTTAACTGCTTATCGGTTGATGATATGAAATTGATTTACCATGAAGAAGACCCGCCTTTAAATATGCCAGCGTTGGTGAAAGTTATGATCTCGAGTTCGCCAAGCCCTTTATAATTTAAATTTGAAATTTTACAAAATATATATCGAATTGTTTTGATTCTAATCCCCTCAAAGATGAAACCGTTCTGCAGGCTATGGTGCCGTGGCAGGATGTGATGGAACCCTTCGCCAATCGAATCGTGGGTCAGAGCAGAGTCTTCCTCGAGCAGGACACGTGCAACCGTGGGGAGTGCAATTTGGGTAACTTCTTCACGGATGCCATTCTTCATGCGGTGAGTGTGGAATGGTTCTACAGGATTAATCAACCCAAGCCCAATGCCTACCCACAGTTCGTCAAGGATGCACCGTACCTGGGAGACAGCTGGAGTAACGTGACCATTGCCCTGACATCGCCGGGAACATTCCGAGTGCCCATTTCAGTTGGCAGTAAGTTTGACCTAAGCCTTCAAGGCTATACTCAAGTATATAATGAGTTTATTAATAGAAAAATGCCCTATCTCCCGCATAATTCAAAAGTCAAGTAGCACTCACGATTCGGGACAATATTGTTATACCATTTTCAAGTTTATAGACATGATTTGATTGGCTGACTAAAAACGGACATTTATGGAAATCGAAATTGAAAACAGGAAAAGGACTTAGAATATCTACCTACATATACCATACATTTTGCATAAGGATTTTTTTAATAACAGCCACTAAAAGATGTCAGGTAAGCCACACACATACATATATACATACATATATATATAAGCAACGGATATCTTCCTTTTGAGTTTCTTGAATATATTTCAAGGAAAGAAAGTATTTTTTGAAGATTTCCAAACTCCTTTGATCCCAGGACTTAATTCTCCCACAGACATTACCTACAAGCAGCTGTTTGCCATGTGCCCCTGGCAGAACCGATTGATCGCCCTAACTCTCCAGGGAAAGCACATTCTAGAGCTGCTGGAGAACGGAGTGGCGTCCATGAATGCCAGCTCGTCTTCGCCGCGATCCTCTCGATTGATGCAGGTTTCCGGGCTGCGGGTCGTCTTCGATCTCAACGCCAGCGTTGGCCAGCGCGTATCCAGTGTCCGAGTTCGGTGCTCCAAATGCCAAGTGCCCGCGTACAAGCCACTCGATCTGGAAGAGAAGTACCGCGTGGTGGTCATGGACTATCTGGCGAATGGCAAGAACGGGTTCGGTGTAATCAGCGAAAATGCCGAGGATCTTCAGTAATTATTGCAATTGAAGGAAATTCAATTTTGGCCTTGAATAACGATCTCACTTGTTTTAAGGATTGGTCCCTTCGATTTGGACGCCTTGATCGACTACATGAGCGCAGTGGGACCCATTACCACTGGAATCGAGCAAAGGATTCAGTTTGTTAATCGTTAAATCTTTGGTCCACTCATGCCCGTTCTATCAGCATTGGCAATGTGTAAAATCTAAGACATTTTGATGGATTTGAAAAAAATTATTTTGTGGTTTCAAAAGTTTTTTAAAAAATGTTGTTTTTGTTTGTTTTAATCTTACATGTTAACTGTTTAATGTTAGAATAAAACTGAATAAACCCGGAGTGAGAATGAGAAGCATGAAGATAATGAGCTAATAGGTGTCATTTCCACTTTAGTCAAAAATATCAAATATTTATTATTAAATATATTATCATTATATATATTTACATCAAATATTTACCAGATTTTTTGATCACCTCAATGTCGGCCTTAAAACAACTTCATTTTGGAGCCTACTTTTAGGCAGCGCGATTTAGGAGTATTAACATAATAACCAGACACCAAGACGCATATAGTCGAGACCTACTCCGCAGGTAGCGGGGACTTCGTAGAAGTGCAAGAACATCGATACCCCGCCAATCATCGATACTGCCGATGTTTTGAAAATATTGTAACTATCGGTTATCGATAGTACCATCGAAGCTTTACCAGCTCTAACTCACATTAAGGTTAGGACTTTGCGCACATTTCGAAGCGAGTGAAGTGAGCTTGTTGTTTTACATCAAATAGAATCGGAAGCATTCGTTTAACTGTCTTGTTAATACTTCGCAGTACCAGTTTTATTCACAGTAAGTTTTAACAGACGTTCAGCGCCTGCATATTCCCCGTTTTCCCCACCTGCAATATAAGTTGGTGTGTGTGTGCGACTGGCGATTATATAAGAGCGAACACTCTGGCAGATAGCCGGCAAACTGTGTTTCCAGAAAGTTCTACTCATTGATTAGTGGAAAGTAAGGGAAATCTTCCCATTTACTTGTTAAATCTTAATTTCCATTAATCGCCCTCATACACACACTGACGCACACTGGAAAGTAAAGTAAAAGTTCAATAGGAAAGCGCACATGTTTTTCACTGGCTTGCCGGCAATCGAAAGCAATTTCACATTTATCAGGGTCGTTGCATGTGCCGCTTCTCTCGGGAAACCTTCCTCTCGCCTTGGCAAATCTTGGGATTATTGAATAACAGGCCCTCCGATTTGGGTGTATCTATTTTTCACTCGGCTGGTTACATAAATCGTTTCTTCTGGAATGCTCGGTGCCAAGATGCCTTTGTCGTTGCCACTGACGTTCGTTCCAGTGGGGACTGGAAAAGGGCATGGCCGGTACAGTGAAAGCTCCCTGATAACAAAAATGATTAGATCCTCAGAATAAAAATTCTAAAATATTAGGCCCTTAATCTTATTGAGTAAAAACCAAGTTTTCTCTTAACTTGTCTGAAACAACTATTTCTTCCTCATATTTGAACAAAGCCGCTCAAAATTTTAATATGCCTTGCTGTTCAAGTAAAAATTGCATCATTATAGTAGATAATTTAAAAAACAATTGTTACCGTATCAAGTGTTTACAATTTGGCTACGCTTTAAAGTTAATTGTACTTCTTTTATCAACAAAATTAAAGAACATTTTAAATATATACATGAATTTTCTATAGAAACCTCCGAGTATGTAAATTTTGACCTTATGTAATTTCCAAAAAATGTTTCTTCACAACATCATCTTTTCTAAATTTATCTGATCTAAAAGTTTTTCATGACCACGGCTTCAATATTTCGTTATCCATGTGCTGGAAGTCATAAATTAAAAAATTCTATTTAATTATTTTAATGCAAAAAAAATCAATATATTCCTTCAGGTTTTCTTAAATGTTGGTCAACATAGCTAGAAATAAATAATCCAGTGATTGATTTTTAATATTCTTTGAAAAATTTTTGGCTTAAACAACTTATAAGAATATTATAAATGGTATATACTCTTAATTTTTTACATTTATGTAACTTTGTACTATTTTTATGAACCCATAATACATGGACTAATAGCTTAAAGTAATTTCTGAACTGAATAATAATTTTGACATGCATTAATTGTCAAATATTTCACAGCACTACAAGTATTAATTTGTTGAAAGCAAGTACAATCGTTATTGTTTTTATACTTGCACGATTTCACATTAAACCAAGACCAAGAACCAGTTCTGTACTTTGACCCGCTTGAAGCGCTTGATTATCAGCCGAAAATATACGGGGTAAACAAGGCGAAGACAACTCATCTTCAGAAAAGTATTGGTCGGAGCACGTGCTTCGACTCGGCCCTGCTCCACCACGATCCCAACCCCCCTGTTGTGACGCCGCCTTTTGATTTTGGCTAATCCTTGTCTCCTCTCCGCAGATGTTCCGTTTGCCAGTTTCACTTGCTCGCACCTCCATTAGCCGCCAGCTGGCCATGCGCGGCTATGCCAAGGATGTGCGGTTCGGTGCCGAGGTGCGCGCCATGATGCTCCAGGGCGTCGATGTGCTGGCCGATGCTGTGGCCGTGACCATGGGACCCAAGGGTCGCAACGTGATCATCGAGCAGTCGTGGGGCTCGCCCAAGATCACCAAGGACGGCGTGACAGTGGCCAAGTCCATTGAGCTGAAGGACAAGTTCCAGAACATTGGCGCCAAGCTGGTCCAGGATGTGGCCAACAACACCAACGAGGAGGCTGGCGATGGTACCACCACGGCCACCGTTTTGGCCCGCGCCATCGCCAAGGAGGGTTTCGAGAAGATCTCGAAGGGCGCCAATCCCGTCGAGATTCGTCGCGGAGTCATGCTGGCCGTTGAGACGGTGAAGGATAACCTTAAGGCTATGTCGCGCACGGTGAAGACGCCCGAGGAGATCGCCCAGGTGGCCACCATCTCGGCCAACGGAGACCAGGCGATCGGCAATCTCATCAGCGAGGCCATGAAGAAGGTGGGACGCGATGGCGTCATCACCGTCAAGGACGGCAAGACTCTGAACGACGAGCTGGAGGTGATCGAGGGCATGAAGTTTGACCGCGGCTACATTTCGCCCTACTTCATCAACTCGTCCAAGGGCGCCAAGGTGGAGTTCCAGGATGCCCTGCTCCTGCTGTCCGAGAAGAAGATCTCCTCGGTGCAGAGCATCATTCCCGCATTGGAGCTGGCCAACGCACAGCGCAAGCCGCTGGTCATTATTGCCGAGGACATCGATGGCGAGGCCCTCAGCACCCTGGTGGTGAACCGTCTGAAGATCGGCCTGCAAGTGGCCGCGGTAAAGGCTCCCGGATTCGGCGACAACCGCAAGAGCACCCTCACCGACATGGCCATCGCCTCCGGCGGCATTGTCTTCGGAGATGATGCTGATCTCGTTAAGCTGGAGGACGTGAAGGTCAGCGACCTGGGTCAGGTGGGCGAGGTTGTTATCACCAAGGACGATACCCTGCTGCTGAAGGGCAAGGGCAAGAAGGAGGATGTGGAGCGCCGCGCCACCCAGATTAAGGATCAGATTGACGACACCACCTCCGAGTACGAGAAGGAGAAGCTGCAGGAGCGCCTGGCCCGTCTGGCCTCCGGAGTTGCCCTGCTGCGCGTTGGCGGCTCCAGCGAGGTGGAGGTCAATGAGAAGAAGGACCGCGTCCACGATGCCCTGAATGCCACCCGTGCCGCTGTCGAAGAGGGAATCGTTCCCGGAGGCGGCACCGCTCTGCTGCGCTGCATCGAGAAGCTGGACTCCGTCAAGACCTCCAACGAGGATCAGGTAAGATCAGAAATTCTATTCGCAAACTTTATTTAACCAACTTGTTCCCGCCCAGAACCTTGGTGTGGAGATTGTCCGTCGTGCCCTGCGCATGCCCTGCATGACGATCGCCAAGAATGCCGGCGTCGATGGCGCCATGGTGGTGGCCAAGGTGGAGACCCAGACTGGTGACTTCGGCTACGATGCGCTGAAGGGCGAGTACGGCAACTTGATCGAGAAGGGAATCATCGATCCCACCAAGGTGGTGCGCACCGCCATCACGGACGCTTCCGGTGTGGCCTCTCTGCTGACCACCGCCGAGGCCGTGGTGACCGAAATCCCCAAGGAGGATGGAGCTCCTGGCATGCCCGGCATGGGTGGAATGGGCGGCATGGGAGGCATGGGCGGCATGGGTGGCATGATGTAAGCCACTGCAAGCGAGAGAGAGCCGAAGCCAGCGTACTGTTTAAGTCATGATGCGAAACGGCGGCGCAGAGGGGCTTGCGAACGCAGATCATCAGAAGTCACCAGTCACCCGTCGAAGCGAGACCCACCAATATCTCTTACATCGGTGCATCCAGCCAGATTCACACCTCTTTTGACTCCCCATACACATTCTAATCCTTGATGGAACTTTGTTTTGCTTCGCATTTATCCTTTGGCAAAAGCAGCAACATCATAACAACCGGTCTGGATGTGAGCTCGCCGAGACTCCTGCGTTCGCACCGCCGCACGCCGTCGTTTCCATTGTGTTCAACGTTTTTTTAACTATTCCTTAACTCTATTTTGTTTACATGTTATATATGTAAAGATACCGTTAGTTGTAAAATATAAAATAAAACAGAAGTTAAATTGAGGAAAACCTTGCAATTTCTTTTTTTATGGTAAACAGAAATGTTTTTTTAATCATTGGTCGTTCCTGATTTGAATAAGAAAGAAAGGTTTTTTAGTTTGATGTTAACAATAATTCTCAGATCAGATGGTAATAAGGGAATATAATATATTATGTTTATAGGCTCGACTTTAAACATTTGAAATTTCGATTATAGGGACTTCTAGTCGTTGCTGTATGGATTTCTTAAGGGAGATTGTTTCTTCCGTCAGTTCTACATCTAGCACTAGTTAATTTCGCAAAATTAGAAGTCAGCTGGTTTAATTGTTGTGCTCAAATTTATATTTGTTGCTTTTTCGCTTTTTTGTTTGTTTTATTTATTAATTATAAATACATTTAATAAAAAAAAACCTAAATAATGTAACGCTTAGTGTTTAAAGAAAAAGAAAAATATGTTGCATATACTCCGCATACGGTTAATGGGACCAGGGCCAGGAGGCGAATGGCAGGAGGCCAGCGAGTGGGTTGGGTTGTCCAGCTGTAGCTGCAGCTCCAGCCCCAGCTCATCCCCACCTGGCACTGGCGTTAACGTTTAACGATGACACAATGGCAGTACGTATGTGATCGATGGCGGCGATGGGTCGTCGGCTGCCCGCGCCGACTCCGCCCTCGAGGCCTATGGCTATGACTCGTCTGGCAGGAGGCTGCCCTCCTCCAGTGGCTGATTCTCCGGGTGACGCTCTACGTCCTTGACCCACCCCTAGCACTTGCGCTTGGGCGTGCGCCGCTTGACTCCGCAGTTGTCCACCTTCTTGCTGCCCTTGGCGATGGCCAGTAGCTTCACTAGCTTCTTGTGCGAGTCGCCCACGATCCAGCCGTGCTTTTGGTACGGCTCGTTCTCCTCGAAGTGCTTGCCGGGCGACGGCGACGCCTCCTCGTCCGGCTCCAGTTCCAGCCGTTCCCCGTCCCTCTGCTCGCTGCCGGCTCCCGTTCTGGATCCTGCATCAGCAGCCTCGCCCTCGTCGTCCAGGCGCCCGAACTCATCGTCGCTGGAGCTGCTCCAGTAGTACAGCTGCTTCTCGCTCGCCGGCCGCTTTCTTCGCGCCGGCGATTGGCGGTTGGCCTGGGATTTCCGCTTGGCCTTCAGGTTCTTGTTGCTGCTGCTGCTGTTGTTATTGTTATTGGTGGTGCTGCTGGTAGTGGCGACGGAGCTGCTCCTGGGATGCGGTGGTGGCGCCTGCTGTTGTGGATTGCTGTACCGCGCCTTGATCCTCTCCCTTGGGGGTTCCTGAGGAGCTACCGGCACTGGTGCTGGTGGTGGTGGTTCTATCTCCTGCTCAGCTTTTCCCCTGGGCTGCTGCCTTGAGCTACGCGTCCTCGTTGGTGCTTCCACTTCCGGCTCCGCTTGCTCCCCGTCCTCGTCCTCCTCCTTTTGTTGGACCTTCAGTTTCTCATTGCCGCGCTTTTTCCGGCTGTTGGTTGCCTTGGTCGCTGGAGTCCTACTCTTCGCAGATGCTTTGGATTTTCCCCTTGGACTAGGCGCCACCACATCTGGCTGAGGAGCGCTGACAACAGGTGCTTGTGGTGGGGGTGGTGGTGGTGGTGCAGGTAGCGGTTGCTGGTTCCTCTGCCTGGCCCGCGACTTTGGCTGCTCTACTTCTGTTGGCGGTTGCTTCTTGTCGCTGGCACGGTTCTTTCGCTTCGCTGGAGTCGCCTGGGGAGTCTGGGCTTTCTTGCCGGCCACTGGAGGTGCCACTGGCTCCGGCTGGGTGTTCGCCTCACTAGTCTTCCGCTTCCGCTTTTGTTCCTGCTGCTCCTTTTGCTCGATCAGCGCTATGATGTCCTTGGTGGACAGGAACTCCTCGTACTCATCGGAGCTCCACGTCTCCACCAGCTTCTTGGGTCGGTTGGTCGCACAGCGACGCTTGGACTTGCGCTGGCCCTCGTCGATCAGCTGCTCGATCTCCTCGTGACTCATGCCCAGCTCGGACTGCAGCTTGGTCAAATCCTTGCGGGGCTTGCGATTGGATGAGGAAGAGCCAGAGGCGACGGCGGCTACCTTTGACTTGGCCTTTGCTTTGGCCGGCGCGGATTTGTTAGTCTTCTTGGCAGTGTTGACCGTCGCATTTTTCGGTTTTCTGCCCGGTGGTAGAGCACTGGGCGCTGGCATTGCCGCAGGCGCGGCCGGAGCAGCTGGCGCCGCCATGGGCTCCACGTGGTGGTGATGGTGGTGGTGGTGGTGATGCTGCTGATGGTGGTGGTGTGGCTGCTGCTGCTGCGGGTGATGCCGCTCCCAACTCTCCTGCACCATAGAGGGCGAGCCATCCATTTCGGACGCCTTAGCTCCGCCGCCACGCAACTCGTCAAAGATCTGGTCGAGATTCGCTTGGTTCTTGGGCAGCGCCTTGATCTTGGCCAGGCCGGGCACCACACTGGGGCCGGGCAACATTGCCGCCGAGGCGGCCATCACTGCCGTCGCCTTGGCGCTGCTGGCGTGCTTGAAAATCCGGCCCATGATCAGCGACTTGTTCTCAAAGGTTTTGGCAGTGGCCCGACTAGAACTGCTGCTGCTGCTCCGACTACCACTTCTGGTATTCTCCGCCGACGAGGAGGACGAGGATGACGAGCTTGAAGTCGACACGGCGCGACCTCCTCCCTGGGGGACTACTACGCGTGCTGGGGCGGCGCTAACCCCGACCTCCGGTTCTTGCTCCGGTTCCACGTCGCCGTCGCAACTCAGGGTCCCGAAATCGTAGTCATCCCGGTCGGAGTAACTGGCCGTGGAGACGCTGTTGTTATCCTGCTCCTGCAGCAGATTCACGCACGTCTTGGGCTTCTGGAACGTAATCGGGGCCTTCTCCTCCAGACCAATGTTCTTGAACGGCCGGTCGGGAATGATGATCCGGCCGGAGGCCGGAGGAAGGGTTGCTGAGCTGGCCACGCCCGCCGCCGCCTTGATGATGGAGGCGTGCATGATTGTCTTCGAGGACGTGGAGCTCTGTTGCTGTTCCAATGGACCCGTGGGCGTCACTGTGGGGGTGGGCGTGGGCGTTGGCGTGGGCGTGGGCGTCTGTTGGATGGCAGGCGGTAGAGCTGGCACCGCAGGAGTAGCCGGTGCGGGCGGTAGGTGGGGCAGGAAGTCGCCGCCGGGCTTCTCGCTGCCCAGCGCAATGTCCGCCAACTCCGTCAGCTTGCAGACCCCTCTCCCCGACTTGGCCAGCTCCAGCATGTCCAGCTGCATGTTCACGTTCTCGTAGCCCTTCATGGCGGCCTTCGTCTTGAAGCGCGACGTGGTGGTGGCCGAAAACTGGGACACCGCCGAGTAGCTGGGCGAGAGCCTGTTGTGATTGCTGAAAGGAAATTTCCGGAATGAGTGAACTGCTGAGATATTTGTTTCAAGTTCCCAGGCTTTATGATGCCCGAGCGACTTTCGATTGAGAGATCAAGATTAGACGGCCTTTTTGTATTAACAAAATTATAATTTGGAACTGTTCCTCATGCTGAAGATTATTAGTACCGACCAATTTTTAATCAAAACGTTAATATTGTTTCGGTTTAAAAGAAGATAAATTTAACTGACTTAAGTTTCATTTTGTAAATGTATTTCGAAAAAAAATGTAATTTTGTATTATAATGTAAAGTTTTGGGTCAATAACAAATATAATGGATCCTGAATTTTGAAGTTGTTTTGAATCAATTACTCTCCGCTTTATATTTTTCTTTCAACGGAGCACTTGATGCTCAATCATTGGATTCCAAAACTAAAAGTTTTATTAAAGTTAAACGAAAAATTAGTTATTAAAACTTCAAAATCAAAGTCCGACCTTATCGGAACTCTCCCATAAATCCAATCCAGGCCAACCAAATTCCAACCGAAAATATCAAGGAGAGCCTTTTGAATGTTGAGTATAGATTTAAAACCATTTCAGTGACTACAACTCTACGATTTTTTTTTGCATTTTTTAAACTTACGTTACTTATTTCGTGCAAAACCTATAAACTGTAAGCCCTATCAACTATATATGAATATCTTTGGTGACGACTATATAATTCTTTATAGAATTCATAAAGTAACGCGAAATTAAAATTTGAAAAGTAAGCAAGGTTACTTTTTTGTTTTCAATTAAGAGGATAATTACCATGCGGATAGGTTATAATTGGGGCAGAGTGCTTAAAAATACCCTTTTTTTTCAACTTACGTGGGCGTTGTGGTTGGCGTAACTGCTGGCGGGTTGCGGAAGAGCTGTTGGATGACCGGCTGGTGGCACACGGCAGGCGGTGGCTGAGGAATTGGGACGGGAACAGGAGCAGGTGCCTCTGCGGGTGGCGGCGGCGAGGGAGACGGCGACGGCGAGGCCGGCGGCGGAAGAGAAAGCGACGGGGACGCGGGTGGTGGAAGCGATGGCGATGGTGATGGCGATGCCGGTGGTGGCAGCGACGACGACCGAGATGGCGAGGGCGAAGCTGGCGGCGGAGGCGGTTGCTTTCTGCCCGCCGTCACTATCACAGAAGTGGTGGCAGGACCGGCTCCTCCGCCGGGAAGGGTGCGCGGCGTCTCGGCGCTCTTCAGGATGTTGCAGCACTCGTAGAAGAGACGCTCGTCGGGATTGAGATTGAGGCGAGAGGCGGTTGGAGCTGTCGGACTGTGCTGGTTGTCGTGCAGACGCAGGCTCGCCTCTGTGATCACATGGTGCACCTGCTCCTGCTGCTGGCGATGGTCCTGCTCCCTCTGCAGTTGGATCCTCTCCTGCTCCTGAGCCCTCTGAAGCTCGCGCTCCCGTTCCCGTTCCCGTTGCCGTTCCCGTTCCCGCTCCCTTTCCTGATGGGCCATTTGCGATGGTACCATCAGCACCGAGGCTCTCATCTGCTGCGCAGCCGCTGCCAGGTGCTGCTCCTCCTGATGCTGCACTGCCAGCTCGGCCTGCCGCTCCCTCGAGTTTTCCAGATCGTGCACATCCTGCGGACTAGACGGAGCTGTCTGCGACTGCAGGTACTCCTGGGCAGACACCTTGGACACATGGGCCAGGGTCATGTTGTGCTTGGAAAGCGAGGTGGCCGTGAAGAAGCTCTTGCCGCACAGCTTGCAGCCATACTTCTCGGCATCCAGTTCGCTGCGCTGCGTCCGTTTCTTGGGACGTCGCGTGAGAAGCACGCTGCGGCGCCTCCTTCTTCTGCGCCCGCGTCCTCCGCGTCCCAGGTCCTGGGAGTAACTAGTATACACACTCATCTCGTCGTCCAGGTCCATGTCCATCACCTCGGTGTTCGTGTTATCGTCGCACATGGAACCGAAGTTCGAGTGCTCATCATTCAGGTTCGGCGCACTGCGCACGCTCATCGAAGTGGGTGGGCGATAGTATTTGTCCTGGTCCTGATCCTGGTCGGGATCCCCTTCCCCGTCAAACTCGTCGTGGGCAAACTCAAAGTCCTCGTTGGTTGTGGCCGACATGATCTTCTCGTTCACGTTCTTTGCAATCTCCGTGAGGTAGTTGTCCTCCTCCTCGGGATTGTCGTTCGTCGTTGGCGCTGGCTGCTCCTTAGGTGGCTGCTTGTGCTCCACCTGCTCCTTGTGTATGTTCTTGTTGAGCCGTGGATCACGACTGAAAGTGGCCGCCGGGGGGATCTGCTCCTGTTTCTCCTGCCTGCTTTGCTGCTGCTGCTTTGGCAGCTGTTGATCCCTGGCCACCGCGCTGCTGAGGATGCTGGGTCGCAGGATGGAGCTAGCTGGTGGCTGAGCCAGGCCGCTCGCTCCCGCCGCCGGCTGCGAGTCCTTGGCCTCCCTGGCCTCCTTGGCCAGCAGCTGCTTCTCGATGCCAATGGAGAAGGACTCCAGCGAGGACTTGAGCAGACTGATGTTTTCGTTGGTGGTCTTGCCACCGCCACCAACTCCTCCGGCCTTTCCCCGGCGGTAGTAGCAACTCTGGCGGCGTTTCGGCCTGCCGCGCACCGGGGGATTTGGTGGCGCCTCTGCCCCCGCTTCGGCCTCCTTCTTCGCCAGCTTCGCGGCAGCGGCCGAGGACGTCCCTAGGGCTGCGTTGCGCTTGGTGCTGGACATGAGGAGCATCCCGGTGAGCAGCAAGTCCTCGCTTTTCTCGTACGCCAGATTCTCCAGCTTCTTGAGGTTATCCCTTCGCGCATTGTCGATTTTGAAGCTTTCCAGCAGCTGATCGGCCACAATTGCCGCCAGTTCGTTCTTCCGTCGCCGACGCTGCTTCTTCTTGGCGGGCAGCTCCACTTCCTCCTTCGGCGGCGGAACAGGTTCCTCCACTGGCGTTGCCGTCGTGGGAATCGGCTGCTCCGACTGGGCTAGACTGTGGAAGCCCGAGGAGGTGTTGTTGTTCAGGTTGCTGCTGTGCTCCTCCATCAGGGAGCTGCAGTTGGTCTCCGCCATCGTGGTGGGCGGGGGCGTGGCAGTGCGAGGTGGCAGCGGCAAGGCCGGCGCCACGGAAATGACGGACACCGGCACAGGTGCAGGGATAGACGCCTCCGGCAGTGGATCAGGAGATTCCGGAGACTGACGTTCCATTGGCGGAGGAGAGGCTGCAGGCGTGGTCACAGGAACGGGCGTCGGATCGGCCGCCGGTGGGATAGTTTCCGGCTTCTTTTCCTTAACACTCATTATTGGGCCGTGAGCTGGAACGGGAGCAGCTGGAACAGGAACAGGAACAGGAACTGGAACAGAAGCTGGAGCTTGGATTGTATCCGGAAACTGAGGCATCTCCACTTTCGCATCCCCATTCACTGGCAGCGGGATAAACTGCTGCAATGGCGCCACCGGCAAAGTCTCCTCCAGGGCGAGCAAAGCAGAGCGACAGTCGATGGTTCGCGAGCGCATGGAACGTTTCTTGGGCGTCAGATTCTTGGCGGGCACGGGCTGTGGGGCAGGAGCCACGGGAAGAGGAGCAGCAGGAGGAATAACAACGGCAGGAATAGCATTGACAGGTTGAGTCTTGTCCAAGCCTGGTGACAAGAGCAGTCCCGCGGAGGGTTGCACCGCCATGATGCAGTTGCTCGGCTTGTGCAGCGGTTCCTCCAGCTTTTGCTTCTCCCTTTCTCGTTCTCGTTGCCTCTCTCTTTCCTTGTCTTTCCTTGCCTGCTCCTCATCGTCGTTCGGCAGACTCGCTTGGACAGCCATAATGACTGAGTTGATGGCATCGTCGATGTGGTTGTTGACCACCTCATCCATGCGAGGACACACCTTCGCCTGGCCCTTCCCGTGCTCCTTTTTGGAGTTCCCTGTTCCCTCCAGTGAGCGCTTTTTGCCGCCCGAACTCTTCGCGGGATGAACGGGCGCGGCAACGGATGCGTTAACGGAAACCTGCGGTGGACCGTTGGACGGCACCACCACGCCAGTGCCAGGATTGCGCACCTGTGGGATCTTGAGCAGATCCAGGTTGGAGTAATAGTGCGAGGCCAAAGGCGGGGGAACTCCGCCCGGCATTGGGAGTTGGCCAGGAACCAAGGCACCACCTGGCGGTGGAAGCGGAGCGCCTGGATGCTGTTGAGGTGGGAGTGCTGCTGCTGCCGTTACCAATGGCAGTGGGACCGGTGGCATTGGCAGCTCCTGCGGCATCCTTGGCGGCGGCACCGGTGACGGCTTTCTGCTCGACTTCTTCGACAGATCCAGCGGCTCCATATCCATGTCCAAGCCAATCAAGTTTCGTGCCTCGAATCCACAGATCGTCTGCCGCCTGACGGGCATTCCTCCCGCGCGGTGATGCGGCAGGCCAACGAGTCCAGGGTCCCCCGTAGTGCCGCTGATCAGCGGCTTTTGCAGCACTCCTCGGTGGCTGGTCAGGTTCAAGGGCTGATGATCCATCACGAACATGTTAGTCGGCGCGGGATTGGGATTCGGATTCGCTTGGAGCTGCGGCATATACAGTGGCATCTTGGGCAGCATGCTAACGTTCACGGGCACTGGCCCCACCGCCAGTGGAGCTGGCATTGCCTGCATTACCAACGGCATTGCCACGGGCACAGCGAGAGGTCCGGCCCCGGGTACGGATGCCGGTTTAGTAGGCGGCACGGCAAGCGGTGGCTCCAGTGGGGGGTACTGCTTCAGGGCGGCCAACGAGGCTGGCTTCGGTGGTGGGGCAGCCATCTGTTTGGTCGCCGCCTTCGTGGGCGTGCGCCTCGGAGGCGGATGGGCCAATGCAGCGGCTGGCGGAGGAGCAAGTGCGACGACTGGCGGAAGAGCAGGTGCAGCGACTGGCGCAGGAGCAGGTGCAGTGATTGGCAGAGGAGCTGGTGCCACACCTGTTGGAGGAGCCGGAGCAGGCACTGGCATACTGCTGAAAACGGGAGGTGGCAGGGCAGCAGGAGTTGGCACCGAAGTAGAAGGCGGAACTGAAGGCGCCGCGGCTGCTCCAGGAACCATAACTCCTTCTGGCATTTCCGCCGGAGGTTTCCGCACTGGTATCGACTCCGACACGGGCTCCGGTGTGGCATCCACTTTGATGATTCGCCGGGACACAGCCTTACGTTTGGGCGTCTTCGGCTGCACTCGCTCCTTTTCTGCAGCCGCAAGTACAGGTGTCTCCACCAACTGTGTTGCCTTGTCCCCCTTCTCTGGCGACTTATCCTGCTCCACAGTTGACTTCTCCTTTTCCGGCGGCGCAGGCGGTGGCACTTGCTCTGTTTTGAGCTTCTCCTCTAGTTTGCCGGTGAGCATGGCTATGCAGTCGCTAATCCTCTTGCTGCGCTTCACACTCGAATTGGGCGTCGACAGGCGAGAGCTGGCGGAGAAGGGTGGAGCAACAACGGCAGATGGCGGGGATTTGGTGGCCGGCGCAGGGGTTGTCGGCGGTGTGGGCATTAGCTGCTTGCTGGGAGTGGGCGATGCTGGCTCCGATTCCGGAACAGAGGCCGGTGGAGCAGCTGCCTCTGGGAGGGTTAGTGGCAGTTCAAGCCGCAAGGATGGCTTTTCCTCAGCGGGAGACTGTGACTTGGCAGTGGCTGTGGGTGCGGGTGCGGGGGGTTTCGCCTCCGGTTTAGCTGGCAATTGCTCAGATTCGAATTTAGCTGTCGGTTCTGGCGGGGATTTGACTTTGTTCTGCTTTGCCTTCTGATGTTGTTGTTGTTGCTTCTGCTTGCGACGACTGCGCTGATGCTGTGCGGCGACAGCGGCGGCCGAGGAGCCCGTGGCAACCACCGATGATCTCGAGCGGGATCTCGTGGTGCGCAGCAAGTGTTGATTGTAGATTCTCTTTGTGCTGCTGCGCTGCTGTTTGGATTTCGATTTGACCAGCGACTTGGCCATGGACTTGGCCTTGGCTTTGTTCTTGGCCTTTCGCTTGGCCTTGTTGTCCACGGGGAAGATCTTTTTGCAAATGCGCTTGGCGGGCAGGTTCTCCAGCATCTTGCGAATGGATTCGGCTGGAAAGGGAAATGGAAATATTAGATTTGGTCAGTGTTACGAATTCCCAGAGGGTTCTTACCGTCGCTGGGCCTTTGGCGTGGCGAGTTCTTCAACTTGGACGAACTGGAGCCGCTCTCCTCGCCCTCTGCCTCGCCCTCACCATCTCCCTCGGCTTCGCCCTCTCCGATTCCCTCCTCCACTTCCACCTCCAGCTTCTCCTTCTTGCGGGCGGACAGCTGCTTGAGCGGCTTCTTGGAGAAGGCCCGTCGTTTTTTGGTGCCGCAGTAGTAGCGGTACTTGCGCTTCTTGGCCAGCGACCACACATAGTCGCCGGAGCAGTCCAGCATGTGGCGGTAGAGATCCATGAGGCCGTTGCACTTGCGGCCGCACTTGGTGCAGCTGGAAGGAGCGGACGAGGAGGAGGACAGCGTCGTGGTCGCTGTCGAGGACGTGCAGGTGGAGTGGGACATCGCGGTGGGGGCGGTGGACATTAGGGTGGAGGCAGAGGATGAGCTGGGCGAGCACGACGACGACGTAGACGCAGTACCCGATCCCGAGGCCGGCGACGGCTGTTGCTGCTCCAGTCCCGAGAGGGGAGTGGGCGTGGACACCTCGTACGACGAGCGCGAGGAGGCAGACGACCTGGTCTCCTCCTCCGGCTGCACACGCTCCTGCTCCTGCTTGGGCTGCTGCACTGGAGCAGGTGCGATCTGCGGCCATCGTATGCAGTTGCTCTCGGCGGCAAAGCGACACAGCGCCCGCTTGGGGATGAAGAGATGGCGCAGCAGGTTGCCGGCCAACAGCTCGCGTCCCACGACCTCGTAGTGCGTGGCGTAGATGTGCGAGTGGCGGAAGGTCTTGTGCTCCTCCAGCGACTTTCGCTGGTCGAACTTGGCACCACAGCAGATGCACAGGTAGAGCCGAGGCCGCGTCCACTCACCGCTGAGCACGACAGCCCTTCGGTTCCTGAGCCGCTCCCGCTCCCGCTCCTGTTCCCGCTCCCGATCCTGATTCTGATCGCTGGTCCCGGTTCTCGGCTGTAGTTGAAGCAGGGAGAGGAAACTCTCGTCGGCGAAACTCTGAGGTAGCAGATCGTCCCCAGCATGCGTATCCAGGCCAACCGGCTCATCCTCCTCGTTCTCGCACTTAATTACCGCCTGCTCGTTCTGCTCCAGGATGATGTGTGGCAGCAGGCGGTGGTCCAGTATGAGATTGAGCTGCTCCAGCAGGCGACGCTGCTCCTGGTTCTGCTCCTCCGCCTGCGAGAGCGAGAGATCGTGCTTCTGGCGCATCGTCAGCTGCGTCCACATGTCCAGCTTAGAGAGATCGCGCAGACCCAGGTAATTTGGCTGCTTCAGCTTCTTCACTAGCCGCCCGCCCTCGTTGATCAGCGTGAACTTCTTCACGTAGTCCCACTTCCACTTCCAGCTGTGCTTGGTGTGCGGTCTCCGCCGGAACTTGGCCAGCGGCAGCAGTTCCCCCGTGCCGCCGAACTGCTCCGCGGTCAGCAGCGTGGGGTAGGAGGCGCCGCCAGGACCCACCTGACTGGGTCCGTGCAGCATAATGAGCTCCGGCTTCTGAGATGCGGACGACGACGATGATGATGGGGAGGTGAATAGCCGGCCGTCGAGGTGATTCTGGAGATTGTGGCGCACATTGAAAACTACATCCTTGTAGAACTTGTCATCGAACACTGAGCTGGCGGCGGAGGAGGAGACGCAGGCCAAGCTGGCTGGCAGCCGAAAGACTGCGTCCTGATTGACCGCGTCGTGCGATTGCAGAGCCTGATTTCCAGCCGGAGTGGCTTGCTGCAACTGCAGCTGTTGAAGCTGTTGCCGCTGCGCCGCCGCACGGCTGCTGCTCCGGGACTTGCTGCTGGGCGTGGCCAAGGGCGGCGGCTCCTCCTCCTTGCGCTGGTTGCGATTCCGATGGCTGGGCAGCCGGTTCTGGGTGAGCCCGAGCCGAAACAGCACCGGCTCGTCGGCGCCCATTAGTCCGGGCTTGGGGGCATCCTCCGGCAACGGATGCTGCTGTCGCTGGTGCCCCGACAAATGGTCCGCGTCCTGAAAGCGCAGGCGGCACGGCTGGCAGCCGAAGTACTTGTCCGCATGCTGGTCACTCAGGTGCTGGAACAGCTGCTCCAAATGCTTGGCCGGCAGACAGATCTGCGGGGGCGTGGCCTGACGCCGATTGGCCTGCTGGCCGCACCACTGGCAACCGGGGAAGCCGCCGGCGGGATGGGAATTGGAGCTGGTGGAACGGCCGCTGCAGCGCCGCTCCTGCCGCTCGGTGTGAAACTTGTCCACATGTTTGGCCTGCTGCTTGCCGGAGGCGAACTTTCTATCACAGTACAGACACAGGACCTTCGAGTGGCCCGCTGCTCCTCCCAGCCCGGCGGCTTCATTCCGCTCCCGTTCTCGCTCTCGCTCGCGTTCTCTTTCCCGTTCCTCCGTCAGCTGATGCAACTTTTCCACCAGGCGGGGCAGACGCTCCAGCGGCAGGCTGCAGATCAGCGAGATCGATTCATGCTCCGCCTCGTGCGGATCGGGCTCGTCGTGCGACTCAGGTTCCTCCTGCTCCACATCCGCCTCCTCCTGCCTGGGCTGCCGCTTCTTGCGCGGACTGGGGGCAGCAGCAACGGCAGCGGGAGCTGGGGGCGTGGCTGGTCCAATTGGATTCTTGCCGTTGACCTGCTCCTCCGAGAGCTTGAAGCCACGGCGCAGGCCGAAGCGCGACATGGTCTTCATGTGGAGGCCAATGGGTCGTCGAACGGTTCGTTGCACAAGTTCACTGCTTTGTCACTCCTGTAAGCAGTGCGAAGCGAACAACAAATTATTACTCTGTGCCCTGCTTTCTTCCTTCTTCTTTTTGTTGACAAATAAACCGCAAGAAGAAGCAGCGAAAAAAACAAAAACTACTCGCACACACACACAAGCACACCTGCTCAATAGGAAATTATACAATAAACATTTTCGACTCCTCAGGTTTAATATAGCATTTTACCCACTTTCCACTCCACTTTGACTTTAGTGATTTTGTCTGTCCTGGTTTTCGTGTCGCTTCGATTCTGGTGTATTGCACTTTTCTGGCTGGGATTGGGGGATGCGGATGCAGACCAGCCCAGGACCGGATCGGATCAACGGATTGCACGCGAATAGCCAACGCACGGCATTGCAGTTTGGTTCAGTTCAATTCATTTCGGTTATAGAGTGGCTATATGGTGTGGTATTATTTTTTCCTTGTATATTGCCTTTCCACCCTAACAACTGCGTTAGGAGGTATCTAACGTTTAGCCCAAATCGATGCGTGCGTACGGCGCAGAGGGGGCGGCGACGAAGGGGGCGGGACGGGGGGCAGGACGACGACGATACTTTCTGGTACTCGTACCCGTACTCGTACTCGTTCCCTTTCTGATACTAACGATGGCCAAACGATTTTTCGGCGGCGGCATTACAGCCATCTATGTGCTATATAAACACTAATTCAATTTCACTGTCCTCCAGCTCATGTGCATATATTTGGTTCGTTCACACACAACACAGAAGCAGGAGCGCCCGAGTTTAATGTGTGTTTTTTTTTTTTTATGAGAAATCGAAATCGCGTCAAAATGGTCGGGTTTACCAGTGTGTACACACTGTCTGTTGGGCCGTCGCGAGGGAAGTGCTCCGACTATCGATAGTTAATAACCAGGTTAATGATAACTCCCCGTTGAAAAACATGATAATCCTATTATTAAACGCTTTTTTATTGACAATCCTATAGAACTAGTATATGCAATACAAAATAAATCAAAGGCTGCCAAGCAATTAGTTTGAATTAATTGGCTTTACACTTGATCTGCAAGTTTAAAAAATGAAGGCACCGAATTCAAATTGTCAATCTTATAACTCCAGAGTTACTTTCTTATTGCCAAATTAGTATTTTAAAGAAGGTACATATTTGCAAAAATTATATGTTATATATATTCATTTAAGCCTTATAACTGATCTGGCTATAATGACTTTATGTATAAAAGGGGAGTTCCTAGATACATTGTACAAATATGAGTACTTTCTAAACTTATCTTTGTATTTGATTTTATATACCTTGAGAAAAAGCTAGTTTGAGCTATTTAGTTTGGTTCTAAAATATTTGAATTCTTTCTTTTTGAATTTGATTAATGCCAATTCTTCATTTCAATTCCACAGCACTCTTAAGGTAAGCTGATTCCTCCTCATATGTACTTTTTGAATGATTCGTTTCAAATATTTAAATAATCTGAAATAAGTGCCAGTGGAAGTCGGCTATAATTGGCATAAAGGGTAAAATGAAATGTGGTTTCGGTTAAGAGTAAATTGTATAAAAAAAACGAAATCACATGTAAAAATTAGAGTTATTGTACTATTGATTGTACCATTTGCCCTACTTAGATATTTAGAAAATGGTGTACCTTCGCTTTACCAAAGTATTTGTTTTTACAAATACCAAGTACATTACCTAGGTAGAAAAAACTAGTACCTGTCCCGACACTGGCAAAAGGACATTTATTTGCGCCTTTCGATAACCACGCCTATTTGTGTTTTCGATGATCAAGTCGGAAGAATAATGCGAAAGTTTGCCGGCAGTACCATACTCATCGATAGGCACCAGCCTACCATCGATTACAGCGTGACAGCCGGGTAGCGTTGCCACCCAACGGCAATGTTGGCTTGTTTTTGACGAGTCATTTTCTTGTCTTGTCTTGCAACTAAACTAAACCAAATTAAAACTCACTGCTGGACGGAAACAATGCCGTACAATATGGACATACTGATGCCGGAGAAGGTGAGTGTTTGGGGCTACACCGCCTGAACTGGGTAATATCCGTTAACATCCCCTTTCGCCAGCAGGACGAGCTCTCCGACTTGAAGCCGAAGGATGCGCACAGTTCCCTGGACGAACTGGACATTGATGACCTGTATGTGCGCTACAAGGTGAGCAAGCTGTGTTCCCCTCCAGTCGGCAGCCAGCTAATCCTTTTCGGGTCCACAGAAATTGCAAAAGACCCTGGAGTTCATAGAGGTCCAGGAGGAGTACATCAAGGATGAGCAGCGGAACCTGAAGAAGGAGTACCTCCATGCCCAGGAGGAGGTGAAGCGCATCCAGTCAGTGCCGCTGGTGATCGGCCAGTTCCTGGAGGCCGTCGACCAGAACACAGGCATTGTGGGCTCTACCACCGGCTCCAACTACTACGTGCGCATCCTGTCCACCATCGACAGAGAACTGCTAAAGCCCTCCGCCTCGGTGGCCCTGCACAAGCACAGCAATGCCCTGGTGGACGTACTGCCGCCGGAGGCCGACAGCTCCATCTCCATGCTGCAGCCCGACGAGAAGCCGGATGTGAGCTATGCGGACATTGGTGGCATGGACATGCAGAAGCAGGAGATCCGGGAGGCCGTCGAACTGCCGCTCACCCACTTTGAGCTGTACAAGCAGATCGGCATTGACCCCCCGCGTGGAGTCCTGATGTACGGGCCGCCCGGATGTGGCAAGACCATGTTGGCCAAGGCGGTGGCCCATCACACGACGGCCTCGTTCATCCGCGTGGTCGGATCGGAGTTCGTGCAGAAGTATCTCGGCGAGGGACCGCGCATGGTGCGCGATGTCTTCCGGCTGGCCAAGGAGAACGCGCCGGCCATCATCTTCATCGACGAGATCGACGCCATTGCCACAAAGAGATTCGATGCCCAGACGGGCGCCGATCGCGAGGTGCAGCGCATTCTGCTCGAGCTGCTCAACCAGATGGACGGCTTCGATCAGACCACCAACGTCAAGGTGATCATGGCCACCAACAGGGCGGACACTCTGGATCCTGCCCTGCTGCGTCCCGGTCGGCTGGACCGAAAGATCGAGTTCCCTCTGCCCGATCGCCGGCAGAAGCGACTCGTCTTCTCCACCATCACCTCAAAGATGAACCTCAGCGAGGACGTCGATCTCGAGGAGTTCGTGGCGCGGCCGGACAAGATCTCTGGCGCCGACATCAACGCCATCTGCCAGGAGGCAGGTATGCACGCGGTGCGCGAAAACCGCTACATCGTCCTGGCCAAGGACTTCGAGAAGGGTTACAAGAACAACATCAAGAAGGACGAGCAGGAGCACGAGTTCTACAAATAGATTAAGAATAACATTTTTCCTACCCATTGTCCCTTAACACTACGCTCTCGTTTGTACGCCTAAAGTTATATCATTAATAAAAACAACTCGTATTCGAATTGCTGCAGGAACGGCTTCTTTGTTGGGTCGACTTTCTTTCGGGAATGAATTTTTTTTTCTGTCAGCTTAGCAGTCTTAAAGTTATCTATGAAGGTGATCAAATATTTTTAGATTGCTTTT
The DNA here is from genome assembly GCA_018153305.1 of Drosophila kurseongensis. Classification (NCBI taxonomy): domain Eukaryota; kingdom Metazoa; phylum Arthropoda; class Insecta; order Diptera; family Drosophilidae; genus Drosophila; species Drosophila kurseongensis. The sequence continues at coordinate 2,655,031 of JAECXX010000108.1, read as the reverse complement.
ATTTTTTTACTTTTACCAATAGTTGTGGTCTGTTGAACTATGATACTCCAGAAAGAATATAACAAAGTTTTTACATAAGCAAATACTTTTTGAGTTACAGTTAATCTCTACTAAAATAATAGCGGGAGTACTTATATCAGTATTGATAAAGTATAGAAAGTTCTTTACTTCAATGGCTTAGATCAATATTTTGGGTAATAGTTGTTGGATAAACTCTAACCGTCAATATAACACCCTTAAAAATTGAATAGAGTTCTGCGTTTTTTTTTAAACGATCTCCCATGACACCCACACCCAATCCCAATCAAAAGCAGCGCCACTTACTCAACAACAAAATGGACAAAAGCATTGTATTTGATTCGGTCGAGAGGAGAGGTAAACAAAGAGCATTAGGAAGGGGACAGGTGCCTGGAGGGAGCTACTTCATCAGCGAGTTGACCACGGCGTTTACGTTGATGGCCTTAAGGTCGGCGTACGTTTGACCCGTGCCCACGAACACAATTGGCTGGCCGGTGATGTAGGTCATGGAGATGGCTGCGCCCACTTTGTCGTCGATGGTGTCGAACTTGGTCAGCACGATGCCGTCGATGATGTGCGGGTTCTCGTTGGAGGAGTAGTCGGCCAGCGACTGGTTGAACTTAACTAGCTGGTCGACGGCCTCGTTGCCCACCAGAGCCTCGCCCACGAAGAGCACCAGGTCCGGGTTGTTGACCTTGATCAGCTTGGACAGCGAGCGCATCAGCGGCTCATTGTCCTGCATGCGTCCGGCGGTGTCCACGAGGACCACGTCAACCCGCGTGTCGTTGGCGAACTTGATGGCCTCCATGGCGATGCCCGCGGCGTCCTTGCCATAGCCCTTCTCGTACAGCTGCACCATGGTGCGGCCGTCGTGCTTGGCCGCCGGATGCAGAGCGTTCAGGTGGCGGGTATGTGTGCGCAGCTGCTCCACGGCGCCGGCACGGAAAGTGTCGCAGGCCGCTATCAGCACGTTAAAGTTGTTCTCGATCAGCCAGAAGCAGATCTTCGCCAGATTGGTGGACTTTCCCACGCCATTGACGCCGCAGAAGATTATCGTGTACGGTCGGCCATTGCGCTTCGACTCCAAGGCATCGCGAATGATGTCGATGCGCCGCTTCGGGGAGAGAATCCTGACCAGTGACTGGGTCAGCGCCTCCTTCACCTGGCTGGCGATGCTGTCGAAGGTGCCCATCTGCTTGCCCTCCAGGCTGGTGGCCACCGAGTCGCACAGCTTGGCCGCGATCTCCGTGGCCACGTTCTTCGAAATCAGATGGTCGCGCATCTTCTCCAGCGCCGGCTGCAGATCGCCCAGCGACATGGTTTTGGCGCCCACTATGCCCTTGAAGTAGGACAGCAAGCCGCCGCGTTTGTTCTTCTTCGACTGCACCTGCTCCTCCTCCTCAGAGGACTCGTCGTCGTCCTCAACTTCGTCCTCACTTTCCACGTCCAAGTCGCGAATCACACCCTGCATCGTGCCCACCAGCTGTCGTCCGGAAAAGAAAAGTATCCGAAAATAAGTAAATGTCGATATTAGGACCCACAAATCAAGCAGGAAATCCCAACATGGTTGGTAGAATAATTCTGAGATTGCCAACATTATGGGTTTTACTTATCCATTATTTTTGGATGGCTAATACAACATTTAAGGCGAAACTTTACAACAAATATATATATACATATATATTTCTGATCCAACAACGGAAAAACGAATATTGAAAAGAAAGTTGGAATTTGTCGGCTTTCACACTTAAAATCGTTTCGGTTAAGGTATAAGATAAGATAAGATATGTATATACATACAATTAAAACCATGCAATATTGTATTTGACTAAAACTCGATTACAAAAAAAACTTTAATTTGTTAGTTCACTCCACTAAATATGGTATTAGGCCAATTGAGATAGTTATTATTGGAGGATCTAGTTAAAATGCAGGGCCCTCAAAAGCTATTGGCTCAAAGGCAGCGACTGCCACTCATTCACAGATTCCCTTTATTATTTCCCAGATCCACTCACCTCGCTGTTTATGTTCTGGTACTGCACATCCTCAGGCGTATCCTTGGAGCGGTCGAGCATGACGGCGTCCTTGGAGTTGCCGCCGAGATCCCAGACACGCGGCTTCTTGCCGGCCTTCTCGGAGGCAGTGGACTTGCTGGGCTTGGGGTCACTAGGCGAGGTCTTCTTGGTGGGCGTGAGCTTCTCGCGCAGCTTGCGCCGGTTCTCTCGGATGATGTCGTCCATGGAGGCTGGCGGCGACGATTGCTGCGACTTGGACGGCGGGGGGCTCTCCTGGATATTGACCCGCTTCTCGGCCGGCTTCTTGTCGTCCTGGATCATCGAGGCGACGGTCTTCTTGGACTTTTGCGACTCATTGTAGGAGCGCATGGCCTTGGGCGCCTTCACCTGCTTGGCGGACGCCTCCTCGGCGGCACTGAGCACCCGACGGTACTCGCGGTCGAAGTCATAGTCGCCGCCCAGACGCTCCGCGGTCGGAATGCCGCCGAACTTCTCCTTGAAGGCCAGCTGCATGTCCGCAAGGAAGCCGTCCAGATAGTTCAGCTTGATCACCTTCTGGAAAATGGCCGCGTAGACCAGGTCCAGTTCGTTGTCCAGCTTGAACTGCACGGCCAGGTGGTCCTCCTCGAAGTACTTTGCCTCTGTGTTCCGGTCCTGGGCCAGAAAGGATTAGTATCCATTCACAAACAGTCGCCGTTCGACTCCAACTCATCGGCTCCACACTCCACTCACCTCCAGGATAACGCCACGTATCAGGCTGTTGATGCACGAGGCGAAGCTGCTCCCCGACGCATTCGAGTGCCACAGCACCACGCCGCCCTTGGTGAATATCACCACAAAGTCCAACATTTTAGCTACGAATCCGGCAGTACAACGCGACAAAGTTTATTGCATTTCATTTGCATCAAATTTGACGTTAGCTTAGCTTACCGTTCCACGTCCGCTAGAGGTAATATCGATGTTTGGCAGGGGGTTATCGGTGTTTTTCCATCCCTAACGAGTGTTCAAAATCAACCACTTTCACTGCTTTTGCGTGGTATTTTATCGAATAGCTGAAAAACTATCCTACTAAACGGACAACTTTGGTCTCACCAAAAAATATATTCAAGTTTTTGCGCTCAATGAAAAAAGCACCTCGATCCTAACACAGTAAGAAATGTTTTTTAATTTAACGCCGAAATATATAAATTAAAAATTTAGAAAATCTTAACCCAAGAGATGATTCCGAAATGATATAAAATGTGATAATTTATCGGTTTTATGACAGATATTATATATTAGTTGTAACGTCATCATGTACATATAACAAATCGATTTGAAAAGTTTTATGTTGATAGGTTTTATACTGAGTGAACAAACTTAAAACTTCTTTACAAGCAAAAACTTTTAAAACATGAAAGGAAGCAAACTTCGGCAAGCCAAAGTTTATATACCCTTGCAGTTATTACAAAACGACTACATTTCGATTTCTATACCTATGTATATTACTAAAAACAATAAAGCTATGTCGATATTGTCCGATTTTTATTATACTAAAAGCGTAATTCTGATATGGTATATAATTACTATATCTCAAGCAATATTTTGGTAAATAGAAAAACAGCAAAATGAATATTTTTTTTTTAATTTTTTTAATTTTCCAATGGGAGCTATATGTTATATATGCCCGATTTTAATTTAATTAAAACCGTAATTCCGTATCATTTAAATATTACCAAATGCGAAAGAAGACCAAAAAGCAACAAAGTTATACTTTTTTACAATTTTTTTCCCGATTGTTCCTATGGGATCTATATGATATAGTCGCCCGATTCGGCTCGTTCCGACATATATACTACCTGCAATAGAAAGACAACGTTTGGGAAATTTTCAAGCAGATGGCTTTAAAACTAGAGACTAGTTTGCGTAGAAACGGACGGACGGACTCTCCTGATTCAAGAATATATATATGTACCTTATAGGATCGGAAATGTCTCCCTCACTGCGTTGCAAACTTTTGACTGAAATTATAATACCCTCTGCAAGGGTATAAAGATTGCGGAAGTTTCAAGTCTCTAGTTTTAAAACTCAGTCTGCAGATCGGAGTGTGGTCGACCAATAGGTCAAAAAGTCCTCAATATATATATTATATCCTCGATTATACATAACTCAACATTTCTCCAGATGGTGCCAGAAATTGTATGTCATTTAAAATTTTTAAGTTTTGATTTTCAGTTGATAAATCGGCGTATATAATATATTAGTTATTTAAAAATTTAAATTCGAATATAAAGGAACAGCATATTTTGAAATAGATTTCAATAATAATTATAATTACTTTGGTTGGAATAGCCAGTGTTTCTGAAGACCGTACTTATGGATTATAATTAAACAGCCTGATCGTTCAAAACCATCCTTCCATATATTTTATAAGGATTTAGCCATGCTAAAACGAAACTAGATCTCATTTTTTCTTCACCAAAAATAAAAACACCTTTTTTTTTGCTTTACACATCTTTAATGTTAATTTTAGTTGTGTATGTTCACTTTTTATTACAATATAATTTATTATTTATATTTAATAATACATTATTAGAGTCCAAGTCCTAACACTTTCATTATTTTATTTATACCGCATAATATCGAAGCACTCATTCAGTTGGTTTTTCCATATTAACATTGTTTTAAAAACTCGCATTTGGTGGATTAAAAAATTGTTATCATTCGCCTGCTTTGGGAGGGGTATTTTTATAGTGCTCTGAAGAAATGCAATAACAAAATGATTAAACGTCTTGATTGGATAAATACTTTAGGAGAAGCACGTGAGTATGTTTTTCTTTTTCTTTTTACTTGTAATTTTCTTTTTCGATTTTGTTTAGTTTGTTTACTTGTTTTGTTTCGTTTAAGGCTAAGTTGCTATGTTCTCCGCTATTTGGAACTGATCTGCGTTTCTTTCAACGCAGTGCAAGCAGTGTGTGGAAATCCATGATTTGGTTAAGTTTCGTTTGATTTGCTTTCGATAGTTTTAGTCGTGTAAAACGTAATTAAATATATGTAATAAATATTAGTACAAAATGAAATGCAAATCATCTTTAAATAATAATAGCAAAGACAGTTTGCATTTTTAAATTCTTTACCGAAGTCGCTTAAAAAGACAAAAAAAATATAATGTAAATTATATATAGATCAGAGTAGAGAGAACGAAAGGAAAAGGATTTAGGTTATCCAAAAACACTCGCTGGCTAAATATCTCTCAGGCAAAGATTGCAGTTCGGATGCATAAGGTAATCATTATAGTTACGGGGAATACGTATGTAAATTGGATTTGGTGCAATAGTATTTTAATAAATTAATACAAATTAAATACAGTTTTGTGGCCTTGAAATAAATACAATGCGCGATTAGTTCGTAGTTGTAAAATGTAATAGATTTGTGCCGTGGCATGAACAAACTCTGGACGAGCATTTAAAACGATAAAATGAAGAGAACAAATCGCATAAGGTAATTATATTAAATGGAATCTCATATTATATATAAAGTAGTAGTAATTAAAGTATAGTAAATGTCTTTTTCTTTTACAAAAGTATCGACTGCGCAGAAATTATAACCATAATCATATAATCATAATCGAAAGAGAACCCAACAAAGTCATGGCCTGCTTTTTAGTGGGTTTCGCTGTTATTGGTGAGTTGCTGTCTTGGTAAATCTGTTCCCGTGCTTAGTTCGTAAAGTATATATTTCACAGACTTTCAACAGAGTGCCCCTCGATTATGAATGTAGTTTAAAACTTAATAAACCAGCTCGCAGCGACATCGAGTTGGACAGAGAAGGAGATATGGGGCTGACAAGTCTTTTTTGTTATCAATCATCGAACATTCAAGTTTCTCAGAACGGATGCAGAAATTTTTATTAATACGCTAGAGGACAGATCGTTAAAAATGCCAAAAGAAAGGGGATATCTGATTTACACATGTTTTGTATATAAAAACTTCAGTTTTAATGTCGGTTCTGTCCGTCAGTCCGTCCTTCGGTCCGAACGACTATGTGTGTAAGAGTAACCCGCCACCCGACCCCCTCGCCAGGACATCAAACGTGCACCAAAGCCTCCAAGGACGATGGCATCCAACTGCGAGGGGGTCAAGTGGGAGGGTTCAATAAAAAATTTAAAGTTCTAGTGAGAGTGCATTTCGCATTCTATAAACAAAGACGGGAAGCCAGAGGGGAAGGTTGTGTAAAAAAAGGGGCAGGTGATCAAATAGGGTGCGGGAACTAACGCTTGCCGTTCGGCGAGTTGAAACTGCACGAAAGCATCTCCTCCTTGGCCAGCTTGGCGCGGTACTCGGCCATCATGTCCCGGCACTGGATGGCGATGTCCAGCAGCTGCGAAAACATCGACTCGCCCCGCTTGCAGTACGAGTCCTGGTCGTAGTCCACATAGTTGGTCAGGTTGTACAGCGCCTTCGACTCGGAGAGGAAGGTCTCGAGTGTGGCGTTCACGGTGCGGTGATACTCCACCACCATCTCCTCCGTCTGCTGCAGGTCGTCAATGGCCTGGTGCTGTACAATCAACTCATCGGACATCTCGTGTTCCTGCAGATGATAATGGATTAAGTCGTTTAGTATTATAATTTCAAATAATTCCTTTTGGGCAGGTAATACTATACTAATGCAAATTAGTATACACAGATGGTAATATTTCATTTACGAACAACTTATAAATTTGAATCGATTAATCCAAATTAGTCAAAGAATATTTTGTATTACTATTGATTTTAAACTTATTTATAAGTTTTCAATTTAAAAATAAACCCAAATTGTTTTTACTGCTTTAAAGAATTAAATACCTATATACTTTCCATCACTGCCTAGTAACCATGTCTTAAACGCGAATGCATATCCAATTCTTAGTCTTTAGAGAGAAACACCGACTTGAGTGGAATTCCAAAACAAAATAGAAAACTTTCTGCATACGTTCAGCAAGTAACAAAATATAAAAATGTAAGAATGCAGCTAGCGAATGAATGCCTTTCAATTCAGATTTACTGGCGGGATGAAAATCGATTCAGCCGCGGCCGAAACACATTAGGATGCGCTGGATCCCTGACAAAGGGCAAATGGCAGGCGTACTTATACTGCGATGCGTCGCAGTCTGAAGTCGAGAAGAGTGTCTGCGTGCGGGAGCGGTGCAATAGCAGTCGCTTTCTGGACTCCTTTGGATCTTCTGCAAACTGTGGCGGCGGTGGCAGCGGCGGTACAGATTCCACAGACATCTGCTCGTTGGCTTTTCCCTGGCGCGACTTTATCTCCGCAATCAGGGCGACCATCTCTCCGGCCTTCAGCACAAACCGCTCTCCTGCCGGCCGCAGTTGCTGGAACGTGCTGAAAAGCAGCTGATCTCTATCCGAATGCATTCCCAAATTGCAGATCTTCTTGACCGTTTTATTTTCGGGCAGCTGCTGCCGGGTCTCGGCATTAAAACCTTTTGCTTTTGTCTCTGCCAGGTTGACTGGTTTGGTTTTCTGTCGCCTCTGCTGCGGCATTTCCCGATTGTCGTCCAGCGGCACAAAGAACGCCCCGACCAATGGTTTCTCTTGGGCGCTATCATCTTGCTCGAAGGGCACATAAAACGACTCGTATTTGCATGGCCCTCCACCCTTGTTCTTGTCCTCTTTGGGATGATGGACAGGAGTCGGGGGATGCACCCACCGCCTGACGATCGCCTTCGGTACATCTTTTTTCACTAAACTTGTCTTTTGTTTTGCATAGACGTTGTAGGTCTTGTTCGCTGGTTTAGCCATCTTGGGTTTGTTACAGTTCCACACGCGAGCAGGGTCCTGCGCCCCAAGGTGGACGCCTTTGACCCGGGCACTCATTGCTCCGGCGACGAAGACTTCACTTGCTCCTTTTTGGCCGCCCATCACAGGCGACAACTGACTGTATACCGATTGCAGGGTTCGCGAGTTGGTATACCTCCCGATATTTGGCGTGTGGCTTTCACGAGCAAATGGCATCGATTTTGGCATTGTGTTTTGTATCGATTGACTTGTATTATGAACTAAAATCTAAACTGAAAGCGCTGCAAACTGAACTCGAACTGGATGTGACTGAGGTGAAGCTAAAGGCAAAGCCATCTTTTCAAATAGTTGGCATACTTAGTCGGATATATCATTTGAATTGAGCTAAGTTCCCGGACTGAGAATATTAGTTTCAGTTAATTTTGTGATGCCAACTACCTAGTTTTGATTGGTTCTATAGGGAGGGACGGGGAGTTTCGGGAAAAAGGACATGTCCTTTCTTAATACTCACGCTCAGCGAACTCAGCATGGCCAGGTCCATGTTTCCAGCGTTTCCGTTCTTGTTGTTGTTGTTATTGTTGTTGTGAATACTAGGTCCCGAGTGATGAGAACCAGGACCGCCGACACGCTGGTTGTGCGACTGGGAGGACGGCGCGTGCGTGTTCTGGTGCAGCTGGTGAGAGTGCGGATGCACCAGGTTGAGCTCCTCCTCCTCCTCGTCATCCATGATCTCGATGGGTTCGCTGTCGCCGCCAGGGCCGACTTCGGCGATATCCTTCACCACCAGCTCCTTGACACGGTCCGCGTAGCGTAGCGTGTTGAGCGTGTGCTCGCAGGAGCTCAGTCCCGGCGAGATCATGGCGATCATGCAGGTCTTGCTCTTCTCGCCGATAAACGAGTCGCGCAGCACCTGGGTTAGTTTGGAGACCCGGAAGGGCAAGTGGGCAGACTGTTTGCCCAGCGCCCGGATGCACTCCTTGAGGGCCAGCAGCGATTTGTTGATCTCGGCACCTTCCATACGTGTCTGACGGTCAGCCGACGAGGTGTCCACCCCACGTTCGTTACCCGCAAGATCGATGAACGAGAACTTGCCGTGGATCTTTGTGGAGCCCATCGGCCGCAGCACAATCTGGAAGACGGCGTGCGAACGCGACGAATTCGAGTTGGCCGACGTCTGGCCGGATGTGCGGGCAGCGTTGCCGTGCTGGATTAGCTTCAGCACCTCCTCCACGCTGTCCACCACCTTCTCGGTGAGGCCCACCACCTGCACCTGCTGCTTGCCGTCCTCCAGGACGCGCAGCTTTTGCTTGTCGGCCAGAAGATCGAAGACCTGTTCCAAGGGATCCGTGATTAGTTGGCTAAAGCACCGTCATTTCGCAAACACTCACCTTGCCACTGTAGATCTCAAAGAAGCTGGCCGAAACGACTAGATTCATAGAGCGGTAGCGTGGCATATTTAAAGTCACAAAAACGTCCTTGGCCGCCATAGCGTAGATGCCGTTCTTGCAGTCCTGCACCTTTCCGTTGAACTCGCCGCCCATGGTGTGTGTCTTGCCGGATCCTGTCTGGCCGTAAGCGAAGCACGTCGCCATTCCGCCCTCGAAAATTGTTTTAACCAACGGCTTGGCTGTGTATCTGGGGGGTGAAGTAAAAGTTGTAATGCACAATTTGTTATTATGGAATTTAACTTTATGGAGCTCGGATCTAAAGTTAAATTGAGGGGTTTTATAAAACTAAAAACAAACACCAAAAGTACTTACGATACAGGCATCTGTGATAGAAGCTATATCTTAAACTGCTGTCGTTATAAATTAAAGATTAACGGTAAGGAACGATTTCCAATCTTCATATTTCTTTTAATACGCGCCATAACAAACAATGTTTACTAAATATAAGGAAGTCTATATCTTCGACAGATCAAAGACCCCAGTGAAATGCATGAAATAAAAACAATACTGGGGCTTTGATAACGACGTATGACACTGTTCCAATCAGCTCTTGATTCATGCGTTAAGATTTGTCAACACGAATTCGTTATCATCAACTAAAAGGTATTAATTCCCGCTATTACTCATGGGGTATACTCTAGTATCCGCCGTGACGCAACGTCTCGTATGGCGTTACCAATTCCAGAGAGCCATAATATGCTTATAAACCGCAAAAACAGGAAAAGAAGCTAAGAAGGTGGCGGGAGAAAGGGGCTGACGAAAGTCAGGCACCGAATAAACAAAGTCAAGAGCCGCTTTAATTCAATTGAAGGCAAACAATTACTAATGGGCAAACGCTGGGCCAAAAGACAGTTAATTCGAATTCTCTTCCGCTGGCCCATGGGCAGAATTCAATTTAGAGAGTTCGAACGTAGCTCGGCGAACGAGGGGAAGCGGCTGGCTTTTCAACTTAGTCATACAACGCGAGCGAAAAAATATAAAACAAACTTGGCTATTTCGGGAACGACCGCTTTCAGATGCATGCTTCTGTTGTTGCTGTCTCTGTCGGTATGAGTCAATGAGTGGCTCCACCAGAGATGCGCAAGCGGGGTCCGGTCACAACATCACCACATGATCTTCAAAGTGACTGGAATCGAAGTGATCGTTTTTGGAATCGGGATAACAGCACTACGAGATCGTATCTCATTGTATTTACTTATTGTTTTCTATATTTGTAATTATATGGGCTTTGACTTATAGCCAATCCTTGGGATTGCAAGTCAGACATAAGCTACAATAACGGATAAAGCGGACGATATCTCAAATAAATAAATATTTCTAATCTATAATAGCAATACACGATTGGATTTCAGTTTAAATAAAGCTTTGAGCAAAATCAAGTCAGGGCCAATCAAATATTTGCAGTAATAATTACTTATAATTCGGGAATAAAGTAATTAGGTATTCGTTTTATTCAGTACAAAAGTACATTCAAATTGGTTATTTTATATTCGACTTATAACATGTTCAATTAAATAAATAATAAATCACTAAATTAAATCAGACAAAAGATTTTATGTTGACTCTTAAATTTCAATTAAATGCAGAGGCATCATATCGATATTGAAAAGTTATATATATTAACAAAAATAAATAATAAGCTGGTAATATTGCGAAGACAATGGAATGTGGAGGCACCATATTAAGAAAATGACCCGATGTTTGTTTAAGCGCGCTAATAATTCAGCGATGTAGCACTTTAACAGTACGACAACTACGAATAGTTTTCAACAAAATCCTTTTATGCTTAGTGGCAAACAAACCAAAGCTTGTACCACCCATATATGGTGGGGATTCTTAATAAATTCTAGATGAAGTAACTGAAATACTCACTTGTATACCATGGCATTGTCGCACGTGTCGTTGAAGGCGTAGTCGAAGCGAAACTTGTGATTCTCCAGGAACTTGGTTAGGTCGACCTTGCTGCGAGGCTCGTGCACGATGAGCATGTCCTTGCGCGGCACCGAGATGACGTCGATCTCCTTGCGATTGACCTCCTTGCGGCTGATAGGTCGCTTCCGCACACACACGGTGATCTGATGGTCATCGACGGCCTGACCATCGAGCAGCGGCACAAACTCCAACGTGCTCTGGTACTCGCGTATCATCTGCGCCGTCTCCCAGTTGGGATTGCCCGGATCCTGGTTCATTAAGGCCACCTTCTCCTCCTTCATCTCGGCCTGGCGAGCGCGCCGCTTCTCGCGGTTCTCCTTCAGCCGTTCCACCTCCTTGAGGGCATGCGATCGGCGAGCACCACCGCCGCCGGCTCCCTGGGTTGTGTTACTAGCCGGAGCGGCAGCCTGCGCTGCTGGAGCAGCAGTGGCCCCCGCTCCAGGGTTGGGCAATGTGTTGTTTGGCACTGCCGAGGCGATTCTCGTCTGCTGCTGGCCAGCGGCAGTTTGTGAGTAGCGCGGTCGTTGCAACCCGGTGGTGGCTCCTCCGGCGGTGGTGTTCGAGTTGCTGTTCGTGTTGACACTATTGCTGTTGCCCAGCGGATGCGGAATCGATTGGGTCTCCTGGATCTTGTTTAGCATGTTTCCGGCAATGGTCATGCGGCTGGTGAGATTGCCGCCAATGGCCGATTGTGTAGGATTCCTGGAGAGGTTCATCGGGGCGGTGGCCTGCTTCTTAGGCTCCGGGGCGGCATGCTGCTCCACGGTGTCCTGCATTAGCTCCGGATTGAGCGTGAGTATGGCGTCCAGCTCCACCTCCTTGCCCTTAGTTTCGCCCCGTTCATACCATTCTACTGTGATGCACTTGCCCGACTGATTGATCACCGCCACCACGGCCATGTGGACACGGCCGTCCGTGCGCTTGATCTTGACGCTCTGCCCCACTGTGATCATGTCCATTTCGGCGACGATCTTGTGTGGTGTTCCTATTATACTGGAAGTCCTTTTGGTGTGTGATATATGCGGTCTGCGCGGTGTAACTCCTTGCACTGTTTTTCAAACAGCGACTGCTTGGCGGTTGGCGAGGAGTCCCGTTAGACGTTCAACTACTTGTTTTGTAATTATTTGCAAAGCAAATATGTCTGCGGTAAAAAGAAAGAAAACGGAGAATAAAAAATTTTTGTCAAGCCGAAAAGAATGATGTTCTATTCAAAACTAATTACTGGGATAAAATGAAATGAAATGGCAGCTCCGAACCGAATTTGAGGCAATGACGGCCAAATCGCAGAGAACTGCTTGTCGAGGTCGCCGACAGCGTCTGTTTCGTTTTTGAAGTATGTGTGCGTGTGTACGCTGCTTGGTGGCCTACGTCAGTGTGTGATTGTGTTTAAACCGAATTCAAACGCCAACTGTCGTTTTCGTTGCGTCTGGCAACGGATAACAAAAAAAACAGGGATTGCAGGGAAATGGGGAAAACTAATAGGTAAACCAACGTAGGATCGTTGTTCTGCGTACCCAAAACCCTTTCTTGTCGTTGTTGTTGTGCGCCCATTTTGTGGGCACTCGGCTCGCACTGTGCAACACTGACAACCGTGCGGCACACACATAGCGACACATATGCAACTGCGGCGGCCCTTTTGGCCGAAAAACAACAATCTGCATTGAACGACAACTAATCAATGCTTTGGGCTCCTAATCAGATGCAAAAAAAAACACACACAAACGCTGCGAATATGCGTTTGCTTTATTGCTTTACGTCATACACGGAGCTCCCACACACACAACACACGCACACACCGATGCAGAAAACAGACGGTCGCGGAAATGAAATTGAATTTTTGCAATCTGCTACCTTTAGCTCACCTTTGCTGCTGTCTTCCCAACCGCTACACTTCGTTCGCACTTTCCATTAAAAAAAAACTTAGAGATTTATCGACCGATCACAACGAAATATCACAAAATCTGTCCGAAATAGTTTTACAAGCGACCAGATGTCAGCAACACAAATTTGTAGTTTCACAGTTTCTTCGCCATTGTTTTTTGCCACACTGTCATGACAATGGCGCACCGTTGCCCAGCACTGGACTGCAGGCCGGCCAGTGCTGGGAAGCTAGCCGTTGCGTTTGAAACGGGCAGTGACGAGTGAGTGGAGAGGTGGAAAAAATATCTTTTAAGTTGGAGTTGCCTTGGGTTAGTGGCTTTTAGGTGGCCCACAAGCTGGTTATGGCTTGTTCACCCACTGGGAACAGTTACCATGGGTTTATTTGCACCTGAGCATTAGCCAACACTTGTCTTGTCTTTAGCAGTCAGCTGTTTTTTGAATATCTTGCCGCCTGCTTAAAAAATTACAAAAAATAACAGCTATTTTTGGGTCACAATCAAAGGATAATTTAAATATGGAAATGATTTAAATGAAAGGATGATAAAGACCCTTTTCTTTTGACATCGTTTTCTCGTAATATATCTAAGGTCATTTTCAGAACGCCGGTCTGGGTCGAACTCTCTACCTTGAGCAATTCGCCAACAGGAGTGGATAAATCAATAACTGCAGAAATCATTCTACTTTATAATTGCCAAATTTGTATTTAGTTTTGCGTTACTATTCTTCTATTGGCGGAAAAACAAATTTTTCATGTTGCTTTCTTATTTTTCGATTTGTTTACTTTTTGTAGGTCGAACAGCTGCTTTGCAACAGCGGGTGCCTGCGTGAATGGCTCGCAATACGCGGCTGTATAAGGAACCTATAAGGGCTAATCTCAATCAAAAATAAAAAAGTTTTGGTATTTAGTATTAGTCTGGATTTGTTAAAATATGGATGTGGCTCCATCGATAGTATTGTGTCGAACATTTGCGTTATTAACGGATAGGGTTAAGTGCTAACATTAAATATGTTTCTGCAAGTCAAAACAAAAACTTCCCCCCTTTATATGTATATTACTAAAATCGCTGAGAGTTACTAGTTTTGTATAATATCTTGAGACAAATAAATGTAACACAAATCTTAAACATTTGTTTACCTTTTTCTGAAAACTAATGAAAGTAATACAAAACATCGAAAAACTGTTGTTTTTTTTTTACTATCGATAGCCCAAAAACCATCGATGGTTTGCTAAAGCCGAACAATCAAGTGTATCGATAGTTGGGTACATTTGTTTGTGCGTAGAAAGTAAATTGGCGAAACGAAAGGGATCGAAAAACTTAGCAAAACGTTAGCAAACTGCCAAAGAACACACGGGTTATTCTTTGGATATAGCCGCCATATTAACGGACCGATACCGGAACACACCAAAGCCACGCCACCATGGACATTATGGACATCCAGGCCGTCGAGTCCAAGCTGAGTGACGTCACGGTGACACCGATACCGCGCAGCCAGGTGCAGAATTTCTACAATTACCAACAGCAGCGTGAGCAGCGCGAGCAACAGCCCCAGATCCAGATTTCGGCCATCCACCACTCGAGGGGAACCGGGGGATCAGCCTCCTCCGCCACGGATTACTCCACGGGCAGCGGGGGTAAGCGGGAGCGGGAACGCTCCTCCGCCAGCGATTACAGCAGCTCCTCCAGCAAGCAGAGCTCCGCTGCTGCGGCAAATGCAGCCGCCGCCGCAGCCGCCGTCGCTGCCCTCCAGTACTCCCCGAAGTTCCTTCAAGCCCAGCTGGCCCTCCTTCAGCAGCAGTCGAACACCACGGCCACGCCTGCAGCAGCTGCAGCGGCGGCCCTCTCCCTGGCCAACATGTGCTCCACCAATGGCGGACAAAGGAACTCCACCTCCTCCTCCAGCAATGGCCAGAGCATGGGCTTGAATCTGAGCTCCTCGCAGCTAAAGTACCCGCCACCCTCTACCTCGCCCGTGGTGGTTACCACCCAGACCTCGGCCAACATCACCACACCGCTCACTTCTACGGCTAGTTTGCCCTCCGTGGGACCAGGCAACGGGCTGACCAAGTACGCCCAGTTGCTGGCCGTCATCGAGGAGATGGGACGCGACATCCGGCCGACTTACACGGGCTCACGCAGCTCTACGGAGCGGCTCAAGCGCGGCATTGTTCATGCCCGCATCCTGGTGCGCGAATGCCTAATGGAGACTGAGCGAGCGGCGCGCCAATGAGAGGAGGAGTCGCTGGCGCCGCAGCTGGCGTCGTCGGATTGATGAGGACCAGGATGGGAGAGTCATCCTCATTTCACGACTAGGTTAATTCCCCTAACCCCAGACAGGATGGGTCGATTTTATTGACCAGGCATCTTTGGAGCTATTAGAAATTTTGCACGATTGTGAGCCAATTCCGCTTGGATATCATAGGATTAATATAATTTTTAAACTTCCCACTGACATTATCTTAAAGAAAAAGAATCTGCTCAAGAAGAGAAGGCACGATTTCTTTTCTTGAGCGCTTCTTTTTCTGCTTGCGATTTAGTTGTTTAGGCATTCCAAATTGTTACAATGGATCGTACCACAATTAGTTTGTTGAAATTTATCAGTCTTGGCCCATCTCAATGACAACAAAAATGCAAGCAAACTTCGGCAAGCCGAATTTTATATACCTTTGCAGCAGTTACAAAAGTTAAATATTCTATATTTCGATACATTTTTCGATCGTTCCTATGGCAGCTATATGATATAGTCGTCCGATATGAGGCCCGTTCCTACTTGTATTCTACCTGCAACAAAAATAAGACTTTGTGCTAAGTTTCATCCAAATAGCTTTAAGACTTAGGAACTAGTTTGCGTAGAAATGGATGGACGGCCAGACAGACAGACGAACATGGCCAGATCGACTCGCGTGTTAATGCTGATCAAGAATATATATGCCTTTTAGGGTCGGAAATGTGCCCTTCACTGCGTTGCAACATTGTGACTGAAATTATAATACTCTCTGCAAGGGTATACAAATTAGGTGTTTGATTTTTATAATTATATGTAATTATAATTATATAAATATATCTCAACATCATATTTCATATTTAAAACTTGAAAGAGATTGTCTTGCTTTTCTGTTATTTTTACCTTATCAGAGATGTTGCAGTTTACCAGCTGGTTTTAGCGTAACGTGAAAATAAGACAACTAACGCATGGAAAGATGCTCAGAACACTCCAAAGATTGCAAAAACCCATCCTATCCCTCGAATGTCCCCGTATTACGCATTAAAAGTAGCAATTTGTATTAACTTGTAAGTCTCCATCAACTTAATGGCCCTCGGGCCGCCGGACCATAGTTAAAGAATGTTTAGACTAGCTCAGGTTACAATCGGTTAAATCTACATTGCTATAGCTGCAACACAAGTTATTATATTATTTCTCTTTACCACATAATTAACAATCTGTATCCGTAATCGTAAGACTAAGATGCACCTGCTGATCCCGTGTGCTTGTCCCGATGTGTGTCTGCGTAGTGAATGCGATTAATTATCTAATGGGGATTGCTTAGGCGGAGGAGATCCGTCCATCGGCAGGATGTGAGTATGAGTTCGTCACTGCCGGGGTCTCCTCGTTATTTTAGAGAACTATACAAATTCATATATGTAGTTAAGCAGAGATATATGTATACATATATATACTTGTTATGCAAGCAAACAATGTGCATGTCCAAGTGAATGGTGAATTAGTGGCAATTGACACGAAAATATTTATATATGTATACACATAGAACACAACTTGTATATTTACTATATGTATGAGCAAATACGACTAAGTTCAAGCCTGTATACCAAACCGAATTCGAAATAAATGCGCAATTTTGGTTTTTGTAAGCGAGACTCACGCATTAATTCGCAGGAATCTTAGTTTTTGTCTCTACGTGAATTCTTTTTAGCTTAAGTTCATTATTTTCTTTCTGTATTCGTTTTTGATCCGAAAGGAATGTTTATTGTTTCATAATTTCGGCTTTGTCAATATCAGTTAATTCAGCAGTTCGGTTCCAGCAGTTTTTCAAGTCCAGAACTTGTAGTGTTCAGCATTCGTACTTAGGACAACATCCGGGATATGGCTTGGTCGAGTCACTTATCAACCTACAGGGCTTCAAGGAGGCTATACTAGGGCATCTGGGGAAGACAATCGAGTGGGTAAAAAATATACTTCATACGATCGCAGAGAACCTACGTTAGGGCTGACAGTTTCCTGGGTCCCTCGCACGTGTACTGCATGCAGCGTCCTTCCGGGCTGTATGTCTGTCCGGTTTTCAGCTTGTGGCCGCTGACCTCGCAGTCCACTGGAGGAGAAGGGATCGCATGAAAAGAATGTGGAGATGGGGGAGCAGTGGCCCACTTACCGGCAAACACCAGGAGTGAGTGGGCGCCCAGCACGAGCAGGCATAGTACGAACGTGACCGATTTCATATTGTTCAGCAAACTGATCTGTGTTTTGCCCAGCTGCCTGACTATATAGTTGTTTGGTTTGGGGTGCGCCTGCGATTAGATTGAAAGGTCAAGATCCCCGTGCTCTCGCGATTGCGTCTCCGGGGTCTTCGGGTGTATCAAATAGTTGGAATATTCTTCTTATGAACAGATCGAGACATTAAACTAGCAAAACAGATGCAGCTCAAGTTATATCACCATTAAGTTAGTGTACTTACATTTTGTTTTGTAAGCAATTCAATAGACTTGAGGCTCTGAAAACGGTGGCGTCCATGAACATTTCATTCCAAAATCTTTTAAAAATGTTTTGGTTGCAAGACAGTATATTTAAACGTTTTGGACTTAGGTCTAAGTAATAAATTCACAAAATATTTTAAGCAAACTATTCAAAATGAAAAATTCGGCATAAATCCTTGTGAAATAGTCTCTAATTCTTATTTTCTGCATAACTATAACATGTTTTTTAAACCAACATTTTTCAACTCTATTTTGTTTTTGAAAAACTCAAACCTTTTTTAATTTCAAGATTTTTAAAAAAGCAAAGAAAATCAATTCCGCGTTAGCAGAGCTATTATTTTGAAGAGATCTGTAGCCTTATATCTAGAATCCACTGGAACACTCTAGCTTGGGGCAGCAAGCTGGATATTGGCGGTTGTAGTCGTTGGCGGAGAGATGGCAGCCATGTCCGGGAAACGGCTGTCTTTCGCAGCTGGAAGGGATTAAGAGGTGTGAGAGGTGTTTTTTCGAACATCGAGACTCACTGTCGAATCACAAGCACGTAGTCGTCGGTGCACTCCAGCCGGATGCAGTAACCATCATGTCCAGAGGGCAGAGCGAAGCCGTGGAGCGGAACGGCAATGTCCAGCTCCTGGTAGAGGCAGTGCTCCGGAATGGTGGGGTGCTGCGTGTGACCCTGGTACTGGGTGCTGAAGCCATTGGCGGCCACCGACGAGACACTTAGGCAGACTGCGAGAGCCACGAGCACCAACGGCGCTCCAGACATGGTTGCTTCTGATTTGGAATGGCCCAGTGATGAAGCCATCTCTTATATGGGCCCCATCCGGCAGGGCCTGCCTTATCAGTTCGCTATCATCACTCCCGTGCCCCGCGATTGATTCGGTTCTGATTGGGTTTGCCTTGCTCTCGAGCTGGAAATGGAGGAAGTTGCGTTCCACGTTATCGAGTCAGGGAATCCGGGCACTTGAGATGGCAACAGCGAAGTGCTGACACTTCCACAGGTTGATGGTGATCACTCCGGGATGTGAGCATGGACCAGGAAAATATACCTCACTGCATAGATACTTAGGTGTACCAGGTTAGTGCCATCAAAAATGATAGTTATCTGGCTTTTGCTTATACAATAATGCTATATTGTTCGAATAAATATTTTTACAACTAACACAACTGTAAGCCAATTGCGAAATTGTTAAGTATTGCCCTTAGAATTGTCTGCAATCTAATTAGTTTTGGGAAGTAAGGAAATTACATTAATAATAATACCAAAAAATAGGATCTAAGCGAAATCCAACAGTTTCCTTGACCAAATATTATCATTATTTTAATGCAATTATAATGCAATATTTTTTGTATTTTTCTTATATTAAATTTTTATTGATTAAAATAAATGACTTAATAATCACACAAATGTATATTTTAATAATAATAATAATTAATATCATAAATGATATCAAATATTATTATTACACTAACCTTTATCATCGTTAAGAAAAATTATGCTGAGAAAAGCCAGTTTTGGTGAAAATCAATTCCAATTCAAATCCAATTCATCAAAATCAAATCACTAATTAATGCAAATGCAACCACAATGCACTTGCACTCGTGAGTCCCACGGAATTTGCATAAATATATCTACGTAACACCTTGTGGTATGTGTACGGCGTACACAGAAAAAAAATAATAACATTGATTTTACATATTGTTATGAACTAGATAGACTAGCTTTCGGATACTTTGGTATATATTTTAATGATATACATACATATGTTGTTTAATTTATGACTGATCATACTTAGTTCTCCATAAAAGATTTTGTTTTATTCCTTTTAAATATAATATTTATTAAGCTAAAAAAAAAATTTACTGGGGAATCTCACGGATTTGCACCAGAGGAAGATGCAATTATAAAACGTATGTATATAAATAAGGTATATTTAATGTGAATTTGCCGTTATTAAGCTAGCAAGGTGGTAGTATGTTGCTATTTTTCCCTGTGCATGTGGCCGAAATTCGGATTTACAAAAGAGTTATTTGTGTGTTTTGATTACTTCTCGCGGCGCAGCAACCTTGCCACAGTTTCTCGAACCGTGTCACTTAACTGTCAGGGACCTTCACTTCCCCCCAGATCTCACTCTCGCTTTCAGGGCTAGCTTAATTAATTTAAACTAGAGCTGGAGCGGACGCCTTAAGTCGTCGTCAAACAAAAGCCACAGCGCAGATGCTATCTGCGTATACGATATTTGTATGTACAATATGCTGTACCTATACCTATGTACTCGTACCGCCTGCCCATATGTATACAGCACAATGTTTATTATTAATTTTATATAAAAGCAACAACAATTAATTGTAATTGACTCAGTCGCACGGGTAGCGCACAACAGCCAAGTCGGATTTGGACTTGGATTTGGATTGGGATTCGGAATCTCAGACTTGATATTCCCTACTTGGCGATTATGCGAATCGGAGTTGCTTGTCTTCTGATGCTCCTGGGCATTTGTGGTGCAGCACGGGCGGATCTCACCTATCGCGGGAATGCGGTTCACCCAGGTGAGCGGTGGATACACGGGGCTTCTGAGTATTACATAGGTAGCACGACGAAACTAAGTAGAGGAAATCTTTGTCCAACAGTAGGATTTGAGCATGGGATCTTACCACCAGTGACGGAATTTGTTCTTATTACATTTCTATAACCTTAATTAATGCATAGTGATTTTCTTAAAGAACTCTAAATTTAAAATGCTATCAGCATTCTTTTGTTCTAATTCCATTTAAAACTATGTTAACTTTTAGTCGTATTATTATATCTTTCCCTTAAACTCGAAACCTTTTTGCTAAAAGCATTTATGCCAGAAAAAGAAAATATTTTCTAATTTCCTAGATTTGTAACAAAAATATTTGTTATAAAATTTAACAGGGATAGAAGAATAATGCACACAAGCATTGTGTCCTCCTAATTGCATGTATTTATTATTCCTATTATTTTTTATGAACAACCAGAAGTCCTGTAAACAATATACCCCCAAATAATTGAATGCATCTTATCGATCTCCCCAGACCATCCTGGCCAGTGTTACTATGAGGAACTCAACCAGGCCATTCCCAAGAAGCAATCCTACAAGCCGATCAACCGCGAGGGCTATTGCCAATCGATCTACTGTCGGCCGGACTATGTCCTGGAGATTGGCTAGTAAGGACGACTCTTTCGACTACAAAATTTGTGCTTAGATTGATCACATTCATTCTAAATTATTCCAGCTGCGGCCGCCACAACCTGGTGCCCACGGACAAGTGCAAGATCGCATCGGACATGCGACGCACCTTCCCCGAGTGCTGTCCCAAGTTGGTGTGCCAGGAGTCGGAGAGCAACTACATCTAGGCTGGATCCGGATGCAGTATTTAACCCTTAGTATTAGCTCCAACTCTTGGTTAAACGGTAGTTGTTCGATTTGTTGAACAGCTTTTCTTTTAATATGAGTCATTGGTAACTGGATTGGTTGATTAACTATTTTTTATTATTTATAAGGATTTTTTTATGTTATTGATTTTGTTGCGTGAGGTAAATCGTAATGAAAAAAACATCTTCAACACTTAAAAAATAAATGTATACTTTAAAAAAAACTGTTTTTTTTAATGAAATAAAGTTCAAAGATTCTGGCTTAACAAGATTTCATTACTTCAATTTGAGTTTACAAAATGAAAAGATTTTTTTGGAGCTGCTACAGGAACAATTGGACCAATTTTACGATCTGGGGATCTCCTGTGGGTTACAAAATCTTAAATCTAAACAAAAATTAAAGCTTTCAGTAAAAGTTAAGTTTTCCAGGAGTGCTAAAAACAATACCTAAGTTTATTGGTTGGCACAGTTTGGAAAATACTAGGCTTTTATTGCATAAGGTTTGAAATATGTACTTAACGAATCTAAAAATAATCACCGCTTGTAAATTAAGTATTTTATGATAGAGGGCTAAAGCCTTCCAATTACTTTTACCGAGGCTTGAATATATCGAACTTTTGGGAAACTGCGCATCTGATTCCTCCCAAGCAGTTAAACAATTAAAAGTACCACCATAATCCCCCTCCATCTTAATCAAGCTGAAAATGCAAATCACGGCTGCTAATTTGCAAGCGAGCACATAGCTCACTAGGAACTATAAATAGGAATCAGGCAGGCCGGCGGTCTCAGTCTCAGTTTCAGTCTCGTCTCCACGTTCCGAAGATGCACAACTCATCCATGTGGCTGGTGTGGTCCGCCGTTCTGGTGGCGATCCTGCTACCGGAGGCACTTCTGCCCACCGCCGATGCGGGTGAGCTGGGCCACCACTGCCCCTAGGAATCGAGTCCCCACTAAGAATCCATCACCCCTTTCAGCCAGCGAGCCATTGTGCACGTACCGCAACTCGGAGGGTGAGACCATCTTCCTCAAGTACTTGCCGCTTATAAAAAGGGGAGAGGACTACGTGGACTTCGGAAAGGACGGCAGGTGCCTCAAGCGGGCCATCTGCACGGACACCTTCGACACCACCGTGGAGGAGTGAGTATACTGACTTAAGCGGGAAAGCAAACAAATAGAAAACATATATGTATAGTTTTGAAATAGACAGGATCAAGATAAAATCCATTGTTCTTTAGTCTGCGTCTCGAAAAACAGGGTTTGATATATATCAGTTTTTTAAACACTATTATATTTTATATTAGATTAAATTGAAATTCGAACGCAACACATTGAAATGATGGTATATATATCGCACCAGTTTAAATCTCTTTCCCGCAAATCAAGTTGGCTATGACTCTCCAAAGAACATATATTCAGTAAATCCTAACAATATCATTGCAGCTGCGCCCAGCACAAGATCACGTGTGCCAACAAGGCTCGCTTTACGGGCGTATTCCCTGGCTGCTGCCTCAAGTGTCCTTAAATCGGACGAATCCATCTGCATAGCCGCTCCACAAAAAAGGGCGAAAATACATGATTCAAAATTTGAAAGCCACGTTGTTTTAAATTGCTATTATTAATTACACTTTGTGCTTCATGTAGTTCTAGTTTAGCATTAAAACGTTTTAATTTTCAACATTCAGAAAATGTTTGACTTTAATGAAATTGATTAATGAAAATTCTTTATGTACGAGAGTGTTAAAAAGGTTTAAAATTGAATCGAGATCTATGTAAGGTTTATCAACACAAATGAAAATACATTATTGTGCGTCTGAATATATTTTTGGTGCAAAATTTTTGTGAAGAAGCTTCGAATGTTATCAAATATAGATGCACAAGTTATTTTAAATAAAATACTTCCTTAACAATAACCAAAATTAGAAAAAAATGTAGTTGTTTTCCTGAAACAGTAATAAACAAGTGCAAATAACTGAAGTTATTTACGTTTACGTTAAAAATCAACGGACATATGCTAATGTAAAGAGATGAATTGCTACCATTGGTATGAAATGGTGGCCTTATCAATATACTTCAACGGATCGCGAGTCTCACAAAAGTTGTAATGCCCTCTAAAAGGGTATGAAAATACCCTGATTATGACCGACATTCCACTTTAATAGTCATTCCTGTTCGTTTTCGATCTTCACCGTTATAGCAAACTGATTTCTTTAAATATATTTTTCACGTTTATTTTATGTATTTCTTTAGTCTTAGATTATAACATGTAGATGTGGATTCGGCGGCCTTCCTGTATTTTTCTTGTTTTTTTAGTGTTTTTCGTTCTATGTCGTTTTTCCATCTTCCGGAACTCAGTTTATTTGCCTGCTGTTGCGCTCTCGCTCGCTCCCGTGCACGGAGCATGGACACTGTTGTTGTTTTATATTGGTTATATTGGTACGAGTGGAAAAGAACATAGATGTTGCAAGTTTTAAAAAAATACGTGTTTCGATTTTTTATTTTACTTGATTTTCGGGTATTTTTTCGTTTTTGCTACCATAAAGACAATTTCAGAATCTGCCAGAAGCCAACGCAATGGAAACAAACAAAAAAAAAAATCATGTTTAACCGACTTATTAATGAGTGGATCTAAAAATATATATTACGATCGACGGCAGAAGGCTGGCTGGGCTGCTGGTGAAGGTCGATCCTGTGCTGGCAATCCGATAGTGTGGATCGTAGACTATTGCTGATGCTCCTATTCAGTAGTGGTTGCTGGTGACTGCTCTGCTCGAGTTCTCCTGTTCGCCTCTTTCCTGTTGCCCCGGTGCGTGCAAAGCCGGCCATCCCTCTCAGTTAACTATAAATAGGCTTATAGATCCTCGTCCTCGTCGGGTAAGGCGGTCGCCTGGGCCTCCTGCAAGTCCCGCTCGATCTGCGCCTGCCAGTCCTTGTCCATCTTGACCTCGGGCGGCAGCAGGGCTGGCATGGCGACGAACTCCAGGTTGGGGTCACCAACCAGCTTGCGCGCCAGCCAAAGGAATGGTTTCTCGAAGTTGTAGTTCGATTTGGCAGAAATGTCGTAATACTGCAGAGAAAGAAGGAAAACATTTTAGTTATACGAGTCATGTGGATAAAGGAATATATTGAACTTCACCAAACGCATTATTTCCAAATACTATTTTACTACTATAACATCCACATTTCCAGTTATAAACAATTGCTGTATTTCTGAGTTTACGGATAAAGTTATCGTTCGGAGTGTTTAAGGTATTAATTTGTGAATCCGTCTTCAAAATAATAACTTATATATAACATTTCTGTTGAGTTTGATCTCCAGTAACTCGAAGAAAATAGTTTCACTTTTGAAATAATTGAATAATTTCATTGAACATACAAAAAATGGTATCATATCTAGAGCTTGGCCAACTGGGCCTTCCGTTTGGTGAAGCTCCTCGTTTCCCGCCTTTGGGGCGACCACTCACCTGCAAGTTCTTCTTTCGGTGGAAGACGATGCTCTTCGCTTTCACCTTTCGGTCCTTGATGTCGACTTTGTTGCCGCAGAGGACGATCGGGATGTTCTCGCAGACGCGGACCAGATCGCGATGCCAGTTGGGGACGTTCTTGTAGGTGACTCGCGAGGTAACGTCGAACATGATGACGGCGCACTGGCCCTGGATGTAGTAGCCGTCGCGCAGGCCGCCGAACTTCTCCTGGCCGGCGGTGTCCCACACGTTGAAGCGGATGGCGCCACGGTTGGTGTGGAAAATCAGCGGGTGCACCTCCACGCCCAGTGTGGCCACATACTTCTTCTCGAACTCGCCGGTCATGTGGCGCTTAACGAAGGTTGTCTTTCCGGTGCCGCCATCGCCGACGAGCACGCACTTGAAAGTGGGCATATCCGGACCTTCCTGAGTCATCCTGCTAGCTTGGTCTTCTTTACTTCTGGACTTTGACGGCGGAACAGTGAGCTGTGAAAAGTAGTTGGAGCTGATTGGTGTTTTTTCTTGTCAATGGTTTGCGGCTATTTTTCAGCAGGACTGCTAGCGAAGCAGGAGTGGAGTGCAAGGATGTTGTTGGTTCGGCGAGCGCCAGGCGACTGACTACTGACAACCAACTGCGACTCCTGCGAACCGTCCGAAACGTGACGTACGTACACAAAGGATGCGTCAAAGCCCGCCAAGGACAGCAACCAGCTGTTCGCAACAGAAGCGAGTGAGCGCGTGACGGAGCGAGCGGGATGGCAACAGAGGGAGAGCGGCGCAAGGATACTGCAGCTGCTGCTCCTGCTGGGTCGCAGGATAAAGAGCAAGGGAGACGGCCACAGAGGCTGCCTGCGAATGCAGGTAAAGGAAAATTCCTGGCGCACCGAAAACAACAACAACAGTAGAAGCAGGAATAAGGAAGAAGGACAACTCGAGAACAACAAATGCCCAGAAAGGCGGAAGGATATACTTTGCAGGCCATCGCACATACCACGTTTATGCGAAGCGAAAACAGTTCGTGTACATTCATTTTGTCACACAAAAGAAACCCGAAAAACTATTATATCTAGCCCATAATTGTCTTAGGTATACTAATCTAAATTCGCAAATACATACATAGTTCTGCGTAGTTGTTAAGTTGACCTTGATAGCACATCAAATCGTTGTGACTAAAAGAAAACATATATGTAGCATATGTAAAAAAAACAACTAAACTAAACTCCACAAAATGTTTTTACCAAAGAAACTTATAGTTTGTTTATAAGAAGCAAAACAGTTCAAATAATTTCAAGAACGAAACATCACATAATTATTTTTGTAAATCTGTAACTAACGTACTCTGATGTTAAGATTTATGTTCGCAAAGAACAGGAGGGTATAAACGTTCATTTACAAATTTGGCTCAATTTCATAAAAATATGAAAACTATTTTATTTATTTATCTTTAAATATTTAGTTAAGTTTGGCCAAACAAACCACATTTGTCTTTCGAGAACCAAGTTTTACTTGCAAAATAAGTGCAAAAATTATATTTACTTATTAAATTGAGAAAAATAATAAGCAAATAATACAAATTGTAAGATGAACCAAATGATCACCAATTAAATTTTTTTGAATGAATAATTTCATGAAAATTATTATTGCAGATTGAAGTGAATGGTATTGTTTTATTTGCTTTCCAATGTTTCTTATTCTGATTTAACGAACAATGCATAGGAATGAAGCAGAATTGAACGAATGTATTTCTGAACTTCGTGAATTGAGCAATATTGAATAATTTCATGAGACGCTGAAAATGCTCATGGTGTGAGTCACAATTTGCTTTTTGGATTTGTGATTTTAAAGATGGCTTGTGCCTGCGCAATTGTCTGCCAGTGCTGCCCATAAAATGCGGCAAAACAAGAACTGAAATCCACCGTTTAGAAGGCGGCCTGAAACGCCGGTGAATTACAGCTATATACAGTGAAGAACTTAATTATTGGCACAGCCAGAATGCCTATCTAATGTGCTGATATTGAAAAAATAACATTTATTTTTTTATAGATTGACAATTCTACTGTTTAATGAAATAAAAAATATAGAAACCAAAAAATTGGCTGAAGATCTCTGAACAAAATAATGGACTCACTTGGGTTTTATTGCACTATTTTGTTAAAACTATCGATTTGGCAACTTCTTTCTGCCAATAATTAAGTTCTTCACTGTACATGCATATGTACACTGCAGAAACCTGTGGACGCTGCAAAGCGCGCCAAAAAACACCGCATAAGAGTGCACTGCCAGTCGCAATTCACGTGAAAAATCACAATCGCACCAAATTCTAAATAACAAATCGAATTCTAGCACACACACGGACAGCAGCACACGCAGACAGACGCCGACGCGACGTCGCTGCCGGCAGAAGAAGTAACATGAAGCAAATTTCAGCGCATTATTTTTGCGATTCATTCCTAACCTCACAAAATGCGGATGGCATGGCGATGGGGGAAACCTTTTTGCGGCCAAGAAACAACACCATTTCCAAGGCGAGCGGTGAACACCAGCAGCCGGTGTTTCTAGCCGAGTCTCGACCAAGGATTGGGATTCGTTAGGGGCCCTCGGGAGCAGCACGAGGCGGCACCACGTCGCTCGGACGACGGAAGTCTCTAGATCATTCTGGGAGCATGTCCGGCTCAGCCCGGTTAATTTAGCGGGTGTAAAGGAAGCCAAAGAATGTGGTCCCCAATTGGAAGGCAGATTCGCCGAAATACAGCCACAGAGTCCCAGGCGAAGCGACGCCGTCGTCCATATTGCAGTCGGGTCAAAGGCGTCGGGGCAACCCTCTTGCCACAGTCGCAGTCCAACGGAACGCTTGGAGTCCAACGCAACACGCAGCCCACAAAATTAGGCTACTCTGCTAACAATTCAACGCACAATTTGAATTGGGGTTACTTACATTTCGCTGCTCTTATTTCCTCGCTCGAATTTCCTCGAAAACCACAACTTTTTGGCGATGCGCACGGTGTACAGAGGTGGAGAACCATCGATGTCGGAATCGATGTCATCGATGTTTTTTGAACAGCGATACAACATCGATGCTTTCCGCCAAAAATATCGTTGTTCGCAACGATGTTTCTCCACCTCTAACGGTGTGGCCACTAAAAAAAAATCTGAGATATATAATTGTATACCACTTTCAAATATACTGTGGACATACCGCAAGCCATTTTTATTTAGTTCAAGAACAATTAAATGATCTGAAGTATAAGATATTTTTTTTTAGAGTGGCAGACGATGTGCAAAATGGCAGCAGTGCGACCGCGGAAAAGTCGAACAAACTGAAAATATATGGCAAGCCATTTATTGGGCGATTGAAGAATTTATACCTATACCTGAGTTTCAAGCCAATGTTCTACACGGCGCATTGTATGTCTACATAATAGCTTCCCACTTTGGACGTAGTGGCGCCCTACCCGGAAGGCAGCAAAGGTCCCAACCATCGGGAATAGTTAGGGAATTCTCTCTACTTACAAAACGGAAGTATTTTTCCTGCTGTTGCACCCCTAGTGCTTATATGGAGGCGGCATTTTACAACACTTTTGGCGCCAAGTTCAAGTAATTCTATGTGCTAAAATTATGTGCCTTTGTGAAAGTATTTTGAAGTCAAATAAAAACACTTTAAAATTAACAGCCCTTCTTTAAACACAAGCCATATCTTTTTGTAATTTTTTTTACGAGATAAAAAAACATCATTTGTTTTGAGGGGTGAAAGCCATTTTAATCATAAAACATTATTTTGCACTGCTTAATTTGAAATTACAATTTTTTAATGTGTAATAAAAATAAAATGGACAGCATAAATATTTTAGCACCTCGAACCCAATGCCACGAATATTGTTTAGTATACAAAGCCTGGAAGTAAGGGAATTAAAAACCAATTTAAGAGGTTATTGAAACGTTCCCCAAAGATTTAATTTTCGGAATGGTGATTCAGAAGGCAATTGACTCAATCAAAGTTTTGGGTCGATAGCATGGCCAATCTACAATTTTTTGCATCACACTCCGTTTATTTACTATGCTATTTGAAGACGTGATGACGGCGATATTGAGTGCCGACGTATTTGAAATATTTAACCGGTTTTTGCTCTCTCAACATTGCTTAAAGGTTGATTGCACCACAAACTGTAAATAACAGCCACACCTGAGCACTGTGGGATATATTGTTTACAAACTAATTACCATTAAGGAGTTTGCAATAAAATCTTACTTGATTCCGGCCATTTCAAAGTAGAATAATTAAAAATAATATTTTGAGGGAATCGTCTACACAATTATCATGGAAAAGTACAAATGTACCTGAACACTTTTAAGGCTTTTTGGATGATTCATTTGGAAAACAAACGAACCAAATTTCGGTGAACCTGATTCATACAAATTCAGAAATAACACTAAAAAGAACAAAAGTAATTTCCGATGTTTTTAACATTATATTTAAAAGACGGACAGCAACTCAAATTATAGCAATACAATCTACTCTTTGACGAGTTAGTCTCTGTAAAAAGAGTTCCCAAAATGATGTATGGGACCACCTCCCAGGTGAAACAATTTAGACAGCGGATCGTGTGCGCGACCCACTGTGCCCGAGGCTCATTTGCATACAAAAGGGGAAGAGCTGACAAACTGCTGGAGGCGGCGATAGAAGACCGGGGTCCCAGTCCCACGACGACAGAGGCTTAGGAGGTTTGGGAGGTTCAGGGCATCCGCGTGCGAAGTGGGTCACCACAGTGCCGCTCGGCAGGAGCACCATGGGATGCCGTCGCTGGCGACAATTGAAAGACATATTGCTGGTTCTTTGTTCGCTTAGTTTCATTGATATTTGCCAAAAAGCTTTATTGTACGGTAAATATAAATAGTTTAGTGGTTGCTTGGTCAATGGCAATTGCCATCACATCATCATCATCATCAGCAGCAGCATCGTTTGTGTGTGGTATTGCGGGCGTATTGTGTGTATATCGGGGTACATCGGTTTATATCTATTCTATATAGCTGCACATTCATGCCAAGTTTCAGTTTCGGTTTCATTTAATTGCCAGTTCAGACAATTCTGTTCCGCATGTTTATCTATAAAATGTTCCCGCTCTGCGCCATAAATTAATAGCGAGGGGCGGTGGGGCGGGCACGCCCCCAAAAGCGAATTATTGATATATTCCTTATGAATGCCATTCATTATATGATAATTATCGTTAAAATACTCTTGCTCTCGGGGGAATTCGTCGAAATTCGCTTTTGGGCGACGAGCAACTGACTAAGTGGGTTCGGGGACTGTTCAGTCGTTTAGTAATGGGTTTAGTAACAACAGTTTGGGCTACATGGGGACTTAGCATCGCGATACAGGCTAGGGCTTAGTGGCTATTCGTTGTGGGTTACAGGTGTTCGGGTGGACACATGGGGACAGCAAGGATGACAATCGATGGTTCTCCGCTTCTGGAGGTCATATTCTTCATATAAATCGCTTACCAAGTAGGGTGTACAAAATACGTTTATTTACAATAGTCAAAAGTTAGTATCAAAATTACGATCTATGTGGGTGTAAAGTATTCGCTGCCCTTTTCAGTCATTCGATAATTTCATATTCGATTCGTTGCTTCGCTAAAAAATACAAACTACATGCAGATGAAGCATGTTTCCTCGTGGATTATGTACAATTAAACATATATAAACACTCTGCTCCTACCGACATCAGTGTGATCGCTCCTTAGTACGGGGAGAATTACTTTTGGCCTGAACACTTTGGAAGTTCTACTACATAATACGAGAGCTACCGCACGTTGGACGTGTACATGTAACCGAGCAATAAATTAAGATTAGTTAATTACCAAAAAAATTGCTTAAATAAAAATAATAAGAAATAATAATTGTACTGCATTGTAGTTTCTGCGTTTTCAATACCTAAAATACGTAAAATACGTGGGGGATGGGGAATACATTCGAATTCGGCGCCCCAAGCAGGAGCAAGGACGACTGCACTGCTTGATATTGCGTTCGAGTGAGTTTGTCGGTGTACTGCTTCTCGTTGTTTAATTAAGCACGCTTTCTTTTTCACCATTTAACCTTGATCGATAAATATTGTTGAACTTTCGATGATCAATTTGATTGTTTCCGCGTGTCGGTGTGTGTGCGTCTGCGTAGGGTTTCTGTTTATGCTTCAAGTAAATAATTTTCGCTTGTTTACTTTAGACATAAGAAAACATTCAGAAATGTTTCGGTGGAAAAAAAAATGATGAGGCAAACATAAAAACTGTTCCAGTCAGCATTGCTCTTCCAGTAAAAAACTAATATTGGGCAATGTCAAACGCACACACAATCTGGATGCAATGCAAGCAGTGTGTCGAGTCAATGGAAATCGAGGAATACCAATCAGAATCAGCTAATTTAAATGTTAAACATCTATTTAGATGTGTGTCTCATGCCTTCTGTTTTTCTCACACTTGAGATTTGAGTCAGAAAAAGCAGAGCAGCGATCTTACTAAACAACAAAAGTGCCTCAACAGCAAATTCCTTGTGGTTGCCACACATACACATGCACTGTGTTGTGTTGTTGCTTGGAAGTGAAAGAGCAACAATAGCTCTGCTTTGTTTTGTCTATTGTGAATTCCTGTTTGGCTGCACATTCCATTGCCAGCCGCAAGCATTTCGCAACACTGACCAGAGTGTCCAATTAGAACGTGTTAATGTGACCCGAACTGCTCTACCGTTATTCTGCTTTTACTGCTTTTGCGCTGCGTTGCGTTGATGATGAATAAAATAATACGTTTCTTTTGTGCTGGCTCAAATTGAAGTTGAATACTTGCAAACTGGCAGACTCGCATACGGAGTACTTTTTGTTCCCCAGCGGTTGTTGGCCGATTTCAAAATCACGCGCAAGACGCTTACACACACACTCAACTCTCACAATTAGCTGGTCAGCTTGCTTTTGTTGTTGCTGCGATTGCGCAAGTGTGTGCCTCGCTCGAAACTCCAGCTTTAGCTGCTTTTTTATGATTTTTTTTCCTCTGCTGAGCTGCCCATTGCCATTATTTCGCTCGTTCGGGGTCTGGACTTTTGTATCCGGGCCTGACTTTCGCATTGTCGCTCGTCTCAGTTGTCTGCAAAAACGAAAGAAAGGGGCACAAATAAGTACAAATTTATATATGATACGCGTGTATGTGCATTCGTTCATACATAGGTAAAGTACAGTGCGCTCAAGACACTAGAACTAAAAAAAAGTGTTGGAAAAGGCTATTAAGCTAAACTCACATTACATCTGAGCACACGTAACGAGGTCTTAAGATGAAATAATACCTAGGGAAAGTTAAAGAAATACCGTTTTCCTAACATCTAAGTAAAAGATGATAATTCCACTGGACTAGAACTTGGATGGTTAAGGCATCCAATATTTTCTTAAACAGAATTTAAAAGTAAGTCTACTGTGTAGGTTTTAATACTAATTTTAACTGTAGATTGTCAACGAGATGTTAATTCAGAATACATATTTCTACATATGTACATAGGTAAAAAAATATATGTATGTATATTCAGAAAATATTTATGGAAAAACCTGTTATCGATGAGAAATAAAATCCCGACCAGACCACTTGACAATTATTTTGTCAATAATTTTTAAAAGTCTTAACAGATCTAAGACGTATCCAACTACACATCTGTGGTTTCATCAAAAACTTTCGAGAATAAACGGGCAAGTGTAATCAGAATTTACGATATTTATTTTATTTTAAATTTCTTGAGAAGAGATGCCATCTGGTAAATGATTTTGAGCAAGAACCTCTGGTCAAAAGAATACTAGTTTCTCGGTTATTGCTATATATGTACAAATGTATGTTAATATATAGCATTGTTTTTAGATCGCAATGTTACTTAACACAAGTGAGTCTATTTCACATACTCATACATGCAGAGGTCTACAAAATGAATTAATAAAAAAGAACCAATTGATATGAGCTATTATATTAACCGCAACTGTAAGTGCATAACAATTATTCCCTCCCCTTCCTCCTCTCCCCGTCGAGGAATCAGATGACGACCGACGTTGCAGGCACGAATTAAAAAAATAATGCCCTGCGTAAAATGTAAATGGGCCACAGTGCAATTATAACTTGAAAAAGTGCAGAACGTTCAAATTAAAAATTGCCGCTAAACTCAAATTAATGCGAAGCATGTGTGCGTGTGCGAGATCGCGTCTGGAGATGGACATTTACCATTCCCACAGAAAGTTGTTCTTTGCTAATTTGTGGAAAAGTCAACAGGAAGGAATTCATTACGAGGCCAAGTAGCTCACCGTCTGCTCTTCGCTCGTACATACAGTAGGCAAAACTTTAAATAGTCAGGGAAAAACTATGGAAAGATGATCCACCCAGGGTGAAGCTCTACAGTTTCGGGCTTATTTCCCCCGATTAGATAACCCTCAACGAACCAGCTGTGGCTCACATTTCTCTTTGTACGCTTCAACTTCAGGGGAAGTATCGGTCACGTTCTGGGTTCTGCCAGCAAACCAGATTTCTAGACAGTTACGGACAAAAAAAAAGAAAATAAAATAAAACAAAATTAGCTAAACGGAATTCCGTCGTAAATGAAAAATGCTCTGTAATTGCTACAATTAGTAACCATCCTGTGTGAACTCATGTCAAACAAGTAACTCGACGGCCTCAAATATATATACATACATATAGAGTTTGTTAATTGTTTAATAGAATCATAAGTGAAATAACTAAATCATTAAGTGCTGACGAGAATAAAAAGTGTAACTCAAGCGTAGCCAAGCTAATGGTTCTCATAACAAGTTGCAGACAGCTAATTTTACGCTTTTTGATCATGAGCCTCTCATTTACACATCATGATTTGTGACCCACACAAGATAATCTCAGAAACTACTGATTATAGAAAGTGTTCTTTTGATGATCCCAAAGATCTGTGTGGGGAAAGTGCTCACGAAACAACAGATTTGATGAAAAAATTAATGCTATTATTTGTAATAGAAGAAATATATAATTAATGTTTGCTCTAAAGGTGGTTGAAAATAGCTAGAAACCTTAATCTCATCATTTGTTTTCTATGCAACTAATTATCTCAGTTTTTAAGTTTCATATGTATCTATGAACATATCTGGAAACAAATCGGATAACTATAGCAATTATTATCATTTAATATTAGTATTAAAAACTTGACTTATTACTGGTAACAGTTTAGATCTTTAGAATCAAATTGATTTGTCCATAATGATTATAATAGGTATATTTCAGGCAGTTTTTGTGATGATTACTTATCACTAGCAGTGTTAGCTGCCCAGTCCTACAGCGATGCAGTGGTGAATTCGAGCGGCACTCACTGTAAGTGACGGACTGCGACCACTTGGCACCGATTTGAGGGCGGCGATCGCCCGACGCACGCCGGTAAATGCAATTTGTTCGCCTGGGCATTGTGAGTCTGTGGATCTGTGGATCTGTGGATCTGCGTATCTGTGCATCCGTGTATCTGCAGTTCGGCTGACAAACGCAGACCGCACTCCGCAACTCCCTTTTTGCAGCGTCGTGATGAGATGAGCGTGACGGGGACACGCCGCCTGGGATTATGCAGACGAGCACAAATGGCACAGCAGCTGCAGTTGCAGTTGCAGTTGCCATTTCAGTTGCAGTTGCAGTGTATTTTCAGTTGCAACACACGCACTTACATGCAGGTCACAGCTCCAAGGCGACTGGTTTCCCCCTATTACCACTGATTTCCCCTGATTGCCTCTTATTGCGTGCGAGCCACGATTAATGGGCCAGGCCAAACAACCCGGTTGCGCAATCCCCGAAATGGGCCCATGGGCCAAAGACCCAGTGTTTGTTTTGTTTTCTCTTTCGCTGGGCAAAACCTCGGACTCGGACACACACTCATCGGCGGGCAGCACATCTGTTTCCCGGGACAGACGACGGATCCCATAGAAGTGACGCGATCAGGGCCCAAAATAAAAGTAACAAGCGAAAAACAAGAGAGGTATGGAATATAGTCAATCAACAATGACTCGTACCACCAGCTGCCTTACACAAAAGAGGCTATACAATTTTTAAAGACCCTAAATAAAATACTCCATGTTTTGCCACAGTAAACCCTCTATTTTAAACGACAACTATTCCGTCACAGAACAAAATTAAGATCCTCAAAAAGTTGTACCTTACTAAGCTTTTTATTTTAATATTTTCAGCATTTAAAATAAAAATTCTTTTTTTTTTGGAAATGGACATAGGCAAAATGTATTTGCACAGGGTAAGCTTAGTTTTCTTTCACTGGAGAACAATAACAAAATAACTGAAAAAATGACTTAATAAATAAAATAAAATAAAAACCATAAACTTTTTAACTAGTTTTATCTTGGGTTCAGGGTCGTTAATGCATTGATAATGTAACGTAAATTTAAGCTGTAAATTATAACTATTCCCCCATTACGTTTTCTGTGTTGTTAAAAGAGTTCTATCATATTATTGAAATCCATTGAATTTACCACAAATTAAAATATTTTCTTCGTATCAGTGTCAGTAAGACAATTTAAATTTTACCTTAATTAAACGAAACTATCAAACGAAAGCTACCAATCCCCACACCACTGACCTTAGCCAATCTATTTTGGGTAAAAAACATAAACATGCTCATCGGTAAGTGAAGTGGAAATCCAGACTGCAGAACTTCACTTCCCTTATCGTTGCGAGCTAAGGTATGTTTATAAATGATAGAGAAGGTGCCGAGTTTTCTCGGGTTTCTGTTTGCAAGTGTCGAAGCCCGTCTGTAGTTGGCTTTGGATCGTGTTGGATGTGTCAAAACCACTTGAGGCAACGGCACCAGCCAAATAAAAAACTAACAAACCAACAAACCAACAAAGTAACAATAAGGGAAAACAGACAGAAACACAAACAAGACGAGCCAGTGCGTTGCGCTTATCACATTGCTCGTCCAATTTAAACTCAATTTTCCCTTTCGGATTCAGATACGGATGCCAGAAAACAAACGTAAACGGAACGATCCGGCCTCGGTCCCGGTCCCGGGTTTCCATTATCTCCGCTTGCGTGTGTGTCAAGGGTTGCGCTGATTACTTTATGGCCATGTGGAAATCGACAGGAAATCGGCCGACCCGGCGTCAGAGTTTTCCGATGAAAAACTTAACGGCACAGCGGCAACATTTTCGTCTTTATGGACATTCTCGAACTCGAGTGCTGCACGCGAAATCGTAAACTTGGCGCATGTTGTAAAGCATTGGGAAACGGCCATGCAAATGGGACTGACCGACCGGCCAACCGGATGGCCAAACGAGAGTTTTCCCAAACCCATAAAACGGGACGGACACTGCGAGAAAGCGGGCTGGACTTTTGGCCCGGCGCCTGTTGTGAAATCGTCCCAGGTAGCCAGGGAATCTCGGGGCCCGCGATTGCATCTGGATGAAATACGTTCGGCTGGGGCGTGAATGGCGATACAAAGGGTTTTTTCTAAAGGACATGCCATGCGCCTAGGGGAACTAGAATAGGGTTGGCCCTGTTGAACGAAACTCCAAGGGTTTTGAAATACAAAGTTTGCTCGACTTTCCCCTAGGAACCCTAGATTACCCTAGATAACTAAACTGGTTTTGCTGCCTGCACTGGGATGGTGGTTGGTTCATGGAGTTCTCAGCGCAAACACTCCATTTCCATGACAAATCCGGGATTTTCTATTTGCTTCCAAGTCTTGTAAATACATCGTTGGTATTTAGGTTAAATCAATATACAAAGCAATTATCACACATGTGAATTCGAAATAAATATAAAGAAAAGAATTCATTTAGCGGAAACCCCAGCCGATGATGATATATTGATCTAATCAATTATTCATAAATTCGGTGTTGCCCAATAAAGCTTAACACACGCATGAAATATTGTTTTCTTTAAGAATATATACTTTATACTTTATGCGAGCAATTTGTTGGTTTATTTTATAGATTTAGGCTATTATAGAAACGTAGCTCTAAATGGATAATTCTTATTTCAAGAATGTTAGGTGTGTTTGTACCTAAATCCAGAACAATTTTTGTTTTATAAAACCTAAAACGTGTTAAAAAAACTCTTGATTCATTTGACAAACTTTCAAAAAATGAGTAAAATTTCTAGGCCAATGCGTTTAATCTAATGATTATAGCAAGTCAAAAAGTATATTAAATTAAACAATAAATCTACTCATTATCAGGAAATCAAGTACACAAAATTCCCAAGTCAAAGTTAGTGTTTAAGTACACTGGGGTAGTAAAATATGTTTTTTAATGTGAAAATCTTCCTAGAAGCGACATTAAAATGCACTTAATAATTTTTAAATCATGATTAACATTCTTAAATCAAATACGGTTTGCACTCAAGAAAGAAAAAAAGGATTGAAAATTAGTTCTTAAAAGAAACTATTGCAAACTAGTCCTAACAAGAAGGTTTATGAAACCAATCACTTATTACAAGTACTGCTAACTGTCTATTAAATTCGAATGAATTTGGATGCAACAAAACTGCAACATGAGCCCCACCTGTACGTGTACTTCATGGGATCGCACTTGCCATGAAGCATGGCACAACCGGCGAACAAACACCCCAGCAACAACAGCCCATTGAGACACCTTGCATTCCTGGCTCCGGGCCTGGAGCCCGTTAAAGCCGATAAGTCTATCAGTGAGTGTGTGCTTGAAGCCCTATTTTGTAAGCCACTTGGCAAACTGCGGTGAGTGGGGACGGCAAGCGCTTTGTTTGCCCTGCAAACAGAGCTATCTCTGCGGGATTACACTGGCTATCGGGTGTTCAACTTACGTTTAGCAGACAGTCTCCATTTTGACGGCGGGCACGGGGGGGATCGGGGCTTTCCCCGGCGAATCCTCCGGGAGTAAGCTGTCCGGGGCCGGACTGCTGGGCATGCTGGTGTTCTGGGTGATCTCCGTGCCGCCGGCCAACGAGGGCAGTCCCTGCGAGCTGCTCGAGTGCTGCACGCCGTTCGTGGTGTTGGTGATGTCGTGGCGCAACCTCGGGCAGAAGATCCTGCGGCAGGCGGTCCACACCTGCGGCTGGCAGCCCACCACGATGAAGATGAACACACCCTGCAGGGCGTTGATCAGGTCGGTGAAGAACCAGGCGCCGTGGGGCCCACCCACCAGCCAGGACAGGATGTCCGCTATCCAGGTGACGCCCATCACGACCACCAGCTTCAGGCAGACCCTGCCCAGTGCGGACTTCTCCGTGGAGGACTTGACATCGTCCCGCTTCCACAGGCCGCAGGTCAGCTGGTGGGTGGTGGACACGAAGAGTGCTATGTTGGCGCAGAGCAGCAGGCCAATGGGTCCGTAGAAGTAGGCGAAGATGGAGAGGTTGCGGTTGTCGTACCAGCAGTACAGCTGTCCGAATCCCGGCCTGAGCAGACTCGTCTCCGGCAGCTGGTCCACGCAGGCGGCCACAAAGGTGATGAGCAGGGGGCCGCCCCAGGCGTACAGGGAGTAGAGGAACAGGCGCAGGGCCTCCTGGTTGCGCTCCAGCGAGCTGGGCCGGAAGTCCCGGAAGGTCCACCAGATGTTGAAGCACATGGTGTTCAGCCAGAAGAAGGCGGCCAGGAAGAAGAACTGCATGCAGATGGCCACCAGCAGGCAGGTGGCACTGCCCGGCTGCAGGGTGGAGCTCAGCTCCTCGATGGCCAGCAGCACCTTGCCCAGCAGCAGGCAGAAGATGTAGCAGATCTGGCAGCGCCAGTGGAGGGCGTGGTGGACGGCGGGCAGCAGGAAGCCGGCCACCAAGGTGGCGGCCAGAAAGAAAATGGACACGAGTATGCCACCCGTGAGGACGGCCTTCTGCAGGTTCTGGCCGTTGACTTCGTGCAGGGCAGCTCCGGGGGATCCGTCCTGGCCACCCACTCCTCCTTCGGCCCGGAACAAGTGCTCGCAGGCTATGATCTTCACCTCGCCCGGGCGCTGTGTGTGCTCCAGGCAGTACTGGTCTGCGGTCAGGTTCTTGTGCGGCAGCTGCAGACCGGCCGACTCCCGATCCAGGGTGGCCTTCTGCCAGTCCCCGGCTATGGAGTAGCCCCCGGAGCGGGCGCACTCGGGCAGGCCGTAGCTGGTCAGGTAGCTGCCCTCGGGGAGCTGCGGGGCCAGCCGGAGGAGGCCGTCCACCGGATGGCTGGGCTGTAGGTCGCAGTTCTGGAGCTGAGTGTTGTAGCTGCCCCACTTGCCGCAGCACTTGCGCAGGCGCAGGGCTGGCTGATCCTTCTGCCAGGCAGTGGCTTGTCCCGGATCCTCCAGGGCGTCCGCGGTGAGGTTGAGGCACACCAGGGCCACCTCCCAGTCGACGCAGTAGTCCTGCGGCTCCACCAGCAGCCCGCGCTCCCGCACGTACAAGGTGCCGTTGGGGAAGAGCATCACGTTGGCGCCGCGGCTGCGGAACAGCTCCTGCGTCTGGTCCTGGCGGCAGGAGGGGCGGCTCTTGGGCAGGAACTTCATGAAGCGCGGACTGGCCCCGTGGGGCTCGAAGAAGCGCTGCTGCTGCACCAGGTACACCATGGGCAGCCACAGGGCCTCGCTGCCAGCGATGCAGGCGCGGCTGGAGTCCTTCAGGTACTCCCCCGAGTGGCAGCACTTGTTGAGCTTCACGGTGGGCGGCGGCGAGGGGCGTGGCGGCGGGAGCATGTCGCTGGCCAAGGTGAGGGACACCGCGACCAGCAGGAGTGCGCCGGCGAGTAGGCCGCTGGTCGGTCTGCAGTCCATCGTGGGCTTCTGCTGCCTTGTCAAGATCTCTGGTTTCGCGTTCTCGTCTTGGCCTCAATCTGCAAGTTGTGCGCTATGTGCACATAGCTTTTGCGCTCCGTCTCGCCTCGTCGAACCACACTTGAGGCCGATGCTTTTCTTTTCACTTTTCCTCTCGGTCGGCTGGCGTAAACAAACGGAAAATGCAAGATTTCACCTCCGTTTGGCTCACGTAAGTGGGCAAACAAACAAACAAAATCGAGGCGTCACTGGAAAATCGTCGGATCGGATAAATAAACACACCACGAATAGAGTTTGTTGCCAGCAATTAATGGATCACAATTTCACTAAACTCGGCCAGCAGAAAATACCAATTCGTGATATTCTATTTGATTTGGGATGTGCTGGCTAAAACTTCGGCATAAACGGCGCGCAGTGGAAAAAAAATAATATTGCGCTCGGGTTTTAACGCGCAGCAGCCTTTTCCTCGCGTTTTCTTTTAAATACTCTCGTTGGTGAGGGAGGGGGGACTTTTATATGGGTCTGCTCCAGTGTGACCCTAGCGGCGCGTTGAAAAAATACACTCAGCCGTACGGTCACACACCGAGATCCGATTGGTCTAAGTATTTAATTTAGGGTATTCCCTAAATCGTTAAACAAATAAAAGAGTCGGTGACTAAAACATTATTTTAAGACACTACAATAAAATAAATCGTCGATAGCTATTCTATATTTTAACATTTGGCGCTATACAGCACTAACCCCAACATTCCTTGCTGATAATTTAAGTGACCTATTTTTAACAATCCATTCAGACGTACCCAATTTTTTTGTACTTTGCTCTTAATAATACAAATTGCTGTTATGCAGCCCTAGTCAGAATTTGCGAAATGTTAAAATATCGAATAACTATCGACGATTCACTATGGTTAGTGTCTTGGAAATGGTGCAGTGTGGCATTCACTTCAAAATTCGATTCTCAACAAACCTGCAGATATTATCTGATTATAATGTTCCACAAAGGTTGTACAAGTGATCAATAAACAAGTTCGACAGCGGACAAATTTTATGTACGATTGTGGAATGGTGGAATTTGGAACATCTTTCTATTAGCCTAGTACTCAGATCGACGAAATCTGTTCGTCAGCTATGAGAAAGAGCAGGAGGCAAACAGCTGGCGAACACTTTTCGTCAGGCTCTTTTTCCAAGAATATATATACTTTTTAGGTTGGAAATGTGTCCTTTACTGCGTTGGAAACTTTTGACTGATATTATAATACACTCTGCAAGGGTATAAACAAAATAAAAATGAAAAAAATTTTGTTGCTGTTTTTCTATTTATTAAAATATTCCTTTGAGATATAGTAATTGTTTACTATATCAGAATTACGCTTTTAGTTTTGTCAAAATCGGACAACAATATCATATAGATATGCCACAGAAGATATTTTTTTAAAAATCAGCGCTATATCGAGGCATTAAATAAATTAAAATATGGACAAGTAATTTTAAAAAAATTGTATGTGGTTAAAATCGCCTTCATTTTTGTTTTATATGATTTCTTAAAAATTCACTCGGAAAATATTTAATCGTTTTCATTTAAATAATAACTAACCCTTTTATACCAAAAAATAATTATTGAATTTAAACATAACATATTGGGATGGGCTAAGATCGTTCTCATGGTGACCGATCGTCTGTAGTTTTTTGTCTTCATTATTCTCGTTCGTTTAAATAATTTATTTTTAAATTGGATTGTCTTTCACAAATATAACTTTTTGTACCGTTTTTATTCTTTGTACTTTCGGCGGTTTCATTTTAGCATTGTTACTTTAAGTTAAGGCGTCCCTGTGCTACAAATTGTTAAGTTGTATTTTTTTTGTTAATAGTTTGAGTTTTAAACTCAAGATGGTTGATCATAACGACAGCTCGGACGACGAGGGCGGAGAGAAGATGCAATCTGATAATCCTGAGGAAGATTCCAATTTAGGCGAAGAAGAGCGAAGAAATGGAGGGGGAGGATGAGGGCGAGGAGGAAATGGAGGAGCGGGAAGAAGAAGAGACCGATGATGGGTCGAAAATGGCGCCTCCCTAGTCCGGCAAAGGTATGAAGTCAAAATCGACTGCCTCAAAAGTTAAGGGCACGGAAAGCTGTCCAGTCGGTCGGGATCATCGGTTCCTGCTATCATGAAATATTTGAAGAGCAATGGGTGGAAGGATGCTAAGAAAGCCGCACGCGTTATGTATCGGGTCCTTAAATTAGCCGTGACCTCAGGCGATGTGGTAATGGTAAAGCGATTCAAACTAACCGAAAAGTACAAAAACTCCTCCAAGACTGTGGAAAAAAGTCTTTAAATGAAATGATGGCAAAATGGAGCCTAAAGTCGACATAGAAATGTTTTTAGTAATACAGGCAGAGAAATCGAAATGTCTTGTAATAACAGCAAGGGTATATAAACTGCCGAAGTTTGCTTCCTTTCTTGTTAAAAAATGAAGTTGAACATAGCCAATAACGTCAACTCTTGCAGATAAATGTACCTTTCCGCCAGATGGCGCCACATCGCGTATGTTTGCCGCGCAAATAGAATAGCTAGTGACGCCCTCTGTTAGGAGCACACTCGTTTTGTAATGGGTATCTGGGTGTCGTGGCACTCGACTGAAGCGTTCACTACGGTTCTTGTTTTAAGACTGTTGGTGGGGGTGTCAAATTATTGTAATAAGCCTACTTCAACATCACAGTTATCTGTATTTTCAATTCCAACTTTATTTTTGCCGTTGCCCATGTGTGTAAACCAAGAAATGTAAAAAAACATGACTTTTTTATTGTTAAACTAAATTAGTTACAAGATTTAGCAATATACAATACAAATAAACGACAAGCTCCTACATCTCCATCCCTCTTGTAAGCACTTTGATTTAGGTTTAGCCTAGCATTATATAAATAAATAAATTACGCTGCTTTTATTTAGTATTAATAAACAAAATGTCCAATGCAAGGAGAAAATATTTAATCTGACTAGTCAAGGTTTTTATGAGGGTAGGAGAAGTTATCATCCTCGCCGTAGCTCCAGCCGTCCTCCATCTCCTCGTTGCCGAAGAACCGTTCCAGATCCTGCTCCGCCTCCGCCGGCATGGTGTCCGCGGCGTGCAGCTGGTCCTGCTCCTCCGGACACCCGCGGCAGCGGCTCTCGTTGATGCCGTAGTTGAGGCAGCTCCCGCCCACGCACTCGCAGCAGCCGTCGTGGAACCACCGGTAGCTGCTGGCCCCCATGCTCTCGCACTGCTCCCGGCACTTGTTCGCCCGGATGCAGGAGTTCCCATAGGTGACGGTGCAGACGGTGTTGGCCTCAGCTCCTGTTCCGGCGTCTCTGGGAGCACCACCACCCCCCTGGACGCGCTGCTTGAAGCCGGCGCGCATGGGGAACCGGATGGTGGACCACCCCTCGTCATCCTCGGCGGTCAGGGTGTCGAACAGCTCCGGCAGGCCCTCGATGTCCCCGATCTCCGAGCGCGGCGTCAGCGACTGCAGGGCGTCCTTGTGCTTGGGACACATGTCCAGGCAGCCGCAGCACTCGATGTAGAGCTCCCCGAGGCAATTCAGGCAGTCCTTGCAGCAGTGGCAGTCGTTCAGCTTGCACTGGCAGCTCTGGGTGATGAGGCACTTGGACACCACCGATCCGCAGACCACCTCGTTGCACCCGTCGTCGTTGGCGTCCGCTGGCCAGGGAGCCAGTATCAGGATCAGCCCGATCAGGAGGAGGGCGGAGTAGCACGGCAACTGCAACTGCATTCTGGTCGGTAACTCGTGGCCTACTGACACTGCCTGCCCCACTGCGGCACGTCCTTATATGTCGCCGTGGCCAGATGGCCAGGTAGAGGGATCGTCCAGCAGATCCGCCAGTCCATGTCCAGGTAGTGCTCGCAGCAGCCGGGCGGGTAATTTAAAACCAGTTAGCGCCCACACCGTCATAAAAGAGGACAACCCACAAGGATTAGGGGCTGGTCGAGCGCTTGGGCAAAGGCAAAACACTTATCTGGACTTAAATCCTAACCGCTGACTTCTACTACTAATTGATATTAACCGCCGTGAAATACGCCAACCTGCGATAATGCGACATTGAAAATCAGGTAGATTTCCAGGCCGCTGATTGGTATTATAGATCGATACATGTACCAGAAATTTGATTTTTTAAATGAAAATGTCATAACGGAATTTCCTAATTGAAAATGCCTTCCATTACCCACTTATGTCGAATTTCAAGAATTAGTTAATTGTATACTTTCAAAGCGAAAGACAGCCGTCTCACAATTTTGCACTTATGAAACAAAAAAACCAAAAGTGTTCAGTGCTATGAACATTTAATAAAGGCGTAACGAATGTACTTTAAAATTTAGTAGCCCATGTACAGAATTGACCCATGGATCAAACGTGGTTTACTCGGCGGGTGGCTCTGGCGCGGGTTCAGCAGGAGCCTCGGGCTCTGGCTCCGGTGCTTCGGGGGCAGGTGCCTCCTCCTTGGGCGCCTCTGGTGCGGCTTCCGGCGCAGCGGCCGTCGCAGGAGCCTCCACTGCTGCTTCGGCTGCTCCGGGTTCAGTGGCGGCCACCGCCTCGCCCTCGGCGGCTGGTGCTCCTTCTCCGGTGGCGACGACGTCGTCGGCGGCGGGGACTTCCTCCTCTGCGGCAGGTGCCTCTCCTTCCGCTGGTGCAGGAGCCTCGGCAGGAGCAGGAGCTGGAGCTGGTGCCGCCGATGCCGCTGCTGATGCTGCTGTGATCGACTCCGTATCCACTGACTCTCGTATTTCGGAAGTCTTCTTGCTCTGTAAAGGATATGGAATAACATATGGTCAAGTCGCGATTTCTTATGCAAACATATAAGTCATGGGATCACCAAAAAGGTATGAAAAGGAACCCCGAATTCTTCAGCATTAAATGCTACTTGGGAGCCAATATCGATGGAAAATCGCTATAAATGAGCTGACCATATATACGCATTCATTGAGTTATAATTGAAAAATTTAATTTTTCGAGAGTCTTTGAAAAAGATTACCTATATTAGATTTTCGGATTTTTATACCCTTGTTATTTGTAAATTCCATTATTTTGTAATGTAAACCACTAACTTTAGCTTCTTTCTCTTTGAAAAACCCCTTTTTTTGTTTGGCAATTGATTATGCAATAATCAGGAGTTGAGTGATATGTTCACCTGAGGAAAAGGGGCAGCCCCTAGAGAAAATGTTTGGCGGTCGCTAGTATTTACGAAAAAAGGAATGTTAAATAAATCAAAATGGACGACGAGACTGGGATTTCAAACTTTGCAGGACGACGACTAAAAGAGGACGTGTCTCAATCCCGCTGTCTAGAAAAACTCCGATTGCGACTCTAGAGAGGAGTCCCCAACATGGGAGACGCCTCAGCGCTCGACAGTTAAAGAGTGTGTTTGTAAAGGAGGGAATGGAAATT
Source organism: Drosophila kurseongensis (assembly GCA_018153305.1). Lineage (NCBI taxonomy): Eukaryota > Metazoa > Arthropoda > Insecta > Diptera > Drosophilidae > Drosophila > Drosophila kurseongensis. Next base: position 2,610,195 of record JAECXX010000108.1, on the reverse strand, counting down.
GTGGATCAACCAGACGATCAAGGAAGGGCACCTTCCTGCACTTTCGTAATACTCACCTTCTTCTTCTTCTTCTCGGGCTCGACAACGACCTCCTCTTGGGGCTTGTAGTCTTCCGGAAAGAACTTCAGAGCCTCGTCCTTGCCGACGTTCACGTTGGGACTCACGTAACTGGGACCGTAGGAGACCAGAGAGAGCATCATGTTGGACTGCGCCTTGTTCACCTTCAGCACGATCTTGTCGTTCCTGTAAATGGACAAGGGATGAGGTTCGGTTAGAGTAGAACTAAGTTATGAGGGAGTGGGAAATGGGGAGGGGCTAATCCCGGCAAGAATACGCACGCGGAGTGCGGGCTGCCCTCGTATTTGTCCGTGGAGTTGGCAATCAACTCGGCCTCGTCCGGCTCGGCGCTGGAGAAGTATCCGTAGAGCGGGACGTCGTCCTTGTGCCGGTCGACCACGTGCATGATCTCCTTGCGCTTGGAGGCGTCGAAGGCCATTATGACGTGCGGGGGCTCCGGCTTGGGGTCCGGGGGCAGGAAGCCGGATGTCTGGCCGCGGAAGAAGACGTAGATGAGGGCGGCGTGGGTGCGCCGGTTGTTCGGCACCCAGATGGGCGGCACTTTGACCGTCTTGGTGCGGGTGAGTGGCTTCGGGGGCTCCTCCTCCTTGACCTCCTGGACCTCCTCCTCGTCCTCGGCGATTTCGTCGCCGGCGTCCATCTCCATATCGAAGCCGGGGATGGAGGGGAAGCCGCCCATTGCGTCGCCCGCGGGCTCGGGTGCCTCCTCCTCGCTGGCCTCCTCCTCGGCGTCCAGATCGCCCGCCTCCTCCTCGGCGGGATGGACCTCCTCGTGGACCACCGACTTGGTCTTGCCCTTGCCCTTGGCCTGGAGCAGCCGCTGCTCTTCCTCGGAGCTGACTTCCTCGACCCACACCTCGCCCTCCTTCAGCTCGATCTCGATCTTGAGCTTCATGGTGGCGATGATGGGCGGGATGACGTGCTCCTCGAGGATCTCGTCGTTCGGCGGCGCCACCCGCTCCCTGGTCAGCTCGTGGGCGTAGGCCATGAGCACGTTCGGCACGGTGCCGATGCTCTCGTCGATCTTCCAGAAGCACATCAGCAGCTCCTTGCCGTCCAGCTGCTCGATCACGTCCGGCGGCAAGGGGTTCTTGCATCCGAAGTTCACCACCTCGAACTGGTCGGTGGTCACCTGGATGACCCTGCGATCCTTGCACTGCATTTTCAGCGGCTCGGCGGGTTCGGTGAGCTTCTTGAACATGTCGCGGTTGACCTGCGGTCCGAACACCGTCACCCCGATGTCCGGCATGTTCTCCATGATGGAGTCCGTCACCTGGGTCAGGTAGTCCATCTGCTTCTTGTGCTTCACCTCGAACTCAGCCCGCTCGGCCCGCTCGATGGCCTCCATCTTGACCCGCAGCTGCTCCACCTCGATGGGCTGCAGCTCGTCCATTCTGTAGGCCATCGGCCTCGGCGCCTTCTGAACGACCTTCTCCAGTTCCTTCGTCAGCAGGGATATCATCTTGGGCACATCCGACCCAAACATGATGTTCACGGCCCTGCCTCCCTGCAAGCAATTTGGGAGTATTACCGACCTTTACCAAAACAGTCTACCCATTTAACTCCATTTCACTTCACAACAGACCCCACAAAACTTGGAGGGTTCGAACCCGGGTTCGAGTGTAACCCGGGACCAAGCTTCCTTTCGTTTTTATAGACACTGACCCTGACCCTTTTATTTTCAACGTTGATTTTTATACCCTTGCAGAGGGTATTATAATTTTGGTCAAAAGTGTGCAACGCAGTGAAGGAGACATCTCCGACCCTATAAAGTATATATATTCTTGATCAGGATCACCTCCTGAGTTGATATAAGCATGTCTGTCCGTTTTCTACGCAAACTAGTCTCTCAGTTTTAAAGATATCGAGTTGAAACTTTGCACACACCCTTCTTTCCTTTGCACGCAGTATATAAGTCGGAACGGCCGGGATCGGCCGACTATATCCTATAGCTGCCATATAACTGATTGATCGGAAATGCCATAACTTTGGTGTTTGTAAAGTTAGGAAGTTGGGATTTTCTATGGGTTTTATATTTGACCAATCAATCCGACCTACCAAATTTCATAAGGATCGGCCGACTGTATCCTATAGCTGCCATATAACTGATTGATCGGAAATGCCATAACTTTGCTGTTTGTTAAGGTGGGAAGTTGGGATTTCCTATGGGTTCTATATTAGGCCAATCAATCCGACCTACCAAATTTCATAAGGATCGGCCGACTATATCCTATAGCTGCCATATAACTGATTGATCGGAAATGCCATAACTTTGGTGTTTGTAAAGTTAGGAAGTTGGGATTTTCTATGGGTTTTATATTTGACCAATCAATCCGACCTACCAAATTTCATAAGGATCGGCCGACTGTATCCTATAGCTGCCATATAACTGATTGATCGGAAATGCCATAACTTTGCTGTTTGTTAAGGTGGGAAGTTGGGATTTCCTATGGGTTCTATATTAGGCCAATCAATCCGACCTACCAAATTTCATAAGGATCGGCCGACTATATCCTATAGCTGCCATATAACTGATTGGTCGAAAATGCCATAACTTTGGTGTTTGTAAAGTTAGGAAGTTGGGATTTTCTATGGGTTTTATATTTGGCCAATCAATCTGACCAATAAAATTTCATAATGATCGGCGGACTATATCCTATAGCCGCCACTTAACTGAACGATTGGAAATGCCATAACTTTGGTGTTTTTAAAGTTAGAAAGTTGGGATTTTTTATGAGTGTTAAGAATGCATCATATGAATAATTTTGGAGAATATAATTTACAGAATATTCTGCAAGGGTATTTCAACTTCGGCTCCGCCCGAAGTTAGCTTTCCTTTCTTGTTTTAGTTAAATAAATAAATTAAATGAAATTTTTTTTTTAAATACAAAAAATAATTTCTAATTAAGTTATATATAATTTATATATTTTTTAAATTTATGACTAGTTAGTAGTTTTGTGACATGAAACAAAATATAGTTCAAAACTCGTTAATACGAGTTTAGTTTTGAGCAAAAAGGTAAAAATTGTAATTTAATAATTACCACGTAATTATTATTATATAACTTTAAGTGACCCTTAATTAAATAAGTTGAATTTAACAAATGTTTGAAATATTGCAATTGTTTTTTAAAAATATAATAGATTTTTGTTTTAAACTGCAGTTTTTACGGACCCGGACGGAACAAAAATATGTTATTTCTCTCAACAAAGCGAACTTATGCGGACTGATCAAGCGGGAATGTAATGACTTACGGTCACAAAGAGCCAGATGGGCTCACTCCTCTTATTGAACCGCTTGAGGGAAGTTATGGTGTCCGATTTGCACTGTGTTAGACTCGGTTAGGGGGGGTTAGGTCAAAATAAAGTGACAGAATCACCCACAATGGCCAGATGCAGGTTGTCGCCGCCGATCTCCAGCTTGATCTTGCGCAAACTGCCCACCATTCCCAAGCATGGTCCGCACCACTCCGAGTAAACATCCAGAACTGGGGGAGGGAATGGGTGGGGAGATGGTACGGTTTCAGGGCGGGGCAAGGTCACTACAAACCCAGTAGTCCTGGCCGATCCATGAAGCGCTCGAGGTCCTCGTCGGTCTGGAGGTCCGCCTGCAGCTGTTGTTGTCCCGCCTTCTTAGCCATTGCCTACGTGGACTCTCCGAAAATTTGGCCGCCAATTTGCTAAATTTTTATTTAATTTTTTCTAAATTTGGAAAGCCTGTGCTTTTTTTTGTCAAATGCCAAGCCGAAACTAAATGTGCTATGAAATATTGATTAAACAAGGCGCTCCCCCCACTGCCACTCCCACTTTCACTCCCACTTTCACTCCCACTTACCTTGAGCTTTTGCTGTTGCATTGGATAAAGTGGGGCTTCCATCAATCATCAATCGAAATAAATTAGTCAACCACAATCGTTTAATTGTTCGTAAAATTAATGATTTTTACACACATTGGCGAGTTCTTACACATTGCATAACAAAACTGTTCACTCTCACTACATAGTTAAAATAATTTAAACAACACAAACAAATACGAGTATGAATAGGGCGAAGGTGTCCCTGGCAGAGGACATCCCCGGCTCGTGGTCCGGATTCCCACTCGACAAGTCGATCTCAGTACATGGGCTGTAGTAGGTACGCTCGCTTAGATACGGTAGTTATGGTAAGTATAGATTACGGATAGACCTATTCGTAGGGGGCTACGGTACATGTGCATGGGCATGGGGTGACCAAGTTTTAGCTTTAGGCGAACTACGAGTAACTCAACACCTCCCTTAAACAATTAATATGTACAGTTATTAACACACAACTAACGCCAACCATTGCTGCCACACGGTGCCGCCTCGGAGCCTCGGAGCCTCCTCTACCTCACGGAAATCCCGTTGATGGTGATCACGTTGCTGGCCACCGGCTCCGGCTCGTAGACCTCGTCATTGGAGCGCATCTCGTAGGGAGCGTCGTAGAACTGCTCGTTTGGTATCTGGTCGTATATGTTCTCTGCGGATGGGACAGGGGTGAAGTTAGTGGTTGGCTTGGTGGTGTGGAGGACGTGCCCCGATCGGATGTTCACCCACCTGACCGATTGTTGTTCAGCCTCTCCCCGTTGCCCGTGGCACTGGCATCGGGAGTGCCGGCGGCATTGGGGCGACCCGCTCCTCCGTGGAACGTGTTGAACGTGGCCGAGGGATTGTTGTCCATGTGCATGCGGTTGTTCGCCTCCAGCGTGGAGTAGGACATCACGGCCGCGTTCCGCTCGTCCTTCGTCTCCGCCGCCTGCACGTTCTCCGTGTTCTTCACCGGGCGCGCCTTGTTGCGGTACAGGAAGATCAGGCCGAAGATCGCCAGCAGGGCCACGATCACGGTGGCCCCGATCCCCACGCCGGTGCCCAGCTCCGAGCTCTCGTGCCCCTCCGCCGTGGCCAGTTCGCAGTGCGGCTGCTTCCCGCTCCAGGCCCCGTCCTCGGTGCACTTGCGCAGGTACTGCCCGATCCGGTTGTAGTTCGGGATGCAGTGGTACTCCGCGGAGCCGCCGTACAGCGTCGACTCGTTGACCACGATCACTCGGCCGTTCTCGATGGCCAGCGGGCGTCCGCAGTCGACGGCTGAGAGGGGGAAAGAGGGGTCAATTACTCAGGGAATACTCTTGAGAGGGGACTCTTTCCTCTTATGGCTTTTTAAATATCTACAAAATATAATCTTTTACCGGCCTTATTTTCTATTGCATGTATGAGGTCCAAACTTTATTCAGGTAGCTTAACTAAATATGGTTTCAACTCATTTCAGGTACAACGATTATAGGTTTCAGGTATATTTTTGACAATGACCGCATTATGAATGTTAATTTAAAAAAATCGTCATATAATTAAAGGGTCACCAAAACTTGTTTGCCTTTACTAAAGACGTTTTCGTTATTACATCATGATGTGGTACATCTTCATAATTTTAAGCCGTGTGTATTCCAGCATAAATAACTTTTTAATAAAAAAAAGTGCTAGAAACAGCATAATTAAAGATTTAAAGACATTTAATATTTATTTTTTGAATGAGAATTCACAAATTGATTTGCGTTTTCATCTGCATTAGCATTTGACTTTAAAGTTATGAATTGCTTTATTAGAGGTGATTAAAATTTTAAATAAAGGCGAATATCGATCGCTGCATTTAGCTTCTTAATCGAAATACTTTTTTATAAAATAAACCTATATTCTTATTTATTGTTTTAAGGTTACTATGGAAAACAACTAATTATCTTTGAAGATTTATTATTATTATATTCTGGTCGACTGCAATTTAAAATATGCAGGAGAAGTAAAAATTAGCTATATCTATAAGGCGATAAGTTATGACCAAACTAAAACATCTTTGATTCCGTGGAAATTATTATGATCTATTATTATTATCATTTGAGCTGAATTTAAAACAAAAATATTTATCTATTTTAATTTCTGAACTCACTAGAGGTGTTATCCTGTTCGGAGTGTACTTACGTCTGCAGGTGGGGCTTTTGCCGGCCCACTTGCCGTTCTTCTGGCAAACGCGCGTGTCGTTGCCCATCATGATCCTGCCCTTGGAGCACTTGAAGGTCACCACCGATCCCACGGCCCGGGGTCCGGCCTCGACGATCAGGTTCTCACTGATGTTGGGCGTGTCGCAGACCACCTCCACGCACTCGGGCGCCTCGTGGCTCCAGTTGCCGTGCTCTGTGCACAGGCGGCGGGACACTCCGCTCAGCTTGAAGTTGGCGAGGCACTCGTAGAGGACCGCGGCGCCGTAGTAGGTGGCGTTGGTGGCCAGGACCACCTTGCCGTTGCTGATGCCCTCGGGCGCCCCGCACTCCACGTCTGGAACGGACAAAAATCATAAGAATTGGGTATATACCGAGTATACGGACATAATGCCTGTCTTTTATATTATTAGTAGTCAGGAAATACTAGTCAGGAATAGAAAAAGTAGCGAAATTTAAATAACATCGCGGTAGTACTATACGAAATAATGACAAAACGATTTAGTAATTGCTGAAAGCGTACTTTAGAATAAATATTCTTAACCTACAAGGATTTTTAGACACTATAAACAAAACGAGGGAACCGTTTTTAATTTTTGTAAAGCTAACTTTGCTTCTTATGCGATTAAGAATGTGTGGAAGAAAGATTATTTCGATACCTAATGCAGTTCTCGAGATAAAAGAGGTTGGGCAGAACCATTAGTCTAGTATTGGCACTACTGTTTAAATCGAGCGCCTTAAATGTACAACATTTTAACATTTAACAACATTTTAGAGCTCTGTTTGAGCCTGTATGATGTACCCCGCAGGCATACTAGGTTTTAAATGCTATAAAATAAACGAATAATATATAAATAGCATATCTATAATAATAAAATAAAAACACATTTTTGTAGCCTTTAGACAGGTAGACCTCCTAAGTTAAGCCGCATATGCATTAAAATGTTACATTTATCTTTTGAACTTCTTTATTTCGGAACCAAACGCTCATATTTTTATACAATTTTAATGAGTCGTTTTGGCCTAGGTCCACTTACAATCTCAGCCCTTAACTCTCTTTTTCGCACTCTCATCTACTATAGAATAATAAACTCAAACTAGTAAATGGGAAATAACTATTCGAGATTTTGCAAATTGAAACTATTTTGAACTGCACACTTTCAACAGCAATAAGTTTAGAACTAACAAAACAAAGGATTCTTAAAATGAGTAAATGTTTCCCATAAATTTAGTTCGATGATTTAACACTTTAATAAACTAAGAAAATGTTTTGAAAATCGAATCAAAATCTAAGAGTTAAATATAATATTCAAGTGGTCTAGCTGGCTGGATTCATACTCACAGACGCATTCTGGAATACTGCCGCTCCATTGGCCACTATCCGTGCAGGTGGCCAGGGCCTCGCCCACCATCTTGTAGCCCCGTTCGCATCGGTACTTGGCCAGGGCGCCAATTCTGAAAGATGGCCACAACAATTAGGAGGGACTCGGGATTGGCAGGAGCCCCACTCACTTATAGGTCTGGGCGGTGTTCTGCGAGGACTCGGAGGTGCGGATCAGGGTGCGTCCGTACATGCGGTCGTTTCCGGTGACGGAGAGCAGACTGTGCGCGGCCAGCTTTGGTTCCGGGCAGCGAATCTCTGAAGGAAGGAGCACATTGGATGAGCAGCTGGTTCAGGGGGACTTCCCCATCGCCTTACCTTCGCACTTGGGCGACGTGTCGCTCCAGATCGCCGACTCCAGGCACTGCCGCTTCAACACCCCGCTGAGTTTGTGCGACTGGGCGCAGCTGAAGACCACCTCCGATCCCACGTAGGTGCTGTTGGTCACGTACTTGTGGCTGCCGAAGGGGATGGGCAGGATCTGGCCGCAGTCGATGTCTGGTCGGTGAAAAAATGTAACTATTAATTTGCGATCACCGAGATTTGCGGGATAATAAAGTAAATACAGTAAGTAACTAAAAATAGACTTCTACCCACAGTGATCTATGACCATAATGCTTGAAATCATGAATCATAATCAGCATACTTCATGGAAATGCTACTGGTTTATAGGGATGTGTCATCCACTTGTAATATATATAATGTCTAATTAAAACTCATGATACAGGGTTTTAATATAAACAATATATACAATTTTGCAATTGTTGATTTTAAATAGCGTCTCCCTAAGCATTTTCAAGAACGTGAAAGTGGAAGAATGTGATTTCCTCTTTAAATGAAAGATGATGGACTTAAGGGGACTCCCCTCATTCTCGATTTCAAATTTTGACGATTTTCAATGGGCTGGTAAATGTACATATATTATTTTTTAGGCTTTTAACCTTGCATCCATTTAGTTGAAGTCTTAAAAAATAAACAAGAAAGGAAAGCTAACTTCGGGCGGAGCCGAAGTTGATATACCCTTGCAGAATAGTCTGTAAATTATATTTTCCAAAATTATTCATGTGATGCATTCTTAATACTCATAAAAAATCCCAAGTTCCTAACTTTAAAAACACCAAAGTTATGGCATTTCCAATCGTTCAGTTATATGGCAAAAGTTTTTGAAATATTCGCTTCAAATTTTAAAGGGACATTCTTGAATAGTTATAGGTTCGATCTAAATAAAAAAATCGATTTTTTGAAACCGAGAATGGGGGGGTCCTCTTAAAGTCTACATTTTGCTATAATGGTGACCGGAATTCACTATCACCGCACTCTTCACATTCATGACAGCATTTTTACGCTGCCACCAGCAAGTCCGCGATGAAGTAAAACCTGAAGAACAACTGCCATTGTTGACCATTCCACTCATAGTTAAAAATTTATGTTATTTCTGTTCCTAGTTAATTGTATGCTATACCTATTACTCGTAAAGCAAAAGGGTATATTGTTTTCGTTCGAAGGTATGTAACTGGTAGAAGGAAGCGTTTCCGACCCTATAAAGCTTATTAAGCTATTGAGTCATGTCCGTCCTTCTGTCAGTCTTTCTGTCCGTCTTTCTGTCCGTCTTTCTGTCCGTCTTTCTGTCCGTCTTTCTGTCCGTCTTTCTGTCCGTCTTTCTGTCCGTCTTTCTGTCCGACTTTCTGTCCGTCTTTCTGTCCGTATTTCTGTCCGTCTTTTTGTCCGTCTTTCTGTCCGTCTTTCTGTCCGTATTTCTGTCCGTCTTTCTGTCCGTATGTCCATTCTTATAAACGTCGAGATCTCGGAAATGAATAATGAAGATTCTAGGTTTATAAATAATAAATTATAATGAAAACCGACTTCACCGGCATTGCTTTCCATTAACGCTAATGAAATGGCCAATTTATTACAAAATTAATGCGTCGGTCACAACTCTGATGAGCTGTGATTGTTGGCACCACTTGTGAGATATTTGGCGTTATCACGGGGAAAGCACACAAATTCTGAACAGAGGTTTTTCCATCTCACTCCAGAATACCTTATGGTCTGACCCGAGGACTTACATTCGCAGTAGGGCGCGTCGGCACTCCACTCGCCGCTGTCCAGGCACTCGAGCACCGGGGTGCCGTGCATGATGTGGCCAGGGTCGCAGTTGTACTGGATCTTCGAGTGGACGTTGTAGTCGTACCCGATGACGAACGACCCGGATGGAACGGAGGGTGTCTCGCAGGTGACCAGTTCGCAGACGGGCGCCTCGCCCGACCACTTGCCGTCCCGGGTGCAGTAGAGCTCCGAGTTCCCGTCCAGCCAGTAGTCCTCGTCGCACTCGTACTTCACCACCGAGTTGACGGTGGTGGTGCCGTTCAGCAGGATCGCAATACCTCGGTTTGGCCTGACAGGAGCCCCGCAGTCCACGAATCTGCAGGACGGGGGCTTGCTCGACCACTCGCCTCCCAGTCCGCACGAGATGATCTAGGATGGCAGGAAACGGGAAATGGGAAAACCATTAAGGACTGGACCATGGAACAGGTCACTCCCAACCTACCGCCTCGCCGACCAGCACATAGCCCGGCTCGCAAACATAGGTGGCCGTGGATCCAGCCCGCTTGTCGCTGAACCGCACATTGCCCCCGGTGATGGGCTGCGGATCCGGACACCAGTCCACCAGGCACTCCGGCTGCTTGCCGCTCCATCCATCGACGGCGCAGGTGCGGTTCTCATTGCCGATCAGCGTGTAGTTCTCGTGGCAGCTGTACGTGGCCACCACGCCGAAGCTGGTCCGCTCCTCCGACTTGTGGATGGACCCGAACTTCAGCTCGGGAAGGCTGCCGCAGTCCACGTCTGCGGAAAATTTAAGGAATTTAAGATCAGACTAGGGCGAATCATTAATTCTAAAATTAAAAGGGTACATTACACATATGATAACACAGTGCAAGGCGGAAAATGTAGCTTCGGATTTAGTTAACCGAAATAAACAAAAGTACTTATAAAGTTCATCATTTTGAAACTTGGTTATCGGAAGCATAGCAACTAAAAACACTTGACATTTAAATGCAGTTGAGGAGTATTTAGAACTTTACTTTTTAATTGGAAAAGCGAAAATAAATTAAATAACCATTCTCAAATATATACTTAAACAAACGAATGCCTGAAAATTGCTTATGTATCATAATCGATTAAGAGTTTAAAGAACTACGCAGTTATATATTATAAATTATCTATAAAACACCTCCAAAGAAACATTCTTATAATAAAGACCAGCGGATCCCTCTACCCCATATAATGGGCATGAAAAAGTGTCCCTAAATGTTTCATGTTAAGATGGTTAGAGCAACAAGGGTATAAAAACCACATTATTGAAAGTTATATGTACTCATTTAAATCAAAAATCCACAGTCTCGTATGCTAAAAGTGCATTTCGAGCTTCAAACAAAGGCGCTAAGGCCAGCCATTACATAACGTCGCTTACACTTGCACGTCGGCGAGGAGCCGCTCCAAGTGCCGTCCAATCTGCACTCCCGTTCCGTCTGACCGAGCAGCGAGTGGCCCTTGGGACAACTGTATTGGATCGTCTCGCCCAGAGTGAACTTTTTGCCCATGACAGTGGTGTTTTGCTGGGCATCCGGCGAGCCGCAAGACAATGGAGCTGCCGGAAGAAGACAAGAAGGTGATTGGTGAGCACACGGCACACGGCACACGGCACTGACATCGGCACTGCCGATCCGGAGCACCTTACAGTGTTGACAGATGAAGTGCAGGTAGTCCAGGTTGCAGCCCACGTCGTTCCACAGCCAATTCCGCCCTCCGTCCAGCACCACGCAGTTCTGCTCGCCATTGTAGTTGTTCGGCTGGTCCTTGCCCCAGGTGGGCTTCTGCACCACATCTCCTGAAAAGAGCAATCAAACATGGGATAGTACCCAAGTTACAAGGATATGTTTCATATACTGGGATAGAATAATCAGTGGAAGTCATACAAATGACTGAGGCAGATGTAGAGTATTATACATTTTGATAAAGCTTTTTCTAGATTCCTACCTCTCTACTTCAATATATTCATATCTAACCAACATCATAAACATATTTATAAAAAGTTAAAAAAAAAGAAGAGTAAATATAAGATATCAAAATGTAGCTTGTATAGATCACGATTTTGGGCAATTAATAAAGAATTAAAAGGTGAGAAATACGTAAATGTCTAAACAAGTTAGGAAAAGGTGCGTTAAGAATTGTATGGTTGTTAATTGAAAATAATTTTATTTCATTCGTATTTCATTTAAGTCATTAAACAGTTATTTTCATACAAATTTTGGTAATTTAAATTTATTAAAAGCAACAAGTAAATAAAACATTGGTAAAAAGTTATAACAAAGATATTATTTTATAATGGTGGCGTTTGTTTTGTCTCAACATATCAATATAAAATCGAATGTCAGCGGCGATTTGCATATTATGAATCTAAAATTGAAAAATAACAATATGTTTGTCCAAGGCTGACGACTCACAAATTCGTCATCGGCAAAATATACATATGCATGCAAATTAAGGTGGTCAGACAAATACAAATTATACTATCACCGTTAAGTGAGGTAGATTTTATTGTGCAAAGTATGTAATGGAAATAAAAAAAAAATGTAAGTTTTGGGCATCGCGAAATATTCTCAAAATTGTTGTAAAAATTACTCATACGTCACTGAATGGTAGCTAGAATAAATGGTTTGATCAAAGGCAACCGTGCGTATGAGTGATAAGCTCTGAGGTCAGTCAGGTTCTGTTACCCAAAATGCATTTTATCCGAAATGCTCCCCTTATGGAAAGCCTCAAATGCACCAAAGCGGGTTTAGGTACAAGTGGTTGGGATTTCACATTAACATTTGCATGCTAATTTCTGTGCATATATACTCAATCGATTGTAATCGCTTGCGAAATCGTCTCTGGAGTCCACCGTCCAAACTGGATGCTGGGATTCACTTACCGTTGACCCACTTCCAGGTGCGAGAGGTGATGCCCGGCTCCTTCTGGGCACCGATCCAGACCAGCTGCGGCTTCAGTTCGCTCTTCCGGCGCTCCAGCTCGGACAAGATGTATTGGCTGGTGGCGCCCCGAAAGTCGTGCACCAAGTCGCCACCTGCAGCGAGGGAAGGGTACACATATCAGTGGTGGCATGCCACAGCAGAGTCGGTCCAGCTCACAACCCACCTGTCTGCTTGCAAATGGCCTGCGCCTTCTCGAAGCTTTCTCCTTTCGTGATATGAAAGTCGTAGCAGGTTTTCGAGAATGTCGTCACCACGGTGTCCACGCCGAGCTTGGGACTCAGGCAGCGGTCGACGGAGAACTCGTCGTTGGTGAAGGTCTCCACCTCGCAGAGGCTCAGGCTGCCCTCCACGCCCACCAGCTGGATGGCCACGTACTGGCCGACGAGGGGGCGGGCGCAGGTGAAGGTCTTCACCACGCCCTCGTCCAGGGTGCCCGGGTACCAGGCGCACAGCGGGTTCCGCTGCAGGTCCGCGCTGCTGTTCCCCACCCGGATCTCCAGGTCCTGCAGCGGCTGGTGGCCGCAGCAGCCGCGCGTCGTGATCCGCACCACGTGCACCGCCTGCGGGGTCAGGAGGTCGACGCGCCACCAGGGCGACGGCTCCTTCTGCGTCTCCGAGCACTCCTGACCGTCGGGATTCTGTGGGAGGGATACGAGGTCAGCATATTTTCTAGGGGTCTGTAGTCCATAATGTAGCTTTAATGCTCGTTTATTTAGTTTAGAGGGATACTCGGGTCTCGGAGATAATATTTGATAGTATTACACATACGCCCTGTTGGCTATACACATAGCAACATGGCAAAGAAAAGTTTGAGTTGAAGAAAGATTTCTGTTTTTTTTGTTTTTTTTGCCAATATATTTAATTGCCAAATGTAATAATAAAAAAATAATATATAAAAAAGATAATATTACACATCCGCCATGTTGGTTTGTAGGTATCATCATAGCCAACATGGCGTATGTGTAATATTATCGAGTATTTGTATTATTTCATTTGGCCAAAAAAGCTATGCCCAAAAACAATTTAAATAGGCTATCAGAAATCGTTCTTCAACTCAATCTTTTCTTAAAAGATTAAGTCAATTCAGCGGCAATACATTGAGAGTGCGACATTGTGTTTCGTTCCTATAGAGAATGTTTTTAATTTGTTTTGTACAAGCTTACAAAAATTATATTTTATTCACAATACTTTAGTTAATTTTACTTCTACAATAATAATGACACGTTACTACTTAATCTAAAATTATATAGTAATAATAAATATAATTAACTTCTGTAAATAAAACGTATACTAGGAGTTGTTTTTTTAAATAAAGAAAAACCCTCTATACTTTTTTTAAATGTTACGTTCAACTTTTGAACAACAAATCCGTTTATTAAACATCTGTTTTTAATAGATTAGCATTTAGCGTTGGCAAGCAAAATATTTTTATAAAGGTATCTATCTGAACACAACAAAATTAGCTTGCTCAAATTGACATAGTTATAAAGCTATACAAAATTACACATAGTAGTATTAAAAGTATTTCGTTGTTTATCGCTTACTCCTTTAAATTGAACTATTTAAGTATTTTGTTTTTGCATTTTACACTCTTGAAATAGTTATTCAACTATGAAAAATAGTTCTTCCAAAGTAATACGTATCGTAAAGTCACACTATCTGGAGGCCAAGTGCACCCACACCTTAAAATGGTGTAAGGAAAAATTAGTTTGAATATGTTTATTTTACAATTAAATATTTAAATAAATATTGTTCTTCTTGGATAGTAGAATTACTTATTTAAAGTAACGCTATTATTAATAGATAATTTACCCTTTTCTTGGTCAAAGCAGCTTACTAATAATTTCAACTATAATCTTTGGGTAAATAACAATGTTGGATGGTACGTAACGTATTGTCTATTTTATATTTGATATTTGACTTGCTTATTTGACCCATTATCCATGGGTTGGAGAATTATTTCATAACTAAAGGAATGTTTCCAAATTGGAATTAGGGGACTTGCACATTCTATACCTGATGCCACATACCTATTTGTCATAATTTATGATACGTTTCCAAACCCATATTAAAGGATATTCGGGGTTCGGGGACTCACCTTGTTTCCCGGCTTGCCATCGTTCGCGTAGCTCGCAGGACCGCTGCGGGTGTAGGAGCTCTGGTTGACGGGCTTGCGGTAGGCCACGTTGACCCCGCAGAAGGGCAGGTCCCGCTCCCAGCCCGTCCGGGGGTCACACTTAACGGACGCCGAGCCGAACAGCTCGTAGCCGGCATCGCACTCGTAGTGCGCCTCCGCGATCTGCGAGTCGGCGGTGACGGTTCGCACCTTGGCATTCAGCGGCACCGCTGGCGGACCGCAAACTGGAAACAAAGAGCAGAAAGTATTATATAGAGATGCGAACATGACAGAAGAGGTTTCATTTTAAGCTCGAATGTCCCCGCCATACACTGAGCGACCTAGGTCTGACGCAAGCAAGTATTTTTCAAATATAATTCAATGCCAACGCCCTTTCCCATTTCACAAACAATGCTATCCGAATACGGGTTGCATATTTGTTCTTTATATTAGATTATTTACTACTTAAGTTATATACTTTTAACATAATTTCTTTTTTTAAAGCTTTATGGAATAACTTTTGTTTTGACGTTGCAGTTTATCGATCCCTTTATGGTCCTAAAGTTAATATCTAAACGGTATCAGACAAATTTTAGTCTGATATTCAGTAATAATGAGCCTTGATTATTTTTGTGATCTTGCAATACTTTGTCAATAACCCAAAAATACTCGGAATCTAAAATATAGAGCATTTTTATACTCTTGCAGAGGGTATTATAATATCAGTCAAAAGTTTGCAACACATTGAAGGAAAGACAATAGAAAGACAACTTTTGGGAAAGTTTTAAACAGACAGCTTTTAAACTTAGGGACTAGTTTGCGTAGAAACGGACGGACGGACAGACGGACAGACGGACATGGCTAGATCGACTTTTCTGGTGATGCTGATCAAGAATATATATACTTTATAGGGTCGGAAATGTCTCCATCACTGCGTTGCGAATTTTTGAGTGAAATGTTAATACCCTCTGCAAGGGTATAAAAATGACAAAGTACTACATTCAGTTCCAGTAAGGAACTGGCATCAAATAAAATTTAATTCGCTTAAGAATCGCAATAGGAGGATAAATTGGTCGCCGGATAATGTCGCTTTTATATTACAAGAGCATGGGCTTACATGCTGGTTTTACAAGCATGTTTACATGTTTTTTAAAATCGGTATCTACTTCGCAAACATCTTAAAGCTTAGACTTCGGAAAGATTTGCTGAGGGTTCTCTAGGGTTTAGAGGGGAATCCAAAATTAATTAGTTGTTTTTGAAAAACCATTTTGGTTATCGTAAAAATAATTTGGATTTGATGACGTTATAGGAGTTATACAATGGATCTGTCCAAATTAAGTAATTTAAATTCAAGGGTATATAAGTAGATAAGGTTCCAGAAGACTACTTCCTAAAGCTGTCATAAAAATGTAAAAATGTATTACCAAGATTCTATATCAATTTGAGCTATTACTGATCCCTTTTCGTTTTTTTGACTTATAAGATTCGAGGAGGGTGTATTAAATGACACCAAAGTCAGGCAGTCTAATTAATTTCTGTCATATAAAGTATTGGTTCATCTTTTGAACTTATTTTGCAAAATTGACATTACTTCATTGCGAATTTAACGCTCATATAAAAAACCAAAACAAATGGTTTAAGCTGGTCCGATAGCAGGGCAGTGAGTAAAAACTGGAAAACATCTATAACTAGTTATGTATTACTATTTGGCATAACAAAATGAATTCCGTTGAAATGCATGTAAACGATATCTCACTAAATTAATATAGGCAGATAAAGATTACAGGGTGGAAACCGATATCTTGGCTAATTACCATATTTATGAAAGAGGATTTTCTTGCACTCTCTGTTAAAAGGGTGTACAAAAATATTTCGAGCACGGGGAGCCAAAAACCAGTTAATTCGGAGCTTGCTGGCCAATTCCTTATATAGAAGTTCGCAAAAATCTCGCCACTTTGCTGTTATTTCTGCGTGGGTATTTTCTTTATCTCTCACCTTTGTTTCCCCTGACCCATGCAAGACTATTTTTATTTTATAAACGAACAGTTTGAGCTAAGAACTTGTGAAAAGTATTTTCCTATTCCCATCATGAATATGCAGGAGGTGGGCCCATGTATTTTTTCTAAAATTCAGCGTTCACACAATTGTTTCCCCCAAATGGTGAGCATACGGCTAATTCTCAAAAAGTGTACATAGTTATGTATATTTGGGCCTCAGTAGTTTCATCGAGAATTAAGTGGCCATTAGTGGACCAGCGAAGAGTGCGAAACGGCTTGCAAACGTGTTTGGTAGCCAAGCCAAAGGGCCAGAAACAAAACCCAGTCTGTCTCCAAGGAGAACCGTTTTCTGAGGCGAAAAGTGGTTACGAAATCCGGAGTGAGGGCTGTGGCCTAGTTATTTATGCGTTTGCTGCTTTTTTCTGTGTTTTGGTTTTCATATACTCCCACAAAGACAGGCACCTGCAGCTCAAATTTAACAGTTTTTTTATTGGAATAGATTTGAGCCCAAAATATCAATTTGAGTACATGCATAAAACATAAACTTTTGTTTCATACTTCTCAAGTAAACTTAATACCTAAACAAACTCCAACGATAAAATCAAGATCTTTTCATGACCTTTACTATAGGAGTAAAATTCCCGGCACTATCACTTATTTTGTAATATCTTCTCTTGTCAATTACGAACAACTAAGCACATTTTCCACATCAGTGAATTGCAAAATGTGAAGGCATTAACATAAAAAAAATATAGTTTGGTATTTTTGCGATATTTTGAAACCTATTTCATAATATGTGCAAATATGTGTGTTTCTAAAATGTTGTTGCATTTTACATTCCCTTATACCTACAAAAATAAAATTTCTCGATGAGTACTTTTAGAATCCGAAGTGCAAATTACGCTTATCCTCCAAAACGTTAAAAATGTAGAACAGTTCAAAATTGTCTTTTTTTGTGCAAAAAATAATTTAATTTATTTGGAAAAAGTTGAATGTAATACCCATTCAAATGAAAGTCATCATATAAGAGTCACAACTGATTAATTTTAAACAAATCAATGATAAAGAAAGTAAAATACAATGTAATAATTCCTAATTCGGTTTTTCTAAATAACACATTTTATGTTTTTAGTACAGAAAATTTTATGTTTTTACTCAGAGAGAAAAAAAATGTTACATTAAATATTTGGATCTTTAAATTTGAAATGTATTACCATTAAACAATACTTGGAGATTGTTATTTGAAAAAAATGATTTAAAAAGTCATAATGGGCGGTCCATATATTATGTTATAATAGTTTTGGTATTTAATGACACCCCCTACCTAATGTTATTCGTCATACAAAAAAAAAACAAAAAAGTCTATATACGCTAAACCTTTTCGTAATGTAATATATGGACAAATAGCAGTGAAGGATAAAACTGAAAAAAATATTTTTTTAATGTTTCAGAAAACATTATTTAAAAACATGCACTGCAATAAAAAGTTATTTTCTTAAATACGACACATATTTCCAAGCGCATGAGTCTCACCAAGTAATGTGTAACAGTATTCGAATAAAAGAATCCGAAAATTCGGTATAAAGGGAGTCTGTTTATAAGTAAGGGGTCCTTTTAGCACCCTAAATACCCTAAAGTATCTTTAAATGAATAATAAATAAGAAAACCATTTATTATTAGGTAATGACAAGCTAATGAAACGTAGTGAGTTTAACACGTTGGATAAGTCTATAATGAATCAACATATTTACGAATGTATATATGCATGTTTTGAAGAAAGTGACCCCCAACCCAAGATCAAAATAAAATTGATGAGTCTTCAAAACAAGAAAATTAAGCCAGGATGACCGTCAAGAGAGAAAGGGAATAGTTTGAAAATTTTCTGTAAAAATTCCAAATTTCGGGATAATTTTAGGATGTCATTCGTGAGTCTTGGGACCAAATTCTTCTAAAAAATTGACAGGATTCGAAGTCATTATTGCTAAATAAACACAAGGGAACGAAATTGTTTCTTAAGAGTTAAACCTTAGATTTAATAGTGAACGGTCTGTAATTGAAGAGTTAGTTACTTATTTGTAACCTTTCCAAGTTAAAGTACATTTATGTAAAGCGATTCTATAATTTGTTTCCGTATATGTGTGTGACCAAAATACAAACACCTTCAAAAACAACGAAAAGTATGTTTATCCACGGGATTGTAATTTTTATCTTCCTACCCATAACAAAAATAAATAAATAAAAAAAAGGAACGCTACAACCGAGTGTCAAACTATCAAATACAATTTCATAACAATTATGACCCTAAATTGTAATTCCGGCGTTAAGGTTTATTTATCTGCTAGAGCTGACGTACACTCAGTTCAGATTTTACATAACGAGATTAAAGATCTTAGAACCAAGAGCCTAGTACTCGAGATATAGGACCACAATTGCTTTTAATCCGATCAAACTTAAGGGATATATATTTTTTAAAACAATGTCGTTCAATACTATATACATAATAAAACTTAGTAGTTTTAATATAAAAAGTAAAAGAACGAAGTCGGTCTAGTGTATACTCGTATATTTATATATGACTTATGCTATAAGCATATTAATATTAGCTAATTCATTTGCCTTGCATCTGCAAGGGCTTAAAAGCTTCGGATTGCTGAAATCAACTTTATTTCTTGCTTTAAATTGAAAACAGTTAGATCTCGTATTCTTTGGAGATGTTATGCTTCGCACGAGAATTTTGCATATGTGCGTTCTTCGGAGTGGCAGTGGCTTGGAACTAAGCCATCAATATTTTCGGGCTGCAGCTGTTGAGAAAAAGCGGCTTTGCGAAAAAAAACAGCTAGCGCAGCTGCCACGATGATGTTATTTTTTCCCAACAGCCCAAAAGCTGTTATTGTTATGAGTTTTGGATCGCATTCATCCGGTTTTACTGGTGTCAATGCTCTTCCTACACACTCCGATCCATCCTCCTCCTCCGAGAAGGGAGATTTCTGGAAGGGCGTGGCAGGCAGCGAAACCGAAATAAAGGAAATTGTGTTTAGAGTCACAGAATGCATCGCATTATTCAGACTTGCTTTGAAAGACCCACAGTGGGTATCAGGGATCAAAAGTGTATATTAAATCAATAAGGCACAGTGTGCGAACATCATTTTATACACTTCCTGAGGGTATTCAAATTTAAGTCAATAAATTGAAACGCAGGGATATAGTTTATATTTATAAAGTATTTTTATTTTTGATCTGCATCAACAGTCGAGTACATCTAGCCATGTCCGTCCCTTCTGCGCAAACTGGGCTCTAATTTTAAAAGTTATAGAAATAAAACGATAAAAAAAGTGTGTTTTTCATTACAGGTTACTACCTACATATGTATATAAGTCAGAACGTGCCGGTTTAAAAAAAATATAGTCGAAAATATATTTTTAAAAGATCATAAAGATATAGACGACTTATCATGGATCTGCGATATGAACGAAGTCCACGAAAATGGGGACAACTTATAATGTCATTTTAGTTCAAGTAGTACGTTTTTAATTTCATAAAATTCGGACATCCATATCATACAGCTGCTATAAGAACGATCGAATAGTTACCAGGAAAATCGACATAGCTCTGTTGTTTTGAAACATAGAAAATCGATATATAACGTTCTTGGCCATGATATGGTCGTTTTTTTATAGAATAATACTTTTCATTTCAGTGTTAAACAATATTTTCTCGAATTCTTAAATTTTTTATGGTAAAAGATAAATCAACGTTTTGTATTACCTATTGGTAATACAGTAAAAAACCATTATTGTTTGTTTTCTAAATTGTTTCCCAAAATAGGGATCTCCGATCCCACTGTGCTATTGGTGATTCAAAACTATTTTTATTGCTCTTTAGTTTGGGTCCAGTTTTTTTTAGCTTCACGGATCTTAAGTCAAGGATTATACACGCTGAAGGTCTTCAAAAAAACGCATAAAAATAGTATTTTTGAGAGTGGGAAGGCTTCTCTGCCCAACCTCGATTATCTCGAGGAATACAATACATATTTTACCAATAACAAACATCTAAGTTAGGCAATTAAAATAAACTTTTGATTCCATTGAATGCAAATCCCGATTGGTTTTCTGACCTCACGACTGACTTGCGAAAAGATCTGGTTATTGGCGTTTGTGAGGTAAATACCTAAATATGACACTGTTCGTCGATATGTTTACTGTTAGAAAGGTGTCCCGATTGCCGATGTGACAACATCGGGGGCCGATCATCCAACGCCAATCGCCAAGGGAAATTGTAATTTGGGGCACGTAGGGGGGCGCAATACCTGTAAGCTCGTAAACGCGGTGAAATGTACAAACGCAATCACGTATTGCAAGACAGAAAGACGGCAATACGGCAAGACTCCAAGTCGACGACGTGAACTTGTGAAACTTTGAGGCTTGAGGTAAGAATGTCACAAGCAAAGTGGCTTCCTCAAGACGACAACATGGCCAAGACTCGAATACATCAGCGCAGAAGTCGTTCAACCACACCGACTGAGCCCGAACTCGGAAACTTTCACTGCTTCTCTCCAGCTGGTTGTCCATTTCTCCGCCCCTCCTTCCACGTGACCCAAAAGAGTTAGCCCCATTTATTCCCTTAAAACACAAACAGGCCGGTGCCATCCGCTTATGTTTTATTGCCGTTTTGAGTGGGGCTGTGAAATAATGTTCAATTCAATGCCTGCATAACATGGGATTCATTTCGCAAATGGTTTTAAATACTGCAACAGCAAAGCTTTCAAATAATAGTTGGTTTTGGTCAGCAAAATGCACTAAAGTGCTTGCCCATCTCGATTTGATACTTATTTCTAAAGAACTTGGGGCACAACTTTTTAAATTTGAATAAAATGAGTCTAATAAGTAGTGCTCTAGATATTCAAATATTTTCGTGATTTTAAAGAAAGATCCACGAAATGTTTTGTTTTATATTTCCGCAATCAATTGAGGCCACTGAACTCGTTAACGTAACTCATAAAATCTTCGCACATAAAAAAAAAGAGAAAAACAAATGCAATAGCTGTAAAAAAACACTATTCTTATCAACAAATTTTTAAAATAATGGCTGGGCTAAATTGATTTAAGAATTTTCGGTCTTGATTTTTCGGCAAGACTTTCTTTCTTAAACTACAAAACCAACAATAATATAAGAACAATTTATTCAGAACAAAATTGATCTTAAATTAATAGATATTTATGTTTTCTACGTTTTCAATAATATATATTATATTTAAAAAAAATCAAAGGACCATCAATTTTTTAGAAAACCGAAATGCTTTCATTACTTTATATCAATATATAGTAGTTTTACAGACTATAACATTTGTGTTATAGCCTCAAAAAAAGGGTATATAATCATCGGTTTTCCAATGTTAGCTTTCTTATCTTAAATGACACAGTAAGCTTAATTAGAAAGATGGATTTTAAGATCGTATTTAATTTTTATAAAACAAAAATAGACTAATTGTATTTAGTGGCAGGAAAAAAGTATTTATTTTTATTGGTTCAAATATATTTAGAACATAATCAATGTACAAAGTATTTGTATTAATGAGCATCAACTGCCGGTTCGATCAGGTCATGACTGTATTTTTATGAGAAAAACACAAATAAATTATAACTTTTTTGTTTCTAAGGTGTGGTATTTGCGATATCACGCTTTGAAGAAAATCATGACTTTAAATCGTTTTATTTCAAACATCTTTAATAGGATGATTTCCATTTAATGAGATGCATAGCACATGAGAGCTAAGATGCGATTCATTGGATTGCATTTTAATTACAACAAAAATGAAGTGCAATAACATAATAAAAGGTAAGTTTAAGTAAGTATCTTTTCGCTTCTCCACATATTTACTGGCCTTTGGAAACTCGAACATATGCCAGAAAGTAATGGAGTTCTTTACATATAGATTATAGACATAATTTATATAGCACACTAATTTTATGTAATTACAGCACAGTTTTCCTTCCGAATAAAGGTAATATTAAAGTGAAGTGCAATTAGTAAGCTGTATATGTATATTATATAAGATAGCTTAGTGGATAGCTCTGCATATAAATATATGCTCATTTATAGCTTTTAAGCAGAGCATAAATGCCTTAGGTATATAACTTCTGGGCAAATTTGGAAGGTCCCTCCATTTCGATTTAACTTTATAAACGCCGCAAACCGATTTGACCAGTGAGTTTGAAATAAATACCGACCTACTTACGATGTCCCCAAGACAGACCAATGACTTGAGCAAATGACTTTAAAAATTCTCACAATGGTGACCCCGTTTAACGACTCGAATAAATGACTTCAAAAGTTCTCATGGTGGTGACCTCATTTAGTGGTGCTAATTGGAAAATAGAGTGCATGGGCGAGTGGGAAAGCCAAATATTTGGGCCAGCTCTGCTGGATGCTTTTAAAAGCCCGAGTTGTTGAACTTACTTTGGCAATTTCCAGCTGTGCACAGTACAAGCAGCAGCAGCAGCATAATGGGGATCGGGGGCATTGCATTTGGAAGAGTCATGGCTCTTTTCGGAGCCACCAGTGAGCCACCACGATGGTTACGATGGTTACGATTACTACGATGGGAGGTTGCGAACAATAAGCTGCAGCAAAACATTGTTCGCCGTTCGCAGCTGATAACTTTCCCGCTGCTGTGTTTCCGATGCCGATGCCGATGCCGATGCTCCTGGAGTTGAGGTGGCCGGAGTTGATGATGCTGTTGATTATAATGGTAGTGCCGTTGGTGAGGCTGCTGATTAGCTCGGGCCTTAGAGGTGTTGTTGTGGCATCGCCAGCGATTAATTTATGCACACACTAGGCGGTTATTTATATTTATATTCGTATTTATATTATGAAGATATATGCACATGTGTGAGTACGCATGGACATGAGCGTGTTGCGTTCATTAAGGTTTCACTTTGCATTCACACTGAATTTCCACCGCCTAATTACGATGTTTTATAATACCGCATACTGCATACTGCATAAAGCCAGGCACATTGTGATAATCGTGAAAATCGGACGGTCGGCCGTTGACTCCTCCCTCACCTGTCCGCCGTGGCCGATTCCGATCGATTCCGATCGATTGCGACCGATTCCGGTCAATTGCGACCAGATCGAAACCGCTTTCCTAAGTTCCCATACTTTAGCGGCTGACCGCTCGACTCGACTCGATTCGGCCACACTCGATTGCTTCGATCGGAAAAGTAAAAGTAAACTTTAAATGGCTTCCCTTTTCGGGCTGAAAGCCTGGCATGAATATTCAAAAGAATTAGCGGACTGCAGAGAGCGAATGTGTGCATAGACACGAATGAAATGGCCTGAGGGCGAGTTATTTTGGAGTTGCTTTCAAGGTTGCTACTGCCACGGCTTTGTGTAGTTCGTAGAGTGTTTATATTCGGATCGGGGATCGGATAAATGCTGCCAGCAGAACCCACTTTGACGGTTTCACTCCGCCGGGGGACTTGGAACTGGGGACTCGAAACTGGGCACCATCCGGTGTTCGTATCGCAAGCAACTTTCGTGCGAGCGTATATATCTTTCACTAATTATCGGCTACTGCTGCGGTCGTAGCCTCTGGTGAAGAGATCCGAGCTTAGGAAAGTTTCGGCCCCAGTGAGCTTGGCTCTGAATCGGAATCTGGGCGATCGGCGGAATCGGCGGAATCGGCTTGGGCACTCTAATTCGATATCGGTGGTGCTAATTTGAGCCATGTGTGAAAGTACACGGCTGCGATGCTGGCGAACTAGAAACAGAAATATTGGGGCACACACTAACACTCAATCAAATCGAAAGACTTGTGCGATCCGAACCGTTCCCGATTTCATTTGCATATCCACGTACGAGTCGTGAGCGGGCAACAGTCATACCACAATATACAGACAGTACACATGGGCATGATTCAATATGACCGAATTCAGCTATTCTGGCTGCCATGGGCGTCTCTCACTCAGCTGAGTCTCTGACCAGTTCACACAAAACAAAACCACTGGAACAAAAAGCACAAACGGAAAGCAAGCCTTCGCAGCGCGGCTTGGATTGCACCTTCAGTCCGCAGGAAAATGGAAAAATTAATGGCTACCTATGAACGTGAACTTATTTCTCGTTTAAGCGACCTGGCTGCATTTGCACGAGTTAGCGCTGCTGCTACTGCAACGGCGAAACAAAAACCGCCGTTTTCCGATCCGAACTCCCAGCACGTCTGCTCGGAATGAAAGTTGACTTATAACTGGTTTTACTGTCCCACAGAAGTTACCAACGAACCACTACACAACACCCGACCAAACCCGATCCGTTCCGACCCGAGTTGCGCTGAACTGGCTACTGCGCATGTGCAGCGACGAGCGCATGAGCCGACTTGGATGCGGAGTCTTGGATGGCGCACTGTGGGTGCCATCCACCAGTAGTTTTTAACTTATTTTTTATCTTTAAAAATCCATTATACTTAGCGTGAAAGATATTTCAAGCGTTTCCGCGTAACGAAACTCTAATAATTTCCTGAGTCATAGCGCTTAGAAGTAGTTTTTTTCCATTGATGATTTGGTATTTTTTATCAAGCTAACCAGCATAACATTACCAAGTCTGGAAATTCGATGTTACATTCTAGATATATTCCTTATCATAAGCAACTGTTCAGATGCTAGGAATTTCTGTCATTGCCTATCTTTATGGGAAATGTAGTTCTTTTTATACCCTTGCAGATGGTATTCCGATTTGGATCCAGAGCTTGTTACGCAGTGGAGAACATTTTTATATAAATATACATATATATTCTTGATCAGTCCTTATGTCTGTCCGTCTGTTTCTATACTGTTTGCGAGCTCAGATAAACTGCTGGTGACTTGAAACTTTCGCAATTGTATTTGAAAAGTTTGAAAATAATAATAATTTAATAACATAATGTTTTTATCCTATTATTAGGATAATACTTAATATCTTGAGTTTTTTCAATAATGGATTACTATATCCTATTAACGTCATTTATCTGCTTTACTGCCCGTATGGTTCTATGCAGATTATTCGCGCAGTGTATGCTGTCAACATGTAACTTTCCAAATCGTATTTTTTAAATGTATGAAGATTTTATATCATTTCGGATTTATTCATAAGTTGAGTAATCTTAGCGCTCAATTTTGCCGAAGATAGCTTCCGTTCTCTTTTGGAATATTTTATAATATTCCAATTCTGACAAAATTTCCAATATTAAAAGACAATACGAAATGGTAATTCCGAAGTTTTATGCTTTTTTCTTCCAAAATAACAAATTTGACTTGATTTTTCATGTGACATCTTTTGGATATTTCCGACTAATCCACACGCAATCTGCATACGGAAGTGCCGATATCATTTCAGTTGAGTAAGGTAATTATTTTGGACAGTAGATGTGGTCGTTGGCCCCATAGTGCACCGCCGCCGCCATAAGGTTGATTGGTCGGTTCCCTGCTTGGCTGACCGATCGTCTTATACACTTGACAACATTCATAACATTCATTTCAAAATATTGTACTTTTTCCCATTATTGTAAAAGAATCGCACAATTTTAGAGCTTTGTTTCCCAGTTTCCCTTTTTCAGCAAAATGTGCATTAAAGGAACTTGGGCAACTTAGAAGTTCTCCCACACTTATCTTAACAGCCAGATCCGAAAGCGACCTTTACAGTTATTAGCTTATAAACCAGTTCTGAGCCGAAAGATACTTAATTGTTTTAAACCAGAAAAATGTATATTTTTTATTTATCATTGTAGACGGCAGTTTACGTAGTGACGAATCGCACTTCGTATGGCCGCAGAATTAAATATTTGCTACGATGGTTCCATCAAAACAAACAATATATTGATCGAAAGGTATTGTTATCCTCTTTGAATAAAACTTTCATACTTTCAAAATAAAGCTATTTAGGAGTCGACTAATTTGGAAGAAAGGGGGTGAAAGTAAATAGGTTAACTTTAGAAAATTCGAGGTTTGTATATAACGTTGTACTTGCTTACGCAAATGTATAATCTTTTTTTTGTCACAAAATATGATATCTTAAGTGTTGGTTCTTGAAGGTGCGATCGTCACTATTTCCTTATCTCGTTTACATTACATTTCGTTTAAGGTATATTTAAAGAGATCCGGATCCCAGAACAATCTCCGTGAGATCAGCTCTGTCGTTGTGTTTTACTTCATAAAATACATTCTTGAATCGCCGGACCGCTTTTCTGAATCAACTTGGTAGTCATTAGACTTTTATGAACCAACCCCAAAAAACGTTAAATAACAATTCATTTAGCTTTCTTGTTTGCCACTTTAGCAACAGTAAATTAAGAAATACAGTTATATAAAATACATATTAACTTCAAATTATTACAATTAATTCATGTTAGTAGTTACTCATCGGAGCACCTAGAAAGGTTCTTATTAATTTACGGATCGCTGTCAGCAACAAATGCGATTACTCTGACTAAATCGGTAGCCAAGCCTAGTTGCTATATTATAACTGTTCATACAAATAGATATGCAGCACAATAAATAAAATAAAATAGTTTTTACAAGTGTACCAGACTCATTTACCGCACGGTAGGGTAGTTCGGTTTGTTTTCGCTGGTCGAAAGACCATGATGTCTGGTCTGTCATGGAGTAGCGTTGTTGCCGCCGCGAAATACAATATGCGCAATCGCAGAGCTTTACACAACTCGCACGAGAGTCGACTCAAGCGTTCCATGTACTGCCCTCCGCGGAAGTCTACCCAGTCTTTAAGCCCCAAATTCGGGGCTAAACACTGCCATATATTACACCCTTCTCTGAATTCATTTTGCCTTCATACTGTGTTCTGATGGAGCAAAACATTATTTGTAGTAAACCAATTTAAGTTACTTTTAGATACATTTTTATTTTGAAACAGCATTTTCTTGGCCCAAGTCGAAATCAAACGTTTTAAGCTGCTTCGAAAATGGTCTGATGAACATATGGTATATATGCTTGTACATACAAAACCGTACAAACTTTTACCGCCAAAAAATGCTCTGCACGAAATTTGTGTAAATTTTGCAATTAGCGGGGGCGAAAAGGCGCGTGACCAAAATCAGAAACAAACTTGATCTGCGCTAGCATCACAAAAGCATTGGTAATAAATCTCTACCCTACGGTGTTCATAGGGATGTTTTGGCTGAAAGAGAATTTATTAGCGTTATAAACACAACATAGTCAAGCTTTCAACGGGTACAGAGTGAGTGGGGTAATAAAGTGATGTAAACTGACTACCGTTTTTACTCTTATCGTGCAGAAATGATAAAATTTTGACAAAATTACCCTTATTCTATTTAGACGAGATATGGCCTATTGAAAATTCTTCTTGACAGGCCTTAATTTTAAGATACGCCCCACAAAGACTCTTTTTTTCAGCAGGATTTATATTCAATTTAAAATGTTACCATCATAGAATGAATTAAGACATCAGTGTCGGGTGTTTAATAAAAAAGACAGATGCCTTGGAAACCGAGAAAAAAATAAGTGCTTAGATATTATAATTGAAAACAACAGAATATAAGAAAAAAGACAGATGCCTTTGCAAACGATAAAAAAGACGATAAGACGTTTAGAATAAGGGCATACTATATGTACATATACACCAAAACATTTAACCATTGCCATGGTTCTCTTGAAACTGAATTTTTAAGTTGCGGTTTTTTTTTAATTATTGCAATCAAAATGTATTTTAAATATATAAGTTTTTATTCAGTATCACACTTATAAAGATTCAGAAATTCCATACCTGTAAATATATTATCTGGACCTCGAATTCTTTAGAGCTTTCTAAACAATTTTTTACCAATATGTTGTATTTTTTATGTAAGTCTTAAAAAATATTTTCTGAATCGTAAAAAATAATTTTCTGTCGAGCTATATTGAAAAACAACATGAAATAGAAAGAAGACTTTAGGAACACTTTTATCCAGACAGCTTTAAAACTGAAGTTTGCATAGAAAATTGACTTGGTTAACCGATTTTGAAGAGATATATGATTTATATGATCGAAAATGTCTCCTTTACTTAATCGCCACCTTCTGACTGAAATTAAAATACACTAGGATGTTTTTTAAACATTTTTTTTTAACTGCAGAGCGTATTTTTATATATTTTTTATCAATACTTTCCATTTATTTACATGTTTTTCTGGACTCCAACGGTACTGACCATGACTGACATTTTCGAAAAAACCCAAGATGTCAGCCAATACCTCAAAAAACTTGTTCCTTGATAAATCGCGTTTTCTTTAAAATTATATTTAATGGGGGTGAGCTTTGGTCACTAAACTATTGAGGATAATTAAATCGATTTGTCGATTTAAGGGCACTAAAGTAGTGAAATAAATTCTAATAACAATTGCAAGAATTATTTGCGAATAAACTTTTGATCTTTAATTACGTGTTTTAAGAAATATAGCATAGTGGCACCCAAAGACTTATTAAAACATTTTTTTTGCTTATAAGATTTCTTAGTCACGGCAATATTAGTATTTTGACCAATGAATATAACTAATAAATGCAAGTGTATTCAAATTTTGGCTTGCCGAAGACAATATCTCGTTAATATCTCGTTTTTTTCTTCCATTGGTCTGTAATTTTACTGGCTAGTTCGGTCTCAATACAGTAGCCGAACCCATGTGCCAGTTAATGAAAGACGTAAGGCGATAATACCCGTACTAAAACTGGATTACTATAGGAGCCGTGTTCTGTTCAATTGCGATAATTGGCATGACCATGCGGTCTCAGCCGTCAACTGTGGCAAATAGTCCAAGTAAAAAGCGGCGAACGGACTTTCTGATTACGTTTCCATACTTGTCCTAATTCGAGGTCCATGTACCGCAATGACTGGTGATGTTTGGCCACTGGGCCTCTGAAACTTTGAGAAGTCATGAAAATATCTTCCAAACTGGCGATCTCCAAACTAACAGTTCGAAGTCACCGGAAAGGGGAAGCCAATTTAGGTTTGTGAAATGAAGAACACGCAGTTTTATGTGGGAAGACGGCCTTTTGGTGTGTTTTGAAGATTGGGTCTGTCATCGAAATATTTACGGCTCTTGGCCAGTCTTTCCCATCGCGCATGATTGGCAATTTATTATTCCGCAATGTTTCGCTGGGTGCATTGGTCCGTTGCCAGGCTTTGTCGTCATCTTTCCGTCAAAACAGTCGCCCTTTTCCGAGCTGACGTCAGTTATGGTCTTTTGAACCGACTTTGCAATGCTTCAGTTGGCAGGTGTTATTTAACATTTTTACTCATGATATAACTGAATTAACTGCTAAATGCAAAGACAACTAAAAAGCAATTCAACGCTCTTGAAATCGAGGGCCAAAAAAGAGTGGCCAGCGAAAACAAAAGCATAGTGCACATATAAAAATCAACGTCTTAAGTTAGTTGACTTACTAACTTGAGCAGAGCTTTTTAATACTGGTCAATCTATGGCAAAAGCTCTGATCAGGGGTACACCAAGCGTGCTTTACTATTAGAAGCGACACCGAAAAACGAAATACACCGTTAACCCGTTACCGCACAGTGTTCTAACTCATGCAACAGGTAGAAGCAAAAGTTTCAGAACCTTTAAAGAGTATGTCTATATATATTCTTTATAAGCCTCAACTGTTCACGACCAACATCTTGTCATGCAAATCGAATAAGTTTTAGAAGAGTTCCAATATTACACCGTTATACTATTTGTAAAATAGTGTGTATCTTAAAATCGACCACATGTATATATTTCGTTTTAACTTAATAGGTGCACAGGAAATGTTAAAATTGGATATCGATAAAATACAGGCTATGCTTGATGGATTTCCAATCATGTTCAGCTACAGTAAAGATACAGTAAATCATTAACAAAATAACTGAAATCACATATTTTAAAACACGTTCGGGGAATAACATTGACACCAACTTATTTGTGGTGCGTTTAGATACATACAACTGCGGGCAAGATAATAGTAATATTTTAAGTGGGCAAGCAAGAAATGTTAAAGAGCAACTTTACGAAAACTTTTGTATATTTTTGTAAAGGTAATATCAAATTAATACCGTTTAAAAATAGTGATATATTTTTTTTGCACATTTATAAATTATTTTAATTTAATTAGTTTTAACAAATTCATTTCGACACTCATCTTGAACTTTACTAACCAGCAATAGGAAGACTAAATACAGATGAAATAAATTTCTTATGCCGAGGTCTCCATATCTCAAACTTGGTTTGGTGGATCGAGTTAGGAAGTGCAACTTCAATATTAAAAAAATTGTAATCCTGTACAAAGTACAAACTAACAAATACTTGTAGTAGTACATATTTGTAAAATAATTTGCATTTAACAATAACATTAACATTAACATTATTTTGTTTTGTCCCTGAATACTTTCGAACTCATCTGAATGGTTTTGTGCTTATTGGATAACATTTTTTGTAGTAAAGGACGCTGTTCAAGTAAAAAAAAGCTTTGAACCACCTGGCTATAAAACCCAGTACGAGAACACACATTTGTGTTCAGTGCACTCACGGTCTGAGCCTGGGGTGGATGTGTGTGTGAGAGCGGGGTGATCGCGAGTGCCAGGTGTGCCAGTGTGTGTTCGCTGTATTCAGGTATTCAGGTATAAGCGAGCGGTTTCTGAGTTTTCCGTTTTCTGTTTTCTGTTTTTTGTCTTCTGTTTTTTGTTCGAGCGACCTACGAGAGCATGAATAAGTGGGAATGGATCGCTTAAAGCGCTCGATCGTCGGCGTGCCAGTGAGTATTATTTTTAGTTTGTTTTCGCCTCTTGGTGCGTACAGTTGCAGTGGGCAGCGGCGGGCTCCAATCCGATTTCAGTTCCGTTCCGTTCAGTTCGATTTTGTTTTGATTTCGCTATTGCTGCTCTCCGTTCTTTTCGGTCTGCCGTGGACTCCGCTTTCCCCGCCTCCACCACCACTCCAATCCATCCAAGCGATCCGACTTTCGTTTTTTGTGACCATCGGGTTGGTACGAGTTGCTCTGCTCTTTATAGAGTTGTAAAGTTTTGGCCTGGCATATTCACACAACAAAACAAAAATGTGCTGCTCACTTGTGTGCCCACGAGGCCGTCTCTCTAAATAGATCAAAAGAAGAGTTTGGCAATCGGAGATTCGATTGTACAACAGCTAAAATATTACTATTTACACCACCGAGCGGAAGCCTGTTCAGCGGCCCATAACAGAACCCACCGTTTCAAAATTCCATCGGCTGACAAACCCAACCTCATCTCGCCCAAAGGCGAGTTGGCCGTTCTCTGGAATTTGTGAATAACTATTTTCCCCTGCTCGGCGAGAGCTGACTTAGACGCCCTGTGCTGGAGCATCAATGATGCCAACGACCTATTTTAAAACCGGAAAAATACACGAAACCGGAAAAAAGCACTAATCTAAAGAAAGGTTTTGGCGCCGGTCCTTTTCTTGAATAGCCTTTCTCCTTCATGTCCGAATTGTTTTCGTTCTGACTTTGGTTTAGTACCATACCGAGCTCAGATACAAGATATAAAAACTTAATCGTGTGATAGATAAGGTAGAGTTTATAATTGATTTCAAATACTGTATCTCGGTTTAGCACAAAAGCGTATAAAACAACAAAATATTATACCTTTCTTCTAAATAATTTAATAATTTATAAGGAATAAACAAATCTTAAAAAACCATGTTGCAATTTAAATTATAAAGAAAGTCTTACCAAATTCGTATATAACGATTAGATTTAATGGTTATTTACACACATGTACACATATTGTAAGGCAAGTAAGTTATAGCGATTTGTCCAGATTCTCCCAATGTTGGAACGCTCGACCCAATGACAGCTTTCAAATTAGAAACCGATTGTGGAAATCGCATAAAAGTATTATATCTAGGGTTAATGAAGCTAATCGACAAAGTTCCGAGTTACATACGTTTAAACTACATGTAATAGGAAGTGGCATGTTGTGAAAGTTTTAGACAGACACAGAGAAAATGACCTTGCTGATATCGAATCGGCAGGGGATGCTGATAAAGACTACACGTTTATACTTTACATGGTCGAAATGTCCCCAGCAGGTTATAATAGTCCAGATTTTTCTAGACACTAGTACACAAATAAAAGTAAAGTTTGAGCTAAAACAAAACAACCATTACACATCTATTTGCTTATTCAAAATGTCAGTGCACATATAATGCACTGAACACCTGGAATCTCATTGTAAATTCATTCGACGACTTATTTTTCGTTTCAGCGCATGAGGCCGAGGGGAATATGTCCGTTGCACCTGGAGCGGTGCTTTCGCCTGGTATAATCGCAGTTCGGGAATGCCCCTTTAGCCAGGCCACGCCCACCAGGCAGCCATGCCAGTGCAGCCAGTCCGTCCCGTGAGCACCTACGACAACTTGGGCGTCTGCCAGCCGAGATCTCCGGGCGCCGGGATGAGTGAGCCGGAGATGGAGATGGAGCCGGAGATGGAACTCAGTGGCAGCCACAACGGCACCAGCAACAGCATTGCCGCTGTGAAGGCGGCCCTGAACGACGCCAAGTCCAAGTTCTTCGGGATCAACAACTATGAGTCACCGACGATCGGCCAGAGCGCTCAAGTGCCGGCCGTCCAGCCGGAGCCGAAGTACCAGAATGTGCCGCAGCGGGACGAACCTCCGGCAGTGGCTGCCCCAGAGCCATCGCCTCCGTCGGCTCCTTCCGGCGATCTGACCATTGGAGCCGGACCAGGGAACAGGGCACTGCGCTATGCCACCACCTACGAACAGATTCCCCTCAGCGACTTGGAAACTCCGCAGTCGTCGCAGGTGGGTGAGCTAATCGCTGGCCTGCGCCGAAAATCACTAATTGAGTCTCCCAAAAAGGCCGTTTACATGAGCACCACCGTTCCGCAAAACATGAAAGGCATGAAGATCGCCGGCCGACATACGCCAACCCGGAACAGCCTGAGGCACAGCCGGATGATCGTTGTCAATCACAAAAACCACGACAGTACGTTTCCTCAATCTCTTATTTAGACATTCTGCGTGGGCGTCCACACAGTCATCTTTAGTTGGGAACAACCATTCTTGAACTTTAGCTCAAACTTAAGTCACAAAAAACTTACATATATCAAGGGGGTTATTTTCTTAAGCTCAACGGTTTATACAAATTCAAAGCATACTCGTTGAGCTTAAAGTTAAGAGACAACAGAAACATAAAATAATAAAATGCGATATTCCTTTTATATAGAAGATAGAGTACACATCAATTCGGTACTCATGCTAAAAAGAGACATAATTTCCCAAAACAAAAATATGGGCTTATAACCAACAAATCAATCAATCATTGCTAGAATTTTTCACAGTTTTGAAGACCTTATGTTGTTAATGAATTCTTCGCACAGCTTAAATAACACTCCTTAACACCCTTAATGTTGGGTTTTATTTATGTAAGCATACATTCCTTATATATTTGTAAGCTAAATCCAAATCTAACGCTGAAAATGCTTATTAAATTACCCAAGTCCTGACCTAATTTAAAAACTTTATGAATCTATTAGAAATGTATAATTTGAATTATGTGCAAAAAAAAGGCAAATTTTGTAACACAGTGTAATTGGTCATTTGTGAAGGTTAATTAATTTACTTTCAGTTTGATTGTGATAAGCTATTACTGACAACAAAATTTATTCAAAGCGACAATTTATTCTATACGCAAATTTTAAATCGTCAAAACCATAATACCCTTTGCAAGGGTAAACAACAGAAATGAATGTTATTAATTATCAATATCACTGTTCGATTTTCTTTGTGCAGGTCTCCAAGCCACCTACATACGGAATCTAAATATTTCGCGACAACTCCTAATTATGCAATTAGCTGTTGGCTTGCTCATCGTGGGTCTTGCCGCTTGGATACTTATTCTGGCGCCGAGCGCATCAATACTGATCAACCCGTATCTGAGTGGTCTGTCGGTAAGTTAATAACTAAAGTCTTGTATGTGGACATGGTAGTTACACACTTGTATATGGGAGAAAGTTTAGGAGGAGTCTTAAAACTTTCTCAGGGTTTGCTTGTACCCACTTCTAACGATACTTTTTGTAAGGATAAGCATTTTTTAAGGATAAGCATGTTTTCATAAGTAATTAGAGACATGAATTTTAGTGAATAACAAAGCTTAAACATATTTCGCATTGATGGATTTACCTTTTCAGCTCCTGTTGGCCAGTGTGGCGGGTCTCATCCTGCTGCGAAGGGGCCACAAATCAGACCACAGACCACCGAACAGCTGCTACAAGGTCCTGCTGGCCGAGTCCTACGTGTTCACCGCCTTGGCCCTGATCTTCTGCTGCCTGGCACTCGTCTGCGCAGCCATCGAGTTCGCGGAGCTGGCCTCCTCTGCGGATGAAGGGTGCGGACCCACGTCCAGCTCGCTGCTGAGCTACCACAACTGCACCTGCTTTTCGGCGGACGAAGGTGTGGCCTCCTCCGAAGCCCCACCTCCACTTCCATCTGTCCAGGAGCCACCGCAGTACGTTTCACAATGCAAATATTTTGTTATAACGCTAAAGCATCTGTTTCAGGAGCGCCGGATGTGGACAGATTCGAGCCGAATGGAAGTATCTGCTGGCCTTCTCCATGGCGCTGAACACTCTGGGCATAGTTGCAACATTCTTATACATAACGCTATTTATTTGTTGCCACCGCAACAGGGAACATTTTTACACGTCTGTGTAGGGAAGTTTACACCTAGGTTATCACTTTACTTTTATATATTATTTAAATTATTATGGTAACTGATAAACAATTTAAAATAAATAATTTATTTATAATAACACCATCTCAACCTGCATATAACGTGTAAGACATGAAACTAACGACTTTGACAAAAATATTTGGTGCTTTACTTATAGTTGCTTATATAGCCAATATAAATAATATAACCAAAAAATTGAATGGCATAATACAGTCCGCTGTTCTTTTAAAAAATACGTAATACTTTATATAATACTATATATGGTACTATTATAGATCCAATTTGAAACCAATTTGACGTACCAGAGTTGCGCATATAATCATTAACATTGTTTTTTAAATATAAATAATAAAAGTAATGCAAATAAAAATTAAATTAAAAAAATTAACTTCTGTAAAAAAATATTTCATTAGTTTGTTAAAAGAGTAATGCTATTAAAATTATTTTTTATTACATTGCCAAAAAGTAATGCCACTTCATTAGCACTATTTTTCTCAATGCTAAAAACGCTTTTATAAGCATTACTTTTTTATTTCTATTGAAATAACTAATGCATTACGAAAGTATTTTATTAGTCAGAACTTTGTAAGGTTTTAAAACTCAAATATTTTTTGTAATCGCGTCAATAAGCTTAATCAAAGTTCAAGAAACAAACATTCGACCAGGCTGTTAACGGTATACTTTATAGGGTTGTTTATTCGCTGTACATGTTAAAATGATGCAAAATGCATACAATAAGGTAAGCGACTCAGCTTTGGTTATGATTAAGTTGGTGCATACCCAAAAATATCATTTATTCAGGCTTTTTAAAATCCACTAACTCCCCCTGGCTTCCGAAAATCGGAGTTCACCCAGATTGTGCCATTCTGTTGAGCGATGCCGCAGATGACGGAGCCGCGGCTTTCATATCTCTCACACCGGTGTCCCCTGTGCTGCAAGCTCTCCACGTGGCTTTGGAGCAGTCCATACTCGTAGAGGAGCACGTTGGGCAGCATTTGGTGATGGATGCGGCTGGCATCGATGGCGGACTTAATGTGCGCGTTCTGCCAAAGGGTTCGGACGAGGAGCGGGAAAAGGGAGGAGATTATTTTGGTGCCGCCAGCAGCACCCACAACCAATCGAACTTCGCCAGAGGAGCGGCTTGTGACTATGACCGGACTCATCGAGGACATGGGACGGGCGGAAGGAGATACACCATTTGTGCCAGAGACGAATGGCAAGTCAAAGTAGTTTTTAAGCTTTTCAATGGAGAAGTCCGACATGGCGTTATTAAAGATCACACCAGTGCGCCTCCCTGTGCGTCCACTACCGAAACTATATGGAAAATGTGGTTGGTTCACAAATATCTATTAAATATAGGACGGAGGTGCTCACTAGAAATTGATGGAGCTGGTGACTGAAACAGCATCGTTCCCAAGCAGTACTGAGGTGTGGGCAGTGCCGTGCTCATCTCGAATTTGTATCCCCGATGCAGCTCCGTAACGCTCAGAGCTGTTGAAGGTCTGGGAGTCATTAATTAGCTTGGCTATGGAGTTCGCGAATTCGTGGCTGGTGAGACTCGCCAGAAACTGTTTGAGAAATTAAAGAAAGCGGTAGGTATATAAAATGTTATGATTCATGAAGTCCAATCCTTTAGTAAAGGGATAACATTTTCAAAAAGTATCCTAAATGCATTTTTTTTTTTGCAAGTAACAGGTAGAATTTGCCATACAATTGTATATTGACGTAATGTCAGTAAGGTGTATTACTTATACGTACTGTTGGCTTTTATCTAGGTGTCGTATACTTAACATTGTTCACCTGCCTTCGAAGCTACAACGTATTTAAAAATTTAAGTCTCTTAAGAATTATTCTAGGATTCGAAACCAAAATTAAATCGGCCATAACATGAATTAGCCTGGCCAATTCTGTTGGCTTTTATCTAGGTGTCGTATACTTAACATTGTTCATCTGCTTTTGAAGCTACAACGATTTAAAAATTTAATCACGTTTGTTATGTGCGTTGTTCTCTTCCTAAGTATTATGAACTAAAGTTAATAAAAACCTTATCGAAAATTGATTTTTGTTGGGACACCCCAGAATGATAAAGCGAGTTTCGATTTTCGATTTCGAACTATGAGATAACTTTTTCGGAAACCACTTACAAAGTGCATGGATTCGAAAGAGAAAGACGACTGAAAGGGAGGCAAAGATCGTGCTCACCTCCTCGTTGGCGGCTTCGTCCAGCTGCCAGCGCTTGACAAAGCCAAACTTCATGGCCTCAACCATCAGATGAATCTCCCGGGCACCCATGATTCGCGCTCGTGAGAGGTCTGCTCGGAACCTCCGCAGAATGTTCATTATGAAGCCCAGGACGAGACCACTTCCTGGTGGAGGGGTCAGGTGAAGATCATACTCGTCGAGCGGCATCACAACCGCCTTGCTCAACTTGGCATGGGCCCGGTTAAGGTCTTCCCTGTCGATGGCACTGCCTGCGTCCCTTAAGTCGGCCAGCAGGTCATCTGCAATCGATCCCTTGTAGAAACTGAGCGGTCCTTCCCTGGCCAATCGATCATAGGTGGTGCACAATTGAGCCGATGGTCGGATGAGGTGGCCCAAAGGCCAGAACTGCCCGGAATGGGGGTCGATAAACATCCGCCGCAGCCCAGGATCGCCCCTGATCATGTCCTGGTTCAGAACAAGGGCATCGTACTGATGCTTGTACAGCGGGTAGCCACGGCGACACAGCTTCAGCGTGGGCAGCACCAGTTCCTGCCAGGGCAGCCGGCCGAATCTCTGGTGAGCCACGGCGTATCCGGCCAATTCGGCGGGCACGGCAATGGACCAGCCGGACCGCTTGAACTCCTGCTCATTCCGAAAGGACGACAAGTTTTCCGCACGCAGCGCGAGTGGAGCTATTTCTCGGGCCAGAATGCTGTAGGACTTGCGCTCCTTGTGCAGGTAGATGTTCATCACCATGCCGCCGCCG
Organism: Drosophila kurseongensis; assembly: GCA_018153305.1. Lineage (NCBI taxonomy): Eukaryota > Metazoa > Arthropoda > Insecta > Diptera > Drosophilidae > Drosophila > Drosophila kurseongensis. Next base: position 2,571,877 of record JAECXX010000108.1, on the reverse strand, counting down.
ATTCCCATGCTCTGCATCCCGATGAGCCCGTTGCAGACCAGGGCAGCCAGGGCTCCGTCCACGGCACTGCCCCCATTTTCCAGGACTTCCCTGGCCAACTGGCTGCACACATCGCTGTCGGAGCAAATGGCCGCCCGGGAGAATTGGTGCAGCGGCGAATTAGAGGGCGGCAGTGGATCCTCTGGGTTTGGTGGCCTCCTAGACGCTTTTTGTGGACCTCAGAATTTTAAATTATTATGGGTAATTATCCTTCTTCTCTAAGCACACTCACTATTTTTTCCCGGAAGCCGGTACAAATAAACAGCCACCAGGATGACAATTACCACAGGTACTAAGCTATTCACGCCTATCCTCAAGTACATCTCGAGCAATTATGTTTTATCTGATTTCAACCCATCATCAAAGGAGAAGGCCCAAAGGAAATATCCTTTTCATTTAAAAAAGACAGCTGACAGCTGTGAGACCGTGTTGTACGGCTCGCAAAAATACCGAATTCAGCGCGGGGTTAATTACCATTTCAAATCCGCACAAGCCTATGGGGAAATTGTGGATTGGAGGGATTTTAAATAAAAGGGCTGTTTTCATTTTATTATTTTCTCGTTTTTCGACAACTAGTCAACAAAATTCAGAAATGTAAAGAAAGAAAAGAACAGAACAATATATGTATGTATGTAAATTAGTTTGTGTCATATACAAGGACATTTTTAAAAAATGGCTTCTCTAAGCTTAGTAATTTTTTTCACTCACAGAGAGTACCCCAAATTTTATTTGAAATATCATTTTTTTCCGAACCAAATTTAATAAATAAATAAATGGGTTTTGTAGTTTATGTACTTCTTATAAAAAAAAGGTCCCTGTTGCCGCATCACTCAAAACTACCGTTTATACCCACAACAGTGCTATAAATGATACTTGGTAACAGACTGCAAGGACCAGACCCACAACAGTGCTATAAATGATACTTGGTAACAGATTGCAAGTGATCTACGCAAATAACCAAATCGGACTAATATGTCTGCCAGCCTGCAGAAAAAATATAAACAGATATTGCCCAATATTGTCTAAATGGTAACAAATCAAGTTCATTTAATATATATGTATGTTTTTTGTTTAATTTTAATTTCATATTTAATATTATTTTTAATGTCAAACATGGCAGACAGCCAAGCTTAAGGCAGGCTTGCACCTTGTTGGCGCCCAAAACCTGATTTTTTTCTGGAATTTATTTCTTGGAAAGTATGGTAGGTATGGGAATAAAATTTTAGCCAGTTGTAGGGTACAGTTTATTGAAGCTACACAATTTTTTTGAGTGCGATCCAAGCGAAGGGGGGAGGGGGAGTACCCAACAATGGCGGCATGTCCGCGAAAAACTCGTCCTCATGGCGGATTTTTTGGAATTTTAAGAAATAATCTGAAACGCAAAAAACGAATATATTCTTAATCTGTACACTTGTTCGCATGGCTTGAACTAGGATTATTGAAAAAACATGAAAAATGCAAAAATTATGAGCTTTTGAAAAAAAAATCGGTTTTTTCCTCATTTTTTCGTCACTCATTATTTTTTTAAATAAACAATTTTTAATATTTTCAAAAGATCCTAGTCTATTCCATGCACATACTTCTGAGGAACATGTATAAAAAATTTCATGACGATTGCTCAATTTTTGCGGCTTGTACAACTTCCGCCAACTCGGAAAACATGGTTTCGAGAAAAATGCGTTTGAAAATTTGCACTATAATGGCAACGCGCTTGACACCGGTCCACCAAACGGCCGATAACTTTCGTAATTCAAGAGATTTCGACTTGAAATTTTAGGAGAGTAAAGTTGAAACATGTATCTATCCGAAACTGCAAAAAAAAAAAAATTTATTTTTTTGACCTCACAAGGTGCAAGCCTGCCTTAATTAAATTCATGACATCTCCACAAGCGCGGCCTTGTGGTCCACCTTTGCGCGATTTGCAAGGGCCGCTGAGCTGCCTGAGCGTTGACTTCCGGTGCAGAGGCTTCCATGTCACTGGGGTCCACATAAATATATTTTATAAATTAATTGTAAACCACAAATATAAGTCTGGGGACATACTCTCGTTGTTGTGAGTACGGTATGGGCCTAGGAAAGAGTGGGGCAACTTTTATTGCTCCTACAATGATGGAGAAGTAATTAATTAATTATTACAAGTATTTATTGATTTGGCGCCTTCCAATTTAAAATGTTCCCTGTCATTAATGTTTACGTTTTCGTAGTGAATGTTTCAAATTTCACCGTCAAAAAGAAGAACTCAGAGTTGCACCGAAAACATCGCCTAACTATCGCATAAAAAGCCCGTCAAATTTGGATGGGGAACTAACTGGGAAAACCTTATGGACCATCTGTTCAACAGATGGTGAATGGTGGAATGATCTCTGTCGGAAGACGGCATTACTCGGTAACACCATAACGCTGCAGTGTGTATGACACCTAATTAACAATTATGCCCTCTTCCCATGTAGTCCATCCGTTCGAAACGGTTGGGATTTTTGACAAATGTGAAACTCCGATTCCCATAGAGCACATCCACCATCCGATAACAGCTGATCTGAACAGCTGTAGCTCATCATTTTAGCCCGTTGCACGTTGCACAACATTTAAAATGAGCACAACAGCCTTTTAATGAATACTTGGTAACAGACTGCAAGTGATCTACGCGAACAACCAAATCGAACTAATCTGTCTGCAGATTTTTGCCAGCCTGCAGAAAAAATATGAACCGCTTTTGCCCAATATTGTCTAACTGGTAACAAATCAAGTTCATTATATATAAATGTTTGTTTTTTGGTTTATAATAATTATAATATATAATTTTAATGTTCTGATCCATGTTGTGAGTACGGTATGGGCCTAGGAAAGAGTGGAGCACCTAATGCTGCCACACGGATGGAGCAGTAATTAATTAATTATTACAAGTAAAAACAGCATTTTTTGAATTGGCGTCTTCCTTTTCCCAAAGTTACCCGCCATTATTTTTTTAAATTTTCGTAGTGAATGTTTCAATTTTCAATGTCTAGAAGAAGAACTCAGAGTTGCAACAAAAAACATCGCCTAACCATCGCATAAAAAAGTCCTTCAAATTTGGATGGGGAACTAACTGGGAATTTTCGGAACGGCAAAACCTTATGGACCATCCGTTCAACGGATGGTGGATGGTGGATGGATCTCTGTGGGAAGAGGGCATTACTTCTTCAATACTAATCGATACACAGTGCTGAAGGCAACGTATCGAATATCGACCTTTCAAGTTTCCAACAGGTAGTTGTCCCGCCCTGGCGAGTAGTCAGTTGATAAAGTCTTCTCGGCGTTATAAAATATACGGAGAGTGACGTCGTCGCGTTTTCAGATACTTAAAGTAATTAAAATTATTAAGATTTTACCTTTTTTTTGTCTTCGCTAAGCTCAGTGTTCTGTTGTTATTGGAGTTATACAAACCAAACGGACCTAAAATTTATGGATACAACTTTAAAATAACTTCCAAGCATATTTTCATATTCGTGTGCCTATGTGTGTATCTACTAAGCTATACATATCGTACGACTAACAGCAATAGAAACACTCGTTTGGTATCTTTAGATACAATTGTATCTTAAAATGCACCTACACATGCACGCACCGGCACTGACACGTGTTCCTGTGCTGCATCTGTATGCGCTAGGTCCATCTGTTGATTTTCGACCTTGCAATAAATAATTACCGTTGTAAAATTGCCGATCTCGGTCTAATAAGAGCAACTACATAGGCATGTAAATATGTATGTATGTATACTTGGGTCATACTTGAAAAACCAAACTTTTTCAAACTCAAATGTTGTAAACAGCTTTGAAAAGGTAAAAAGCGATACAAAACAATGGGTTTATTCGGTAACTAAAAGAAAAGAACAAGATAAAATATAATAATACATTTATGTAAATGGAATTTTTTCTAATACTTCCTTCTGCGCAACCACGTCACGGCAAGTCGCACCTCTCACTCAACCTCATTGCGTTGATGGGAGTACCGTCTCGTCATCGGCGGTTCAAAGTGTTTTCTTAACCCAGCCTTAAACTTTGAATAAGTCTATTTTTCAGTGGATGGTTGCTGTTTCTGCTTGTGATGAAATATTCAATTCGCATCATAACTTATAAATGCTTTTCGTCAAAATTTCTTTATTGTTCTCAAGAGATTTTGTCTTATCAGTCCCAAACTCCACATTTTCTGATGACATTTTCTGACATTTTTTGATGACTTCCAGACAAATTCGTCCGGTCTTACGACCAAGCATCAAGTCACAAAGCGTGCATTCTTTGAGGTCGAAGAACCCGAAATAATACAAGCCAATTGAATTTTCGATCTAAATATTATTATTAGATCATAAAAGTTATTGTTCAATTATGTCAGATTGTCAAAAAATTTAGCAAATGGATTGTGTTACGCAAATGAAATAGTAAAATTAGTTATTATACTGATTGGCATCAGGAAGCTTAACGGATTCAAAAAATTTCCTTACAAACATTAAAGAATACAACAACTACTTTTTCATGTTACGAAATAAAAAACCAAAATTACAAATTAACATTGTTATAGTATCTGGGAAATATTAAGTAAATATATGCGAATTTTTCTAAGATATCGTTGTCTATTTTTGACGAATTATTATACGAATAATTTTTGTAATTTTTTCTGACTTTTGACAGAACAAAATAAAAATTAAATACATTTTAATGTAATTTTATTTAAATATACAATTCGCAAAAGAACTACCACGTGATCCGTCTTTAATGGATGACTCAGTAAATACTCAGTGCCATTTACGTATGTATGTACGCATCATGTGGAAACTTTGTTGGCGTGGGTTTAAGTTTAAGATGAATCACCTTAAAGGGAGCAGAATTTTGTTGCAGTATTCAGTACAATCTGAAATAAAGTGCATATCCATTGTTGTAGCTTTTGCAAATTGGTTTATTTTCAGATTGACTATTGAGTTTGTGAAATAATCTTAAACATGACTTCCATTTCAAAAGCAACGTGTGGGGTTTCTTATCAGTATGTTTTTATTCCCTGCATGAAGTATAATGTTTGCTTTTAGAAATTATGCTTTTAAGGCTTTTAAATAAGTAAGGTAAAAAATTTCGGAAAAATTATGAACTGAAATCATAACTTGGTTGTTTTTAACAAATCCGGATTAAATCCGAGAGATAGTACAAATGCGATTTTTATTTAAAAAAAAGTAATATATAGAAATGTCATATGACCGACAAATCATAAATTAAATATATCGGAGAATTAACAAATAACAAAACATTTCGGCGATACATTTATATCGCTTCGATAAAACATTTTAATATTCTTGCCTGCGATGGCATTTTTATTGCAGCGTGCCAAATAAGAAAATTTTTGAAAGTGTATTTATTTACCTCTTTAAAGAGTGGTTTTGCTTGATTTCATAAGTTTTGGTATTAACTACTTTTAAAGTACCGGGAACCGTTTCCAAATGACTTATCTATTGAAAAAACCAAAACACACACAAACGATTGGCTCAAATTTGTTAACTATTTGTTCTTTATTCGTTAAAACATTTTGCATTACAAGCTTTCTCTCATTTGAAATTTGTATGTTCGTCATATGGAATTTCCTACCAAATATCAACAAAAGCGTCAACCCCGTATAAAAGCAATGGGGTACACAACCATACGAACATATGTAACCAAACTGGTTTTGAGTTATGGGACTGGCCCTTATTAATAATTTCTGTTGGAACTAAAATAGTTTATAATTATATTCTACAAAAATTATTGCTTCTCCCGAAAGCCCCTATAATTGGTAACTGTCTAGAAATTACTTAATTTCTTTACTTTAATCCTGTTTCCCCCTTTACCATAACATTTTTTTAATTACGTTAGGTATCCTTTGGGGTTATATTTACGGGACATGCGTGAAAAATTAATGTGTTTGCTTTATTTGCTGTTTTTTTGCTCCAGACACATTGACGCCACCGACCTAATGGGAATAACAAAAAAACGGCCTGTGCTTGAGAGTAATAGCTTAAAAAGATGTTTGCAAAAATGTATTTTTATTTTCGCAAAAATTTGAAGAACTTTGAGTTTAGACTAATGACACGAACAGTTGAAATTTAAAGCCCTCCCTAAAACCTTGAATACAGTCGTAGGTATAGATGTTCATCTTAGTTGAAAAAGTATTAACAAGGCACAAAAGCATCATTTCTAAAAGCAAACAATATACTTCTTGCAGCGAATAATAACTTACTGATAAGGAAACCACACGCTGCTTTTGAAATCGAAGTCATGTTCAAGATTATTTCACAATCTCAATACTCGAACTGAAAACAAACCAATTTGCAAAAGCTACAACAATGGATATGCACTTTATTTCAGATTGTACTGAATACTGCAACAAAATCTGCTCCCTTTAAGGTGATTCATCTAAAACTTAAACCCACGACAACAAAGTTTCCCGTGATGCGTACATTCATAAATGGCACTGTGTATTTACTGAGTCATGGATTTACAGATCTTTTGCGAATGGTGTATTTAAATAAAATTACATTAAAATGTATTGAATTTTTAGTTCGTTCTGTCAAAAATCCATAGAAAACATTACAAAAATAATTCGTATAATAATTCGAAACTGAAAGTCGCTTTTAAAACACGTAACTTTATAGCCTATTTAGATCAAAAATTCGATTGGCTTGTATTATTTCGGGTTTTTCGACCTCAAATAATGCACGCTTTGTGACTTGATGCTTGGTCGTAGGAGCGGACGAATTCCCAAGTACTGAAAATGTGGAATTTCGGACTGATAAGCTAATCCCTTAAGAACAATAAAGAAATTTGGTCGAAAAGTGTTTATAAGTTATAAGGCAAGTTGATTATTTCATTACATGCAGTAACAGCAACCATCCACTGAAAAATAGACTTATTCAAAGTTTAAGGCTGGATTAAGATAACGCTTTGAACCGCCGATGACGAGACGGTACTCCCATCAACGCAATGCGGTTGAGTGAGAGGTGCGACTTGCCGTGACGTGGTTGCGCAGAAGGAAATAAAGGGCTTATTAGAAAAAATTCCATTTACATAAAAGTATTATTATATTTTATGTTGTTTTTTTCTTTTATTTTCCGAATGAACCCATTGTTTTGTATCGCTTTTTACCTTTTCAAAGCTGTTTACAACATTTGAGTTTGAAAAAGTTTGGTTTTTCAAGTATGACACAAGTATACATACATACATATTTACATGCCTATGTAGTTGCTCTTATTAGACCGAGATCGGCAATTTTACAACGGTAATTATTTATTGCAAGGTCGAAAATCAACAGATGGACCTAGCGCATACAGATGCAGCACAGGAACACGTGTCAGTGCCGGTGCGTGCATGTGTAGGTGCATTTTAAGATACAATTGTATCTGAAGATACCAAACGAGTGTTTCTATTGCTGTTAGTCGTACGATATGTATTGCTTAGTAGATACACACATAGGCACACGAATATGAAAATATGCTTGGAGCTAGGGGTTTGGGATTTATCATTATTTTATAAGTAATTGAGAAACTAAGTGTTAATTATGACGTCACGGCTTACTCAAATGTTCATATATTTGAGGGATCTTAAACCCGATTGTTTGTCGAATTATGCCATCATTTGTAGGCATTTTTCTTTTGAAATAAGTATGCTTAGTAACGGGTATCTTATAGTCGAGGTTCTCACCTATAATGCTTCTACTTGTTTTTATTTACACTGTTATAGGATGAATTTGAGCACCCCTTGCGTAGTTAAATAATACTTCCCGGTCATTGTAGCCACACACTTTATATTTCCCTTCTACAACCTATTAGCATTAATCTTTGCCGTAATGTATGTATTTTCAGTAGATCCAAATATATGTACAGGTGTAAGTTATCTTCATAAGAATGGAGTTGATAACAACTGGTTAAATACTACAATTCAGCATAGCACATATGAATGTAAATATTTATTTTAAATGAAACCCACTTGTTCCTATTTTGCTTTTTCCAGTACTGAATCTCACCGGAAACCTCCCACAGAATAGAATCTCCCTCATAATGTATCCCTTCGTAAGTTTAAAATTCTTCCTTTACACTTTAGTTTTAAAAGCATCAATCATCATCTTTAACAAGGTTTTAATTTAATTAAAAGTCCATATTTTAAAAGTTTATTAGTATCGAAACCTGTTCTCATAATTCCTGTTTGTTTTATGAGATTTTATAAAACTTTCGACTTAAATTATAAGGATTAGCGTATATGTTATAGCTCAGAAATTGATTTCCACTTGTTTTTTTTTTTTGGGTTACGTTAAAAAAGGTATTACCACCATTTTCTTAATTTTGGCTAAAAAAGAATGTTTTTTAAAAAACCATAATTTTTTGAAAGATTTTTAACTTTTTAATGTAAAATAAATTTTCGTGAGCCTCGTGATTATTCAGCTCAATAGAGTAAATTTGAATTGTACATTTTTTGACTTTTATAGGGTTCCGGAATGCCATCGCACCCCCCCACCTCCACTAACGAACCACCACGAGCGCCCTTTGGAGCTGGTTGGGTGCCACCGATGCAGCAGAACTCGCCATACCCGCCACCCCCCCAGCCACACCCCCACTCTCACCCACAGTCCCAAATGCACCACCACCACCAGCAGCAGTATCCCGGCCAGCACGGCAGCGGTGCTCCCTACCCACCAATGGCAGCACCCTACCAGGCCGCCCCGTCCTATCCCCCTTACCCCACCTCGAGTCCGTACCCGGCTCAATTCGCGCCCCAAGTGCATCACCAGCAGCAACCAGTGTCGAACAGCCCATATCCCTCGGATCGCGGATTCACCCCAGCCGCGACAGCCGCTTACGAGGCGGGCTACGGCTACGGAAACGGACAAGGACATGGACATGGACATGGACAAGGGCATGGACATGGACAAGGACAAGGGCATGGACATGGACAAGGGCATGGACAGGGTTATGGGCATGGACAGGGGCACGGGCACGGGAATGGTCAGGGGCACGCGCATCGGTCACTCACAGCTCACAGAGAGGTTGGTCATCACTTTCTGGCCACACCGACCGCATTCCCACATCCCCAGTAGATCCCTCCCGGGTGGGCTTAAAACTGAATTCACTCATTCGCCATTATACGAACCACCTGACCCGGGCTCATTCTGATCCACGCTCTACGCTTGACTTTTCCAGGGAACTCCCACAGTGGTGCCCGCGCAGGGCTTCGATCCCGTCAAGGATGCGCACGACTTACGCAAGGCCATGAGGGGCTTCGGCACGGACGAGGACGTCCTGATCAACATCATCGGCCGGCGGTCGAACGAGCAGCGCCAGGAGATCCAACGCCAGTACAAGACGCACTTCGGCAAGGACCTCATCGAGGACATCAAGTCCGAGACGAGCGGCAACTTCCAGAGGCTGCTGGTCGGCCTGCTGCGCCCCATCGTGGACTACTACTGCGCCGAGCTGAACGATGCCATGGCCGGCATTGGCACCGACGAGGGGGTCCTCATCGAGATCCTCTGCACACTGTCCAACAGTGAGATCTACACGATCAAAAACCAGTACTTACGACGTAAGTTGCGCCACCCGATTTTCCCCTGCATCTGCTAACTCACTCTTCCTTCCTAATCGCTTAGTGTACGGCGCTCACCTGGAGTCCGAGCTAAAGTCGGAGACCTCGGGCAACTTCAAGCGGCTGCTCACATCCTTGTGCACGGCGGCGCGGGACGAGAGTGGAAGCGTGGACCCCAACGCGGCCAAGAACGACGCCAGGGAGCTGCTGAAGGCTGGCGAGCTGCGCGTCGGCACCGACGAGAGCATGTTCAACATGATACTCTGCCAGAGGAACTACCAACAGTTGAAGATGGTAATAGTCCCTTCTTCGCAGTCATAGCGATGAAACACCATTTAAATATAGACCCACTTAGGACTACGCTTAGAAATATTTTAAGTTAGAACCTCTTTTGAGCTCGAGGCATGTACAAGTTAGTTTTGAAAACAAGTGTACTAAAGTTTTCACTCTTTATTCAAATTTCTTACAAACTATCACGCCTGCAATTTCACATATCTTTTCACATATACTAGAAGAACAACTTTTTTGGAAAACCGCGTTATTTTTTAGGAAACCTTTCCAAATTTTTAAGTGGTTATGAAGCTTGCTAGAAATTAGCATGCTATAAGAAACAAGCAAGTTATGTGTACAACGTGAGGGTTAAAATTCAAATTGGCACCAGCTATTATCATGTAAAAAGGTTCAACCAATAATGGCAAAATTTGTTAGATTTGTTATTGATATGCACAAAAAGTAAAATATTCAAAAACATCATTGGCTTAATTATATTATTTTTTTGTGAAACCAATTTAATTCCAATCGTAATTTGATTCCGATCAGTCACAATCCGATGCCTACCGATGAATTCCTAAAATAGTAGGTGAATAATGACTTGTTACGCTAAAAAAAGTCTAGAAGATACAAACTTCCACTTGACATAGAAAGTTAAATTATTGACTGACATTACCATTATTATTTTAAAAACGTGCAAACAAAATCTGTCAGCCAATCCATCTTTAATAATCAAACAAATTAAATAATCAATTTATTGAGTCGATTTTATGTTTAAGCAATTGCTGAAATTTTTGTTAATTTTGCCAAAGACAGAAGAACAAAGTTAAAAGGCCAATATATCCGTAAAAATTAAGTCCCTAATGAGGTATAACATTCAAAACCGAGCTAAGCAGAAAACCTATTGGAGTTTACCAATAATTATTATTATTTTTATTATTTTATGCAGATATTCCAAGAGTATGAGGGCATGACTGGCCACTCGCTAGAGAAAGCCATCAAGAAGGAGTTTTCTGGCGACGTTATGGAGGGCCTGATTGCCATCTACAGGTGTGTCACCAACAAAGCCGAGTACTTCGCTTCGCGCTTGCACAAGTCCATGGCTGGAATCGGCACCAACGACACCCAGTTGATCCGTGTCATCATCACTCGGTCCGAGGTAATGAAATGTTTATTCTGCCCCAATTGAGCTCGGCTAAGGTTCTGGTATTCTGATTTCCAGATCGACTTGACGGACATCAAGGTGGCCTTTGAACGTCTGTACGGCAAGTCCTTGAAGAGCTGGATCAAGGTATGAAAATGAAGCGATTTCCTCCTCAGATAGCAATAATGTCTAACTTCTTTTCCAGGGCGACACTTCGGGCCACTACAAGCATGCTCTTTACGCCCTGGTGGGGGAACAGCGCTCATCCTAAGTTTTTTCATATTTACTATACAAACCAAATCGAAATTGAAATCAATTATTCGAATTCCTATGTATTCGAACATTCACGTACATACAACATACACGCCAAGGGAGCCTGACAATTATGACCCACTTTGTTGACTTTTGGTGCTCACAAACTTTACCTGAATGGGACTCTGCATCCCATGTCCTCTCGACAATTTGATACCTCTTACATATGGCAAGTGTTGTATTTGACTTGTTAAAAGACCTTTGTATTTAAACGCGCTTGGAAAGACAAACACTATTGAAGTTCCTCTCGTTTCACTTGCTACTGGTTTGAGAAAACAATGATTTGCTAATGTTTTATTAAGTGACCACACAACTGTTGCAATAAAAACTACGCAGTAAATTAGACTTAGCTTTCTACCTACCGACTTCGTCTCAAGAGTGCCTCAATGTAACTTTATTGCCTACTTCAAAGCATTTAAAACTGCAAACATACACTGAAATATATTCATATTGAACCGAATCGATTTGTATTCACTTATACACTATACATACTCGAGTTTGTGAGCAGGTGTTTAACTACTAGTTCGCTCTCAACTGAATAAATTATCATATATGTGTGCATTAGATCTGTTGTCAAGTTTTTCTTTTCGGTATTGGGTTCCATGGTCTAGCTATTTTGGCACTTTGATTGTTCTACAAGAATAGCGAAAACAATGAGAATTACTTCAGAACTCGAACCTCGATGAACATCGAATCGTTGCGGAGATAGTTTCGGCTGGTGATGACCTTGTGGGGTATATGAAAGTACTGGTTGCTCTGGATGAAGTCGTCGCTCTTCTTGCGCACGAAGATGGTTTTAATATAGTCCTCGGCCTCCGCCGCACTTGAGCTCTGATCGCGGATGATGATCTCGGCCTGCAGTCGACAGGGCCAGGCCAAAAGCGGGTCGTACTCCCCGGACAAGACGTTGAGGCAGGCGATCATGTTGCGCCCCTTCCAGGTGCCCTTGCCGTTCAAGTATATATCCAGCTGTCGGCGGGAGATTCGATTGTCCATATGGAATGTCTATACGGGAGCTGCTGCCCAACTTACCCGAAGAGCATAGCTGAATGCTTTGTTGGAGAACATGGCGCTGTGCAGGATGGTGTCGTACTGCTTCGACTCGTCCAGTTTCTTCGAGTAGTCCTTGATGCGCCAAATCAAGTGCCCTGCAAAACCATGGACCAATTAAAAAATAAGTTTATTACGTTTACTATGTTTGCATATAAATTACTGCCTTTTTATACCCTTGCAGAGGGTATTATAATTTTGGTCAAAAGTGTGCAACGCAGTGAAGGAGACATCTCTTATCCTATAAAGTATATATATTCTTTATCAGGATCACCTCCTGAGTTGATATAAGCATGTCCGTCCGTCTGTCCGTCTGTCTGTTTCTACGCAAACTAGTCTCTCAGTTTTAAAGATATCGAATTGAAACTTTGCACACACCCTTCTTTCCTTTGCACGCAGTATATAAGTCGGAACGGCCGGGATCGGCCGACTATATCCTATAGCTGCCATATAACTGATTGATCGGAAATGCCATAACGTTGGTGTTTTTAAAGTTAGGAAGTTGAAATTTGCTATGGGTTTTATTTTTGGCCAATCAATCCGACGTACCAAATTTCATAAGGAACGGCCGACAATATCCAATAGCTGCAATATAACTGAACGATCGGAAATGCCATAACTTTGGTGTTTGTAAAGTTAGAAAGTTTGGATTTTCTATGGGTTTTATTTTTGGCCAATCAATCCTACCTACCAAATTTCATAAGGATCGGCCGACTATATCCTATAGCTGCCATATAACCGAACGATTGGAAATACCATAACTTTGGTGTTTTTACAGTTAGGAAGTTGGGATTTTTTATGAGTATTAAGAATACATCATATGAATAATTTTTGAGAATATAATTTACAGAATATTCTGCAAGGGTATATCAACTTCGGCTCCGCCCGAAGTAAGCTTTCTTTTCTTGTTTTAAATATGAATATTTAATTTATATAATTTTTGTAATTTCTTAGCTTTTATTAGAATTTAACTAAAAGTTTGTTAAAGGCCTTGCTATAAAGTTAAAGCCACAATATTGAGCTGGGTGGCGTTTGTTTTTATTTCCTTATTTGTTCACCTATTTGTTTATTTTCAATTATGTACAGATAAAAAAAGCTTCCGTTTTTTACAGCAAAACATTTATATTTATACCCTTGCAGAGGGTATTATAATTTCAGTCAAAAGTATAAAGTATATATATTCTTGATCAGCATGACCAGGAGAGTCGATCTAGTCATGTCCGTCTGTCCGTCTGTCCATCTGTCCGTCCGTCTGTCCGTCCGTCCGTTTCTACGCAAACTAGTCCCTCAGTTTTAAAGCTATCTGCTTGAAACTCTCCCAAAAGTTGTCTTTCTTTTGCAGGTAGTATATAAGTCGGAACGAGCCGGATCGGGCGACTATATCATATAGCTTCCATAGGAACAATCGGAAAAAATAATTCAAGGAAATTATAACTTTGTTTTTTAATTATTTTTTTTTTGTTCTTTGAAATTTGGTGGCTATATGATATAACTGCCATAGAAACGAGGGCAAAATGCAGCGTAAAATCGACATAGCTTCATTGTTTTTAGTAATATAGGCATAGAAATCAAAATGTGGTCGATTTGTAATAACTGCAAGGGTATATAAACTTCGGCTTGCCGAAGTTTGCTTAATTTTTTGTTGCAAATAAGACGTGCGTATATACGTAGTATCTGTAACTAACCAATTTAAAAATAATAATGACTCCAGCTTATGGCGCTACTTGCAATTCTATTGTTGCGGCATACAACAATTATCGTAAGGGAACATACACGTAGGCATATTTATCTACTGATAGTGAGGTCTGTTAACCTTAGACTTTTTAAAATAATTCTTGGATTTGGAAAGTTTGTAGGCATATGACTCCATAACTACCATGTCTATCCAGAATTATAAAATTAGAGACTATACTTTGCATGCTTAGTTCCAACTCTATAGATCTTATAGTTCCCGAGATCTTAACGTTCATGCGGACAGAGGAAGAGGCTAGATCGACTCGTCTGCTGATCCTGATCAAGGACATATTTACCCCTATAGGGTATGAAACGCTTCCTTCTACTGGCTTATACTTTGCAACGAATACGATATACCCTCTTTTCTCTACAAGTAGCGGGTATAATAATATGATCCTTTTCTCGTACCCCTTATGTTTTGCACGCTAGCGATGCGCTGCTGCATGGCCATCTGGGTCTCCAGATCCGACAGGTTCTGCATGGTCTGGTGCAGGGCCCGGTCCAGTTTGTCGCACCGCTCCTCGGTCTCACACACGATGTTCTTCACATTCTTGACCTCGTAGTCCAGTGTAGCCTGCTTCGAGGTGACGTAGTCGCTATTGCCCAGCCTCGTTTTGATGTCCTCATTGATCTGCTGCAGGAATTCCTCGATCTGAAAGAACTTTTCCCTGCGGTTTGCTTCAGCCATGCTCTCAAACTAATGCCAATGCCACTGATGTTCAAAACCACTCACCGGTTGAGCCTTTCGTTCTCGAATATCAGCTCCTCCAGCTTAAGGATGTTGTCGTTGAGCTGATTCTGGTGGAAGGTCACGTCCGCTGACAGCTGGTTTACCATCTTCTGAGCCTCGTCCAGTCTGGACTCGACTTGCTCCTTTAAGGCCTGCGGTATGTAAAAATAAGAATGGCGATTTTAAGCGAGAACAGAAGTTGACTTTGAAAAGCCTAAAATTAGATTCCAATGAAGTGCCCAGAACATATTTTAATTTATAAAAAACTATATTCTACAAAAAAGAAAGTTCAGCTTGGTTACAAAAATGGGGCAGATGTTCCTTGCCCAATTGCTTTATAAAACCCTTCATAAAAGCCTTTCTTAGGTTTCATAGATTTGGACTTTGATGTAATGTAATGTAAATTAGATCTCCCAGTTTTAACTGAATTTCATATTGCTTTTTGGAATTGTAAGATTTCTGGTTCTCTTTAGATAAGGTCAGTTCTCATAAGAGTTATTGGTATTATTATGTGTTTAAAGAACGCGGTAAAAAAATATCTGAGTTTATACATTTGCACCTTTTCGTTTTTAAATCAAGAAGAAACGCTTAAGTAGAGTGCCACAACTTTTTAATGCCTGTCACTTTGTTTACCAACCTTAAAATACGCCTCTAACAGATGGCGTCACTTTCAAGTCATAACATACAAAAAATTAGACGCCATCTGGCGGCAAGGTGTGTTTGTCTGCTAGCGCTGACCACGTAAAGCTAAATTTCTAAATATTTTATAAAACAATTGTTAGATTTGTTTTTTTTTGTGTGTTGATAGATTATGTTGGCATAAATGTATGCCGCGCAAAAACATTTCACTACCAAATCGCTTCCTTCAAACTGTTACATACTTTTCAACGAATTATACCCCGTACAGTAAACGAGTAAGGGGTAGAGTGTGTGCTCCACAGACCCACCTGAGCGATATCGCAGCAGTACTGCAAATCGAGCTGGCTCTGTTCGGTGGCAAATGCCCTCTGGGAGGCTTCCTGGTCCATCAGGCGGCGGAGGTCGTCGAGTGCCTTGTCGGTGTCGCGGGTCCAGTCGTCGACGACTTGGTTCTGCTTGCGGATGTTGCCCACGTCGGTGATGAGGTGCAGGCGCTGGCGGATCTCCTCGTTGAGCACGGACCGAATGGTGCCCACGTCCTGCTCGATCACCAGAAGGCGCTGGTCGGATTGTCGGTCGAGGCGGTCCATGCTGACGCTCATTCGCTGGCCGTTGGGGCCTTGCAGATTGGTCCGGGGGCACTCCTTCAGGTGGGAGCGCATGCGGATGCGCGGGATGAAGGCCTGGCAGCCGTTGGGGCACTCCTCCAGCACCTGGCCGCAGTGGATCAAGTGTTCCTGCAGGCGCACCCAAGGGGAGTAATGTAATTGTAATCAAAGCAGACTGGAAAGGTGGGCGGGTATAACCGTGAATGTCTGGGCGTCAAACCATTCGTTGCAGAAGAGGCACGAGGACTTCTCATACTTCACTATGGTCGTGGACTTGGGCTGGCCCGGGTCTGGGCTCGGATTCTGGTCCGCTAGGTCCTTCCTCGACGCCGCCTTGGTCAAAGACATGGTTGGGAGGGATGTAAGCAAACAAAATTGAAACTTGTGATCACCGAATTCTCTGGCGCTGCGAGCACCGCCCTATGCACACTAAACTCAGCCGAAAATGATTAAGAGTTTCCTTCGGCATAGTCATACGCGGCACACAGAGGCACTGGCACATGGACGTGGGTTAGATATAGATATAGGTTTACACATGTGTTAGCATTAGGGCGTCCATGAAATCTATACGACAGCCACGAACTGATAGCACGCGCATCGGTATTCCGAAAAACGAGGACTGGCGAATTGTATTGACCACTAACTTAGCGAACTCTTCGTCGACCATAAAACCCAGCTACAAAAGGTCCACTAACCGCTCTCGACTTCCCAGCACTTGCCGCGAATGTCTGTGGGCCTTGTACCTGCGAAAGAGTCATATCATATCTGCCCGTGTACACATATATGCGGAATGCGAGATATCATTATCATTGGAAACGGCCCCACAATCAAAACATTCGGTATTGCCTCAGCAATGCAAATGGGAACGACGCCATCAACCAGATTACACTGCCAAGGGCTGGAGTGGGCGCGGCAGAGGTCGACTCTGGTCGACACCGCGGATACCCTACATGTCCTTATATCAGGTTTTTAAAAATGCAGCACAAGGCCGCGTAGGGTTTAGTTAATATTAAACCCTAAAAAGTACACTAAGGTCGAATTTCTTCAGAAAACTGGGAAGTGATGGAAAGTTTAAAGTTTTATTATCAGTAGCGCTTTATATTGGGCCAAAAAGGTGCGCACGTTGTCGACCTGTGTTATTTCTCCATACATTACGAATATACTTCATGTTGCGTAGTTGACTAATGGGTATCTTATAGTCGGGACGCTCAGCAGCTTCACTTGCGCAGATCAAGTTGGAAAATTTGGTGAATACCTAAATCCGGCTATTAACTAAACTATAATTATAGGATCGGTTCAAATTTTCGTATACCTTTTACAAATAGTAAAAAGGTTTACAAATAAAAGCAAACTATTGAATTTTATTCGAGATTGTATTGTCAAATAGAGCGAATTGACTGGTTTAACTGTTAAAGGCCAAGAATTAATTTAATTTTGTCCAGTTTTGACCGATTGGGGCCACTTGAGGACACCAGATTTATCTAAGCAAATCAGTGTTTTTAAATGGATTTGACTGTGAGTTGGTGATAGCAAAAGTTTAGTTTTCTTTGCCCAATGTAACGCCAACAATCGCAATTCCGTAGAAACTAGTTAGGTAGGCACAAGTTGTCGTATCCCACAACGGTATGGTCGGTCAATATCTATCGGCACACTTTCGGCACTTTCCAAATCGAACTAATTGTTTAATTTCTTTTTATTAGCTTTGAGTGGACAGTTATATATATATATATTACTTCAATGGGGTTTTTGGCCAATTGAATTATTCTCGGTGGTTCGGCGTTAAAAGCAAACATATTTGAAGACTCTATTCGGCAGATACACTCCAACCCCAAACTTTCGCTTTATCTATCAGCTCTTTATTGAAATTATAGTTAGAGCCTTTCAAAGATATCACGGAAATCTTTTCCATCCAAACTTTAACCAAAATACAAATCTCGGGGTAACTGAAACTCGTGAGTTTTGCCTTATCGATTTAAAATCAACCAAACAGTATACTTTAAAAAAAGTATTCCCAAAATCGAAACAAAGTTACTCCGAAACGCATCAGAAGCTTTACAGATTCTGCGAAAACAACGGATTTTTCCACTTACTCAGACACCCCAGAACTTCAGAGTGCGGCCACGAACTCGAGTTGGGTAAAACTACCACTAACTCTTAAATAAAAAGGGCTTCTTCATTTTCTGAGTCTAACGATCTTTAGATTGGTGGCCAACTTCTTATAAAATTGTGATAAAATGTTCGTACACAACGTTGATTGGAAGTTGTAGCATGTGTACGTTTTCAAGGCTCTACACCACAACCAGATAAACAATGCCACGGCTAACTTATTGCGTTTTTGGGAGAATAAAAAAGGAAACAATAATGATTTTTCAACAAAAAGTATTTTATCTAACAAAAAAAAAGTATACATAAAGCTAATAAATAAATTAGGGGTATAAAAACTATGGTCTAGAGTCGATTACAGGTAAGTGGACTCGAACTTCTCACGCATCTTAAGTTTTCGTTGTTTTCCGGGGAAAATGCTGAAACTCTTGATGTTGAGCGCCCGTTGCAGCATTCGGATGGTGTAGTCGGGCAGCAGGCAGGCCACGCAGGTCATCAGGAGCCACAGCCAGACGGGCAGGGAGGCCAGCAGGTTGTTGTAGGCCCAGTAGATGTCCGTGTCGAAGTCCCTGCAAAGAGATTCCCATTGAGTTCAACCGAAGGATTTGCACAAGTAGGCACTCACAGATTGATAACGTTGTAGATAACCGTGGTGACCACAAAGCCCAGGATGGAAATGATGAGGGTGAATATGTACCAGAAGGACAGGTACATCGACTCCAGCCAGAGCTTGAGGTTCACCACGACCACCACCATCCACATGAGGAGCGTTCCGAAGCAGGAGAAGGCCACCGTCTGGCCGTAGTTCAGGATGACGTTGTTGAAGGAGAAGAGGCAGAAGCCGAAGTAGAAGATGATCACCGCGTGGTAGACGGCGAACATTACCCACATGAGGAAGTACGGCCAGTGCAGCTGCTTGTTGTCCGTGTTCTTCTTGTAGAGCTGCGGCGTTCTGTTGGAGTGAAATGGTTCGGTTAAAGGGGATAATGCCAAGCTTTAACGTTGAGGGTCAGGTAAAGTCAGGTTTCACATGTGGTTGATCTTACTTGGACACATGAAACATACGAATCACACAGAAGCACAGTATAAGGTACTTTGGAGACGGAAACTTATGAGTCCCACTCTGTTAGAGTTTCGAATCGTTCAAACACTGTTCATTCAAGCAGGTCCCTATTTCAGACCCTAGCTAGACCCTACCACCCGGCACTCACCTCATCAGCTTCTCCTCGGTGTACGGCTTCTCGGAGATGGCTATGAACAAGATGGGCAGCGAGGTGTATATCACATTGTACAAGGTGAGGAAGAGCGAGTCGTAGACGGAGGAGGAGGAGAACAGGGTGTGGAACTGGAACAGGAACATGATGCCCATGAAGACGATGTTCTTGTAGAAGAAGTACAGGACCAGCAGGGACAGGCGGACACTGTGGTAGTGTCCGTGGACGAGGAGCAGGCGCTTCAGCATGCAGAACTTGGCGAAGGCGAAGTCCGCGCAGCGCGCCGCCTGCCTTCCCTCGCGTCCCATGATGCCGATGCCCACGTGGGCCTCCTGGATCATGGACACATCGTTGGCCCCGTCGCCGATGGACGCCGTGTTGTAGTTCTCGTTGGAGGACTTGATCAGCGACACCACCTCGCTCTTCTGCAGCGGACTCAGGCGGCAGCACAGCACGGCCGTGCACTTGACGGCCACGTCCCGGAACTCGGAGCTGGCCTCCGCCAGGGCCACGCCCAGGCTCTTGCCGTCGATCAGCAGAGCGCACTCCTGGCCGATCCCGAAGATGATCTCCCTGTCCAGGGCGTTCAGGTGCAGCAGCATCTCCTCCCTGTTCTTGCACTCGATGATGAAGTACTTCTTCGCGTCCGGCGGAATGTGGCCACAGGACAGGGCAATGTTCAGGGCCGTCTCCACCTTGTCGCCCGTCAGCACCCAGATCTTTATGCCGGCCGCCTGCAGGGAGACCAACGTGTCCGCCACGTCGTCCTGCAGTGCATCCTCTACAGCCGTCGCACCCAGCAGGTCGAGATCTTTGGGGGAAACACCAATAATATGAGTATAACAACATAACAATGAAGAAAGCCTTTTAAAAATAAACATAGGGCCGATTTCTCAATGTCCGGTTAAGGTTCTAAAGGTTAAGGTAAAATTGCTCGGAAACAAATTGGTTTTTTTAAAGTGATGGTAAGGAGTGTCTGTTGTCACACGAAACGGAGTGTAAGTCAGACTGCAAACCCCTACAATAAAAACTATTTAAGATAAACTAATACATTATATTGAGAAAGTAAATATTTTCAAAACAGCAAATTAAATCAGTGTCAAAACTTAGCATGACATTGGGAACTTGGATAAAATACAATCTCAAGAAACTTATTCATCCGCAGTATAGGGCGGCATTACTCACTGCTTTCGATCTTCGAGTAGCACTCCTCGCTAAGCTGCTTTCGGTTCTCCAGGGAGCTGTTGGCTTGGGCCAGCTCCGTGAGGAAGTCCTGGTACTCCTCGTCCGCGATGAGGCGTCGGGCGATGGCCAGGGTGCGGAGGCCAAGACGAGCGAAGTCGCTGATGTGGGCGTCCGTCTTGGAGACCAGGTCCGCCGAACTGTTGGCGCACAGTGGGAAGACGTAGCTCTCGGCGCCCTTGGTATAGATCCACTTCCTGCCCTCCGCGTCCCGGACAATGACGCTCATGCGCTTGCGATCCGACGTGAACTCCAGGACGTGGAGGCGCTGGAAGGTCTCCTCCTTGGGCTTGGCGAACGGCCGCTTGTAGTCCATGTGGGGCGGCACAATGCGTACCCGGAGTGTTTCGTCGTCATCCCCCGTGTAGACCATGCCCAGGTTGGCACAGGCCTCCACCAAGGCCTTCTCGTCCGGGCTGGAAGCCTGATAGTCCAAGGTGCTGGAAAAAGCGACGAGTTTTCAATATCAACTTTAAGAAATAAATACTCGGCTATAAAATATCTTTTCTTATGGACTGGTTAACAGTCCGAACTGAATGATTATATATATATATATACGTTAAAGGTCGTAAAATAAAGTCCCAAAGTCTAATAAAAACGTAAGATGGAACTCAGTTAGGAATTAAGGAATTTAATCTAATTCAGAATAAAACCAAATCGGCAAACCAATCATTTTATGACATATAATATATATGCTATAAAGCGATTTTTATGAGTATTTTTTTTTATTTTCGATTCTCTTTTAAATTGTTGTATCGTTCGCATAGCAGGAGAAGGAAGTTATGTTACTTAGTATACCTTTTTATAACCAGACGGTTATAAAGTGTATAAAGTGTATATATTATTGATTTGCATTACCAAAAGCTATCTTCTTATTGCTTTTGCAGAAAGTGTAAAAGTCGGAACGGGAGGGATCGGACGACTATATGTATAACTAACTATAATTGTAACTACTTCTTAACTTTACCAAGCTGTTCCGTCAGAGATCAGTCAAAGTGCACTTCCATATTGGACACCATGCACTGAATCGCTGTTGTCCCATAAATCGTTAGAAAAATAAACTTTAAGTAAATACTTTAAGGCCTTAATAAAATTGTCCAATACCACAGCAAAAACAAGCATTTCAAAAACTTTGACGGTTCAAAAAAAACCACCCGTAAGTTGCCCAAGGAATTCATAAATTTCCGATAAGCCGGGGACTTGAAAGCACCGTCATGTTAACTTACAATATGAAATCGCGGATCTCGTTCTTCCTGCGCTGCGACTCGGCACGCACCAGGATGGTGGGCTGTCTGGTGAATGTGGGTGCGGCGTAGGACTCGCGGGAGGCGGTGCTCGTGGACCGGAAGAGGACGCTGGTGGGCGGCGTGCTGGCTGGGATCGGGCTGGAGAGGTAGGCGTTGGGCGCCCCGTAGGAGTGGGCCCTGCGGTGGCCGGGGGCCTGGCCGTTTTGTGCCTCCCAGGACTGGGGCAGGTCCTTCTCCGAGGTGGACCTTCGGAACTGCAGCGAGATGGGCCGATAGTTGGGGGTGGTGGGCAGCGGCACCACCCCGTTGGAGGCCCCATTCGGATCGGCCAGGCCGACGCCCGTGTCGACGGCGGGTGCGTTGTGCATCCGACTGGACCGGGCGAAGTTGGGGCTCCTCTTGACCACCACCGGTCGCTTGCGACGCTCCACGCCGTAGCTGTCGGAGGACACCAGCAGTGGGTTGACGTCCGACGAAGTGGCCGTCGTGTTGGCGCCGTTGGGATGGCCCGACAGCGAGTTCTCGATGGTGTGGCTCACGTTGAGCTCGCTCTGCTGACTAGAGTTGTTGCTCTCCTCGGTGATGTCCGATATGGAGTACATCTCCGGCGGACCCGTCTTGATGGCCGCCACCGGATCCCGCTTGGCGCTGCCCGCGTCGGCCTCGTCCAGCGACCCGGAAGCCACTTGCACCGTGTGGCAAATGGACAGGGCCTGGAAAAAGATGCGCTGGTTCGCCTGCAAAGTAGGAAGGACATTCAGCACGGTCTTAACACGAGACCCGGTAGATGGCGCTTACACTAAACTTGTTTATGTCCAGCAGGACCTTGGTCTCCTCCTCCTCCAGGCGCGTCTTCCTGAAGAGGAACTTACTGCCGGCGATCGAGCACTGCTGGAAGTTCATCTCGTTCTTGGTCAGCGTGCCCGTCTTATCCGAGAAGAGAATGTTGATCTGGCCCAGCTCCTCGTTTAGGTTGGACGTGTTCACCACGCAGGGCTGGTCGGTCTCCTTCTCGTATAGCTCCAGGTCCCACTCCATAAACCAGCTCCCGATGACGCGCTGCAGCTCGATGGTCACGTAGAGGGAGATGGGTATCAAGTAGTTGAACAGGATCAAGAACGACAGGTAGTCCTGCAGGAACTGCTTCACGCTGTAGCTGTCCGTCGCACCCCCCAGGTAGGTGAGCTTGGGTATCACAAACAGCTCGTTGTATCTGATAAAAGAGGTGAAAGAGTTTGGCGATTAAGCATCATTTGCTCTATAGTCAAACACAGCAACAGATACTGCCACTCGTATTAAAGAATGATTAAATAACAATGATAAAATACATCTAAAATTACAAGTAACTCGCTACTTCAATTTAAACTTCCATAACTCAAACTCTCTATGCGACATTGCATTTCTAACTTTGTAAATGTACTCTAAAATTATAGAAAACAAGAAGTGCCTCGACTATTAAATGTCAGTTACTCTACTATCTAAATTCAAAAACATTATGACGGCAGATGGCACTCCTTTAAATTATATTGGCCCAGCAAACAAAAAAAAGGCGCCATCTGGTGTCTGTCTAATATATCCGCTCGATATGACGTCATTAACTGTTGAAATAATTGTTAGATTTGGAAAAATTGTTGTGTTGGTGAATGTTGATAGAATATTTATATACCACCTAAAAACATTTATCTTCACAGAATTTTACGATTTCCGATGGGCGTAGCCAAATTTTGAAATAAACTGCCGCTGTGGCATAACTAGAATCTACATGTTTCCCTTTCCGAGGTCTCGATCTTTATACGGAAAGGCATGGCTAGACAGAGTCGATCTGTTAATGAACCTGATATATTCTTATATATACAACATTTTTGGGTTTGAAAATGCTTACTTTTGTCTGTTTCATACTTTTTAACGAATAATATATACCTTACTAGTAATGGATAAAATATCAGATTAGAATTACCAAAAAAATATAACAAACAAGAGAGAACGCTATAGTCGGGTGCCCCGACTATCAGATACCCGTAACTCAGGTAAAGGGAGTGCGAGGGAGATGGAGATAGAAACTTTAATCACGCATAACTTTTTAACGAATGGTCCGATTTGAAAAATTTCTTCTACATTTCGATAGGTATTGATAAACACAATAAAACTGCATTTTTACTTTTCCGAAATATTTAAATTTTTAAAATTTTAGCGATTGTGGGCGTTAAAGGGGGCGTGGCACCCTTTTAAAACAAACTTGCGCTGCGTAGGAACTCCTAGAATCTGCATGCAAAATGCCAATCTTCTAGCTTTTATAGTTTCCGAGATCTCAGCGTTCATACGGACAGACAGACAGACGGACAGACGGACAGACGGACAGACGGACATGGCTAGATCGACTCGGCTAGTGATCCTGAACAAGAATATATATACTTTATAGGGTCGGAAACGCTTCCTTCTACCTGTTACATACTTTTGCACGAATACAATATACCCTTTTACTCTACGAGTAACGGGTATAAAAACAATTAAACAAAATTTCGGCCTATTCTTCCACATTCTTTAAACTTTTTTTAAAAGTAACTACTGAGCACCACTCAATTTTTGTGTGCTGTTAGTTGCAATCTGATTTTCATGAAATTCCCTAAATATTATAAAACGACCTTATGTCGATGTATGTACATACATGCAATTATGACTTAAGAACAATAAAGTAATGCTGGTTTTGACCGATATTTCCTATTCCATGAACGTCATATTTTTCAGATTTTCAAATATGATTCAAATTGGTATGCAAATAAGTATTGATTTAGAAACAAAAACTTAGATATTCAAAACGTCTCCAATTTCTGACAATAATTTAAATAAAGTTTCAAGTATTTGAAAACTTTCCATTTTCGAAACAGGCTGAACCTACCTCTTCAGGAAGTACAGCAAAGTGACTATCGCGATCAAAGCGACGAGGATGACGATGAGGAAGCGGTTGATGTAGGTCTCGCTGGAGGCGTTCTTGTTCCGGGTGAGGCGACTGTTGAGCTGCAGCTTGGAGATCATGCCGGTGTAGACGGCGCACCCGATGACGCACTCGGTGTTCTTGACCCGCGACCCGCGCAGCAGGACATTCTCGGCGGAGAGGGGCAGCACGAGTCCTTCGGAGCCCCTCAGCTCGATCTTGCCGTTGAAGCTGTACAGGTCGGTGGTGGGACTCTCGCACTCGATCACGCCCAGCTTGTGCATCTCGTCCAGGTCCACGGTGGGCAGGTCGCGCGGCACCAGCAGGGTCTTCAGGTTGGACTCGCCGTCCAGGTTCGCCGTGGTGATGAAGCACTTCCCGTGCGAATCCGTGGACCGCAGCAGCACCAGATCACATGGCACGTCGCAGTCCCGCTCCACGACCACGAGGTCTCCGCTGATTACGTCCTCCGACTTGATAATCGCCTCCTTTCCATCCCGGATGACCGTAACTGGTTTAATGAGAAGTGGTCGCTTTTAGAAAATATGTTCGCAAAACAAGTGCAGCTGTACCTCCACATTTCATCTGCCAACGTACAAATTCAAGTCACATGGACTTCGAGCTAGAGCAAGTTGTTAATGGTTCTTTAAATATATGTACCTATTAATAGACTTTGTTTATTATGCTTAATTCCAGTCTGGTCATGGTTATGGAAAATTCGACTTAGGGAATATGTCTTTGATAATTAGAATTTAGAATTATTTGAGATAATTTTTATACCCGTTACTCGTAGAGTAAAAGGGTATATTGTATTCGTGCAAAAGTATGTAACAGGTAAAAGGAAGCGTTTCCGACCCTATAAAGTATATATATTCTTGTTCAGGATCACTAGCCGAGTCGATCTAGCCATGTCCGTCTGTCCGTCTGTCCGTCTGTCCGTCTGTCCGTCTGTCTGTCCGTCTGTCTGTCTGTCTGTCTGTCTGTCCGTATGAACGCTGAGATCTCGGAAACTATAAAAGCTAGAAGATTGGCATTTTGCATGTAGATTCTAGGAGTTCCTACGCAGCGCAAGTTTGTTTCAAAAGGGTGCCACGCCCCCTTTAACTCCCACAATCGCTTATATAGGATTTTAAAAATTTAAATATTTCGGAAAAGTAAAAATGCAGTTTTATTGTGTTTATCAATACCTATCGAAATGTAGAAGAAATTTTTCAAATCGGACCATTCGTTAAAAAGTTATGCGTGATCAAAGTTTCTATCTCCATCTCCCTCGCACTCCCTTCACCTGAGTAACGGGTATCTGATAGTCGGGGCACCCGACTATAGCGTTCTCTCTTGTTTTTTAATTATTTGATTTTGTTTATAGTAAACTTTTCTTTGGTTCCGAAAAATGATCTTATAGCCAAATTAAGGATTAATTTTCGTATGAGAGTATTGTGTTCCCACCTGGTGAAGAATTGACCACGTTGTCGGTCCTGTATCGCAGGATGTCTTCATATCCTTGCTTGGCAGCGGTGACGGCGATTACAAAAACAAGAGGTAGAAGCGAGGTCATCGGGGACACAGGACTATCTAAACATACATATAAATGGGATTTTAAAATTAAGTGCTTATATGTTTATGGAATGTTTAAGGAGGTTTTTTAAGGGGTCGCACATTATTATTTCTATTTGGATATACTGTTAATTTTCCCTTTATTTATTTACCAATTAAAAGGGATATTATTGTCATGACCAGGAAGTAAAAATTCGCAATTCTTCGAAATTGTTCCAATAGATTCTGTGGCAGGAATGTGATCAATGTGTATTTCGTCGACTTGATGCGATTTTGGCCCTTTGGTCTTTTCTTCTTGACATCTTCGGGGCCACCAATTTGTATTTGCAGCCAATCATTTATTGTACTAACTCTGGAGCCCTGAAAGAGAAATCAAACGTGAGCCCTTGCAAAACATAAATCGAACAACAAATGGTAGACATGAAGATAAGCATTCCTATTATCAGACTATTTGTTCCTTGTGTTGGCGGTGAATCAGCTTCCATTTTTAGGCAGAGGTGAATGATTAACAAAACCACACATACATAAATAGTTGAGTTCCAAATTATTTACTATCGTCAGTTTCCAGATAATTTATACGACTAACTAAAAAATTAAAACGATCTAAAATATTTGTGCAGGTTGTTTGCTTGGCAGCTTTATTATTAAGTCATTCGATTTTTAATAGTACAAGATTTGTTTCTATTATGTTTGACTTTTTTAAATAAATATGTATGTGGATTTTAACATATTTAAACGGTCAAAAATTTTGAGTAGATTGTTTGTTTGGCAGCTTTACAAAGTTAGTATTACTAGTTAATATGACTAGTTAGGTCTTCCATTTTTGACATTTTTGAATTTATTATTAAAGGAAACCATTTATGAATATGGATTAAATGGCAGTTATATCACACAGTCCTCAAATTTAGCTAAGATTGAACTTATCTTTTTATACCCTTGCAGAGGGTATTATAATTTTGGTCAAAAGTGTGCAACGCAGTGAAGGAGACATCTCCGACCCTATAAAGTATATATATTCTTGATCAGGATCACCTCCTGAGTTGATATAAGCATGTCCGTCTGTCCGTCTGTCCGTCTGTCTGTCCGTCTGTCTGTTTCTACGCGAACTAGTCTCTCAGTTTTAAAGATATCGAATTGAAACTTTGCACACACTCTTCTTTCCTTTGCACGCAGTATATAAGTCGGAACGGCCGGGATCGGCCGACTATATCCTATAGCTGCCATATAACTGATTGATCGGAAATGCCATAACTTTGGTGTTTGTGAAGTTAGAAAGTTGGGATTTCCTATGGGTTTTATATTTGGCCAATCAATCCGACCTACCAAATTTCATAAGGATCGGCGGACTATATCCTATAGTCGTCATATAACTGATTGATCGGAAATGCCATAACTTTGGTGTTTGTAAAGTTAGGAAGTTGGGATTTTATATGGGTTTATATTTGGCCAATCAATCTGACCTACCAAATTTCATAAGGATCGACCGACTATATCCTATAGCTGCCATATAACTGAACGATTGGAAATGCCATTACTTTGGTGTTTTTAAAGTTAGGAAGTTGGGATTTTTTATGAGTATTAAGAATACATTATATGAATAATTTTGGAGAATATAATTTACAGACTATTCTGCAAGGGTATATCAACTTCGGCTCCGCCCGAATTTAGCTTTCCTTTCTTGTTTTTAAATAATATAAAATGACCATATTGACCAGAAAATATAATAATATATTTAATTTCCCTTTATTTATTTATTTCGCCAATGGGTCCATATACTTATCTGACTAAGTGGTCTAAAAACTTAACTAAGCACTTGTCCTAGCGTGTCCCCGTCGAAACTGCCAAGTGCACGGACTATTTATATTACCACTTACTTATCAGTAAAAATAAAAAATTCGGTCTACCCGATTTAATTTTATATTTGATCGTTCAACAAGACATTATGTAAGAAAAATAAATACAAAAACCCTCATTAAATACAATATTTAACGATTACCAAGTGGATATTATCACCCTTGCATACACACTGCGCGAATAAGCGGTAAAGCAAGTATTCCAGACATATGACAACTATAGGTTATATTAATCTGATTTAGATAAAACTCAAGTAATAGGTTCCAAATGGTATAAAACACTATATTAAGCTTAAAGCTGCGATATATTTACTTATACGCATTTATGCATACAACGAAGTTTAACCATTTTGACCCGATCGTTCATATGGCGCTACACTTATAAAAAAAAATTTATCAATTTTAGAAATGTCGTGTGAAAATGGACATAACTCTATTGTTTTTTGTCATATTGGCATAAAAATCGATATATACCTTTTAATTTAATATTCTTGTTTTTCAAATAAATGCACAAGTAGGAGAACAATTTTACTGTTTTCATAGTTACCTAGTTAAAAACAAAATATACAAAATGTAAGATTATTTTCGATAACGATACGAATTTAAAAGTTTATTGATTTATCCAAATAAAATTCTAGTTAAATTTTTCATATTAAGATTTTGTTAGTTTTATTGTTAACCGAAACGAAATTATGAAATATTACTATATGGCAGCTATACCACACAGTCCTGAAATTTTGCTCAGACTGAATTTATCTTTCGTAAATCCTATAAAACGACTATATAGACCATTGACCACTTTATATTTTATTGCCTTTTATTTATTTATTGTATCCCTTGCGTATCCTTATCGAATCTCCAAGGGCACGTACTATTTATATTACCAATGACCAATCAAAACAAAACAAATATGAAAGTCCAGCCAATAAGACTTTTTACTTTGTGTGGTACAGATAATAGTTCCATTTTTATACCCTTGCAGAGAGTATTATAATTTTGGTCAAAAGTTTGCAACGCAGTGAAGGAGACATCTCCGACCCTATAAAGTATATATATTCTTGATCAGGATCACCTCCTGAGTTGATATAAGCATGTCCGTCTGTTCGTCTGTCTGTCCGTCTGTCCGTCTGCCTGTTTCTACGCAAACTAGTCTCTCAGTTTTAAAGATATCGAGTTGAAACTAAGTCGGAACGGCCGGGATCGGCCGACTATATCCTATAGCTGCGATATAACTGATTGATCGGAAATGCCATAACTTTGGTGTTTGTTACGTTAAGAAGTTGGGATTTCCTATGGGTCTTATATTTGGCCAATCAATCCGACCTACCAAGTTTAATAAGGATCGGCCGACTATATCTTATAGCTGCCATATAACTGATTGATCGGAAATGCCATAACTTTGGTGTTTGAAAGTTAGGAAGTTGGGATTTTCTATGGGTTTTATATTTGGCCATTCAATTTGACCTACCAAATTTCATAAGGATCGGCCGACTTTATCCTATAGCCGCCATATTACTGATTGATCGGAAATGCCATAACTTTGGTGTTTGTAAAGTTAGGAAGTTGGGATTTTTTATGAGTGTTAAGAACGCATCATATTAATAATTTTGGAGAATATAATTTGCAGAATATTCTGCAAGGGTATTTCAACTTCGGCTCCGCCCGAAGTTAGCTTTCCTTTCTTGTTCTATTTACAGTTACAGTACTCCTCGCTCGCTCGCACCAATCTCTGTGTTGACACTGCAGATCGGTAGATGGAGCCACCTAAATCCTGATTATTTGTCGAAATGGGTCATAAGATAGTATTAGAAACTTATTTTGAAATTGGTTAGCTGAGTAACAGCTATCTCATAGTCGAACCACTCGACTATAGTGTTCCTCCTTGTTTTTTTTTGTAATGCAGCCTATTTTTGTTAAAGGGTAGCTGAAGTCTAGGAACTCAGTTCTTTTGTAGTTATCAGTGTACAACGACCAAGCACTTTTAAACAGTAAGGTTAAACAGCCATGGATTATACATGTTCATGTATAGATGGCCTTAAATGAATGCAGTTGACTCACACACCTTATGCCAGTTCCATAGGAACGCGTCCTTCAGGTGGATCGACTCCTGGTCTGCCCACACGGGCGTGCGATAGGATCCAATCCGATCGATGCGTCGAAATCCGCTCAGATGGTCATGGCCAAAGAAATTCATTGTTCATCATTCTAAAACTGGCGCATTTGGTAGCGATGTGACCACTGTCGCGCCAGATCATCTCTTAAAAGCTTTCTGATGACCCAGGCCGGGAGCTGATTTTTCCGGACAATGGAAACTTTTACGGCGATTCTCGTTTTCGCGTTTGGCGCAATCACATTTTTAAACACCTGTTTGTTTATGCGGTTACTGCTACTTGGCTGTTGTTAATTATTGTATATTTATCGACATTCGGCATGCGCAGTAGAGCGGACCTCTTTTGCTTTTGGTTCGAATGAGATAGAAGTTGTATCTTTTTGAGTGTAAAACATGTTTTTAATTTATTGCTTTTTACTTATTTTGGTCCATTAAATCTCTACTCTTCTCTACGAGCAAGGATAAAAGATTGAAGAAACGATAGCTCCACAGTGAAATGATTAACTTCGAATTCATTGGGCAGATTCTAAACTCTCTAATATATATTGGGATATAAGGAACTCGTGCAAAAGTATGTAACAAGTCGAAGAAAGTATTTGTGAGTTTATAAGGTACCGGCTTTAAGTATGTCTATGGTCTGAAGCTAATTTCTTTCGACATAGTCTTAAGGGGGTATCCCATTCATCACGATGAAGAAATGAATATTATTTTTTTTGCTAATTTATTTGATATCTAACATAGTTCCATAGTTATACATATAAGGCTGGGAGGAGCCATTAATCTACTGCTTGAACATTTCAATAAAAATTAAAGAACTGTACAGGGTACAGTGTACCCTCAATATACATATGTGCATACCACATTTTAAAAGGTGAATTTAATTTTTTAGAAAATAACAATTTTGGAGGGGTCTAAAAGGGAAATGCGCCCAAAGACAATGTACGTATAAGGAGACTACCATCCAAACTTCTCACACAACTAAGGTCCGCCCTAATGCATGTACCGACATATGTATATTTATCGACGTTTTCTCAGCACACTTAAATGTATAACCTTAAAACGATGTTAAGTGGGCAATTTTAACACTTCAATTGATCAGTTCTATGATGCACGTCCACGACCATTATGATGGCACATACACACGGACTTGTTGGCACAGTGTATCTGTGCGTGGTTCATGTTTGCGCTCGTATTTGCATAGATCTTATCTAATTGTACTCGACTCTGTTCACGCACACCCTTCCCGTGATAGGTGCCCGATCGGTGGCCCTAGTTCTGGTTTACACTATTGGCGACCCATGTCGACCAGTCGGTATCCTGCTAATCCGATCGGCGCCCAAGTGCGAAATCGCGGAACCCAAAAGTAGTTTGTAGATCGCGAGGGACCGCGTGATGTGCCCCACCGAAAAGCCGCTCTCACACTGAGAATTCGATCTGCATTTCCATACCCATTCCGATCCCATTCCATTCACAGCTTCAAAATCGGGCGTAGCGCCGCAGCTTCGGGCAATAAAAGCTCGAAACTTATTGACGTCGCCGGTTCAAGTTTGCGATGTACTTTCATGCGAAGACGCTCTGGAACTAATAGGTTCAAAGTGCACAGTTCACTTGCCATTCTGTCAATTCGATGACGTCCCACCCAAATCAAATCTCATAAAAACCAATTGTTTGAGATCTAGCTCAGACTTTTCTGTGCACGACCGGAAAATGGCTGTGTTTTGGGCAGCAGGGATAGATTTGGACTGTTTTTATTAGCTGAGACAAAATAAGATTCAGTGATTTTAATTTTGTTTGCCGTGGAAATGGTCACAAAATGCAGAAGGGGAGTTCTATACCCCCGAAGTTATAGCTAAAACTAAATAGAATAGTTTTGCCAGATAGTTCCTATTACGAGATTTTCAAACTTCAAAAAAAAATCAATTGCGATAGTTTTATGCTGGTAGCTTATGCACTGAGCGAATAAAGTGCGTAGACCCAAAGTCTGCGAGTAACGTATATAAAAATGTGTCGTGTACAATCACAATTCTCTAGGTGGTTTAAATATGTCTGCCAGAGATTTACGTTTACACTGGGCGAATAAAGTGCGTAGAAGCATAAAACAGAGCATATAAAAATCTTAATGAAATAGAAAAAAACAAAAAGATTGGGCTGACTTATCTACTTTCTTAAACATGCCAATAATTATAGTTGTTGACATCAGCGGCGTGCACCGGAAATATTAACATTTTTATATTTAAAAAAAAAATTTATTTACTTATTACTTTAAATATCAAAAAGATTTTTCTGTCTAACATTATATATACCAAAACTTCATTAGATTCTCAATATTTTCGGGAATCTCTTCATAAAGCCACAGAGCTGCTGAGTCGTCGTAGACCACAACACAATTGTACCTTGAGTTTGTTAGTTATTGTTTGTTTTCTCTTTCACTGAGTGTAGTTAAACTCATTATCAGAACTTGGGTTCTCTTTTTAAAAATCGGTTACAATATCAATTCTAGCATGAGTCATGAAGTGGCCGTGGCTGTCGATCAATCAATATCAACCGGAGAACCCAAAAATTATGGAAAAGTAACAGGAAGATTAAAACTAGCATGCTCCTATTTAAAACCTAGGATTTCAAACCGACCAAAAAATGTGTGACCGAATTTTAAGATTATAATTATTACAGTCCACTTTATCTACCTGCCGCTATCTTTTTTTCTCAGATATCGACAAACGACGTTACTTTATAGCCGCTTATCTAATATATATAAATAAGTTAATGGATATACACACACACTCACGTAATTACACAAAATAAGCCATGTTTTGTGGCTTTGTACCTGAACAATGTTCAATGTTTGTTCCTGCCGAAGTTATACAATCGAATCCGAACTCACCCTTTTGCGAAGAAGACTTTCGAAGAACTTGCCCATGGTGCTCCCTTGATTTTATCCACTGCGAAGGGTAAAGCCTTTCCAAGTTCATATATTCGGAAGAGTGTGGCACAATGCGGCACCGACGCGAAACAATAGCATAACTAAAACTGACCGATTTCTGTATCTCTCTAAAATACTTCGTTACCACGAATTCGTCGCGTCGCTTATCGGGAATAACTTTTAGAAACCAATAGCCGACTAGCCAGGTAATCTCTTCGTCAGAGTTCGATGAGTAAGGTTTCGCCGATCAGTTTCCCCAGTCGAATCTCGCACACCCTTGCCACAGATAGACCGGCTTTTTGTGGACCTCCAATGAAGTCGAAACAGAGAGCTCCATCGAGTAGCTCAATGGCCACTAAATCGCTGCAGTCAAATGCAGCAATGAGGGTACACGAATGTTATCATTCCACGTTACACATCGGTTATCAGCCGAGTGGCTCAACGTAACTTGTTTTCTTCCATTAACGCACAATAAAAAGGGCAAAAGCAGGAGAGGTGCCGAACTTGGGTTCTCCTCTTGTTTACAGCGAACAACGTGCACACCACAGACCTTCCGCCTCCCAAACCGCACTTCCCACACTGAGATCCGTGCAAGAGCACCGGGTCTATAATCCCATGTCCCCAGTCTCGATCTCCCAGTGCGTCTCTTCGGAGCCAGGTGGTGCTCTCTGGGCGCGAAACCCACCCATATCTATCTGCTATATGTAAACTGCCAAAAAACTGATTAGATTATGGAAATATCTAAGTGCTGGGCACCTCAGCTGACTAATCGACGGTCCCGGAGAGCATTTGAGCGACAATTGAAAAGACCACGGCCATCGTATGTTTCCAAAAGGGTGCCCAACCCTTTTGGCTTAATCAATGCCAGTATCTATCCTTTCCTCACCATGATAGGGCTATTTTTCTTCTTAATTGGGCATCTCCTCGTCAGTTCTCAGTCCATGAATTCCGATGAGTTCCAGAGAGCCAGAGAAGCGTTTCTGTTTCCCCACATTCATCACTGAGCACTCCAAAGACCCAGGGGCCCAGGCACTATCAAAACTGCTTTATTGCCTTGATTTCACAATTGAAAGAGCTTTTTCTGGGTGCAAATGTATTTGATAAACTGTTCTCCGTATTTATTTTGACAGATATGCAGGATTTCGCCCATTCCATTCATAATCTTTTTATATTTAAATTGATTCTTAATTTTAATTACGAAACAAAATAAATAAATTATTTAATTTCCAATAGTTCCTTTTCATTGTACTATCACATACGATCCATGAATCACCTTGGATTATGCAAATTTTACGCAGTGCAAATGTTGAAATGAATGAAGGTGGAACTTAGCCCCGAGGAAGTGTTGGATATGTGATATCTGGTCGATGGGTGGACATACCATATTTCTTGCGACCGGACTGTGTTTGAATAGTTGAAGTACTGAGATGTTTTCCGCGCTTTGATTGCACCCGAGATCCTTGCCAAACAAACCGGTAAACAAAGAGCAAACTTTATTGGCTGAATAATATATATTAGACCGTTATGGATCACATACACATAAAGCCTTGTATTATTGCACACTGAACGAAGGAAAGAGAGACCTTCCACGCGCAAACTGATCTATCGGCAAACTGTCGAAGAATTGTTGATACCGATACCACTAACAAAGCCGCCATACATATGGGCTAGCCTGACGGACCTTTCATGCATGCTCTTACATATATGCCAAACCCCTACCCATACCCATACCCATTCCCATTCCCACAGTCATATAAAGAGCCAAACCATTCCATACCACACCACACCATACCCTCTCCACGCCCAGGCTAGGGTCTTACCAACTCGGAGATATCCCTAAATACGTGCATACCAAGTGCATCGCACTCTCCAATAATTGGCATTACCGCTGGCGAATACGATCCTCCCACTAGTCGGAGTACTCGGAGTACCCGGAGCACCCGGAGGCACTCTCTCGGAGGCTCCGCCTGGAGCTCTCGGAAGGGGCTCTCGCATTAGTCGGGGAGATAGTGTCGATAACAATATCTTATCGTTCAGCATTGAACGGACGCACCACACACACGCTCGGCGGGCTTACGGACAAACCAATCTGGGTGAACTGCCACCTTCACTCACTCATCCGGGTAAACATGTCGGTGGAGTCCGTGGTGTCCGTTGGCGCTGGCCAGACCATATCCGCCCACTGATATGAATCAAAGGTGGTGACTATTAGCAAATTAGTGGGCAGAAGTTCAACCTTTGCCCTTATAGATACGTACACATGACCGATGTGAGTCAGTGCTGGGATTTCAAACAAATTGGAGAACAGGTCAACACTCCACACTTTTAGAATATGCCATCAAATTTGAATTATTTATTTCTACAGCAGTATCAGCTTTAACAACAAATGGATTTTTATTAAGTTTGTTTTAAACGGGATTCATGAAAATATTTTAGCGGAATTCCTATTCTTGTCATCCCGACACGTAAGTAAACATATTAAACGCGTTTTATCAAATTGTTTAATACAATAATTTAATAGAGGGACCTGACAAATACCTCCCACCAACAAAAGCGACTTTAGTGAAGCAGGCAGTTGTGATAAGGACAATGACCAAAACAAAGGACAGTATACGGCGTGACATCTCAGGACGAGATGATTCTAACTCATAATCAACATAGGGAAGAGAAGGGAAGGCAAGAATAACTTATAGAAAAGTTACCCTAAACTGTCCTTCTTGTGCCAATAGCTCTAAGTCCATGTTCATACGAAATTTTCGTTAAATTTTAAAGTTAGCATATATTTATATTATATTATTTGGATTAGTTGGTATAACTTATAGTACTGTCGTTTCATCATACCTTTTTACATTTTATTAAAATCGACCGACTTTATTATACAGGTACCCTAGGATATCTCTTTCCAAATAGGTATATTGAATAATTCAAATTTCTAATGGCCCTTATTTGATATATTGATTGACTTAGTTAAGCTATAGAGCTACAAATTTACGTGAACATAGATTTGTGCAACAAAATATACATAAACATATTCATAAGCATTCATATTGTACTTGGAAGTTAAAAAGAATTTCCCGTTAAATGAAAAAGTGCACTTTTAGATCATTATATATTATATTGTGTTAGCCCCCAAATGACGAAATAATTTTGCGAACATTAAGCTCATGATTGGAAGAATGGCTTCAACTATTTTTGAACCTCAATATTTGGCTTTCGAATAATATTAAAACTCATATTGCGGTACATGTGTGGTATAACAGTGTTCTTTTTGAATATCTGCTAAGTTATCGCTGCTTAGTGTTTTTTGACTAGCATTTTGGTGCTTTTTAGAAATCCAAATTCCTCACATAAGTTCTAATACTGTTTTGTTTTGTTTTATTTATTATATATCGTATATAAGTATATATATATCGTATATCTGGGTGCATCGAAAAACGCATAATTCGTGTAACTAATTTTTCTTAAATAAAAAAAATGCTAAAATGAATAACTCTTTCTTTAGCCACAAATCAAACAGATTAAAAACTATTGTTTTTATAGGGATTTTCTGCAATTAAAATGCGTGGGTGATTTTATCACGCAGGGGTGTGTTTCGCCCCACCCTCATCTAAAACACATGTAATTATATATATACAGTTGAATTTCCATATATTAATTTCTGTAACTCTAGTCTCCATCAGGGAGTCGGAGAAATCTCTTCCAAACAATGTGTTTAACCCAAAATCAATCTCGGGATATCTGTAACAGATTTGGGGATTTAATAAAACAATCTGACTTCTCAATGTCACGTTAAGTTTTAACTCTAATTTAAAGTTGTCCGTCGACAAAAAAAAATTACGACAAAAATAGGTCCGTAGAGACAATAAAACTAAGTTAAATAAACACAATTTAATGAATGCACAATAATTTTTATTTTTTCATTGTATTACTTCTAAAATTAATCATTTAAAAATAGTATCGTTAAAAATCTTGAAAATCAGCATAGTTAAAGCTGTTCAACCTAACTAAATCTATCTTGTAAAAAATATAAAATTTCTCAATTTTGAAAAGAATTATTTTCGAAACGGTACGCAGTGAAATCGATTCGTTTTATATTACTTATTTTGCAAGATTTTGCAACAAAATATAAAATGGAAATTAAATTTATTTTAAAATAGCAAATAAAAAATGTAG
Source organism: Drosophila kurseongensis (assembly GCA_018153305.1). Taxonomy (NCBI): domain Eukaryota; kingdom Metazoa; phylum Arthropoda; class Insecta; order Diptera; family Drosophilidae; genus Drosophila; species Drosophila kurseongensis. The sequence continues at coordinate 2,534,434 of JAECXX010000108.1, read as the reverse complement.
TTAGGAAGTCAACAATTAAAAATGTTCAAATATGTATATATATATTTTTGGGTGAATTTAAAAAAAAACCGAAACCGTCAGAGATTTCTATGACACCCCTGAAAAAGTCTAAGTAGTTTTATTTCCAGTAGTAAATAGTAGTAGTAGTATCTTAATCTTAAAACTTGTGATAACGAATTCAGTATACCCTCTCTCATTACGGGTAACTAGGTATATAAGAATAGAATCTTATGTACGACATCTGCTGGAAAATTTGGAAAACAAATAAGAAGGCTTATTATACCCTTGCAGAGGGTATTATAATTTTGGTCAGAAGTTTGTAACGCAGTGAAGGAGACGTTTCCGACCCCCAAAGTATATATATTCTTGATCAGGATCAATAGGGGAGTCGATATAGCCATGTCCGTCTGTCCGTCTGTTCGTCCGTCCGTCTGTCCGGCTGTTTCAATACCGTTTGCGAGCTCAGTTTAAAAGCTAGCGATCTGAAAATTTAACAGTCGTCCTAAAACATGTGTACGCAGATCAAGTTTGAAAACCGCTCCGATCGGATGTCTATATCCTATAGCTCCCATAGGAACAATCGGATATAACTTGCAAGAATGGAAGATATTTCGCGCAGTGTAAAAGCTATTGACATAAATCTTTCCAAATCGTATTTTTTTATGCATACCTTGATCAGGGTAAAAGCGCGTGCCGATCGGATGTCTATATCCTATAGCTCCCATGGGAACGATAGGGTAAAATCGGTTAAAATTTCATGATTTTTAGGATATTTCGCCCAGTATATAAGCTATTGACATGAATCTTTCCAAATCGTATTTTTTATGCTTACTTTGTTCAGGGTTAAAGCGAGTGCCGATCGGACGTCTATATCCTATAGCTCCATAGGAACAATAGGGTGAAATCGTTCCAAATTTGATGTTCCTCAGAATATTTTGCGCATTGTGTAAGCTATTGACACAAAATTTGTCCACGTCTTATTTATTTACGCATATATTGATCAGGGTGCCGATCGGACATTTATATCTTATAGCTTTCGTAGGAAATATTGTTAAAGGCTGCGAAAATATCCCTTTTTCTATTTTTATATCAAATTTTTGTTTATTTATGTTTATTTATGTATACCTTATTCTATTCGCTACTTTCTCAGTTTTAGCAATTTCGGCAAAGTCTGCAAGGGTATTAAAACTTCGGCGTGCCTAAGTTAGCTTCCGTCCTCGTTTTCTTTTTGAAATTGGCAAATAGCAAATACTCCCACCTTCATACCTTTTTGTTTTTCTAAATAAGGCAGTGCGTAGTGGGTATCTGATAGTCGGGTCCCTCGACTTAAGACTTTTTTCTCTGTGCACAGAGGCAAGAAGTCCAAAACTCAAAGACCTTAATTTATTTTTAAAAACAGCTCCAAGTGCCATTGGTGTAATCGAAGTGTTGTGCTGATTAGACCGGTGATTAGGGAAGTGTGAAAACAGGTATATGGTGGATTAGATATTGGAATTTTAAACAGGCGATAATATTAATCAGTTAATGGTAAGCGCTGATATAAAAGGTTTGTTCGTAGGTGTGAAGTAATCTTTAAATTTTTGGCAGTTAAAAGGAGTAGCTGAATTAGAGACATAGGAATTCAAATTCATTATTAATCTGACAAGAAGAGTGCATCTAATCTGAGCATGTGTTGGACTAATCGAGCACGCCGGAATAAAGGTTTTTTACCTAGTGTCCAGCCGTTTAATGGGATACCTCTGTGACAGGGCCACTCAAAACCAAAATCGCTTTATATAAGCGGAAATGTGAAATTATCTTTATCATACGCCAATTTATGTGGCTATTTCACTTCGAAATTCAGTCTAACTTTTGCTCCGAAAGACATCGCGCGTGCGCACCTCCAACCGGTTCCCAGCTACGATGAACCCCTGCCAGCGTTTCTGAGCGAACTACAGAGATCGAATTCCTTATAGACAGGGTCCTGAACAGCAGTGCCAATGGGAGCGGGCCAGAAGAAGAAGGGTGATCCCTTGCGGATTCAGATCGGCGGCATTGGGGGTCGGCAAAAGCAGCCTCTCAACCGGGTGACCACCACCAAGTACACTTGGCTCACCTTCCTGCCCCTCAACTTCTACGAGCAGTTCCGGCGAGCCGTCTACTTTTACTTTTTGATCATCACAATCGTTTCCTTCTTCGTGAGTAAGTATGGCTGCCCTCCAGATATTGTTCCCAAAGGGTCGATGCTCACCGTGCACCATTCAAACAGATGAAACCATATCGCCGTATGTCTCGCTGATTCCCCTGCTGTTTGTCATGGTCATCACGGCTCTAAAAGAGGGCTTGGAAGACCTATCGAGGTCGAAAAGTGATAAGCTCGTAAACACAGCCAGAGGTAGGTAATCACATATATAGTAATTAAGCCAAAGACCGTAACGAATTTATCATTAAAATTTAAAAATAAAGATTGCTTCTAAATAATTATTATACATAACACAAATTATAGATTTGATTATAGATTATCAGTTGACCAGCGAATCTTATTTTTATAGTTTAGGAAAAAATATGACAAAGAACTCTTATCTGATATCTGAATAGCTATTTTAACTCGCCTAGTGCTGCTGATCAGGAATATGGTATATATAGGGTAATATTTATAAAGGGTAACACCCTACCAAAATATTGTATAATTTTGATCATAAGTTTGTAACTCAGTAAAAGAGACACCCTATAACATATATTCCTGATCAGCATCAGGGGGTTAATTTCGGGTTCAATTCGCTATGCAGATCGCAGGTTCAGATTTGTGAACGCCAAAGATCGGACGTCTATATCCTATTCTATATATTACAAGTTTGGTAAATAGCTGTTTTTAAGAATATGTTGACATATGTTTTGGTCAACTACCATGTTTTTATTCCCTTTTTGGATTAATACCTTAAGTTTTATCAAGTCATTCTGGCTATAAGGTTCTTTGCACCTCATTCGCGCAGTGTAAAGCTATACATGATCATGTTAGGAACCAAAGTCTTGCCGATAGGCATTGATAACCTATAAGTTTACGGTATAAACACGTCGGATTGCCGAAGATATCTTTCAATGTCGTTTTCCATACATTAAAACTGTTCCGCTTCCAGTCACTGTCATCCGGAACGGAAAGGAAGAGGTCATAAGCTCGCAGTTTATCGTACCAGGCGACCTTGTGGTAGTGCGAAAAGATGGCGATTTGCCGTGCGACCTCGTACTGCTCCAATCGTCAGGAGCGGATGGCAAATGCTTTGTGACCACGGCCAACCTCGATGGGGAGACCAACCTGAAGACCATATCCGTGCCGCCGAACTACGAGCTTTCGCCCAAGGACGGACTCCCGGGCAAGGACTTTATCGTGTGCGAGCCTTCCACCAGCGATCTCTACAGTTTCAATGGCCGTCTGGAGCTGGGAGCTGGAGATGGAGCTGGAGCCGGCGACGCCCTGCCCCTCACCATCGAGAACCTCCTGCTGCGCGGAGTCCGAGTGAAGGGCACCGACCGGGTGGTCGGATGCGCCATCTACACCGGCATGCACACGAAGCTCCAGCTGAACAGCCGCTACACGGGCAACAAGTCGGCCTCGAGTGAGAAGTACATCAACAGGTTCATGGTGGCACTCATCGTGGGCATGGTGGTGGTGGTGGTCGTCCTGTACCTCATCGAACGGTGAGTGGAGTTCAAGCCTTGGTTATAGCTGCCACATTTACAGTACAAGCCATGATAGTATAGTAGTATCGAACTTTGGTCTCCCTTGCCCAAGCAAACCATCTCCATTTGCTTTAATCCCTTAGTAACACCTCTAAACCAAAAAAATAGTGAATGTAATATTAAATATAAATATATTATAATACATAACACGGCAGAATAATTACAACTAGCCTTCATAAGAATGTATATACACTCGGAAAATTGAAGAACAAAAAAATCAGGATGATCAATAATTTTGTCTCCCGCTTTTTTGAGAGTAAAAATATTGAAATCAAAACAATATTGGAATCGATGATCAGGACCAAAAGACAAATAAGAAATTAAAAATGTTCTTAATTCAGATCAATAAATATAAAAACAAAATTAAGAAAATATAAGAAATTTTATACTGGTGGGATAAGTTGTAAGCAGTAATCTAATATTACAATAGTTAACAAGATTAATAACTATTACCATTACCACAAAAGCGAAAGTAAAAACGTTATAAGGCTAGAGCTAGTTAGAATAAAGAAACTAGATACGTCTCTAGACTATCCATTAATATGCATTTTCACGCTGACAACATTGTGTATTTTTTCCAAACAGTCCTTTTCTCAGCTAAAGAAATTCGATATAAAAGCTTATTGTTAAAATTAATAGATTGTTGGCTTAGGCTAAAGTTCCACCTTTAAGTAAAAACAATAGAATTTATTTATGTTTTTCTGCGATGGTGCAATTTATAATGGCGGTTCTTGTATTTACCAACGCTTTTTCAAATTCTGTCGAGATCTTAACGAACCAATCTCTATAACGTCTATGGATAAGTTAATGGACGTTAAAGAGTTAAACTGCAATCGAAAATCAAACTTTTGTTTCTACATCGTTAAAAATAGATACAAAAGACTTAGTTTCAAAATAAGTTTTATTTTGAGCAACAAAAAAGATTGTGGTTGTTAAAATAACATAATACAATAATAAATTTCTTCCGTATTTATTTTAAAACATATTTTTTCCCACAGACACAAGGAGACGAAGGTTGTGCCAACCATGCCTTACCTGGGTCCTCCTACCAATTTCAACTCCGCGTTGCAAATCTTCGAGGACTTCCTCTCGTTTCTGCTGCTCTTCAACTACATGGTGCCCATCTCCGCCTACATGAACATCGAACTGTACCGCATCTTCGGAATGTACTTCATGCACAACGACCTCAACCTCTACGACGAGGACACCGACCAGCCTTGCCGAGTCAACGCGTCCAATCTGAACGAGGAGCTGGGCCAGGTCAACATTCTCTTCTCCGACAAAACCGGCACTCTCACCAAAAACCTCATGAAGTTCGTGAATTGCTTTGTGTCGGACAAGGATTTTCAACTGCAGAATACCCATCTCCTTTGCGAAGCCACAGGCGAACAGTTTGACCTGGAAAAGCTAGATGTGAGTACGTCTGATGTGTACTTTCATTAGGGTTTCAATCGTAGTTTCAGATTTTATTTAATTTTATTTAACTACGATGTAAAAATGTAATGGACCTAAATTTTTTATAGTCCCAGTGGCGGAGAAATTTTAAATAACAATGTCTAACTCTCCTAATTAAGTTTTTTAAAGTGGCAGATAGTATTTATACCCGTTACTCGTAGAGTAAAAGGGTATATTGTATTCGTGCAAAAGTATGTAACAGGTAGAAGGAAGCGTTTCCGACCCTATAAAGTATATATATTCTTGTTCAGGATCACTAGCCGAGTCGATCTAGCCATGTCCGTCTGTCCGTCTGTCCGTCTGTCCGTCTGTCCGTCTGTCCGTCTGTCCGTCTGTCCGTCTGTCTGTCTGTCCGTATGAACGCTGAGATCTCGGAAACTATAAAAGCTAGAAGATTGGCATTTTGCATGCAGATTCTAGGAGTTCCTACGCAGCGCAAGTTTGTTTCAAAAAGGTGCCACGCCCCCTTTAACGCCCACAATCGCTTATATACGATTTTAAAAATTTAAATATTTCGGAAAAGTAAAAATGCAGTTTTATTGTGTTTATCAATACCTATCGAAATGTAGAAGAAATTTTTCAAATCGGACCATTCGTTAAAAAGTTATGCGTGATCAAAGTTTCTATCTCCATCTCCCTCGCACTCCCTTTACCTGAGTAACGGGTATCTGATAGTCGGGGCACCCGACTATAGCGTTCTCTCTTGTTTTAATTGGTAAGCAACAAAGTGAAGCATCAATCTCTAAGTCAACGAACTATATTGATGTGTCCGACCATAAGGAACTATATTGTCCTAAAAGAAACCGTTTCTTTGAAACATAAATTATTGGAGTTTGAAAATCATGTGATAATATAATATTCTCTGAACTAAGTATTTCGTTTCGATTTACTCCAGGCCGAAGCAACAGACTTCTTCGAGGCTCTGGCCGTGTGTCACACCGTGGAAGTGCTCCAGGAAGGGGTGGAAAAGGCTTTGGAGACGCCAGAGACCGTGTCGGAACGAAGCCACCTCATGAGTAACAGCATTGTGGACCGGTATCAGGCGTCCAGTCCGGACGAAAAGGCGCTGCTCGAGGGCTGTGCCAACCTTGGCCTTCTTTACAAAGGACGGGACAATAATATCCTGCGCATCTGCCGGTATCCAAGCGCTGAGGAGCTGCAGTTCGAGCGCCTCCACGTCCTGGAGTTCAGTTCGGAGCGGAAGCGGATGAGCGTCGTACTTAGAGATCGAAGTGGCACCATCTGGCTTTACTCCAAGGGAGCGGAGAACGCCATCTTTCCGCGGTGCAAGGCGAGTCCTCGTCTGAAGCAAGCTGACGAGCAGATAACCAAGTATGCTCAGAAAGGTCTTCGCACTCTGGCCGTGGCCCGACGCACCCTGACCGAGGAAGAGTTTGGAAACTTCGAGGTGCTCTACCGGAGGGCCAACACCCAGCTAAGCAACCGCAATGAACTAATAAGGGAATGCTACGAAACGGTTGAGATTGGTAAGCTCTTTTTTTTCAATAAGGACTCAAGTTGATTTCGGCAGCTAGAAGCTTAACTTTAAGTACCCCGTACAAAAGCACACTGTCGAAAAATTATAAAGGAAACCGGTAAGACGGACATAGAGAGATCAGTTTGCTTGCTTAATTAGGTATCAGTAAGGAAACGGTATATTTCAGGAAAACAAACTGTTTATGGTCCTTCAAGCCGGATAGAAAATTTCTTAAGTTGTTTAATTATACCCCGTCAGAAGTTTGTAACTCAGAAATGCGATGCATCCTATTGCTATACTGTTTTCAATGTCAATTTAAAGGCAAGAGATTTAAAACTATTGTGATCTCCTTTTTATGTGGGTAATCAGATCAAGTCTTAAAAATCCGCTGAACGGACGTCTATATTCTAAAGCTGCCATAGGAACATTGGGGTCAAACTATTCAAATTTACTGTTTTTGAAGAAATGTACGTATATCTCCCAGAACATAATGTTTTTATTTCATGTTGCGAACAATAACTAAAGACTGATTAAAATGGGATTTATATATTCTATTTCCGTCTTACACCTACCATGCCGATGGAACGGCATGTATGTTACCAATTAAAGATAATGACATTTGGCTAGATCAATACCCTTGTATATCTTCGATTTCTACATTTTTTTTACTTTCTACTCATGGCTTTCAAATTAAGCTACCACTCATCAAAACTTCTTAACCTATAATAGCGCTTTAAGTTTCATACAAGTTTACTGCAATATAGGCGATCTTGCTTTCTTAGGGCCAAGAATAGTATTATTGAAATCTTTACCAAATTAAACACAAATTTTGTAGTTTTACTCACAATAAAAGCTGTTGTCGTTTGATTATATCATTGCTATGAAATGATCAAAATTAATTAATTTATGCAGTTTAGAAAACTATTTTACTGATCTTTAATCATCAGAAAAAGTGTGCTAGCTTAAATACATAGATTTCAGAGCCTTTTTTTTATAAAATGATTTTGAATGATAAGCACATATGTATTTTCAATGATGTTCTCTGTTTGCGGTAGACTAATTTTAATATTTTTCTAATTTTAAATAATATATGTTATTTTGTGTAAATTTAGGAGCCTTTAAGCTATGATCGGGTTAGAATGTGATTTTTTGAGTATTTTAAGTCGGCTGAAATACTGTCCTTTCGCAGAGCTTGACCTGCTCGGCGCCACTGCCCTGGAAGACGCTCTACAGGAGGAAGTGGGCGAGACCCTGGAGGCTCTGCAAGCGGCTGGTCTGAAGATCTGGGTGCTCACCGGGGACAAAGTGGAAACGGCCTACAACATCGGGCTCGCTTGCCGGCACATCCCGCCCGGATCGAGGCAGCACTTCATCGTCGGCGTCACTGGGCCGGAGGAGCTGCTGGCCCGCCTGCAGGAGATTGACGCCGCTGATCCGGAGGTCCTGGTAGTGGACGGAACGACGATCACCGCCCTCCTCGCAAACACGCCCAGTCAGTTTGCCGATCTCGCCCTGCGCTGCCGGGCGGTACTCTGCTGCCGGCTGAGTCCGCTGCAGAAGAGCGAGATCGTGACGCTGGTCAAGCGCCGCAAGAAGCACATCACGGCGGCCATCGGCGACGGGGCCAACGACGTGTCCATGATCCAGGAGGCGCACATCGGCATCGGAATAGCGGGACGCGAGGGAAAGCAGGCCGCCCGGTGTGCCGACTTCGCCATCGCCCGCTTCGAGATGCTGCGCCGGCTGCTCCTCGTCCACGGGCACTACAACTCACGGCGGCTGGCGTTCCTGGTGCTCTTCTACTGCTACAAGAACATCATCATCACCGGGTGCATGGCACTCTTCCAGCTGTACAACCTCTTCTCTGCCACCAACGTCTACAACTCGCTCTATCTCTGGCTCTTCGACTTGGTCTACATCTCGTTCAGCTTCACATACCTGGCCATTTCCGATAAGAAGTACAGCGAGGAGACGCTGCTCAGGTCAGTAAGAGTAGTTACTTACTACCTAGCCTTACTGATATATTACTGAGTGGTCTGAATCATCTGTAGAAACGTAGATAATTGTGGATGCCTCAATGCTGCATACTCAACATTTCTAATGGTCGCAACTATAAAACATTAAGTGGACCAGATAAATATGTGTGCAAAAATTACAAAACATTTCTTATCTTATACTCGCTGACCACAGTTAATAAAAATAACATTAACGATTTCCTTTTTGACATCAGACGACTTAATTCTACAACTGTCAGATAATGAGCATATCATTTAAGTTGGTTATAACTCCAAGGGTAGATAAATTTAAGCTTTATTAATTACCTTTCTCATTTTTACTGCTAGCATCTTATTTTCTCGATTTGTATTTTCAGCCATCCGGAGCTATACAAGCGAATCGCCCAAAACCGACAAGCGTCGATGGGGGTTTTCTGCCTTTGGATCCTCAACGGGTTTGTCCAGTGCTTCACAATCTTTTACTTCACCTACGCCGTGCTCAACGACCAGAATGTCCTCTTCAACATGGGACAGCCTGCCAGCTTCCAGACCTTCGGCACCATGCTCATCACTGTTATCGTGATAGTGGGCAACCTGAAGCTGCTCCTGGTGGCTCGCTACATGTCCTATCTAAACCTCGCCCTGATCTTCGCCTCCATTGCCGCCTTCATGTTGACCACATACCTCTACAACCTGGTCCAGAGTGGGGAGCTCTACGACGTCTACAACCAGTTCCTGACCTCGCTCCCCTTGTGGCTGTTCACGATAGTCTGCTCGGCGGCTTGTCTGCTGCCCGACTTGGTCGTTAGGGTCGCAAACGAAGTGTTCAGGAAAACGCCGCCCGCAGGCAAGTCAGCAGCATAAGAAATTTCTCCCGAGAATGAACCAGTCGAGTTTATAGAAGCAATAAATGCAAGTACAAAAACCGGGCAAAATCCAAATAAACTTGTTAAGAACCATAATAAAACCATCTAGTTTAAATATGGGGTAAAAAGCGGTCTCTTTGGAGAAGATTTATGCACTCATATGCCTGTCTAAGGAGCATAACTTACTGGGGTCTTCCCTTTACAAGTAGTATGGTTTTATTAACTGCAAATAATTGTGTTAGATCCGAAAAAACAAGAGTGGAACCAGTATTTGTATAAATGTATTTTCTCTGACCTACAATTACAACAATCTAAAGAAAGAAGAGTATTCGTTGCGAACCCTCGAAAAATCACAATACTTACGACTAAAGAAACGCCCCCCAACCAATGTACATGACAGCCAAATTATCCACCTTGGTGGCTTCATTGATGAGAAAGTTGACCTGTCCCTCGGGCGAGAGGGGAATGCTGTTGGCCTGCTGCAGCTTAACCTGTAGAAAAATTGTGAAACATAAGTTAAATTCACTTGAATTGATTGTTTACGTGGTTCAGAGTTTTCTTGATATTTATCATATGTAGTTGAAGACGCTCCCATTTGCTCTTCATTGTTTTTACTTCAAACTCTAACTAGTAGCGGGATATTGTAATCGTTTTAAACTTGATTTTAATTCGATACAGAAGTCTGTATCGATTTGATTAAAATTATGGTGATGATCATAAATATAATGTTCGCAAATATCTCCTTTCCTCCGACAGACTTTTCAAATATGTTATAAAATTAAATCTCTGAGAAACCATCTGACCACCGAGAAAGGTGCTTACGTGTCCTTGCAGGCGGTCGGCGATGCGCTGCACATCCCTTGTAATCTTGGAGGTGGCGGCGCCAGTTCGGGTCTGCGCTCCCACGTCGTAGACGAAGGGCCTCAGCATCGACATCAGGGTCTTGGTCTCCTGCTTCAGCAGGCGCAGCGTGATCTCGCAGCACTTGCGGTAGCTGCCCTCCACGCCCAGCGGACCCATGGCGGCGATCATGTTCTGGGTGAGCCGGAAGGGGACCACCTCGGGGTAGGCGAGCAGCTCGCCCTGGTTGAACAGGCAGTTAAAGTCCACGTGGACCGCGTCGCCGCTGCCCTCGGCGAACAGGATGTTCTCTCCGTGCCGGTCGCCGAGTCCCAGGATGTACCCCACCATGGACATGACGGCCACGGTGCGGATGTAGGTGTTCCTCGCCTCGTACCAACTGTGCAGGGTAACGAACCGTTGGCGCAGCCACTCCTGGAAGACCGGCGGATGGGCGGGCAGCAGCTTCTTGGTGAAGACCTCCCGCTTGCGCTCTATGGGGTCGTTCAGGGGCACGGCCAGCTGGTGCAGCTGTCGGCTGGACATCACCAGGCCGCGCTGAGCGTACAGGCTCATGCAGATGCTGCGGTACGAGGCCAGGTTGGGCAGCCACTCGACCAGGCCGCACTCCTCGTTGAACGGCAGCACGGCGTAGGTGCGGATGTGGAGTCGCCGCTGTCTGGCAGGTGCGTTCTGGTGCAGATATCGCTTGACCAGGCCGTTGAACTCCATCAGACGAGCGTCTCGACGCAGATCGTCCTTGGGCTTTACCAAAACATCGTAGTCCTGACCATCGCTGCAGCGAATGGTCAGCTTCTTGGGCTTCGCCGCCGAGCGCAGGATCAGCACCGACTCCTGGAAGCCACTGATGTATATCTGCTGGTAGGGAAACCAGTTGGCCTTCGCCGAGCTTGCCGGAATGTGCGACAGCGTCGAAGAGGTGCTGTCCGAGTTGAGCGGCAGAGTTGGTTGCATGTACTTCTCAAAGGGAAGGAGTATATTCGAGAATTCCGACTGTTTGCACAGTTTGCTGAGGCGGGTGTCCAGGTCACTCAACTTGTATGTTCGGTCCAGGGCCACCTCCTTGTTGGTGAGGTCCATGAGGCGCTCCGTCAGCGAGTTAAAGTCGTTCAGCAGTTTCTGGAAAGCGGAGTTCTGCAGTCGGCTGTCCGTGAGCACGAGCTTGCAGCGCTTGATCCTGCTCGCCTTGGCCGACTTGAAGTGCGGCAGCAGCATCCACAGAGACTGCTGGGGATACTCCTCCACCAGTTTGATTATCACGTTGCGGAGGACCGAGAACACTTCCGGCAAGGGATGGCAGAGCCGACTCAGCATCTGGGAGTACACCGTGTAGAACATAGCCGTGGGCAACGCGGTGCAGCAGTTCGTCAGCAGATCGTTCATCTTCTTCACCTGCTCGGAGTTGGTGGAGGACTCGGCCGTGTCCAGCCAAAGGCTGATCAGTCGAGGCATAGACTGGTAGACATGCTCGCTGCCGTAGCGCAGGGACCTCGCATAGTTCACCATCACATTGATCAGCATGTCGTCCAACTCGCCGGTGGGCACCGATGGACTGCCCTGCCTGGCCTCGCGCATCTTCTCCAGGAACTGCGCCAGCTGTACGTAGCAGCCCTCCGACTGGCGATGCACGGCAATGGCCTCCTCGAAGTACTTGAGAACGGCATCCGCGCACAGGTGCATTGACTCGGCGCTGTACACGGCCTGCAGGTACTTTCCCTGAAAAAAGAGGTGGCGTTGCTCCGTTTCCAGCTGCTTGACATTGCCGTGGCACGCCACGCGCATGATGGACAACTGCTCCTCCAGGTAGTTCATGGCCATCACCTGGTCGCCCTTTTGCCAGAGCAGCTTGGCTCGCTCGATAAATAGGCCCGTCGGCTTGTACTCCGCCGCTTTCATAATGTAGAGTTGGGCGCGCTGCAGTTGGCCAGCGTTGCGGTTGATTTGCGCGCTGTTGAGCCAGATCCTGGCCAGTTCTGTCTGCAAGTGGGGGAGCAGATGGTCGCGATCCGAGAGGCGGCACTGAAGCTCCGCCAGCAGATTCCGGCGGAAGCTGTAAATGGACTCCTGGACCCGAACTTGCGGCTGTATGACCTGCAGGCGGTACTGCCAGTCCTCGAAGTACTTCTTCATGAGCTGCTCCTGACTGTCCCGATCGCGATCATGTTCGAGCTGCTCCACGAGCTGCTGGCTGCACTGCAGTTCATGGACCAGGTGCAGCTTCAGCACAGCATCGTATGCATTGGCGTATGAGTGTTGCTGGACTGCAGAGCAGCTGCGCAGCTGCTCCAGAACCGATCCCCGCATCCCGTCCAGCAACGAGTTGAACTCGGTGCGCGTGGTGAGTGGCCTCCGCAGCTTCAGACAGCCCTGGGAGCACTGAGCCGGCCAGTTGGACTGCAGCTCCTCCAGCTCGTCGTAGCTGCCCAGGCGCCAGAGCAACTCCGACTTGCACTCAGCGAAGCACTGCTCCGAGTACTGGTCAGACAGCCGCTGCCACAGCCCGTCGGCGATCAGCTGGGCGGTCTTCGGCGTGTCCCTCAAATAGGCGTCGACCATGGCGCGGACGTGCTCCGGCTGCATCTGGTCCGTGCTGGAGAGCAGCTGCTCGTAGGAGGTGATCATGTCCTGCTGCCGCTCCACCAACCGATTTACGAGGATGTCCTGCATGACGCTCATGTCGTAACTGCGCACCTGCACCGCTCCCTCCACCGAATCGGGGTCCCGGAGTGAGCCGTACACCTCCACCAGGAACGTAAACTGCTCCAACAGCCTCTTGGATTTGTCCTCGCCCTCCTCCAAATAACTCTCTAGGTAGCTAAGGGCCCGAGCGTACTCGCCACAATTGTAGCTGGCGCGAGACACCAACAGCTTGGGTATCTGATTCAGGAACTCGTGGATCTTTCGGTAGTTAGCATCTATCGTTTCCGGCGGCTTTCCGCCTGTGCTACGGCCATGGATTCGCTGCCATTCTCTGAGCCAGCGCTGCAGGAATTCCAGGAGCTCGGCGCACAACTTGCCAGCCAGGCGAGGAACACGACTGGAGTCCTCCTTGCGCTCCAAAACAGAGCTAGTCACGGATGGCTTGATGCCCGCGGCGTACTTTCGGGACTCGAATTGCTTGAAGGCGTTTTCCTTAATGGCCCCCAGCTCCTGGCGACTCCTGACTGAGCTCGAGCTCTCCTCGTTGGCGCGCAGGACGACCATGAACTCCTCCTGGATGTGGCTTCGCTGCTCCTCCGTGCACTCGAGCAGTGCGTGCAGGAGTATGTATGGGTAAAAGGTGCTTAGCATATTACCATCCCGCTTGATGCACGGCTTGTAGGAGCTCAGCAGGTGGCGCGTGTCCGCTGATTGGATGTAGTCGATCAGTCGGCTGGCCCAGAGGAAGGCCCACTCCTCATAAAAGTTGTGGGAATAGTGGCTGCCGAAGAGCGGCTGCTGCAGGCAGGTGCTTGGGCGCTGGCAACTGGTGTAGCAGGAGTGGAGTAGGGGCTCCATCACCTGGCGCATTCGAGCCGGCAGCGACTGCCAGAGCTGTACCTTTTTCTGCTCCTTGGGCGAGATGCCACAAACGGCCAGCGTCTCCTGGATGGCCAGCGAGAAGCTGTCGACGTGCTTCGTCTTCTGCTGGAACTGATAGCCACGGCACAGCGAGGTCAGGGCTAAAACGGCAAAGTCGTCGGACAGAATATTTAACGGCAGCTGTTGGGGACTAGCGAAGTTATAGTTCGAGAGTAGGTAGCTAGCATCGATGGCTCCCAGTTCCCCGAGGCACTTGGCGGAGGCCATTTGCAGTTGACGATCATCGTGCTGGCAGCCGGCCATCAGGACGTTCACAATCTGCTCCAGCAGCGGCTCCAGAGGCAGCTCATTCAGGATCGTGCTGTTAAGCTGGGGTCGTCGCCTACCAAAAAGTTCGCCAAGATGCTGGAGGGCGTACACGCGCACATGCAAGCATTCGTCGGTGATGTGCTTTTGCAGGAAACGCAACTGCTCAACCAGTTGCGGCGCCGAATATGATTGTCCCTCCTCCTCCCCCGATCCCTTCAGGTCCAGGTGGGCTGTGTGCCTTCTGACGCACCGTTGAATAGTGGGCGAGACGTTCTCCATGCGCTCCAGGAAGTACAGGTCCGTCATAAAGCTGCCCAGCATTGAGGCGTTGCGCAGGATTATAAACTCATACAGGTCATTGACTTGCTTCACGCTCTCGCTGTCCGCCAGCAGCGGCTGCAAGGTGGCCACAATTCGTCCCAACGACGGTCCCAGCTCCTGCACATTTACAACATGCAGGAATATGTGCCAGATCTTCAGGCAAATGCGCTGGAGGCGATGCTCCTGCAGGGTGTGCACAAAGCTTAGCATGGCGATGATCTTGAACCGAAACTGCGTGACGTGCTGGGAGCCCACGAATCGCATAATCTGCCCCAAGCTGTACAGAGTCTCCTCCTTCAACGGCTTTTCAAAAGACGGTTCGCTCAGACAGCTCTCGAAGTATGTGATCACACCCAGGAATCGCTCAGCAATAAAATTGGCAAACTCCGCGTTGGCCGTCTGACTTGAGAGTTCCTCCTCGGAACCGACCGTTAACTGCAGCAGGCTCTGGAACGATCGCATCACGAACGTGGGGTTCCGGTTGAAATAAATAAGCAGTTCAGCCACCGTTTGCTATCAGGGATACAGAAAATTATAATATTATCGGAGACACTTGGGTGAAATATACAAGTGGTGCTTAAATAGTCTGAAATTTGATATTTGAACTTGGCCAGATCGTTTCTAATTTAGTCGTACCAACCGCGAGATCTAAAAACTTAAACACGATTGGGAATGTTTAGTGCTGATAGCTTTTACACTGCGAGAAAAAGTTGCAAGAACCGGAGCACCTTATAAAAGATGTCTCAAATAAAAAAAAAAAAAAAAAGCCATATATAATGAAAAATACTCTTGAATATCTTGAAAATCAACGAATTTCGATTGGGAAAGTTTAACATCGATAGCTTTTATATTGAAATTCGCGGCATTACAAATTTTTAGCCAAAATCAAAATACCCTACATAATAAAAAACTGCAGCTAACCTTAACATCTGCATTCATTAGCTGCTGCAGGCTAGACTGGGTGCAGCTGACCACCAACTCAATGCAACTGTTGGCCAGCTCCGGTTCCTCGGTGAGGTAGACGTGGGTGTAGAGCCGCAGAAAAGAGGTGGAAAACAAGGTTGCAATGGGTTTCCGCAACTGTTTGGCTATCAATACCAGAACTCCCTTAGAACGTGGCTCAACGATGCAGTGCGGCAGGACCATGGCCGTCAAAAGACGATGATATTTGCAGGTGAACTCTTGGACGCAAGTGAATCCCAACATTTTGGTAAGCTGAAAACAGAGACGAGGTCAAATTTGTTGGTTGATACGGCGCAAATTACTTACCGCCCTTAGGGATCGGGTGAAGCGAACGCCATCCGAAAGATATCCGGTCAATGCCAGACGAACCGCCAGGTCGAGAGCATCTCGCTTGTACCAGTTCCACAGATTGATCGTCTGCAGATCATGGCTGGCACACATCTCAGTGGCCGCCAGTACGGCCTCCTGAGTCACCAGAGAACGAGTGTGCACCAAAAAAAAGAACGTCATTTTGAACCAGTGGAAGAGCCATATTTCATCGACTTCCGTGTGGGCAATGGCGACTAGTATGTGCAGCATACCCCTCTGCTGCACAACGTTTTGCTCTAGGAGCGGTTTGTCCAGCATGACTTTGATAGCTCCAAGGACAAGGTTGGCCAATTTCTCCATGAAATCTGGCGAAAGGACACGCATCGCAGGGACCAGGAGCTGGAAGCCTTTCACGCTAACCCTTTGCAGTACTTCAGCTTCCTTAAGCAGCTCCAGAATCACGTTGGCTTCAAAGCAAAGCAGATTCAAGTGGTGGGAAATGAAGGCAAAATCGGGATTAAACAATAAATCTTTTGCTATCATCTTCAGGGAGGCGCTTGAAAAGTCCAGGTTTACCAATTGTTGCTTGCATTTTCCGAGGTAAATGCCCGGGAGTATCTCAGGCAATGGTCTGCATTTCGGGCAGTATAACTCAATGCGGTCCTGGACTTTAAAGACACTTAAAGTGCCTGGCTGGGAGCACAGCAGTAAGCGGATAACATGAGCGCGCCCTCTTTGACTTTCAATAAAAGGCAGAGCCTTCAACAACTGCTCCGGCTTCATGTATCCTGCTATGTACAACTGCGGGAGATTGTTACAGAATACCTCCTGTGTCTCCTCCGATTGAATGAGACTCATGTACTGCTGGGCATAGAAGCTTTGCATTTGAGTATGAGCACTCGAAGGGGTCTCCAAGCGAATGGCGCAAAGGTGCGACAATTCCATGTGCCGCTGAAGAATTGCCAGCAGCTGGTGTTGCGTTTGCGACTTCAGGAAGTGTCTGATAAAGGTGACCCGCATCAGAAGCGAGCAGATTTCCAAGTATATGTGTCTTTTGTCTGGGGAGCATTTAGACTCCTGCTCGATCAGCTGCATCGCAAGATTGTTCCAGTTAGTGTCCGTTCCATTTATAAGATCACACTGCAGCGGCAACTTGGCCAAAACTAAGGAATTAATATGGCCTTCGTGCTCAGCTATCTTATGCTGGCTCTGTGAAAAGACGCGCTGCTCCAGCTGTTTGAAGGTACGTAAAATGTCAACCAGTTCCGTCCATTTTTTGGGCAATAATTCCTTTTTATCCATTATTTGAACAAGGCCATGGGTCAGGGTTTGCACCACTGCTATGCGTATCTCAGTCTGTTTGACAGCCATGAGAGGTAGGATCGGCAGTAAATGGGAGTTCCAATGGCCTAACAAAAGCTGCTGTAAGTGAACTAGTTGTTCCAACGAAGTTACCGAATACTCTAGCTGGCCTTGGACAAAGTCACTTAAAGTTTCCAATAGGCCATCATCTAGACCAATGCCTGCGGGCAAACTAAGAATCTCATTTAGAAGGAGATAGCCAAGCTGCAGAGCCGGTCGGCCACGCTGCTGTAGAACGTGCAACAGTTGTTTGGTGGTTACATTCAGCCGTTTGAGGTCCGGGCGCGTCATACAGCTCATCTCCAGCCACTTGGGAACCATAGACCACATGATTGTCGTTGCCTCCAGCGTCTGCTGCGCATAATGGGCAACGTCCGGATTTGTGAGCCAGCTGTTGGCCGACTGCAAACGAAGGACATTGTGGCAGTAGGTTAAGCTGGCCAGTTTTGTGTCCATGTCGCATTCCTTGAGGATTAGGAGGGCCTGATGCAGGCTGCCCGAGAATATGTCTCCGTGCGTGGCATATCCGATGTGATGCGCATGCTGCAGGACCTCCAGAAGACTCTTTGCATACACGTCCGCCTGCTCAATGGGAACCTTGATGTCCTCGAACGCGCACTGCGGATCGAACTCCTGAAGGCAGGCCACATCGCATTGGAAAATGCTCAAGCATATGGTGCGCGAATGCTCGTCGCACCCCTGACTGAAGTCAAGGGCACTCAGCTGCAGGTGCGTCTCCTCCAGGGCTTCGACATAGGCCAGCACCAGACGCTCGTACAGCTTGGGGTGATTGGAACAGCAGGAGCTGAGTATTTTCCTCTGCAGGTTGATGCACTGACTGCGGCAGAACAATGGTGTGCATTATGCTTATAGCTTTTGGCCAATCTGGACTAGGGCTCTCACCTGCCATCTCTGGGCTCACTCAGGCACTTAGCCAGTTTGTTGATCAGCCAAAGCAGGAACGTGTCCTGGAATTTGTTGTGCAGCTCTCGCACCAACGAGCAACTTATCAGGCTCGGTTCCTGGCACAGGATCTCCTCGATCACAGTGTACACCCTGGACAAGTTGCTCCCGTTTCGGTTTACGTGATTGTAAAGCAGCTTCCACATGTCCTTTCGTTGGTTCGACATTTTGCCAATTTTATTTCAAATTCAAAACCGCGAGACATTTGTTTACCAATACCAATCCGCAACAGCGATGACACCTCAATCCCTTTTCTCTCAGCCGATATTTATGGATACCTTACAAAGAACCACAAGGACCGGTACCTTTTAATTAATAGCCAAATTCCGCCTGCATATGCACAAATACACGCATTATACACAGCAAAGCGAATCTGTTGGCAATCTGTTTTTAAAACAGTCAAATGTGCTGTGAGTCCCAAACTGAATTCCCTGTTTTAAAGAAAATCGCTTAGCATGGGGCCAACCTCGGAACCAGTTCCGTTCACGGAACGTGTCCCAAAATGCCGTATATATAGGCCTATTTGGGTCTAACGAAGCTATGTTTTAGGAAATTTAAAAAATAATTTTACAGAAAATCACCTAATATAATATTTTATTTAATATTTAGAAAGGAATCCCTGAGTCCCGTTGTAAAAATTTTCTAAAAATCATGGTGGCATAAAAGCAGAGAAGCAATCATAGTGTGAATGGGGCATAACATATTTTTTTAGGGATTTTGGAGTTTGCACTTTACAGCCACACTGAAACCTCTCGGAATTAATCAAAATAAAAAAATTATTATTATATGTTATTGTAAATAAGTTTTTGAGTGAAAATGGAAGTAGAATACGACGACTCCGGCTGGCAGGGCCGCGCCAAAGCACAGTCAAACCCGGAGGTAACTGGAAATTCGGCGATGCAGGCTATCCCGGTTTCGATGACGCGGTTTAGTGAGATTCGGCATAAACAAATTGATACGTACTAATCCTGGTTATCCCCGTCTCAATTTTAGGAAATGCTGGAGGACAACCCCCAGAAAACGATTCAGGAGTGCCTGGAGAAGTTCCTCACACCCGACTACATCATGGAGCCGGGCATATTCACGCAGCTGAAGCGCTATTTCCAGTCTGGCGGCTCTCCAGAGGAGGTTATATCGATGCTATCGGAGAACTATAAGGCGGTGGCCCAGATGGCCAACCTGCTCGCCGAGTGGCTCATCCTGGCCGGCGTTAAGGTGACCGAGGTGCAGGCCATGGTGGAGAACCACCTCAAGGAAATGATCCTGAAGTCCTTCGACCCAAAGAAGGCGGACACCATCTTCACCGAGGAAGGTGAGACGCCCGACTGGCTCACCGAGATGATCGACCACTACACGTGGCGCTCACTGATTTACCGCCTGGCCGAGGAGTACCCCGACTGCTTGATGCTCAACTTTACGATCAAGTTGATCTCGGACGCGGGATTCCAGAGCGAGATCACCTCCATTTCGACGGCGGCCCAGCAGATCGAGGTCTTTTCGCGAGTGCTCAAAACGTCGATCGTCAAGTTTTTGAACAACCCGGACGACGTGCATGGCGCGATTCAAGAGTGCGCCCGCATGGTCTGCCACGGCCAGCACACGTACGTCTACTCTCAGGTGCTGATCCAGGTACTCAGCCAGGAACAAAAGGGCGGATTCAATATGAAGCGCCTCTCCCAGGAAATCATTAAATACGCCTTGCAAAAGTAAGAGAAGTGATCAAAATAAGTGTAAAAAAGTGTCAATTAAGCTATATCTTATCAAATATCTGCCATATAACAGTTATACGCGGATTATTCGCGCTGTGTAAAAGATAGATTCTTAAAACTTTCCAAACCTATTTTTTTTTTGAGTGCACTGATTATGTTAAAAAATCTAGGCTAAAAAAATCTAGGAACGACCAGGTCAATAACAAATTTTTTTTTTAATGTGTGTATAATCGAGTTATTGCGAAGTTATCTTAACATTGCTGCCCTCCTACAAAAATCTGATTTATTTAATGTTGAAAATGGTTTTAAAAATCATTTTTCCGTTTTCACTTTTAAGAAATAGCGCAAACACCAAGATATCACTTAATTTGTGATGTAGCAATTAAAGTATATTTAGTACGCCAATTTTAGTTTTAAACTAATTCATGGGTATGAAGTGAATATAATTGAAGGTTTTAAGTGATTATTTCAAGATAAAGATTTTAAATATGATGCAGATCGTGAAATTTATTTGGAATTCTTTGGATTCTTGCTCTTCTTAAACGCAGTCCACGGACTTTTGGTGATAGAATGATTTTGTTAAAGTACTTTCCTTAAACTTTTAATCTGCCACAGTAAATCAGCTTTGCAGTACCCCTAAGAAAACCTTCACTTTCCCATAAGTAACTATTTGTTTTACATAACTGATCATTTGCCTTCTTATTCGCACAGCAATCAAAATGTGACGCCTATAACGATGGCCCTAAATGGTTCGGCAGTCTACCCACAGGCATGTCAAGCCTTAACCTCCATGCTCACCCGCAACACACTGAACCCCGCTGATATCACCGTGCTTTTCCGCAACTACTCTGGATCCGATCCGCCGCCTATTGACTTAATACGGAACCCTCAGTTCCTAGAGTTGTTAGTAGACGCCCTTTTCCGTTCCGGTGTTAAGATTAACCCCGAGCACAAGCCGAAGTACATGTTTCTGCTCGCCTACGCGTCAGCGGTTATCGACCAGCCAGCCAAAAAGCGGCCCATGACTGAACGCATGCTAAACAAGGAGGAGCTGAAGAGCACAATTCAAGCTATCGAAAAGGCGCACACCATCTGCAACGTGGATCAGGGCTCCACAGAGCTGATCGCCGAGTTGCAGACGCTGTATAATTGTATCAAGTGAGTATGCAGACACACCAGAATCTGTAACTGCATCGCTCACATGTGTACTTCGTTTTTGCATTCAGATATCCAGTGGTGGGAGTTGGTGTGATTCGATGGATAGAAAACGTGGTAATGGAGCCGTCCTACTTCAAGCTTTCCACAGACAGCTGTCCCACGCACTTGGCGGTTCTCGACGAGGTGGCGGCCGTGCATCCCACCCTGCAGCAGCAGATCCTATTCCTGCTCATTCGCCTGTTCGAGTCCAAGCAGGATGAGTTGGAGATTCTCGTGCAACTAGAGATGAAGAAGATGATCTTGGACCGTATGGTTAACCTACTAACACGAGGCTGCGTTGTTCCCGTTCTCCGATACATAAAGCAATGCTGTGCCATAGAGGACACAGACATTTCCCTAATCCGGTATTTTGTCACCGAGGTGCTCGAGACTATCACACATCCGTACTCGCCGGAGTTCGTGCAACTCTTCCTGCCAATGGTTGAGAACGAGGAGATCACAGGCACAATGCGCGGCGAGGGCGACAACGATCCTGTGTCTGAGTTTATTGGTAAGCATTTGTTAGACCACTTGTTCGTTTATTCCTTCCTAACCACCTTCGATTTTCTATATATTTCAGTTCACTGTAAGGCGCATTACACGACTGTATAGAATGTAATGTCAAAAAGTGTTTAAAGGCGACTTCCGTTCAAAGGTCTCCAAAAATGTTTCATTTTGAAAAAATAGTTTTTCTAGAAATTGCAATTAAGAACTATTTAGGGTTTTTAAGCGTGCACCGTGTCTCATACAGCCTCGGGCAATGATCTAAATTGAACACAAAATATTTATACAAAAATATATACAAAATTATAAGAACCCTGACAAGAAAACATTCTAAGAAAAAACAAAGGAAGCTAACTTAGGCATGCCCAAGTTTATATACCCTTGCAGCCTTCAAAAAAATTAAATATTCTATAAAACGACTATATTTCGAATTTTTTGCGTTTAAATGAACATAAGTCGATTTTCCGATCTGCTTTTGATCTTTCTCATATGAGTTAAATGTATATGTCGTCCGATTTTTTATTTTAATTTAAACTAAAACTGTTTGATATTTTTAACTATACTTCTAATATAATTTCGACTTATACCTGCAATAGAAAGAAGACTTTTAATGTGCATTACATAGCTTTAAAACTAAGAGACTGTTTGCGTAGAAGCGGACAGAAAGGCATGCTAGATCGACCCTCTTGGGGATGCTAATAAAAAATATATATACTTTATGGGGTCGCCTTCTCCACTGCAATATTTTGACTTAAATTACAAAACCTCTGCAAGGGTATAATAAGAAATTATAACGCGATTAGTCAGAGTCTCTTACATTAAATTTAATTCATCTTGAGACACCATTTGCAATTGGTTGATTGCCCAAACCTGTAAAAGGTGCGGCTTCAAAGCGTTAAAAAAATACCTAAATTTTATTTAATTATTAAATAATTTACAGAATTTTTTTTAACAATTGTTCATCACCAATTAAATATCTTCGAATCTACAAAACTTAAGTGGTAACGTGGAAATCGCGGTCCGAAAACAAGCACTTATAAACGTTTTTTAAAAAGATTTAAAACAAAATTGATGTTAAGCCAATTTGGTCTTAAAGTAATTTATATTTACAAAATTTGCCCAACTAAGATTATTCCCCAAGTCTACAAACTGGACGGATTTTACCAATCTATACAAATTGAATGAACAAAGGAAAAATTTACCTATTAATTTGTCTCATTTTTTTCATTTTGAAAGTTAGATAAGATTAAAAATCCTTCGTTCAATCAGTAGATGTAATCTTGAATATGTTGAAAGAATTTAATAAAATTGGTTTAAACCTTTTTGAGTGAAGGTGTCCTCCAGCTAAAAAAAAATGAGTTATGAGAAAAGCGCAATTGAAATAATAATAAGGTATTATTCCGATTGAGGCATACTTAACTAATTAAAAAATAATTGTTTTTATTTTATTCAAAATCCATGTAACCCCTAATATTTCTCAGGAAAAAATTAGGTTTAAAAATCTGTAATTGGTGAGAATCCTAAAAAAGCAAAACAGCTGATTCTTTAATGCTAAATAACAAGTAAAATTGTAAAATAAGAATGTGACAATAGAAAAAATAAATTAATTGTACAATGTAGACATTAGGATACAATTTTTTGTATATTTCTGAAAAGGTCTTTTATTTCTTTTCGCAAAAAAAAGAGAGAAAAACAGAGATATAACAGAATGTTATAACTTCCCTCTTCAGATTTACATACATTATTATAACCTTAATTTTTGATATTTCCATTTGATTACCGCTATATTTCGTGAATTTCATGATTGATTTTATACTTGCAAGCTTGTAAAGAATGTAAATAATTTGTTGTCTTTAAAAAACAGAAAATCCTTTACCTTTAAAAAACAATTTTGTAACAATTCAGGGGTATTTTCTATTGATCCCCATTCATGCAAACAAGACAATCAATCAAAATCATAGTTTAATTTTATTGCAAACAATAAACATTCACACCTCTTACAATAGCCTTAAGTTCAGCTTGAATACGTGTTTACAATCTTCAATTATTGATCTATCATTCAGTTTTCGAATGGGTCTTCGGCAAAAACTCTTAAAATGTATTAAAAAAAAAGCAATGAAACGACTTCAGTGTGAGGCATCAATCCACACTTGATTTGCACCTCCAATATTTACACATTTCGTTCGTTAAGCAGGCCGCTTTTGCAGCTGCTTCTTCAGGTTACTGACTAAAATCGTTTTTGGCTGTCGTATTAGTTATAGATAAGCTGTATTGGCCAAAATAAGAACTCTTAAATATGGCATCTAAATAAGTCTGTGGTTTCCGCTGTTCGTAAATCCTACCAATTGTAAAACAATACAAATTTTTGAGGGCTAACACTCGGCGTGAAATCGGAGTCGAGGAACAGCTGGCACACCCACCAAGTGCTGTTCCTCAAGAGTAATTTTCACGCCTCACAAAATGTCTTTGGCTTGCGCTTCCGAATCGAATCGAATCGCAGTAGAAGATCGTTCGACGTCAGTAGTTATGTTATGTTATGTCTATGTGTGCGTTAAGGCGTTAGCTTTGGTTGGCAGCGTTAAGTACTTTTGGGGCTGACTACAAATAGTTTAGTTGTTCTTTTTAACATCTTTGCTGTCGCCGTCCTTGGCCTGCCCGCGGCCCAGGATCTTGGCCAGGCTGTCCCAAATTCCGCCGAAGAAGATGGCGCAAGAAAGGTTCTCGAGCGGCAAGAAGGGGTCGTGGATGCCGAGCAGGATGGAAGACAGCTTAAAGTAAACCAGGAATATGACGATGCCGAAGTAAACCAGTGCATGTGGTGCTGAGATCCAGTCGGTCTTCTTGTCCAGCACAAAGATGATCGAGGCCAGCAAGGAAGCCTTGGTGTAGCTGGCAGTACGAATAGGATTGGTCAAGTCAGGATGGGAACGACCACGCGGATATGCCGAAATACTCACAAGGATGGCTGCATGAATTCCATGGCTGTCGGAGTCCATGCTCCCCGGATAAGGCGCTCGATCAGCTTGGTGAATCCCGCTCCGTTGCCCTTCAGAGTGCCAATGATGATCATGATTATCCAGGCGTTCGGAT
Source organism: Drosophila kurseongensis (assembly GCA_018153305.1). Lineage (NCBI taxonomy): Eukaryota > Metazoa > Arthropoda > Insecta > Diptera > Drosophilidae > Drosophila > Drosophila kurseongensis. The sequence goes on along the minus strand of JAECXX010000108.1, from coordinate 2,509,815 downwards.
ACAACTTGGCCGCATGTCCGACTCCGTCGTAGACCTTTTTTGCCCGGTAGATCTCCTTCATGGCACTGGCGACTATCTTGACGGGCAGGAACTTGGCCACCTTGTAGCCGATGTCGAACGGCGTGTAGAAGACCACGTACCTGCACGTGGATTGAGAATGGTTTGAATTGATCCTGGATCACCATTCACTGCATTTACGTACCAGACAGCGGTGCCCACGAGGAGCTGGCCTGTGTTCTTCAGGGGAGCCAGAATTGGCTCGCCCAGAAGACCGTTGGCCACCATGCCGCCGGCGAAGATCACCAGCATGGTGGAGAGCCAGCAGGCCAGCGGGTGCTTCCGGGAAAACGCTTGCGCGTTGGCGCCCAAGTCCTCACGCACGGCCAGCGCGGCAAGTAGACTGTGAGCGATGTCGAAGAACGGAAACATTTTCAGCTTGATGACCTGGTTGGCCACATCCAAAAATGCTTCTGGGTCCATGATCACAGCGGATCTTGTGTCCTGCCTTCACGGATGAAAATCTATTGCAAGAAATTAATATCGTTATCATTTTTTATAGCGACTACGTTCATGTATTAAAAACTTTAATGGTTTCATACCGTTACAGTTTAATTTATATCCGTGTCATATTAAATACTTTTGATAGAGTCAGGAACGATTTCAGTTATTTACTATCCTACCCATAAACCTTTTGTAAAAATCTTTGAACTCAAATTAAATATATTCGAAATTTTGTAATAAAATAATGGCCATTTTCTCGTCTTCATTGCAAACTAAAGATAAAAGTAGATTTTAAGCTGCAAAATTCTATACAAATCTGGCCTAAATGTTACATAACTGAAAAGTAGAAATTCTGGTTTTTGATATTCTTTTGTAATTTTTGGGATGATACCCACGAGAGTGTGTAACAGGATCTTAAGACACTCTTACATTCCCGAAATTGCAGATGCGAATATTGACGAATTGGCGGGTTTATTTTCAAATGCTGTTTAAATTGCAGGCAGTGCACGCAGAAGATGCGATGTAGAAGTTGTCAGATTGTGTGTTCATGCAGACGAAACATAGAACAAATCCGAATAAAAATTGCGCTGTTTTTGCCGCACCTCCAAAAATAAATTTCACCATGAGGGCTGTTAAAAGAAGCGCGCCGGGTCGGGCCTGACACATGTATATGTACTTATAGACGTAAGATTGTTTATATTAACAATGGTGGTCGGAATAATAGCACTTTGTTTCTGTAATTTATTTTTAAATAGTTTTTTCGGCTCAAACCAAAGTGTGTACAAGGAATAGAAATAGTTTCAGACCGTATAATGGAGCGAAAACAATAATTATCTGTTTCAGATTTGTTTTATTTTTAATTCACTTTATGGGTAAGTGTGATTAGAGTTATATTTGTTTTCGATTCGGTTGATTTTATATTCTTTGAGTACGTTCATTAAGGAAAATCACATTGGTGCTCTAAAAATAAAAATCTCAAATATCGATCACGCTCGACCCCTGCCATAAACACAACATGGGAACACCAGATATAAGATATACCATTTTATTTATGTTGTTTTTTGTAACATGTAGACGATTGTTTAATGAAAAAAAATCCGACAATTTTTTTTGCTACCGGAATATTTAATTCTGGTTTTTGACATAATCATGTAGGCAGGAACAATAAAAAGCCTACCAAACTCCTTTCGATTTATTATTTTTTTGATCTATATTTTACAAATTTAATTAAAAAGCCATTAAGAAGACACAATATATTGCATTTCGAAAATACATTTAAACATGGTCAAAGCCCATTGATGTATAATAATTGGTAATGTTATGCATACCTTCGTCTTTATTTTGCAATTTTGTTTTAAAAGTTTGATTCAAAAGAACAATTGAGTTTTGCAATTTTATATGTTTTCTTTTAATAATAAAATTATTTATTACCATTATGATTCTACGAAAAATAATCTTAATATACTTATTTTCTAGGAATTATTTTTTTGTTGGGGCCAAGGAGTCAATTTATAATTTAATTTTTTTGTTCGCAAAGTACACGCGATTCCTAATTTTGTTGCAATTTCAAAACTTTCTTGATCATAAACTGATATGTGTATATATTTTTAAGAAGTTTTCTACTCGAAACAGTCTTTACAAACAAAAAGATTATACAATCATTAAGATTGTTAAAGTAGAAAAGGCAATGAAGCTCTAAACAAGAGTTTTCAGTTCATATTCTGGGAGCTCACAAATATTTTATCAGAACCGTTACCAGACACCCGATCAATCTTGTACTTGATAAGCCGGATTTGCTGTACTAGTATTTTAGCCACAGCTGTGTCTATTATGTAGATATGTACAAACATACATATACTATAAATTATATGGCAAGTGCTGCTCTGCCTGCCTCCTGGCTATTTTTGACCGGCGTAAATTGAAAGATATTTATCGGTACAGGTACGTACATATGTACGGCCGCGTTTACGTATAATAAAACTATATGTACGTTTGCGGTATGTCAACGAAAGTTATCTGCTAGCATCCTGCGTACACGCACGGGGAAATAAGTAAAAGTAACCAACCAGCAAATTACCTACGTCTAACACGCGAGCAACGGATAGCGGATAGCAGAGTGCAGCACGAACACTGGGAGACTGGGCCTGGTCGGTGGGCCGTATATTACTGCTGCTCTCGAGAACTTGTTATATATTTAGATTATCCGATTTTTTAGAGAACCGGGCTCTCTCTGCCATCCATGTGTGAGCAAAATGCCATTATCAAAACTGCCGGGAGTTGGCGTTTTAAACTTAACGGGCAAATGCCCACAAACGTGCAACATTTCGATCGATGTAGAAAACATAAAGAAATAGGCCCTCCTACGGTTTATGCCGCTTGTTTGAGTTATTAAAGGAGGTTACTGTTTACTCTGGTTGGCTTCTTACATAAAATATTTGATTGGGGCTGGAGGTAAACAAAGCTTCGCAAAGCTAAACAACTAGATATGAAGTGTGACCATGGAAAAGCTAATATTTTATAAAAATATACCATTTACACCATTTCGTATTGAAACGAAATTTTTAAAAATAACACTAATATGGATGAATCATTAATAAATGTCATCCATAAATAATAGTTCGTAAACAAAGGCGGGAGGACATGCAATTTTATTTTTTTCCCGGAACTTAGAATTGGCGCGAAACAATTTAAATTTATATGCCGGCCATCTTAATTTCTGTGAACCAGAGGCGTAGTTGTAAGAAACGTGGGAATTAGGGAGGCCCAATTAAAAAATCATCAAACAAAATTCTGATCACGTTACTTTTGACTCTTGTCCGTTTTTTTTGGAATGATGGTGGCAAGGTGGGCAAGGTGGGAGCACGAGTTTCACATCTACCAATAATTCTAGTCGTTTCACCACATGTGATCTGTGGGATTTGGTTATCAATTTTGGAATCGATTTTATTTTAGGTCCATTACCAATTCGATAACACGTGCGGCAGTGTACATAATACATTAGAGTGTGAAGTGTTGTGTTATCGGTCACAAAGAGAAAGCTATTCGTTACATGTAGTGCATTTTCCAACACTGGTTTTGATTGAGTTCGGTTTTTTGTTTATTCGATATATGTATACAGCATGATCTGCGCTCGGTCCTTAAATAAAAACTAAATAATGTAATGTTATCATAGACATTCGCTACCCCCTCCACATGTGTAAAGTTCCCGCAGAAAAAAACACAGCTTAAAAGAAGTGAGCGACTTTTAAGCAGCGAATCTCTACCATATCACGGATTTGATTTATACAAAAAACCCACTCTCACATACGAAAGTATATGTTTATGTATGTATGTACTACTTGGCTTACACAAATGTGTTATTTGCACAAAACCTTGTGATATTAAGGTCAAGATCTGAGGAGAAAAGGTAAGCGATTCAGGTTTTGTTGTGATTTTAAATAGTCTAATTTCTGTTTTAATCACTAACACCTAGGGAAGACATTTTGTTGTACTAGACTTGTTTGTCACCAAAAATATATATATGTATGTATGTAAATATATATATGTGCTTAAATGCGTGGTGTTTTGAATCTTACGTGTGTAGTTGTTAAACCACTTTTAATATTATTCACGTCAACGCGATGTGCATATTTATTCCGTAATTCCACCAACAAATTCCTATTGTGAAAATACCTTTTCGAGCGACTTATGTATGTATGTATTTGTGCCGTATATTGTCTTCGTTCATGAGAGCCAATTTGTCAATAGGCGACTGTCAACAGTTAATTCTTCTAAGTAGTTGATATTATCACATTACGTGGTGTCCCAGAAATCTCTGTATTGTATGTATGTTTATAAATATGTAAGATAAATATTTACTCCTTGTATGCCATAAAACTAATCAATCTGAAAAGATGTCCCATATGAATATGTTAAATATATGTATATATAAGTAGCGAATAAAAAATAATAGTTTTTAAAACATTCCCTCATGAAAGTATAGTTGTTTTTATATCCGGGTAAGGGTTAAAGTATATAGTCAGCAAATCCTGCACCCTTCACTAACAATTTCGAAAGAAGATTAAAAAAATACCCTTGTAGAGGGTATGTATGTAAGTTAATCCCTAATCACTGATTAGTAATCAGGTGCTGATAGTCATTGTCTATGTTTTTATACATGCTATTTACAAGCTAAGTTCAAAAGCAACATAACACCTTGCCCAGATCAAGATCAAAAACTCTTCAGATTGTAGCTCTACTAATCTAATAAAACTACTTGCTCAAATCTCTTATCGACAATGAGATTTACATTTAGAACCATATTAGGACGAGAAAGATAAGTTAGAATTATTGAAGCAGATTTGTTAAATTGAATACTTATAGTATAATTTTGTGTCTGAAAATGAAAAAATACCTCTAAACATCGATAATAGCATTGGGAGCCTTTCTAAAAATGGTTTTTCGACGCGTAATATTGCTAAAAACAGTAAACGGGAGTAGCGTAGTTTCATTATATATGGTCAGGCGCCCAATTTTTTTTTCCCATTTCAAAGTCTAGTAAATCGTATTTAGCTTGCAACTTGTTTTCTAAAACTGATTGGACCTGTTTAAATACACTTGCAGTCATCCGATTTCGATTGCAAATAAATTTAAGTGCTGTTAGAGACTTAAAATCTGCGTTCACCCGAGCCATGAGTAGTCTTTTTTTTTTTTGTTTAATTCGAAATCCATACAGCTATCACATGAACACGTACTTTGAGTTTTGAATAAACAAATTTACAAAGTGACGAGAAATACGCCCTTAAAGTATTGAAATTATTATTAAGTAATAGGATTATTCCCATTAAAGCCAATTTGCCCTATAGACAAATCCGATCTTTTTTTGCCACACTTCGATCTATTAAGTGAATTAAATCAGTTCTTCAAATTATAATTTATAATTTATAAATTTAATTGTTAATGAACATCTGGCAGCAATTCAGTACTGAGTTTTTCTTTGACAGTTGGTGTTTTGTAAAATGACAAGCATGTGTCAAGTCGACTATGTGTATATTTTTCATTTAATTTCTGAACTTAGTGTACGATTTTCAGATGGCTTCCAACTCAACAAAAAAAAGCAAATCCTCTGGTATGCGCATATTGTGGATACCAGGCCGAAAGTCCCATTCCAAGGGCCGATTTAGTACTACCAACAAACACATATCGTACTCGAGTCCTCAAAAAAAAAGCGAAGTATGGTCTTTGGGAGGCAGCAAGGCACAGTCCGAACTGATTGACTTGTAAGTAAGGAGGAAAGCTCGATTAAGATAAGCAGTACACTCACACGAACGACCACGAATTAATGTATTATGATTAAAACGAATGTATTAACAATTTGTTTAATACCGCTTAACGCTATGCTCTTAAACTATAAGATGTGAGAAAAACAAACCTAAAGAAACAACACTTTTATTTTTTAGCCCTTCTCCCGAGTTGTCAGGCAATACTCCCTCATCGTCACTGAGCATTGTGGCCACCTGCTCGATGGTTCAAGGCGCAAACAGCGAAGTAGCGTCCTCTGATGACTTGGCTATCGCTTCGGAATCTGCCACTTTGCCAGCCACACCTGTGAGCATGAACTCACCGGTTTTGAATAGCCCCACTTCCGAAACTGGATCTGCATCTACGCGAGCCATGACCTCTCCTAACGTCATTACCACCGTTGTAATACAGGACTTGGTAAGTTGTGCGGTCTTTAATTCGATTGAGTCGAACCTTTGTCTTGCTTTAGCACAACTTTATGAACCCTGACGACTTACCCAAAGTGCCGGCTTTGACAGTCGGCGATAGCGAGGTGGTGCTAAACAGCTCATCGGGAACCACTGCCTCAGTAGCAACTACTTCTTCCCCAATGGCCAACCACAAGCCGGGATCCCAGCCAGCATCCCTTTCCCAGCAAACCACGCCACAGAAGAGTAGATATAAGAATCACAACAACAACCAGGTGATTTGTTGAGATTAAGGGACTAATCTAGTAATTTAACTTATTATCTCCACCCTACTTAAACAGGAGGATATAAATTCTATAGAAAGCATTTCTAGTTTCCCACGGTTCCAGGGCAACGCCACTGACTTCGAATGGATCGACGAAATGGTGCAACAGCGGAACTGCAATGAACTGATGCATAAAAATAAGCGGAAAAAGTCAAAGAAAGTCGAGGGCATGGAAACCGATCAACTAGACGGCAAACTCTTTGCCTACAGTAATGACAAGGCTAAATTGAATGGCAAGGGTGATGAAGACAACGACGAAAAAGTTGTCAAATGCCTGTACTACTCACTTATGTGCTGCGACTGTACTATATCGTAAAGGGTCGTCCGAACGAATCTGCGTCCATGTAAAATACCTCTCAAACACCTATGTAAAAATATATTTGATTTTTTATACCTTAGCATAGTCATTGTATCCCGACATAAGACAGAAGAAAAACAGAAGTATTACCCGAATTTATAATGACTTACACGGAACTAACATTATGAACATTCGAATAAACGTCGAAATCCAAATCCAGCTACAGCCTTATGTAGTTGATTCTTAGTTTGAATTTAAATAAGTGATCGACACATATGTATATTGAATATGTAGATATTTTCTATTTTTGTAAATAAAATATTTTCTACAAACTAGTTCCTTCTGTTTAACTCAACTCTTAGGGTCCAATTATTCATTAAAGCGTAAAAGGCATATGGGTATAAAGTCGATTTTACCTTTAATCTAGAAAAACAACCATATTCATAAATATATGCTTCAAATCTTGGCGAAATCCTAATCTAATATTTCGTATTGGGTTAAATTATATTTCACTATCAAGTGTGCGAAGACGCTTTTTTTTTTTAGTTTTATTCCGCCTTTTTATACATAAATGGGAATATCCAGGGGTCACTAACGTAGGTTTACGCGCTTTTAATTTGAAAAAATATAATTCATTTTGAACAATCGCTTGACCTTGCTGACCCATTGGTGGAAATGCCCATTTGCAGTTTGGATTTATTAGCAATGTAAAGTTTAGGTTAGCTTTAGAGGAACTTGGGCTGTATGGCGATCCACAACCACAGTCAAGAAAGCAAACAAAACACCGGAGCTATAACATAAGATAGCCAGAAAAAAGGTCCCAAGTAAAAAATTAAATTATTATTAATTATATGCATTTTTAATCACTTTCAATAGCTGAACGTCGACATCTCGGGAACTATAAGAGCTACATATATTGTTGAATTCAACATGCAGATTCCACTTCAAATTGGGGCCAAGTCCACGATGGCGCATTTTTTCAGAAGTTTCAGTGTTATTTTTGATATCTATGAAATAATTCAGCGGAGCTTGAATGTTTGTTTACAAGTCTTATCATTAGGTATGTGGAGGCCTGCCGCTAACAAGATTTTAATTGGAGTCCTGAGTGCGAGTTCTTCAGCTGTAATCAAGAATACAAAATATGTTTGGTTTTACATGTACCATTTGTGCATTGAATTATTTTTGATAAGCGGATCTTCGAGAAGTAGCGCAGACTGATATTGCTATCTCTCCCATTGTGGTGTGGCCAGAAATAATTCGATGACAATAGGATCTGAACCAAGATCCTTTAAAAGTGTTTGCATTTATTTAAAAAAAGTATTAAACTGAAAACATTAAAGCCTAAGTGTAAATGTTTATCAAATGCAACGTTTTCCCTGGATTGAATTGCCGATAAATGATCAAATTTGATTTTGGTGTTATCTCCAAACCTTTATTTCAATCCTTTCTAATTAAAAAAAAGGCTGGAACAGTAAAAACGACATTGTCATTATTCAACTTGACATAACATTTTTCATAAAAATTTAATACAAACATTAAATTTACAAATATATATATAAAAACAATTCACAATCACATATAAATTTTTATCATTTTCAGATGTTAAATATTTCGATTCGCTATTTTCCTCAAAGCAAGGTTACAATTTACTAGTCCAGAGCAAAAAAGCCAAGATCAAAGTTCTTGTTGGTACAATTATGTTCGCTGTCGCGTTGTCCATTGATCAATCAATCAGCTACGGATGTTTGTACGGCTTGTTGACGGATTCCTCTCCGTTTTCGTGTTAGAAAGAATATCATCATCAGCATTTTCATTGCACCTTCTTGGTTGGAACTCAGCTTTTTGCGCTCCTTTGCAGTGAAACTCGATCGCATCAATATCATTTGTACTTTCAATGTAAAATTCGTGTCCATGATCTTTGCCTTTGCGGTCGTAGACTATCCTGTTTATATCTGTGCCCACGTTATCGTCCAGTTCATCAAAGGAATTATCCCCATCTGTATCTTCGTCCTCGCCAATGTTAAAAATGAATCGTGCATCGCTGGTGGGTTTGGCGGACATGTTCTTTCGTCTGCTCGACGACGTGTTTGCTATTTTTCTATACCGCACTGAATTTCTAGATACATGGTTGCTATTACGCTGCAGAAAAAATATATATTAAAAATCATTAATTTCTTTAAATTCATCAGATTTAAAAATGGATTTTAATTCGTGTTTGGTTAAAAAAACAATTTTTTGTTCACTTTTAAATACATTAAGCTTCATATTGAGACGATTCAACGATTAGTAGAAATCAAAGCAATACAGCCAATTATTTTCTAAGGCTTTTAGTGCAAAGGTTAATAACCAGTTAAGTAATTATTTATTTATTATTATTAAACTGTTAATTATGACGCTTAATAATTTAAATATTTACCTATTAAGAATGCTTGAACTGTTAATTATCAGAATTTAAAACGTAACTTGCACGATAAATGTAAGTTTTGAATGGTAGCGAAAGGATAGAATAAAGAACAAATTGGAAATGAAATTGCCAGTAGAACTGGCCTAAAGCATTCTCGATTTAAAAATTTCAGATTTGGAATAGGCAAGTACTCTTACATCCAATTTATTATAATTAATTAATTATTTATTTGTTACTGTTACACTTTAACGATATATATCTTCCGTTTTTTCTTACCTGTAAAACAGCGAAGATGATAGAGAATATCGTGATGATCAAGAGGCAGATGGCCACAGCAATAGCCGTGATTGCCGTCAACGGGGAGTCCAGTCGCAGGACAAACTCCCCCCCGCCATTGCCATTGCTCTCGAATGCTCCGTGCTCAGCGGGACTGCTTTTGAACGACGCACTGCCGCTGCCGATAACAGTACGGCGCTTTCCGGCCGTCGAGGTAGCCTTGCACTCGCCTGGAAGAAAAAATGGACGTAAGATTAACCGAATTGGATCTAGATGACAAAAGGAACTTGACTAGGCAATCCGAAGTTTATGTACCCCTGCAGTTATAGTTAATACATTTCGTGTGGAGAGCTGTAGGCTATAATTGTTCAACAAAAAAATAAAGTTGGGAACGTTTCTTGTCCTAGCTTTTAAATTGAGTAAACAGAAACCGACATCCATGTCTAAACCGAATCGTCTGGTCATTCTGGTTAATAAAATGAATACAAATGGTTTATATTTTTTGCATTAGCGACATCTGACCGTATTAAATAAAATCCATTTATGCAAAAAATTTATTCTTATTAATTTTCCTCTATAGGGAGTCTCGACAACAGATGTTTTTACTAGTTGGAACTATACAAATAGTACTATATTTACATTAAAATAGTATTATTATTATATAATAATAGCTAGTCAGTTTAACGGGGTAGGGTATAGGAGCTAATGCAGACTAACTTCGAACAATAAATGGACTTATTTGAAAGATAGATATAATTCTCACCAGTTTCTCCGTCGCAGTTGCAGCAGGGTGCTGACGAGGTCTTTTCGGCGAGCGTCTGGTTCTGACAGCACGACACACACTGGCTGTTCAGCTGGTCCAAGTGGAGTGGCGAAGCGCAGGCTTTGCAGGAGAACTGGCCGGGTCCAAAGCAGGAGCGACACGAGTCGTGGCAATTTTTGCAGGTTGCCGTTGTTGTATCATAATACTGTGAGCTCAGACACTCCATGCACAGACCTCCGTCGAGCATAAAGTGCGGCGGGCACGAAGTGCACGCTAACGGGCCAGCATCTTAATAGAAAAACAATGAAACACATTAACTACTATGCCAGTAAACAGCTATCCGGGGCAGTAGGTCATACCATTGCACGTCTTGCAATAATGATGGCATTTCTGGCATCCGAAGTCCGACTTGTAGAAGCCCTCGGGACACTCTGGATGGCACTCGCCGGCGGCCAATTTCCATCCAGTCGGGCACTGGACACACTGGTTTCGCCTCGGCCCGCTGCAGGTGTGGCAGCTTAAATAACACTTGGCGCAGATGCCGCGATCGCTGTAGTAACTAGAATGACACAAACACATGGGATATCAAATTGGAATTGGGGGACACGTACGGATTAGCTTACCCATCGGCACAAGTGGTGCGGCATTCGCCGTTTTGCAGCTCCAGACCCTTTGAGCAGTTGCTGCAGTTCGTCCGGGAGACGCACTGGGTGCATGTATGCAAGCATGGGGAGCAGACGGAGCCCGCCTCCATGAAGAAGCCGTCCCGGCAGCCGCTCACACACCGACTCTGTTCCAGCAGCCGACTCGGTGGGCAGGACATGCAGTTCGTTTCCGCCGGGCCGTTGCAGCTCCCGCACGATTCGTGGCACAAGCTGCAATGTCCCTCAATAAGGCTGAAGAACTCAGCTATAGGGAGAAGAAAAATAAGATGCAATTAACTGTAGTAGCTAATCTGAAATTTTGTCTGGAAGACAGACCTAATTCAATTAAAGGAAATCTATTTTTTAGTTAATTTTACAATAGGCTCGACCGTAGGTACCGACTCAAAATGAGAGAATAATAGCCCATAAACAAAAACTACGAACTGAGAATCTGACAACGTTCAACCATTTAATTTAAATTTGATATTTTATCGTCTAACCATTGCTTAATACTAAAATACCAAAATTTTGTGCAAGTGTTTAACAAGGTTCGCTACGCAAAATAAAAAAACCGCAACTACGTTTTTTATAAGAATAAGAAAAAAAAAAAAACAGATTGAAAACTTGGTAATAAATGTGGGAATCTAATATCAGAAAACATGTTAGGAAATCCATAAGAAAAACTAAGGGGTTCCGTCAAATCAAATAATAAGAAATATTTGCGGTCCCAATAAAAATTAAAAATAATACACCAAATATGTGTTTTAAAATTTGAAATTTGAACAAATTCAGTGTTGCCAATTATTCTTCAGATTTTTTCAAGATTGTCAACAGGGAACAAAATATTTGACAAGGCTTTATATTGCCTTTGTCTTCTAATAAAATTCCTAAACAATGCAAAAATATACTCAGTGTTTGAGGAAGACATTTTGCTACAAAAAACAGTTTGGGAGTGTCTTTCAATTTAATTTTTCATCGGGTCCTAATGTAACTTATCTTTTTCTAACAGCCTGTAAAATGGGGACACTTCTTGAGAGCTCTGGTATATGTATATACATACATTCATTAAACTAAAAACCTTTTCCAATTCAATGAGCCTTTCATTTATATAAATGAAAGATCGGAATTTCTGGTTCCGATTATCACACTGGTATAGTAACAGTAACAGAAAAAAATTTATTTAGTACATCCTTTCGGGTCGCTTACATTCACTGCAGCTCTCGCTTCCGGCCACGATGCACTTGTCTCTCTTGTTCAGCGTCCAGTTTTGAAGGCACTCGGAGCAGACTCCGTTGCTGGAGCAAGTCTTACATCCCTCCTGGCAGGGCATGCACTCCAGCCGTTTTTTGTCGGCGTAGAATCCGTCCGGACAGCTAATAAGGCATTTGTTTTGCCAGGCATATCGACTCGAGCGGCACGTGATGCAGTTTTGGTCCGTGGGGCCGTTGCAGGTGGCACAAGTCGAGTGGCAGAAGGCACATCTGGAGATAGCGTTGGTTTCATATTTTGTTATCTTTGAAATATAGCCATTTACTTACTTGTTATCCTCCGTTTCGTACGTGTCCAAGGGACAAGCCGAGTAGCATTTGTGCTCATGCATGACCAAGTGGTGATCACAGCTAGTGCAGTACTCGGGATGGTCCTGGCACGAGGCACAGTTGGGTTCGCAGGGAACGCAGGTTCTGTTCCTGCTATCTGTAAAAGGAATTGGAAGAAAAAAGATTAATAACATACTAAACTAAACTACCAAAATCGACTTAACCTCTTTCGCACTACCAACATCTGACCAAAAATGTAATACCCTTTCAAAGGGCATGTAAAGGAATAAAACAAATTATTTTTTAAGGTCAGAGGGGTAAATACGGAAGTGACGGGTCGATTTCATATATACATAGCTTCCGAGGCAAGACAAACTTCATAGGCAAGCTCAAAAATGTATCGGTTATTACTTTCAAAATACCCGTCCGGGCAAAATTGCAGGCAGACGGCGAGATCGATGACGTGCAGATGGGCCGGGGCACAGGTGAGACAGCTATCGGGTCCAGCGCCAGCGCACGTCTCGCAGGTGTCGTGGCAGGGCCAACAAATTCCAACTTGGTTTGGAAAGGATCGCGGAGGGCACCGACTTACGCAAGTACTGAGAAGAAGAAAAAGCCGTGTCATATGTACAAGTTTAAATTACTCCTGCGTCGCTTACTTGTCCAGGCGATAGTGACTGCAGGTTACGCACTGGGTGGGTCCACGACCATAGCAGCCCGAGGAGTCGCACTCGGTATCGCAAGAGTGGAGAATCAGCTTGTCACCATCCCTCGTATCGGGTGCTGCTATCAGTTGCGCAGCGGAGGCGGTTAGTCCAGCGGATTCAACGGATGAACCGGAAACGGACACATTTTGGCCGTCTAGGGTAGCTGTTGCAGGTTCCGGATTGGAACCAGCGCTGCTAAAAATATTCTGATAATTGAGGTAGCCGGCAAAGCTGTCCGTGTTGAAGTTTCCGCCCTCGTTGGCCGGCTGACCAATGTTTGAGGCTGATGGAATGAGGAATGGGTTAGAGCCGATAGGGCTGCGCAGCTGTGGACTACTGTTAAGCAATTCCGACTTGAGCCGCATTGGCTGACTTGAGGTGCCATAGAAGATTAGCTGCCACTTCGACAGAATGCCCGGTTGGTTGACGCGCCGCCTCCCGCCATTGATCACCTGCAGGGTCCAGCGTCCCTCTGCCTTCTCTCCCCAAAAGTGGACACTCAGGAAGGGCCAATCGTCGAAGTTGGACTTGACGATGTCACGCGGCCGTTCGAACAGCAGGGTGCTGGTGGTACCCATAGGCGAGGTAAGCAAGATGCGCAGGTTTCCCCGTGGGAAAAATCGAAGCGTTATGCGACATTGCACGTGCTCCAGGTATCGCACCTCGTTGATGGTGCCTGCACACCCATTTACGTCCATATGCGTGGCCAGTGTATAGCCATAAGCGCCGTCTATCTTCCGGTCCTCGTTGTTTTCCCGCGACTTGCAGATGTGCTGCGGCGGCACCGACGTCCATTGCTCCGCCAAAGACACCATTGCTCCGGCATCCATCAATCCATAGCCAAACTTGTGACTGTACTTTCGTTTCACGCCGTTTAAAGTCCATCCGCTCTCCTTCTCCAGCGGCGCAGGTCGTGAGGTGTATACCACCAAGTACTGCATGTCGCGCCAAGTCAGTTCCGGGTTTGCCTCCAGCGCCAAGGCGCAGATGCCGGCTGCCAGAGGCGCCGATGCGGAAGTGCCTGTATGTTCCACGGTGCATATGTGGTCAGGCCTCAAGTTTCCGTCCATGTCTACGGTTGCCACGCTCTTGTCATGACCCGGCGTCCCGGAGCTGTAGGTGGTTGCCAGCGTGGAGGAGCACTCTTCCAGGTACCACGGCTTGAAGCTGTAATAGTCCAGTCCAGTTCCCGAATCAAAATAAGATCTTTCAACGACGACTTTAAAGCTTACCCGGCTTGAGTCGCACTCGATATGGATAGCGTAAAGATCGAATTGGTGTAGCCATCGCAATTGCAGGAGTCTGTGTAGCGGCCGCCATTGCCGGAAGCCCACACGAAAATCGAGCCTTTGCCCTGTCGCCCGCTGGTCACTCCATAGATGAAAGCTCGGCGCGCCAACGGCCCAGGACCATCGACGGTGGAACCGTCATCCTCTGGTCCCCAGGACGCGCTGTAGATATCGATGTGAGAGGGATTTAGACTTAATGCCTGGGCTTCCACTACATCATTGACCTTTCCGTCTAACATTCGGACTCCTTAATACAAACGATTATTAATACGAAGTTATTATTTTTCACTTCGCGCTCACACGATCACTTACCACCAATGCTGGCATTGTAGGCCACCCCCACACCGCAATAATTATTAAACGCCACCGCTGCCACTTCGCCGGCACACCTAGTTCCGTGCTTGTTATCGCCATTGTCCTGGGGCGTCGGATCCGAGTCGTTGCCATTTATGTCGAACGAGGCGTCTGGATCCTGTAATATTTTATTAATTATTATAAATAGGTAAACAAGAAACAGTGGATAAAGAAGCTCGACCATTGCTTAACAAAAAGCATTATGAGAAAGATTTCCTGATTTGCATTTAAATTGATCATGCTTATAATCAGAGTTTAACTAGATTATAATTAAAGCGAAAAAAGGAGCATTTGATTTCAAAACAAGAGAGCAAACTTCGGCATGCCGAAGTTTATATACCCTTGCAGTTATAACAATTATTCAGTCTGTTTATTTAGTCAGAAAAAAAATGACAGCCATATTAACTTTATTTTAAAAGAAAACAAATTTATATTTATTTCGAAATTCACGTACTCAGCCCCCACACCACGACAAGGTCTCAATCCACGAGGGGGAAACTATATTTGCTTAAATAATAAAGATAAATTCAATTCCAACTTCCTAACTTTACAAACACCAAAGTTATGGCATTTCCAATAGTTCAGTTATATGGCAGCCATAGGATATAGTCGGCCGATCCTTATGAAATTTTGTAGGTCGGATTGATTGTCCAAAAATAAAACCCATAGAAAATCCCAATTCCTAACTTTACAAACACCAAAGTTATGGCCTTTCCGATCGTTCAGTTATATGGCAGCTATAGGATATAGTCGGCCGATCCGGCTCCTTCCGACTTATATACTACCTGCAATAGAAAGACAACTTTTGGGAAAGTTTTAAACAGATAGCTTTAAAACTGAGGGACTAGTTTGCGTAGAAACGGACGGACGGACGGACAGACGGGCAGACGGACGGACAGACGGACATGGCTAGATCGACTCTCCTGGTGATGCTGATCAAGAATATATATACTTTATAGGGTCGGAAATGTCTCCTTCACTGCGTTGCAAACTTTTGACTGAAATTATAATACCCTCTGCAAGGGTATAAAAAGTACACTGTTTTATGTCTTTATTCTAAAAAAAAAAACACCTAAGATGAGAAATCGGGTCCGATAACCCAGATCGCTAATGTAAAGAGTTTAATAGAAAATATTTTTATAATTATCACAAAGACTGCATACTCAAATGCCATTAAACACGATACATTTTTAATCATCGCTTTACCGTTAAACCTGATTATATATTTTTGACTTCAATGAGTGTCTATAAATTTTTTTAACTTGTTTGCAATACTAACATAGTTTTGGGCCAAGTCCGGGTGGTTTGTTTGGATGCCATCGTCCAAAATGGACACGACCACTCCTTTTCCCGTGTAACCCTTCTGCCAGGCCGGACCCACATTCATGTCCAAGCCATCTTTAGCACCGCCATTCTTTGGAAACAGGGAGTTTAAAGATGTATAAATTAATAGGAATTAGTTAAAAATATAGATATTCAGATAAAGGTTTCAAACAAGTACTAAGATTTGGTATTTCAGATGAAATTTACAATTCGTTGTTGTGTAAAAAAGAAGAAGGGCAGTTATATGATATAGTTGTTTATTTTTATACATTTTGCATTGACGTTAGGGGTTTTGAGTGGATTATTATTTGTATAGTTGAACAAATTAAATGTTTCAAAAGAAAATAAGATACTACTAAAATGCGAAATTCAAAAGAAACATATATAGGTTCAACAATGGACTATAACATATATGAATTCATGAGCATGCATTTAAGTGAGAGATGATTACATACTTTACTCACCAGATACCACTGTTCCTTAAACAACGGATCCGGAAAGATAAAATGAGAGCTGACGTCCCTGTACTCCATGCGCGGTGAGTGCGAGGCTAGCGAAATTGACTCTGGGGAGAATGAAAGATGCGGATTCGGATCGACAACGTAGCCGCCGGATTGGCGTAAAAGATTATACGGACTGTAGGTAGGTAAGTTCTGGTAGGGGCCGTCCCTCTTTCGGCGCACTTTTTCATGTTGCTGCTGCATCCATTTCACCTAAAATAAAATAATTTGTATCGACTAATATAGAAGACGTTTTCAATCTTACATCGTTCTCTGATCTAAGGGCTCCCTGATGCTTGCGGCTGGAACGCAGCGATCTCTTCGACACGTGATGGTGCTGGAACAGGTAGTAGTTATCGAGTGATCCAATCTAAAATGAAAGCAATAAATCATGATTTGGATGGCTCTTGTGTTTTTTGATTGTGGACTTATAATTATACAAATTTGATAAAAATTAAACTTTGAATTATTTAAGGGGGGGTATAGTATTTAAAATTTTTTGTTTGCATTTTTTTTTTGAATGCACAACATCTTGAGAATATTTTGTCAGAATTTTAGATCGATCCGAGTAAAACTTCCGAAGTTATGGGCAGTTTAACGTAGGTAATTAACTCGTTTTGTATTCAATTTTTGGGTGACCAAAACTTTAATACGCTCTCCTGAAAAGTTGCCATTTTCAAAGTCGGTGTACATGATCCTGCAAAATTGATCGGACGGATAGTTTTGAAATTTTGCATAGTATTTCTCTACTAAATTCCTCAGGTTACGCTGTCGAGTTTTTTTTTAAATTTATTATTTTTAGAGCAACAAATATCTCGACGTTTTGGGCGAAAATCGGGGTTTTTGACTTTCAAGTGCCTTAAAAAATCGAAAAAAAAAAAAAAACTCGACAGCGTTACCTGAGGAATCTTGTCTTTTAACTAATGCAATTTGATTTTTTAATTTCAATTGATTTTGTGACCAGTTATCGTGTACACCGCAAAACGTGTTTTCTTCGAGGCGCTGCCGGAGATTTCCTGTATCTCATCTCAATTTTTAATATTTTAGGATGAAAAAATTCACACATGTTGTTTAAATGTTGCCCTATCACATGCATAAACCATAATTGGGCTGAGACTCCCCGTATCGCCAATAAAAATTCTTAAAAAATGACCGATTTTGCACCGAATTGACTAAATGATATAACGGATTTTCAAGTAGCGTTTTTTGGTTATAGCTGCAAGAGTATATAAACTTCGGCTTAAAAAGAAAAGGACGGGTATAAAAAAGACTAAGAGTGGAACCTGACAAATAATCATGCTAAATAAATATACAGAATAAAAATGATAGCTTTGTTCGGAGAGACAAAAGCAACGCATATATTCACTTTTCGTTGTTTTCAGTCAAAAAGTTTGCATGGGTAAATATCGTACCTGTCCCTTGTTGATAAATCCGTGTTTGATAGCTATAACATCTGCGACATGCCTGCCAGCGGGAATGTTAACTGCAAACTCATTCGTGTATATCGCCTCCTCAGGAATACTGCAGGCGCCAAACATATCGACCCCGTCGAGGTCGAGGCTGTTTGGCTGCTGATGCGGGTCAGCATTTTCATCTTTCGCACTGGCATTTGTGTGAGTATTTTTATATTTGTTATCGTATTTGCCTCCACTAATGGTCTGTGCTTGACCTCTGTCACCTCCCAAGATTGAATCGACCTTGGAGGAGTTGTGGGAATCAGTTGAAAGGCTTGTTCTACTGTGCGGCACATATATCGCGCTCTCGTTGCTGAGTATTCCGGCGTAATTCTGAGTCTCACCCGCACTACTCCGTAGAGCACAACTAGTATTTCGGCTTAGGATTACTAAAAATAATACAAAATATATACAGCTCTTTGCCATTTGGTTAAATGTACATAAATAGATTCTATTGAGTTTTGAATCCGGAGTCGCCGTGACCGTCGTTCCAGGGTCGTGGATTTGGAGTATCTTTCTCCGCCCGATCTTTCGGTACGGGGGCTCTCCGAGAGAACTGGGGCGTCCACAGCAGGATCGCTTTTCCAGGGCAGACCATTGCTCTGTGGTAGGTGTGAATCCAATTCCACCGATGGTTCCTCTGCTTGACCCTGTGTTTGACATATTTTACTAAGTTTAGCTATAGTATTAAGGTAGTTTGATTCTCCCGAAGAGTCCTTTTGCGACGTGTTCCTTTCCTGTTGTCGTACTCATGAATCTATTTTTGGGATCTGGTATCTGACGTATCTGCAAGAATAAGATAATATTTTACTCGTATTTTTGTTAATTTTACTCGTAGTGTGTTATTGTTTTGAAAGCCCCGAAAGCAACCTTGGGCGGGTAAACGTGGAGTTGCTGCTATAACCAAGATGACGAAGTGAATCATATTCTACTTATGGCTGAAACGCTTTTGCTTACTTATTAGTGAGGCGCCTATTTGCGATGTTCCTTTGTTCGACGGGTGACACAACAGAATCATCGGGGGGAACTACAAGTAATTGTTAACAATGACTGACCAACCAACGGCTATTTCTACTTATCGGTAGTTTCGAGCGGTACATCGGGAATTACCCAAAACAGCTGGAAGATTCAAATGGGCTGCCATATGTTTATATAAACATATTAAGCAAACCCCCTCCCCACTTGTAAAATGAAACTCAGATTCGGTCGGTTCATAATACTGGGATGAATCTGGATGAGTAGCAGACCAACAAACATTATTGATTAGGTAATGTTTGGTCTGCTACTCATCCAGATTCATCCTAGTATTATGAATAAGAATTAAGAAATTTAATATATGTAAACAGCCTAATTACATGTTCCCTTAAAACAAATATTGAATCTGGTTCTCAATTAAAAAAATGGTCAAAACAAAACAAAATCGATTCACTTCGACTTAAATACGCTTAATTTAGGAAACTCGAAAAAAGAGTTGCAAGTAAACTCTTTCTTATTTCAATCGTAACAAGAAATATGTACTTTTGAGAGGATAAACAAATGAAAATAATATTGTATAAATTAACCGTTTGGGTATTCCCTGTACTTCCGCAAATAAGAACTTATCGATGTATACATTTTTGGTCTCTTAATCTACATTTTATGTCTGCATTTGTTTCCCAAATAATATGTGTACATATGTATTTATCCCATATACCGTTATACCGTTATATGCCAGTGCAGTACACATTTATGTACGTGAGCACATGCATACAAAGGTAGACATATATACATACACAAATGAAACATAAGCAGGCTCGAAAATATTGGGTACTGTTTCATATCACTATTATATATTTGTATATATATATATATACGTTTATTCCGGTTTTTGTTTTACTGTGCCATTCGTTTATAAAACCTACATATATGTGTGTACATACATACTTTACTTAGCCGAATATGCACGTCGGTCTCTGAGCATGATTATGTGTACATATGTACATATGTATGCATAAGCAACTTCAGCTTGTACATCTTCTATTTTCCTTTCGCAATTCATCGCGTGTTGCCAACATTTAAAAAAAAACACACACCTCCATTTAATCACAAAATTTTACTGACACTAATTCCGCACTTTGTGCACACTATCAACAAAAACAATAATGAAGCCACATTATTTGGTTGTCCTGTGAAAGTATACATATACATAAATAAGTTTTTATGTATTTGTTGCGTCTGATGAATGTATCATTGTGTGTGGCTTAATACACATTCGCAACACTATGCGTAATAGTTGCCATTTCGATGGCACATACATATACACATATAAAAGAAATCACGTAATGCATGCATTTGTATGCTTTTCTGTACATACATACATCACCATGCATCGGATATGGTAATAACGATTAATGCAATCCAAGCACAGCCAAAGTATTATTAACCGTTGCAATGTGCGTATGTGAAAAAAGATATTTTTAAATCACATTTATAAATTAAAAACCGAAATACGGACACGGTTGGTTTAGTATAGCTTTAATTTTATCAACGCTATCGAAACGACTGAAATTGGGACTAGGACTGAGATTGGAATCGAAAGAGAACGCGAGCTTACCATGCGTACATAACATAGGAACTAGCCGAAACGAGTGGACTAAAGCCGACCGAACGAACAAACGACGCAACCTCGACTGCGCTCCAGCTTAAACTGAACTTTATTTTGAAGTTAATACATATAGCCAACGTTGGTTGTTTCTTTCTCGCTGGATTTGTGCTAACCGCATACACAAACACACGGCGCACGTCACAGTCATACAGAGGTGCAATCAAACATTCGTACATTGGTTTCGTTCGTAGCTTATGTATTAGTGCATATTCAAGACCCACGAAAGCACAGCTTTTGAAGCTTTCAAAATAAAATGCAAAACATAACACGCAACCGTGCTGTAACAAAACTAATATGCAAGTATTACGTACGCACGCACACAGTAGTGCCCGAGTACCTGAGGGGTGATAAATACACATTTAAGACGTGTTTCGATAGGAAACGTCGCGCAAACCAAGTTGTACGCTTAAAGCATACATACAAACCAACTCGGTCTTGTTTATATGCATACAAACATACATACATACGTGCGAAGACGCTCTCTAAGCGCTGACATTCAAACTAAAGATAACATTTAGCGGTAGCATCCGTAGAGCAAGGTTTTTGTTGCTATTGGTTAGGCGAGATTAGCGTTTTGTATTTTGCAAATTTTTAATGACCTAAAAAAAATTAATGAAGACGTTCGTATGTACATACATGCGGTATACAATCGCAAAATCAAATCCCACATACATATGTATGTACGTATAAACCTAAGATTTTGGCAAATCCCAACATATATGTACATACATATGGACATTGGTAAAGCCCTGGTGTGCATAAGTATATGTATTCATATACACACATGCATAAATACGAATGTAGTAGAGACAAGAGCGCCGCTTTTAAAAATCTGCTTTACCATTAAACAATTATCAGTGGTTAGGACAGGTTATGGTTGTTTTCAATGGGAAGTAATATACAAACTTAAAGTAGGCACATATTAAGAGTTTTTGGGTGCAACTGCAATTTGGACTTCGGATTCTAAAAGTTCTCATCGAGACTAGTTTAGCTCTGATTTAATAGATTCAAAGTAAGAACTGACTATTTGTTAAGGGTCTATTGAAATTTAATGTTCATGTCTTAAGCATCATTGTGTAGGTATGGACAAAAGAATATGCAAACAAAAATTTTCCTAAAAAGCAATTTATGTACAAATCGCGAAATAGGTTTAAAAATGTAGAAAAAATCCTACAAGGTATTTAATATATGTATGTTAATACCAAATGCTATGTTTTTTTTACGATTTCAAAAATGCGTTTTTAGTTTTATAACAGCTGCCATAAAAAAAATCCGAAAGTACATAATTATAAAAATAGCAGGCAAATAAACTGAACTTCATTTTAATTATTGCTTCCATAGAAAAGATAGGAAGATAATTGGAAAATCGACATAGCTTCGTTGTTTTTCAACATATTCGCATATAGTCGTCACTACATAAATACGTTTTTTTTCTTATACGGTTTCAGCTAAGGATTTTTAATCTTACAAAAATCATTCATCTATTTTACATAGCCACCATACATGCAATCGTTATAGGCAGCATCCAGCCCACGCGCAGGCAGTTTATTCGCTCTTTTTGCTTGACCCTGGACTTTTTTTGACCTTGCCTTTAAAACTGAATTTCTTATTTTAATACCACTGCAGGTGTTATTATTATACATATATAATATAATTTTGGTCAAAAGTGTGCAACGCAGTGAAGGAGACATCTCCGACCCTATAAAGTATATATATTCTTGATCAGGATCGCCTCCTGAGTTTATATAACCATGTCCTCTCTCTCATTTTTAAAGATATCGAATTGAAACTTTGCACACACCCTTCTTTCCTTTGCACGCAGTATATAAGTCGGAACGGCCGGGATCGGCCGACTATATCCTATAGCTGCCATATAACTGATTGATCGGAAATGCCATAACTTTGGTACTTGTTAAGTTAGGAAGTTGGGATTTTCTATGGGTTTAATATTTTATATTTTTTTATTCGTGAAAATTTTAACTTTTTTTCAATCACTCACCATTTTGCAAAAAATCAATATATCGCAAAAATCCTACGTGTGTCGATAGCTGTTGATGTATAGAAACTAACCAAACTTGATTTTTTGTTCTAGATCAAAAATTAAGGACGTTAGCTTTCCGGAAAAAAAAGGGCCTACGAAGAAATGCTGCACAGCCGCCATTTTGTTTTCTATTTATTCGAAAAACAAATTATTTTGTACTTCGCATCTAACATTATAAAACCTACTTTACAAATTTTTGATTGACTTTTTCATTTGGCCAAACAAAATTCCAGAAAATCCGTTTTTTTCCAGTTACTCAGATGTCCCCCCTTAAATAATAGCTTTGAAACTTAATTGTGTGTCGTTAGATGTTGATGAAAAATATATATTTCTACATGAATTGTTTTGATAAAGGTTTTATTAAAGAAAATAACAAAAAACCAAAAGTTTTCAAAGAAACTTTCCTAATTTTTCGTATCAGGGTTCCAAAATACATAGATTCTGAAAATTTGAATATCCGAAGTTTGGGCTTTGTGTAAGTTTAAGAGCGGATTTGAATTGGCTGCTTTTTATATTTTTTGGGGGCTATTGATTACACATCGAATATGATCTAAATCAAAATTATGCAAAACTTATCGAAAAGTAAAGTATCCGACTATATCCTATAGCCGCCATATAACTGATTGATCGGAAATGCCATAACTTTGGTGATTGTAAAGTTAGGAAGTTGAGATTTTCTATGGGCTTTATATTTGGCCAATCAATCTGACCTACCAAATTTCATAAGGATCGGCCGACTATATCCTATAGCTGCCATATAACTGAACGATTGGAAATGCCATAACTTCGGTGTTTGTAAAGTTAGGAGGTTGGGATTTTTTCTGAGTGTTAAGAATGCATCATATGAATAATTTTGGAGAATATAATTTACAGAATATTCTGCAAGGGTATTTCAACTTCGGCTCCGCCCGAAGTTAGCTTTCCTTTCTTGTTTATTTACTATTTGTAATCTATAGAATTCGCGCTTAGAAATTATATTTAAATCTAGTTCGCCTGAATGAGACTTAAAGTTAGGAATGTTCGTGTTATGGGAGTTGGACTCAATTTATAATCATATTTAGTTTAAGATGAAAACATTGGTTATAGAAAGTTTACTTTTTATAGTTAAATATTGTTGTTCTTCAGATGCCATTTATAGCTGTTTGTCATGTGGCATCTTCTTTACCTAAAATTCTACATTTTTTTTTGATTTGAACCCAAATCAATTCACAATTTTCCGATTGTCACGAATTTTATTAGAAATATATATGAGGAAATAACATGTTTGACCATCTGGAACACAACAAATTTAAGGACACGGTATGCAAATTAAGTAATAGGGCAGTTTTCGGTCAAGATTCAAGTATCATAAATTAGGTATACCTAAGCAGCTTTATTTTCTTAAAACCCATTTTATCCAAATCCAAATTACCTGAAAATATTGAATTCCAAAGACCTACTTTGTTGGAAATACTTATACTTTGACTCACTTTTAACCGTTTTTAGTAACACCATTAACCACTTGAACTGAAATTTTCATTTGGTAACGTAATTACCCATTTTGTAAACCTGTGCAGGGAAATAGCGCTCATATCGTAACAAAAATGTCTCCCTTCTGGGCTTGACAGTTGTTGTTTATTATGGCTTGATGTTGTTAGTAATGAATGAGCATCACGATATGCAATCCACAGCTAAAAATCGAATCAATTCAAAAGCAAAGTTGTTTAAATTAACAAGAACGCAGTGTAGTTTCATAACCGAATAGCAAGGTTTTATTTTTTATTTGCATTTATACCTTAAGTGGCTCACAGTTTAAAGTATGCAAAGTCGTATAAATAAATAATGGGAAATAAAGCAGGTTTAAAAAGTTTGTAATTGTTTGTTACTTTATTAATTGTTGCTATTGTATTGTTATTAATTGGCCTTTAACTTGTTTCTCATCTTAATACCCTTGCTGATTTTAATTTTAGGAAAAAATCAAATCATACAACATTTTTAAGTAACAAAAACAAATGTTTCTATTGGTGAAAAAATAAAAAACAATTTCATTTAAGCATTGACGGCTTCTCCACAAGTACTTATTGGTGTAAAAAAATGTAAATACATTAATACGGTTTATTTTATTGAAAACATTGTCAAACTCATGCAATTCCAAATCATCGCTATGCCGCATTTATAAGTCCAATAATTCCTAACGAAAACAGAAGTTGTTGTTATGTTTGGGAGAGTTATAATTCCTAAAAGTATGATTTAATATTGATATTCCAAAATAAACCATAAAAACAATTAGCTTTATTAAGTTTTATATTGATTTTTTTATTTACGTTTTGTTTGTCATTTAACTGTGTGCTCTTTTTAAAGTTGCCAAAAATATTTACAATTTTTGAATTAAATAAGTTAGTTGCTATCTGTTCCAATACGAATGCCATTACATCCAAATGCACATTTGGAAGGGTTAGGTCCGTAGCAACGTCGTGTGCGGGCTCGTCAAGGCGTTTGATCTCCTGCAAACATAAACTGGATTAGTCAAAATTTTTTAAATTGTTATTTTTTAAAATACATCTTTTTTGGGGGATGGCTGCAAAAAAATCGGAAAATCGACAGCAAGCCCACGTTGACCGGTCCAAAAACCAAGCAACGTTGATCAGTAGTAATTTTAAGAAACACTTTGAAGCTTAAGTGTCTGTTACATTTTAACATAGATTACCTGGTATATTTAAGCGCTTTGCTGCCAGTTGATTGGACTTCAGCTGCGAGCAAAGACACCATATTGTGATCTTGAAAATATTGCTTCGGCCAAAGCAAACGAGTTTCGGTGAAAAAACGGCTAATCTCTGGCTCGACCCCCCAAATCCACATGCATTTATTTTGGGAACGATCATCCATAAAACAACAAATGTTTTCAAAGATCAACTTGGTTACTTAAGCGCTTAGCTTTGTACCAATTCCAATTCTGTTAGATTTCAAGTAGGCACCTGTGCCAATAATTTTACATAGAAAATCTTTAGTGGGTGGTACCAAATGTGTACTTGTTAATCATAAAATATACTTTTTCCAAGTAATTTCATTTTAACTAATTATACTTATTCCAATCACAATAAATAAATTTTTAATGTTTGCTGATCGGTCGTTTTATTCCTTAATTGTCAAAACGAATTGGATGACAATATAGTCCAACCTATATTAACCTCACTTCAAGTGACTTTCTAGACTGGGATTATAACACTAAAATATAGAAATTCTTTATTTCGGTAAAATTATTTCTTTGGGAGCAACAGGATACAGTCTCCCCATTTTATCCAAATTGAAAAGAGCATACTACGCATAAAATTAATTTACCTGCATAATTTTTATGCATTTATAATCAAAAACATTGAAATTAAATTTGGCCAGATATACCCTATAGATGGTCCCATCGTTCATATGACAGCGCTTTCAGTTTCAATTGTCTGATTCGGACCGATCCGATTACAAAGTTGTTATAAGCTTTTTGTTTTGAGTTTCACGGTTTAGTGTGGGCCAGAAAGTTTATAATTGATAAGAAAAGCAAAAGGTTCCTAAATTAATATTTGATAAGTTAAAGCTCAAAAAATAAGATTGTTTTAATTGTTTCAAACCCCATTCTCTTCACTACCTTCAAGGTGTGTTTTGAATCGTTGGAGCAGGACTAAATCACCCTATTTTCCTTAGAAAATTGCAACAAAAGATTGTTATAGTACAGTAATACTCAATACGTTACTGTTTTCATTTCTTAATTCGATGGGATTAAAAACATTGTAGATTAAAATGGCTTGAAGGCATTTCTTATTGGTCTGTGTCTTCGCTGAGTTACAAAACCAAAATTGAGGAGATTGGATTTTGTCTCATCCGACGATAAGATGATATGCTTTGAAGTCACAAACGAAATTCCATCGAAGAGATGGAAATAAAATGTTCATTTTCGCCCACTGGATTTTCCTCAGATTTTGTATGCTTTTATATGCTTTTTTCCTTTCCCTGTAATTATTGTATTGCCGTTCCGAAAATCCATTGTTGAGAAGGTTTTTGTGTAGGCTAATTTTGGAGCTACAATGCACTCCCTTTCCCATTCTGAAATGAATTTATTCATATACATATTCTCATAAAATCAAAAAACTAAAATTTTACGAATTATAATTGCAATGACGCCAAAGTAGATATAAAGTCATAAAAGGGTAAAGGATTTTGATAAAATCGATGTGGTCCTCCAGAAACAATAAATAACATACCTCTACGTTTCGCTCATCTTTAAGATAAGATCCAACATAAGATAAATCTTAGAGAAATTGCAGATTAAAAGTAAATTTTCTGACCAAAACTGTAATAAAATATAAACTACATTTTTTTATCAAAAAAATTTGTTTGATGTATTTTTTTTATGATCGTTTCTAATGCGAAAATAAGATAAGACGTTTCCGACTCAAGCAGTTCCGATTCATAATTTGACAGAAGGTTGGAAAGAAGCCGCACAACTGCGAAACATATGTACGATTTTTTGAATTAAAAAAATTGGTAAGCCCTGATTTTGTTTTTACATAAGCATTAACATTTGTATCGTTCCACAATATAGTTAGCAAGTAATTATCGCATCTTCCAACCTGTGCGTTCAACGCTTTACTTAAAACTTATTTTTCAATCATTTACATTATTTTTTTATTAATAGAAGGATGTTTGAAGCATAGGCCAATGTACACCCCTAATCGCTTTTCTTCAAATCCAAATCAGACCTGGACAGATGCTTTTTGCTTCTCTTAACCGCATATATTTCTTCTGCAGGGTTTGACCCATGTGCATCGGACTTTGTGAAAAGCCGAAGACAAAACAAACTTCGTGCTGATCTAAATAAACGGTGGAAAAGACACAGAAAGTTCCTGTTAGTGTAATTAAATAATGGCAGAAGGCATCCGATCCGATCCCTAAGTTTTTAATATGCCGTTAAGGACAATTTCCCGAACATCTTTAAAATTGAACTGAATTTTGGTTGTAGTTTATATTTATATATTATTCGCAATCTTAATATCAATCGAAATTGATCAAAGTTCCATCTAAAATGAATCCAACATTCTTGTATATGATATACGATGCATGCCATCACATTCATTAAATAAACCTGTAAAAAAATTTGAATGTGAAAATAATTAAATTGTTGTATCTGTTGGAAGGTAAATTAATAAAATTTCACAAGGGCAGGCATTACCTTTTCCCATTCGCCATGGTATTGAAATATTCATCCTTCTCGAAGAGCACATTCTTTGAGAACGCGAAAGACGTTGTCATCCCACTTTGTTCATTACACGCCTCAATTTTTTCCCAAAAACTCATAGTCAAATTTCCAATACTTGGTGGTACGAAAAATGTTAAAGGATTTAAAACAATATATCTCAAGTAGATAAACGTTAATTCAACTAAAACTGCCGCTACTGTTAAGTTAACACAATCATATTGGTTATCCTGTATAGTACCTTATAGGTATTTTGTTTTCCATGTTTTACATTGACTCCCAAAATGTATTAATTTATTGAGTGTTTAATGCTGAAAACTGAGTAAGCATGATATATTAATGAAATCCAAAAATTAACTCTACAGTACTAATGGTTGGCTTATCATCTAAGCGCAAGCAAAATTCGAGAATGAATAAAACGGCCCAAATACCCACTATGTATATGTTGCCAAAAAAAAAAGTTAAATATTGTTCAGGACATTTGCAGATACGAATATTAAAATATAAACTATACGGCTTTCCCAGGGACCCAGGTCCTAATTATTTTGTATTTAAAGGTTGTGCTTAGGTAACATTAATAAGGGTATCTCAACGTAAAGTCGACTACAATAAAATAATTGCTTTCTCGTTCGGTACAACACCCTTATGCTATTTACCACTCAATCAATATGAACAGACGGTCTCGTAGTGACGAAACTTAACGACTTTGTAGGGAAGGAAACTAATATATGAAGCCGCAGATCTGGAACTACACTAAAAACAGTCTAATCAGTCTATACTTCTTAAATTTTCATATTAACCCTTTTTAATTGTCGATTTACCCCAACAATTTTATTAAAACTTTTACTGAGAAAACTAATATTTTAAACATAGCTTACTAAAAAAGATTTCTGTTGATGGTTTCAAACGAAGCGAACAAACTGTAATAGCAACGGCAACATCTATATGGAATCGTCCGATAATGTAAATAAAGTATTCGCATTTAAGGACCACAGTTGCCCCCATTGTCGCGATCCAACTTCTGATGAAAATATCTCTGCAAGCATAGTGTATTTAAATTTGTAATAATATATTTAGTACAGATGAGTGCCAGTAAAAAACAGTCAAACTCCCCAAATATAAAATTGTTTGGTCCCTATTAGATTACCCTATATAAGTTATCTTATCCTTAAAAGTCCGTTAAGGGTGACTTTCCTCCCAACACATTGAAAAAAGAAAAAAAAAACATGGTCAACATGAAAATTTCATCCATATTTTGAAAAGCCATTCGGAAATCAGAAAAATTGAATTTAATTGAATTTCCCAATTGTAAAAATCTAAACAACATTTTGAAGTTCTCGAATAGTATTCTACAAATCAAAAAAAGATTGTCAATGAAATGGGTCAGTAATATAGTTAAAAATCTAAACCGTTGCCTTGGCTAAAAATAAGTTCACATAAAGTTTATTGCAGAGCCGGAACGACCGCAGGAGTCAGAAAAAAGTAATAGACAATAGTACCAAATGTTTTTTTCGGAGTATTCTGTATACCCACATTCTTATAAGGCCATTTATTAAATATTTTACTGTATTTTTTACGATAGTATTTATTACATTTAATTTTGTATGCTTAAGGTTTGTTTATGTTGATTGGACAAAATAGGAAAGTTGTAGGTATACGCGAGACACAAAAACGAGTTTATACTAAGTGGTTTGTTTGTTTTGGTTTAGGGTCTGCGCATTGGGTTCAAATTATATTACTTAAGCCATTAATTTTATACAGGTTTCAAGAAAATTCCAAGTGTTATACGTTTTGTAAGAGGAAACTTTGAAACAAATGCGCAAAGCCTAAAACTTAAATTAAAATTGGTTGGTTTTAGATCAAATTCATTTCCCACCAAAATCTACCATATGTAATGTTGAGAGTAAGGTTTCGGATTTTACCTTACCCTGGACCTCCCCAAAAGTAGTAAGGCATGAAACCAGCAAGCATGTTGGATTTAATTTGCAAAACAGAATATATGTATGCTGAAAAATAATTCTAAAATTCGTTTTATTTTCGTCGCATCAGCGTTTTAGAAATTATGGTAGGATTCTTATATGCGGACTGTCTAATAAAGAATTTATGAACCCGAATGCCCATATCTTGAACAACAATCAAACACCATATAGCTATAATTCTTAATATTTTAAAAATCAAACATAAATAAAACCACATTTTTCTGATTGATTTAGTCAAAAAACTTTGACTACTTTGCGGTGTGCCCATCTTCATTAGAAAACAGCCGAACGGTCATTTTTAAAAAAGTAAACTAAATATAACATTAAATAATATATTAAAATAGCTCAAAAAAATTCAAAAGAAATTATTAAAAAGACAATAAATTAAAGTCTGTTTTGAAAAAAAATCTTTCAAAGGTTTAAAAAGCAATTCGGAGCACGTTCAAAATTGCTAAAAATAAAATCGAGTTGTAAAACTTTGGATTTGCACAAAGTGAAGGTAGATTTAACCCTATTATAATTTTGAAATCTTACAATTCTTTAGAAATGGTTAAAATTATAACAAATACAAACATATTTTTGTTGGGAAAACATCGAATTTTGTGATATTGTCTCTGTACCCATTTGTCCTTTTGTGTACATAGAAAGAGACTAATCCAATTGAAAGATCCAGACCAGATGGAGCTTGGGGTCCATGCGCTCATCCGGAATACTCACCGTCGACTTGTTAATGGAATTAATAAAAGCTTTTCATCTTTAATTTCAATGGGCGATTATTTATGTTTCTCTATATATTTCATTTGAATGAAAAACAAAAAAAATTATCATATTACTGGAGAATGTAGTCACTACATACATATATCGAACATTATCGTTATGATTAAATAGATGTACGTAATGATTAAAGTATTTGTTTTTCGTTTTTTTTTTAAATTTTTTTTAGCAACCCTGCACTTTTAAGCACAAGCATTTTGGGATACGGATACTATTTTTTTTAAGGGTTTATCCTTTGTATGTCATTATCCATGGTTGACTCTTTATAGTGACCGATTGACGATTCAAATTTTTGACAAAATATTTGATCAACACATATTTGGGTGCATTCGATTAGACGATCCTTTTATGTTAGTTCTTTTATTTTTTCACATTTCGCTCGTGAACAAGCAAAAAGTCAAATGTAAAACGTACTCAATGAGTTAGAGAGTACGTTATTTTTCATCCGGAAATGTATGCTCCAGTGTCTAAAAACGTCGGCGTCCCCATGGGACATTATTTCCTCCGCCATTATTTCCGCGTTGATTTCCGCCTTGGTTCATATTGTTTACCCCAAATTCAAAAGCGAAGGAGTCCTATTCAAGCAATGAAATACAATTGTTCAATTGAGAGAAAATGTAATTTATATTTAAGTCCACATCTGATTAAATATATGTGACTGTGACCCACCACGCCCAAGGTAAAATACATAACCGCATATCCCCAAGACGCATGAAAACATTCCCACCTTCTGTTTGTTATATAAAAGACAATTTTACTTCGTTTAAAAACACTTCAATATTACGATTTACAAAACAAAAATAAAATACCTACAAAAATAGTGCCCCCAATCAAGTCCTAAATGCATCCCAATTAACACATATTTGTGAGAAAGACAGGGTGGCTGATGAAAGCAGCTACCAAAAAAAAAAAATAGTAACGTAATCAGCTTATTATATCCCGTTACACGTAGAGAATTCGTTTAAAAATATGTAACATGTAGAAGAAATCGTTTCTGACCCTATGAAATATATATATTCTTGATCAAGCCCCAAAAACCAAAAGTGCTAGAAAGTTGGTATATAGCATGCAGATGAGATTCTGAAGACATGGAAGCTAAATGTATCTTCACACAAAAGTTCAGTTCAGATAAAGAACGTAAGTTTGCTGTGGTAGCTGCTGCCACACAAAACAATCATTGAGATTATATGCTCCCAAGGCAAACAGTCGTTGTAATTGCACATAGATAAACACTTATTTCTTCGTTAAATTAAAGTGTATTCCGAACTTAGCTGACTGGCCGATTCTCTTGGAATTTAGCCAAAGGTGTTTTGAATCAAAAGACGAAAACAAGCTTAAATGTGCCTTACCAGGCCCATTATAATCAAAACGGCAACGTAAACCAATCAAATAT
The DNA here is from genome assembly GCA_018153305.1 of Drosophila kurseongensis. Taxonomy (NCBI): domain Eukaryota; kingdom Metazoa; phylum Arthropoda; class Insecta; order Diptera; family Drosophilidae; genus Drosophila; species Drosophila kurseongensis. The sequence continues at coordinate 2,477,703 of JAECXX010000108.1, read as the reverse complement.
TCGAACATAGAATTTTTCAATCCTGCAAATACTTATAGGTACGGAATATGCTCCACTTTGCGTCACAGTGCATTGTCGAACTTGAATACTTTAAGGAATGTAACCACTATAGAATTTCGACATTTTTTTGGACTGTGTACGGCGATAGACACCTTTTTTTAACTAGTGTAGTCTCAACAAACCCTCAGCCCATCATTGTTTATCAAAATTTCGACAAAATGTTCCCAAAAAGCTGGTTTTGATGAATAAATTGCGATAGCCACCAACTGCTTCGCCAGTTTTTTTCTTGTAGGGGTTTTGCAAAATGGTCAAATCAAAAACCGACAAAATTTGACATTTGAGAAACATTTGTCGCTATTTCTACACCAACCTTTATATTTAAAACTTGATTTTATATAGCCAAGCTTCCAACAATCTTTGGAAAGAATGCAATTCCCTGTTGTCGATTCTGGCGTTATTTTCGAAAGAGAACGGTCTTTCCACGGCTACCCGATCCACGAGTATAAGATCTTTATCCTCGCAATAATTGGTATTTATTTTTTAAGCTGTCCAGTAAGACTGGTTTAGTTATTCTTGCCCAGAGCAGCCACATAGTCACATAAGGGATTATCTTTTTTGTGTGGAGAAGAAAATAAAACTCGATCTATCTGTTTACATTTATCCGCACTTTTCGGAAATTGTACTCCAACGATAGGACGAGAACACGCCCTTAAATTAGCTATTTAAGTTATTTATTGTAGCAATATTCATCAGCCCCCCTGTATATGAAAGAGATACAGCTAACCCCTACTGTTTTTAAAGTAATGTGCATTTCTCAGAAGAAATGGTTAGGTATGCATTCCCGGTTTCAGAATTTGATTTACAGAAGTAGATGCAAATGAAATGTGTTATCCTGGTGTAACTCAGTTCATTAGAAAAAATAAACTTCTGTAGACCGTTAATGAAAATTTCTCCCACATTTGATTATTTGACTTTGCTCATCCCCATTTCCTACAGAAGGAAAACAATCGTATATGTTTCGGAAACAGACCTGAAGAATCGTTAGAGAGAAACTCTATTGTTTATGAATTATGTATTCGGTTATACTTTTATGAAAGCGGTAGACAGAAACTCTACCACAGATCTGGCAATCAGATATTTCGTGAATAAGTAGTTAGGACTTAAACATACCTGTGTATTGGGTCCGCCAGGACCAGAATTGTTTCCAATCATGGTGGAGTTGTTATTGTTATTGCCTATTGTGAAAGTTTTAAATTGCAGCGGGATCAAGGGAATAATGACATTTATAATCTAACCTCTAAAAACTTCAAATGGTGAATTGCTGTTTCCCCCGAAGTTGTCAAAGTTCGAGTTGTTGCCGCCTCCACCGCTAATAAATCCTTCTTGCTGATCTAGAAAAGAATGAAGCTGCTGTGCCTGCAGAAACAGGTTCTTTTTCTCCTGTCGACGGAGAATATCCTCTTCCTGACGAAGCATGACGTTCTGCATCTCGCCCTGATGACGACGCATTGTTTCCTCTTCGCGCTTGCGCATCTCCTCAGCCTGCTTCTCGCGCATCTCCCATTCCAATTTCTTTCGCTCGTTGTCCACTTCGCGCTTTCTCAACTCTGGAACAAAAAAGCATATGCAAATATTAGATAGGAAGATATTGACTTGCGATCGTCACCTAGACGCCATCAACTGTTTAGGCAGAGCTGATGTATACACATTGGTAATGGTGTTACCATCTTATAATATAAAACTATATAATATGCAACTAATTATTTAACGTAATTACATTCCCATCCATAATAAACCTAACTCTAGGATTAAAGTATGCAAAGAGTATCAACATTAAAGTTGCTTAAGATTGCTCACCACTTCATTGAAGACAAAATGAATACAATTCATTAGTGTCTCTTTCAGGAAAATATATTCTTGATCTTAAGAGACTGTACGCCGCAATGTTCTGAATAAATAAATAAAATACTGCGTATTGGCAAAACTGGCAGAAATTGACAAAGATGTTTGTCTCTTCGACGATACAACTTTGTTTTTCCTCAACGACCCAGAGAATCCCCTCCCAGAGCAAAAGAAAGTTACGCCAATTCCTGGAACCAGTCGTTTTTGGTCCGTAAACATTTTTAAAGTGATCAAAGCATATCAGTTCAAGAAATTGTCTCTGCAGATATTATGGCAGAAAAAACACCATTATTATCTGGAGATAGTAAACCTCTGATTTGCAAAGTATTATTTCTTCTGCTGGAAAGCAAGCAACTAAATTTGTTTAAATAATATTTACTGTTGAGAATTTTCCTATACTTGACTTTTTTTAAAGACGATGTTAGATGGTGTCCCGTTAGATAGGTTGCCTCGATAATGTTGGGCTTTGTTAAAATCAATTTTTATAAGGTATTTCTTATATGTGTACCTAAGCCATTTTAACAATGATATTAATTTAATGTTGTAATCGCTTTAAATGTGAAATGTTAATATGGCTTTAGCTCACCGAAAGTCCGATTTAGTCTTGACATACTAACCTTGACGCAAAAGTTCAGTTTCTTGCTCATTGCGAGTGTACTCCATTTGAGCCTCCAATTTGTCCTCCTCCATTTTAAGCTCTCGCTTAAGAGCGTCCTGCTTGCTTTTGAATAGATTATGCAGCTGCTTCCAGCGCGAACCGTACTCGTGTTCAAAGGAGCTAAGATCGGCAAAACGCGGACCAATGCTTCGCTCCTGGTTAAAGTCCGGCATCTTCTTATTAAACGCCTTCTCCGGCAGCCCGTCATTGTCGTCATTCACTTCCATCGGATCCACCAGACACGGACGCAGAGAAGCTGTCAGGAAGAAGCATTTCTCATTGCACAGCCGCAAACAGGCGCTGGCGGACGACTTCTTGGCAAACTCAACTATGCCTTCGCCTGTATGCTTGCCACGATCGTCGACGGTGATGCTGGCCCTCTCTAGGGGACCGAATATTTCGAAGGACTTATACAGCAGCTCGTTCGACACGAACGGTGTGAGATTGCTCACGCGCAATATGGTAGCATTGGGTGCAAAACGGACACGCAACTGGCGCCCCTTTCGCATCGAGCCATCTAGGGCTCGTTTGGCCTTCTCGGCGTTAGGATGGTAGTCGACCTTTAGGAATGTGAAGTTCTTCTCAAGGTTTGAGAATATCTCGCTGATCTCTCCATACGGCTTGAACATTTCGCGCAGCTCATCGTCGGTGATGTCTCCGGTGAGGTTGCCCACGTACAGGCGGTTTCGTCCAGAGAACTTCGTCTCGGTCGGCACTTCAACCGGTTCCAGTTCAAACGTGGGTCCAGCTAAGCTTCGCAACCGTTGGGCAATGAAGAAGTCTTCCCCGCCACGCGGACCACCGCCTCCGCCACCACCCATGTTGGAGCTGTTCATACCTCCTGGACCTCCCAAGCGTGGACCCCGGTTTCTGTTATCGCGCTGCTGATATTGTTGCTGCTGCTGGTGCTGGAGTCCTCCGCCACTACCGCCAACATTTCCACCTTGGTTGTAGCCAACGCCACGACCCCTGAATCCTTGATTATTTCCTGGACCTCCTTGATTTCCATGACCCTGTCCTTGGTCTTGACTTGAGCCTTTATTAGCATTCTGTTTCGGTTGGTTTTGGCTTGCAGTTTCAGATTCGTTGTTCTTTGCAGGTACATTGATAACGTCCGGTGTTTTTGGTTTTTCGTTATTGGGCTTTTGCTATATGTGTATTATATATTTTAATCAGTACAAAAATGGATATGTTAGCCACATCTGCAGTACCGCCAATCCAGTTAAACTCAGATGGATGCGTCCAAGAACTTGGTATTTTTTGACGTTCTAGTTCACATTTTGCCATGGGTACACATTTATCCAATGACTGAATCGGCGCAACAGACTGACCATTTAAATATAGTTATATACTTTCCCCTTTTTCCCCTAAAATCAAAGTAACAGTCTATAAACACAATACAAAAAACAAGAAAGGAAAGCTAACTTCGGGCGGAGCCGAAGTTGATATACCCTTGCAGAATAGTCTGTAAATTATATTCTCCAAAATTATTAATATGATGCATTCTTAATACTCATACAAAATCCCAACTTCCTAACTTTAAAAACACCAGTTATATGGCAGCTATAGGATACAGTCGGCCGATCCTTAAGAAATTTGGAAGGTCGGATTGATTGGCCAAATTTAAAACCCATAGGAAATCCCAACGTCCTAACTTAACAAACACCAAAGTTATGGCATTTCCGATCAATCAGTTATATGGCAGCTTTAGGAAATATTGGGCCGATCCCGGCCGTTCCGACTTATATACTGCGTGCAAAGGAAAGAAGGGTGTGTGCAAAGTTTCAACTCGATATCTTTAAAACTGAGAGACTAGTTTGCGTAGAAACAGACAGACGGACATGGCTATATCAACTCAGGAGGTGATCCTGATCAAGAATATATATACTTTATAGGTAGGTATGGGAATAAAATTTTAGCCAGTTGTAGGGTACAGTTTATTGAAGCTACACAATTTTTTTGAGTGCGATCCAAGCGAAGGGGGGAGGGGGAGTACCCAACAATGGCGGCATGTCCGCGAAAAACTCTTCCTCATGACGGATTTTTTGGAATTTTAAGAAATAATCTGAAACGCAAAAAACGAATATATTCTTAATCTGTACACTTGTTCGCATGGCTTGAACTAGGATAATTGAAAAAACATGAAAAATTCAAAAATTATGAGATTTTGAAAAAAAAATCGGTTTTTTCCTCATTTTTTCGTTACTAATTATTTTTTTAAATAAACAATTTTTAATATTTTCAAAAGATCCTAGTTCATGCCATGCACATACTTCTGAGGAACATGTATAAAAAATTTCATGACGATTGCTAAATTTTTGCGGCTTGTACGACTTCCGTCAACTCGGAAAACATGGTTTCGAGAAAAACGCGTTTGAAAATTTGCACTATAATGGCAACGCGCTTGACACCGGTCCACCAAACGGCCGATAACTTTCGTAATTCAAGAGATTTCGACTTGAAATTTTAGGAGAGTAAAATTGAAACATGTATGTATCCGAAACTGCAAAAAAAAAATTTATTTTTTTGACCTCACAAGGTGCAAGCCTTAATAGTTTTAAGTTGTTTTTGGTGTTTTCGGAGGAAAAGCCGGATTTTTGTTATTTTTAATACATTACATTTTTTCTTGTAAAAAATTGTTTTTGTTTTGTTTTTAATACTCATTTATATATATATATACATCTAAATGGCACGCCAACTCATCGCTATGATGAGGTAGAAGGTTTGCAGTACCCTATACACCTTAAGGAAGTTATCCAAACCTCGACTAGTTCTCGTAAGATAATATCGAAATAAACTTTCTTCCACGCATTCTTAATAGCAATAGTCCTGAACTGGAATCCATCCAAATTAAAAACGTCTGCTTTCTTAACACAATAACGCGAAGACGTGGCTCCGAACCAAACCATTGGAATAGAAACAACAAAATGCTGATATCGAGACTGGACCAATTAAAGTTCAATAATTAAACGTACATAGGTCAACGAAATTCTTGGTTAGCTTAAAATGTATATAGGCATTTCCGTCAATAGGTCAGTCAACCTAGCCAAAATTTGAATTAAACCATATTTTGTAATGGTTTCGACACTACATTATTTCAAAAATCAAAGAAAATCAACGGAAGTCATATAAATGAATTATTTATATGAAAGAGTGATTAATATTGCCACCAAAGAGAGGGTATTATTTCAGTCAAAGTTAGCAAATCAGTAAAAGACACGTTTTCGACTATATAAAGTATATAAAATATTCAAGATATGCATCACAAAGAGAGTAGAACAATTTAGTCTCTCAATTTTAAAGTTATTCGGATAAAACTTTACAGGTACGGAACGGGCCGGATCTGCTGACTATATTATATAGCTTCCATCGAAACAATTGGAAATATAAATGAAAAAAGATTATAGCTGCGTTGTTCTTTATATATACGGATATATATATACGAATTTCAGAAAATCGGTTTTCATTTTTTAAAACCCGTACGACTATATCATTAAACTGCAATAGGAACGATCAACAAAAATGTATCGGAACATCGACATAGCTTCATTACATAGAATAGTTTTATTTAAAATTTTGAACAATAATGTTAGGTGGAAACCGTTAAGAATGTACATATGTATGTATACATATGCAAATGCATTTTTAAATAGTATAACATTTTAGGAGGCTTTTACTGTTTATATTGCATGTATTCGGTAATTTATTTACATATGCGTGCATAAATTGGGAATCGGGTAATGGTAACACATGTATGTGTGTACATACATAAATAATTTTGCAACAGTAATCGGTCAAAGCAGTGTATGTATAGCATTGTACAAAAGTACAATGCGCACACTATCAGGGGCGTCCCGTTTGTATTATTAATAGGTGTATTTATGCTGAGCTGTACCCCAAAATCTGTACCCCAAATGCAAAGTTCATGCCAATTGAACAACAATTATCTATCCAATCTGACATATCTATTAAATAAACTTACATTTACATTAACATTAGTTGCGCCTGGAAAATTCGTCCGGTTTTGATTTCCTCCGCGGTTGCGATTGCGGTTGCCAGCGAAACCACCCTTATTTCCAAAGTTCTTATTTTGATTTTGATTGGGGCCACCACCACCACCCGTTACACCACCATTCTGGGTGTTTGGCCCAAATCGAGGCTTCTTTTCGGCCGGACTTCCATCAGAAGCATCATTTTGCTTTTGAGCATTATGCTTGCCAATGTTTTTGTTGGGTGGATTAACCCGTTGCTGGCGTTGTGGCAACGGCGTGGTGTTATTAGAATTGTCTAGTTTAACCGCACTTTCCATTTTAAAAATATGAATTTTTAATCAGACAAACTTTTTTGTTTAAACAACCGTCCTCTAAATCAAACTTGTATTAGATGATGTGAAAAAACATTTGTGTTACACATCGATGATTTGAAATCATCAGTGATATCGATATTTGGCAGGCATCATTGCTGCTTTTCTTTTTCTAATAGCATATTTCCACAGAGCACTATCCATATGGTAATGGTTTGAAAAAGCCGATTTACCCAAACGCGAGTTTTCTATCGTTATCGGAGTTAACGCAATCACGCTGAACCACCTTTTACACTCGGCTATAGAAAAACAGCTGTTCATTGTTTTGATTTTCAAATAGAAGCTAAATAAATAAGGGGAATTATAGTAAAGCTAACAAAACTAGCCTACTACCATTATTATTGGAAGGTTTTCTGCATCTCTAAAGGTCAGCCTTGGTAAAGATTAATTGTATAATATAATAGAATTATTTTGCCGAAATATATCCAATATGCTATGGGTATTCGAATGGCCGTACATTTTTAATTAAATCGTTGATCGTTAAAGCCTAGTATCCTGATCGACGAAAACCGTACGCCAGTCATGAGAGAGAGCGAGAGGCAAACAGCTGGCGTTCACTTTTCGTCGGGCCTTTTTTTTTCACGTCGGTCCACAGATCGACGAAAAAAATACCAGAAAATTCCATAGCGTTGCCAGTCTGCGGAAATGAACTTTGGGTGAACCCTAGCGAAAAGATTAAAGCCTAGTATTCAGATCGACAAACGATTACGCTAGCGTAAAAACTTTAATCTTTCCAGTGTGACCAAAGTTTCGAGAGTTCATCAGATTTAAGAGTGCTACGGTCGTACTGTCAATCAGCTGGGTTTGTTGACAAGCAGTTAAAATTCAAAAATCGTATTTGCGGGAAAGAGCCTTTAAATGATATTACCAAATACCTTGGCAAGACAAGTCTGCCGCTGTACAAAGATATTAAAAAACAATACAATTTAAATTTAACAGTTGTTTTTTTTAATTTACTGATAATTATTTGCTAATTTAAAGTTCATAGCTGCATTTTTGTTGTGTTTTTTCGTACAATTTTGACCCAAGAAACACTTTGCTCTGACAAGAGGCACCCCAGATAGTATTAATGTTATTTTGTCCTCACATGTAAACACCTGCAATCGACTTTTGTGAGTTTTTTCCTCCATTTCTTATAATGTTCAGTTAGAAGCGCACGCCAAAAGATTAAATTTTTTAATCTTTTCGCTAGGGTTCACCCAAAGTTAATTTCCGCAGACTGGCAACGCTATGGAATTTTTTGGTATTTTTTTCGTCGATCAGGAGACCGACGTGAAAAAAAGGCCCGACGAAAAGTGAACGCCAGCTGTTTGCCTCTCGCTCTCTCTCATGACTGGCGTTCGGTTTTCGTCGATCTGGATACTAGGCTTAAATAAAAAAACAACTGTTTAATTTAAATTGATTGTGTTGTTTATTAATTTCTTTGTACAGCGGCAGACTTGTATTGCCAAGGTAGTTGATAATATCTTTTAAAGGCTCTTTCCCGCAAATACGATATTTGAATTTTAACTGCTCGTCAACAAACCCAGCTGATTGACAGTATGACCATAGTACGCATAATTCTGATGAACTCTGAACTTTTTACGCTAGCGTACTCGTTTGTCGATCTGAGTACTATGCTTAATTAAACAGAATTAAATAGGAATTCTGGTGTGTTCTCACTGAGCAACACTCTTCCATTCAAAAACAGACGACAACGTCACCGGTATTCCTTGAAAAGTACGTAACAGTTAGAAGGAAGCGTTTCCAACCTCTTAAAATATATATAATTTTTTGATATATTTAGTCAAGTGGATCTAGTCCTTCCGTATGAACATCGAGATCTCGGAAACTATAAGAGCTAGATATGTGGGACTTAGCATGCAGATTCCAGACTCTTAAGCCATCAAGTCGGGAAACTCTGTAGCGACATGATAGAGGTTAGTTTCTTTCCGGTATTCGTACATATGTTGACCGCACTTGCTTGTGGTGTTGGCACTTTAATTCGGCAGAAGGAGCGACTTAAAAAAATGTCGAAATGCGCCATCAGACATCATCGAGGCATTCGACTATAGCGATTATAGCTGCTTTTAACCTGGTCTTTCTGGCCCGATTATTAAGGGCACCCCCCATTCTTGGTTTCTAAAAATCGTTTTTTTAGTCGAACCTATAACTATTCAAGAATGTTCCCTTAAAATTTCAAGTGAACATTTCATAAACTTTCGAAGATATAGCCGATTTATGGTGGAACCGTCCGGCGACGGCAAGAGCTTCTCAAAACTTTAAACGCGTTTTTCTCGAAACAGTATTTTTACGACTGGCGCGTGATGTTACTCAAAAACTTTTTTTTTTTTTTTAATATAACATATATTTTATTTATACGTTAATCAGCCAATTAAATGGCTATAAAATGTAGGGACTAGAAAGAGTAACATTCATAACATGGAAAAACATAACAGCAGCGATAAATATCAATATGTTTTTGACTTTAAAAATTAACAGGAGTTTTCGGTGACGAATATATTTTATTTATTGGGGAAGGACTCTCGTTCTTTGCCGCCCCTTCTATTCATAGGTCTGCTTGATGCCAATGAAGCAGCTAGGTGGTTCGAGTGGGCTCGAATCCGTGCATTGTAGCGACTTGAGTGATGATTGATTTGTTCCCTCACGGTGGGGATGTGAAGGTCTTTTGTTATGTCCTCATTTCTCACATACCACGGCGCATTTACAATGGTTCGCAGTGCTCGGTTTTGCAGCCTTTGTACTCGCATGAACTCAAAAACTATTAATCCAATTGTTTCCAATTTTTAATTCGTTATTCTATACATATATAGCCATGGCATGAACTAGGATAAATCAAATCGGTGAAGATCTTCTTTACTTTTCAACTTGATTTGTGGTTGAAAAAAAGGAGATTAAATACGTACAACTGCGGTCAAAGTAATAACACCGAAAAGTTAGTTTTAAGTGATATTTGGACAACAACTGTATGGCATCTAGTGAAAATGAGGAGATGCAAGACTTGCTGGCAAACAAATATTGTTTGCACACCTTCATTGAGAGTTAGCCAGATGCAAGTCTTTTAAGCACAAACGCATGTACTTCGATATATACATTTTTAAGATTTAAGAAAAACCAGATTTGATTTTATATAAAGCGGACAGCTTATTTCGTGCACACGTATACCTAAATTTTAAATTAAAAAAGCCTATGTAAGATATTAACAAAATAGAGTTAAAATTATATATTTGGCTCAGATTGTATGGTTTGAATTTTGTAAACAGACACGTCAATATTATAATGTTTATGTTTTAAAAAAGCCTTTTCATGAGGTGAAACATCCTTGATTTGAAGGCAATCTAAAAAAAGAGATAATTATAAAACTTTAACCATTTATGTCCGCTTACTTTTAATATGTACCTATTTCAACACATCCTTTTATAAACCATTTCATACATCCTTCAATCGGAAGGTACAAAAGTTTTCTCCGAAAAAATTCAAATATGCTAAGAGTTGCAAAGGTTAGCACCTTAAGCTTTAAAGATTGCAATATTAAAAGCACGTAATATTTGAGTAATGTGTAAACTTACAGCAGCAAAAACAATATAGTAGACAAGGGTAGTTGGAAACAAGAACAAAATGGCCGAGAAAAATATTGTTGCAAGATATAACTGCCGATTCATATAATTATGCGACTCTATGCGACCTGAAAGTAACAAAATGTTAGAACTGAATGTAATTCTTGTATCACCATAAGAAGTAAACTTGCCTTTTAAAATATTGTAACGGTTGCCTCGAACTACTTGCCATAGTACTGACAGACCTTTTCTTTCCACATTGTAGAGCCTGGTAAAATTAATGTTGATTTGTAAGAAATTTATTTAATATATTTTATAAATAATATTGTTACTTACACTTTGGTATAAATATAAAAGCAATGAGAATGCAGTCCAATTATGGATATTAAATCCACGAGGAGCGCTATCTGGAATGTAAGACCCAAACAACCAAACACTCCAATCGCCAAAAAGACTTGTCGTACTAAAGGTTCGATAAAATCTATAAAAGTAAACAAATTATTAGTTGGTAAAAAATACGTTTATCACGAAAGGTAGAATTGCTTTTTTCACCGACCAATAATAATAGAAAAGTATATCTATAGATGCATACATAGTCGTATTTATTAACAACTTATAAAAAGAAATAACATATTATCAACATTATATTGCCAGCACAATTACACACAAAAAAACCTCCCAAAACATTTCATAAAAAAAAATATGTACAAAAAATTAAATGACAATTTAACCACTAATACTTCTACTAAACTAAAAATATCGCTACTTAATCCGAAACAGTTTTTCAGCTTTGTTAATGCCAAGCGTAAGTCATCGGCATTGCCTTCATCGGTACGTCTAAACTCAATGGAGGCATCGACGGATTCTGACATTGCTGATTTATTTGCTGAGTTTTTCCAAACCACTTATAGTTCGACAGCTTGGTCAAATTCTAACTACCCTAATCCCTTAAATAGGGCAAATTGTATTTTTTCCCCTTTAATTACTGAAAACTCTCTCTTAATAGATTTAGAAACAACAACGCCGACTTATTCTCCCGGTCCAGATGGACTTCCTGGATGTGTGCTCAAGTTTTGTGCGTCAACCATTTGTAAACCGATTCTTAAACTTTTTAATTTGTCTATTTCATCATCAGTTTTTCCTACTATCTGGAAGGACTCTTTTATTATTCCACTTCATAAAAAGGGTGCGAAGGCTGATGCCAAGAATTATAGAGGTATTTCTAAATTGTCGGCAATTCCTAAAGCATTTGAACGTATTATCACTTCTCATTTGCAACATTTATGTTCCTCGCTTATATCACCGTGTCAGCATGGTTTTGTTAAGCGAAGATCGACCACCACCAACCTTCTTGAATTGTCATCTATTGTAATAAACGGATTTCAGAAAAAAATGCAGACTGACGTTATATATACAGATTTTAGTAAGGCCTTTGACTCCGTCAACCACTCTCTTCTCTTATTCAAATTAGATCTGCTTGGGTTTCCTGGTAATCTATTAACTTGGATTTCAAGTTACTTGAATGGTAGGACTCAGAGGGTTATATTCAAGAATTCTGTTTCAAAATTGATCTACGTGACATCTGGAGTCCCTCAGGGAAGTCATCTGGGCCCTTTGCTGTTTACTTTGTTTATCAACGATCTTCCCTCTATCATAACACATTCTCGTGTTCTAATGTATGCTGATGATGTTAAGCTTTGTTTATCATATAATGATATAGCGTCGGGATTTAACTTACAGTCAGATATTGATTGTTTTCATGAATGGTGTGAGTACAACCTTTTAAAGTTGAACTACCTTAAATGCAATGTCATGACTTTTTATAGGGGTACTCCTACGTTTATTAGTTATTTTCTTGAAAATACGTCACTCGACCGTATATATTCAGTTAACGATTTAGGTGTTCTTCTTGACCCTAAACTTAAATTTGACTGCCACATAATGTCCACTGTTAATAAAGCCATGAGTGTTCTTGGCTTTATAAAGCGTTGGTCAAAAGAATTTGATGACCCTTATACGACCAAATTATTATTTACCTCACTTGTCCGTCCTATTTTGGAATATTGTTCGTCGGTTTGGAGTCCACAATATCAAGTGCACATTGACCGTATTGAGTCGGTACAAAAAAATTTCTTCTTTTTGCCCTTCGTAGTTTGAACTGGGATCAAAACGTAAGGCTACCTTCCTACCAGAGTAGATTACTGTTGCTTAATTTACCTACACTTGTAAATCGTAGAAAAATGCTTGGTACTATTTTTATGCATAATCTTATAAGAGGTGATATTGATTCTGCAGAACTTGTAAACCGCCTAACTTTCAATGTTCCTGTTAGACTAACACGAAATTATATCCCTCTAAATTTGCCACGATGTTCATCAAATTTTTGTCTGCACGAGCCCTTTCGCGTTCTATGTAATACTTATAACAACCTTTATCATCTAATCTGCATTTCCACTTCTATCCCGTTACTAAAAACTAATATTTTAACTCATTTGCTTTTCTCTTAATTGTGCCTTTTATTTTCACTTGTGTCTTGTCTCTATTTAATTTATGTATTTTCCTCGCGAACTCGCATTTTTTGCCCAAATTGATAATAGGGCCCGCGCGTAACAAGCACGTGCTTGGTGTCGTTGGGCCACTTGTTTGTACTGCTCGTAGTGCATCAACGTCCATCAGATAAATTAACTGACGAGCTGAATGGCCTCCAGTAGTTTTAATTATAGACTAGAATGTAACGGATGTATGTACATATGTATGTATATTCTTGGTTATCTGCTTGACCCATTTCTTGTTTCTTTCGCAGATACATAGGTTTATTAGTTTGAATGTAAATTGATATGTTTGTTTTTATAATGATAAAATCCTCCAAATGAGAGGTTAATTTTTGTTTGAATACTTACCCAAAAACGTTGACCACAACTCAATGTGATATTTAAAGCAGTCGAGAAAGAAATTATTTAAATGTATATTCAGCTTGAGACCAATAGGACTTCCTTCTAATACTTTTAATAGGCTGTACAATTCGTCAATAACGTACTAACAAAATGGTAAATGTAAAGTAACATATTTAACGTTAAGTGACAGACTTACGTGGGATATAGGTATGAGAAAATCTCCCGGCTGTGTCGCTAGTGAAAAAAGTATTAGCATCACTAGCATTCCCATTATTCTATCAAGTGCAATGTTAGCCTGGCGAGTTCTGCCAAGACAAGCAAAATAGTATATTTACAAACATTTAGGATCGATTAAATGAATATGGTTTTTTTCCTTTTATTACCGATTTTCACAGGTTTTTTGCCATTCCTTAAAGTGTTTGTAGATAGTCGTATGAATCATTATGATATTGACGAACGCATTTTCTACAATATATCTAAACATTGTAATTGGAGAGTCGGCAATGAGGGTTAGCAGATACAGGACACGCTTTTTTTTAGTATTAGTTGGCCCATAAGTATCAACTGTGGGCTGTGTCAATCTGGATAGCTCCAAGAAGTCGCAATCATTGCTCTCATTATATGCTTTAGGTCGGTTATTTACAGACTCCCCGCCAACCAACAAATTCCGTATAATTTTTTTTTCATAGAGAATTAGTTTAATGTGTTTTAGATATTCTGGGGTAATCCCAATGTAAACCAGCGTTATATTAGCTTGACTGCTATTGTACGTAAAACAAAGCCGCATATTGAATTTAAGATATTGGTTTTGATCTGCATTGAAGTCCCCATTCAGGATAGAACCCAAGAATCGCGTATTGTCGGCTACATGGTTTGTGGTTTTTTCACGAAATTCTAAATCTGAAGCTTCTAGGACGTAATACACTACGACATTATCTTCATTTATTTGCACATGCCCGTACAAATTTGTGAGTTTCTTAAGGTAATAGTAGTTGAACGGTAAATATATCTTAATGCTCATAGTAGTCTTAATGACAAAAACACCGGCCGTTTACGAGCAAAACAAAACAATCTGTGCATGACTGAGAAGGTGCGCAATTACGCATGACGTCACAGTATTTATTATTGGGCAAGAGCAACTAATGTTGTAATAATTGCATTTCCGAAATGCCAAGTTATTTAGATCACTCTTGTTGTTTTTTTAAGGTTATTTAAAAAGCTAGAATTGGATACTGCACTAAAATAAATTAGATCATGAGCTTTTTTCTTTAGGTACCTTACAAAGTAAAATCATGCCGATTAATCGTTGAACGATGTTTTTGAAAATGCAACTGTTCGATAAATCGGAGTACTCTATTCGTTCCATTCCATTGTTCTCCAGTTTTCACGTGTTCTGTTTTATATCGTTTCGCAGATATCTGCATTAATATACGCAATAAAGGGATACATTTTTCATCGGCATTTTATATAGTTAAAATTGTTGTCGTTTATAAAGATATTTATTTTATTTAAATATAACAATGGGATATGATGGTGAGTTAAATGAAGACTGCATACATGGCTCGCATTTAGATGCCCAAGTGTGCATAAATGGATGTATGCGTATACATACATACATACAAGCGTATTTTATTAAGTAAAGAAATGAAAAATGTGCAACCAGATTTGTTTGACAATGCAGAATTGCCTGCTTTGCAGAGTTTATTTTCGATTTATCACAGTTTAATTTAATTTAAAGCACTCTGTTAACCGCTTGTAGTATTTGACCGGTTGTTTTTTTTTTTACCCCGGCGGTTCACATACATGCATATCAATCTGTACACATGTATGTCTGTATGAATGTCTAACCAAATCCAGATAGTTTTCCCATTAGTTTTATTCAACCCGGTGCATTTAACGAAAAGATCGATCTTCAACAGCAAACAATTCGTTATTTGCAAAAAGGTGATGTTATTGAAAAGATGCAAGTAGGCATTCGTTGAAAACATTTGAGTGTATGCGTGTTATATATATGTGAATGTACCAGAGTGTATGCTGAACGTCAAATGCAGTGATGCCTTCGGTTCTGATTAATTCGTAACATTTATTTATAAAATCTATCCTTACAGATCGCGAACGTGACCGGGAAAGACGCCGCCATCGTTCCCGCTCCCGTGATCGTCATCGCGATCGCTCCAGGGACCGTCGCCATCATCGCAACTCTCGGCGCAAGCCGTCGCTCTACTGGGATGTGCCGCCGCCGGGATTCGAGCACATAACCCCAATGCAGTACAAAGCCATGCAGGCGTCCGGACAAATCCCGGCCAGCGTTGTGCCGGACACGCCCCAGACGGCGGTGCCAGTGGTCGGATCGACAATCACCCGACAGGCGCGTCGCCTGTACGTGGGCAACATTCCGTTTGGCGTCACCGAGGAGGAGATGATGGAGTTCTTTAACCAACAGATGCATTTAGTTGGCCTGGCACAAGCGGCCGGCAGTCCAGTGCTGGCCTGCCAGATAAATTTAGACAAAAACTTCGCTTTCCTTGAGTTCAGGTCAATAGATGAAACTACCCAGGCGATGGCATTCGACGGCATCAATTTGAAGGGGCAGAGCTTGAAGATCAGGCGTCCGCATGATTATCAACCCATGCCAGGTATTACGGATACACCAGCAATTAAGCCCGCTGTTGGTAAGTCACTGCTTCAGTTTCCTAGTCAAAGCCAGCAATCTAACGCGCCCATTTCACAGTTTCGAGCGGAGTTATTTCGACAGTGGTTCCGGATTCCCCTCACAAAATCTTCATTGGAGGTCTGCCAAACTATTTAAATGACGATCAGGTTTGTAAAAAGGCAGACGGGCACATACGTATATTGTTATTAACAAAATAAAATGGCAACATTTTCTTCAAGGTTAAGGAACTACTTTTGTCGTTTGGCAAGCTACGAGCATTTAACCTTGTTAAAGACGCTGCTACTGGACTAAGCAAAGGGTACGCATTCTGCGAATATGTGGATCTAAGTATCACCGATCAGGTAAGAAACGTACTAAAATGCATTGCAATTAAAGAAAAAAACAATATGGAAATATCTTAAAATTTAAGTAAAATAAGAAAGATTCCCAGAAAGCGTTCAAGATAGAACCGTATATGAACTGGGCCATCTTCTCCGACGTTTTGCAGTGAAATAATTTTTGTTTTTGATCAATTTTTAAAATTATTCTTTAGGAAAACTTTGTTCTAATGGTATTTTCTCTTCTTATTTACTTTATTATTGAAAGTCAATTGCTGGCTTGAATGGAATGCAGCTGGGTGACAAGAAACTGATTGTTCAACGTGCAAGCGTGGGCGCTAAGAACGCCCAGAACGCTGCCAACACCACTCAATCCGTAATGCTGCAAGTACCGGGACTGTCAAACGTGGTGACTTCCGGACCACCAACAGAGGTGCTTTGCTTGCTCAACATGGTGACCCCTGATGAACTGCGGGACGAGGAGGAGTACGAGGATATATTAGAGGATATCAAGGAGGAGTGCACGAAGTACGGAGTCGTGCGAAGCGTGGAGATACCGCGTCCCATAGAGGGCGTGGAAGTCCCGGGATGTGGCAAAGTTTTTGTCGAATTTAACTCGGTTCTCGACTGTCAGAAGGCTCAGCAGGCACTTACTGGAAGAAAATTCAGCGATCGCGTTGTCGTTACATCATATTTCGACCCTGACAAATACCATAGACGCGAATTCTAAATACAAGTAAATCATATTTCTCACATTCACCGATTGTCCAATAAATATCACAATAAAAGTAACAATTTACGATCTGACTACGAAAATAACATCAAATAGAAAGGGATAGCCGCCTATATATGCTGCCTTGTAAAGGACCTTGTATCAAATGAGTGCTCATAATGGGGTGAAACTGTACACAATTTATGGGAATAGGCCATTAAAATGTTGGTGTCATTTTAAAATAAAGAACTAGGCTCTCTTTCCAACTAATTGTTTAAGTGACTTAAGTGAGTTTCAAATATTTATTTTTTTATTAGTTCGTTGTCTAGCCATTTATCATTTGGTTTTAAAAAAAAAAGTAGGTCGATTTCGCACACTTACCAAAGTTTTTTAATCAAAAAGGAGAAATTACCGGGCGACCCTTTATAAAATATCAAGTATGTTCACCGCTGCTCTTCATTGAAAACTTTGATCTTCGGTACCGTGCAGCTCTTCCCTTTATGTCACTGGTCAACAAAAAAAGCTAGACTTAACGCTACTGATCCTGAAATGATGTTACCTGTAGATTCGAAACAGAAAAGTTTCTTTCACGTTATGAGAAAACGTGGTGAAACTATCAAATATTCGACTTTTACGTACTTTTTAATGGGTAATACCAACTAATTTGTATTTTGCTTGGCCTGGTGCTGAACTCTACCTTAAATAATACTTTCAAATTTAATGTCGAGCGATAAAATTCTAAGTGGGACCTCTGGTTTGTTAGTGAATATACATTTGATCATCATCATAGAAAAGATATGACAAATTATTGGTAAATTAAGAGAAAAACGGCAAAATTTCGTTGTTTTTTAACATATACGCATACATACATACATATAAACACAAATTCTGCATAGGAGGATTGCTAGAATCCGCATGTAACACAAAGATAAAGAGGAACAAATGATAATTCTTCGGATGAGGATGGCCCACTTTAATTTTCACTACATTATTTCTAATAACTGACCGATTTATTACAACATCCTGTTTTTATCGCAAAATAGGTGTTTAGTTATTGCTAAAGATCTATAAATATAAAGGTTTATAATACTATTTGTTTTATATGCAAATGCCCAAATGGCAGATCATAAACAAATGGTATCTCTTCCATAGTATACCTAAGAATTTCTGCAAGACTTACAAGTCTTCAAGTTGACAAACCAATTTCATTTTAGCATGAGTCGAATGAAAAGTTGCTACTCTCGACTTCATTTGCTTACAAAGTGATCACATACATACAAGTTTACTCGAGCAGCGCTCGAGTAATGTAATCCATTCGGTTGGAATGGATAAATGTTTAATAAGATAAGATCTAGGGCTTAAAGGTTGATGAACCAAAGGCAAACGCAAAAAATTAAAACAATGTAATATACTATAAACATATACAGCTATCGCCGGAAAATATTTATTTGGCATTAAATAATATATCTATGTATGTACACATATTGTGTGTTTATTGAAAGTATGGCGTTTACAAAATAGATGAATATATATTTAGACATACGGATACAAATACATACACTTAAAACGGAAAGGGCAACATAAATACATTTGGGGTAATTAAATGATTAATAAAAAATGTCCGATTTAGATCTATGGGTTAAATGAACTGCAAATGCATGACAATTTTATGTATTGAGAAGTATCTAAAAGCACGCATATGGAAAACAATCTGATAATTTAAGCGCATTCGAATGGAATGCAAATCTGTTTTAGATTGTATGCCTGTCAATACCCATATAACACCGAGAGAATTAAATTCTTACTAATCAAATCAAATCAAATAATCAAATCAAATGCTTGTAACCGATCCAATATATTTCCTAGCTTTTATATTTATATTACCAACTACATAAAAAAAAGGAAGGCTATAGTGGATGCAGTGCGTCATAATTAACAGTTAATATGACCAATAACTTCCAAAGCAATTGTGCGATCTGAAACATTTTTGGAGTGTCGATAGATATTGTGGGCGTGGCTGCGTATGAAACCCTAAACTTATGACAGCCAGACGGACATGGCTTAATTGACTTGTCTGTTGATCCCAATATATATACATATATAACCCAGAATATATATACTTTCTACCTCATACATACTTTCCAACAAAAAAAAAATATACCCTTTAACTCTTTGAGTAATAGGTATAATTACGTAAGTTAGTTTAGTTTAGAATTGGTAAATCCCGCAGATTAAAGTCAAGCGCAAAGGTTTTTCTTAAACTAATTTGAGTGGATTGTTATGCATGTTACTCGTATTTGTAATCGTTTAAAAGTATGTATTCGTAAGCTGGATCATCAGTAGAGTCGATCAAATCATGTCTTTCCGTCTGTAAGAAGAGCAATTTTAATTTTTTGTAGTATACATATATATCTGTGGTGTCAATATCTATACCCACACCACTTAAAATTTTGTTTTATAAGAATGAATGAATGGGAATGCTAAGTTAAATGAATAAATGAATTTAAAAACATCAATGTTATAAAACCAAGTTTGTAATAACAAGAATTGAAGCCATAATATTTTAAACAAATCGTCATATTTTTATCATTGTGTTGTTAAAGTGCAATTTTATTTTATGTATGTAAGTCATATTCTTCTTAAGAATTCGTAGTTGGAAGTTGTAACCGCTAACGTTTATTCTCCTCAACCAACGAAATAAGTTTTGATAGAGGGAATCCCAATTAACAAATCCATTTTCGGGCGAAAACTGTACCAGGACTAAATATGTTTTTTGTGAATATCTTGAAAACAGTTTATTGGAAATGACACTTAATACTAGTTTTGGAATTAGAATGTCCAAGTTAATAGTTTGCATTTTAAGGCACTAGTTAACAACTATCACGGGTCAAAACAAGCCATTTTCAATATTTTTTTGATTATTAAGAATAATTTAGAATAACATTTTTTTGAAGCCAATTAAGAATATAAAATATATTAGAAGAAAATAAAATAAGAAGAACAAATTAAAATTTTTGCGCAGGTTTTAAGTTGTGGAGGCTTTTCATGTTCAGTAAACAAAATGTTATTGATTATTTCTTCTAAAAAAATGCTGAAAAGAGCTTAGTAATTTTTCAAGTTTACTTGTTTTAGAATACGAGCAATGTAGACAGAGATATGACCTTAGAACAACATGAATCTGCTGCGTTTACCACTGAAGTTGAAACTGTTAGCTCGAATTTCTCGAAAAATTTATATTCGATACAAATGACGGTTAATAGTTTTGTCTGTAAAAAATGATAAATTTTGTAAATTGACAAGCACTAGTTTAATTGGTTAAAATTGTTCACTGTAAAACGCGGTGTTTGTTAATTCAAAAATTCTAAGATATGTGAAATATATGATATTGTTAAAAAATTTATTAGTTTTCGTACCAGTAATACATTAAGAAAATGCCCTATTTTTGGAATTTCATTGGTGCTAATCCTTTTATCCCTGAATATATATTTAAATTAAATTTAGATACAAATATTTTATGGCTGGTTAAAGCCTTTGGATAAACAGCAGTTCATCAACACTCCAAGGAAATGTTTTTTTTCAGTTAGCATTTGGGAAGGGTGTTTACAAATGATATCCGAATCTTTCTTATTTTACTTAATTAAAATACAGGAAAGTCATAGTTATGAATTAACGATTTTAAAGGAATTCCCCAAATTTTCTAAAACTGATAAATTAATTTCTTAGACTGAAAATAAAATGTTGTTCAAATAAATGCTTTTGATCGTCGAATCGTATGCTTGATATGTTTTGATTCATTTTATACGATGTATTCCCAAAATTGGTTCAAGGACAATTGAATTAAAATTGGATTGGAGTTTTGGTAAAAGAAATTAATTTTTAGATTAAAAAAAATTAATTTAAAAACTTTAAGGAATTTTGAACCAAATTTATTTGGTTTGGTTGTCACCGTGCAACAAATTATATATTCTTCGGTTCAAAATGAATATAAAACTTATTTAATGATGGTCTAAAAATAAAATTCAATAACTATTAATAATTGTAGAGCAAATATTTCAAAAATAATTACAAATTTTGAATTTACTGGATCTATGCAAATTTAATGTGAATTGAGTAATTAAAAGTAAAACTTTCCAAGGTCAATCAGGAATGTACTTGATTACTTCTGATTTTCTATTATTGAAAAACTGAGTAGTGATTTAAAAAAAAAAAAAAACTCAGGGCAAAGCACCTCTACGAATAATTTTATTTTATCCTTAACATTTAGTTTTCCTGAATTAAAGTCTTTACTAAAAATGTAGATTACGAGAGGTTTATACCCAATATTCGTTTTAAAATTACTTGATAAAATGTTGACATCAGTTTTTCAAAATTCAAAATATTTTATAAAACGACTTTAGTGGAATTTCGGTTATGTATTTACTTTATATTTTATTTAATAAAACCATATGGTACACCTAACTTAAATATTTGATACAAGGGAAAAACTATAGACTGACGAAAAATTGATTTTAGTAAAAGACTTTCATTCAGATGAACCCTCACATTTAGGAAAAGTAAACCTAATTCGTAGAGATTACAACAATTTAGTTTATGTTTTGATTTGAATGATTTCGATTACTTGAATACTAATTGTATATTATGCATTTTCATACTTAAGATGTGTACAGAAATAAATATAAATAAAATCAAGTTTCTTCCTTTTAAAACTAGTAGAAGTCGGAGAATCAGGTCATAGTTTGATGGAATTATGTATGTACAGCGATTGACGAATTGCTTTTGCGAAATAGCTTTACTTTCTTTGAGTTCACAATTGCTTTTTTAACCAATCGACTCGTCCACACTTACGTGTGAATTTTGAGTCACTGGCCGGTCTCTAAACAGGAAGTACAATACACCCATCAATGATCCGATATACTAAACAAGACACGAATCCATTTATGAGGAAGTGGCATTTGCAATCTTGATGTTGACCAGCAAGGACGATAGTTCCAGCTCTTCGCTGAACTTGTTGCGCATGATGACGCTGCGATAGCCTTGCCGTATACAGGTCAGCGGATAACAGGCCTGGGCGATGAAGTGCGTCTCAGCGAACATGTCCTCGTCCTGTACCTCGAAGCGAAGGATCGCGAATTGCGGATTGCGCACGTTGAACTCGCACGACTCGTTCCACACGGGATTGAATCCGTTTTCGTTGACTTTGGTGCGGTACTTGACGCCGGTGTCGTAGCTTGCGCCAATTATTTCAACCACGATCTGTGGATTGTTTGACTTGCCCCCTCGAAACAGGTGGCGGGCCGCGATAACGCGAATGCTTACATTCACCTCGCTGAAGTTGTCGGACAAGGGATGGTTGGGGTTAAAGCCATCGGACTTCATGAACGCAGGCTTCAAGATGTAGCCGCACTGTCCGTTGTTCCTAAACTTGGCCTGGTTCAGCTGCATGGCCTTGTCACCCGTCTGGTAGTTCAGAGCGATCATCTGTGATCCGATGTTCCAGAACGGCATGGGATTAAAGTTCGACGAGTCCAGCCGCTGACCCTTTGGGTACACTCGACTGATCTGGTTGCGATGATAAGAGAGGAAAAGCTGCGTGTTCTGCTGGAAGAATTGCTTCTCCGCCTTCGTTTCAGGAAAACTGGACATTTCCTGAAATATCCATGAGTGTTCACGGAAAGGCACGCTGCGGAAGTAAATGATCAGGTCGGACATCTCCTTGGCCACTCGGGCAGTACGTTCCTTTTTCCGTCGCTCCGATGCCAGCTGGCTGGCGATGAGGGCCGCTTCCTGGATGGCCTTCACCCACTCGTAGGCCGTCTCCTGGTTGTCAAAGCCGATTACGAAAGGATTCTGCATCGTTGGCGTTTGTATCTGCAGCTTGAAGATAATGCCCGGATCATTAGACTCAAAAAGCGAGGCCACGGCCCCGAATATCTCAATGGAGTCGGTGCGCCCATCGGAACCTTCCTCGTTCAACGAGCTGTAGTCTTCCGTGGCGGAATCAATAACCTGAATAGTGAAAAGGAATAAGGACAATTAAAATATGCACGAATGGGGTCAGAGAACCAGCTCTGCACATTATCTTTATATACTTTTCATAAAACTGTTCTTAGGACTAATATTATTTAATGTGACATTAGGCCCATTTTCTAAATGTTGGTTAAAGATTTGACATTAATTTGCAATTAACATTTACATTCTCAACATAATGTTGGAGTTAATACTGATTGTCGGTAATCCCTTTTGACTTCTTGTTAACTTTCTCTCAAAGATTAAAAACTATAGCCCTAAGATTACATTGAGAGATCTTGCTAAACACCACAGATCGTATATTTTTGAATCTTATCGCTTTAAAACTGGTGTCTTTTTGATTGTTGGTTTCTATATATTTACATAGGTTCATACATATAAGCACCTTCACAATTTTATTTTGAAATATACTTGCAGATGTTACCTTAACGTAGTTTGCCGGCAGATGTTTCTTTATCATTCCGCCGTAGTCCCCAATCCACCACATCGAGTTGTCCCGCTGCACGTTCGTAATGATAGCGTGCTTGGGAAAAGAAAGCTCGTCGGGCTTGTTCGCTTTGTAACTGTAGAGGGCCTTGCAGGTAACATACTCCTCCAGGTGGGACCCCATGTAGTTGGAGGCCCCGTTGTCGTCAAGGCTGCCACTGTGGTCGCCCTGGGCGACCTCCGCCAGTGCCTGACGCAGCAGCTCCTGAGAGACCGGGTGGCTGAGTTTAACATTGCGGTAGAGCGGGTTGCGGGTGTAGTAGTTGATAAGCGAGACCAGAGACTCGAAGTTCATCGTGTCGATGCCGTACAGACGACCCTCCTGCATAATGCGACAGTGCTTTATCTTCCGATTGATAGTGAACGAGATCACAAACGCGTTAATGCTCTGCACCGACGGCCTCACAAGGAACGAGCCAATGTCCAGTCTAAATAGACCCTGCTCGGCCTGCTCCTTGGTGGTGTTTGGGTGGAACCACTCCTGGTCCTCGTGCTTCTTCGGCTGTGGAACAGGCTCCTTCAGTATAATCGAAAACTCCGAGCTTCGCAACATGTTTTTTCGGTAGTAAACTATCAGGGAGTAAAGTGAATCGAAAACGAAATTCTCTACTAAATAGTACTTGATAGACCCATTTTCATGCTTCAACTTAATGCGGCAGTGATTGGGTCGATTTCGTCGCCAAAATGATAGACTATAGTCTCCAACAAATGTGGCCGATTCGCGTACTAAAAATGTTCCGTCCCCAAAATGTTTATACTGCTTGAGTAGGTCGTCTGCTTCCTTCCTGCCACCTGAAACACATAAAATCTATGTTAATGTACAGATAAAATTAAGAATTGCAATAAATTGAAATATAAATGAAGAATTTAGTTTAAAATGATAAATGTGAAATGGCAGACTAAATACACTACCGAACAGAATTAATTTAAAAAAATGTTAACGCCATAATATCAACATGTCACTTAACATTTATTTTATGGTAACGTTTTTTGTTTTTATAACTCGAGTTTTGGTTGACGATCAATTTTGAGAAATGATTGGACTCAACAAGGGTTTAAGTAATCGATGTCTAAAGCAGAACAACCAAAACACACCGTATCTTTGATACAGATGTAAAAAACGGGAACTACGAAAGTAGAAAGTAAAAATGGTCATATTATAATAACGGATGCAACATTTGTACAGATAACACTAATTCTTCGTTCGAAACAACTTTCATGATTGCTCGGATAAACGCACCTTCCAGCTTTCCATGGAACCAATTCTCGCCGAAGTGCAACTCGTCGTTGGCTGACGTATCCTTCTGTTTCTGCTGCATGTTGCAGTTCAGCGAACACGACGAGGAAAGCCCAAAGTCATCATCCTCCGAGTTCCCGTTCCGCGACTCATTAATCTCAGAGGAGTAGATTAGCTCCTGATGGGTAAGCACGAACTGGTAAAGATTCCAGGACTTGTCGACCGGATCCTTAAAGTACAGCAATCCCTCCTTGAACACCTTGCGCACATTCTCGCCATCGTTCTCCCCGTGGGCTCCACCGCCTCCGCTGGCCAATGAAGACCTGGGGGCCAACGACCCTGTGCCAGAGATCCCATTGCTGATATCGTCAAACTGCGGCAACTTCTTATGCTTTAGGATAATCTTGCGACGCAACTGGTATGGCGAGGGCAAGTGTTTCTCGTTCCGGTCACAAGGTTGGGAAAGAAGCATGTCCCCAAACACCTGAAAACATTGGTACAATGATATGTGTGATTTAAAACAAGAGAGAACGCTATAGTCGAGTGCCTCGACTATTAGATACCCGTTACTCAGCTAAAAAACTTAATATAAATATGCCTTCTTGTATGTTTTTCGCCGCTCGAATTAGCACCTTGGCCAGCTGTTCCAGTCATCCGTTAGATGGCGCTATTGTATTGCGCCATCTACCTCAAGACATTGGTAACGCGGGCCATGAAAGGTGGAAATGTAGGCGCTAGCCAGGCTTAAGCGTTTAATGGGTTTTTGGGCGTTAGAGTGGGCGTGGCAAACTTTTATTAGGCCAATCGATAGGTATTGACGAAACAAATACATATCAATTAAAATTTTCATAATAGCATCAAAACTGTGGCCACAGCTTGTGGCTTGTGGGCGTCAGAGGGGGCGTGGCACCATTTTGAAACAAACTTGCGCTGCGTAGAAACTCCTAAAATCTACATGCAAAATGCCAATCTTCTAGCTTTTATAGTTTCCGAGATATCAGCGTTCATACGGACGGACAGACAGACGGAGAGACGGACAGACGGACATGGCTAGATCGACTCGGCTAGTGATCCTGAACAAGAAAATATATGCTTTATAGGGTCGGAAACGCTTCCTCCTTCCTGTTACATACTTTTGCACGAATACAATATACCCTTTTACTCTTCGAGTAACGGGTATAATAAATGATTAGAAATAGTAATGGTAAATTTAAGCCCGATTTCCCAAAGTCATGTTATGTTTTGACATTAGGTTAGTTTGCTGTTTCGGAAACATTTACTTTTTCATTATCGGTCGTCAAAGCGAGTATTACAAAAAAAAAGGTTGCCTTTTCTTTTTAAATTTTTTGCAGTCCAAATTCATCCGTGCGTAAGAACTGACCCTGCAAAGATTTTTCGTTCTAAAAATTGGCATCAAATTGAGAAAGCAAATTTGTTTTACTCAACTGTGTAACTCCATGTCAACATTATCTGATATATTAAAAACTGGACCCTCAACATGGCATTGAGAGATCGGCATATAAGGGTTGAGATACATATAAAAATTAAAGAAACAAATCGACAAGTGTTATTCTCTAGAGTTCGTTGTTTTTGCTTGGAAAAAAGAGCGAAAATTTAAAAAACAGGACATTTTTTTTGATTAGGAAGTAGTATTAAAAACGACTTTGATAAAAACTTTATATGGCGCCCAAGGTATTAATGTGCTTGATTTGGCTGCTATAACTTGCAAAGATATTGGACAAATTTGAAACTACACATTCATGAATAACTATTTGCAAGTTTGTGAAAAAAAATTGTAAATTTTTTTATTCTATATGTATCTGCTACGTATTCCCTTAAGTTAGCTATGTTAGGATGGCATATAAAGCAAATATATAGGAAAAGGTCTGAGGAATGAGAGCTCACCTCGATCAAGGCCTGCGCCATGTTGCGCTGCTGCTCCAAAGAGCAGTTCTGCTCGATGGACAGTATCACTGGGTACTCGGAGGTGATGAAGGCGTGGTCCTTTATGGTCTTGATAACGTCCATGAACTTGATCTTGGAGGTCATGGTGTGGCCGTGGAAAATGTATGGCAGGTTGTCGGGCCCGTTCCAGCAGTCCAGCTCGATGCAGCGGCAGCCCATACGCAGGGCACGCGCATAGGCCTCGCAGGAGGACTCGCTGGAGAACTGGTCGCCAGTTAGGTAGGTGTTGTGCGATGAGGCGATCCAGTAGGAGGACAGCGGAAGGTTCATGTCCATGAACACCGAGTCGAACTTGCTGTTCCATAGGTCGTTCTGCTTGGAGAACAGGAAGTCCACGAACTCAGGGAAGGTCAGGAAGGGCTCCTGCACATCGCGCTCCACATCCTGCACGAAGTCCCGAATGAAGGCGGCAATGGAGGCGTTACTGATTTCGCTGGTGCTGAGGTCGCGCTGCTCCGCCTCCAGGAACTGCTTCAGCTCCGCAGGCCGCACCACCAGCTGGTCCTCCGAGTACGGGAAGCCAGCCGCTCCCGATCCAGACAGGATGCTAGCAAAGCCGTTGGGCAACAGCAGCTTCTGGTAGAGCCGCGAGAAATCGTCGAACTTGAGGTCGTGTTTGCGGCGCACGTCCTCGGTAAAGTGCTCCATAAACTTTCCGGTAGTCATCTTGCAGCTAACGCCGGCCAGAAAGAGCTTAAAGTCCTTGATAGTCACCTGCGCCGGCGACTGCTCCGTGGCCTTGGCTGAGTGCGAGTTGACGTTCTCGATTTGGTAGTACTCCCGGCGCAGCCAGCGGTCGATCTGCAGAGGGTATGGAGCGGCGAGCGTGTCCCTGACCATGTAGCGCAGGCCCCTCACCCAGTTGTCCGCCTCGATCTCCGAAAGGGCCACCACCGAGAAGCTCTTCAGCTTGAAGTGGCTGCCGTGCAGGATGACGAAGCACTTGCTGCTCTCGAACCGCTGGCATTCGTCGGCGAACAAACGGAACTCCTTGGAGTGCTTGCCCACCCGGATCTCCCGTATCTCCCGCAGCTGGATAGCTCCCTCGTAGTCGGTGCGAGGCGTCTGCGTGGCCACCGTGGCCCAGAGCAGCTGCCGCGTCTCCCGTATGAGCATCAGGTGGCGACGGTCCGGCCGCCGCTGCTTCCCGTACAGCTTGGTCACGATGGTCCCCCGCTCCAGCATCCCAATGGTCTGCTCCATCTCGCCGAGCAGTGGGGCACTCATCGCACTAAAGCAGCTCATCGTATCCGAATCCGTATCTGTATCCCTATCCCTATCCTATTCTACAGGCTGCTACAGGTGGTGCCTTGCCAACCAATCGCCGATGCAGTTCCAGCGTGTGGAACTGTTCGCAGATCAACTGCGCCCTCTTCCACCAATTTAAAGCACAAAGAGCGAACTGCAAACCCGAGTTTAACAGTGCAGTATTTTAAATGTACCCAAAAACACCACACAAATAAATAAGATAAGCCAGCTGCTGGAAATCTGCCAGTGTTGCCAGGTGGCATTTCTCCACAACTACTAAACCAAGAAAAATCATATGGGGCATTCCCCACGCTTTTGAATTGCTATACCTTTGAGTTTTTATCGGGTTCGCCAAACATAGTACACAAAAAAAACGTAGTTATTTTTCGACCTACAAGAAGTAAGCAAACCGAAAAAAAAAAAAATGTTAAATAAATTAATACAATTTCCGCAGATAATGATAATTTTGGCGAATTGCTAAAGGATGCTTTTCATCGTACCTTTGATGGATGATGTGCTGACCACCACTCCTTAATTCCTGGATCTCCTCATTAGTATCAGTTTTTCCGCGCTCCGCATATGTCGCCTATGGTTTTCCCCATGGGTCATTATGACTATTTTTATCCTGGACGCTCTAAGATTCCTTCCTTAAGCCTAGTATCCAGATCGACGAAAACCGAACGCCAGTCATGAGAGAGAGCGAGAGGCAAACAGCTGGCGTTCACTTTTCGTCGGGCCTTTTCTTCACGTCGGTCTCCTGATCGACGAAAAAAATACCAAAAAATTCCATAGCGTTGCCAGTCTGTCTTTGGGTGAACCCTAGCGAAAAGATTAAAAAATTTAATCTTTTGGCGTGCGCTTCTCACTGAACATTATAAGAAATGGAGGGAAAAACTCAAAAAACTCACAAAAGTCGATTGCAGGTGTTTACATGTGAGGACAAAATAACATTAATACTATCTGGGGTGCCTCTTGTCAGAGCAAAATGTTTTTTAGGTCCAGAATGTACGAAAAAAACACAATAAAAGTGCAGCTATGAACTTTAAATTAGCAAATAATTATCAGTAAATTAAAAAAACAACTGTTAAATTTAAATTGTATTGATTTTTAATATCTTTGTACAGCGGCAGACTTGTCTTGCCAAGGTATTTGGTAATATCATTTAAAGGCTCTTTCCCGCAAATACGATATTTGAATTTTAACTGCTTGTCAACAAACCCAGCTGATTGACAGTACGACCGTAGCACGCTTAAATCTGAAGAACTCTCGAAACTTTGGTCATACTGGAAAGATTAAAGTTTTTACGCTAGCATAATCGTTTGTCGATCTCGATACTAGGCTTTATCTTTGATGAAATAATGTCATTGGTTTTGGTTTTTACTTTCGACAAATTACCTATGAAACAGGTGACTCCTTCTCGATAAAATCCCAAAGGGACCAATTAAAATGACGCAATCGACTTTTGAGGGTTTTTTTTTTTTTCCTCCATTTTTTAAAATGTTCAGTGAGAAGAGCACGCCAAAAGATTAAAATTTTTAGTCTTTACGCTAGGGTTCACCAAAAGTTCTGGTATTTTTTTCGTCTATCTGAGGTGAAAAAAAAGCCTGACGAAAGGTGAACGCCAGTTGTTTGCCTCTTGCTCTCTCTCATGACTGGCGTAAAGTTTTCGTAGATCTGAGTACTAGGCTTTATTGTGTGGGAGAAAAATGTGCTGTTGCGGAATTTGGTCGCTGTTGCAGAACCTTTACCTTTGTGAATAGACTTAAACTTTTTTTACCAATCTCCCAGCTGAGCTTAATTTAATTCTTAAAAAAAATAATACAAAATAAATTGACAATTTTAAAGAAGAGACTATGGGTTCAATAGTTAATCTGCTTTAAGTTCCAGAGTTATTGACAAGACTCAGTTATTTTACATTGTTTTAGCGGGATACTAGAAGGATCTTTGGGACATAATTTACTTTTTCGCAAGAATTTAAATCAAAGTACCAGAAAAATGGTATTAGAACGAAGAACAACTAATGCGTAACTCTAGTTGTGGAATATTGTCAGTGTAAACGGTAATAGGAAAAAAGCACCATCTCTTTGGAGGGTGGTCCACAAGGTTTTGTTTTCAAATTAGTCCTAGGCGGTTGATTTACGTTTCTAACCGCACGTACCTATCCAATACTTACCCCATTATTTGTCCGTGCAACCTTAAAATCTTGGCGTGAAACAATTTGAATTTACATGTCGATACCTTAATTCTACGAAACAGAGACGAAGTAGTAAAGAAAGTGGAGGATTGAAAGGATTGGGTGGCAAACGCTCCCCAGGCAGCAATTTGTAAAGTTGTCTGCATTAAAAAAATCAGAAAAAGTATTTTTTAAACAGTTCAACAGGGCTAAAATTCTACTCAAGGGTCTGTTGACTGTTGGATGGTGATGAATAGTGGCTCTGTGAAAACACGAGTTTCACATCTATCAAAAATCCCAGCCGTTCCACTGGGAAGATTTTTGTAGGACTTGGGTATGTAATCTCTTCACTTGAAAATCGGTTGGATTGTACACATGATGTACACCGAAAATATTTCTGTGTACTTCCGAATTTGATATTTTTGATTCGGTATCACTTCGGTACGATGACAAGGGCAAAATAATATTTTAAAAAAGTCAACACTTTATATATTGACTTAAAAATAAACTATATTAAAAAATTAATTAATACTGCTGAAACGAATGCGTTTTTATTTTATTCTATAAAACAAATACAAAACAAAAAAAAAGTGCACATTATTTAATTATAGCAGTATTCACTAAACGAGTGAATCGCTAAAAACCTTCGTTGTCTATCTTAATTCATTAAAAGGCCATGGAAACTCTATAATATCCACTGAATATTAACTATGATATAAAATCAGTTTTTTATAGCTCAATAATAGTTTTAAATGATTACCAACAATAAAATTAAACAAGTTTTGAAGTCCCAAAAAGTTGTAAATAATTCAGTAGTGCAGGTCAACTGTTTGACAACTTAATAGGTCCAATTTTTTATCGTTTCCTGAATAGCTAAAATGAAAATGTTGAAATTTTACCAATAAGCGACTCAGATGTTTAGGGAATAAAGCCTAGTATCCAGATCGACGAAAACCGAACGCCAGTCATGAGAGAGAGCGAGAGGCAAACAGCTGGCGTTCACTTTTCGTCGGGCCTTTTTTTCACGTCGGTCTCCTGATCGACGAAAAAAATACCAAAAAATTCCATAGCGTTGCCAGTCTGTCTTTGGGTGAACCCTAGCGAAAAGATTAAAAAATTTAATCTTTTGGCGTGCGCTTCTCACTGAACATTATAAGAAATGGAGGGAAAAACTCAAAAAACTCACAAAAGTCGATTGCTGGTGTTTACATGTGAGGACAAAATAACATTAATACTATCTGGGGTGCCTCTTGTCAGAGCAAAATGTTTTTTAGGTCCAGAATGTACGAAAAAACACAATAAAAGTGCAGCTATGAACTTTAAATTGGCAAATAATTATCAGTAAATTAAAAAAAACAACTGTTAAATTTAAATTGTATTGATTTTTAATATCTTTGTACAGCGGCAGACTTGTCTTGCCAAGGTATTTGGTAATATCATTTAAAGGCTCTTTCCCGCAAATACGATATTTGAATTTTAACTGCTTGTCAACAAACCCAGCTGATTGACAGTACGACCGTAGCACGCTTAAATCTGATGAACTCTCGAAACTTTGGTCACACTGGAAAGATTAAAGTTTTTACGCTAGCATAATCGTTTGTCGATCTCGATACTAGGCTTAACCTTAAAGCCTATATATATGTATATATATAGACTTTTCGAAAAGTTTCTTCCAAATAGCTTTAAATCTGAGAGACTAGTTTGCGTAGAAACGTACGGTCGGGCGGAGAGACGGACGGACCGACATGGCTAGATAGATACTTTTAAATGTCTGATAAAAGAGCCTTTGAATCGAGTTTGTGAGTTTGTTGTCTGAACTCTAACCTGTAGAGAATAAAATCTCAGCCCTTTTCAACAGAACACACATAGTTAATGGAAAATACCCCAATTTTGGACAGGTCGCGAATGCAAAACAAAAAAGCTCTAGTTGTCCACTTGCAAACAGTATTTTTAAGCAACACCCTAAGGATCTAGGCGATAGATCACCTAAAAACGTCTTGTATGAAATGAACCATCTGATTGTAAAATGTAAATACGAATTTTTTAAATACTTGTTAATCCCCTGAAACCACTTTGGCACATAGCAGTACGCAAAACAACTCGATAACAAATTTTCTCTGATTTGCCTTTACAAGCGTACATCTAGCTAAATTAAATTTATTTCAAACTATTTTTACAGTATTGTGTCAATTCTTAGGAAAAAAAAAACAAATTCTTAGTGGCTACTACAGTATTGCTAAATTAATTCACACTTTTTAAGTTTAGGAACTCGGTCAGGGTGTCTTCCGAGTGTTGTCTGTCTATCAAATATAAAAGCTAAAGCTGTTTATATGATTTAACATAAAAGTTCGTCATCTAATATGTACCAAGTATTACTCAAAACTAATAATAAAGACAAATGGATTTGAAGAACATATCATTCCATCTAAAAGAATCTCATTTCTAAAAGTTTATTTTATATTAGTTTAGTTCTTATAACAAGCGCACGGGAAACTGGAATTTTCATAGTAATTATTATGAGGGGTTACCGTCAATTTGTAGAAAATTAGGAATTAAGGGTTTAGCCTAGACACTTCTATGAATATAATCTCGGTGGCGAGTTATTCTCTATCAAAATCATGCTAAAAATATATAAATACATATGTCGCACTCATAACGTGGGGAGAGCGAAGTCAGCGGTACAGCTCGATACGTCTAGGTTAACTGACCTTTGACGCATCCATAGTTATAGTTTCAGCTCCTCTCCTATCGCGTTATAACCTACCACTACTTAGCTTATACACGCTGTATAAAGAAAAACATGCTTTCGACCAATGTAGATGGACTAACCTTCTATCATGGGCAGAAGC
Source organism: Drosophila kurseongensis (assembly GCA_018153305.1). Lineage (NCBI taxonomy): Eukaryota > Metazoa > Arthropoda > Insecta > Diptera > Drosophilidae > Drosophila > Drosophila kurseongensis. The sequence goes on along the minus strand of JAECXX010000108.1, from coordinate 2,444,641 downwards.
AAGTCGCTCTTTATATCTGCATAAGCACATTCGGTGCCTGGAACCTTGGTTTCAAGGCCGACGTAAATCTATTTTTCATTTCTTCCTTCCAACTTTCTTCGTAATTTACATTACTTTACAGTCCCGTTGAAATATACTGTAATATAAGGTTTTCTTTTAACATGCCTTCGATTCTCGTTAACTCCTGCGTAGTCTCATCTAATAATACTTCAAATAGTATGTACATGTACAAGTCAACAATTGTTGCAATGTCCGATATCGTTTTAGTTCCTTCATCCATCAAAACTTTAAGCAACCTTAGATCAACTTTCAGAATCTTATGATCGTGGCTATTATAATTGATGTATATATTTACAAATGAACACAAACCCAAATCTCTCCAAGAATCTAAGTTCAAGAATCGCAAACTGAACTCGCAAATGAAAAAATAAAAATTTAATTTCAATACCTCTTTTAAATTACACGGTTTTAAAAAACGAATAAATACATGTGTAAAGTTAATTCACGCATGTAGAGGCAAAAATAAATAGATCGAGATATTACCCGCCACTGAGTTAAGTATTTAACATTATCACGTTTCATTAAGTTTTTTTTGTTGGGGACATATAAACTCGAATGAGTAAACACATTATTTGTAGTTTCATTATGGTGAATCTAACTTTAATAAATGGGAAATATGTACCAATATTTATAAATGTAGTGGTAACCTTCATAGTTGCTGAGAACGAATGACATCATGATGAATTTCTTCAATTTATAAAATAATTCTCTTATTAATTTAGGAGAAACTTAGCACTGAAGCACAAATAAGGTTTGCAAACAGATTAATGTCATTTTAATCTAACCATACTTAATAGTATTCATCTTAACATAGAACTTATAAAAGGTTTCTTTGTGATTTATCTTCATAATTCATGGAAATTTGATTACTTATATTAAAAAAAAAATTATATATTATTTATATATATGCATTTACATATATATAATAAGTGTTTTTTAGAGGTTTCACTTCCCGATAACGATCAAATTCCCACAAAAAAACAATTTGTGCTTTGGTTTTCCAATCACAGAAATCTGTAGAGGTTTTCTTCAGTTGGGTTGCAAATCGCTGGAAAAATCCATTAGTGTCACAGAATCTCTTAAGATTTCGTTTTGCTTCGGAATACAGTTTTTCAGAGTTAAGGAACAATGTTTTCATAGCCTACTTCTCTTCGGTTATTTTAAAACTTCTTCAGAAAGGGCAAGAGATTTATGTGGAACTTGGATTTATAGCTAGACTTTGGTTAAAAAATATTTCTGTTAGAGCCATCACACATTCGATGTGAAAAAGTACACTCGAGATTCACAAGACCGAAATCGCAATGTTCGGGATTTTTATGGACCTGTGTTTGTTGTTTACTGCGTTAAAAATGAAAACCTTCCCACCATGATTGTTAGTCTATTTAATCAAAACACGACTGATAGAAGCGATGTCAGATCTGAACTATTTGTGACAGTTTTCTGTTACCGGAAAACGGAACCTCTAAAAAGAACACCCTTATATATATAAATATATATTCAACACACATTGGCCAACCTGATAATAGATCAACCAACGTTATCATTTATCATTTCTCCTTCGTGACAACGACTGTGTGTATAAATAGTGAAGAGTATTTACTGCTAAACCTATTGGTTCTCGTCATCATCTCCATCGCCGTCGTCGTCGTCGTGCTGCTCTTCCAGCTGTTGCTGCTGGGCAGCGGCGGCAAGTAACGCGGCTTTCTGTGCCTGCGCCTGCATCGACGCCTGCATCGACGGTGCGGACATGGCTATTTTCCCGCTCGTCTTGTACTCTGTCATCTCCTGCAATAGAAAAATCAGAGGTCATTTGGCTATCCAAATCACACATTTTGAATCAAACCTACGCGTTCATATCGAGCTTTGTCCCTCTCTGCCATCGACTCGTACTTCTGCTTAACTTCAGGATCCACATCCGACCACTTCCGTCCCAGCTCCTTAGCAATGTCGCCAACTCCGAACTCGGGGTTAAGTGCCTTCACCTTATTTCTTTCGTCATTGCAGAACCAGAAGAACGCAGACCTGTTTTTTTTAAGGTGGAAGATAAAAGAATTTAAATCATTATTGATCCATTGCTTCTTCGTCTCGCAGTCACTTCTGCACATTTAAAGATAAGTTAATTGATTTTGCTACGAACTCACAATGAACGTTTTGGAGCGTTTGGGTCCTTGATTTGTTTCCTCTTCTTGCCGCGTCCCACAACCGCCCCCTTGGGCGGCACATAGTTTTGCATTTCCGCCTCGTATCGCTGCTTGTCCTTCTCGGCCATTTCGTGGAAACGCTTCTTCTCCTTGTCCACCATTGTCTGAGGGGAGCACCGTCATTAAAAAAGGATACCCGTTCAGGCTTGCTGGCTAGTCGTGTTACTTACCTTCCACCTCTCGGCACACTTTCGTGAGAACTCTGCAAATATCACGGTCTCATCGGGATGCTTCTTTTTGTGCTCCTCTCTGCAAGTTTGTACAAAGTATGCGTAGGCGGTCATTCGGCCTCTGGGCTTTGCATCTGCCTTGCCCCTGATCATTGGGCTCTGTGGGGTATACATTAAAATCATGTTAGATGATGGATCGAAACTATTCCGGTGAGAGCACCGCCGTTCCTTGCTTACCGCGGCAGAGTTGATGACGTTCTGTTGCTGTTGCTGCTGTTGCATCTGTTGTTGCTGCTGGTGCTGTTGCTGCTGCTGCTGTTGCTGTTGTTGCTGCTGTTGCTGCTGCTGTTGGTGCTGCAGTTGCGCGGCTGTATTGGCATCGACCTGTCCCTGATTGGCGGCCGAGTACCACCACTGGGAGCCGGGAACGGCGGCTGCTGCGGCGGCCTGGGCCATATTTAGACGGTAGTCATAGCCCGTGGTGCCAGCGGCGTTCGATGTGGCCACCACCTGGGCCATTGTCGTGGCCGGATTCGGAAAACTGCTGGCCATTTTGTATGTGAACAGCTGCTGGGTTCCAACGCCGGCTGTGGTGTTGGAGCTGTTCTGATGTGCCTGCTGCTGATTCTGCTGCACCACCACCTGGTGCTGTTGCAACTGTTGCTGTTGTACTTGTTGTTGTTGCTGAGCAGCCAGTTGCTGCTGATAGTGTTGAATTGTTTGCTGATCAATAGTTGGTTGGTGATGTTTATTATCATTAATAGTGCGATGCCAGTCTTTGAGTCTAAACTACAAATTTTCGAGTCTTAGCATTCTCCCCTCTCTAGCATCGCACTAATTATTAAGATAGTCCTTAATATTATTAATAGTGGGAATTGTAGTGAGTTTACGGGTGTGAATGGATTAGTAAAACATAACAAATAACAAAGGTAGGGTGCATCAAAACAGAGCAAGATTAATACGAGGGCTTAGCGGATATTTCTTGTTAACCGAAAAGTGGGAACCGGGCTGTTTACTAACTCCCCTAAAATCAGGGCTCTCCACGTGAACAGTTGGCTGAGATTTTAAGAGCCAAGGGTCCATCCAAATGGACTGAGTGGAGAATTACAATAGTGGAGGCTTCCTAAATCAAGGGTTCGAAGTCAAGTATACGATAATGATAAACCACCATCATAAATAACAAATGTCTAGCAGATAAAAGAAAAAAAATTTTTGCTTAGATGCAGCAAATTTCAGCTTAGCGAAAAGGAGTCTTGTGATCAACAAACTTTGATCAATGAAACTACAACTATATTTGATTTCTTTCGAAAAACCGCAGCTTTAGGCAACTTATTTTGTTTCAGAGCAGTTTTTCCTATTATTCTAAGTCTTATAAAACTACCGCACCGCAAATGAAAGGAGACAAATTCAAAACTCAAATGAATCGAGTTATATATGCATGTTTAGAAACTTCTTAAAACTGTTAAAATATATTATTTTTGTTAAGCTCGAGATTTGAAAAAGTTTTAGAACTGACTTGTTTTTGCGATGGCACAACTTGGTAGTCAGCAGGTTAACCAACTTGAGGTCAGTTTCGGCCTTGATTTAAAGTAAATCTAAGGCTCGACTTTATGTCAGCTAAGATATTTATGCATTTAAGATATAGGAAAGATAAATTAATCCGATACGAAATCCGCAGATACAGATGTGATATATAATCATATACACAAATGTCTGCTTTTTTACAAAACCGAGGCTCGTAAACATAAGTGTCTCGTTCAAAAAAGCTTATTTTTATACTCGGTACTCGTAGCTTTGAGGGTTTCAGATCCCATTTTTATTAACAACGAGCTAGCTTCGGCAAACCGCAGTTATAATACCCTCGCACTCATATATAAGGGTTCAAAAAGGTATAAAACAATTATATTAAACAAAATAAACAGCGAGAATACTGATACTTCCTCATAAACAAAACAAACTTAGCTAATTTTTCCCGTTCCTATGGTAGATATATGATATAGTTGTCCGATCGGCAAGATTTTTTAATCTGCGCAGACATATAACCAGAAAATTGCTGTTTTACTAAGCTAGCAAACGGTTTAGAAATAGAAGGGCATAGCTGGATCGGCTCGCCTAGAAATGCTGATCAAGAATTTATGTAAATGTACAAACATACGTTATACGGTCGCAAATATCAACACCACTGCGTTAAAACCTTCTAACCAAATGTATAAAGCCCTTTGCAAGCAAAAAATTTTGACCAATCCAATGAAATTTTGTAAGAATTTTGAGCATATCAAAAATATACCGATTCCTTTTTGGATAAGAGGTTCGATTTAACTCATGGGCGTTAGTTATCCTTTCCATTTTGTATTTTTCAATGCCGTTGTCATCCATGTAAATAAACATGTAGATAATCCGTATACATGTACAATGCTCATCAATTTTATACATTAAAAAAATGTATTAAACATTTTCATACACATATCTTATTTTGCCTTTAAATAATTGTCCAATTTTATTTAATTATCTGGGACCTTAGCGTTCTTACTTGATTTGTATACAAATTAAGTATCCTACCAGCTGTTTACGCCGAGATAAAAGCTTTTACATGAAACGGGCATGGAAATGGAACTAACTTTTGCGGAAGAAGAAGAAATCGCACTGGTTCCGCCTTGTGAATCGAATCGGCTTTTTTGCTTTGGCACCAGGGCCTAGGGTTTAGAACCAGGGCGTCAGAGAAAAACCATGAATGGTCGATGGTGAATGAACCACACGCAATTATTTAAGCAACCTAAAAGCAGAAAATAGCTGTTTTCCTTGCCCATTTCCAAAACAAGCCCATTTTCAAAAGCAAAACAGAAATAATTTTCCTAGCATTACGGTATCTCCTCCTTGCAAAAAAAAAGTACGTACATACTGCGTATATTAGAAAGGAAGACAAATGAGCAGTTATAATCTTATGTACACACATACATAAAAAATAAAAAGGTATGCGCATAAATATTTGCATGACCAAGTATTCGGTCGTACATTTTTATGTATACATATATACATATTTATGTACTTATGTATTTATGCACACATTGGGGAAAAATAGCCTATTTCAGATTACGCAAGCTGTGATTTGATTTGTATATTCAGGTTTTCGCATATGTATGTTGTACATACAAACATATACAAACAAACGTGCGTACATCGCATTACGGCAACATTTGGCAAATAAAATATAATAAAATTTACAGCCAAGTGTTTGCAAGAATTCACGATTCTGGTATAAATATATTGGTATATTTATACAAACTAATAAGAAAAATGGCGGACTTAGATGCGCACGCAAAATACAATTTTGATTGTACAGCGTCGTTTTTGTTTGTATGCATACTTACACACAGGAATACTCTTATTGCATTAGTTACTTATTACCTAAAAACAAAGCGACACGATGAAAATACGTTTAAGCATATGTACATACATATATGTATGTATGTACTTATGTATTCATCATGTACACCGCCATCGGAGAGAGTTTCAAAAATTTCCACTGCAGCAAAGAGCCCAATCAGGTGCCGAAATATCCGCGTAATAGTTTAAGCTTCTTTAGTGTGAATACATGCATTGTAGTTATTAATTATACTGCCGTTTGGCGGGAAAATGATTAAGTTTGGCGAAAACGCGGCAACCCATACAACAACGCGGCTGTGACTGTGTTAGTACGTTTGAGTGTTGGTGCCTTAAATAAAACGCCGTATACCTGCACACAAGCTTACCTGTATTTGATGAAAGTGTTCCATAACTATAACTGTGAGGTATCGGATCGGGTCCGAACGGTTTACTTGCGGATTGGCTTTATTTAATTTCCTTTCTTATGCTGTCTATCACTGCCAGTCTTAAATAGTAACTCAATTGGCCACTCTTTCGTCCCTTCTTGCACAAATAATCGTATGAACGCACCGCACACCAACGCAAGTCGGAGTTGAGTCTTAAGCCAGTTTTAATACTGTTCTACGCAGTTTGTTGTAAGTCGTATTGTATTGATTATTGCACGTATGTACACGCATATATGTGTGTGTATGATAGTGGGAAGAAAAAAGAACACGGCACACGCTAATTTGAAATTCGAAATCTGAATTTTGAAACTCCCAACGCACGGCAACGAAACGAAACGCGTGTTTTTTTTGCAGCGCCAAGCAAACGCGAACGCGGACGGCTAGCTGATTTGTTTTGTCGTTTGTTTTTAGCTTGTAAAAAATAAACAAACAGCGCTGCATACGCTGCTTTATTGTATCGTATCGCTGTGTTTTGTTGGTATCGTATCAATGCGGAAAATATGAGGTTCGTTCGCGCGCCGCTCGCCTGATTGAAAACACACACAGAGAGTACCAACAACGAATGCAAAGGCTATTGAATTGAATAGCCGTCTCTGCCTTACTGTGCTTCAAAATCCAAACGAAACTTCTGTATGCGTTGAATTGTATGCGCAACGGTGTGTATGTGTGCGGGAGAGACCATGAGAGCGGGAGAGTGAGAGCACCGTTCATTCTCAATTGTTGGTGGACTGGGACTGGACTGGACGCGTTTCGTGAGAGCGCTTGCTTGGGCTTACTGTACACTCTCTCAGGGCGGAGGATACATACATATGTACATACACGTGGTGGAGGGAAAAGGCCTTATAAAATTTTGGCTTGTTACTTTCGTGCACACCTACAAACAAACACGAGTATGTACATAAACGCTTCGCACCCTCACCCCTCTTTACATACATACAAACTATGGAGTGTGGGAAAAATACAAAACTGTATGTATGCATATGTACATACACGCAATTGTTATACATACATGTGTGTATGTACATAGGTAAAGGCACCGAAATAAGTTTTGTTTTACACAACCTGCAAGCGTACCTTTGAACAAAGCAATGGGAAATTAATTTTCTACATATTTTATTTTTATATGAACACTCATGTATGCACATATGTTTGCACCCTAAATTCATTATTTTATGTATTATTCATATACGCTTGACATACGAATTCTACAAAAACGATATGCATCAATGCAAACACATCGATACATACCAAGCATATGTATATGTACGTATAGAACACACATAGCAGTGCCTGCTACATACACATTTTCATTTTGTATTGCCGTCTGACTGTACTTCCCAGGTCTCTCTCTCCATCTCTCTTTTTCTCTTGCTCTCTCCCGTTTTAAAAAGAGAGGCATGTTAAAATAATAATAATGCAGCTATGTGTAAACGTATTAGTGAGGGCACAGAAACCCAAAAAACAAATTTTGTAAATTGTTTTTTTTGAATAGCTAATTGCTTTAATTAATTAAATAAATGTAACTTTTCGAGATATACTTCTTTTATATGTATCTTATATTTAATATTTTTTAATATTGATTCTTAGACGTAGACGTATTGTAAACGTAATAAAAAATAATAGTTTTAAAAGTTAAACATTTAAAATACAATTATGTTGTACAACAAAAGTAGCAATCTTCATATTCACAATAAGTACATATACATACATACATACACACCCGTTAGATGTTATATAATGAGTCCATAATTAAATAAAATACTTAGGGTATTCCCCAAACGACTAAATTGGTAAATTGTTAAAAATTTAACGAAAATATTCAACGTTAGTGGGAACAACCATTATTCTAGATAAATTATTAAACAGCTTACCCCTTGACTAAAATCTTAAAACAAAAATTTTGGGACCTAAAAACATGTTTGACGTTATTTTTTATAATTAGTTTAATTTAGTTTCTTAAGTTAGTTTCATTATGAACCACATTTCCAAAAAAAGGCTAAGAATTTATGGCCACTAAATTTTTAACAATATATGAATCAAATGAAGCAAGAAGGAACGCTATAGTACCCGTTACTTTGTCAACTATTTTAATAAAAATAATGATGAGTTTTGTTCACTTTACATACGTTTTAAAGTTTGTTGTTTTTCATATTCGAATCAAAGCAAAGAAAACTGTTTTTCTACAGAAAGAAAAATTTAAAACGTAATAGGTTTAAAAACTTCTAAGCCAAATGTTTGATTCGGCTGTGTTCCACAGAGTTTCGGGAAATAAAAGTAAAGGTAACAGGTATAAAAAACGTTAAAAAATGTTTCTGCCAAATTAGTGAAATGGTAGTATTTAACGATTCCTTTTTTTTCTAAAAAATTATTACAAGGTAAGGCCTATTCGACTACTTCATTATAGTTTATCTGGCCCGTTATTGCGACTAGGTGGCTGCAGTGTGCAAGCAAAATTACCACCGAAATCAGCTTCATTTGCGCAGGCTTGGTGAGAACGCACGGATTTTTGTTTGTGTCACGTGCTCATCTCTAATTCAACAATAGAATTCGACTTTGTTTGTAGTTTGCCATCATTCTATTTACTAGTAATAACGGCAATATGTCGTCGAACAAAATTCAAGTCTCCCTTCCTGAGGAGGAATTGGATTGGATTCAATTACGCCAAGACCTGGGACCTGTTGTCGAGGTAGAAACAACGAAGGAAAAGCTTCAACGCAAGATAAAAGAGAACCCGCTGGTTCCACTCGGTAAGTTTCTATCGCGCAGCATAGCCGGGGTTATGTAAACAAAACAAATATTTATTTGTGTAATTGTGCATTTATTTTGCATGCAGGGTGCCTGGCGACCACTGCGGCTCTCACAGCTGGTTTATACAACTTTCGCACTGGAAATCGCAAGATGTCGCAGCTGATGATGCGCACTCGAATCGCGGCTCAGGGGTTTACCGTTTTTGCTCTGATTGTCGGCGTCGTTATGACTTACACCGACAAAAAATAACACTTTTATAATGTTATGAACCAAAATATATAGGTTGAATTTAAATTCTGTTTCGTTATTCTAGCACGTTACAAAAGTTACCACCTACAAATACTAACTTATATATGTAAATGTATAAATATAAGTTAACTTTATATAGATAGTTTCTAAAAAATACCAACAAATCTTATTTTTGCAATGTATCGATTATGATATGGGTACTTTATAATCCAAACCTTACTTAAGGGGCTACTTTTAATGTAATAGTTCGTGCTGTGATTAACCAATAGGTTTTAAGAGTTATACAAAACAAGCACATTAATAAATTGCATAAATAACACCAATTATTTTGACACTCATAGTGTATGAAACTTATACTTGAGCTCTTGTCGAATTTATTGTAGATTTCTAAATTTATAGGCTGTATAAGTACCCGAGTTAGACAAAAAAAATATAGTCTTCTTTAGCCCGATAGATTTAGCGATATTATTGCTTTAACTCCTCAAAAAAGGCTTCTGATTCGAGTTTAATTTCCTGGAGTAAAAATAGAACTCTACCTTTTCTTGATACATGATGCATCAATAAATTGAACAGAACAAGAAACACAGGAAGACAAAAATAGATCACATAAATTTATAAATGAATCTGTTGTTATTTTGTCAAAATTTTTTTGAATTTATCGTTTCTACGAATGTTGTGCGCAATGCTGTAATTTAGGTGGTGCATGAAAACGATTTGTGTTTTTAAGCCTAGTATCCAGATCGACGAAAACCGTACGCCAGTCATGAGAGAGAGCGAGAGGCAAACAGCTGGCGTTCACTTTTCGTCGGGCCTTTTTTTCACGTCGGTCCCCTGATCGACGAAAAAAATACCAGAAAATTCCATAGCGTTGCCAGTCTGTCTTTGGGTGAACCCTAGCGAAAAGATTAAAAAATTTAATCTTTTGGCGTGCGCTTCTCACTGAACATTATAAGAAATGGAGGGAAAAACTCACAAAAGTCGATTGCAGGTGTTTACATGTGAGGACAAAATAACATTAATACTATCTGGGGTGCCTCTTGTCAGAGCAAAATGTTTTTTAGGTCCAGAATGTACGAAAAAACACAATAAAAGTGCAGCTATGAACTTTAAATTGGCAAATAATTATCAGTAAATTAAAAAAAACAACTGTTAAATTTAAATTGTATAGATTTTTAATATCTTTGTACAGCGGCAGACTTGTCTTGCCAAGGTATTTGGTAATATCATTTAAAAGCTCTTTCCCGCAAATACGATATTTGAATTTTAACTGTTTGTCAACAAACCCAGCTGATTGACAGTACGACCGTAGCACGCTTAAATCTGATGAACTCTCGAAACTTTGGTCACACTGGAAAGATTAAAGTTTTTACGCTAGCATAATCGTTTGTCGATCTCGATACTAGGCTTTAGATAATAGTTGCAAGCTGGAGTGGAAGTCGATGCGGTAAAGATATAAATACCACCTAAAACGTAGAAGCCATCCCACTGAAGAAGCCAACCAGAATCTTTTGGGGTGCCTCTTGCCAGATCAAAAATGTACGAAAAAGCACAATAAAAAACTTAGACAGAATTAAGTGCAGCTATGAACTTTAAATTACCAAATAATTATCAGTAAATTAAAAAAAACAACAACTGTTAAACTTAAATTGTATTGTTTTGTAAATTCTTTGTACAGCGGCAGACTTGTCTTGCCAAGGTAGTTGATAATATCTTTTAAAGGCTCTTTCCCGCATATACGATTTTTTCAATTTTTACTGATTGACAGTACGCTCGTAGCACGCATAATTCTGATGAACTCTCAAAAAGCAGTCACACTGGAAAGATTAAAGTTTTTCCGCTAGCGAACTCGTTTTTCGATCTGAGTACTAGGCTTAATGAGTTAAATGCTTAACTCGGTTTTTGCTACATATGTTTAGCTTAGGAAACTAGTGGTCGAATTTTCAATAGTTTTAAGTGCTCTCCACCTACCTTAAGTATCCTATTGAGTTAGCTATCGATTGCTTAGCGCGGTAAATTTGTCTACATTGGGCTAACTTAACAATGGGAATTAATCGTTATTGTATTGTATTTGTATTTAGTTTTGCGTTAATATCCATTGAAGAAACTCAAGTTATGAAGTTAGCCCAATGCGGAGAGGATAATTGAGTTAATCAATCGATAGGAAACTCGAGGCATTGTGGAGAGTACTTAAAAGAGCTGATTGCAATTTACTAGGAGTCGGTTAAATACAGCGCTGCCAGAAATGTTTTGCCAAAAGCTCGACCAGGGTTCTGCCGGAGTTGCCTTGCAAAGAATTACATAGTTGCTGGCGCGCAATAGATGAAATGATTTATTGCTCTGAAATTTTCCAAGTACTGCTCAATAAATTTAATTATTATTTGTATTTAAATAAGAAACAAATTAATAACCTATTTGTGACAAGATTTGTGTAAATGCTCGGAATTTTGTGGCAATCTTGAAATTTTTTTTAGTGTGTTTTCGCTGATTCCCAATCAGCAAGCCATCTCTATATATTTTAATTGTCATTAACTTAAATAAAGAAAGCTATTACTGACGTAGTAAAATAGTTTTATTTTATTCTTTAGTTTTTCGCCCGAAAACTTAAAAATATTTTTAAGTTCACGACTAAGACTGAAACTATGAATTTACTAATAGGGTTTGGCATCAAACAATTTATTTTTATCCACTTTGCAACCGCGCCGAGAAACTTTACTTAAAAGTTTCTTGGTTTAATAAAAATTTAAAAAAAAATACTAAAACATTTTGTTTTTGAAAGATAACAAATCTAATTGATTTTTGTGCGCCAATTTCATTAAATTTAAGCAATCAAGACTGAACTTATGACTTTTCTGATTAGGGAGAGCTTAAAATTTTGGATCGACATAAAAAATTTTGGTTTTTTTATTTCTAAAAAATTGCTGGCATGTTTGACATGTAACGACTCAAAAACAGCAAGTGGCCGGAAATAAGACCCTTTTCAAGGGTTATGAAATAAAAAAATAAATATATAATGTAACAAGAAAGGAAAGCTAACTTCGGGCGGAGCCGAAGTTGATATACCCTTGCAGAATACTCTTTAAATTATATTCTCCAAAATTATTCATGTGATGCATTCTTAATACTCATAAAAAATCCCAACTTCCTAACTTTAAAAACACCAAAGTTATGGCATTTCCAATCGTTCAGTTACATGGCAGCTATAGGATATTGTCGGCTGATCCTTATTAAAAATTTTGGAGGTCAGATTGATTGGCCAAATATAAAACCCATAGAAAATCCCAACTTCCTAACTTTACAAACACCAAAGTTATGGCATTTCCGATCAATCAGTTATATGGCGGCTATAGGATATAGTCGGCCGATCCTTATGAAATTTGGTAGGTCGGATAAATTGGCCAAATATAAAACCCATAGGAAATACCAACTTTCTAACTTAACAAACACCAAAGTTATGGCATTTCCGATCAATCAGTTATATGGCAGCTATAGGATATAGTCGGCCGATCCCGGCCGTTCCGACTTATATACTGCGTGCAAAGGAAAGAAGGCTGTGTGCAAAGTTTCAATTCGATATCTTTAAAACTGAGAGACTAGTTCGCGTAGAAACAGACAGACGGACAGACAGACGGACAGACGGACATGGCTATATCAACTCAGGAGGTGATCCTGATCAAGAATATATATACTTTATAGGGTCGGAGATGTCTCCTTCACTGCGTTGCACACTTTTGACCAAAATTATAATACCCTCTGCAAGGGTATAAAAAGGGTAAACTCCGGTTTCTGAAAAAGCCTGTTTAATAAAAAGCTTTCAAGTTTTTCAAAAATATTTCAAAGTCTACATTAATATTAAAACCATTGTTTTTCAAATCTCATTGAGCGGAATTCTCCCCGAAAATGTAATTGCAGCATTTTCATACACTTTAAAGATGGAAAGGCTGCAGCTTTCCTTTCCATGGAAAAGCAAAATCAATCTTATCAATGTTATTGGTTGTATTTTTATAGTGGTGTGTAAATAAAATACTTTATGAAGAATGGATATGGATGAGCCTGGGTGTGTCCGACGGCAAAGGACTAACCGGCCACTGGCTTTAAAGTGTTGTGAGGTTACTGGTTACCTTGTCGGGGGAAGATGCGCGCGCATTTCTGATGGAGAGCCGTGTTTTTGGGATAGTTACTACCACTCAGTTCTGACTGGGATTTCCTTGACGCAAGTCTAGGCTGTGTGTTGAAAGGTTTGAAACTGTTTTTTAACTCAATTGTTCATCATTGTTACCCGTTAATGTGATTCCAAAGATTCTCACCTGCTACGCTTTATTTAAGCCACTGTGGGGATAAGTAGCCAAAATATCTATTTTCCCCAGGAAGCAATGGAATTTTCTAGGAATGGTTGTGTTTGTAACTGTGTATTCGGTTGGGGAAAGTCGGGAATTTGAAAATATTAGACTTTTCAGAGTGCTACGAAGTACTAAATGGTAAAATCGGCCGCAAAAGTTAATAGTTATCCCCTGCCGTTAGTAGATTCGTAGTTACTATAGGAAAACCTACCCCCAAAAAAAATGTTGTGAATCCAAACACAACACAGATACACATGAATCCGAATAAAGTGGGTACATAGGTATTCGCCATTGATTCGTAGTACGCCAGGTGAAAAATTATCGAGTCCGCTTGGATACTTTCAGCTTTGAAATGAACATACTCCTCGGAAATTGTGTGGGCAGCTGCGACCAGTTGGCGGGTCCGCCGCCGGACTTCATCCTCTCGATGCCGCCGCCACCGCTGCCCTCCTTCTTGATCTCGAAGCCGGCGACCGTGGACATCCTGGTGCCCTCCAATGAGTCCCAGCCGTGCTTCGCCGCCTTCATGTGTGGCCACGGGATGCAGCACAACGAGAGCGGCAACGCGCTGATGGAGCTGGTGAGGACCGACTCCAAGAGCCTGGAGAACGTGTGGCTCTTCGTCTCGTCCTGCATTGGGATATTCGTGTTCGGCTGCTTCCTGGCCCTCATCGTGATCAGATGCAGAGAGTAAGTGTTCGGGTCCCACTCCTGTGGGCTCTCCGGGATCGGCCCCTAATCGCCACTTCCTCCTCCTGCCCTGCAGCTCCTTCTTTTCGTACCACGACGCCAACATCAAGCAGACGGCCATCAACGCCTTGGGCGAGGCCACCAAGTCGAACGCCTTCACCTCCGGCGGAATCCTTTATCCCTGCGCCACGGCCAACAGCCGGGACCTCCTCCAGAGCCAACTGGTCAACGACAGCCGTCTCCTGTGGGCCACCCTGACGCCCCACGGCACACGCCACTTTATCATCGAGAACTCTCAGGACGGGCACTATGAGTCGGTGGACTACCGCGGCAAGTCCCACAGCCAGGTCTTCCGCGGCTACGAGAAGCACTCGCAGTCATTTGTCAAGGTGAGCTTCGGGATACTTCCAGGGAAACGGGCCAGAAGTAATAGTCGAGTGCCCACTACTCATTGCCTTCGTACAAAATATGTTGCATAGCTCAAGGCGAGTCTGTTATTTTATATGATACATTTCTAAAAATTGTCAGATTTTCACTTAAAACTCATCTGCCAGAAAATGTCTACCATATAAAGCAAGAAAACTTTTTAGAATCGGAAACGGTTTCTTTTACATGCTTCAAAATTTATTGCGAATACAATATACCATTTGTTGTTTGTACATTATAATTTGTTCTTTGTTTCAAGTTAAGCGGTGAAGTTTCAATATGAACAAGAAATTTGTAAGAACAGGGATGGAAGCAAAACAAAAGCTTTATGAAATGGTCCTTGCTGATAAAGAATATTTATACTTTATGGCGTCGATAATGTCTCATTCATTTTCAATGCAGTCAAAATGTAGTAGGCTATACTTAGTTGTCCAGTTCCTATTTATATAATTAAGACGAACGAAGTTACGATGTTTTACACAGATTATCCTTTAAATTGACCAATAGTTCCAATGACAACTTTAAGGTATAGTTGTCCGATTTTTATAGAATTAAAAATTTCTGATCCATTTTCATATATACATGAATACAGTTTTCGTAGGAACGGACCGACAGTCATGATCAAACCGGCTGATGATCCTCGTCAATATATGCATATATACTTTATATGGTCGGAAATGTCTCCGTCATTGCTTTGTAATCAGTTGACTAAACTTATAATAGCCTCTGCGAGGGTATACAAATGCGTAGTTTTAAGTTGTATTAAACCACTTAAGCGGGGAAAACACCTTAAAATAGCTATTTTTTGAACGTCCGTGGTTTCTAAACGACTTGAGCTCGCACATGTTAATACATGTATATACATTTTCCGTCAATAATGCCAACCTAATGTTTCCAGTCCTTTGATAACAATGGCTTCGTTGACTACGACTACGAGGACCCCACGCCGTTGATGGACTCCTACCACGATGATATGGACTCAGGATACCAAGAGCCCCATGAGGTCACCGGATCACTAAAAAGGTCTGCGATGCGGACCATAGACCCATCGAACGATACCCCGACCAATCAGAACGGCAACTCCAAGTCCATCAGCCGCAAGACGACGCTCTCCCGTCGCATTAGCGATGCCTCCTCCCAGAACGGAACGTCCATGTAAACGTAATGTCAATTGAGGAACACTTGAGTTGCGTCTTGTATATTTCAATTGGAGGCACTTGGGAGGAGACCCGGTCATGTCGTCCACAACAAACTACGGATTGTAGTGATTACCCGCTGATATTTCAGACTATTTTAAGAGGTGATGTGCATGTGTGGGTTTCTGCGGGGATCACGAGGCAGTTAGTCCGTGGATTGAGGGAAACTTGCATATCTATTTGAATATGATAAAGATAGTTCCACATTTCAATCCCGACCAGAGTCATGAAATTTCAAGAAAGAGGAATCACTTAATATCCTCGATTATGAATTTTAGGAATTTTAAACTGCCGCAGGACTCAATACCACTTTTACTATGAAGACCCACTCACATGCAATTACTTTTAAGCCTACTATGGATTATATCCGCTAGTGTACTATATGCACACATAATACTCGCGTCGCTAATAATTGCTTGTACACACTTCTTTTATAAATACTTAACTATACGTCAGATAATCCAACTAACCGCGCAATTCGATTTCGCTGATCGGAAAGGCCAACTATTGTATCTGCATACAGACTTACCTTGGAATCCTTCTTCCCAAGCTGGGGAGAGTGAATAAACATACATACATTTTAAAAATACTCTGAACACGTCTCGCCTTTAGCGCTCGTTTAATTGTAGCCATAAGAACAATAAATAAAATTCTCAGTAGTACATAATCCTTCAGACGCATTACATTACCGATTTCGCTCAATTCTGGCTAAATCGAAATTGAAAAGACAAAGCAGATGAAAATATCATAATATCAGACCAGTTTTTGGTTTTCTCTGATTAACAATTAAGTGGGATCATTTTGTAGTTGCCGTTGTTCCTTTCATTTTACTGAAAACTATTTTAAGTTATAGAAACATTGATGATAAAAAAAAATTAGTGGTAAATAAAAGGGAAGAAGTTCGGGTTAGGGGTTTGTAACCATACATATAAATCTAGCAAAAGCGCCGATCGCCTAGCAACTGAGTATGCTCTTTATCCAGTCGTGCAGGTGCACCTCTATGACGTTCACCTGGCTGTAGTTCTTCAGGTGGAACTGGTTGAAGGCTGTGGTCAGGTGGATGACGGCCGACACGAAGTCGCTCAGCCTCAGAGTGCCGTCCTTGCGGATGTACCGCTGGATCAGGCAGTTCATAATGTCTGTGCTCAGCTGGAATCCGATGTCGCAGAGGGCGTCGCGCAGGCGCTCGGCTCGCAGGATGCCGGCCTTCTCCTTGGTGTACATCTTGAAGACGCCCTGCCAGGCCTTCAGGTTGACCATGAAGGTCTTGAACTGCTGGAAGGTGATGCGCCCACTGCCGCTCCTGTCCTGCAGCGCGATCACCTGTCGGCAGATGTCGATGTTGGCGCAGCCCTTGATGTAGTCGTTGGGCAGGCAGGCCTCCAGCAGCTCATGCAGCTCGAAGCAGTTGATGGTCTTGTTCTCGTCGGCCAACTGCATGTAGACGGGCTCGTACTGGCACACGCTCTTCACCTTCTGCCCGCCGCCCCTCTCCGCCCCTTCCGAGCTCTTCAGAGCCGGAAAGGGGTCCAGCAGGATCATGGTCTGCGTCTCCAGGCAGGATAGCCGAAAGGCCCCAGTGCCCAGGATGCGGACTGTGAAGTGGGCCTCCTCCGCCGGCTCGTAGGTGGTGGGGATTAGCACGTAGTGGCCCGCATCCAGGTGCGTGTGGTAGCTGACGTGCCGCGTGTTGCCGTAGTCCGAGTTGAGGAAGCTCACATGGTTCTTAAAGAAGTCCTTCTGCAGGCACTCGCTGAGCCCGTAGTCGCCGTCCCACGTGTACATTGTGAAGCCGATGACCTTTGGCTCCACGGCCGTGTGCTGGTTAAGGGCAACCACGAGATCCTGCTGCTCCTGCACGGATATCAGCAGCTGGGGGTTAATGTGGAAGGACTCGTGATTGCGACAACCACCGGCCGTGACGCCCCGCTTCCACTGGCCCTGGTGCATCTTCATCTTCCAGTGCAGCGGCCGACTCTTGAGCATCTCTTCGTCGTTGGCCGTCTCCGTGTCCAGGTACACCACCTCCATCATGGTGAAGATCTCCACAAAGTCGCAGAACGACATCCAAAACTCGCCGGGAGCCAGCAGACGCACTAGACGCGCCCGCTCCACCTGCGACACCCGCTCCCACGTCTTGGACGTCGGCGACCAGTCGCCGAGGAAGTGCGTCTTGTCGCCGAAGGGCTTGCTGGAGAACGTGTCCTTCAGGCAGATCAGCTGCACCAAGTCCCCCATCAGAGTCTTAACCTTGTCCAGGCTGGAAAGTCTGAAAGCGTTAGTAAGTGTTAAATTTCTTGTTTTCGAATGTCGTGGATATATCATATCACATGTGGTGCTTATGTATGCATTGGCTTCAAATTTTGTATGCCAATTCAGGCTAACAATATATGTACATATACTGCCAGTTTTAATTAAATAAATAACAGTTGAAACAAAAATAAATAAGTGAGTTTTTCCAGATCATTTCCGATCGGAAAGATTTTTAAACTTGATCAGCATGTAACGCGCGAATATACTGCCGCAAAAAACAATAGGGTAAATACGGCAGATATATTATATTGTGATCCGATTTTGATGAAACTCATGGGAAGGGGCCAAACTGGTACACACCCACCACATTAAGCACAAAATAGAGATTTATGAATAATATATGTACATATGTTGGCCCAAAAATAGTATAAGAACATAGTATTAGGCAAAACCAGTGACATATAAGAAAATATCTTCAAAGAATTCTTTATGTAGCTAGTATGACCCGAAAGCAATAGCGAAAGTTTTTAGCCCCTAGCGTTCAAGCTGAGCAAGTTAATTACACTGATTTTGACCAAAAATTATAATACCCTCTGCAAAAATATTATTTAAATGTAATGCAAAATTATTTTTCTATTTTCAAAGTTTGGACAAATAGTTAAATTTAAATTGTTTTTTTTTTTTTTGGGAATTGAAAAAAGTTCCCATTCCTATAATTTGAAGTTTGTTAATAAAGATTTTCTTTAAATTCCAAACGTGTATATACCTGATTTTTAAATTGCTCTACCAAATGTGTTTTTTTTATGGAAACAGTTTTGGGTCCATGAAACCTTCATATGTCATCTACCAACCAACTTTAAAAGTGGCACTTGACAAAGGACCACATAGTTACCTATAGTTAACGTTCACCAGAATCCCATTGGGCATTCGCTCGGCGACGTTCTTCTTGGCCACGGAGGCGCCTTTGTCCGCCAGACAGGTGACGATGCACGTGGTGGTCAACAGCTCCTTGAGCGTCTGCGGCCGGATGGTGTCCGCCAGGATGGGCATTTGCCGGACCACGCCGCCGAGGAGGTCGGTGAGGCCGTCGGAGCGCGTGCCGTACTTGAGGGCCTCGTAGGAGCCGTGCAGCTTGGCGATGGCCTTCTCGAGCAGGGCGGCCCAGAAGCAGTGGGACGCCTGCGGCTGCATGAAGGCCAACCGTCCGTTGATCGTGGGCAGGCGGTCGTCGACCAGGACCTCCACCCACTCCCCGCACCACCACAGGCGGAAGCGGAAGACGCCGTGGGCATTGGCCAGCGTCTGGTCGGCGGGCACCACCCGATAGAAGAGGTTCCTCAGGGAGCTCAGCAGGCCGAGGCAGGAGACCAGCCAGCGGTCGCCCATCTTTCCGGGCACCACGTCAAACTCGGCCGTCTCGTTCAGGAAGACCGGTCCGGATGCAGATGCAGATGTAGATCCAGATCCCGATCCCGATCCCGATCCAGATGCAGATCCGCTGTCCGCTAGATCCATTATCCGCTTCCATTGGAAGGTAAACGGGGGAGTTTGGTAGTAGAAGACGGACGACTGAATCGCGGGGAAATCGGGGTCTTCCCACAGCACGTTCCTCGCCCTGCAGTCACTCAATATGCGCTCGTATTTGGATGCCATTGTCTTTGCGTTATTGTTCACATCACTCCCGATTCCGATCCCAATTCCGATCCCGATTAGATCCTGCTGCTGCTGTAATAAGCCTTTGCCTTTGCCTTTGTCTCCGCCCCTTGTAACCGAAGTGAAAGTTAACGAGCTGCATGAAATATACAATGCCAACTAGCTGGGCTAAGTCTAGCTTCGAGTCCGAACCGGTTCGGTTCGGGAACCGCTTAATTGGACCCACTGGTTCCAGATACTTCGGTCGTTGCGCCTGCGCAATAAACTCAGCGACGATGCGATGAACCTGAACCTTAATTTATTTATTTATTGATTGGATTTAATTGCTTATCCTGGCGTCGCTTCACATGAGATTCACAAACACGTAATAAATCTATTCATATTAGAAAAAAAATGTACCGTCTTGTTTTTTTTATGACTTTTTATTTAGATCGTGAATCGTTTTTAATGTATATGTAGGTGTTGTATAAGAGGTTTTAAATTTATTAATAATTAGTTAACTATGGTAGGTAAGTCTGAAGTTCCCATACATATGTTTCTGGAATCAAAAGAGTTCAAATCATTTCCCGCGTCCAACAAAACCACACGATCACTGATCAATGAAGGATTTCGTCGGATATTTGAGGTGAGCAGGAGATTTTAGGGAGATGATGGAAAAATTCTTTTATTATGATCAGTAAATATAACGCGTATAAAAAACGCTTTATGAACTCTTTGTGATACATGATCCATCGCTGCTTCAGTATATCGATAATTAAAACATCGATAGAAATTTTAAGAAAAATTGGAAAAAGCCCTTTATATTAACACTTTTGAATATTATCAAGTATCATCGACTTCAGAATCCATGTATTTTGTCGGCCTTGATTACGAATAAAAAGGTCGGGAAAAAAACGTTATGAACCGTTTAGCCATTATCGTCCAAAATATGAACTTTATCGAAAAATAATTCAAACAAAATTTGTAGATCTAGTTGAAATACACATTTAACGAGCTATTAAGTAAATGCCCTATTTTGGAAGATAATGACAAACAAACCTAAAAAAATAACATAATTACACGTAATCAAAGACCAAAATTCATTATGTGTAAATAATTCCCCCAACGATCTCGAAAAATAACAAATGACTTATTTCAAAAACTGTTAAGTGGTTTTGAAATACCAGTGAACACAGAGTTTTAAAACGTAGTTTTGAGAAATCGGTGTTTTGAGCCTGTGCTTTTGTTTATGATTCTACGAATGATTAAAAATTCATAGCTTCGTCATTTTGGCTTCGATGGACTTGAAAAAACGTATTAAAGCTAAATTAAAAACAATTATTCAGTCTTGAATTTAATTTTTGATTTTTGCCAAGAATTTGGCTTTAAATATTGTTGCCAATTCTGTAGTTTGGAAAAGAAGGGCACAACCTTGAATGAAAAACGAATGTATGTACATATATTAGGAAAAAAAAGTAAGACATAGGCACAAATCGTAAAAACAAAGAAAATTAGCAGGTTTAACTCGATCAGCTGCTTAACAGTATCGGAAAAGTTATATTATTATGTTGAAGGGTATCATTTTGCTCCTGGCAAAATACATGGTTTATCAAACTAGGTGTATGATAGTCATCAGATTACTTCCCCAATTAAAACCAAACTACATAGGACTTAAAATTCAATAAATTTTTTATTTTTGTCCGTCACGAAAGAGTGTTTTTATATACTACTTTTGCGTTGATACTACACTAAAAATAAGTTGGTATAGTATTAGGATGGCAATTTGAGTAGTAAAATAATATAAGCATGATGCCGATAATATATAAGGCAATTATGGCAGTTGAAAGATATATGGGAATAAACAGGACGCAGGCGAAAATGTTTTGCAATAGGCAGAACGTAAGGTAAGAGGCATATTTAGACTTGGTTGATGCATCCTTAACGGGGGTAAAAATAAATAAGTACACTATGCCAAAGCAAAGGCAGTACAGGTAGTTACAAATCCGCGATTCGGTGATCATTGGAAAGTCCACCAAAAACACGACAGAACCACACAAGCAAGCGTGCATCGCACAGATGATCAGTGTTTCCACGGGAAAAAGACTGGCCACGTATGCAATGCAAAGCGTTCTCGAAACTACAAAATAAAATCAGATAACTAAATACTTGGAGTGCTGGGATCCACTACTACTAACCGGTAAGACAGAGCAGGAACAGAAATTGGACAAATCGGCCCTTTGCCGCAATATCATGTTTGTCAAGTTGTGCCAAACGACTGGAGTGATTGTACGCCTGGATGCACCACGCAATGTTTCCGAAGTAGAAGACGAAGACAATCAAGCGATAGTCTGGAGAAATAATTAGGAAATATAGTTTCTTTTAGTTGGCTATCATTTAAATGCCTAGGTACATGGAAACTATGGTATAAATAATTCCATTTAAACATTGACATTGCAAATCCGGGTTAAATAATTAACAATCGCGAATCCGTTTAGAAAGTGAACACCGGAACTAAAATAAGGTTATTGGTATTGCAACATTTTCCTTCCTTAAAGTAAATGTTTTTCTTATACAAATTCAAATGTTTAGTTAAAGTTGTAAAGATTCTAGTGTTATGTATAAAACTATTGGTTTGACTCCGGAGTCAGTCTGATTTTTTGATACATAAACACAATTATTTAATACTATGTGCATGTTACATGTAAACTCTTTTATCGATCGTAGCACTATGACTAGCTGTAGTATTTTCTGCGGTGCGGATTCCAAGAATGAGTCAAAAAGCCGGACGAAGCCAACATTGCACTCTTCCGTTATAAGTATTTGATAATATCTAAAAATAAAAGATATCATTAAAATAATTGTTTTTTCATTTGATAGGGGGGTTTCAGATCAGAAATTTCTCCCTCACTGGATTACAATCTTCTAGCGAAATACAGTGATCAAGGTTAACAACTAAAGCCGATGTTTGGATATACAAGGCTGACAAGATCAGGTGAATTGCATTCAAATACCTCATCTCCTCCTGTTTATCATTCCTTTTTTTTGATTCGGTGTATTTTAGCGCATAATTGAGAGCGTAGACGTCTCGGAAAAGATACGAGATCGCGGCGTTTGAGTAGACGCCTCTGTCCAGGATGCGTTTTTGACCCGAGGGAGTGGCCCTTAAACTGAAAATAGTCCATATTTCCTCTTAGGCCGATTGAGCTGGCGCCGATTTCTTACGTGTGTATGTATATTGCCGATGTAACTGCCATGGGCACCAATATCGAGCCCACTGTCCAGGCACAGTATCCGTAAGAATCTTCCATCCAAAAATGGTAGGCCAGGCCCCAGTTGATAAAGATGGAAACAAACCTCCATAGAATGGAAACACCTGTTAGCACCAAGCTTAATATGGAGATCGACTCCATAGTGAGGTCCCCCACTTCCGTCCTTTGTTCGGGGGCCATATCGTCATTAAAACTGCCCCCCTCCTCCACAGAACTATTAAATCGCACGTCGCAACATCTTTTGTACTTGGTCAACTTGAACCAGGCTCACACGAAGATTCACGTAGTAACATCTACATTATCTTGTTCGTTTGAACCAGACCTTTATTCAATATCATCGAAAGCAAACAAAACAACGATAGTATAATCGTTTCTTTTGATAAATATCGATCTAAAAATATTTAGGGTATTCGCTAAAGCCTAGTGCTCAGATCGACGAAAACCGTAAGCCAGTCATGATCGATCT
The DNA here is from genome assembly GCA_018153305.1 of Drosophila kurseongensis. Lineage (NCBI taxonomy): Eukaryota > Metazoa > Arthropoda > Insecta > Diptera > Drosophilidae > Drosophila > Drosophila kurseongensis. The sequence continues at coordinate 2,421,135 of JAECXX010000108.1, read as the reverse complement.
GTGGACCGACGTGAAAAAAAGGCCCGACGAAAAGTGAATGCCAGCTGTTTGCCTCTCGCTCTCTCTCATGACTGGCGTACAGTTTTCGTCGATCTGAGTACTAGGCCTTAAGGCCTAGTATCCAGATCGACGAAAACCGGGCCTTTTTTTCATACGTGCTTTCCGTTACCAACAAACAATCTCTCATTATCAGTCGTGAGGGTTCTCCACTTTGTACACCCTATGCCAAACTCCTCACAAGCATTTTTTAAAAGAGAGAAAATATATTCGCTTGTGTGAGACTAAATCAATTGAGGAAAATGTTTTAAATTAAGACCACTTTTCTTAATGAACATACAACACATATTGGACAAAGACAATTTTACAGCACATGAATAAAACGCACACAAAAACAAAAATAAAAACGATTCTACAGATGTTAATAAACTAACCTGGTTCATTCTGATTGCTTGCAAACAGACGTTTGTCGCATATGAAATGTGCTGTTACAGTTACAGCACGAGTGGAGTTTGTGATTGTAACCTCGTCGCAGGTAAAAGCAAAGTCCTCAATGTTCTTAAGCTTTTCCTTTAGATTTGCTGCGCACTCAAGGTAATTTTCTTCCAGTAAATATGTTACCTAAAATCAAAAATACATACATTTAATAAGTGTCTTTTCTTTTTAAAATGAAAGAAATATACAAAATACTTGCTTTTTGAGCGGCTGGGAATGTTATATTTGGGGACACATGTCCCTAGGAAATTTATCATTCCTTGCTTTTCGACGCATCGAACAGGCATGTTGTCCTTGGCAATCCAAAGCGTCCGTAATCTTCTTGGATTTATGTCCTTTGTCTAAAAATTGTAACAAGAATGTGCATTATTATAAAAAGCTGCATTTAAAATTAATCATATTAATATTTACCATTGTAAGACTCTGAAATTGAAAAAATGTCCTTTATTGTCGGCTCGTCCGTAGATTGCTTGGTCTTGCTGTCATCGTCGTTTGCTTGATTCTTTAAAGAAGATGTGCAAATAGATACGTATGTATGTATATATGCAAGCATACGCAGTTGAAAAGACCGCGTTTTTTGGAAAATTGACGCAAAGTTTCTTGCTAAATTTGCTAAAATGTTACTCACCTTGCCTATACATTTTAAATACACATAAAAGTGTTTGTTTTTCAAATGGGATAACATATTGGATGTATTCCCACTTGTTATACCCGTTACTCGTAGAGTAAAAGGGTAGAAGGAAGCGTTTCCGACCCTATAAAGTATATATATTCTTGTTCAGGATCACTAGCCGAGTCGATCTAGCCATGTCCGTCTGTCCGTATGAACGCTGAGATCTCGGAAACTATAAAAGCTAGAAGATTTGCATTTTGCATGTAGATTTTAGGAGTTCCTACGCAGCGCAAGTTTGTTTCAAAATGGTGCCACGCCCCCTCTGATGCCCACAAAAAACTCAAACAGGCGATATTTCCCCCTAAAATATCCAGTTTTCCCCCTAAATTCAAAAAATCAGTTAATTTCGAACTTATACAATAAAATAATAAATATCTCAATATGACGTTGTAGAAATGTTAAGATTGGAAAAATCTGTGTATAATAATTTGTTATTTAACATATATTTATTATTATATTTTGAAATATATGAATATTCTCTATACTTATATAGAACAAAACGAGATCGAATTTTAAGAGATCACCTCGAGAACTTCATTTGAGAAATTGGTCTTGTACACTTCCTCTCTATTGAATAGCTTATACATTTAAGGGGATGGTTCAAAGCTATTGCATTTGTTTGGTAAGGTTAATCGTATTCGAAGAAGAGCATCGGCGGTTTTGGTTGCGATTCTGTTTCGCAATTTATCTTTAACAATGTTAAAAACCGAAAATGCTCGTTCATCAGATGCATTTGAAAATGGCAAGCACAGAAAAGACATTGCTAATTTTGATACATTGCCAAATATTTTTTTATCACCAGCATCGGTTTGTTCGTCGATTGTAGCCCAGTATTTATCTGAGGACGTTGCTTTTGTTTTGACGCGATGCAACAAATTGTACTCGGTCACAGTAGCGTCGATGTCAATGCCAAGACCCTTGAAAGACTCAGCCAGTTCAGAAATGTCTTCCTTATACTGACTGGATGCTGCTTTCGGTGCAAAAACACATATTTTTTCAAGGCATTTTGTGTTCTTGGGAACTTTTTGCATGTACGAAAACAAGAAGTTGTTTAGATTCGTCAATAGCTTCAAAGGTCAGATTGGAATAATTTGTTTACTGAGATTATCCCTTTTAATGAGTATTGAAGAAAACTTGTTCTCTACGTTGTACATTTGGAACAATGTATCAGCTTTATAGCCAGAGTCACCTCGTTCGGACGTACGAGCCAATTCAAAATGCACCTTTAGAGAGTCCCACTCATCTAATATTGTTTGAATGGCACTCAGTCTGGCCAGCCAACGAGTTCCAGAAAGCTTTGCAATTTTTTTTGGGTCACAGCCAGCAACGATTTTAAGCAAGCGTTGAAACTCGATAATTCTGCTCGTGCTGTTTGAGAACCATTTGTGTGACTCCTTGACCATGAAATCCAAACTTTTAGGAATAACATCACATGCATGTTCAGCACAGAGGTGCAATGAATGCGAAAGGCGAGGTGTGGAATTATCTCCGTCAATCGAGATGAATCTGAATTGTTTTTTCCAGCCATTGCATTTGCTCCGTCGATGCCAATGCCGATCAAGTTTTCCAACTCTAACTTATCTGCTTTTAGTTGATCTTCTAGGCACTTTGTCATATGCTCGGCGGTTCCATTTTCCAGTTGGATAAGAAAGATAGAAAGATATGCACACTTTACGTTGAGTCCTGCTGAAGTAACGCACCATGATGCACATGATTTTTGTCGTGTCGATGGCTGTAGTTTCATCCACTATTAATGAGAAGTGAGAATCTCCGATATCTTTAATGAGGTCTTCCAAAAGGCATGGCGACAAAACATTCATGACCAGACCTAAAAACAATTGACAGTGAATGCCAAAAAAGGTAGCAATACATTTGCATATAAATTATAAATGCGTTGAATATACCTGTACATTTTGTGCGGTGCAGTTTCATATTCTTCAAAGCTTGAGATTTTATATCCAAATCTGAGATCACCTCACACAACTTTCTTCGATTTTGGGCTTTAAAAATTTATCCAAAATAGCATTGCTTTCAAGTGTTTTCTTCTCGCCAACATTTCTAATCTGCTTTTTTGTTGAAGCATGTTCGTCTAAGGCTTTGCGGTGCGCACCAATTTCTGCTTTGCAATAAACGCACAAAGCTTTAGAGGAGCTACCTGGCGATGGATTCAACCAATCTTAAATAAAACAAAAGTACATGTAAATAAATGTACATTCAGCTTGTGCACTGTACATTTAACGCTTAAAACTGTTTTACCATGTTTAACTCACCTTTAAAACATACTTCAGTCTCCCATTCCTTTTTATATTTTTGGACATATTTAGTTTTTGGAAACACTGGAGCCATGTTAAACTTAAATTCACTTAATAACCAGCAACAAAATTTTTGGGTAATCACAGTTAGAAAACTTAAAGGCGGGTTCCCAGAAACCGCCAACATCAGCTGGTAACACTTGTACTCGTGAGCAGTATTTTTTGATATTTTTGCCATATTGTGTTTTTTTCAAAACATTTGGGTAATTCAATTTCCAAAAAAAAAACCCTAAGCATTCCCCCTAAAAATTTCTTCCCCCTAAAATTCCCCCTAGCACGTCAAAAAACCCCTAAATCTAGGGGGAAAACCCCTGATCTGGGAACACTGCCCACAAGCCACAAGCTGTGGCACAGTTTTGATGCTATTATGAAAATTTTAATTGATATGTATTTGTTTCGTCAATACCTATCGATTGGCCTAATAAAAGTTTGCCACGCCCACTCTAACGCCCAAAAACTCATTAAACGCTTAAGCCTGGCTAGCGCCTACATTTCCGCCTTTCATGGCCCGTGGTACCAATGTCTTGGGATAGATGGCGCAATACAATAGCGCCATCTAACGGATGACTTTGGAACAGCTGGCCAAGGAGCTCAACAGAGTCAACGTTAATTCTCGATAAGGATTTCTATTAAAGGAAATTGTGATGGTTTTCATTTGTCAATACCGAACTATATCACAAGAACTATGCAAATCAAATCAAGTTAGCGGCGAAAAACATACAAGAAGGCATATTTATATTAAGTTGTTGTTTAGCTGAGTAACGGGTTTCTAATAGTCGAGGCACTCGACTATAGCGTTCTCTCTTGTTTTAATTGTTTTTAAATAAAGTTTGCTCTCTGCAGACTTGTTTTTTTTTATTTCGCCGAAATAATTTTTAGCACCGTTCATTTTTGTACACAGAGATGAGAGATTGGAATGAGAGAAAGATATGCAAGTATCAAATAATATCAAAAAATAAAGTATCGATATTTTGATATTTGGCTAAAAAAATATCACGATATATGCCCTCTTCCCATAGAGTTCATCCGTTCGAAACGGTTGGGATTTTTGACAAATGTGAAACTCCGATTCCCACAGAGCACATCCACCATCCGATAAGAGCTGATCTGAACAGCTGTAGCTCATCATTTTAGCCCGTTGCACTCTGCACAACATTTAAAAAGAGGACAACAGCGTTATAAATGATACTTGGTAACAGACTGCAAGTGAACTACGCGAACAACCAAATCGAAATAATCTGTCCGTAAATTTTTGCCAGCCTGCAGAAAAAATATGAACCGCTTTTGCCCAGTATTGTCTAACTGGTAACAAATCAAGTTCATTATATATAAATGTTTGTTTTTTGGTTTATAATAATTATATATTTTATTTCATTTTTAATGTTCTGATCCATGTTGTGAGTACGGTATGGGCCTAGGAAAGAGTGGAGCACCTAATGCTGCCACACGGATGGAGCAGTAATTAATGAATTATTACAAGTAAAAACAGCATTTTTTAAATTGGCGCCTTTCTTTTCCCAAAGTTACCCACCATTATTTTTTTAAATTTTCGTAGTGAATGTTTCAATTTTCACTGTCTAGAAGAAGAACTCAGAGTTGCACAGAAAAAACATCGCCTAACTATCGCAAAAAATATCGATATATTGATATGTTGATATATTTTTGACATCCCTAGCTTAAACAAGAGATATACAGTCAACACAATATTTATTCGGACCCCCGTAATTTTTAACTTGATTCATTAATAACTCAACAAAAACATAACGACAACAAACAATTTATATTTCATCGTAAAGGTTAACATTCTTAGAATATATTTTAACAAAAAAATAAGGAACTTTCAACAGTAAAATTAGATATTTTCTTAAATGAACTTGAAAAGTCATAATTTTACGCACAGAAATTATTCGTACACTTCATATAATATTAAAAGAAAAACATATTTCTTGATGTTTTAATATTTTTAATATTTGGTAGGTCCTCCCCTAGCATCAATGACAGCTTGTAAGCGTCGACCCATGCTTTTTACCAAGATGCTTGTCTCATTAGCGCTAATTTGACCCCATTTAGCCATCAATTCAGTTTTCAAGGACTCCCTGGACGAAATGATGGCTTCCGAATCCTTTTCTCAAGAATATCTCACATATGTTCTTTGAGACTTAAATCAGGTGACTGGTGAGGTGTTTTCAGCTGCTTGCAGTGATATAAAAGCCACTCTTGCACCAAAGACGAAGAATGTTGTCTTGTTGAAAAAACAATGTCTTCGGATCTAGACCAAGTTTTATATCACGGGAAATCAAATTTTCACTTAAAGTGTTTTTGTACATATTCTTATTAATTTTGTCGTCAATAAAGACCATTCGACCGACTCCTCCTGCCGATACACACCCCCAAATCATTACATTCCCGCCACCATGCTTAACAGTTGGAATTAAGTTCTTCTCATTCATGGCTTCATTTGGTTTCCTCCACACTTTCGAGGGCCAATAGTGTCCAAATATGTAAAATTTGGATTCGTCGCTAAAAACTACGTTCTCCCAAAACGATTCCGGCTGGTTTATATGCAGTTTTCCAAACTCCAAACGCTTTTTTTTGTTGATGGCAGAAATGAATTGCTTTCGACGAACAACCCTACCATGTAAACCAGCCTTGTACAGGTAGTTTCGGATGGTTTGGGCCCAAACTTTTTTTTTTTCGCTTGCTCTACATTCTTCCGAATTGTTGTAGATGTTGTTTTCGGATTTTTCAGGACTGTAGACATAAATTTCCGTCCCTCACTTGAATACAGAATCTTAGACCTTCTAGCTTTCTTGTGATTTGCAGCTCATGATTCCGTTTTTAAGTATTTTTGGATTACACTATGTATTGTGGAAGATGATTTTCCATTAATACGACCAATTTCATGAAAGCTACGATTTTCCAAAAATAAATTTAGGATAGATTTTCGCAAATCTAGTGACAAATCTTGAACTCCTTCCATTTTGACCAATCGTATAAAAAAAAACACACAAAAATTAACAAAAAAAAAAAAAACCGCCGAAAATTACTCCGAAGTAATTTCAACTAAACTACTTTAAAAAGAATCGCCGATTACCGTTGAGTTCAGAAATAAACACAATAAATGAGAAATGTACGAATAATTTTTGTGCAACATTTTAGAAATTTTTTTGCTTTTCTTTCAATATTTTTAAGGCTAATATAAAAAATTACATTTTTTTCTGTAATGTCTTCTGAAAATCACTGTTTCTATGATACGTACAAAAAAACCTGCTAAAGTTACGAAAATTCCGGCAAATTAACTGTTAAACTTGATAATAGACAGTGTCCGAATAAGTTTTGTGCTGACTGTAGTTTTAGTGCAAAACTCATTCGTCGGCAGTTGAGTCAACTGAGTTGACCTTTACGAAGACGAGGAAGAAAAAGGAACAGAAAAAAAAACTCAAGATGAGCAGGACATTTTTGGCACATGCAATCGGCGTAGTATCGCTACTTCTCTTCAGTAATATTGGCATACGCGCCCAGCTGGAATTAGACCAAATCCAGACTCAACTTCCAGATCAGCTTAGCAAGTCGAACTTTAATCCGTTGAAGGAATTATTCCGTAACAAATGCATCGAGGTGGCCGGCAAAGAGGCGGGTGGACTGGCGTACGATGAGATCGAATCCGGACTTATGGTCCTCGGCGAATGTCTAAACGGCATAGCCAACTCTACGGAAATAAAGCAGGAAATCGAGGAGGCCAGCCCAAAAGGCGAGCTCGATGTGGTGTTTAAGAAGTACTGCATCAGGCGGTCCATTGCCCTGGAATGCGTCAATGAGTTCTCGTCGAAGGTCGTGTCCTGCTTGGACGAGGAGGAACGGAAGGGCCAGGATATGATTAAGCGAATCATCCAGAGCCTGCTTAACTTCGTGTGTCACAAAGACGGCGACCAGATAGCCCTCTTCATCTCCGAGAGGGGTCCCGAGTGCATTGAGTCGCAGAAGGACAATATTAAACAGTGCGTGAACAGCACGTTTTCGGAGTATCTGAACTTCTACGATCTGGAAAACAGTCGGATCAAGGCGATCCCCAAGCTAACCGTAGACCAAAAGCAGTGCGACGAAATGCTGACCCTCCAATCCTGCGTGGTCAGCCGACTGGAGCAGTGCGCGGACATTACTCCGGCTAATCTCGTCGAGTCCATGTTCAACTTTATCAGGAACCAAACAATGTGCCGCGACAACCAAAAATCTCCACTGGTCGCTGAAGCTAGCGGAAGCCGAGGGTCCCAACAAATGCCTCTAAACGTTTTTTATTATTTCTGTTTTTATTTGCTTATTTTGCGATTTGTTTTTCAAAAATCTCCTTAGCTTTAAGCTGCATAATTTGTTCTCGAAACTATCTAAACTTTCTTTAATACTTTAGCTTTCCAACCCAAAGCGATTAATCAAAAAGTAAGGCTTTTGCTAATTTTGTATCTGTGGAACCGGTGTCCATAATTCAACAGCTTTATCTTGATGCGCGTGTGAAAGTACCATTTTATTTTTTTTTAAGGGCAACTGATGCTAATCTCACTATTTAGTGGTGAGTAGGGTAAGGGTTCTGCCTAGAAGAAATACTCTACACTATGTATTAATAGTTTTACAAATGAATATACGTATCATTGTTGTAAAAATAAAGTGATAGATTTGAAAATAAAATTATTCTTGTTAATAATATTATTGAGAATTCTAAGGTAACACCAACAATAATTAAACAGCTGTTTGTCTGCAGAAAAAGAAGATACACGGAGCGATAATTAAAGTTTAAACAAGATCGGCAAGCCGAAGTTTATATACCCTTGCAGTTATTACAAAACAATGAGCTCGAAGAAGTTTGGTCGACTAAAATCGAATTTTTGAAATTTGAATAGCTTAATCATTGGCCCATTTTTGCCCACTTTTTTTTTGCAAACCTTAAGTTTTAAAAATATAGTTAGTTTAAAATATATAAAAATATTAAAAATATTTGCCTGCAAATATGACCGTGTTTGCCCATCTCCTAACAAGTAAGAATAAAAAACAAGAAAGGAAAGCTAACTTCGGGCGAAGGCGAAGTTGAAATACCCTTGCAGAATATTCTGTAAATTATATTCCCCAAAATTATTCATATGATGTATTCTTAACACTCATAAAAAGTTTGTGCAATCAAGAATATATATACTTTATAGGGTCGGAGATGTCTCCTTCACTCCGTTGCACACTTTTGACCAAAATTATAATACTCCCTGCAAGGGTATAATGAACCATATGGTTTCTTTTCGCTTTCTAACTTTACAAACACTAAAGTTATGGCATTTCCGATCTATCAGTTATATAACTGATATATGGCGGCTATAGGATATAGTCGGCCGATCCTTATGAAATTTGGTAGGTCGGATTGATTGGTCAAAAATAAAACTCATAGAAAATCCCAAATCCTAACTTTAAAAACACCCAAGTTATGGCATTTCCGATCGTTCAGTTATATGGCAGCTATATGATATAGTCGCCTGATCCGGCTTATATACTACCTGCAATAGAAAGACAACTTTTGTGAAAGTTTTAAGCAGATAGCTTTAAAACTGAGGGACTAGTTTCCGTAAAAACGGACGGACGGACAGACGGACATGGCCAGATCGACTCTCCTGGTGATGCTGATCAAGAATATATATACTTTATAGGGTCGGAAATGTCTCCTCGTTTTTATTGACGGGATCATAGATGGCCAAGATGTACCTACAGATTTAAAAGGAAAACCTGCCGCAAGCTGCTGAGAAACTGGGCATACGCGATCGATTTCGGTATTACCAGGATAACCATCCGAAGCATTCAGTAGGAATTGTGAAGGCTTGGCTTGTCATAACGAACAGATTTAAATGTGATTAACAAGAAAGGAAAGCTAACTTCGGGCGGAGCCGAAGTTGAAATACCCTTGCAGAATACTCTGTAAATTATATTCTCCAAAAATTATTCATATGATGCATTCTTAATACTCATAAAAAATCCCAACTTCCTAACTTTACAAACACCAAAGTTATGGCATTTCCAATCGTTCAGTTATATGGCAGCTATAGGATATAGTCGGCCGATCCTTATGAAATTTGATAGGTCGGATTGATTGGCCAAAAATAAAACCCATAGAAAATCCCAACTTCCTAACTTAACAAACACCAAAGTTATGGCATTTCCGATCAATCAGTTATATGGCAGCTATAGGATATAGTCGGCCGATCCCGGCCGTTCCGACTGATATACTGCGTGCAAAGGAAAGAAGGGTTTGTGCAAAGTTTCAATTCGATAGCTTTAAAACTGAGAGACTAGTTTGCGTAGAAACAGACAGACGGACAGACGGACAGACAGACGGTCAGACAGACGGACAGACGGACATGGCTATATCAACTCAGGAGGTGATCCTGATCAAGAATACATATACTTTATAGGGTCGGAGATGTCTCCTTCACTGCGTTGCACACTTTTGACCAAAATTATAATACCCTCTGCAAGGGTATAAAAATAAATCGACGACAGATTCAAAATGGAAAATGATATTTAATAAATCTATTTCTCAAAAGAAAAATTCGAGGGAATTTTATTAATTGATTTTATTGATTTATTGATGATGATAGCTATGATAGCCACATTCTATGAGTAAGTAAAAATTTTATTATATGTACCAGTGCTCAATAACAATTCTAAAAGTTAAGACTGAAGAACACACCAAAGTTATCTCGTTTCTGATCGTTCAGGTATATAGCAGCTATACGATATAGCCAGTCCCATCTTTCTAACTTAAGAAACACTAAAGCTATGGCATATCCGATCAATCAGTTATATGCCAGCTATAGGATAAAGTCGCATCGGTTGGCCGAAAATAAAACCCACAGAAAATCCCAATTTCCTAACTTTACTAACACCAAAGTTATGGAATTTGCGATCATTCAGTTATATGACATCTATGGGATATAGTCGGCCGATCCTTATGAAATTTAATAGGTCAGATTGATTGGCCAAAAATAAAACCCATAGAAAATCCCAACTTCCTAACTTAACACCAAAGTTATGGCATTTCCGATAAATCAGTTATATGGCAGCTATAGGATATAGTCGGCCGATCCTTATGAAATTTGGTAGGTCGGATTGACTAACCAAATATAAAACCCATAGAAAATCCCAGCTTCCTAACTTTACAAACACCAAAGTTATGGCATTTCCGATCAATCAGTTATATTGCAGCTATAGGATATAGTCGGCCGATCCTGGCCGTTCCGACTTATATACTGCGTGCAAAGGAAAAAAGGGTGTGTGCAAAGTTTCAATTCGATATCTTTAAAACTGAGAGACTAGTTCGCGTAGAAACAGACAGACGGACAGACGGACATGCTTATATCAACTCAGGAGGTGATCCTGATCAAGAATATATATACTTTATAGGGTCGGAGATGTCTCCTTCACTCCGTTGCACACTTTTGACCAAAATTATAATACTCCCTGCAAGGGTATAATGAACCATATGGTTTCTTTTCGCTTTCTAACTTTACAAACACTAAAGTTATGGCATTTAGTGGTTTCCACTGGAATTTTTGGCCATTCTTCGATAAGAACACTTTTCAGGTCGTTTTTGTTCGAAATCTTCCTCTTCCTTATACCGATGTCAAAATTTCTCATAAATTATTATACCCTTGCAGAGGGTATTATAATTTTGGTCAAAAGTGTGCAACGCAGTGAAGGAGACATCTCCGACCCTATAAAGTATATATATTCTTGATCAGGATCACCTCCTGAGTTGATATAGCCATGTCCGTCTGTCCGTCTGTCTGTCCGTCTGTCTGTTTCTACGCAAACTAGTCTCTCAGTTTTAAAGATATCGAACCGAAACTTTGCACACACCCTTCTTTCCTTTGCACGCAGTATATAAGTCGGAACGGCCGGGATCGGACAACTATATCCTATAGCTGCCATATAACTGATTGATCGGAAATGCTATAACTTTGGTGTGTGTTAAGTTAGGAAGTTGGGATTTCCTATGGGTATTTTATTTGGCCAGTCAATCCGACCTACCGAATTTCATAAGGATCGGCCGACTATATCCTATATCTGCCATATAACTGAACGATTGGAAATGCCAAACCTTTGGTGTTTATACCCGTTACTCGTAGAGTAAAAGGGTATATTGTATTCGTGCAAAAGTATGTAACAGGTAGAAGGATGCGTTTCCGACCCTATAAAGTATATATATTCATGTTCAGGATCACTAGCCGAGTCGATCTAGCCATGTCCGTCTGTCCGTCTGTCTGTCCGTCTGTCTGTCCGTCTGTCTGTCCGTATGAACGCTGAGATCTCGGAAACTATAAAAGCTAGAAGATTGGCATTTTGCATGCAGATTCTAGGAGTTCCTACGCAACGCAAGTTTGTTTCAAAAAGGTGCCACGCCCCCTTTAACGCCCACAATCGCTTATATACGATTTTAAAAATTTAAATATTTCGGAAAAGTAAAAATGCAGTTTTATTGTGTTTATCAATACCTATCGAAATGTAGAAGAAAATTTTCAAATCGGACCATTCGTTAAAAAGTTATGCGTGATCAAAGTTTCTATCTCCGTCTCCCTCGCACTCCCTTTACCTGAGTAACGGGTATCTGATAGTCGGGGCATCCGACTATAGCGTTCTGTCTTGTTTTAAAGTTAGGAAGTTGGGATTTTTTATGAGTGTTAAGAATGCATCATATGAATAATTTTGGAGAATATAATTTACGGAATATTCTGCAAGGGTATTTCAACTTTGGCTCCGCCCGAAGTTAGTTTTCCTTTCTTGTTTTTATGTCAAACTACAATCAAATAACAAGGGATTCCAGTAAAAAAAATAAAATAAAATTTCATGCTTTATTTAACTGGAATCACTTGTTATCAGTTATGGGTTGTTATGGTTTCTTTTTCTTTTAAAAACTGCGCCATGTGCGTATAGATTTCTTAACATGATTTTGCCAGTCTGCGGAAATGAACTTTGGGTGAACCCTAGCGAAAAGATTAAAAAATTTAATCTTTTGGCATGCGCTTCTCACTGAACATATTACGAAATTGAGGGAAAAAATCAAAAAACCCGCAAAACTCGATTGCAGGAGTCTACATGTGAGGACAAAATAACATTAATTCTATCTAGGGTGCTTCTTGTCAGAGCAAAATGTTTCTTAGGTCAAAAATGTACGAAAAACACAATAAAAGTGCAGCTATGACCTTTAAATTAGCAAATAATTATCAGTAAATTAAAAAAAACAACTGTTACATTTAAATTGTATTGTTTTTTAATTTCTTTGTACAGCGGCAGATTATCTAGTAAAGGCTCTTTCCCGCAAATACGATATTTGAATGTTAACTGCTTGTCAACAAACCCAGCTGATTGACAGTACGACCGTAGCACGCTTTAGTGTGATGAACTCTCAAATTTTTGGTCACACTAGAAAGATTAAAGTTTTTACGCTAGCGAACTCGTTTGTCGATCTGAGTACTAGGCTTTACGATAGCGTACTCGTTTGTCGATCTGAGTACTAGGCTTAAATAAAGATTTTAAATTATTCAATTCATCGTTGCCGAGGTTGCCCTTGGTATTAAAAATGATACTATTTTCTATTTAATAGCCTTACTGTTGTTTACCCTGATTTTGTTAGTTTTAATTTGCAATAGAAAGAACAGCCTTTGCCCTACATTCAAACGCATAAACTTAGCAAACGATCACACAGACCTTCGTGGTTGCGTTAAAGCCTAGTATCCAGATCGACGAAAACCGTACGCCAGTCATGAGAGAGAGCGAGAGGCAAACAGCTGGCGTTCACTTTTCGTCGGGCCTTTTTTTTCACGTCGGTCCCCTGATCGACAAAAAAAATACCAGAAAATTCCATAGCGTTGCCAGTCTGCGGAAATGAACTTTGGGTGAACCCTAGCGAAAAGATTAAAAAATTTAATCTTTTGGCTTGCGCTTCTCACTGAACATTATAAAGCCTAGTATCGAGATCGACAAACGATTATGCTAGCGTAAAAACTTTAATCTTTCCAGTGTGACCAAAGTTTCGAGAGTTCATCAGATTTAAGCGTGCTACGGTCGTACTGTCAATCAGCTGGGTTTGTTGACAAGCAGTTAAAATTCAAATATCGTATTTGCGGGAAAGAGCCTTTAAATGATATTACCAAATACCTTGGCCAGACAAGTCTGCCGCTGTACAGAGATATTAAAAATCAATACAATTTAAATTTAACAGTTGTTTTTTTTAATTTACTGATAATTATTTGCCAATCTAAAGTTCATAGCTGCACTTTTATTGTGTTTTTTCGTACATTCTGGACCTAAAAAACATTTTGCTCTGACAAGAGGCACCCCAGATAGTATTAATGTTATTTTGTCCTCACATGTAAACACCTGCAATCGACTTTTGTGAGTTTTTTGAGTTTTTCCCTCCATTTCTTATAATGTTCAGTGAGAAGCGCACGCCAAAAGATTAAATTTTTTAATCTTTTCGCTAGGGTTCACCCAAAGACAGACTGGCAACGCTATGGAATTTTCTGGTATTTTTTTCGTCGATCAGGGGACCGACGTGAAAAAAAGGCCCGACGAAAAGTGAACGCCAGCTGTTTGCCTCTCGCTCTCTCTCATGACTGGCGTTCGGTTTTCGTCGATCTGGATACTAGGCTTAAGAAATGGAGGGAAAAACTCAAAAAACTGACAAAAGTCGATTGCAGGTGTTTACATGTGAGGACAAATTAACATTAATACCATCTGGGGTGCCTCTTGTCAGAGAAAATGTTTTTTATGTCCAGAATGTACGAAAAAACACAATAAAAGTGCAGCTATGAACTAGCAAATAATTATCAGTAAATTAAAAAAAACAACTGTTAAATTTAAATTGTATTGTTTTTTAATTTCTTTGTACAGCGGCAGACTTGTCTTTCCCGCAAATACGATATTTGAATTTTAACTGCTTGTCAACAAACCCAGCTGATTGACAGTACGACCGTAGCACGCTTAAATCTGATGAACTCTCAAAATGTTGGTCACACTGGAAAGATTAAAGTTTTTACGCTAGCGTAATCGTTTGTCGATCTGGATACTAGGCTTAACTTAGCAAATTAACGAAAATTCGTATGGGTAACTCGGCTATAAATGGGGTATTATTATAGTTTTATAAAAGGATACTTAATTAAAAAATGTACTTGGCTACATTCATCCAAATACCAAGAAAAGGTCGATGATTCAAAATATTATTTCTAGGAAAATAATACGATAAATTAAAAGGCTTGATTACTGCTAATGGTGACCGCTAATGGTGTCCTTGTTCTGTTAAATAAAATTAGTTGTTTTTGTGAATTCATATGCCTTTTTTTATTGTAAAGCACAAAAAAACACGTAGCTTATTTCTAATAAATGATCGCAAGTTGCGGGCGGTAATAAATTGTGCTGCTGAACATAGCCACAGTTCCGTTGGGGGAGGAACGGACCGAAAAGTGCGTTTGTAGCTGCCCCAAAGTGATATAACAGCTCGCGATGGGTGGAATCGAAACCCCATCCATCGTGTATGTAGTATCATACACGCGGTCATACACGATGGTCTCTTTCGGTGCAACTCTGATTCGCCACTTTCGGTATAACTCGGCAGCGGCATTTCACATCGCAGAGTCCGCCATTTTAACTAAAAAATCTATAACCCTAGCTTCGTCAGCGTGCAGTGCGAATAGGGGTCAGTTGCAATTTGGATTTCAGATTGTTCGCGATTATTCGAAAGCGTCGAAGATGAGTACTTTACCTAAGGTATTTTTCGATATGACCGCCGATGGCGAGCCCCTCGGTAGGATTATAATGGAGGTAAGTTAAATAATTTTAAATGCTAAAGTACGTTTTTTTTTTGTGAACATTATTGGAAAATTTGTGCAGAAAGTGGAGATAGTCAAAAACACGTGATTTTTAAATTGCTGATTTTTCGGCCACTTAACGCTGTAATTCATGAAAATGCTTATGCCGCAAGTGCTGTGTACATACATACATTCTTTTTTTAATCTGTGCTTGACAGGGATAAATATACTGCAAAAATTGGCCTTTTAAATAGCCTCACATATACACACATGTACAAAAGAGCCTAGAATTGCTTTATTTTCCATATTTGTACTCTCATGGCTGAGTAATTGCATGACGATGCATTCTCCGGTATACTTAGAACTTTAATCGCTTGGACAACTTAAAAAAGTAATCTTTGTAGAGTGGAATTTTTTTTAATTTAATTGACGTGTCGACAAACGTTTGCGGGTGTGGTGCAATTTTTACCGGTATTTATATGTACATGGGTATTCAGCATATACATTTTTCTGGTGTATGCGTGCAGCCCATACTCACGCAGATCAATACAGATACCATAACCTCCAAGCGGTCACTCATGTATGTACAATGTACACACAGAGATATTGGGGTGTGAATGCGCGAGTTCTGTAAACCCGTTTGAAAAATTAACTCAGTATTAATTTCGTTGATGATGTAATTTTCATTTGTCTATTTAATTAATGTTTGTATTGCATCAAATTTTATTTTTAGTAGCCGAGCCAAGTCATTGCCCGAATCCTAAAGAAACCCACATGTCTAGGACTTTCCAATAGGATACTTAAATACAGTGGGCAAAAAAAAAACAAATTACTGATATTATCGAACTAAACGGGTTATATGGGTTCGCAAGAATTTTTCTTTTTAGTTAGTTTATTATGTCAAAACATACCTCCAAAAATGTAAATTACTTTTAAATACATTATTTTTGTAAGTTTACCTTATAGGTAATGTTTAAAATTTTGAAAAAACCTGTTTAAATTTCTTAAATCATTGTTTTAACATACTGATACAATTTTATTTTATTTATTTTATACTTTCCGATATATAGACTTAAAAAGTTTAATACACTAGAAATGTATATATCTTGTTAAGGTTCATATATATTGCTTAGGTACATATATGTATATATATTGTTTAGGTACATATTTGCATATATATACATTTATTTTTCATATAAGTAGTATGGATTTTGGTGGTTTTCTTAGAATTTTACATACTTTAAGTAGAACACGAAAGTTTCTAAAAAAAAACAGCAAAGTTCCGAAATATCTGACCTGAAGTATGAGGGTCTATTCTAGTTGTCATGGTAAGCTTAAAGTAGGTTTAAAACTGTAAAGTTCAATATGTTTTGTCAGTTTTAGTTTACCTACCACTATAGTTATAATTTTCCACAGGGTCAAATAGTTGATTATTTTAAATTTAAAGAGACCAACGATTTGTAATTTCCTGTTATACTAATCCAGATTTCTGTGCATTCGATTGTCCTTTCCAGCTGCGCTCCGACGTCGTGCCTAAGACCGCCGAGAACTTCCGCGCCTTGTGCACCGGCGAAAAGGGATTCGGCTACAAGGGCTCCATTTTCCACCGCGTCATCCCCAACTTCATGTGCCAGGGCGGCGACTTCACCAACCACAACGGCACTGGCGGCAAGTCCATCTACGGCAATAAGTTCCCCGACGAGAACTTCCAGCTGAAGCACACCGGCTCCGGAATCCTGTCGATGGCCAACGCTGGCGCCAACACGAACGGATCCCAGTTCTTCGTTTGCACTGTGAAGACCGCTTGGTTGGACAACAAGCACGTCGTCTTCGGCGAGGTCATCGAGGGCCTGGATGTGGTCAAGAAGATCGAATCTTACGGATCGCAGTCCGGCAAGACCTCCAAGAAGATCATGGTTGCTAACAGTGGTTCTCTTTAAGAATGCAAACAAGCAAGATTACAAGAAGAAAAATCTGTTAAGACGAAAAACCATTTGCATTTTCTCCAAACATTTTTTTTACCAATTACTGTAATATTACGAAATACAATACAACATATTTTCAATAGACATGTTTAAATATTCCCATTGTGGTTTTGGCCAGTAAATTGTATATGGGGGCCAAAATTCAATTCAAATATAGCCTCGTTATGTCAGTGAGTTTTAAAATTACATGCGAGAGAACATTGTCTAAATTTTCAATGTTGCTTTCAATCGAATAGTGAAGTTCTTAGATCAGGCTATGTATGTAAATGGTTGAAACCTGTAACTTTCACATTTCTATTGAAAAGGGACGATGAGACACATGCGCATTAATGAGGTGTTTAGCAAAATGTTTGATGTTTAATATTGGCAGACAAAACTAACGGTATATATACCAACGTTCTACGATATGTAACGGAACCGGAATTGTATTTTCGTCTTAATAAAAGTCAATAAACAGCACCCAACTACCAATCAGTGTGTTGTCATTATTTGGCTTGATAAACAAATTTATTGGAAAAATATTTCGGAGCTACTTAAGGTGGCGTAAAGCAGATTGTATTCATGTTCATAGGCATTCACATGTCGTTCGGTAATCGCCACGGTCTGTAAGAGCTTCTCGTCCAGCTGCTCTGTCGCAGTCTGCTGGCGTGTCAGGATGTCGCGGACCTTGGAGCGCTCTTCGTTCAGGTGCTGGGTGGTGGTTTGACTCCAGCCCAGCTCATAGAACTCCAACTGCTGGTTGAGCAAGTTTAGAATGTAGACCAGGCCGATGGCAAAGCCATCCTCGAACAGCGAGATCTTGGACTGGTCCTTCTTGTGGATCTTCAGCTTCTGCTTGACCCTGTAGTCAATGTAGTTCATTATGAGCGCAGGTGTGATGAGGTAGAAGGTTTTTAGGTGGTGGTTATGGGGGTTGCATAAAAATGGCTGGAAACCTTGTAAGAGAAGCTAAAACAAATATTAATGAGAAGTTGTATTTTCGACCAGGTCATATCAATCACTCACCCTAAAGTAATTTGTGCTGTCAGAATAGCATTCCTTCATGTGGCCTAAGCTCTTTTCGTACTCCTTGATGGAGCCCTCTGTGACCTCATGCACTTTGAAGCCTCCGGAACTGAAGTTACTGTCGAGCCTGGTCTTATATGAACGACTCCTAAAGTTCGCATTCTTGCTTCCTGCCTGCAGGAGGCGCACATATCCCACGGCATTGCCTAAGTTTAAAAGCAATAATTATTTGGCGAAACTTCAATAAAATCAAGTTTAAATTGTATTTTTATAATGTATGATTTAAGAAATTTTAAAACCGGGATTTGAAGTAGACAGATAGACAAGCTAACATCTGGTTCTTTTAAATCGAGTATCGGATTGGGGAGATTCTATATTTTATTTTACGTACCGACTTGGGTAATAACTTTTCTGAATAGGTCCATATAGGTCTCGCCGTTGCCAGAACAACCCAGTTTTCTGATCTTCTTGAGAAAGCTATCAGCGCGTTCATAAGGATACGATTGGTATTGCTTGCTGTGCTTGTGCTCCGAGTGAAATCGCAGCTCTTTGAGTAGTCGCGACTTTATCTGCTCGTCATGCAGAAAAGTGGAAAAGGTGTAGAATTTCTGGCGCAGGAACTGGTAAATAAAGTTGACAGTGGTGTTGATAATCCCGGTGCCGTGCGTCTGGACCGAGTTGGCCACGTGCCGTGTGCCTATGATGTCCAGGTGCTTGCTCTTGCTGTGCGTCTCCACAAACAACTGTAGGTTCATATTGTAGGCATAGGAGGAGGCAAACGTGTGGATGTTGCGCATGATCTGGAGCACGTCTATACCCTGCCGGTTAAATAAAAGAGTGGATTAGCGAGTTAATGGTACAGATTGGGAGCTTGGATGATTACCTGGTCAATTATCTGTTTGGGCAGGTGATCATCCATGGGCCGCAGCTTCAACACCTTGTAGGCCAAATGACGCATCTTTTCGTACGACTTCCAGTCGTGTGGGGCGATTGTCGTAAGGTTGTAGAACGTTGCAGTAAAATAATTCTCTAGGTGATCTAAAAGAAACGTCAGAAGTCAATGTCATTACCCGAAAGCCATCGAAAGAAATGTAGCTCTTTAAAACAAGCTCCATAAAAAACTAAATCCATAGTAGAAGAGACACAAACATTTTTAATTCTTAAAAGTGTTTTTTTTAAGTCGGTGTATAATTTTGCACAGAATAAGTCATTACCTCATTTTCGAGGTAACGCTGTAAAATATTTTTTATAAAGAATTCGTTGAAAAGTATGTAAATGTTGGATGAAAGCGTTCCCGACCCTACAAAGATTACAAGCCAAGTCGATTTACTAGGCAGATTCTAGCTATAACGCCCATAAATCGTGAAATTCCGTAGATACACGGTAGAGTAATGTTAATGTGCGGTATATAATTATTTGATAAATATTTATTAACACAGATAATTTTCTTGCGGCGCCAAGTAGCGCAATCTGTTAAGGGCGTAATTCTTAGTCTTCTTTTCAAAAATCAAAACTTTGAACAAATCGACATATGTAGCTTCATTGTTTGTTAGCAAATACGCATAAAAAAACAAAAAATATAAAATATTTAATTTTTGTAATAGCTGCAAGGGTATATAAACTTCGGCTTCCTTTCATCAATAATGTAAAGAAAAATAATTTAAAAAAAAAAAAGTTTTGGGAAGATGTATACTTAAATATATTAACAAGATAAAATAAAATACACTCGAGGTTGTATTAGATCGAACTTACTAAGCCCTTACCTCTAATAATATGGTAGTCACCGCCATTTTCGATAGACCCTGCGTTAATGCAGAGGCGATAGTCTAAAGCACTTTGCTGGAATGGTTGGTCTTGATTCTGGAACAGATGCGAAAGGGCCTCAACCCGCAGATAAAACTCTAAGTGGTTGCATAAAAACTTAATAATCAAATCGTTGGCCGACTGCTTGGGGCACCTTGATCCCCTAAATATAGCCATGGTTTTATCCAGATGATGGCTTGCTGACACAATGCTCTGCAGATGAAAGGTTGAAATAGGAGACAAATTGTTTTAAGTAGGGGCAAGTTTTACCTGTAGGGAGTACGGATTACGCTGCAGCTCGGTGTACTCCTTCAGCACCAAAGTGTTTATAAGCCAGTAATTGTATATCAGACTCGACGAGTCGGACGAGTCGAGTTGCCCCCTGATATCGCGCATAAGGTTGCTGATATTATTAGATCTTAGTATAATTGATCTGATCAGCTTCTGGTTGTCGGCAGGAAGAATACGATTATCGAGGAACTCGCCGAGTGCCAGATTTATAAAAGTCAGTCGGTTTTTGCTTGGAAAGCCTATAATAGACTTCTCAACCAGCTTCATTGTTGACAAAAAGTTCATCTTGCGCTGCAGCAATTTGAGATCGACAATTTTCTTTTTTGTGGTGTGGAGTAAGTGCAGGACCTTCTGTTTCTGCCACTGAATCAGCGAGCTGATAAAACGCACGAAATTGATTTGGTTTGACTCAAAGGTATTCTGAAGAATCTTTAGGTACTGTAGCAATCGAGAGATCACGAACCAGTCGAATTTGGTCATGGGCGTCATGAGAGCCGCGCGGCGGTTGATCAGGGAGACCGCCAAGACAACGACTTGGTTGGCATAAGACTGTCCAGTGAGAATCAGGTGAGAGAAGGTCTTTAGGTGCCCGAAGACTCCAGCATCAAACACTCTCTGCATTCTAATCGACCACAGCGAGATCTGTGTGCCCAGCTGACGGCAACTCTTCTGGTCGCTGATCTTGAATTTCTCCAGGACTGTGCTATGGATTTTCGGACCATGGGTATCTTGGGTTCGGGCTGGTGACTTCATCAGTGTTTTGGCATGTTGCGAAAGGAATGACCAAGGTGACCAGAACACACTTCGGTTGATGGACACCTGTTTATGCCTGGCCAACAAGTCGACAACACTTCTGACTAATTTCCCCTCCATCTGGATGCCAAACTCATGCACCACCGCAACGAAGGCAGTTACGCGAATTATGTGCTTGGGATCTTCGTAGTTTCTATATTCGTTGCTCTGACTCACATCAATATCAAGAAGCTGTTTCCGAATGTAGGCATTGGAATGCTGGGTGATGTAGTTGACAACGTTCAGGCTCAATTGCTTTTTTAACTCCATCAGGCTATCTAAAAGAATCTATTCAAGAAACTGCATTAAGTCGGGTGATATTCTCGTTTTGAAGTTTTCCATACCCGAAAGAAGTCGTTTGTGATGACATTCTCGATGTCAACTAGGGACACACTGAGGCCATTGAGCTCCATGCTGGTGAATCGGTCAGAGGATAGTCCACTGTTGTTGGACAACGTAACTAGCCACTTCTTGTAGAGAGACCACATGGCGGAAATCTTCGATTGGTTCGCTAGTTCATTAAAAACGACAACATGCTCCAATAATTCAGCCATAACATCAAAGACAGCCTATTGATTTAAAGGGAAGCAATTCAAATTTCCAACTCCTTTATATTTCGAACTATTTTACTTACGAATATATGGACTTCATTTACGTCCACTGGCACACAGACCGATGCGGCTATTTGCTTCCATAGATTTTGGAGTATCACAATTATGCGTTTAAGCAAAAAGAAAACCTGACAGAAGAAATCCATTGAGCTACTCATCGAAACCAAGGCTCCTTCTAAAACGGCGCCCTCAAATGATTGCAACTGTGACGAATCATCCAGCCGAAAATCGGTAAACTGAAACGCCAACTGAAATCTTTTTGCTTTCCGGGACAAGTTTCTGCACTGGTTGCATAGATTCGCCAAAGTCGTGAGAGGTTTATTCGCCACAAGCTCCGATTCCTCAAAGTTCTTATCCGAAACGATGGAGTCGTTGCTTACGAAGTTTACCTCTATTACGGGTGCCATATATATACATGATGAGGGCTCTACAAAATCAGAATTTGGCACCTCATTCCTTAACAATTTTAATTTCCCATCGTGCTCTGACATAAACGACCCGTAATCCTTCAGGATATCCTCGGCAAACATAGCTATTGCAGGAGAGGTTCAGGTCCAGTTAAACAGCAATTGTTTTCATTTGAATTCCCATACGTACACATAGAGCTTTGCTCGTCCTTCATGTTTACCAATTTAAATTATGTTATTGTTTTGATTTTCTCATGAGTAATATAGGGATGGCAGGTTTTGAGTGTGTGGCTCCTACTTCGATGTCGATATTTTTGAGGCAAATTAAGCAACAAGTCGATAACCCTAAAGCCTATTCACACAGGCGGCGTTTCTGCAACAGCGACTAAATTCCGCAAAATAGCTATTTGAGCTGTGGGGCAAAAATCCATTTTATTAGCGGGAAAACTTAATTAAATAAAAAAATTAAAAACGAATATTTCTCGTATATCCAGCCCAAAAATACTGATGCTTATCGATATTTTATTCGTCTTAGAAACGCCATCTTTTGATCCCTTTTTAAATTAATATATATTTGGTTCGTTTCTAATATAATTTGTATTTGAGCCTTAAGTTTGAGTGGCAACAACTGACTGGTTCGCTTTGAATTCACAGCGTTAATATCATCGAAATAATCATATAAAAAATCCTATTCTTAAATACCATTTTAATTTTAAACAAAATAAAGAGATATATTTTAATTGAATGTATATTAATACAAATCTCTTTATTTTGTTTGTTTATTTCTCTTCGCAATTCCTAATACGTTATCGTTTAAATACATATAAACGTGTATCATGGACATAAACAAAACAATTATTTTATTCAAATTTGAAGAAGTTTGTGGGTTATTTTAACTAATTCAAATATTGTTAATGATTTTTACGATACATCGAAGTTTAAAAACATCAATGCTGAAATTTGCTATGTTCTTACAGCTTTGATCAGAACAGCAGTTATTTATTTTTCTAGTGGTGTCTAATGTGCTGAATAATGTCCTTAATATTAATATCCAGTATCGACAGTTAAACCTTTCATTTAAATTAATTGCTATTTCGGTCAAATGTATGTGTATACGTTTCCCTTCTGTTCACGCAACGTTTTTTTTTGTTTAAATGTTGTGTATTATAAACGGCAGATTTTATAATTGGTGATCCCACAAGGTGCAACTTTTTCCCACTTATGATGAAATGTTTGTAATCGATTTCCGATGCGCTGGACGTGTGTAACGGCCCCAAACAGCGTGCGGGCGGGTGTGTATGTGTACACCATAGACTTTACTGTTTCACATTCATTTCGTTCCGTCGGCCTGTCAAATGCCGAGGAATCGCGTCGTATTCTATAAGTCATTGCAGGAATTATTTTTACCTAATACTTTTATGTATTTGCTCTACTTCCGCCAAGCCATTGCACAACTGGTTTCACAAATTTAGTTGTAAACGTGTTTATTTTTTTGTTATTATAAGGTGCGCGGCATGGAAACGTGTGAAAAAGGTTGATTACAAAATTGATCATCTATTGGAATCGTCGGTATACCGTTTCAACAATTTATTTTTTAGAAAAAACATGTAGCGACGACGCCGAGAGCTTACTCGGAGCACCCGAGGGGACATTAGACCCGGTCTCGGAGGTAATGGTGAAGGAAAGTCAAGATGCTATTCCTGACGCGACCGATTCAGTATTGGCAGCCAAGGGCAAGAGCAAGTCGCCTTCGCCCGCACCAAAGGAGGATGATGATGCTGTCGCCGCCCGCTCAAGAAGTCGCAGTCGCAGTGGCTCTAGGAGAAGTTCCCGCTCGCGAAGTGGATCGCGGAGGTCACACTCGGCAGCCAGTTCCCGTCGATCGCGCAGTCGGTCCAAGCAATCTTTGAATGATTCCCGGCGCTCCCGCAGCGGTTCCGCCCGCTCTCGCAGTGGATCCCGGCATTCTGGCGCACCTCAGGCTTCGCCCAGTGGCTCAAGGCGTTCGCGTAGTGGCTCTAGGCGTTCCCGTAGTGGCTCCAGGCGTTCCCACAGTGGCTCTAAGCGTTCCCGCAGTGGATCCAGGCGTTCCCGCAGTGGATCCAGGCGTTCCCGCAGTGGATCAAGACGCTCCCGCAGCGGATCAAAGCGGTCCCGCAGCAGATCCGGCTCTAGACGCTCCAGTAGGTCACGGAGCGGCTCTCAACGATCTCGAAGTGGCTCGGGGTCTAGAAGATCTCGCAGTGGATCTGGGTCAAGGCGTTCTCGAAGTGGCTCCAGACGCTCCCGCAGTGGCTCGCGTCGCTCCCGTAGTGGGTCGCGACGTTCCCGTAGTGGATCGGCACGCTCACATAGCGGCTCTCGGCGGTCGCGTAGTGGTTCGAGGCGATCGCGTAGTGGATCTGGTTCCAGACGATCTAGAAGCGGATCAAGACGATCTAGAAGCGGATCAAGACGATCCAGAAGTGGGTCGCGACGATCCCGCAGCGGATCTAGACGCTCCAGAAGCGGATCCAGGCGCTCTAGAAGCGGATCCAGGCGGTCTAGGAGCGGATCTAGGCGGTCTAGGAGCGGATCCAGGCGGTCTAAAAGCGGTTCCAGGCGATCTAGGAGCGGTTCTCGGCGGTCCCGCTCCCGCAGTCGATCGAAAAGCGCTGGGTCTCGAAAGGGAACTCGATCTCGATCGGGCAGTGCCACATCCAAGGATGGTGCCAGACGTAAACGATTAGTTATAAGTGATTCCGAAGGTTAGTATCGTCCGAAAGCGTTTACGATTCAGATTTTATTTTGTATTCTCCCTGTAGATGAAGCGCCAAAGGTAATCAAGAAGCGCGTTAAAATCACAGACACGGATAACGAAGACGAAGAAGATCAGAATAATGGCCTGGGCAAAGAAAAATCACAAGATAAAATAACAGAGAGTTCTGACGATGAAAACACGCCAATTTCAAATGAACCAGAGTAAGATATTTTACCAATTAGTGTTAAATATATCTCAAACTTATATGTTCTTTTATTGCAGAAACAGTAACTTTATTTCGGACTTTGATGCAATGCTTTTGAGAAAGAAGGAAGAGAAGCGAGTGCGACGTCGCAAACGAGATATAGATCTGATCAACGATAACGATGATCTGATTGATCAGCTAATCATAAGTATGAAGAACGCCTCGGATGACGACCGACAGCTGAACATGATGGGACAGCCAGCAACGAAGAAAATTTCAATGCTGAAGCAAGTGATGTCACAGCTCATTAAAAAGCACTTGCAGCTCGCCTTCTTGGAGCACAACATACTTAATGTACTTACAGATTGGCTAGCTCCCCTGCCCAACAAAAGCCTGCCATGTCTTCAGATACGCGAGAGTATTCTTCGACTTTTGTCAGATGTAAGTGTTTATTCTAAAGTTGAACCGCGGTCCGCACAATTGCAAATTATTTTCAACAGAAAAATCGTAAATTTTCTTAGTTTTTTGTATTTATTATTTGGGCTTATTGAGCAAACCTTTAAACCTAATATTACAGAAGATTAAGGTTTTTTTGCAATTGGTTTTAGGCACCTAAAGTAATTGTTGTAACGGACATTTTAGTTCTTTAAATAACAAACAAAGTGACGATCACTTTCTGCCCCAAACTTTTATACCCTTGCAGAGGGTACTATAATTTTGGTCAAAAGTGTGCAACGCAGTGAAGGAGACATCTCCGACCCTATAAAGTATATATATTCTTGATCAGGATCACCTCCTGAGTTGATATAAGCATGTCCGTCTGTCTGTCCGTCTGTCTGTTTCTACGCAAACTAGTTTTTCAGTTTTAAAGATATCGAATTGAAACTTTGCACACACCCTTTCCCTTTCCTTTGCACGCAGTATATAAGTCGGAACGGCCGGGATCGGCCGACTATATCCCATAGCTGCCATATAACTGATTGATCGGAAATGCCATAACTTTGGTGTTTGTTAAGTTAGGAAGTTGGGATTTTCTATGGGTTTCAATCAATCCGACCTACTAAATTCCGTAAGGATCGGCTATATCCTATAGCTGCCATATTGTATTCCCTTTCTTGTTTAAAGTAAAATTGCCACCTATAAATAATAATATCTCTATTGTTTTTTCTTTAGTTTCCAACTATTGAAAAGGGACTTCTGAAGCAGTCGGGCATTGGTAAGGCTGTAATGTACTTGTACAAACATCCCCAGGAGACAAAGACGAATCGCGACCGAGCAGGTCGTCTAATTTCCGAGTGGGCCCGCCCGATATTTAACCTGAGCTGCAACTTCTCGGCGATGAGCAAAGAGGAGCGCCAGGAACGTGATTTGGCGCAGATGTCGCGCAATCGCCACAAAAGTCCGGACCCACAACCATCCTCCACCAGCAAGTCCCGCTCATTGAATCAGACCTTCTCCAGTGAAGACAAGCTGCTTCGCCCTGGAGATCCCGGTTGGGTGGCCCGCGCCCGTGTTCCCATGCCCTCCAACAAGGACTACGTCATCCGCCCTAAATCAACCGTAGAGGGCGAAATCTCCACGGTGAGTGGCTCACCAGTTATATCTTTTGCAGCAATTGTTATCATCAATTTTGTTTGTATTTTCAGTCAACAAAGCGTAAGCCGAACCGCTACGAAAAGCATATGAAACGATTTCTGGACTCAAAGCGGCTGAAGGAAAGTCGCAGGGCAGTCGAAATATCTATAGAGGGCCGCAAGATGGCACTGTAAGCAGCATTCTAGCTAACTTTAACTAAAATAAAATCCAAACCATAGAACAAAATTTAAAAATATATTTTTGAATATAATAACACTCAAAAGCCTTTTAAATTAAATCGTTTGAGTAAGGTACCAAAGTCAAAAAGAAAGAGAAGGAGGCACTGGGGAGATATAGGGTATGGTCTCTTCGAATTCCAAAACTGCAATCTTATTAAGAAGAAACTAAACGGTTTTTGCTATTAAGTTGCTTGCAAGTTGAGTCTCCTTAGTCTCAAGCAGTTGAAAACCTTATTTCGCGAGTAGCACCCGATGCCGATATCATCAACACGGTAATTAGAATCATATATTTTGGCATCGTTACGTAACATTTTAAAAAAGCAGATTTGGGTGAACATTTTTATACAAGCTATACAATCTAAAAAAAAACCTTTTCAATATTCGTTATAGTCCCTTTCGATTGGGACGGAAATTCTTTTTGGTAATCATTGCGTTTTGCATCCGGTCTGATGCAAGTGCACAACTTGAAGGCCATTCTGGACGAGTACGTGGGTGACCTCAACAACGGCATGGTCAATGATAATGTCAAGGAGAGCAGAAGGGAGATGCCATGATCGACGTGCAGAAGTCCGTCAACTGGACAACGGCCCTGTCACGGAGGAGATCACATCGCTGGAGCGCCACCCGACATCACAGTTCCATCAGTTCTGGAAGGACCTTACCGCGCTTAAACACCTGTGTATCTTCGATTATTTGCCCATTCCTTGGTTGGAATTTTGATCGGCAATGATAGAGTTAAGTTCTGAGCAACCTGAGACTACTGTTCCAGGTGGATAAAAGTATAAAGGATTTAAGGATAAATTTAATAGCTGGTATTGGTTAAAGTCTTAAAATCTGGCTTTGTCAGTGGCAGATCTACCTTTTTAATCAATTGGCTGCATTATCTTGAAACTTGCAGACCCGGGAGCTCTTTGAAGGAGCTCCTCCATGACAAAACCAGCTGCTCATCTCGTCCGGGGTCCAGTCCGTGGGTCTGAAGTGGCGCCGTCACGATGACTGTGCGCTAGACATTATAACGCAAAGCTTTTGGTTTATGTTTTGGGTATAAAGACTTTTTATGTACCCACTGTTTAGTTTCCAAAGTGTCTTGGTACATTTAAAAAAAAAATTGGTTCTAATAAAAACTCAAATAAGACTCACTGATGTAAAAACCGTATGGGAAAATAAGTTATTACCACTTAAAAAATATATATATTTTAATACATTTTTAGATATAATTAACGATTGCTTTGCAAATGTCTGTAAATACCTTTAAAAACATCCCCAAGCAAAATGCCAAGAAATGAAATCATTGTAAAATACACATATTTTATTTTAAGATACATACGTAAAGTAATTATTTTATACCAACTTTTTAATACGGGCTTACAACCAATCCAAATTCTCATTAAGTGTCTGCAACATATACCGATTTTATAATCAAATATGTACTTAAAAATGGTGGACTCTTGGAGGAAATAAAAAATTAATAAACGGATATATTCACTAGATGGCCCAGAATCAAGATACTTATTTAGGGCGACGGTCCTTCTTTTTTTAGGACAGCTCTAACCAAACTATGCTGACTATCACGATAAACTATTGAGGCTAAAGATAAAGTTTCGATTTTGGCGGAACATATGCGAATTTGATTTACCATTATTGGGCGTAGAATCTGACGTGGTGCATTTCGCCTTGGCATATGACAAGTAGCACCTTTTGGGCATAAGAGTGCTTCTTTTTTGAACTTGGTAGAAGAAGGGAAGGCTTCTTCTTTGGATTCGCTCAGAGGTATTTCCCACTTTCGCTGTGGATCTTTTCGACTCTCCTTGGTCATGGAATGGTTGCTCATGTCGTGTAATCCAATGCTTCCTTCTTTTCGACCACCTGGGGCATGTTCATTAAAAAAATCCATTAGACCCATTAAAAAAGAACACAGACTTTAAAGATACTTTTCTATGAATCTACTATATATACCATTATAGGTTATCAAACTAATTGGATTGACAATCACTCCAACGTCTTGAAAATTTCACTCAAAGCAATCCTAGGTACACTTAATTATCACACAAATTATTCAATTTTTCATAATACAAGTCCAGAGTAATGAAAAAAAATTAAAATAATTAAAGCTTTTTAAGATTACTTAGTGAGTTTAAATGTATTTTCTTTTTAAACTAGAAACTTATGGTGACCGCGACATCAATGTTATAAAAATAAAATGTATTTAAGCTGCCTTGACTTCAAGTTAATTCCCTAATTAAAACAAACAAGCGAAAACTAAAGCTAAACCGGGGTTTCGTTTGGTGGAATTGGTAGTTAATTGATTAAAGAATTAATTTTTATAGGAGTCTTGAGATACCACACGGTACTCACTTGATAAAAAGCTAATAGATGTACAAATTTGGTAGGTTTTTAAAAAAATCGTATAAAATCAAGGTCATTAAATTATTTACTTGTAACGTTAATAGTTTCTGAAAGCTTCATAATGCTGCTCAATTTTTGTTCAGTTTATCTCTTTTTGCGGAGCCAAACAATTCAATTGTATTGGGATGCAATTAAAAAATTAAAGTTTTGATAATATCAAAAAACATTTTATTAGAAAAATTGTATTAACCCACTATGTTATTTCAAACAATAAACTTTTTCTGTTGAAATAAGCTAGTTGCTTATCTTACTTAGCGTAGCTCATTTAAAATAATTCACAGAAGAATGTGTATCACGGTAAATGATAAATATTTTCGTTATGTTTAACCTTCTGGAGCGTTTAGTCAAATAAATTTCTAGAGATTTAAAGTAAGCTTGGCAACATTATAAATATGATTTACCAGTTTTCAGTTTTTACAAGACAGTCGGATTATTCTTTCATAATAATGGTAAATAACTTTCTTCGGAAATTTTATGAGAAATAAAAAAGACAGAGTATTTAAAAAATCCGCTTTTATCACTAGTTTTAACGCTTTCATTACATTGGTATGAATGCATTAATGCTTATATATATATTTGTACATTTACAAATATTGTTTAATTGCGTATAGTAATACGTAGTGAGCTTAAAAAGCTTAGTTAACAATTTATTATTTTCTTGTCTATTTTTGTCCAAGTTAAATACATAAGTGCACAACAAACACATAAATACTCGTATAGTAGCTAACAGTATAAAAAGCATTATTAATAAAAGTCAAATTAAGGGCATCTTGGCAGAGTTTGGTCGACTGCCACCCAGTAGGAAATTGGTTGCTTGGCAAGAACTTTCCACGACGGATTTGGATTATCGTCAAAAAGTAAACACTTTTTGAGGAAGACAATCGTTTTTTCCACTTGGGTATGAGTACCAAATAGTTACACAACTTTTCCGGTATCACGAAAATTAAATAAAAAGACTTTTTTTAAGAATTTAACAACTTCAGCTTATCGAAACAGATATGTAAATTCATAAATAGATTTTATTATTAAATTGAAAATAGTAATTATTAAATGAAAGCTGCCCAATATGATTTAATATTTTTTATCAGTGTATAAACATAATTTTAATGCTTACATTAATAAAAAATAATTATTTGAAAACATAATGTTCTTATATTATTACTTTTCTTTAGAATTAAAATAAATCAATGGCAATCAGTAGGGTAATGGGAACGCATTTATTTAGTAACTTAGGCAAGGCCAAAAGTAAAGAGTCAAGAGTAGGTAAATATGTAACCAGGGTACAGGTACAAACATCTAAACTTCTCAATGTGTACACACATACCGGCGTGGGCGTGGCAGCTGTAGCATTTGGTTCGGCATCGTCCAATTGTCCAGCGGGATGGCATTATTATCGCACGGCCGTGTGTGCAGGCCCACAATCTCTTCGGAAATCTCCACCAACACCCATCAACATCCGCAACACCCCACAAACACCCCACAAACACTAGGGTAGGGTTCACCTCTGCGTTATCGCCCAATATTAAACCGGTTGCGCGGCCGTCCAATTGTTCAAACGCATATACGCCGTGCCAAGTGGCAGTCGACAGCTCCAACTCCACTCCTCAGGAACTCCAACAGATTCTCAACCGAGCACAGAAGTAAATAAACAAAAATGTCGCAGCTGAAGAATGAGAAAGTGGGCATCGTGGGCAGGTAAGAGGAGGAAACTCGATTCCGGATCCCATCCCGCTCACCTCCATTCCCATTTCAGCGGGCTCATCGGCCGCTCCTGGGCCATGTTGTTCGCCTCGGTGGGCTATCAGGTGGTGCTGTTCGACATCCTGCCCGAGCAGGTGTCCACCGCCCTGACCGCCACCCAGAAGGAGCTGGAGGACCTCGAGGCCAAGGGCTTGCTGCGTGGCAAGCTGACCGCCGCCCAGCAGTTCGCCTGCATCTCGGGCACCAACGACATCAAGGAGCTAGTCAAGGGCGCCGTCTTCATCCAGGAGTGCATCCCCGAGCGCCTCGACCTGAAGAAAGCCCTGTACAAGCAGCTAGATGCGGTCGTTGGACCCAACACAATCCTGTCCAGCTCCACCAGCACTTTTTTGCCCTCCCTCTTCAGCGCGGACCTGAAAAACAAGGCCAACGTGAGTACAGGTCTTATGATTGGTTCGGAAACCACCATTTATCGGCTTCTTGGTGTTATTAACGTAATGTCGCGGTTAAATTTAGATAAGTTCTTATTCAATCATAAGTATCATATCATAATAATGGGCATTGTTAAGTTAGAATCTGAGTGTTTTTGAATTTGATCTTAAAATATCAGTATTTGTAAAGCAGAAGTAACATACAAGCAGTCCGTGCACACTAATGGATTTAAAGTTTATTGCTATTTCGATTTTGACTTAAAGCTCAACCGTCCTCGTCCCCGATTCCAATTGCCATGTACTAGTATCTGTGAATCGAACTTATGTATTATTTTTGGTGAGAACGAATGACTCAAACTGCGCTTGATTTCGTGAACAGGTTTTGGTCTCGCATCCCGTCAACCCACCGTACTACGTGCCGCTGGTCGAGATCGTGCCAGCTCCCTGGACCAAACCGGAATGGGTGAAGAAGACCCGTGCCATCATGGAGGAGATCGGACAGAAACCAGTTACGTTGACGCGCGAGATCGAGGGATTTGCTCTCAACCGCATCCAATATGCCATCCTCAACGAGACGTGGCGCCTGGTCGAGGCCGGCATTCTGAACGTGAAGGACATCGACAGCGTGATGAGCAACGGGCTGGGACCCCGCTACGCCTTCCTGGGCCCGCTGGAGACGGCCCATCTGAACGCCGAGGGCATGGCCAACTACTTCGAGCGGTACTCGAAGACCATCTACGCGGTCAGTGAGACGATGGGACCAACCCCGAAAATGGAGGGTCCCGTCGCCGTCGAGGTGGCCAAACAGCTGGGCGAGATGGTGCCGCTGGATCAGCTGGCCGCCCGCCGCAACTACCGCGACAACTGCCTCACCCAGTTAAGCATTCTCAAGAGCAAGCTCAACAAGTAGCTCATTATTTTCGCTTTTTTTTTTTAATATGCCACATCTGTTAAATATACGAAAATTGTTAAACTGATAAACTCTTTTTATTGAATTCTTCTTCCATTACGTTATGGACAGTTTAATTAAGAAGATTTGGCAGAGGTTGGGCTTTACAAGCCCTATTCTTTGTGGCGCATTGGAGGTATTATTTTCAACAAGAAGCTCATTTATCTTTGTTTTCTCGTTATATGCATACGTCACACTTGTTGATAAGAATCTGAAATGTGATTTAACTTATAGTTTAATTTTTATTAAACTCGAATTCAGTGAGAGTGAACAGTTAAACAAAAAAATTGCTTTACAAGTGACTAATTTATGAGGTTAGCCAATCCTAAGAGCAAGCTCATGTAACTAATGCAATTAAAATGTTGACGTTTAAACATAAAAACATTTCAAAAGTATGGTTTAACCGTACGTTATTTACTTTACACTGCAAAAGAAAACATTACCTAGAAACAGATAGGTAAATTCTTAAATAGATTTTATTATTAAATTTAAAATAGTAATTATTAAATAAAATGCCACAGCTACCCGATATGATTTTATTATTGATTAGTGTATAAACATAATTTTATTGCTTACATTAATAAAAAATAAGTATTTATAAGTATTACTTTTCTTTAGACTTTAAATAAATCAATGGCAATCAATAGGGTAATGGGAACACATTTATTTAACTTAACTTTAACTTAGGTAAGGTAAAAAGTAAAGAGTCGAGAGTAGGTAAATATGTAACCATCGTCCAATTGGCATTGTTATCGCACGGCCGTGTGTGCAGGCCCACTATCTCCCCGGAAATCTCCACCAAGACCCATCAACAGCCGCAACACCCCACAAACACTTGAGTAGGGTCCACCTCTGCCATTATCGCCCAATGCGCGGCTGTCCAATTGTTCAAACGCATATAAGCCGCGCCAAGTTGCAGTCGACAGCTCCAACTGCACTTCTCAGGAACTCCAACAGATACTCAACCAAGCACAGAAGTAAATAAAGAATGAGAAAGTGGGCATCGTGGGCAGGTAAGAGGAGGAAACTCGATTCCGGATCCCATCCTGCTCACCTCCATTCCCATTTCAGCGGGCTCATCGGCCGCTCCTGGGCCATGTTGTTCGCCTCGGTGGGCTATCAGGTGGTGCTGTTCGACATCCTGCCCGAGCAGGTGTCCACCGCCCTGACCGCCACCCAGAAGGAGCTGGAGGACCTCGAGGCCAAGGGCTTGCTGCGTGGCAAGCTGACCGCCGCCCAGCAGTTCGCCTGCATCTCGGGCACCAACGACATCAAGGAGCTGGTCAAAGGCGCCGTCTTCATCCAGGAGTGCATCCCCGAGCGCCTCGACCTGAAGAAAGCCCTGTACAAGCAGCTGGATGCGGTCGTTGGACCCAACACAATCCTGTCCAGCTCCACCAGCTCTTTTCTGCCCTCCCTCTTCAGCGCGGACCTAAAAAACAAGGCCAACGTGAGTACAGGTCTTATGATTGGTTCGGAAACCACCATTTAACGGCTTCTTGGTGTTATTAACGTAATGTCGCGGTTAAATTTAGATAAGTTCTTATTCAATCATAAGTATCATATCATAATAATGGGCATTGTTAAGTTAGAATCTGAGTGTTTTTGAATTTGATCTTAAAATATCAGTATTTGTAAAGCAGAAGTAACATACAAGCAGTCCGTGCACACTAATGGATTCAAAGATTGTTGCTATTTCGATCGTGACTTAAAGCTCAACCGTCCTCGTTCCCGATTCCAATTGCCATGTACTAGTGAATCGAACTCATGTATTATTTTTGGTGAGAACGAATGACTCAAACTGCGCTTGATTTCGTGAACAGGTTTTGGTCTCGCATCCCGTCAACCCACCGTACTACGTGCCGCTGGTCGAGATCGTGCCAGCTCCCTGGACCAAACCGGAATGGGTGAAGAAGACCCGTGCCATCATGGTCCTCCATCGGACAGAAAACAGTTACGTTGACGCGCGAGATCGAGGGATTTGCCCTCAACCGCATCCAAATTGCCATCCTTAACGAGACGTGGCACTTGGTCGAGGCCGGCATCCTGAACGTGAAGGACGTCGACAGCGTGATGAGCAACGGGCTGGGACCCCGCTACGCCTTCCTGGGTCCGCTGGAGACGGCCCATCTGAACGCCGAGGGCATGGCCAACTACTTCGAGCGGTACTCGAAGACCATCTACGCGGTCAGTGAGACGATGGGACCAACCCCGAAAATGGAGGGTCC
Source organism: Drosophila kurseongensis (assembly GCA_018153305.1). NCBI lineage: Eukaryota > Metazoa > Arthropoda > Insecta > Diptera > Drosophilidae > Drosophila > Drosophila kurseongensis. The sequence goes on along the minus strand of JAECXX010000108.1, from coordinate 2,386,456 downwards.
CGTCGCCGTCGATGTGGCCAAACAGCTGGGCGAGATGGTGCCGCTGGATCAGCTGGCCGCCCGCCGCAACTACCGTGACAACTGCCTCACCCAGTTATGCATTCTCAAGAGCAAGCTCAACAAGTAGCTCATTATTTTCGCTTTTTTTTTTTAATATGCCTTAATGTTAAATATACGGAAATTGTTGAACTGATAATCTCTTTTTATTTAATTCTTCTTCAGTGGGCATTCAAAACCATAACGTTATGGAAAGTTTAATTAAAAAGATTTAGCAGAGGTTGGGCTTTACAAGTCCTATTTTTTGTGGCTCATTGGAGGTATTATTTTTAACCAAAAGTTCATATATCTTAGTTTTTTCTAAAATGTGTTGTTGAATCTAAAATGTGATTTAATATTATATTAAGTATCTTTTTATTAAACTCGAATTCAGTGAGTCAAAGTGAACAGATTAAAAAAAATAGTTTTGCAAGTGACTAATTATGAGGATAGCCATTGTCTAAGAGAAAGCTCATGTAACTAATGCAATCGTTAGAATGTTGGCATTTAAACATAAAAACAATTTAAAAGTATGGATATACTGAATATCCGGTCGGAAATGAACATTTTCGGTTCAGCCATCCTTATTCAGTTTACACTGCAAAAGAAAACATTGCATTGTCTACTTGAGCACACTCTTGGAAATGCCTACCTAGTCAGATTGCGCACAGAGTACATAACAGTTTGCTTTATCTTGAGACGTTAAACAAAAATAAGTAAAACAAAAATATAGGGAGATAGGCAAGCCGTTTTCACACTGTTGGTTTATCTTCAAGGTTAAAAACTTGACCTCATAACTTGACATCACATTTGATTCACTTTCAGGTGACATTGCGCCACCAACACGGGACAAGTAAGTGCTACCTATCTTGCTTTCTACGCAATGCACTCTATCCGGAACCGGTTTTCTTGGAGAAGCTCGGGCCCCTAAAACTTGGCGTCGAGTAGGAGGCATTAGACAGGGATGATCCTGCGGCCATGCCCAAAGGCTTAAGGGATTTGCGCTGCTGACAGCGCATTTGCGGTAGTGGCGTGCTAGTGCAGGATATCTTTTGGGCGGGTTTGGTCCTCGAAGATATAGGCGTCTCTAGGACACGTGGGTGGACGGGATTGAGGTAGGTGGACTCGTTCGTCGTGGTCACTTTCATAATCGGAACCACCGGCTTAATAGGTTTCGTCGCCTTCACGGTTCCATTGGATTTTGCCACGGATTCCGTAATTGATGGGGTTTTCAAGCGGCTGCTCAGAAGGGTGCGTCTGCTTTCGTAGGTCTTTGTGGACGGATTACTAGGCGTGGAAAAGGAGTTGCTCCTCTTTCGAAACGAAGCTGCTCCATTTATTGGGCCTACAGTGGCTGTGCTTTTGGCTTCCCTGGGCGGTGGGAGATTTTCCACTTGGCGATCGGATCTCAGGACTTCCCTGGGTAGCTTGGACTTGTCCTGAATGGACAATGAAGACGATCGTCGGCGCATTGAGCCTGCATCGTTGGAATCTTTTAGGGGCATTGGATTCGGCTTCGCAACGCAGCTGGAGGAGAATGCATGCTGACTGCCATAGCTGCTGGGATTTACCAACAATATGACTGTCCTGGGATCAACGCCATGTGGTTCGTGATCGCCTATCGCAGTCTTTGAGAGTTTGTGCCGTTCCAGCAGCTCATTGATCTGCAGAGCGAGTCGTTCGTCGACCAACTCTGTCATATAAGGCTCGTTTCTGGTCACGGGTGAGAAAGGTATCAACGGTGGAACTGGGTTCAAGTCGTTTTCAAATGGGTCCAGACGGGAGTCGGCGTCAAAGGTGGCTGCAGAGCAGACCATGACATCGGGAAAGTTTTGATCGTTGCTGCTAGGCGTCACTGATTGGCACCCGATCTCCTCCTCCGGTAGCTGCATAGTTTCAAAAGAACGCCTTGTCCTTGTACCCTTTAAATATATAATAAAAACAGCATTACTAGATTTTAAATTGTTTAGAAGGCGTACGTATTCCATTTTATAGGGCTACGAAACAGTGATTCTCACGACTAGCCGAAGAACATTTTAGTCTTACTTGAAGTTCGAGATCGAAAGTTCCCTGCCGGGTGTATGAGTAAGGCGACTGTAATCCTGGATCGGCTTTTCGGGCCTCTACACAAGAGTCGCTGGGACCGAAGATGACTGCAGAAATTGATTCAATTGCCGTGTCAAACAGATGCCACTTGGTCCTCCCAACGTGTTCATGAGCTAACATTTTCAGCTGTTTTAGGAGTTGGCTCAAATCTTTTGTGGTTGATTGATCAACTTCTGGTTCAGAACTTTTCTGGCTTTTCGCATCAATTTCAGTAACTGGTGGTTTTTCTTCGGCACTTGATTTGAGTTCCTCATTATTTAAGGCGTCTAGAATCGGTATACGTAGCATTTTGAGGTCTTCCTCGAAACTGATGCTGGAGGATAGGACGTCGTCGTCTTTAATAAGCTTCAGCGGCGACTCTGCCGCCAGCATCTGCAGATTGTCGTTTAGAATTGCCTTCTCGAACTCCGCTTTGGACCGATTGTGAGGCGGCGTGTTGGCCACGGATCTTGAGGCATTTAGTTTTAGCAGCTGCTTTTGGAACGAGCTGTTAGAGCGCCGTTTCTGGGAGTTTTCTCCGGACGTCGCATCCGTCTGCATGCAAACCGGGGGGCTCTCGTTATTGAGGTCCGGATAGTGTTTTTCGGCGCTTGACACCTTTTCCGTGATCTGTGTCTTTAAAGTCATACCCTGAAACATAAATCAGTAAGTACATACAGAGATAGGTAATATGTATACATTACAAGCCCGGTGGCCTTACCGGACCCTGTCTTGAAGGTTAAAGTTCAGCGATCAGGGGAGTGAGGAGGGAACCTTTCACTACCGACCGCTCTTAATGCCCGTGTAAAAGCCAATGACTCTTTCGAAAATAAGTTGGTTTCGCAAATGCCAACGACGTTGCTAATCCAACCTAACCTTACCTTAATGCAAGCCTCCTTCTCCATCAGATCGAAGGGGTCGTAGGGACCTTGGAATTTCGAGGCGATCACCACGTCGTCCGACTCCTCGAACGCCTCCTTGTTGGGCTCATCCCATTCAGTCAAGTCAATAAGATTTCGCACCTCACACATGTTCGCGCGAGCCAAATCCTAAGAAATTGGCATCAAATGAATAAAATATACTTCGAAACAACGCCGTGTTTGGCGCTACCATTGATGAGATAGTGGTAGTGCATCAAAAGTATCGATATAGGTTACCTGAGGATTCGCGATTAATTATAGTGGATTCACACCTACGACGGCCTACAGTCGTGCCCAATTCCACGATTTTTTTTTTATTAATTTAAGAAAACAAAAGTAATAGCCTGGAATTTTTAAGAAGGGAAAGAACCCCTAATGATACTATATTTTTAAAGAAAATTGGAAGTAACAGTTTAATTGAGAACCTTCTGTATAAATCTAAAAATAATGTGTTCGCGGCGTTTACTGTATCTCAGCCAAAAAATATTGGACTAAATATAATTAAATATAATAAGCTTCCTGTCTCATAATTTCATATTTAATATGTTTTTTGGGTTTCGAAAGTATAAAGTTCTGTTTTTTACAATACTGGAGCGCTCATTTTACGCAACTAATTTTACGCCAAAAAACTTATGTTTTTTTTGGTAATGGTCTTTTTTTAGATAATGCCACAAAAACAAAAAAATGTGTATTTTGATGTTTCTTCCAAGAAGTTTTTTTTATCGCCAAATGGGGAATTTGTGGCCTGTCTCACATTAATTCTGCAAATTTGGAAATTTTCGGAGGACGGACTTCTTTGGGATCTTGTCATATCTTACAACTTGCTTATATTTAAAGAGATAATGATCTTATATTTGTGCTTTATTCAAGAAAGCAGATAAATCTTGAATAAGTTTCGAGCTTATTCGGGAACTAACTACTACTCTTATGGGTCACTGTAAATTCCGTTTTCACTTAATAGCCAATTCCCACATAGAACCATCTCTTTTTCATTTGCGGGAAGGTCCATCAAGTTTTGAATGTTAGATTAATGTTACTAATCGCATGTTTCTAGGTGATATTTAGCCAAAGGGTTTTCCGTCATACTTTAAAATCGCAAAAACTCTTGCTTTTATTTATCCACTATTTAATATCCATCAAAAACAGCCGACAACAGTTAACAGAATTTTTGAAGCTGGTCTTGTAACTTTTTTTAACTATTAATAAAATAATTTTGTTGCTTTTATTTTAATAAATCCTTTAAGATAATGGTTAAAAGCTTATCTTAAATTTTAAACAATAGCATTCTGTGTACAAATTTCTGGCCGGGGGAAACGCTAACCTCCCAAACCCCTACTTACCTTCCCACTACGCCTCTGGTACACACAATTAAAGATGGCTGACAAGAAAATTCAATCTTTTCGAGCTAAGATTTTAGTGTTTTGTACATACATAAATTATACCTAAGTCCCTGACTTTTCCATATCATTTTGCCTCGCAAAATGTTCCCTTTTTGTCCACCATCTGAAAATTAACGTTCACTACGCACTTTTCTTGGCGTTTTCAAGCCGATGTTTTTTCCGAGCAGCCCTTAATGAAAGATAAAGCCTAGTACGCAGATCGATGAAATCTGATCGTAAGCTATGAGACAGTGCGAGAGGTAAACAGCAGACGAACGCTTTTCGTCAGGCTCTTTTTCACCCCGGTACTCAGATCGACGAAAAAATACCAGTAAATTGCATAGCGTTGCCTTTTTGCTGACATGAACTTTGGGTGAACGTTTGTCAGGCCCTAGCGAAAAGATTAAAAATTGTAATCTTTTGGGGTACTTTGTTGTCAGAGCTAAGTGCTTCGAAGATCAATAGACGAAAAACCCCAACAAAAAACACGGAAAAATCGCCTGCAAGAACTTAGGGCAGCTATTAAATTATCTATCTCAAAATTACCAAATAATAATAAGTAATTAAAAGAAAAAATTATTAAATTTAAATTATATTGTTTTCTAATTTCTATATATAGCCAAAGTAGTTAAGAATGCCCTTTAAGGGCTTTTTCCCGCAAATAAGAATTTTGTATTTTAATTGCTTGTAAACAAGCCCAGCACAATTAATGTTGATGAACTCTCAAAAATGCTGTCACCCTGGGAAGATTAAAGTTTTTCCGCTGGCAAACTCGGTTTTTCGATCTGAGTACTAGGCCAGCCCTCTAGGCAATTTGAATAAAGATTGGTTGTAAGATTAATATCTAAATTTATTAATTAAATTATTGAAGGTAGTTTCTAAGAGCTGCTCACGACATTGTTGGCACTTGGAGGGATTTAGTGTTCCAAATCTGTCAAAGTTCCAGACGTTCCAATGGGGTGTTGCCCGAACGATGGAAAAGCAATCTGCAAAGACTGGTTTAACCGTATATAACGTGGTTGCCTATTTTTCTTTTAGAAATTTGGAAAGAAACGCAAAAAGCTGACCTGTTTTAACCAGAGCCAAATATAAATTATTTGATACTTTTTTTAAGGGATTTATTTAAATTTACAATTGTTTCCATATATCCACATATATATTTCTAACAAAATTGTATAATTTCGTGTTCTATATAAACGCACAGATTAATATTTCGCTATTATGGTGCTAACACATATGCAATAAATATTTTTAGTAATAATATGTACATATTGATACAACAGAGGAGTCTTAAATTAATTGGGAAAAGCTCTTAGGAATTTGCAGAAGTCGTCGCTTCGCCCTTCATCTGGGATTCTGAAGGAACGGTAGCGTACTCGTGGACATTTGTTGTGACGGTCGTGTAGCATGATCCACATAGCCTAACTGGATTAAAAAGCTTTTCGTTTGGCAAAGGCGCCCAAAATTCCGAGCAGTCAGCACAAAAAATTTCTCCACATGATCTGCAAATGTATTAAATAAATAATGTATGTTAGCTTTATTAGTTATTAAAAATAGTAAAAAATAATTAAATTGTATTTCTTAAGGCATTGCATATTGTATAATTAACTGAATGGAACTGTTTGTTGAAATACTAAGTGCATGCTAACCACGCCCTTAGATGCATTTTCAAGATAAGCTTTGATTATATCTTTCTACACTTCAGTTAAAATTATAGCATTTTCATATATGCATATCGTTTTTGTTTTAGTTTATCCCCATAATAAATTTTCCAACTTAGCCTATTAAAAAATCAATTTTCGTTCCATCTTGAAGGGTTGGTCATGATAATCATCAGTAAATATGTCGGTGCCCATTTATCGGTTTTATGAATTTTTGAAGTAAAGAACTTAAAAAATTTAAATCAGATTTTCTATTACAAAGCCATCCCCGACCAACAATTCGGACGAATTAAAATAAACATAATCCAATTGTATCTGTTTATTTAGCATAAAAAGTGGAAAATAATAAAATTTTGCGAAAATATAGCGTCCGAATTCCATCAACTCCATACAGTAGCAGTCATTCAAAAAAACTTTATTTTTTGTATAAAAAAACGTTTGAAAAACGTTCAATACTGAGACCGAGTTACTGTGAAAAGTTTTAAGTTAGTATTGCTAGTACTAATCAATAAGAAGAGCAAAAATCGAACAACGAAGTTGATTTCACGATAAGTTTTTTTAAACTAGAAATTGAAATGTTGATCTCCAAAATTTGTGGTGTTTGTGACCGCGGAAGTGCAGAAAATATGATGTATTATTCTTTACAAAAAATATATACCACCTGAATCAATTACTTGATATATAAAATTCTTTAAAAAAAACAACTCTAAATCTGCTGGACATTAGTATTTTAAATCATACCTGCCCATTTTCATATGTTTAGGAATTGTGTCAGTATGTGTGACTCAATAGATCAGGGACAAGTCCCGGGGGCCAAAAACGGGAGGTATGATTTGAATTGAAATAAATTCAAAATAATGGTTATTTGCTATATATATATTCTTGATTAGCATAGTTGTTAGTATAGTCATGTGTAGAAGTACATTAACTAAAATACGTATAAAACCTCAGGCCATCAAGAGTTAAGGCTAGAATTACAAAATAATCAATAAAGTAAGATAGTTTATTAATTTACTGACTATACGGGCTATGGTTTTAAAGTAGCTATAAAATAATATTTAACTCAAGTTAAAAATTAAACGAATGTTCAAAATCTTTAGAGTAAAACAGTAAGGTTTCTAATGTTGGATGCGCACCGACAATGATGTTTTCTTCGTCCAAGCCAGAACTCAGTTTGACAACTAGAGCAACGAGAAACTGCATGATCTGGTACCCAAAGGACACTGGAGGCTCTTTTCTCTTGGATCGAGGAAGGGGCAAACGATGAGGGACCGCTACGTTCTTCGACGGCTTCCCAGGAACATGTTGAAGCATTTTCAACGATATCCGATCCATTTTCCTAAAGAAGAGTTAAAAAATTAGACGACTGAAAGGATATGCACAATATTATTTACAATAAATTTACAATTTTTGCCTTGCTGACAAAATAATATCATGCTTCCATAATGCTCTTGAACCATAGCGAAATTTATTATTTTTCGAATATACGTTACTCAAAGCTCTGCTTTGTCGAGAACGTGCTTATTTCTACTTTCCAGTCGTGTCTGTGAAAAATCCGATGGCTAAGCCCTCGAACCTTGTTTTTAACATATAAGCACACACCATGTTACTAATGGCTATATCTAACATCAACAACGCTTCTCAAGAATATATGCACGCAGATTTGATCTATAACGTTTGTGTTCTTAACGCGCTAACCAATTATTAAAATCATTATTTACATGTTCCATATTTGTCGAAACGATGCTATTGCAGCTCGGGCAACCTTTTTCCAACAAAGCCAGTCGCATTCCGTGTATTTCCCGCAATAGCATTTCCTCTCGTAGCTAGAACAGTTTAAATAGGTCAATAACTTCAAGAGAAATGGTAAAATGAGTTGATTTCCACCTTATGTTCTTGTACGATCTGGTGGAGTCTAATGTTTTGTTCGCTGAGTCCATGAGCAAGGCCATCTGGACAGGATATCGTAAACTGCGCCCTCTCCTGAAATGGTGTAGGGGGTAACGAAATGATCCCCGACAAAGGAAATTGGTGTGCGCTGAAAGTATAGATTTTTAATGCAGGTATTGTATACAGTGGTTGGAAATAAGCACACATATGTAAATAAATAAAGCATAAATCTTAATAGAAAAAGTATTGGACTTAAAACAGAGCTTTCCATTAATTCACATTAAAAATGTTAGCTATTAGAAACTTTATGAGATATTTAATAATTCTATGAGATATCTCTGAGGAGCTATCGTAAACGAAACCCTTAGCAACAAATTATGGTTTTTGTTTATTGTTATGCGATCTTAATTTGGATGGTTTGTCCGTTTAATGTCAGGATAAATATCGTTTTCGATATCATTTGCAAGTTTTCGACCACTGAGATAAGTTCGTTGAGTTTTGCACTTTTTATGGTGCCAGCACCCGCAAAAGACTTTTATATTCACAGGTTTCATATGGGAACATTTTTCAATTTACTTTTCGTAGCATGTCTTCAAAACTATTTTTTTTTTTATGTCACTATAAAAATAAATAAAATTTTTTTTTAATACTTTTGTCTTATGTAAAAAAATGACTTAATATTGAAGAGCAGAGGCCCTTTTTATTTTCAATGTTTTTTTAATCATGTTTGCCAAAAAAAATTCCAAAACTAAAACTGTATTTAAAATCGGGAAAACGTTATGACGAAATTTGTTGATTTTAAAAGATCATGTTACACACCTGCCGTTTTCTGCTGTGAATTTTAAGTCGCGACTGTAGCTCGACCCAAAGGTGTTTCGACGTATTCGACCACCGGCAGAAGGTGCATCGAATGGCGACTGGCCCACAAATCTCTGGAGTTCGGGCGACAATAAGAGACTCTCTTCGGCGTTGTAGCCATCTGCTACCAGCAGTGATCCATTTGCATTCGCATCTTTGGACAACTTCTCCGGCTTGCAGCGGTTCGTGTTTCCCGTACATTCCCTTGGCACTTGTAGGTCCAGGTGATGCGGAAAAGCGTCTCTGCGCGGAAATATCACGGCATTCGGTTTCATGTGAACCTTGGGCAAATTATTGTAGCTATGACTGATTTTACTGCTTTGGACAGCAGCAGTAGACTCCGGCTTTGTATCACCACTGACCAGGTCGAGGGGAGGCGTATGGTCTCTACTGCTGTCTTCGCTGTTCGTCGATTGAACGGGCTCCGCAGGAATCAGAGTATCAGTGCTAGTATCGACTGCCCCATGCCACAAAGCGCGACAAATATCACTTGTGTCTTCAGATTTTGAAGGAACTGGAGTTTTATCTGCAAGCATACATAATTACAAAATAAAAATCATATAAATGCCATATAAAGTTTTTTAACTTTTCCAAAACTTTTTAATTATAGTTTCGGAAACATCACTATATTTTTATGACTCACAACAGATTAAATAAAATTATAGTTTGATTTTTTTTTCTTGGTGTTTAGATAGGCACTAATTTTTGAATTCAGTAAAAGACACTTTCCTTCCTATTTCTCCAATATATTTCAAGTCCCGTCGGTTTCCATCTTCACTACAAAGTATTAGCAAAACACAAGAATTTAACATTTAAATTTTAAGACCTTGAGCCGGCAAAACACACCATAAGAAAACCATAATAAAACCAACAGGTCACAAAAAATTACAAATATTAAATATCCACATAACGAAAATGTTTAGATAAGTTTTAGCTTGATAAAATGAAAAGCCAGAAAAGATGATTTTGCTTTAACTGGATAATCTTAAAAAAGCGAACATTTTGTTATTTTCCGGCCGTCTTTAAAAACAAAAATGACTGAATAAACAATGTGTTCGACTGCCTACTCCACTCCTTTTTCGTTTTTTTTCGAATTCTGTGCTAATAAAAATCGCTTACCGTTTTCAGAGTAACCCAAGACGGGGACAGATCGGCCAGGTCCAGGGATCGGTTGCTGTGAGGACACCATGGAACTGCGCAATAGCAATTGTGATTCTACTTCCAATATATCACGGTTAGAAGCTGTACTTTGGTCGTTATGGAACTCTAGAACGGGTTTATTTGAAAGGCCACAAGGTCTTTCTTCAGTAGCATCCGTTACGTCCAGCTCAAGTTCTTTGGAGTCTTTAACACTTTCTCGGACATTTTCGCTTACACTATTGCCTGTCTCAGATCGTATGTCAAACATGGAGTTGCTATTCGCATTGAAGCAATCTGTAACACTGAATCATAAAAGAAAGGGATTTCATGCATTCGGCCGCTCATTCGTATATCTTTAATTGGACATACATGGATTCAACTGTCAGGTTCGGATCACTTGATCTCCTTGAAATGGTACTTTGTCCCAACTCACTCGTTGTTAAGTCTTCAGAAGATCTTGTCTTCGCCATTAGGCCTATGTTGTGGGAAAAACGCAGCTGAGTCAGATCCGTTTTTTATTATATTTCAGAACTCACCGTTGTGTCCACTCTGTCTTTCATTACTCAGTAATGGCAGATCTGTTCCGTTTTTGTTGCCTAAACTACCAAGGTATACGTCAGACCAAAAATATAAAAACCGCACACTGTGCGCCGGCCAAAGAACCTATAAAAACGAAAGCAATATTATAATCTGTCATAATACAAGCCGAGACCAAATGATTTTTACCTTTTCAGTCTCATGCTTATAGAGAGGATTTCTATACATAGTTTCCGCTAAAAATGGCCACACTGAAAACGTTCGGTCGAAAACTGAATTTTCGATGCGTTCTCTGAGCGAATTACATAGGAACGTGCCAAATAGACAGGACAGTGAATGTTGCGCCAGTTTGATCTAAAGGAGGGGCGTTACTAGACAGGCCATGCGATATTCCATTGCATCTCTTACCAAATAGCTTATACTGAACTCAAAACTGCATGGATACTGTCTGTGTATTTGATGAACCAGGTCAAGCCACTGCAGAAAAACTGGGCATCGCTCGTTAACTTCATCGGAGTTTGGGCCGTTGCCAGAGCGATCGGCAAACTTGTGACCGAAATTTAGCCATTCACGCTCGACAAGGACGCGGAATCCCTGAAAAAAATAAAATAAATAAGGTAAATATTGGATTATGAGATCAAAAGGCTATTCGATCGTTCGGCGAAACTTTTTAGAATCATGTTTTTTGTAAGCAATCCAATAACGCAATTTTCTAAATTTTATGATAATTTAATAATTTGTAATCTGTTCATCCTTGGTAAATTGTCTTTCCTGTCATTTCTACCTTTTTTATATCCCTTCTGAGGTTATTTGAATTAATCAAATTGTAAATATTTTTGATCACAATTACTAGACAATCGCAGGCAGATCAGGCTTAAAGGGCTAGCTGATTTCCTGCATTTTTATACCATTTGGAACACATCCCTTGAGTTTGATCAAAATCGGATGACTCTCTGACATATTCGCGCAGAGTAAAAGCTATCAACAAAAAACATGTATAAAGTTTTAAAATCTATAGCTTATAGCTCTCTTGGGAACGATTTGTTTATCAATCGACAGAAATTTAATCACTTATATGTATAAAGTCTAGACTCTTCTACCTAATGGTTGGTTGCAAAAAATCAATATACAACAAAATCAATGTATATAATTGGCCAAGAACTTTTCAACAGGTTCGGGTCGCTAGCAGGCAAAAAATATTAAATCCTTACAGAATGGGATATCTCTGCCATCGTTTGTTGCGAATTTCAATTTAAAATGTACACCATGAACTACATAAAAATGTAATTATATTAACGTACTTCAACAGTCCTGTAGTAGGGATCCAAACAGAGTTGCGCTGTCGCCACGATCTGCGGAGTCCGATCCCAGCCATCTGAGCAGTGCACAAGTACGGGCCGTCCATTCTTTTCGATTGTGTGCACGACGGTCATAGTGGCTCCTAACAGACCCGACAGGTGCTGCATCCACATGGTCTTTTCCAGTTGTCCGAACCAGCTATGAGTTATTTTTAGAAGTTTTATTTCATTACACATATCAGTTGAATTTCCTTTTGAACTCACTTTGGATCATCAGGAGATGACGCGCATAGCTGCCGGACAGCATGAAAACTCTTGCGGATTGCGTGGATATTGCCCAGGTTCATAAACTCAATTTCTGCACAAGGGTAGTACTCAATGCACTCACAGCCGCCACCTCTGGCACGATTTGTAACTGCGGATGTGTAGCTCCGAGCATCCACAATAAGGATTTTCTAAAAATAAATAGTTATGTTATTATTCAGGAAAATATTGCTAATAACAAAATAAATACACAAATAATCACATTGCATTACAAAAGTTATTCTTTGGTCACAAAACTGGTTCACACTTTAGATTCTCTTACTGTTGCTCCTGGTTTGAATTAACGTCCTTAATTTTTCCGTCCGAATTTTTATTAATTAATTAAGAGGTTCCCATTTTTACTGTATGAATTGATAAATTACCATTGTAATTTTTTTCATTTCGAGTTAATGACATTCGACATTCGATTTCTTGGATTAATACAAAGTAATAACCAATTATTTTTTAGATAAACAGCTGTGTTTTGCAGTTCAATAATCTATTCTGTATGAAACAGCACAAATAATTATAATTTTAAACACATTAAAAAAAAAACAAGAGAGAACGCTATAGTCGAGTGCCTCGACTATTAGATACCCGTTACTCAGCTAAACAACTTAATATAAATATGCCTTCTTGTATGTTTTTCGCCGCTCGAATTAGCACCTTGGCCAGCTGTTCCAAAGTCATCCGTTAGATGGCGCTACGGGCCATGAAAGGCGGAAATGTAAGCGCTAGCCAGGCTTAAGCGTTTAATGGGTTTTTGGGCGTTAGAGTGGGCGTGGCAAACTTTTATTAGGCCAATCGATAGGTATTGACGAAACAAATACATATCAATTAAAATTTTCATAATAGCATCAAAACTGTGGCCACAGCTTGTGGCTTGTGGGCGTCAGAGGGGGCGTGGCACCATTTTGAAACAAACTTGCGCTGCGTAGGAACTCCTAATATCTACATGCAAAATGCCAATCTTCTAGCTTTTATAGTTTCCGAGATCTCAGCGTTCATACGGACAGACAGTCAGACGGACAGACGGACATGGCTAGATCGACTCGGCTAGTGATCCTGAACAAGAATATATATACTTTATAGGGTCGGAAACGCTTCCTTCTACCTGTTACATACTTTTGCACGAATACAATATACCCTTTTACTCTACGAGTAACGGGTATAATTATAAGGCACGATAATTACAATACAAATTAAACCGAATCTCTACTGCATATTACGACCTCTTGGGTTTATACAGTTTCTGAGATCTTGATTTTCGCACTTCCAAACGGACTTGCCTTTTTATATAAAGAATGTATGGACTTTATATGGAAATAATTATTTTCCTTTTCCAGTATATACCCATCATATTAACGCAAGCCTTTGTTGTATTTGCGGTGATACATATATTTCAAAATGCCATAAACTTCTTACCCGTATTTCATCGAGAGTGAGTTCCTCGTGTGAGGAATCTTCCAGTGATGGAGAACTTTTGCCGGATAGGCCCGATTGACCGTTAGTCTCCTTCGAGCCTTTTGTTGGTTGCGCCTTTGTGCTGGCGAAGGTGGAATGCCGGGCATGCTCGCCCCTGTCAAAGGCACAGGCATCGGCCAGTGCCTTCAGGAGCTGCTCGTCCTTTGTGTTGCGCCAGCCGAGCCAACCGACCTCTGGCTGGCTGCAGCGGGCCAAAATAGCACCAGACTTCTGATGCCGCCAGACAACCGCCGGCAACCGGCGCGATCCCCTGAAGTTTGCCACATTGTGTAACATCTCGTCGGTGATGCAGCAGGGCACAAGCAATTTGGGTGGATAAGAGGGGCAAAGCTTGAAGTCGGCGTTGGCCGTGGAGATGCGCCAAGAGCCCTTCAGGTCGAATCCTAAGCGGGCCACCTCGTTCTTAAAGTCGCTTTCATATCGAACGGATCGTTGCAGGCGACTGCTCACCGGGGACACCGTTTCGCTGGCAGGATCAACCAATGGATTGGATGCTGTCGCTGCCATCGTGCTGGGTTTTGCCGATCCATTGGCCAGCGCTAAGGAGCGTTCCTTGGTCATCAGGCCGTTTCCGTTAGCATTAGCACATCCGTTTCCGCTTCCGATCACATCGCAGGTCCAGGAGTAGAAGGGAAAGGCAAAGAGCGTCTCTAGGACCTCGGGCACCCCAATGAGCAGGTGGATGCGGCGCTGCCAGTCGGCACACTGCTCCGCCGACTGAAAGGAGCACCGCACCGTGCTGGCGTCCTTGCAGTTGACAATCAGCTGGAAAAGGTCCCGCACCTGAACGGATTCGATTAGGCCCAGCGGTACGTAGGTCTCGTAGGCTGTTGACTTCTTGGAGAGAAATATGCGATAGTTTGACAGGGCGAGGACGCCGTCATCCGTGCGTCCCAGGTACTTTATCGATTCACCAGCCACTGTGCGGTGTATATTAGAGTATTAAATGATACATTTGCGTATTGAATACTACTACTTACGCTCTTGGAAGGGCACGAACAGCTGTGAGTCTTCCTTCTCCATTTGTGATTTCGGATACGATTCGGCGGCACGGATAAAGCAAATCGAAGGAGGCGGTGATCCATCGGACATTGTGTGAATCGGCTAAGATAATAATTTAGCGTTAATGTAACGATTACCAAATTGCTTATTGGCTTATATTAAGTGTCATTGGAAATCCGGTTATCGCTCATATCCACAATACGAATACATAATTACATACAGATGTGTATGTATGTACATATGTATATAGATGGTATTTGGGCTTCGATGGTTTGTAGAAGTATAGCCGTAAATAAATAAATAAAACAGTGTACATAGGACATGTGCATTTGAAAATGCACAAACAAAGCCAAATAAATATTATATGCTTGATAATTCGAGCACAACCAACACTTTTAGAACAAATCGAAGTTAATATTTGAGTGTCGTGGTGGCAATATAGATAATGCGAATGCATATATGCACGTATTTATGTGAGCACACAGTTGCACTCCTAGAAGGTGCGCAATACAAATACATAGTATGTATATACATATGTACATACTACCAGACTAGATTATCACAATTCCATAACCAATAAGTGAAAAACGGCCGATTATGGTACACGAAGGGGCTCAACTGAGTCTTTATGTTGTCATAAACAGAGTAATTAAACATTTATGCATGTGTATGTTTGCATAAATTCATGTACATATATGTGTATCATCTGAATGTATGTACATATTCCGATATTCGAAGAGCATCAATAACACATTACAATCGTTACATATGTATGCACACACATTCTTGTTTCGGGGTCCACAAAACGTTTGGGCAGCAGCTTTTTGGGTATTTAGCTTAAAGACGAATCGCCGAATTGAAAACGCGCTTTGCTACTAGCTTTTCTCGCTCTATTTACCACCATAAAATCCATAAGCGTCAGCTATTATAAACAAAGATTTGCAAATGTTGTTGCACATACATATGTGTGCATATGTATTCATTTAGACACTTTTTGTTTCGTTTCCATTGTAATCGTTATCGATGTCACTAGCGATGATCATGTGACTATACTTCCGATAACACACACCGTACCGATAGTCCAGTACTGTAAAATACTGTGCTGGGCGAGAAAACACAACACTGGCCAGCCGATAATCAACCAAATTGTTAAAACTATATTGTGCGTACGTTTGCAGTGCGCCCAGCCAAGCAGGCATCCATTCCATTCCAGCTGATGTACAACTGAATCGAAGCCGATCGCTTGGACTCTCCACCGGTGCACGCAAATCCACCTCCACACCACCCAACTCCTCAGAATGATTGGAGCCAGAAACGGAATCGGAAAGCTCGGGCCCTGTGTGGCCCTAGTTGCGGTGAGTCGACGTGTTCTGTTCTGTCTGGTCTGGTTCTCTACTCCCGCTGATTCATTTGGCGTTGGCAAAAGAGGCCGATTATGGCGCCGTAAAAGTCGACCAGCCGGCTTTGAGCCCCATCGCAAATCGGAACTTGCACTAAGTCGCGCTGTTTTTCTTGCAACTCCAGGTTCTACAGCTCCTCCAGCAGCCCCAGCCGGCAGATTGCGGGGCCGTGCCCATGACCAGTGATAATATCGATATGACCCTAGGTGAGACACCCAACCGATACGCAGCCAGCGAGGCTGGAAATCAATTAACTGACATCTATTGACGTGTCACTAAACAAAATCAGCGGCTCGTTCAATTCGGCACTGCCAACGTGGTAACTTGCGTTTAAGGCGATTTGCGAAAGGAGAAGATGAGAGAAGCTGAATAAAATTGCTTTGGGTTTAATTTTGATTGCACGGTGGATTGCGATCCGACAAATTAAGTATTAAACATCGCAGTGGCAGTAAAGCAGAGTGGTTCATTTCAGATCCGGGCCAAACGATAAGAGATACAGGTTGCACCTTGCAGTGCTAATTATTTGATTATCCCATGACTTGACTTTAGCCTAGTTTCCCCCAATCTAATATTAAGCAAATCTGTAAAAATTCCGGAATTTATTTTGCTTTAAACAGCCGTTTCATACACCATTCTTTAAAATTTGTAGTTTGACAATGTTTAGGATTCAATCCTTATCAAATTGTAACCCTCAACGTTAAATTGGATTATTTCAACCAAGGAATATTTAATTTGTTGATTTCTTTTAAGTACTGAGACTGCCAAACCGAATTCACATTAGGTTCCGACCTATAGTGTGAAACTGTTTAAAAATGTACTTTATAGGGTTTGTTGTCCTTTGATTTGATAGATACGTTTTGCCAGGCATTGCTTTTTATATGCATAGTTATATCTTTTAAATGTTTTTGTATTAAAACCTTTTTGGAATAAATATTTTTTTTAAATAAATAAGGTAAATTAAAGTAACAAACTATTATCGATTCTATTTCATTATTTTAAAACTATTTTAAATTAAATTATTGTAGGATAATTTTAATAGCGTTAATTAAGTTTTTAAGAATTTTACGTTTTCTCAGGACTATATATGTCTACTATATCTCGTAGTATTTTATCTTAAGCATTTATTTTAGCTTTTGCAGTATTTTTAGGCTTTAATTACCTACCCCTTGAAGCTTGCCACACGTTCTGGGGAGTACTATTAAAAACTTAAAGAATAACTATATTATGAAATGAAAAATCTAAACCTTCTAATTGAAAATGTATTTTATAAAATCGAAATTAAACTCTACAAATATGTTGAACACATATCGCCTTTAGTTTGCCATATTTAGAATACACATAAAGTTTCTTACATAATTTGGTGCTTATAACATTAAACACGCTTTGTTTCTTCCAGCGTCTAATGAATTGGTTTTCCTTAATTTTTATGCGGAGTGGTGTCGGTTTAGTAATATTTTAGCGCCTATATTCGGGGAAGCGGCAGATAAGGTGAGTTAAATGGATCGGAATTAAAAACTGAAATTAAATTCAATAAGATGAATAAATTTTATTTGAGCATAATTGAAGACTGTGTAAATTCATGACTTATAATTGAGTCTTCTTTTACAGATAAAAGAAGAGTTTCCAGAGGCTGGTAAGGTGGTGCTCGGAAAAGTTGATTGCGACAAGGAAACTGCAATCGCTTCCCGGTTTCACATAAACAAGTACCCGACCTTGAAAATTGTCCGCAATGGGCAGCTCAGCAAGCGCGAGTACCGGGGCCAGCGTTCTGCAGACGCCTTCCTCGAGTTCGTCAAGAAGCAGCTGGAGGATCCTATCCAGGAGTTCAAATCCCTCAAGGACTTAGAGAATCTGGACTCAAAGAAGCGCCTCATCCTGGGCTATTTTGACCGTAGAGACCAGCCTGAGTACGACATTTTCCGCAAAGTGGCTACAAATTTAAAGGAGGACTGTCAGTTCCACGTGGGCTTCGGAGATGCCGCCCAAGCCATGCATCCTCCTGGTAACTCCCAGCTAATTTAAAAAGCGATGCCTTTCGATACTGACATCAAAATTTGGTTGATATAGGCACACCCATCATAGTATTTAGACCCGATGTTGCCCTTTCTCATGAAAATGATGAGACATACACTGGAGGCCTGCAAAATTTCGACGAATTGAAAATTTGGGTCCAGGAAAAGTGTGTACCGCTTGTACGAGAAATTACTTTTGAGAATGCCGAAGAACTAACGGAGGAGGGACTGCCATTCCTCATTCTCTTCCACCGCCCAGACGATCTAAACTCTATTAAGGATTACAAATCGATAATTGAGCGTCAATTGTTGGATGAGAAACGTAAGATGAAAAACACTTCCTGGATACATTCATTTACTTAAATTAGATCCTTTTTGAATATATACAACTTTGCAGAAAACGTCAACTTTTTGACTGCGGATGGCAAGCGATTTGCCCATCCTCTTCACCATCTGGGGAAATCTGAGGATGACTTGCCCTTGATTGCCATCGACTCGTTCAAGCACATGTATCTTTTCCCGCACTTCAGCGACATGTACTCACCAGGAAAGCTAAAGCAGTTTCTACAGGATCTCTACAACGGCAAGCTACACAGGTAATTGAACTGAAACTATCACTGTATATCCAAGAAAGCTTACCTGTCTCTTCTCTCCAGGGAGTTTCATTATGGGCCGGATCCCACAAATGAAATAGAACCTGACCCACACACCGGCAAAGGTACTTCACCGCCAGAGTCAAAATTCAAGGAACTTGGCCCATCCAAGCATCGCTACACCTTGCTAGAGAAAGATGAACTGTAATATAATTATGTATATTAAAAATAAAAGAAAATAATATAAAAACTGTATACCTTATCTGAACTACTCGATTCCCTAATGCTGGTGTAAGGCGAATCAGATTTAAAAACAAGCGATCTCGAGTTAGTCATCATATTGCAACAACAGTGGATGAATCATACAGTTTAACTCCTGACTTCCTAAAAAGGCGCTTGTGAAATTCCTCTTTGTTTTTATAAAAAAGAGTTATCATTGTTAAAGTTTTCTTATTACAATTTGCAGATGAGAATATGCCTAAAAATAAAATTATTCGTTTTGTTAAAAACGCCACTTTGACCGAAAACAGCTGCATATTGTTTGTCCGCATAATGAAAAATAATATGGCTTCCCATTATCATCATACGAGTTCTACAGATTCCAAGTCACCCAAAAATTCACCATATTAACAAACTTCTTTTCCTGGTTTAATTTATATATATATATATGAGCTATATATATATATATTTTATTTTTATGTACCATGTTACAATTACAATTGTTAAATTAGATTACAATATATATAAGTTCAGTCAAAACGAGCGATAACCGTGTCCGTGTTGGCTAGAAATCGGTTGAAATGAAAATGTGCTGGTATTTATATTTAGCTTTGACTGGTAAATTTAAAAGTACATTTAAAAGGGTACTCGCTACAATTAATACGTAAATGTGAAAAAATAGGTGCCGTCGGATTGCATGATCTTAATATGGTCTAGAACGCATGCCCCCGTCATTTCGCATGGGTCCGCCTCCTTCGCGGCGGTTTCCGCCCCCTCCTCCGCCACCTCGTCCACCACGTCCTCCTCCGCCACCCCCGCCGTTGTCATTAAAGCGCGAATAGCCGCCGCCGCCGCCTCCCTGGGAGTTGCCGCCGCGGTCCCTGTTTTGATATCCACCGCCGCCGGATCCGCGATCATTTCCGCGATCGTAGCCTCCGCCGCCGCCACCTCCGTAGCCGCCGCCACCACCACCTCCACCACCGCTGGAACCTTCATCGTCGCCCTTAGGCGTCTTGCATCTGTAAATAAAATATGGATTACAGTCAAAATTATAATTTATAACAACGTATTCGGTTTGGAATAAGCATTAAATCAACAATTTTACTAAATGTGTTTAAATATCTTAGATCTGCTTACCGGTTGCATTCATTGCGCCATGCAAAGTTGGTGTTGTTGCAGCTATTACATTTCCAGTCGCCATCGCGGGGCTGCACGTTGCCACCGCCGCCGCCAGCTCCTCCTCCGCCGCCTCTTCCACCGCCACCCTCACGATCGAAGCGGCCGCCGCCGCCGCCACCGCCTCCGCGATCGAATCGGCCGCCGCCGCCGCCGCCTCCTCCTCCGCCGCCACCTCCGCCGCCACCACCGCCCCGGCGACCACCGAATCCACCGCGACTTCCGCCGCCCTTATTCCAGTTGTTCTGGCGCTGGGCCAGCGAGACCTTGATCGCATTCCCGTTGAAGTCGCGGCCGTCGAACCACTCGATGGCGGACTGCGCCGCATTGGTGTCGTCGTAGGTCACAGTGGCCTCTCCCTTGGAGGCGCCGGTCTCCTTGTTCTTGTACAGCCAAATCTTTGGCTTCATCGTACGCTTGTCCTTCTGTTTAGCCAAAGTACAAAAAGAAAACAATGGTCAAAAGAGCTGGCCGCCTGTGAGGACAGTCCCATGATTACTTGCCTTGATTATGCCAATAGCTCCGAAGTGAGTCTCAATATCCTGCTCTGTGGTGGATGGATCCATGCCAGAGACAAAAATAGTGTCCTCCTGGGTAATCATGTCGCCGCTGCTGGAACCGCCGCCTCCTCCACCGCCGCCCGAGTATCCTCCGGGTCCTACAAAAGCGAACGGGACATTAGAACCCGCTGACAAGGCAGAGACCAGCTTAGAATGGGACATATTTTTTTTCGGAATTTTTCCCCTCAGTTCAACCACCGAAAACGCAACGAAGATGAAGACCGAAGTTTTTTAAAGTACACGCCCGCTTATTGACGAATTCTATCCCTTAGCTGTTCCGTGATATTAACATATTAACCAGGACAGCGTCTCTGCGCTTGTACTTGTATTTGAAACCAGAATTTCGAGGTGTATTCCAAACCTTATTTGGCTCGGGGATAGACATGGTGACACTTTAAGTGGGTTTCGAGCTTTTAGAGCTAGACTGGTACTGGTGGTACATCAAACACAAACAGGTGACCCGGCCAATAGCAATGACCTCGAATTGCCAGGAGTAAGCCCGACCAATGCACCTTGAGCCCCTAATTCATGACAACGCTTTGACGTACACTTAACATTTCACAGAAATTTAAAATTAAGTAACCCTCGCAGACCAAGTCGGTCGTTAACCAAAATTGATCAAACAAGATCAACGAGTTTGAAGTACACTAAACACACTGTAAAGGCCACGCCATGTGGGCTTTTCGACGGATTTATAATGGGTAACCCCCACAAAGAATGCCGCCAGGAAAGGAACATTTTTGTTTGCTTATTTTTTGCTGCGTTTTTTCATATTTTTTTGGAGCTAGACTTTGTTTCATTCTGATCGGTTCGGTTTTTCTTTTAGTTTTTAGGTTCAAGTTCAATATGTAGAAAAATATTGGTATACATTACTCGATATGATTGCAATTATTTGCATTATTTTTACCTTTGTTGTAGCTGTCCTTGCTGGCGCCTCCATTTCTAAAAGAGGATATTGAATAACTTATTTAATGCTTTGATTTTGGTTTTAATGCAGTATGGTGAGGTATACGCCTAGGATCCCTTTAATACATATTGCTTTTTCGACATTATGGTATCTAATACCATCTTAATAGCACCCGACACAGTTCGTTCAGTGACGACAGTAAAACAGCGGATATTCATTTTTCCATCTTAATATCCAGAATCAAGTGTGACAGTCACTGATCAAACTGCTAAGGAGGACATCGTAGTTTATGTATACATATTTATTCTTAAACATTTACTCTAAGACTTTGTAGTTTTCTATTGTAAACAGTTTTCCTTATTGAAATCCAAACGCATAGAAACGAAAGGGATGCAAGACAATCTCTCTTAAAAACCCTTTCAAAAAGTCCAGCTTATGTCTTATACGCAAATACCATCAATATTAAACACAATATTTATTGTGTTTTATTATGTACACTCTACAATAAAACCATAAGAAAAAAATCATTAGTATTTCTTATAACTAGGTAGGCCTAAAAAAAAATCTTTTTCGAAGTCAATGGGTGTTAGTACTAAAACTAAACGAAAAAGTAACATACAAAAATATAACTCCTAAACTGATAAATATGTGATAAAAGAATATTAAAAACATATCTTAGACTATATTTATTAGATATTATGCTCTACCTTATATTCAACTTGTTATTTTCTCTTTTTATCTACTATATTATCAAGTATCTGTTAAAATTGATATAATATTATGCGACTATACGTAAATATTGTTAACAGATTACACAATATCAGAAGTAAAGCAGCCCCTCCGAACAATTTTATATGTATTTTATTCTAGTATTTGAGTAATTTCTTGTTTTTATTCGAGCTTTGGCATGAATAATAGTTATTTTGAGATAATTTTATGATCGATGAATTATGTTGGGAATTTCTTGGATTATTTGATTTATTCATTATATTATCTTCATATTTTTAGACAAAAGACATATTACTTTTCATGCCTTTTACACTTCTTTGTTTATTTTTAATTTTATTGGCCCACACTTTTTCTTTTTTGGTGTATTTCAGAAATGTTTGTGCTTGTAATGTGTCATTGAAAATGTTCACAAAGGGGTGTATAATATGGTATAAGCGAAACGATAATAATTTAATGTGCGCCATTCTCTATGCAAGAACCAAGGAATTTTTATAGATTTCATTGGGCCAACATTGTTTTACCGATTCCAACGGCTTAAACAGCTAACACTAGTTCATAGATTCTTCGATCCAGCCGTTATCTGTATACCCAGGGAGATTTACCATTTAATACTTTTGCATGATCAAACCATTTTATAAAACCAGTTTCTAATGTTATGGTCGGCGTTTCAAAAAAAGAACATACATACATGAAATATACAGACATGCCATGTTAATAATAAATAACCAAATTAGAGGATACTGTTTTTAGAACAGCTGTAGAGATAAAACACTCGGATTTTTTCTCTGTTTTTTTTTACCAGTCCGAATTATTTCGCTCGAGTTGCAAATAGCAATTTCACACTTCGACGCAGCTTCGCATCGGTTGCATTCTTTCTGACTTTTTTTTGTCAAAGCGGATTATCTTTAATTACATTACACATTATGTTTTAGACTTTGGCTCGGTTTTCGTTGATTAGGCTGATTTGATTCATAAATGTTTAAATTCGTACACTGCTTATAGCTCTTATAACCTCCGTGGAACGGAACTCTACCCGTGATTTGTATCTGTACCGATATACTAGCTATAGTTAATAACATACCCGTAGGAATTGCCTCCTCTGTCGTTCCATGAGCCGCCACCGCCGCCGCCGCCTCCGCTGCCGCCAGAACCACGATGACCGGAATCATAACCTTAAACATAAATGTGTCGATATAGAGCAGCGTTCGATGCTGGGAATAAGCGTACGCCTTACCACCGCCTTGTTTGCTGTAGTTCGGAGGTGGCTCGTTGTAGTTACCAGTTTTACTTGGCATTTGCTGGTAGTTTGGTGGAGGGACGGCGAAATTATTATACCCCTGTCCGGCACCACCGCCACCACCACCACCATAACCGCCACCTAAAGTGCACATATTTCAGTGTTTTCACGCACTACTAACGGATATACGGCTCTACTTACGCTCCATGACAAATAAACGTTGGAAACGGTCCCTTTTCGATCAAAACGGTTGCAGGAGTTTCAATACTCCTTGTGCACAAACTGACTGAATGAATATAGCGTCAGATCCTTACAAATTTTATTGTAAAATGGCGTGTGAAAATAAATTAGAGATGTGACGACTGGGTAAGGGACTATCGAAGATTCTATCGAAATGTGTACGTGTTAAATATATCGCGGAACTAGTGAAAATGGAACACAATATACGTCATCTGCTACATTGTTGATTCGTATATTTTACTCACTTTTAAAGAGATTGAAAAAACGTATACCCGACTCTGGAATTGTTCCGAAACAAAGGAAATACTTTTCACTTCACACAATAATATTAATTTTAATTTATTGGTTGTACGCCCCTTTTACAACACTACCCCAATTGCAGCCCTGCAATCATTGTTTACGTTCGTTTGCACGAAACTTTAAATGAAAGTGGAAATCAGCTGTTCGTGCTTTAAAATTGAATTGGTGTTTACGTGGATTTTTTTTGCCTCAAATTAAAGCAGACCCAAACACAAAATGATTGAGATAACAGATCTGCAGAGTAAGTCGCCGGTGACAATCCGGGCCTAAATTCAGACGTACGCTTATTAAAAACCTTCCACAGAAATTGGCATCGGCTTGGCTGGTTTTGGCATCTCGTTTCTGTTCCTTGGCATGCTGCTGCTGTTCGATAAAGGCTTGCTCGCCATAGGCAATGTACGTCCCCATCCGCATCGCATCGCCGTGAGCTGTATAATTATAGCAATTGCCTCTTCCCGCAGATTCTATTCATATCGGGCCTGGGATGTGTCATTGGTGTGGAGCGCACCCTGCGCTTTTTCTTCCAAAGGCACAAAGTCAAAGGAACGACAGCCTTCTTCGGAGGAATCGTAATCGTCCTACTGGGCTACCCCATCATTGGCATGATTATTGAATCCTATGGATTTTTCGCCCTGTTCAGGTTAGCAAAACATAGGTTAAGTTTCATTCTATCCGAAGTCCGCCGTCTTCCCACTTTGCGTGGTTTTGCCTAATTCAAGAACTGATTTGTATCTCAGTTGGTTTGGTCTAAAAATGATGATTTCATAGGTGACTTCTATTCAAAACTTAGGAAAGACATTTGTAGATCGGCAGTTTTTTGGTTCCATCTCAAAATAGTGCTCTTTAAGCCGATTGGCTACGCCCTTGAATGTAATTTTGAGATTTACATGGTATCTCTCTAAGAACAATACCGGTATGATATTACAGATCATACCGGTATACCCAATGCTATAGCTTCCATAAAAAGGAACCCCCTTTATTTGGTTTTAAGGCTAATTACATATGTAGGTATATTCAAAATGATCTTGAAGCTACAAGGGTATAGAAGTTTTATCATTACTAGAGCCCATATTTATATCTTTGTCTGTGCTTTTGGAATCACAGTAATTTCTCCGAAAAAAATAAGTGACTATTCTAAGTGACTGCCGCTAAAAAACAAACCAAACAAAATGTTTTTTAGGTGGAAACCTAAAGAATTTGCGGAGGGAATTGATTTTTTTTTGCTAAAGTTATATTTGCATTTTAACATCGAGAACTGTCTTAAGAGTTTATTTGTGTTTTACTACCATTTTTTTTATTATTTTGCTGAAAATATGATTAAATATTCTTAAACGGAAGAGTAGTGCTCTTCTACTATGACATTTTTGTCAAATTTTAACACAAAAATATACCAAATCATTTATTTATTTAAAAGTTGCTTTAAATAAGTGTGACGCAAAAGTTGTGTCGCCAAACATACTCGGTTGGACCTTTAGGTAAAGAATATTGGAGGATTGGAGTGACTTAATCCTAGATCATGAATAGATACCCAATTGGAAAAGAAAAGATTGGGTCGTTTCAGCACAGTTTAAGACGTGGAAGATGGCCTTCCGAACACAATCTAGAAATCCAATATTTTACTTATAATCTCTCCCCGCTTTAATATTGTCCCTGTTTCCTTGCAGCGGCTTCTTCCCCGTGGCCATTAACTTCCTGGGACGAGTGCCAGTTTTAGGATCGCTGTTAAATTTACCATTTATGCAAAAGGTAAGGTAGTACGGAGCCTTGTATAAGAAATAAGTTTGTCATCGTCAGTAATACATCATTTTCCGAGCTCATCTTTGATTAACAAATCCCATTCAATAAACTAAAGGGTCCACTCCCAATCGACCAAGCATAAATTAGATTTCATAGCCAATTTGGTATTTATCTAAGCTATGTATTTCAACATTTACAAGTCCAAAGAAGTGGGTGCAGAGAAGTTAGTGAATCTTCTCCCAGTCCTCACGTTCCTCGCGCTCCTTCACGACCTCATTGAGATAGGGCTCCAGGTACTTGACGTCCTCCTCGTACTTGGTCCACTGCTCCTTGGGCAAGATCGTCTTGGTCATGGACAGATGGAGGGCACGCATGATGCGGTAGTTGCGCTCGTCGTACAACTTGCTGGGCAGGCGGCGCACGGCCTCTTTCACATCCTCGTTCTCGTACAGACAATCGTCACGGTGCAGACCTGTAAAAGCCGTAGTCAGATGATGAGGACTAGAAATATTTTGTCTATTTGCTTCTCCTACCGTATTGGTTGAATCCGGAAAGATTGTAGGCCCATCTACCCAGATTAGCTGCAGGGAAAAATCAACATTTTATATTTACGTAATCACATTCTGGCGCTGTACCTTGCGGGTTTTAGCGCATCGGGCGCGTGTATTTTTCAGAGCCAATACTTACAGAGAACTGCTGGACCTTTCCTGGCAATATAGCTCGACATGATTTACGTAAAATTGGAAGTCAGGAAAGTGATTCCTCCAGTCCTTTTTATTTTAGGTATGAAAGCTGGTTATTGCTAGGGATGGGCTCGCGACTTATCGCACCAAGCTATCGATTCGCGTTCACATATGGTGTGTGGGCGAAATCGATTATTATTATACTCGAGGCACACTAGCGCACGTTTTTATTTATATCAATGTATCGCAATAAAAAATGCAAAAACGAGTTTCCCAAAATATAAAATTATAAATGCGTTATATTTAAGCATATGTACTAACATATTAATCAACCTAACGTTTTTCCTTTTGTATTTTTATAGATTGTTCAAAAACTTGGAGGAGACGGAAACCGAACAACAGTATAATTATATCTGTACGTTTTACAATAATTATGCGAAGACTTTTGTATAAAATAAATAAAATCAATTGAAATTCTTGTAAACCCTATTTAGTTCCATGTAAAAATCTGCCTTTATAAACAAAATACTTGTAGTTTATCAAACCGAATAATCAAGTTTCTTTTTTTGGGGGTTTTGTGATTTAAGTTTTAAAAATAACATTTAAATGTTTTTTAAGTTTTAAATTGTATTGTTTTTTAATATCTTTGTACAGCGGCAGACTTGTCTTGCCAGGGTAGTTGATAATATCTTTTAAAGGCTCTTTCCCGCAAATACGATATTTGAATTTTAACTGCTTGTCAACAAACCCAGCTGATTGACAGTACGACCGTAGCACGCTTAAATCCGATGAACTCTCGAAATTTTGGTCACACTGGAAAGATTAAAGTTTTTACGCTAGCGTACTCGTTTGTCGATCTGAGTACTAGGCTTAAGGGTATATTTGAGAGAGCGGAAAAGAGCGAGAAAACTGTTAGCGGGGGACGCTCTCAGCTTGTCTTGTTTGCACTGTAGCTCGTTAGATGGTGCCTCCTAAAATTTTCGAAATGTGCCATCAGCTGGAGGCATATTTATTTTGAAATTGGTGACCTGAGTTACGGGTATCTTACAGTCGAGGACCTCGACTATAGGGTTTATCCTTGTTTTATCTTGAGTTCTGGTAGACCGATTTCGTCTATTAAGAACACATTTTTCTAGTAAAAGAATGTTCTTCAACATATTCGTTGTAGGAATTCGTTGCTTTTATAGACGTTCAGATACCTGGTCTTTGACATTTGGGTCAGGTAACTAACTGAGAAATAAACCGGGGTTCGACAAATTTTGTTTCTTTATCCTTTGTATCTTCATGTCTAAAAATCTGTGAAATAAAAGATATTTTTATGTCTAATGTATTTCAAAACAATCTGCTTGTTATTTTCACGCAATTATTTCAGATAATGTTACGAAATAATAGTCAAACAAAATTGCTACTGACGTCACCACAAACATTCAAATGTGTCTTCATGTACATATGTATGTATGTTGCCCACACCAGAAAACGCTTTCGATTTTATGGTTTGCCGCCCCAGTAGAACTGCTGGCGCCATCCGACATCGCCTGATGCTTTCACACTAAATCAGCTATATCTTTAATTTTTGGGAATTTTCACTTAAAGTTGTCATGGTATATTTTTAAAGTTATAAAAAAGATTAAATAAACAATTTTAAAATCAGATTTTATAGTTATAGAACAAATTAAATAAAAAATTGTAAAATCAATTTTTTAAACCGATAAGATAACACCGCTTTTTTGCTCACGTACTCTTAAGCAACCAATCACTAACCCAAGCAAGGACAAAAAACGAGAGGAGTGTTTTGAGGACTGTTTGTTGCAAAAATTATTAATATTATTAATGAATTCGGAAAAAAAATTAACATCATGGCTTCAGTCAGAAGTCCCCCATTTCTGTTTTTTCCAAGTTTCTATATTGTCGCTTAAGGGAAAATACCTTCTCCCATGAAACATCAACAAATTTATCATCAATCTCTAATTCCAGCATTTCATCCCTAGATTTCGAAGTCCATAGACAAACGGAGCAAATAATAACGACTACAAAATGTCTTCGTCTCCCACTCAAAGGCTCTGAGACCAACTTCCCCCATTCTGCAGGAAAAACCGTCTTCTACTCTTTAAAAATGTTTCATCACGTCATCCAAGCAGCCCATTCCTTTAAAAAAAAGTGGGAAAAGTTAGTACTCCTTTTTCCAACTTACATATAAATATATACATGAATAATATCTGGGGTGAACATGGCTGATATAGAAACATAATTTGTATTAAATTAAATAAGCAAACAAATAAAAGCAAACTATTTTGATCATAAACGGAGTGCGCCAACATACGGAAATCCTTAATTCCCATTTAAAGATAATTTTATCTATTTTTGCGATACCCTCCCGTTATCAGTAAGACCTTAAGTAAAATGATTGATAAATGCTTATATTTCATACCTTCGTTTTATTTATGGCTACAAAATATCAATTTATACAAATTAAAGAACATATACAAATTCTTTATATATACAGTGCTCTCCCTTAAGAGTGAACACTTGATTATGTGAACTTTTAGTAAAAGTGAACAATTTATTGATGAAATTTTAAAAATTTTCGTTTAAACTAAAAAAAAGAACTTTGTTGCTGAAAACGTGTTGTTGTTTAAAAATATGTTTATTTTTTTGTGATTCGTTATAGTGAACAAATTCGATTCAGTGCACACCCTCTGTTTTTATTAGTTCACTGTTTCGAGTGAGCACTGTACATACACTAAGGCTGGCACGAACACGACACTAATTTAAGTTTGCTTTAGGTTTGGTTTCTGATTTCTGAACACACGTTATATATACATATGTATAACATTGAGACCCGTTCCAGCCTTAGTTTACACATATATCACTGGGCACATCATTTAGTTACTCCCAATGCGGTGAGTGGCCGGGAGAGAGAAATCACTTATTGTTCTTTACTGCAGTCAATGACAAAAACTCCACCTTTCGGGCCAAGTATTCATTGTATCGAAGAAATGCATAGCTAGAAGGGACAAAAGAGAGTGGAAAGTGAGCATAAGTATTTATTAGTAATAGTAAATATCAAGAAAAGGTTGGATAAGTCTTTAAAAACATATTTAAGTTCCTATTTGAATTTATGTGACTGAACTGGTCACCACTACAATAAATTGTATTCGACTTGAGCAAAGCGTGTTTTCAGTCAAATGAGTAGAGTAAACTATCTATTTGTATGTCCTTGCAGTTTAATAACAGTTTTACAACTTTCGATCGGGTATAATCATTATCGTCTCAATGAAACTTTCACATTCTTTATCCGTTTTCATAGTTCGACATTTTTGATTTAATAGAAACTATGTAAAGCCCATTTGGGATTTCCATGACTTAGCACGCATGTGGAGCATGTAATGGAAGTGTTTTCGACTCTATTCAGATATCTCAGTCTGTCCGTATGGATTGCAATTGGAATTAAACATGACTAATGCCATGCCTACGTATATTTAAGAATTCTTCACAAAAATGAAACCGGTTTTGCACACTCCGATCAATTTGTAATATTTTTTGTAGAAAATGGCTTGTACATAAATAGGTAAGAAAATTCTGTTTTTAAGTTTAAATGTTGGGAAGACCTTAGTTCCTGGCTACGTACCCGACATAATCGAAATCAATAGTGGAATGCTCAGCTTGCAGCAGGGACCACACCGTCCAGAAAATATGCGATGCCAGCGCAAACTGATTGACCTGGACGTAGAGCAGCTCGACTTCCTGGCTTTGGATGTGGCTGCGCTGGAGGTACTCCTCTAAGTATACCCTCAACCACTTCAGCTGGAACTCGCGCTTCGGGTAGCGGGAGTAGTCGACCTCGTCCACGCCGCACATCTCCGCGAAGTGGTTGCCAATGTCAAACGCCTGAAAGTTGTAGTCGGCATACTCGTAGTCGATAAAGTTCACGGTGTTCAGGCTCTGCGTGTAAATGACATTGCCCAGCAGAAGGTCGTTGTGGGAAAAGACAATCGGGCTGTCCAGAGCCTCAAGGTATTCATACAGCTTATTGAACTCCTCACGCAGGCGGCTAATAGGTAGAAACGTTTCTTTCACTCTGCAATTCGAGGGGATGCATTAAAACAAAGAATAGAGGAGCGATCGGAGAAGCTACGCACCTTTTGTGTTTTTCAGCATCACTAAAACGTTCAGGTACTAAATCAAGAAAGCTCTGCGTCTTCTTCCAAATCATAGGCAATGGCTTGGCCGCCGAGCTCTCCCCGTGCTTCCTCACCTTGCGATGCATCTCGGCCATGCGACGGGCAACCAAGGGCCAAATCTCTGGACAGAGCACACTGTCCGTTTTCAGGGTGGTTCCAGGTACGTATTCGTAGACGAGGCCGTTCTTGAACGTCGCATACAGCGAGGGCGCTAGGCCGTACGTATGCAGTAAAAGAAAGTTTTGCGTCTCCGCCTTGCGGTCTATCAGTAGGTCCGTTTTGTTTCCGTATATCCTGACCAGCACTACGTTATCGGAGTACTGTACAAGTGCCCCGTCAGCTGCCAGATCGTCTGTGAACTCATCGTCCTTCTCGATGATGACTGGATCCTCGGACTGTACTGGCGACAGGCCCTGGGTCTTGATAGGTAGATACGATCCGCCGTTTTCATCTCTCAATTTGGAAATTTCTTTATGGAAACATCCGACCAGCTTGTTTGTGATGCCATCGGTAAAACTCTAAAATTATCAAGAGCCAGAGTGTTACCCGTTAATTTGTGAACATCGCAAGCGGGGGAGGAGAAATGAGTTAGGACTAATTCTAATACTAGTCAGATGCCGCTACGTGATTTGTGTGCTTAAGTTATGTACGTGAAATTATTGCATCACCTATTACCAATTGCTATAGGAAGATTTATTAGTAGTATTTAATGGAACTGTTTCAGGAATTCATTTTTTAAGCCCGAGCTCAAAAGCTACAGTAAATGGCTTACGGCACCTTTCTTATCGACTCCACATGCTTC
Organism: Drosophila kurseongensis; assembly: GCA_018153305.1. Lineage (NCBI taxonomy): Eukaryota > Metazoa > Arthropoda > Insecta > Diptera > Drosophilidae > Drosophila > Drosophila kurseongensis. The sequence goes on along the minus strand of JAECXX010000108.1, from coordinate 2,355,086 downwards.
TTATGTACGTATATTCAAGTTGGAAGCACAGCACATGGTGTTAAGACACAAAAAAGTACTTGTGTAATTGCGGCGATAAACTTTTTGACACTAGCTATTTCCGTGCGAAGCGTCTCTGAAAGACCCCTTCTTTATACCGCGATCAATACGTATACCGTGCGTTTCACAATGAAAACACAGATAAGATAAAGAAATATTAAGCAATTCAAACTTAAATATTCAAATTAAAGGTGGTAGAAACAAAGAAAAACGAGGACGAAAGCTAGCTTCGGCAAGCCGAAGTTTTAATTCCCTTGCAGACTTTGCCGAAAAAAAAAAAAATTTTAAAAAGTAGCGAAAAGAATAAGGTATACATAAATAAATTAGATTTGCATAGTTTCATCTCAATAGTTTTTAAACTGCAAAAATGTCATAAAAAAATAGAAAAATACGGATTTTTTCGCAGCCTTTAACAATATTTCCTACGCTTTTACCCTGATCAAGGTATGCGTAAAAAAAATAAGACTTGGAAAAATGTATGTCTATATTATGCACGGCGCAAAATATTCTGAAAAACATTAAATTTTGACCTATTTCACCCAATTGTTTCTATGGAAGCTATAGGATATACAAAGAAGTCCGATCGGCATGAGCTTTTACCCTGATCAAGGTATGCATAACAAAATACGATTTGGAAAGATTCATGTCAACTTATATAGTGCGCGAAATATCTTGAAAATCATTACATTTTTACCGATATCACCCTATTATTGCTATGGGAGCTATAGGATATAGACGTCCGATCGGCACGCGATTTTACCCTGATCAAGGTATGCATAAAAAAATACGATTTGGAAAGATTCATGTCAATAGCTTTTACACTGCGCGAAATATCATCAATTCTTGCAAGGTATATCCGATTGTTCCTATGGGAGCTATAGGATATAGACGTCCGATCGGGGCGATTTTCAAACTTGATCTGCGTACACATGTTTAATGTAACTGTAAAACTGTAACTGACTGTAAAAGTTTCAGATCGCTAGCTTTTAAACTGAGCTTGCAAACGGTATTGAAACAAACGGTCATGACTATATCGACTCCCCTATTGATCCTGATCAAGAATATATATACTTTATGGGGTCGGAAACGTCTCCTTCACTGCGTTACAAACTTGTGACCAAAATTATAATACTCTCTGCAAGGGTATACAAAATGGTGTAGGGATGTACGTTGTACAAATGAGGTACATATGTATATAACAAGAAAATAATAACAATTGAATGCATTTAATCTACGATTACCCTTGGGTTCAATTTTACAATGTTTATAGTGAAACTGCAATAAAATTCCACTTAAGATAATGGTACAGTGTACACTCGAACAAATAAAACCTTATGTTTCATTGTATTTTGTTGGCATAAAGGACATCCTTAAACAATTAATTATTCAATTCTTTTAAATATCTTAAACAATTTGCTCACTTTTTTATTTTGCAAATTTTGGGAATTTTCCCAATTTTGAATTTGTGGAATTTTCTACGAATTTTTTTCCGTAATAGTTCGGTTCGCTCAAGTAAAAGTCCCATACAAACTCAGCTTCTACGATATATCTATTTTGATGTTTCACTAAATTTGTAGTATATATAAATTAATTTTTATGGTTTTTGTAAAAAAAACTAACTTAAACATATCGGCATTATAAAAATAAATTATAAAGCCGGACACTAAGCGTAATCTATTCTGGAAGTCTTTGTATCGAAAATAAAGCTTCAGTTTTTATGAAAACGGACAAAGTTGTCTACGCGTTTTGAAAAGTAAAGGGCTTCTACATAAAATAGGATCCTATTTGCCAAAAAAAAATAGATGACCAACGATTCATTGTCATTTGATACCATCAAAAGAGAATTTAAGAACCTGGTTATTTACAGCTTAAGTTTAGCAAAAAAAAAATCTGCTTCAGCCAACAGCGATGTTGGGTTGTAGTCCAGTAAACAAAAACAAAGATTTTTGCTGGAAACTCAAGCGCTAAAGTGAAATGACAAATAGTTCATATGGGAGTTATGGAGTATATGTACATAAATACATAAAAACCATATGTACATTGGGGCGGTCCTACTTAACTTTGGTGTATTTAACGTATACCAGAAAAAATTCTTTTTGGGGTCTGCGCATTTGCTTTAAAATTTATCATCCCATCGTACTGTTGCCTATGATAGAAAAAATGTATTTTATTATTTATTTATATTACGGAAGCTTTAAGAAAGTTAAGCAACGTCAAAAACTTAACATAGATCTATTTTGGACCACCCTAATGTACGTACATTGTCTGATTTTAATCAAATTTGAAATTTTTGTATTTGGTTGTGAAATTGTGCTATTGGCGCCGTTGACATTTTGCTGAATCAACTTAAGTCTTCCGTTTTTCAACCAATATTGTTAGTTTTTCAAAGTCGGGGCCCTTGACTACAGCGATCACGCTTGATATTTCGTATATGGTATAACATCAAAACAAAACAACTCAGCCAACAATAGCTTTAACAAATACCCTATACCAGAGGTGCCCAAAGCCTTGCTCTTCCAAAAGGAATCTTTTGCATACATAAATGCAAAATTAGACATTATTCTACACATAATATATAAACCTTAGCAGTCTTCACTCAAATAATGAACAGCATTTATTAGCCCACCAACGATTTGCCAACACTCAGCACTTAACAATTCTGACTGGAGCTGTTGGCTGATAAGTAATTCACGTACAAGCTGTGTACACCAATTAGACGTCATGCATACAGTGGTGTATACAGATAGTGAGGTCAAGACGTACGAGTAGGTTCAGATAAGGCAAGAACGACCCACTTCGAAGTAAAAATGATTAAAACAGCCTCAGCATTTTTGTTTCCCTCTAAACTCGACATGCGTCCCGCTATCAAATCGGGACCCAGAAAATCAAGCCCCTAAAAAATAGCCGCACGGTATCAGCTCTGGGTTTCTTCCTTGAATTACGGACGGACGGACGGTTAAAAACACTCGAGTCAATGCACCTGTTTGCGCCGCCTTGTATATAAGAACATGTGATTTCATTAGAACCTCCGACTAATTGGCGCGAAGACCCATTTCATAGCTCCTACCTTTCCGCCCTACTCCCCGCTTCCCGTTCTCCGCTTCACGGTAAGGAACAATTATTTCCACCAGAGCCGAGGGCTAGATTAGCAAACTGGTTTATACTGCGTCTCGGTCTCGGCACTCAGAATTCGAAACTCTCGCAGTCCTAACACCAACACCAGCGTAAATAATGTTAATTTTGAATAACAATCCCATGGGTCTCCGTCTCCATTGATATAACAAAGTCTATTTACAATTATCAAGGCAGCGGCGAGTACGTTGTGTATATTATATAATTACTATTGGAAGGTGGGTTGTGCAATAACCCTGTTCAAACCGTGTTAGCCACTACGAGTATCCCCCCGTTCCGCACACCAGTTAGTGATCGTAAAAAATGATAAGGAAACATACATCATCACCATCATCTTTTGGGCCGGATAACGATCTGCGATCTGCGAACTACCCTGATCTGATGGAGTAGAGAATATGACATTGATGGTTTTGATTTTGCTATAATTTTTGAGGAGTATGATATGGGGGCGGGGGGTGGAGGTGGAGATGGAGGTGGCAAGGGGGATTGAGTTTGGGGATTTTTGGTGGATGAGGTTTACATTACCTTAAACTCGACGTGGCTGAGGTCCCAGGTCGGTCGAATAACCCTCAACAGTTCCTTGGCCCCTTGAATCACGTCGGCCTCCTCAACAAATATGGGGACAAAGGGAACAATCGCCTGTTTTCTTGATTTATCCTCCTGATTTGGTCGAATATCACGCGTATTTTGGTCTTGTTCGTTATCGCTTTCGTTTGGATGCGAATTGGAATTTGAATTCAATTGGTTCTGGACCTGGTTCGATTGCGAGTGCTGATTGACCGTCTGACGAACTAAGGATAAAGAATCTTTCATCACTTTGGGGTTGCCGCCACTTGTTGAAATCTGTCCTGTGTAACTGTTGCTCTTGGTTTCTGTGCCCATTCTATTGTATTATATATGTGAAATACGAAAGTGTCAGGTCGGGTCATACACATAAAACAACGATAACAACAGCAAGTATAATGAGTAAGTAGCGTTTAAAACTAATCCGAATACAAAACGAACCGAAAACCCGACCAGCAAGGTTCCCCCAACCCACAGCCCACCAGTAGCAGCATCCAGTAAGTATACTACGCCCATGTCCTCTCACTCATGCGCACCGGGACCAAAGGATTGGATGGAGGTGACCGCACCCAGTCAGTGGATCTGCAGTGAAAGAAGTCCGTAACTCATAACCAAGTTTATGTTAAATTTAAACCTGCTAATTTTGTTTATAAATTATTTTAAATTTTTAAAAACTATAAAATATTTTAAATTAGAATTTTATCTAATATCACAAAATAACGTTCTACAAAAGTTTTTTAAAATTATAATCGAATTACAACTGAAGGGATTTTTTGCCTCTCCCGCAATTAATACATAGTATTTATAATATATTTAAAACCAATAGAACCGTAATCGTACGTAATTACCAGATAGCAGAGTGGTAAAAACATAATTACCTAAAAAAGATTGCTAAGAAACAAACAGAACTTAACTATCACTATCACATAATAATGTTTCAAATTATTTGTTTATTCGTTTATGAATTAATTGTCCCAAAAATTGTAAATACCTAATTGTGATAGTCATCCCACAAAGAACTAGGTGATATTCGCAGATTTTTCGAATGTTTTTTTTTAATTTTTAAAGTGATTTATTTAAACTCAAAGAAACTTATCAATTATATTTAAATATAATGTAACCACAGTGAATCATAGGTTTTAAAATTAATGAATTACTTATTAAAAAGTGAGTGACAAGGGTTGCTTGCGAATTGGAAATTATTGAATGACAATTTTTTTAATATATAATTTTCCGTATGTAGATAAACCAATCAAATGGGGACTTCCTTTGCAAATATAGTTCCTGTGGTTTTTTAGTTTAGCGCCGATGTATGACTATATCGATTTTGAACTTATATGCTTTATGGTACTGGAGAGTATAGTTCAAAATAAAACCACCTATTGTTGTTTAATATTTAAACTTGGAAAAGTAAAAAAAGATCTAAAAATATATAATTTGCTGATCACACAAGTGATAATATCCTAACAAAACAATGCCATTCTCTCGGAGCTAAAATATATGTTTTTTTAATAATTAATTAATGACAGCATTTTATTTAATTCCTCTAAAAACCATTATGCAGGATCGCTATAGTCGTATGCCACGACTATCAAAAACTAGTTACTCTCTTATCCGGCAAAAAAAAAGATGTAGCGCCATCTGGCGTTAAGGAACATTTGTCTTCTATAGATGACGTCAATAACTAATTTGTACAATAGTTTTTACCTTCTACCTGTTACATACTTTTCAACGAATACAATATACCCTTTTCCTCTACAAGTAACTGATATAATTATACATTTCTTTTTTTTCCACAATATTGGCTAACGTTGCACAAAACGTATAATAAATTATAATTCCAGACACAGGGAAACCTCTTGGGATCGAAAGGGTTAAATAATTAGAAAAAGCATTAGTTGGCTCGAATTTGGCACAGCCGGACGGAAAGTACACGTAAACGTTAATGCGTAGGGTGGTGACTAAAACTCCGAAAAGGTAGAAGGGTCGGAACTGGTCAATAAGATCTCGAGGGTTAACCAAACGTCACAAAAGGCAGAGTCGAATTCTGGGTCAGAACTCCCTTTATAAAAAGATATTACATGTAATTTAGTGGGTGGAACCATTCCCGAATTCCCCCTGGGTCCGGATCCGCTCCTGGAGCGGGGGAATGCAGGCACGCACTCGCAGAAATAAATAGGGCGTTAAATGCTAATCTTGTGAGTACACAGGCCATGTACTCCACGGAAATCATGTGTTGAGCAATGCAAGCCTACATATGTATTTACTATGTGCGATCGGAACACAGGTGAAATCCCGGGGCCCACAGACAGGTGAGCGGACGTTTGCACGCGACATTCGGTTTTGCTACGATATTAACATGTTTTTTTCGCACTCTTCTTGGCCAGGCCAAAATTTGTTTAAAGTTTATGCATACAGAGGCAATATGTGCGTGCCAGCGAAGGCTGCATGTGTGCATATTGGTGGTTAGGGCCTTTTTGCACGAGCCGAGTGCCTATCTCATTTTCCGGCAGGTCCTACATGGCGCTATCCCCTGTCCAGGGTTTGGAACTGGCACTCCCGATACAAGGTCGGAATGTATGCAGCTACATATATATAACTTGTTCCTTTTTATCGCTCCCGTAAGCGATAAAATCGAAAACCCAGAAGATAACTCGGCTCGTGTAAGGCGGCCTTTTGCGCGTTCTGGGTTAAGAACCCCCGCCAACCCCCCCGACAAAAATCCAACAATCGAACCATCCTTTTTCAGACCCGTGGGATGCTGGTGGAATTCCAATTCCTAACTTTTGATTTCGATTCTGTTCTGATTCGATTCGCGTTCGCATGCAATTTTCAAAATGACAAACAAGGTAAAATAAAATAAAATGTGTACCAATATGTCAAGCGTCAACGAATGCAAACGCACACTGAGATGGATTGTTAGTTGCCTACACACGTTACCTTCGGGTATTGATTGTTTTTTAAAAGAAAACACAAAAAAAAAGCCGCGAAAATCACACAACCAGATTATTGATTTTGGCCCCCGCTGGATTTGGCGCACACAAAAATTTGACTGGGGAACAGCGGGCGATGTAGGCGATTCGGTTCCGACTTGGCGAATACAGTGAGGCCGCGGAGGGTTGAGCAAATATACCGTCTGGCTCTGAAAATACTTTTTGTACAATTTTCAAATATACCATAAAACAGTCCGAGTTTCCAACGAGAAATGTTAAGACACAGCGTTTTTCTAATAGTCGCTTAAGCACACTAATAGCCCAGGCACACTAACAAGAGTTTCCTATCGATATCTGAGTTAACTCGATAGCTCCGAAAAGGTGTGCACAAACGGTGTGTTTAAACGGTGTGTTTTTGAGTGTTAATACAAAAACAATAGGATTTTATCAAATTTAATTATATAACAAAAATCAATAAGAATAGTCTCATGAACCTATGGGTCGATAATCTGGATGACCTAGGAGCAGCTCGGAAAATCGATCTTATTATTAATTGATCGGTCTGAAACAGATGTGCAGAGCCGTCGGCATCAAAGCCGCCGATAAGGCAGGATATCCCGAAGGGACGGCGGCCATTGCTCTGCGTGTACTTCTGCTTCAGCCAATATTTCTGTTGCCATTTTCAGTAAGCCCGTCTAAGTAGAACTCTCCTCCACTAATACGTTAACATAAGTGGATACAAAATTCGCTGCGGAAAACATTACACGTGTCAATGCTAAGATTGTATCAAGTTTTGCGATATTATCCATTTTACTGATGGGAAAACTTAATTTCTGTGTTCTTGTCTTCGTTTTGGTTTACTTACTTACTTCTCGTAGGCCGATCAGCTGCTTTTGCATCAGCGGGTGCCTGTTTAAATGGGTCGCAACAACCCTTTAAGGCTGCTGTGTGAAACCAAAATAGCAAGTAACAATTCGATATATTGTTAAAACAATCGATAGTTTTGCTGCTCTAGTAAAAACTACAACCGTTTTAAAATAGCTTGCGCTAACTTGAACCATAGTCCTTAATGTTTTGAGGACATTATTTCACAATCATACAAAATGTATATATATATTCGGTGCGTTATTTGATTTTAGCCCCCTTGTTCATTAAAAAAAACCTATTTGGCCCACGGGATTGTAGTCGACATATCCTTAGAAAATAAAAAAGGCTAGGAACCTACTCTGTTCAAAGTTTCATGTTGTCTTATTCTACCAATTCTCCCAGTAATCCTTCTCTTAAGAAACATCTGATTAATTTAAAAATAAAATCCAAGGATCCAACAAATATTCCGTTCAATGAAAGATGACGAATGTATTTTATACATATCATACCGTTTCATACCGATATACAAAGTTCCGAAGATTAGAAAATGATTAATTAAAAAAAGTGTGCATTCGGGCTGCCGAAGCTAGGGTTTGAACTGTTTTCCAAGTCAAAGCCATCTGCTATAATTAGCAGGAATAATGGGGTCTATACAGCGGTGCCACCATATTGATTTGGAAAACAATTCAAAGAAGGCCTTCCATCGAAGTGTGCCAGCTGGGTGTTACTTTTTCTGTTTCTTCTTCTCGAGCTCCTCCTCCTTTTCCTTCTCGATGATCTTAACGTACTCGGCGATGACTTTGCTGTCCAGCATTTTCAGTGGCTTGCCGTTCTCCATGATGGCTACCTCCAGATTGTTCTGGCCCGACTGGGCAACCTCGAGGAGGGCGCGGATGGCCAGTTTGACGGCTCCGCGCTCGGTGCTCACTTCCTCCTCGCGGTAGGCCTTCTCGAAGAATTCGCGCACGACCTTTGCCGAGCGCCCGGTGGCGTTCGCCTTGTACTCGTAGAAAATTCCGGACGGTTCGGTCTGAAACAGATGTGCAGAGCCGTCGGCATCAAAGCCGCCGATAAGGCAGGATATCCCGAAGGGACGGCGGCCATTGCTCTGCGTGTACTTCTGCTTCAGCTGGGCAATGTATCTAAAAGGCAAGAGCTATGTAGAACCACTATGGGGGAACAGATACCACTCAAATCCCTACCTGGTAATGTACTCGAGGGTCACAGGATCCTCGACGTTGAGGCGGTGGCTCTGGCACTCGACCTGAGCGCGGTTTATCAGGATGCGTGCGTCTGCCGTCAGACCGGCAAAGGCCATTACAACGTGGTGGTCGAGCATGCAAATCTTGCGCACCGTGCGATCCTCCTGCAACTTGGCCACCGACTTCTTCTCCACGCCTAGCACCACGCAGTTGGCTCCTCGAACGCCGACCTGTGCGACAAGTCGAAATTTGAGTCGGCTTGCACGGGATTGTTTTGCGAAAAGTCGGCACTTACCGCTGTCGAGCCCTTTCGGACAGCCTCCTGAGCGTACTCGACCTGCAGGAGGTGGCCGTCCGGCGAGAATATGGTAACAGCCCGATCGTAGCGCGAGGACATCTTGTGGCTTTATTTAACAGCAGAGGAGTTTGCAAATATTCTTTACTTGGTTTTCCCTTGTCGTCTCCGGCTGGTCAGGCAATGATGATGCTTTTTTGAGGAAATGCCGCAGTGTGACCGCAGCACGAGCAACGCTTTAAAACATATCGTGATATCGACTGGCAGTTAGTTAAGACTATCGGTTTAAAATAGCTAAATATTTTTACACATTAATTCCAGTTGTTTTTCGTTTGTTTTTTGCCGAATGAATAGAGTACAAAAAAACTAAATTAAAACGTGACAAAACTTTATTGATAGAATGCAATTTCGGTTTCTTGTCGGCAAGCAGTACAAAAGCAAGCGGTTAAAGTCTATAAAGCAGTATATCGTCATAAAACTTTTTGAAGGTATCATAATAAACACATTTGTTTAACAAACCAATATGGTAAATACTGTTAATAAAGTATTGTTCCCTTATACAGGGGAATTCTGTATATAAATGTAAAGCAGTTATTGCTTTTATCAATTATATACATGAGGCAGCTGCTTGCACGGAGATGATGCGAAAAGATAAATAGACCGTGGAAGAAGCAGAACAATTACAGCGCTCTCTCTCCAAAGACAAACATTTAATTATTTTAAATTTTCATTTCAGCCCTTTAATTCGTTAATTTTGTGACTCAGCTATTGCACTCGAGGCCCTGGCAGCGGTGTTTATCGATAGTTGCTGTAGCCCTCGTCGTCGCTGTAATTACAATGTGCATTTGTTTTTGTTCACCAGCATTGTCCGAATTTACAGTTAGTTTATATGTTTTTGTAAAATGCGATCGCGGTGATATCGGCTAATAAAGGTGTTGTGCCCAATGTGATTTTGTTTAAGTGCGTTTCGTGTTCGTTTAGAAGTTGAGTGGTTTTTGCGTAAAATACCAGACAGCTGATCACAGAACAGCTCACACCTGCTACAAAAAGATAATAATTATTTGAAAGCCTGGCATTTAAAGGAAATTAACCAGCTGCCATCATATTTATATAACTACAATTTGATTGATTATGGCGCTGCCAAGAAAACTGATATCGAAGATCTGTAAGTAAATCGAATGTTCGAAAGTACCGTTGTGTATTCCCACACACACGTACAATAAGCCTCCGCTTTTGTTGTGTGCGGCGTACGTGAATTTGTCTAGTGTGTGTGTTTTATATAGTACCGTAGTAGATTCTAATGTTGCATGAATCTTCTGCATATTTGAAAACATTACCACCCGTTCTTGTAACAAAGGCCAACAATTGGCAGCCAATTGGAATATGGCTTATATACTAGCAGCTGCATGCGAAATTTCAGCGCTAAAGTAACACAATATCTAGTTTTACCTGGCAATATCAATGACAAGTTTACTAAGAAGTCAACATTACATATGTATATATTTAGACCCGATTCGGTTTTTATTTATTTTATGTTTTCTATGAATCTATAGCAGATCCAATCATTCAAACTTGTAACTCAATTATTTCGGTGACTAAAACCATAGACGTACATATGTAAGTATGTCTCGATATCGCCTAGGGCTTAAAATATCTAATTAAATTATTCCGGTCCAGGATAAGTCCGTTTAAATAGTATTTAATAAGGCGGTCAAATAGACCCTAGCAGTAGTTGAATGTTCCTGTGTAATTTAATGATTTTAGATATTTTATTTCTTATCAATAGTGAATTCTGTAGAACAACGCGGACCTCCGACAGACTTTTGGAAACATTTGAAGATTTTTTGTTGAAAAATGTTTAATTTCTTCTAAAATATCTATTATAATCAGTTCAATTCCCTTTTGTCGAGGGTCGAACATGAGCATTTTGTATGAGGTAAAATTAGACAAAACCCAATCATAGCTAAAGTTGTAATACGTTTTAGAACTAAGGATAGTCTAATCCAAGATGTTCTTTCAGGAACATTTAAAATTAATAGACTTTATTTTTATTTTTTGCAGACGATATAAAGGCACACGATAGCAGAGTCACGAGCCTTGATTTGGGGGAAACGGGTAGAGTGCTGGTCACAGGAGGAGAGGATCGCAATGTAAACCTTTGGGCAATTGGCCAGAATGAGTGCTTCATGGTTCGTTCAAACTCCCCATACCCATCCACCCATCAAATGGTCATCTAGTTCCGTTTTCTTTCAGTCCCTGACGGGCCACAATCGCTCCATCGATTGCGTTCGTTTTGCGTATAAGGATAACTTTGTCTACTCCGCCGACGACATCGGAATAATCCGCAGATGGGACCTAAATTCCCAGAAAATCTACTCCACCTTGAATGGCCACATGAAGAGTGTTCGCACTCTGGACTTTAATCCGTCCGGAGAATATGTGGTGTCCGGGAGCAACGATACGACCGTGAGGTGAGCCAAACTCGATATAAATAATAATACCCACCCATGAGTCAAGAAGCAATGTTTGCTTATCAAGTATGGCCATAAAAATGAATTTCTCGCAGTTTGAAAAGAGAAGGCGATATTTCACTGTCTCCCTCATTCGGATGTTGATAATAGTTGGGATGAAAAAGCTTAATATCTACAAACAAGAATGATCTAGTTGTGAATGTCAGAGAATCCTCTTGAAATATTGTATGCAAACATTCGGCAATACACAATATACATTTTTCTCTATGAGTAATACAATTTTAAATGTGTTTCTTTAACCGACGAAACTTTGATTAAATTTTTAGGTAATAAATATATATAAACAAATTTAGGAAGGTTATTCTCTGACAACTAAAGTATTTTATCAAATTAAAAATTTTAAGAAACAACGAATTAGTTTAAACTATGCCATATTGTTTCTTTAATTGACAAGATCATTGAAATGGCAGCCATACGAATTGGACCAAATCAAAGTGTTCCGTAATCGTATAAAATCAATAATACTAAAATAAAAACAAAGTTTCCCAAATTGGCCCGACTTTACTATTAAAGAAATATTACGAAGTATTGAAACAAAATGTATGCAAAGAAAAAATAAGTTATCAAATTTGTTTTTAAAAATGAGAGCAATTTCGGCGACTCTGTTAAAATTTGAAATATCGTGTAAAGCATGCACATTTTATACTTTGTTTTTTGTTGAACAACAAAGAAGGTATGCCAATATTGTGTCTTTCCGACTGCAGCTGTTACAACCAATTAGAGCCAAGAGTACTTGTTTACACCATTACGAAGGCAAAATCTAATCTAATGGATAAACATGAATTTTTAGTAAATAGAACATTTTAAAAGTACTTGATTCTTAAGAAGAAATCATTGCTTGGCGCTCATTCGTAAAGTGACCGAGACAGCTCATTAACAACTTTTGGGCTAACAGATGATTTTTAGTGTTATATTTTAGATTGTACTATTATTATTTGCCTAATAAGTCTTAAACATGTTCCAAACTCACCATTCATGTTTAGATCGGTTTTAAGCTTTACAAGTTCAGAAGCATTTCTTTGGAAAGTTATATTTGAGTGCCTCGACCATAAGATACCAGCAACCAATTTCAAAATAAATATGTACATATGACTGGCGCCACCTGCCCAACTGCAGTATCAACACCTGAGAGAGAGCAGCTCTTCCCCCCGCTAACTCTTATTTCGCTCTCTTTCCCTATCTCAAGTATATAAACTCTATTATTGCTATAACTTGTAAATCAATGGTTTGATTTAAAAAATTGTGTGTGTGTTAATACATTTTCACCGAATAATTTTTGAAGTGCGGTGCCAACGCATACCACGCAGTAACTGTCCACTGCGTTAAAGTCGGTGCTGCATTCCAAATCCCACATCTCTAGCTCTTGTAGTTTCCGAGATCTCGACGTTGATATGAACGTAGAGACGGACAGAAAGGCGGGCATTGCTAGATCGGATCGGCTGATCCTGATCAAGTATATATTTAATGGTCGGAAACGCTTTCTTCTACCTGTTACATACTTTTCAACGAATACAATACCCCCTTTTACTCTATGAGTAAGTAGAAAGAGTGCTATAGTCCAGTACCTTGACAATCAGACATCCGGTGCTCTGTTAACCATTTTCAAAGAAATAAGCCTCCAGCTGATGGGGCCATTTGCAATTCTATTACGTTACTGATCGTATGATGTCTTACCTTTTAATTCTTAATAACTTCTTGTGGATGTAAGACAGGGTGTGGTTAGTTTTGAAATTAAGCTTGCGCTGCATGGGCATCAATGGATCAAACGGACTGACAGACGGTATTGGCTACATCGGGTTTTGATCCTGATCAAGAATATTTGGTTTTAGGCAGTATAAAATTTAGTAAGAATATCAAGCAGATTGGGTTGTTCTCTCCGATCTTATAAATCTCCAGAACTGTCAGACAGGTGGACATGCTATGTTGAATCAGCTGGTGATACTGATAATGCATATATGTAAATATATAGAGTATGAGTTCTCTTTATCCATTTTGTAAAGTTACAATCCCGTTGGTGTTTTATAATTTTCAAGTCAAGTTTATTTGGAATATTAAAACGTTTTACAAAAAAATACTTCTTTCACCACGGGCGTTTAAACAATAGCATAAGTATGTACATTTTAAAATATGTTCATAGTTATCGGACGCGATACACAGGGGTCAGCTTACAGCTTGGCCGGTGCGCTCTTGAGGTCGACGTAGGCGCCGGATATGACCTCCTTTCCAGTCTCCACGACCACAGTGCGGAAGTTGATGCGGGTGCCCTGCTTCCACATGTCCACGCGCAGGCTCTGGCCCGGAATCACGGGTCCGGAGAAACGTACTTTGACGGCCTTGAATAGGGCCGGGTTGTTGTCCGCGAACTGCGAAAGGACGGCGCGTACGGAGAAGCCCAGTGTGCAGAGTCCATGTAGAATAGGTGTCTTAAATCCGGCCAACAGGGCCATCTGGGGATCGATGTGCAGGGGGTTGCTGTCGCCGGAGAGGCGGTAGAGCGCCGCCTGGTCCTCGCTAGTGACGTACTGAATGGTTGCGTCCGGCTGGCGACTGGGTGCCGGCTGCAGCGGAACGACTCCGGCGATGGGCTCCTTCTTGCCGCCGAATTTGCCAGCGCCGACCACGAACGTGCTGCTCTGGTTGCGCACCAAAAGACGGCCGCTCTCGTCATACGAGTCGGTATTGGTGACGACCACGGCGCCGGATCCCTTGTCCATCACATCGAACACCTTGCCGCTGGTCAGCAGAGTGCCGCTGGTGGGCAGGTCGTCGACGATCTCCAGGTACTGCTCGCCGTGCAGAATGTTGGAGAAATCGACCTGGGTGTTGGGCAGGGCCTTGCTGATCAGCTTGTCGGTGGACATGGCCAGCAGGAGGCCGGGCAAAACGAAGAACGATGGAATGGCGGCGAAGTCGGCATCGTTCTCATACAGGAAGCGCATGTCCTTGGCGTTTTTGATAGATGCCCCGATGCCCAGGGCGTAGGTGATGAGCGCCTTGCTGTTGAACTCGAAGGTGTCCTCCACGGCGTCGCCGCCGCCCTCCTTCAGCTTCTCAAGCACTTCCAGTAGGGTGCCGGAGGCCTCTGCGATAGCTCCCAAGTGCTTGGCCTTGGACATGTCCGTAACCTTCGACCACACATCCTTCACGTACTCAATGGTCACGGGCTCGTCCAGCGTGGGGCGCAGCACGGCGCCCTGGCCACGCACAGTGTGCACCTTGGTGGCCCAGCCGGCGGCGCTCTCGATATAGCTGCCTGTGGATCGGACAAGAAGAAGTCTTTTAGGTAAACAACACAAGCGATATAGAAGGGACAAATTCACTTTGCACATATTAACCTAAAAATAGTACATAGTTTCAAAGGAACCCGGTTTAGTACCCAAAACAATTGCTTTCCACCATTTAATATAATAGTTGATATTTTCTTAAATATGTCAAAGGGTATTATAATGTTCAGAAGTTTCCATTTCGCTATCAATATATAAATACCTGATAAGCTAATCCGGCAAGACGATATATAAATAGGCATCGTAGTAGATTTACCTGCTCAGTTAGATCGCTATCAACTTTTTTTAATCTTACATGTTCGCACGTTAAGTTAAAAAACCAATCGTATTGAACTGCATTATAGTTGTCATGGGAACGGCGTAATTATACTATTTAAATTTATTGATCCAAAGTGCCAGTGGTAAAACAAAATATTGATGCTAAGCTAATGCTAGCTTATAATCTTAGGGATATACATTTGAAAATTTGTAGATTAGTGGCTGGTCATAGCGTGACATAAAGATGGAAAAACGGAGGAAGTATGGAAGAATGGGACCGAAACGGAGGGACTCTTAGGGACTGGACATTGCACTCACCATTGTCCTCGCAGGACTCGTGGCACAGGTAGGCCACCACGGGGGCGATCAGCTTGGGCTTCAGCTCGTTGAAGAGGATGTCGGGGAGGATGCCCTCGGTCATGCGGCTGGCGGCCGTGGGCACGATGACGTTGCACAGGATGTTGTTGCGGGCGCCCTCGATGGCCACTGTGTTGGCCAGGCCGACGAGGCCCATCTTGGCCGCCGAGTAGTTGGCCTGGCCAAAGTTGCCGTAGATGCCGGAGTTGGACGAGGTCATGATGATGCGGCCGTAGTTCTGCTTCTTCATGTGCGCGAATGCGGCCTGGGTGCACTTGAAGCTGCCCTTTAGATGGACGTCGTTGACCAGGTTCCAGTCCTGTTCGCTGGTCTTCACCAGGCTGCGGTCGCGCAGGATGCCGGCGTTGTTAACCAGGATGTCCACGCGTCCGAAGGCGTTTACCGCCGTCTCGATGACCTTTGCCCCCTCGATCACGGAGTTGTAGTCGGCCACCGCCTCGCCGCCGGCCTTCCGGATCTCCTCCACCACAATGTCGGCGGCCCGCTGCGAGGCGCCCTCGCCGGAGTGGGTGCCCCCCAGGTCGTTGACCACCACCTTGGCGCCCCGTTCCGCCAGCAGGAGGGCGTACTCCCGGCCCAGTCCGGCGCCAGCTCCCGTCACCACCGCCACACGGCCATCGTAACGCAGTTTTCCATCGGAGGAGGACATTGTCGGCTTTCGGGTTTCGGGAACACTCAAATCTGGTTTCGTTGCACAAATCCGGTCGCTACTGCACCGCTCTCGTCTGCGAAATACGAATGGAATGAAAAGAAACGGGTTGGCTGGGAGTTAATCAACGGCAGAGCAGTTTCCAATCGCCTTAATCTTAAGCGACCAGCGATAGTGCTATCGCCTTAAGTGTGTGGGTAAACGGGGTTCTTGGGTTGAACGATGGGTTCGTTTAATCGGTTCCCTGGTGGCATGGTCCAAGTCCAGGGGTTCATGGTTCACGAGCATAAGTTGTGTCGATGGCACAACAACTGAGATACAAGATACATTGCGGCATATCAAGCGCAGATACAGTTCGAAAGAGAGCGAAGACTACAGGCGGCACCTTGCAAGTTACAATAACAATACTCCACTTACAGTTCTCGACGGTTGTACGTTGGTATGCGCCCGAATGCAAAGATTACCCCAATATCACAGGTACAAAGTGCATCACTGTTTGATACCCAGATAAGTTTACAGTCGTTCGTTCACTCCTGCGCTGAGTATCACGATAATTTACTAAAATATACGCCCCTACTTGTTTGGAAACATTTCACAAATATACCATGGAAATACCAGATTTTTCATCGCAGACGCAAACCTGGTCTCGGTATTTTGCTAAAATCTAGTAATGGCTCAACCCATTCGATGGCATGTCTGTTGATTTTGTAAATTGTACATGTATAGCCGCAAAAGGGAAATTCAGCTACGATAGTCTGATCGGAATTATATATAATTCGAAGGGGATTGTTTTGCGCCTTAAAAGTCTATTGGTTCAGGAAAACGGGTACCAATTCGATGCTGAAACAAAATGTTATAAATTTTATAAAATCTTATAAGATTTTCAAACCATTTATGCAATATGAAGATTAAATTTAATAAGGCGGCATTAACTTATCTAATATGTATTTAGTTCTAGTAAATGACAAAGGCAAGCGAAAAACAAAATAGTTGTATCAATATGAGTCTATATTGTAATTAATAGATGATAAATATTGACCAGTGTCAATAGTAAACCCTAGAAATTTTGAAAGGAATTTAACTTAAATAACTTATATAACTTAAAACTTCCATCACCTCCCGGATTAAAGAAAATCGTTGATAAATTATAAAATATTAGACTTTAAGTGCAATGCTTAATAAAAACGTAACCCTTAAATTAAACTATCAACATTAAATTTTTTGTTAGCCAAAAAAAGCCGAAGTATAACCTATATTTTATTCGTTAAAATGCATTTACTAAGATAATTTTTGCCATCTGCTAATATCAAACAAAAACAAGAAAGGAAAGCTAACTTCGGGCGGAGCCGAAGTTGAAATACCCTTGCAGAATATTCTGTAAATTATATTCTCCAAAATTATTCATATGATGCATTCTTAACACTCATAAAAAATCCCAACTTCCTAACTTTACAAACACCAAAGTTATGGCATTTCCGATCAATCAGTAATATGGCGGCTATAGGATATAGTCGGCCGATCCTTATGAAATTTGGTAGGTCGGATTGATTGGCCAAATATAAAACCCATAGGAAATCCCAACTTCCTAACTTTACAACCACCAAAGTTATGGCATTTCCGATCAATCAGTTATATGGCAGCTATAGGATATAGTCGGCCGATCCTTATGAAATTTGGTAGATCGGATTGATTGGTCAAATATAAAACCCATAGGGAAATCCCAACTTCTTAGCTTAACAAACACCAAAGTTATGGCATTTCCGATCAATCAGTTATATGGCAGCTATAGGATATAGTCGGCCGATCCCGGCCGTTCCAAAGGAAAGAAGGGTGTGTGTGTTTCAACTCGATATCTTTAAAACTGAGAGACTAGTTTGCGTAGAAACAGACAGACGGACAGACAGACGGACAGACGGACAGACGGACATGCTTATATCAACTCAGGAGGTGATCCTGATCAAGAATATATATACTTTATTGGGTCGGAGATGTCTCCTTCACTGCGTTGCACACTTTTGACCAAAATTATAATACCCTCTGCAAGGGTATAAAAAAGGCGTAAGAAATGTATTTTAAACATTTTCCAAATTCTTCGAGAAATTGTTTTTTTTTGCGGTCCGGTTGTTCTTCCCTCTTCGGATAATATTATTAAATATAAAGACAAATTAAAAGCTAAACTAACTCTTATTTGTAATTCAGGCTTTGGGACGTGCAGAATGAAAACAACTGCATCAAGGTGTGCCGCGGTCACATGTCCCACGTGAATTCCGTCAAGTTTTCCCCTGATGGACTTTGGATTGCCTCTGCTGGCTTGGAGGGCTCCATCCTCATCTGGGACATACGGAAGAGCAAACAGATAATGGAGTTCATTGCGGATCCGCCGGTTGCGGCCATAACATGCGTTCAGTTTCATCCGTTCGAGTTCCTGCTGGCAGCCGGGCGTATAGATGGCACCGTGTCCATCTACGATCTGGAGCACCAGCAGCTCGTCTCGCAGACCACTCACTTCTATGGTCAAGCCATTAGATGTATAACCTTCAGGTGAGCTCAGGGAAATCTCTTGAAGAAATACGTAACTGCACACAAATTAATATAAAGGAACCAGTACTTTGAATATATTTTATTCCTCTTCTTAAATTGCAATATTTGTAATGGTAATTCTAACTCGAAACATATTCAACGCAAATAGTTTATTTAAAACCACTTAAAAAAATCAGTAAATTGTTTGATTTTTGTCCTAATTTTTTTTTTATATTTTAGCGAGAACGGGGAATGCCTCTTTGTCGGCAGTGCTTCCGGTATTTCGGTCATTGGCTGGGAGCCGGACCGTGAGCTAGACCACATAAAAAGCACATGGTCCTCGTTGGCCGACATGAAAGTGGTCAACAATAAGCTGGTAAGTAAAGCAACTTCCGTTTAGTTGTCCTCACCCAAAATGAGTGAAAGCTTAATATAAGTTACTGCACAAAGCGGCTTGTTCTGTAACGCACAATCGAATTCATCGCCTCTCTCCCTGCAGATATGTGGCTGCCATGAGATCGACACTGTTTCGATCAACACCATCAGTCTGGACCTCGTGATACCGTTTTACCAGCCGCCGAACTCTCTACCAAACTTCAAGCACAACTCAACGAACCGAAAGAGTTTCTCTCGCGGAAACCAGAAGTTCAGGCTGTCGCTGGGCGGCTCCAAGCCGGCCCAGGTTCAAGAAGAGCACGAGGACAACAAGAGTGATCTGTCGTCGCCCAACTTTAGTTTGGAGGTGGTGAACGAGGCGGTGCTGGAGTCCGCGGAAACGTCTCCGATGTCCTCTTTACCGCCCGTCCACTTGGGCCCGACGGCGGGCTCGTCGACGGACCTCGCCTCTCATCATGTCATGTACGGGGGGTCAAGTGACACGACTTTGCGGCAGGGAAAGTTTTCCAGGGTGCCCGACAATATGGCCAGCTATGCGAGTAGCTACGCCATCGATACCCGCCTGATGTCGATGAACGAACCCAGTTCGCTGCACAAGCCGGATATTTACAACATATACTCGCTGGGGAAGGACGAGGAGGCGGACGTGCAGCAGTTGGAATTCGGCCTGAACGATAGTAATCCGCCAATTCTGAACAACTATGACAACTACGAGATGGCTGAGGACTTTCCGGTCAATCAGAACCTGAACTACATTGCCAATAACTATAAGCAAGTACCCGCCACCTCCACTATCAACGCCTCGTCCAAGTCGATTAAGAAGACTACCACCACTGCCTTGCACAAGCGGACCACGGGCAGCATGGGCAACTCCAAGCAGACGTCCACGGGCATCTTTGGTGGTAGCAAGCTCAGCCAGGTCTCCTCGGTTAGCTCCATGGAACTGCACAAGCTTGACGACAACATGGTCCTGAAAAAGTCGTCCTCCTCGAATGTCGTCAATAAGAACAAGCGTCCGATGGGTTCCGCCCAAAGCCAGTTCAGTAAGGAAAACAATCAACAGAAAAACATCAACGTGGAAATCATTACAAAGCCCCCGATGCGATCTCGCACCACCCTGGACATGCGTACGTCGCACCATGCCAAAACTCAGGAAAAACATATTCACGTGGGTATTCAGGGCCATTCATTTTTGACCAAGCATTCACGTTCGCTCAATTTATCCCTGCAGCAGCCACTGAACAATCGCATCATGTTAGACGATCACGACATTGATGTGCTGTCCAGATCGCATGAGGCTGTGTTGCAGGAACTAAGCAATCGCCAGTCCAGCCTAGACTTGCTGCGCCACGCCACACGGTGAGTATGGGTCGGGACTTGTGTTTGAAACAGAATTCCATTTTGTATTAAGGAAGTACTAAAAAATATAAATTTCGATTTAGTATCATGATGATTGAATAGCTTTTAAATTGGGCGATTAGACACATTATCGATTCACTTGGTCCCACTGTCTGTAAATTGCTTTGCAATCTATTCTCTCAGCCTTAAAGTATCTGCCTTTAACTTTTACCATGTACTTATCCCTGTTGTAAGCATTTTTTACCTATAATATAATTATTATTTATAATTTTAAAATTATTTCTGATTCATGTTTGTCGAAAAACCTTTAGGATAATCTAACACCAAAATTATAAAAGAGGCTTCCCAAATTTCCTAAAAGTGATTAGGGTCTGCCATTAAGTAATAGTTATGTTTTGAATTTCTTAGATCTCACGATGTGCTTGGCGCCTTAAGGCAAGCGAAGAACTGCGGAAAATCCATTTTCATAGATCTGCTCGGAGCCATACTGGAGAAACCGTAAGATCAAATTTGTTTATAAAAAGCTAATAGTGTAATTCAAACCCGCTTTTAGGTCCTCTTGGAACTTGGATTTCTGCATGTTTGTGCTGCCAGAGATTTACGAACTGTTGCAAAGCCAACACAAGTTGTAAGTACAGATAAACAAATCGACGGGGCCATCAAAGTAATTCGAATTTTTCATTTAGCCACTTCACGAGAGCTTGTGACACACTTCGTATTATTCTGTCAAACTTCTTGCCAACCATTCAGGAAAACCTCGACTCCTGGGCTACGAATAACCTGGGCGTTGATGTGACTCGTGAGGATCGTCAAAGGAAGTGCGCGGAGTGCCAGCGGTGGTTGCTCCAAATCAAGAACCTGCCAGAAAGCACACATTTCGGGTCGACGCTGTCGCAACTGCAGAACATCATTATTTTCTAAGGGCTACGCATATCCAGCTTTGAAGTCTCCTCGGCGTTCAGATCAGCTCTTGAACGGTACAAAGATCGTCAACAAAAGAAAACCACCAGCTTCCCAAAACCTGATTCAAATACGGTGTTGTGGGGAGTGGCCTCATTTGTCGCTCTAAGCTGCCAAACTAAGGAATTAAAACAATCGTGTCAGGAACTGCTACTCGGAAGCGAGCTCTTCCGAACCCTGTTTATCCAGCATTAACAACATTACGGCCGTTTTTTCATCTCCATGTTACGATTAAACGAGCTTTTAAACTGCGATATTTTGTGCGATTTCCTAGTTTACCACTGCTTTCAGCGAAGCATGAAGATGTGAAAACAGGCCTTAGTCATTAAATGATTCATACTATTAATTTGTTATGGAAACTAATTTATAAAATTATTATTTACATAAACCTAAGTCTTAAAAATTTGAAAAAATATAAAAACAAAAAACACAAAAATGTATTTCTCAAAACCGTTTTAGAGCGCTTATTTTGAAAATGTATATTTAGGTAAGTTAGAACGGTAGGTATATCTTTTTTATATTTTAAATATAAAAATTAAATGATAGAAATGAAAAAGTTTAGACACCCAATGAGAATTTTTGAAACAATTTTATACGAGTTTCTTTTAGAGTCCGATCCTAAAAGGTATAAATATATATTCTTAATTAGCATCATTCTTCATTAGTGATAATTCGATTAATCGTTTTTAATTTCTTCATAACGTTTCTACCTTTTTCACTACTATCAGAAATATGAGAAAATATATTTGTAACAAGAAAGGAAAGCTGACTTCGGCCGGAGTCGAAGTTGATATACCCTTGCAGAATATTCTGTAAAATATATTCTCCAAAATTATTCATTCATATTCCTAACTTTAAAAACACCAAAGTTATGGCATTTCCAATCGTTCAGTTATCTGGCAGCTATAGGATGTAGTCGGCCGAACCTTATGAAATTGGGTAGGTCGGATTGATAGGCCAAAAATACAACCCAAAGAAAATCCCAACTTCCTAACTTTATCAACACTATACTTTATAGGGTCGGAGATGTCTCCTTCACTGCGTTGCACACTTTTGACCAAAATTATAATACCCTCTGCAAGGGTATACAAATTGATTGCAGTATAAAATACATTTGTAGATATACTTGGCACTGTACCCATGGAGGAAATATAATGTTCTAATCTGTACGAAATATATGTAATTAGATTGTTCAAAGGAAGCAGATTTATCTGTTTGTTGAGTTGTAACTAAATTTATGTTTTGCATGTATTTACCAAAGCGACCAGTACCGGAAAAAGTTCTGGAGGGGGGTTTTATTATGTCTTTTTGTGCAAGCGGTGAAATCGGGGAACGCACTATTGCGGTTGACTGCTCCAATAGAATGACCAGCAGGGCAGCCAGAACAATCCGCTTTGAAGTTCACCTTACCATGTCGCCGAATCATTGTAGCGTTTAATGCCCAACCTTTCAATAGAGTTTTGCAGCGATTAGTGGAGCACTTCTGCGTGGCACCCCAGAGGCATCGGCTGTACTTCTGCGCCATGTCCGAGACCAAGTTCGTCCGGGAGCTGCTCTGCTATGTGCCACTGCTGCTGGCTGCCTGCGTTTCGGCGAACCCCGGGTTCGAGGACCTTCGCCGCAGCCCGGACTTGGAGGCCAAGGACAGCGAGGTGGACACCGCGGGAGTGCTGGCCCCATCGCAGCACAAGCTCATGGCCTTCCAGAAGCCCCCCATCGGGTACAAGGACTACGAATACTTCCTGGGACCGCGACGCACGGGAGATCTCTACGCCGACAACGACCTCGGGGCCACCTCAGCACTGAAGATCCACGGAGAGGGCAACTTGGCGGCTCTGAACAGGCCGGTCACTGGCGTCGCCCACAAGCCCCTGCCCTGGTACGGCGACTACTCCAGCAAACTTCTGGCCAGTGCGCCCATGTACCCCTCCAGATCCTATGATCCATACATCCGCCGGTACGACAGGTGAGTGTGCATGTGGTCCTACGATTGCAAAGGATGAAAACTGATGAAGCAGTTATTAAATTAAAAAAGCAAGGAGAAAAATCAATAATTGATTAGCTAAAAGATATAGTTTTAAATCATAGAGAGCAGGAGAAAAAGCTTAATTGATTAGCTAAAGGATATAGATTTAAACCATAGAGAGCAGGAGAAGAAGCTTAATTGATGAGCTATAGTATATAGTTGCGTCGAATGCGAGCTTATTATACGCTTGCAGTTTAAAAATTATTCTATTATTATCCCCTTGCTACAGACATTTTTCACCCTATGAAGTATATATATCCTAGATCAGCATCAACAGGAGAGTCATTCTAGCCATGTCGGTCCGTCCGTTGAAAATAGTCTCTCAGTTTGAAAGCTTTCTGGATCAAATTTTTGAAACAGTCCTCTTGCAAGTAAAATAAAGTATAAGCTAGCCAAATCGGGCAACTATATAGCTGCCACAAGAAGCTGGAAAATAATTGAAACATAATATAGCTTTGATTTCGACTTTAAATGGCTTAACGGTTTTAGTTTCATACAAATCGGACCGACTATATCATATAGCTGTTATAGAAAAGATCCAAAAATGGTTTGGAACTTCGATAGACCTTCGTTTTTTTCAAACTAAAGATATATGTATGTATAATAATTTTTTACGTTTTTATACCCTTGCAGAGGGTGTTATAATTTTGGTCAAAAGTGTGCACCGCAGTGAAGGAGACATCTCCGATCCTATAAAGTATATATATTCTTGATTAGGATCGCCTCCTGAGTGGATATAAGCATGTCCGCATGATTGATCGGAAATGCCATAACTTTAGTGTTTGTAAAGTTAGGAAGTTGGGATTTCCTATGGGTTTTATATTTGGCCAATCAATCCGACCTACCAAATTTCAAAAGGATCGGCCGACTATATCCTAAAGCCGCCATATAACTGATTGATCGGAAATGCCATAACTTTGGTGTTTATAAAGTTAGGAAGTTGGGATTTTTTATGAGTATTAAGAATGCATCATATGAATAATTTTGGAGAATATAATTTACAGAATATTCTGCAAGGGTATTTCCTTTTTTGTTTTTTCTTGTTTATAACATTATTTGTATCCTTGCATGCGATAAGCACCAAACTCTGAAATGTAATTATCGATTTTCAATAAAAGTACAGATTTTAAAGAATTTAAAAATGGGATCACATAAAAAAAAATTTTTTTAATAAAGGTTAAACAAGTGGTATATATGTTTTTAAAACAATTTTCCAGTTGATGGCGGTAGCAACTTTATTGTTTTCGCGGCAGTATGCACTTGTTGGATGCAATTTCTGAAACATAACGCAGTCAAAACTCCAGTCACATAACCAAAGCTTTTACTCTTGTTTTAAAATATAATACATAAATATACATAATAATTACATAACTTGATTAAAGAGATAAACTTTAAAGCCAATGCGGATACCATAGATGCATACAATGCATTAAATTTACAAAAGCTTTCTCACTCTGGCACTTTTACATTTGTTATTTGTTCACTTTCTTCTTAATCAAAATCACTTAAAGCACTTAAAATGTCAACATGAAAAGAGCTAAAATACCTTACACTCCCAAAAGATACTATTTTGTGATTCATTGACCATTACATAGCTGATACTACTTTTTCGTTGACGCATATAGATGTTGTGAGTCAAAACAGGATAGCTATATATGTAATAATTTAGCAAATAAACATTTTGTCCAGTACATTTTACTCATCAATTATTATTGGGAAACTATGATTCCTTTCTTGATATCATTCAAATATTTTATTTTCCAGGTACGATGAGCAATACCACCGCAACTACCCGCAGTACTTTGAGGACATGTACATGCACCGCCAGCGCTTCGATCCGTACGATAGCTACAGTCCCCGGATGCCGCAGTATCCGGATCCGTACACCATGTATCCGGATCGGTATCCGGACTCGCCGTCAGTGCGGGACTATGCCAAAATGCGCCGCGGATACATCGAGGAGCCCATGGCGCCGGTGGACTCCTACAGCAGCGGCAAGTACGGCTTCTCGAAGCAGTCGGATCTGGCCTTTCCGGCCCGGAACGAGCGGATCGTCTACTATGCCCACCTGCCGGAGATCGTGCGGACACCCTATGATTCTGCGGCCCCGGAGGAGCGGAACTCCTCGCCGTACAAGAAAAAAATTAAAATCAACCAGCGACCTATAGCGAATAATGCTACCACCTATAAGATGACGTTGTAGAGGTCAAATAGAAATTACGACTTTTTTTTATTCATTATACGAAGCACTTGCATCTGCGACCCATAGAGATAAGCACCAAGTTCAGCGTTTGGAATATTTCATTACTTGTATGCAATCACAACATTAAATTAAAAATACCCATAAGTCTATGTGTGTCTATAGTTTCCTCAGACCATCTGCAACCGGATCCCTGAAAGCATTCTGACTCTGTCTCAATGGACGAATAGCAATAGCAATGGACCACGAACACAATAATCTTTTCAAGTAGACATAGACATTACTCCACAAGATATACCTATTTTAAGCAGAGAGTCAATCAAACATAGATGCAACACCAACTATTTTGGACTTATTCCTGAGAGGAAGACCGAATGGATCCGAAACCCACGAGTGGGTGCCTAAGGCCACAACCGATCTATATAAATTCCGAAATGCCATCGGACTAAAGCAATTGTACGATGGCTGTATATATAACTATTTAACTTATGTTATAACTATTAACTTGTCTATAATCGTCTTATCCTTTTGGGGCTTTAGCCATTGTTTAGCTGGCTTAAGCTGGTTTTGTACTACTGTTTAGTAATGTTGGCAACCCGTCTCTCATTGTGGGATATGAGATTCCTTTGATTCCTGGTATTGTGAGCGATTTGAGAACAATGGTTCGATTTTGATTACATGGACAAACCTGTTTCTATGGCGGATGTAGATGATGTGTGGTGAAGGATTGCTGTTTTATATGTTTGTGATGTGAATTAAAGTTCTGTCTTTTTGGGGTGGCTATTTATTTTAATCGTGGAGCTCTCGTTGGCTTGGTTTACTGGGCTTAAATCGCAAATCCGTCGTATGTTCGTTTGTATAGTTGATTTGAACCTAATTGATTATATTTTTCTTATTTTTTTTCCTTTCTAAAAGGGGCATGTTTTTTTTTACGACTATGTATTTTGTGTGCTCTCCGGTTGGTGTAGGTCTGGTAGGTTTTTATTCAACCTGAGACATTAAATCGCCAGAACTGTGTTAACGTAATATAGCCTGTCCAAAAGAGTGAGTGAGTATTCAGAAACTGGAGTTAGCGAAGGAGAATAGATGGTTAATGTTGGTAAGACCGTAGTGCGTAGAGAAATGTGTTAGTGATTTATCGTAAAAGAGTGTAGGTAGTTTCAATAAAGTTTACTTTTATTACTTTTAAATAATAAAGTACTTTTTAGTTTAATTTAATTTCTATACCAAATAGTCTACAAGTGTGATATGTGCTTTTATTTTAAAGTCTTATACAAATAATTTTTTTTTAAATAATAATACTTTTAAAAACTACAAAAATGAAGTTTTAATTTATTACCAAAAAAAGGGAAACCGAGTCTTGGTAGTAGTAATTCAATACTACGCACGGCGCATTCGGGGAAAAAGTAAGATCTAATTTTGTGCTTTTAAAGTACGTATTAATTGTTTAAGGAGCTCCAGAGAGTCAAAATTGCTATGGGGACTGGTGAAAAGTGAACGATATCATAGTCAGAACATAATACTCTGAAAGGCTCATGCAAATCATATATGTATAACTAACTATATTTAGATCTACACTAATCACTGTGGACCCCAGTACACGTAATGACGACTCGCGGCTTTAGAGTGTGGAGAGGTTTAATATTAGGGGAATAAAACTTCTAGTTAATCTACTTGGCACAGAAAACTTAAGCCAAGTTGGGGCTATCAATCTCACCACGAATAAGGTTACAAATAAAGACAGTACCAAGCATATTGCTACAGTTGGCTAGTAAGGGGACAATTAATTAACATTGATTAGAAGGTAAGATAAGATTTGCATTACAGTTAGGCAAATACGGTCAGAAAATAAAAGGACGCCACGATCTCTTGTAAATGGTTGGCTTAAATTTGAAACCGCAGCTTCGATTGTTGTCTCTATTGTAAAATCCGTGGATTGGGGTATCCTGGACATCACTGGCGCAGCCCTCTACGGACCATTATGGAAAGGTAATACGACCGTATTATTTCAAACACATACACTAACTAAAATATATGCATTTACCGCAAGAATAGGATTTTATATATTGTAAAAAATGTACCGTTACACTGTAAAAAAGTTTAAAAGATTAACGAAAATATGATATGTTCCGACCGAAATTAAAATTATTTTTGTTGATAATACCCTTGCTTATGTTTGTCATCATCAAATTGTCTTAGCATAGTTTTCCGCGCATTCAAATAAGCGTAAAATGTTTTTTATAAAGAAATAAATTGGTTGCATTTTTTATGATGCGATGTGTATTTTCATCAAAAAGGGAAGCAGTTTGAAAAACTGAAATACTTTGCCCTACCGGCCCCAACAGATAACATTTTCTGAATTGTTGTCCGATTGTCCGACAAAGCTAAAAGCGTAATTCTAATATAGTAAATAATTACTATATATTTAAGAAATATTTTGATAAATAGAATAACAGCTAAATAAAATTTTTTTTATTTTTATTTTTATACCCTTGCAGAATGTATTATAATTTCAGTCAAAAGTTTGCAACGCAGTGAAGGAGACATTTCCGACCCTATAAAGTATATATATTCTTGATCAGCATCACCAGGAGAGTCAATCTAGCCATGTCCGTTTGTCCGTTTGTCCGTTTGTCCGTTTGTCCGTCTGTCCGTCCGTCCGTCCGTCTGTCTGTCCGTTTCTACGCTATCTGCTTGAAACTTTCCAAAAAGTTGTCTTTATATTGCAGGTAGTATATAAGTCGGAACGAGCCGGATCGGTCGACTATATCATATAGCTCCCATAGGAACATTCGGAAAAAAAAATTATAAAAAATTATAACTTTGCTGTTTTAAATTTTTTTTTTGTGCTTTGTCTTAATTTAAAATCTGTTACTGTCAATCCAATTTGGACTTACAATCCGCATTTGTCATTTTCACAAAAGGTGCCTCCTAAAAATACGTAGAGCTGTAGTAGAATCAATTTTGATATTGTTATTTTTCTGCCTAACACTACAAACGAGGAAAGCAACTAAAATCGAAACTCCAAAAATTAGAATTCTACGATCCTTGGCCGGGCACCAGTGAAATACTGCCGATCCGCAGCTAAGTTTTGTGGACTTATTGCTTCATTAAGTTATATAACAAGCGATTATTACGATAATTGTTGCATTAGCTTTTAGCTAAAAATCCCCAAATAATTATTTTTATATACTTAACATTAATTGATAGAGCTTTTATTTTTTAAATCCAAGCATGGTTTTCCTTTGTTTGCTTTGTGTGGAAAGTTCTTAAAAAACAATTTTGGGAATGAAAAAGATCGTAGAATATGGCTGCTCATTTGGTCTATAAGCCGGATCGGGCGACTATATCATATAGCTCCCTTAGGAACAATCGGAAAAAAAAATTCAAAAAAATTATAGCTTTGTGGTTTTTAGTTCTTTGAGATTTGGTAATATTTAAATATTATGGAATTACGGTTTTAATGAAATTCAAATCGGACAACAAAATCATATAGCTGCCATAGAAACGATGGCAAAATGCAAATTGTTAGAAAATAATTTTTTTTAACTAGAAATCTTTTCTAGGATTAAAAAGAATTCATTTTTTGTGGAATTTGTAAAATGTAGGGTTAGGGTGGTCTTAGATTGCTGTTGTTACTATGAAAACTATGAAAATACGTAATAATAATTGAAATGTAATAATTTGGAATAAATCTTATTTTTATAGCTGAAGGACGGAAATCCTAATTAATCATAGAAAATAATAAAAAATCGCATTTTTTCGGAAAGTATATATATATTTTTTAAGGAGAATACGCCAATTAATTGTTGTGTTACGAGTTATACGGTTTTCATTAGGAGGTGCTAAAGACATTGCACGCAAATAAAAGCCATTCACAAGTTTTGTGTCCTTTGACCAAAGCATAAATGTTTCCTTTGCGGATATGGATTTATTGAGAACCCGGCAGAGCAACGTTCATCAGTTCGAGCTCCCTAGAGTCTCGTTAATTACGCAGGGCCATTACTTTGGCTTCTGTTCAGACTGGGGTATATTAAAGTTTGCAATTTAACTTTTTTGCCGTCTCTGCAAGAAACAAGAAGCATTCGTAATTATGTACCAACATGCATGCATCCAGCAAATACGGCCACATACGTACTCACATGGAAGGTCAGAAAGGACATTCGTCCTGGAGCTTTATGTGTGTTGGGGCTTTGTTCTCGTTTTCGTTTTGACACAAGAGGAGCAGAAGAGCTATTATGGTGCCCAACACCAGCGACACAAAATCCTCGAGTAATGCCTGAACACGTACAGCTAATTAATGTGATTTTTTTGGAGCTAAATTTGTCAGAGCGACTCGGAAGATGTAATTGCCAATGCTGTAAGTCTTGTGTAGCTTTGTACGCCATAAGGGGAAAGCGATTTGTCAACGCGATGTGACGAACTTAAACAGTTTTATGAGATCCATCTAAACATGTCCAAAGGCACAGTTCAGCCAGAAAGAGCGTTGTAGTTGAGCTCCTTATTTATTGTCATGCAAATGTCAACAAATGTATAATTTTAAGACTCAGTATTTGGGCTAACAATATTGCTCTCAATACAAAACACTTTAACCAAAATTTTAAAAATTACTCTATCATCATAGCTTTGTACTACAATTGGGAAGAGTTAAAAATCGTCAATATTTCAAGCAAAAAACTTTTTTTGGTCCACTTTTTGGTGATTATAGTAAATATAAAGCGAGTTCCAATCGAATTTGCTTGTTAGTTATTCAAATATTGTTTTTCTTAAAAAACATATATGTAAAAAATATTTGAAAATCGTTTATTGATAAAAAATTAAATTTTTAATTTACTGGCACAAATTAAAAACTAAGTGAACGAAATTTGATATACAAAAATGAAAAGAGTAAAATATCAAGACCAACATTATATAAAGATTTTTTTTGGGGAATTTAGCCAAGACTGTTAAATTTTGTGTTGTTTTCTCGTTTGAATGCGAAAATTTAAAGTTTTCCATTTAATGTATTGTAATTATGAAGAAGCCCTAAAGCAAAATGAGATGCTGATTGGTTTAGGTAGGGTATTCCCAGGTCAACTGTGTGATTTAGGCCACAAGGATGTTTTCCCTGGCTGTCTTATTTACGAGCTGCGCTTTCGCTGTCCTTTTCCTTCGGCGTTTCCGTGTTATTACTCACAACTTGACACGGACATTTTCACAGGTCACAGCCACGCACACATGCACACGCCAGGACAATTGCTGACCGGCCTTGTGGGACATTTTGCATGACGATGCGAAGGACTCGCGAGGGGGCGAGAAGGGGCGGCCACCTAATGAGCGCGCTCCACCCATCGAATGAACTGTAACACACAAGGATGGATTCCCACAGCACAGGTCAACAGAATGTGGACAGCTCATAAAATGCCGACTGAGAGTTAATTACTGCTGTTCGGAATATCTTGCATACCTGAAAGGCGACTGCGTATTGCAATAAATACATCTGTTTCAGATTGCAATCCAATGAAATTTGTGATAATCAAAATTTATTTCTCTGTTCTCAAAAATTGTGTAATGCCTAAATATTTTAAGTGTATGAGCGAAAAAAATGAAAGCAGTAAGTACATTTTTCATTATCAGCCGTGCTCTGGTTCTTATTTTTACGAATTCCGTTCGATTTGGTTTTGAAAGCTTAAAATATAGGCGTATAAATTAGTTGGAGCCACTAAAAAGAAAATGCAGAGTTCTGCTTAAAAAATCCAAGCCCACAAATGAACAGATATCGAATTCTTTGTTGGCCACCTACATCTCTTGTTATTTCTTTTTTAAAGATATGCTGAGTTTTTCGGGATACAGCTGAATAGCTAAATTCTTGCTCGCTGCTGTACACCCACAGAACAAGGCAATTCGACTGCTTTGTGGATCTCAGGTTCGGTTCGGTAAGAAAAACAATAACAATGATGCACGCGATACTTAACAAACTTTTGCGCCGGGCGGCTCCATAATTAGAATCATTGAAATAGCCATTCAACGTTCATTTGCTCTGACAGGGAAGCCGGGCAGGATTGCAGGATGGAGGATGGAGGATGGAGGATGGAGGATGGCAGGATGGCGGATGGCGAAATGGTCCTGGACCTTGGGGAAACGGGCGGGAGGACCTCGATGGCCGCCCGGCACGACATTTGCCCGGTGATCCGGGGCGAGTGGGTGGATTCGGAGGTGTTGTGGCAAATGAGAAAACAATGCCCGAATAACGACTCTCCGATGTGCATTAAAAGATTTATTTCCCTGCGAGTAAATGAAGTTTTTCTTTATGGCCCGGTCTCGCTGGCAGTTCCACATGGCTGCCGCTTCCGCCCCGTCATCCTCATCCTGGCCGTCCTGACCGACCAACTCACCTCGTAGAGTAGGCGTACTTTGATGGGACATAAAGTACGGACGCAGCAATTCATTCTCTTTGTGGAGTGTTCCCGGCGTAGTCGCCGAATAGTTAAATCTGCTCTACTTTGTGCGGGTGCAGTGGCGTAATGCCTTTTACTTTTCCTCCTCCGCATCCACATGTCAACAAATCACCGAAAATTTATTTGTCTGCCCTGAGTAGACTTGCGCGTAATTAGGAACCAAGGTATGACCGCCATGAAGAAACCTATAAAGTTCCAGTTCCCTATTAGAGTGTCAACGCTGGAGTGCCCGAGTTCAATGCCTTTAATTGATGGGGTGGTGCCAAGTGGGAGGAAGACCATTTTCCCAAGGAAGCAAATCAAGGAATCAAGGTTTCACGATAAGAAACTTACTAGAGAAGACATTCAGGAGTTCCATAGTTAACTTATTTTTGCAACACTCGGTGGTGCCTTTCTTAATTACTTTCCATAATCGCACAAAGCAATGCACAAAATAACTATTAAATTTATTTATAATAAAATCAGAATTAAAACTTAAGTCTTGGCTTAATGTAAGTACCTATAAAAGCATTTGTGATTGTTTACAAATTTTGGTTTTTTTTAGGCTACAGTAACCGCACTAGGTTTTTATTAACTTACTTTTTTGAGCATGCACTGTCTAAAACATACCCGCATATCTTAACTTAAGGGTTGCATACCAGGACTTTAATCGAGTGGCTTAGGATAAATTGCTGTTGGGGCCAAATGTTCCAGTTTTTTATGTTAAAGTCTTAAAGTTAAAAAAAATGTTTATTATTATACCCGTTACTCGTAGAGTAAAAGGGTATATTGTATTCGTGCAAAAGTATGTAACAGGTAGAAGGAAGCGTTTCCGACCCTATAAAGTATATATATTCTTGTTCAGGATCACTAGCCGAGTCGATCTAGCCATGTCCGTCTGTCCGTCTGTCTGTCCGTCTGTCTGTCTGTCTGTCCGTATGAACGCTGAGATCTCGGAAACTATAAAAGCTAGAAGATTGGCATTTTGCATGCAGATTCTAGGAGTTCCTACGCAGCGCAAGTTTGTTTCAAAAAGGTGCCACGCCCCCTTTAACGCCCACAATCGCTCATATACGATTTTAAAAATTTAAATATTTCGGAAAAGTAAAAATGCAGTTTTATTGTGTTTATCAATACCTATCGAAATGTAGAAGAAATTTTTCAAATCGGACCATTCGTTAAAAAGTTATGCGTGATCAAAGTTTCTATCTCCATCTCCCTCGCACTCCCTTTACCAGAGTAACGGGTATCTGATAGTCGGGGCACCCGACTATAGCGTTCTCTCTTGTTTTAAACTAACGATGTTCTCGGAATAAGTACATTTTTTTTATTTAACTTTTAGAAGAGTGTAGGAAATGGAACTCTTTAAGCTGGATACCTCCCTTATTTTTTAAATTTTAAGGCTCTGCGAATAAGTCGCCTCGAAACTTATTTTTACTACGCTTCTTACCAGAAGAAAAATGTATATATCGGTCAGACGGTGTCTATATCCTATAACGCTCTATACATTTTTGATAAATATTGTGGTTTTCGACGAATTATGCGAATATCTTGATATTTTTTCCTAATTAGATTCCTTGAGTTCACAATATCCTGTAGCTCTCATAATATGTACGAGTTTACGCTGTCATCAAATTGCGGTATATCTGCCAGGGTACCAAAACATCGACTTGCTTAAGTTAGCTTCCGTTCTCGCTTTCGTTTTACTTTTTCAATTTTCTCTTTATTTTGCTAGATTTGGAAATTGGCAAGATATTATGAGACATTTTAAATTAACCTGACTAAATTAGTACTAATCTAAAAAATAATTATATAATTAATTTACAAAAACCACAGCTGAAAAAAAAACGGACGACTAAATCAAATAGCATAGAAAAGATCAACGCAAGTACACAGAACTTCTTTGTTTTTATATTTATACGGAAATTTCCCGAGATATAGTTGTAGTTTTACGACTATAGATTTTTAAATAATTAATATGAAAATCAGACGAATAGTAAAATTTATACCATTTGTATCATCACTTCTATTTTACCTCGTCTTAAAGTTCCATTGCAATTTTATTGAATATATCCTATAGGATGCTATAGCATCATTTAATG
Source organism: Drosophila kurseongensis (assembly GCA_018153305.1). Taxonomy (NCBI): domain Eukaryota; kingdom Metazoa; phylum Arthropoda; class Insecta; order Diptera; family Drosophilidae; genus Drosophila; species Drosophila kurseongensis. The sequence goes on along the minus strand of JAECXX010000108.1, from coordinate 2,320,975 downwards.
TCATAGCCCACATGTTACTATATTCGATAGAGTATCAGATATGCACAAGTGGTATATACATAAATGTATGTATAGAATTGGTATGCAATTTTAAGTCACCACATATTCTGTCACCATATTCTGAACAGAGCCAGTTAATTTTCTTCTTTTACTGAAGGAACACGTATCAACGGGCTTACCTGTGTTTTTCAAGATAGTCTCTACAAATTTCTAGCTCCCAGTCAAAAAGTAGCACAATTTCTAGTTCACACACTAGACATTACACCACACTAACGATTCGAGACCGAAACCACAACCACCAGCCGTAATGACTTCATTTGGGGGTACCGGCGGACCCGAATTCCCGCAATCCCTCATGGGACCCCCGACACCGCCGCGTTTCGCCGATCCGCTGGTGACCAGCCAGATGACCAACCAGGGCTTCCTGGCCAGGGGCCCAAGTACGGACGGGATGGTCTCTCCCGGCCGGGTCGTCCTCTATACGCGGTACGATAGTAACGAGTCCAGCATGAACCGGTAAGCGGCTCTTAATTTACCAATTTCCATAAAATTTACCCATTTTCATAAAAATTGGCTAAATTTGAATATTTAATATTGTTTACAAGTGTATTTAGTGAATGAGCGTTACATCACACTTGTAATATTACCCTTAGGAGCCTCTAAGGCCGCCTTTAAGGTGTCGAACGATGAAGTCCGCTTTAATGTAATGATGTAAATAGAAACCGGCCTAATTTGGGTGGAAGATATTTCTGGCTAACCCTCGTAAATAAGTCTTCCCAATAACTATACTGTTTATACCCGTTACTCGTAGTTTTATCTTTCGATCTCCCCTCTATCAACCCATCTGAGCATATTCCCAACGACGCAGTGCGTCCGACGCTGGAGACGGTTAACCAAATGGATGCGACTGTTCAGGTCAACTCTCTGGCTTTCTATTTCAAGGAACTGAGAGGGGAGCTACAAGAGCTGTTCGCCGTTTTGTCGCACGTCGCTGAGATGAATCAATAATCTGACCAACTTCCGCAACCGCCTGAGCGGACTGCACGTGGAGATCGCAACTCAGGCCGCGACGCCGTGGATCAGTTCGTGGACGATATTACGCGTAAGGAGACCTCGATAGGAGACGCCCACTTCTGGGACCAAGTGAACAAATCAGGTTGCGGGATCAAGAAGTTTGAGCCCCACCTCGGCACCCAGCAATGGTCAGTATCAAAAACATCCGCCGGTGAGTCCTGTGGCCAGGGTCAATCACTTTATTGCCTAAAGATACATACACTTTGTTACATAAATTGCACGAATAATGTTATATTATATTAAAATAACTATCCATCGATGTTCCACGTGTGTTGTACTTTCATTTCTAAGGGACTAGATTTTGTAAGCGTCATAAATTAAACTAAAGTCCACGAAGTGTGTAAAAATCATCCATAGTAGTCTTTTAAGAATGAGAGTCCTAAATTACGATTACTTTCGATTCTTTTTTATGATTGTAGTAGATATTTGTTTAATTTGCTTAAAGTTTTCTTAATTATTTAAATAGCTTTGTAGTGACCCTATATCCTAGTTTAGGGACTGAGGGACTAGTTTTCGTAGAAACGGGCAGAGGGACGGACGAAAATACTTACGGACATACGGACGGACATACATACGAACATACATATAGACGGACAGACAGGCGGACAGACGGACATAGCTAAATCGACTCTCCTGGTGATGCTGATCAAGAATATATGTATATACTTTATAGGTTCGGAAATGTCTCCTCAACTTTCTTGCAAACTCAAATTATAATAATAGTTTATTTTCTAACATGATAGTTATACATGATAGTTTTTCAACCCGAATTCTTGATCACCCTTTCGCACATTCAAAATCCATTCAGCTTGGGCTAAAAAAAACCTAATCGGTTATTCTCCTCCCTTTCCAAGTTCCCAGGGGAAGCTCTCCCAGCTGCGGATCGAGGCCCACAACTTGTCCAACTTTAACTTCGTTGTCCGGATATACTCCGAGATATAGGGATTTTTCCATGTTTTTATAAATTCGATTTTATATAGCTGCCCAGGGAAGGATCAAAAACTTAGTTGGAATTGTTAGTAAACATACACGCAAACAAATCAAAATAATTCGTTTTATTTCACTTTTGTAATAGCTGCAAAGGTATCTAAACTCTGGCTTGCAGAAGCTTGCTTCTGTTCTTGAGTGCACCACAATAATATATGTATACGTCCAAAATTAAAAATAACACATGATCGAGGATTTGTACACGGTGTGTATGTGCGATTCGCGCTAGTAAAGCATATAAAATCGTACATAATAACCAAAAAGAAACCGAAATTTTTATTGCATCCTTTTTGTAAAATTTGTTTTTGAAATAACCCCAACTGATCAAGAAGGAAATCGACTCCTGTCAAAAACCCGAGATTTGGATATAGTATTAAAACAAACTATCTGGAAGTTGGAGTCCCCCAAAACTGGAAGATTTGTATGCATTCCTGGCAGGCCAAATAAGCCTAGTCAGATCCATTTACTCTATAAGACTTGGTTTTGACATGCATTTTAGAATTGGCCCTTAAACACTTGAATAAATATATATTTACTTATTGCATTCATAAAATGTAACCTGATTTTGATTTTTTACAAATGCATCAAACGCCGAATATAATCGAAAAGAAGAGGAAAAATATGTTAAAGAAACAAAACAGATTTAAAGACATTTCATTTTCACTTTCGAATTATTAAACTGGCTAAAAATCTTGGCACACACCTGATGAAGTCCATATAGTCAAAAGATAAATAAAATGTATACCTGCAAAATTCGAGTGGAGTGGCCATTCCAACACATATGATTGACCTGCTGCACTTCGCCCAGCTCATTAATAATATTGTTCATTTGATAATATTGTTCATACGTGGGGTGGGCAGTTGTTTGGCTTTTGTATCTCCTGGATGAGTAACTGCTCACTTATTCTTGTTTGTAATTACCAGTTGGGCAGTCCGTCCCAGAGCACTGTCCCAGCTGGCTGGGTGGTGCGAATATGGCAGACATCCTTCGCCCTCCGATTCCGAGGGGGAGGGTGTAATTGTGGGAGGAGTGGTGCGTGCGGTGGGCAAATGCAAAACCTATAAATCTTTATCCAGTCCGCATTATTGATTGGCGATGGCCAGAACGCAGAACACGCAAATGGACATATGCTGGCCGATATTACGAATATGCATGCGAGGGAACGGTCAGCAGTGTCAAATGTGCGGGGCGTGGTGGCCCCAGAACAGAGGAACCAAGGAACTAAGGAACTAAGGCACCACGGAACTCCACCCCACCGATACCGCGCCAGATTACCACCCCAGGAGGAAACTTGCTCATCGACGACCAGGCCGTCCCCATAATAGGATAAATAAATAATTCAAATAAATAACGCCGAAATAAAATCAAATGCAATGACGAGTTATGATGGTGGGCCGGTGGCTGTGCGTCGGATGTGTCTTGTTGTTTGGTTATGTGTCCCGAATGATTGGGGCGCTCGTAAATCACCGACCAGGGGCAGATCGCATCCCTCGGCCCTTGATTAGAGCCATGGAGGACTGGAGACGATGTGTGAGCAAGTGGCAAGTGGCAAGTAGCAGGGAGCAGGGAGCAGGGAGCAAAGAGCCCCTGGCCACTCGAGTGTCAAGTGCCTGGGGCATTCAGAATAAACAATACGAGGATATGTATCTTGTATCTCTGGTTTGTCATAAATATTCAGTCTGGGCTGGCGAAAAAATTTATCATTTGAGGCAAGTTTGTTAATTATTTATGTTGTCCATGCCTCATATTTTGCTCCTTTCCACTGATTTATGTGCCAGTAGTACACCCAAACTAACATGGGACATGGGACATGTGACATTCTATGACAAGTGCTGCATACTGGAGCAGCGGCATTAATTTAGATAAACAAACTGATTTATTGTGGGCCCATCGCTCCACTCCACTCCACTCCACTCCCCGTGAATAAAGTCCAGTCCAGTCCTTTCGATTCGATTCGATTCGTCCTGTTTCACTCGCCAGAATGGAGAGTCGTTAGTCAGATTCGATTCGGTTTTGGGTTCGATCTCGGTGGAGTGCAATAAAGTCGAATTTAATTGCCCGTTTGAAATGAGCAAACTTAATGGACAATGACTCATTAACACTGACACGTCAAACAATAATGGCGTGTCTGGGATGTTTGCCGAAAAGAAAAGCGGACCATGGCGGAAAGGCGGAAATTGAAATAACGCTTCCTGCGAAAGTGCGACGATGGACGCACTGTGGAACACGTCCAGGTCCATGACAAAAGCAAAGCCCGCCTTCCACATTGCCACATCGCACATAGCACATCGCACATCGCACATCGCACATCAAAAGGACTCGCACAAAAAAAGCAATTAAGCGTTGAAAGCAATCTTAAGCGCTACTGACGGTGACAGTAAAGACAAAAGGGAGTGTGTGGTGTCCTCCATGTGAACTCTGATGGCTGCGGAGTGGGTGGAGGTGGGCGAGGAGGTGGTCGAGGAGGTGGATGTGGAGGCGGAGGCGGAGTGCGAGTGAGTGGAAGCCCTTAAGGATGTGACATGAAATGCTTATCAGCAGGCACAGGCACAGCACGCAGACACTGCGAGAAATGAGGGTCTGAAATGCGATGGTTAAGTCAGTCCTCTCAATCCTTGGTGGATTGAAGATTTGGAGCAGGCCTGCTCAGTGATCCAAATCCTCAAGAAGCTACCTACATCACATCTAGATTGGTCAAAATCCTTTTAAATTACTATAACAGTTTTTTTTGTTGCTAAGTAAGTCTAATGGGAATGTTGGGAGAGAAGTTTAAGGTGCTTTTCCTTAAATAAATTAATATATACAAAAAAGAGAATTAACCATTAACCATTTATAACTATTTTTCCTGAGTGTAATCACCCTCCCCACACACAGCACACCCAAGACAGTACGCCTCGGAAATTAGTTTTCCCACAGATAAAACTCTGTGTGTGTCAATTAAGCAGGCAATGGACAAGGGCCAACCCATCCACTTCCACATCCACATCCTCATCCACATCCCCATCCACATCCACATCCACATCCTCATCCACATCCGCGTCGAATGGGTTCGATCAAAATGTAGCCGGCGTAGAGCTCTTTAAATGCTTCCCCCGAATGCTCCGATTGGGGCTACATATGTATTTGCCCGCTTTGTTTGTCCACAAAATTATTCGCCAGCCATCGATTGGCGGCGACTAATGAATAATGCCTGATTTCGCCTTCATTGCCTACGGGAATCTGCCGCTGTCCATACAAATGAGTACGGGGACTGCCAACTGGCAACTGGCAAGTGGCAAGTGGCAAGTGGCGGAATTGGCCAAGACAAGTGGCTGGGATTGCCATTCCGGCCATTCCGGCCATTCCAGCCATTCGACCTTTGCGCATTTCAGCGCCGATATTTGCTCTATAACATACGGCTTGGCCACGTTTAATTGTAGTGCCATAAAGCCCAACGAGCAATTATCTGTTCCTTGCCAATTGAATGAAGGGTCGCGATTTATGGGAATCCAGAATGTCTGATCGGTAAATGCCAACGCTCTATTATTGTGCTATCATTAGGAATTTATAATGCTTAAGTATTAGTAGGTCCTATATCCAATATTTATGGTCGTTTTGCATCATAGACAGCTACAGGATATAGTGCTTCATATCTGTATTTCATGATAATGCAGCTAATTTTCTCTGAGAATTGATAGTCCATAGTGCATATGGAGATAGTTAAGATCTTGATTTTAAAGTTCATTAATCTTCTTAAGAAGCAGCATAAATAAATGGTTGTGTTTGTCTAAAGTTCATAATAACAATAGAATATTTGGATATTTGCACCCTTGCGAAGGGTATAATAATTTTAGTCAAATGTTTGCACCGCAGGAAAGGACACATTTTCGGTCCATCGTTTATATATCCTTCATCAGCATCACTAGACATGTAAAAACACACTGTCTCTCGCCGAATTCTCTTATGAAATAATTTGAATATATTTTTTAATAAAAGCCAGCTCACTATATAATAACCATGCGGCTCTGTGTCGTTTATTAAATCTGAGTTTTTACACCATGAACATAAAAGGTTGGAATTGTTATTTTTTGGTATGTATAGATCATCTTGCCGTTCGGCAGGGTTTGTACCCTACACCTACAAAAAAACATAGTTCTTAGTTAAAACATTGCCAGATACAATTGTTTTTTTTGTTTTCGTTTAATTAGTGTCTGGGTTAGTTTTTGCCCAATTTAAATATGCAACAAACACTATCATTTCAGTCATTTAAAAAAAATAGAGAGATCAGGAGATCTAGAGAGTGAATATAAAAATAGGGAAAGAGTTGGAATAGTACGAGTAGTAGAAGTCTTGGTAGTAAGACACATTGTTGTGAAGTGTATGTTAAGTTTAAATTAAGGCTTTTGGTCATTGCAATGATTCAAAATATACGTATGCAAACTATTCTGAAAATGTAATGTATAAAATAGTAAGCCTAATTTCCTACTTTTTCGGGGTGAGTTACATCATGTGTTTGAATGTTTGCTTCATTAAGAAAAGGCATAATTAACTTTCCGAAAAATAAATCAATAGATATGTTTTTGACACAACATACTGTCACATAATGGAGGCCCTCGAACAGGTGATTTAAAACTACTTAGGGCACTAAGTGGCCTAATGAAATTACAGGTGGTGCCCAGCCCAGGAGCTGACCGATCCAAAAAGCGGCGAAATCTGGGTGAAAAGAACGCCGAAAGAGAAGATATATTTCACAGCACATGCCCTGGTCACATCTGTCCCAAAATAAGGCCAAAATTACATTACGGACTCGTGGAGGGGAAAACATGCGGGGTGAGTTGCACATTTCCAGGGGACGGGCCATATTTTGGGTCGGAGTGGAGGGGATTTGGGTGTGGCTGCCCCAAAACAGCTTTAAAACGCCTTGTCCCAAGCTGTTAGGAGAAGGTAATTGCTATAAAATTGCTTTGTAATTGCTTACTAGAAACAAATAGCCGTCACATTAATAAAAACGAAGAGCAAAAAATGTGTTGCTCAAAAGCAGTGACGTGGGTCCGACGGCGATCTATTTGGTTGTTTGGTTGTTTGGCTATTTGGTTATTTTGTTATTTTGTTATTTGGTACCGGGCGCTGAACCGCTTTATTTAATTAGACGCTCACAAACCAATTAATCAATTTGCGCTCCAGCCCACCCCCGGCCCCTTTTAAGGACCTTCAGGAACTTCAGGACCTTCAGGACTGGGTAACAACCACCCGCGCACTTGTCCCGTGTATTGTCAATGTCAAATTATGTACACTTTTATGCTAAAATAAAGTGATGCTGGCTGGCATTTTGTTGAAACGACAGGCGAACCGAAAAACGTAATGAAGAGTAACCTTGGCACAACACAGCGAAAAATAAATAGAATCCTGTTAAGACCATTTATCACTCGACAATTTGTACGCTCCCAATTTGGGCCTGCCTCCGATGTGAAATTATTTACAGAGGACTGATTTCACCCTCTTGAATTGTAAACCGCATTTTGCGTAATTCCCTCAGCTACGTGTTCCATGTTACAGCAAAAATATTTACGCAGACCTCACGGATGGCCGGCTCGGCCATCAAAAATATCATTAGGAAATCTGCCTCTGATTTATTTTGCACTGGGAGTCTGAGATGGGGCACTGTGACCCTCAGGAATCGCTGGGATGACGAAATATTAGGTGTCTTGACTGTCACCTTCCCGTCAGTTACTGCATCAAATTGCCATTTATAATTAATTTCCTTTGCCCGCAATCCCTTGCAAGCGTTAATAGTTGCCACAAAAACTCCAAGAGGAGCAGATAAATAAATGCTTTGGCTAGAGCTTGCATGAAAGTGGTAAAATGATTAAATAAGATATTTAAAAATTAAGTTAAGTCTTGACCAAAGTACATGAGGGAAACTAGGATGTTTTCTTCCTAGTTGTTTACTTTATAATAAGGTAATTGTTGATTAAGATAGAAATAACTGGGTGACATTTATGTATGTTATTATTAGTTTTTATTTCAATTTTGTCTTTCTGTACGAATAGCTTACAAAAGCGTGTTTGGGAATTTGATTGTTATTTCAAACTTTTAGAGAAAGTCTAATGTCCAAGTAAATTGAAACATATTTAAACTTAAATCGGAAAAAAATCAAATTCAATTTTGTTATACCCTTGACGAGGGTATTTATTTATTCAGATGTTTGTAAAGGAGTGAACGACACATTTTCGACCGTTTAAAGCCCATATATATAGAGAATATATTCTTGATCAGCATAGCTAGACCAGTTGATTTAAAGAGTTTGAGAGCTAGACCCCTTCGCAATATTCATTTTCATTGTGTTCGCAGATCAATTTGAAAAATATCACAAATCGGACGTCTATATGAACGATCGTGTCAAGTTTGTTAAATTTACTGTTTTTGAAGCATTTTTTGTATTTTTCAATGTTGTTGTCTAATATAATGTTTTTATCCCAATTTTGAACCAATATCTTGAGTTTTATCGAACTCGGAAAGCAGTATGGTTCTATCCAGTTTATTCGCCCGGTGTAAAAGCTATCAAAATAAACAAGTTTCCTAATAAATATATCTTGCTTTTTTTGCCTAATGTGAGGGTTCTATTTCATTTCGGAACATGTATTTTCGTGCTGTGCACGTTTTTATCAAAATTCGTCAATGCGAAGTTTTAGCCATGGCGAATTTTGCTTTCGTCCCCATAATTTCTTTAAGTTATTAAATGCCAAAATAGACCTAATTCAACACTTCTTCCTAAAAATACTCAAGAATAGGTCGTACAAGATGTACTTAAAGATGTTTTGCATCCCGAAACTCCTTAGACCAGCGCTTGACAAATGCAAAAAAGAACAATGATACCAATGTTAAGCTTAAGTCGGGGGTAAATAATATGCCTAGGGCTGTTTTCGATTTATAAGTTTCAGGTCACTTATCCCTGGATAAAAATATACCCTCAAGATAAAAATGACATACAGCTATACTACACTGAAGTTATTCAAAAATAGCGAATTTATGTTGTAACACAGTTCATTAGGTGGACACACACACACAAAATTCCATGGTCTAATTCAACAATCCCCTCATAGCTATGTTACTATGTTTAAAAAATAGTTTTGTAATTATTCAAAAAACAAGTGTATGCTATCAAGATATTTTGTATTGCGTAATGAGTATTTTACTGTTCCATACTTCTGGATTTTTACTGTACTTGAAGGAAGACTTCCTCTGTAGGAAGACTTCACATTTCACCTTTAAATAATGTTGGGATGAGCTTACTTTTGGAAATGGTAATCAATTTAAATTTAATAAAATTGTTTTTTTTTTTTTTTGTGGTTAAATACCTTGTAACATTTTTTTTAATCAATTTAGCCAATTGATATTTTTGAGTGTAGCAATAGATCGCCTAAAAATTACATCCCGCCTCATGGGGCGACACCTTTGAGAAATGTTACGAAATGAATTCCAGAGACCTATAACGACAGTCCCCAAGAAGGCAGCCGTCTGGAGGTCGGGTCCCAGTCTCAGTCTCAGTCTCATTCCCAGTCCCAGTCTCATCCGGACATCCGGATCTCATCCACATCCCCCAGGAACCCCGACGACTTACGGTCGCAGTTAGAGCCACCTTAATGTGTGACTGGCCATTTGTGTGCAATAATGCCGTGTACGAACAACAATAACGGAATAAAATATGCAGCACAAGTGCAAATGAAATGCCAAAGGTGGGCTCGACAGCCCTCAACCGAAATTTGCATATTAAAAATTTAGCACATGCACTTACCAAAGTCGAGGGGGCAATAAACGCGTGTAGTCGATGCTAATGTGCCCATTAGCGTCGCGTGAAATTCATGATCTGATGCAAATCTAGAAACCACATGCCGCGCACACATCCGGCCGATAAAATTCACAACTTTGGTGACAAGCGGATTCGTCCTCGTCCTCGTCCTCGTCCTCGTAATCGTCCTTCGCAGGCGGAAGCTCGGGGAGCGGATGGCGCTTAATCGCATCCAGTGCCATTGGCAACGGCTGCCCACCAGAAAGAAGGTGTCATAAAAATCCTATTACGCGCATTACAATATCAAAGGAACAGGCCCGATGCCCCGGAATCCCAGAGGAAATCCGTAATATGCGGGCCACGCAGGGACGCGATGTTGCTGTTTTTGCTCTTGTTGCCTTTGTTGCCTTTGTTGCGGCATCCAGACACACGCACAGCGGGGCTTCTTCCTTCTGCACTGAGAGAAACATTTCGAACATTTATCTGGCCAGAAAGAATGGATCTGAGAAAAAGAGACTGCACAGAAGGCGCAGTTAAATCGGGATGGGGTCACCAGAACCGGACAACTTGGCCATGGGAACAACCGGGATACATTTTAATAACTTTGAGCTTGGCTTTGACATAAAAATACAAAAAAAATGTAAACAAAAAATATTTTTGCATAAACGGTGGGTTATTTTTATATAACTTGGTCTTGGAAACTTGAATTGATTAATCACCCAATTCCAGATGCAAAGTATCAAGTTTATCAAGAAAGTTTGACGACAATAGTCTTCTTATTTTTGGGGTGATGACTTAAAACTATATAAATAAAATTGAAATGTAAATGTTTATGTTTATACAATTAAGTCCCACTATTTCGTATACACAAAATAAATTCTTTAGTCATGGAAAAAAAGTTGTAAAAATGAGGCGAGAAAGTTTTTGATCAAATTGAGAATAATAATACCCGAAAAACCAAAGCACTTTATATCAATCATTCATAATTAAAAACCGGAAATTATAAAAACTATGCAAAAATGTTATTGAAAGCTTGCAACGCAGATTAATTTTATCATAGAAGAAATATTTAAAAGAATTAATATAAACAAGAAAGAAAAGCTAACTTCGGGCGGAGCCGAAGTTGATATACCCTTGCAGAATACTCTGTAAATTATATTCTCCAAAATTATTCATATGATGCATTCTTAATACTCATAAAAAATCCCAACTTCCTAACTTTAAAAACACCAAAGTTATGGCATTTCCAATCGTTCAGTTATATGGCAGCTATAGGATATAGTCGGCCGATCCTTATGAAATTTAATAGGTCGGATTGATTGGCCAAAAATAAGACCCATGGAAAATCCCAACTTCCTAACTTAACAAACACCAAAGTTTTGGCATTTCCGATTAATCAGTTATATAGCGGCTATAGGATATAGTCGTCCGATTCTTATGAAATTTGGTAGGTCGAATTGATTGGCCAAATATAAAACCCATAGAAAATCCCAACTTCCTAACTTTACAATCACGAAAGTTATGGCATTTCCGATCAATCAGTTATATGGCAGCTATAGGATATAGTCGTCCGATCCCGGCCGTTCCGACTTATATACTGCGTGCAAAGGAAAGAAGGGTGTGTGCAAAGTTTCAATTCGATAGCTTTAAAACTGAGAGACTAGTTTGCGTAGAAACAGACAGACGGACAGACGGACAGACAGACGGACAGACGGACAGACGGACAGACGGACAGACGGACAGACGGACATGGCTATATCAACTCAGGAGGTGATCCTGATCAAGAATATATATACTTTATAGGGTCGGAGATGTCTCCTTCACTGCGTTGCACACTTTTGACCAAAATTATAATACCCTCTGCAAGGGTATAAAAATAAAACAAACAGGTTTTATAGAAATGTTACTTTTATCCAGAGATCTTAACAATTGTAATTTATATTATGGATCATATTTGTTAAAATAAATTACAATCAATGCTGAAAAAATCATGATCATAATTACATCTTAACAAAACAAAATCATACGGCAGAGAATAAAACCACTTGCTGTAATTTTTACGGCAAATATTTCTAGACAATGTAGAAAATTTGAGTTTTACTTATTATCATATGGCTAAAACTAAAATTTTAATATAGGAGGCTTGTCTCCGGCAATGAAACAGTCTTTCTAAGTTTCGTTCGCACTCAAAGCAATTGGCGTTGGATAAAACCATTGCTGATTATAAATGATCAAAACGTTTACAATCCATAATTTTATTCTTAAGTCTCGAAAGCAACATACGATTTAACTAATTTTTATACCCTTGCAGAGGGTATTATAATTTTGGTCAAAAGTGTGCAACGCAGTGAAGGAGACATCTCCGACCCTATAGCCATGTCCGTCTGTCCGTCTGTCCGTCTGTCTGTCCGTCTGTCTGTTTCTACGCGAACTAGTCTCTCAGTTTTAAAGATATCGAATTGAAACTTTGCACACAGCCTTCGATCCTTTGCACGCAGTATATAAGTCGGAACGGCCAGGATCGGACAACTATATCCTATAGCTGCCAACTGATTGATCGGAAATGCCATAACTTTAGTGTTTGTTAAGTTAGGAAGTTGGGATTTCCTATGGGTATTTTATTTGGCCAGTCAATCCGACCTACCAAATTGCATAAGGATCGGCCGACTATATCCTATAGCTGCTATATAACTGATTGATCGGTAATGCCATAACTTTGGGATTTGTAAAGTTAGGAATTTGGGATTTTCTATGGCTTTTATATTTGGCCAATCAATCTGACATACCAAATTTCATAAGGATCAGCTGACTATATCCTATAGCTGCTATATAACTGATTGATCGGTAATGCCATAACTTTGGGATTTGTAAAGTTAGGAATTTGGGATTTTCTATGGGTTTTATATTTGGCCAATCAATCTGACCTACCAAATTTCATAGGGATCGACCGACTATATCCTATAGCCGCCACTTAACTGAACGATTGGAAATGCCATAACTTTGGTGTTTTTAAAGTTAGAAAGTTGGGATTTTTTATGAGTGCTAAGAATGCATCATATGAATAATTTTGGAGAATATAATTCGGAATATTCTGCAAGGGTATTTCAACTTCGGCTCCGCCCGAAGTTAGCTTTCCTTTCTTGTTAATAATGATTTAATACAACATTACAAGAAATGGTTTGATATTTGTAAAGCCTCTTCCAAAACTAGTATGAAGATGTGGTAACTATTTTCGGTTTTCAATGTAAGGGTACATTGACTTCGATTCGACGATGCTTGCCTACTCTCTTGTTCTGAGTGTGAATTCGTCGACTTATCGCAACTCTGTCGAACACGCACTTGCATCGTCATTTGACAGATATGCCGTAATAAAAAGTATCTGGCGGAAGAATTTTAATAAATTTGCGAGCACATCAACCACTGCCGAGAAGGTGTTTGGGTGCTGGAGCTGGAGCTGGTGCTGGTGCCATACACATGCCTTTGGCCCGGAAACAGATCCAGAAGCCGGCGCAGGGCGACATAAATTATGGCTGAATATGAACCGCCGAGGGTTCGGGCCATGACCACAGGGGCTTCGCTTCCACCCTCGATTGGCACTGGATCGGCTACGGGGAAATGGTTCCGGAGTCGGGCGAGGGTGCGACTGGGTGCCAGGAAATGTGGCGAAACATAAAAGTGAGCAGCATCGAGCGCATAATAAGCGAATTATGGAACGTTTAGAAGGGTCACAGTGGAGCCGAGTTCAGCCCGTTTCCCGGCCAAATATATACATCCCCTTGGTACATCTCGCTGCGGCCCTGGCCAATGCAAATTTACATTAATTTAGGCGGGGAACTGAGCCCAACATTCAATAAATGAGTTCTATTACGACAACGAAGCGGTAAAAACGAAATTTTATAGCCCAACCCAATTTACAAATGACTTGTCCTCCCCGGAATAGCCAAATCGGCTTGCCAATTGAATTAGGCCAAAGGCGACTGGCAGATAACATCAAAGATGTTCGTTTGATTAGGCCTCGTCGGGGAGTTCAGCTTAAGGTGACCTCAACCAAACAGGGTCGCAAGTAATTGACGCGAAATGGGTAACCTTGATAAAGACAACCCAACGAAACTGTGGCTGCTTATCAATTCAACTTAGTTAAAGAATCTTATTAACCATTTCCAACATAGTATATATTGAACTGGTATACCGTGTGGTTACCGATAGAACCCAAAAACCCAGAGTCGGATCATTTTTCTCAACATCGAAAATAAATTTCGCCTGTGGTAATTCAAGATTCCTTCCTATAATTTCCAATATTGGAATATAAATTCTGAAGACCGTAGGCTGTAATAGTTTAAAAATGTTCCCTTTATTTCTGGTCTCCTGGGCACCTGGCTGCCCTTCGATATCTCATATCCATTTATCCCATTTCCGCGTGTGTGACCCGCATGCTAAGCATTCTGCCTGTGATTCCGATGCAAGATTTATACTTAACAGAAGGCGTTTCGCAGACCCTCGATGCCGGGAATTCGGGTGGATAATGGCTGTCGGGGTAGATGTCGCTAACTGACCAACACCAATTTCCCTGGGGTGTCGTAACTTTCGAGATATGAATGTAAAATAATTTCTCGCCTCGAAACTGTCGAAGATGGGTTGTTTTGTAATTTGTTTCTCTCTGGATAAATTCTGGCCGCAATCAATATCGAGCACTGAGTCAAAGCGTTATATAGCACACAAACATTTTATTAAATTCACACACACAAAAAGTTTTCTTAGTAAAATTTACCAATGGTCATAGTTTTTTGGCTATCAAAAATAGTTTTACTATTATAGTAGGTTTACTATTTTTTGTATTACGTGATGTGTGTATTTAGTTGTTTCATCTTATACTCTTTTAAAATAGTTATTTGACTTTGAAAAATAGTTTCGCTAACGTAAGTATTTTAATATATTTGGTTGTTGCGTGATAACTTGCAAAGTAGCTTTTAAAATGGTTGCATTTTTAATTTACTCTGTCTTGGCGTTTGTAATTTCCAACTGGTTCTGGTCCTCCACAAGTAAGTCACTGAGCATTAGACATTACATTAAATTATATTTTCTATTGAAAGACTTCACATACTTCGATTCTAGCTAAAAGCCTTTCAAATTATGTTGTTTAAACTTACTTATGAAAATAGTAATTTGATAATTTAAATAGTAAACAGAAATACTATTTTATAGTAATAAACTGTGCATAGTGGTGAAGGCAATTTACTATAAACATAGTAAATTAACCAGTTCGCATGGTGTGGTGATTTTTAGCTTTTTTGAATTAAATAACCATTTTTGATGGTAAGCCTTTCGTAAACGTATTACATAACGTCTTACTCAAAAGTAAATATTTCATGGTTAATGAACCATCATCAATTGGTTTTGGATTCGCAACTATTTTATTGGTAAACATGAACAAAGGCTGTTTTTTTATTTTCATGTTTTTTAAGCTTATTCAATTTGCATCCCCAGCTTTGTAGACCTCCGAGCGAATGAATCAAATGAAAATCAATTATCAGCGAAAGAGGCTAAGCAAATTCCTCAGCAGACACGTGACCCAAAAATCACAATAAATCCGTTAAAACTCCACGGAAATACTTAACCTAAGGCTTCCCGGACGCAGCGAAATTTCAATAAGAAAAAACAAGAGGCGTGCCGGCATTTATCTGATGCCGTTGGTTGGGATGCGGGGCGGATGCGGATGCGGAATCCACATAGCCACCCCAGTGGGCCGCCCATGGGCATCAGGTCCATCCTTGAAGGACGGCGCCTGGACTGACACATTATTAACTTGTCATACGAAGATAAAAACGCGCTGTTTCGCTGCACGAGATCAACATAAACGTCGGCGGCTTTGTGCCGCCGTAAAACCCTGCTCATCCAACTCCTTCCACAGTCCTTCCACCCCCCCTCCCCACTGAACCCCGCACCCAATCTCCGGCGGGATGTGAGGTATTTGGGTGCAGACCGTCGAAAAGATGAAAAATTACTATAAAACGTTTTGTGGCATTTTAATGTCCACAAAACTCGCTTCTGTTCCGTTATGAAAAATTCAAAAGAAAAACAAAAGTTGGGAATGGAAATGAAAATCGGAGTGGAAGTGGGTCGAGATTTTATTGTACGCTTTCCTGCGGAAATGCTTTGTGAGAGTTTTCCTGTTTGATGACATTGCGATTGTGAAAGCCACTGGATTCAATTTTCATCCTCATCCTCAGCGTATGAAAGTTGGGGTTTGTGCCATTTGTCAGTGATCAGACGGTCAGCAAAACAAAGCTCTGAATATTGTTCAGTTGTTTGTGGTCAAACGAAACTATCTTAAAACATACTACACAAGTAAAAACATTTACCCGGAAATTAATAAGCTCCCTAAACAAAAAGGATGGCCAAAAAGAAGTGAAACAAAATCAATAATGAACCCCATTGTCTACATAGGCCTACAAAAAGCCATCAAAAAATAGAAACTATCTTAAAAACAAGAAAGGAAGCTAACTTCGGACGGAGCCGAAGTTGATATACCCTTGCAGAATATTCTGTAAATTATATTCTCCAAAATTATGCATTCTTAATACTCATAAAAAATCCCAACTTCCTAACTTTAAAAACACCAAAGTTATGGCATTTCCAATCGTTCAGTTATATGGCCGCTATAGGATATAGTCGGCCGATCCTTATGAAGTTTGGTAGGTCGGATTGATTGGCCAAAAATAAAACCCATAGAAAATCCCAGCATCCTAACTTTACAAACACCAAAGTTATGGCATTTCCAATCGTTCAGTTATATGGCCGCTATAGGATATAGTCGGCCGATCCTTATGAAATTTAGTAGGTCGGATTGATTGGCCAAATATAAAACCCATAGAAAATCCCTACTTTCTAACTTTACAAACACCAAAGTTATGGCATTTCCGATCAATCAGTTATATGGCAGCTATAGGATATAGTCGCCCGATCCGGCTCGTTCCGACTTATATACTACCTGCAATAAAAAGACAAGTTTTGGGAAAGTTTCAAGCATGTAGCTTTAAAACTGAGGGACTAGTTTGCGTAGAAACGGACGGACGGACGGACAGACGGACGGACAGACGGACGGACAGACGGACAGACGGACATGGCTAGATTGACTCTCCTGGTAATGCTGATCAAGAATATATATACTTTATAGGGTCGGAAATGTCTCCTTCTCTGCGTTGCAAACTTTTGACTGAAATTATAATACCCTCTGCAAGGGTATAATTATAGTTTAAACAAGAAAGGAAAGCTAACTTCGGACGGAGCCGAAGTTGAAATACCCTTGCAGAATTTTCTGTAAATTATATTCTCCAAAATTATTCATATGATGCATTCTTAACACTCATAAAAAATCCCAACTTCCTAACTTTACAAACACCAAAGTTATGGCATTTCCGATCAATCAGTAATACGGCGGCTATAGGATATAGTCGGCCGATCCTTTTGAAATTTGGTAGGTCAGATTGATTGGCCAAATATAAAACCCATAGAAAATCCCAACTTCCTAACTTTACAACCACCAAAGTTATGGCATTTCCGATCAAACAGTTAAATGGCAGCTATAGGATATAGTCTGCCGATCCTTATGAAATTTGGTTGGTCGGATTGATTGGCCAAAAATAAAACCCATAGAAAATCCCAGCATCCTAACTTTACAAACACCAAAGTTATGGCATTTCCAATCGTTCAGTTATATGGCCGCTATAGGATATAGTCGGCCGATCCTTATGAAATTTAGTAGGTCGGATTGATTTTCCAAATATAAAACCCATAGAAAATCCCTACTTTCTAACTTTACAAACACCAAAGTTATTGCATTTCCGATCAATCAGTTATATGGCAGCTATAGGATATAGTCGCCCGATCCGGCTCGTTCCGACTTATATACTACCTGCAATAGAAAGACAAGTTTTGGGAAAGTTTCAAGCATGTAGCTTTAAAACTGAGGGACTAGTTTGCGTAGAAACGGACGGACGGACGGACAGACGGACGGACAGACGGACGGACAGACGGACAGACGGACATGGCTAGATTGACTCTCCTGGTAATGCTGATCAAGAATATATATACTTTATAGGGTCGGAAATGTCTCCTTCTCTGCGTTGCAAACTTTTGACTGAAATTATAATACCCTCTGCAAGGGTATAATTATAGTTTAAACAAGAAAGGAAAGCTAACTTCGGACGGAGCCGAAGTTGAAATACCCTTGCAGAATTTTCTGTAAATTATATTCTCCAAAATTATTCATATGATGCATTCTTAACACTCATAAAAAATCCCAACTTCCTAACTTTACAAACACCAAAGTTATGGCATTTCCGATCAATCAGTAATACGGCGGCTATAGGATATAGTCGGCCGATCCTTTTGAAATTTGGTAGGTCAGATTGATTGGCCAAATATAAAACCCATAGAAAATCCCAACTTCCTAACTTTACAACCACCAAAGTTATGGCATTTCCGATCAAACAGTTAAATGGCAGCTATAGGATATAGTCTGCCGATCCTTATGAAATTTGATTGGTCGGATTGATTGGCCAAATATAAAACCCATAGGAAATCCCAACTTCCTTTCTTTACAAACACCAAAGTTATGGCATTTCCGATCAATCAGTTATATGGCAGCTATAAGATATAGTCGGCCGATCCTTATGAAACTTGGTAGGTCGGATTGATTGGCCAAAAATAAAGCCCATAGGAAATCCCAACTTCCTTTCTTTACAAACACCAAAGTTATGGCATTTCCGATCAATCAGTTATATGGTAGCTATAGGATATAGTCGGCCGATCCCGGCCGTTCCGACTTATATACTGCGTGCAAAGGAAAGAAGGGTGTGTGCAAAGTTTCAACTCGATATCTTTAAAACTGAAAGACTAGTTTGCGTAGCAACAGACAGACGGACAGACGGACATGCTTATATCAACTCAGGAGGTGATCCTGATTAAGAATATATATACTTTATAGGGTCGGAGATGTCTCCTTTACTGCGTTGCACACTTTTGACCAAAATTATAATACCCTCTGCAAGGGTATAAAAATGTACATCCAAAATATAGAAAGAATGCTAATCGCTTCCGTAATGGTTCATAATTTCCTATCTGAGATGTACCCCATAATCCCAAGCTTTAAATATCGTAGTGTTTTGGGATCATACCAAAAAATGTTATAATATTTTGCTTTCACTTAATTTATACGGTTGGATGGAACATCAGTGGTCCTTATCCATACTGACTTTCAATTCAACCGTGCAAAATTTAATCGTCGTTTTTGTTTTTAAAACATTTTTTAAACACTTCAAATTTAATTATTATGGCCCTCCATCCTGCTTTTATTGTAAGTAGTAAGTAGTCCTGTTCTACGCAAACAATTCTCTCAGTTTTAAAGCTATCCGTAAAAAAGTTTTTTTCTGTTGCAAATATTGTATAAGTCGGAAAAAGCCGGATCATATAGCCCCCACAAAAACAATCGAAAATATAAATTAACAAGAAAGGAAGCAAACTTCGGCAAGCCGAAGTTTATATACCCCTGCAGTTATTACAAATCGACTACATTTCGATTTCAATGCTTATATTACTAAAAACAAAGAAGCTATGTCGATTTGGCCATCTGCATTTGGCCATCGTTTCTATGGTTGTCTGTTTTTAATTTAATTAAAACCGTAATTCCATAATATTAAAATATTACCAAATCCCAAAGAACAAAAAAAAATAATTAAAAACAACAAAGTTAAATTAAAGTTTAAATTATTTTTACACATTTTCAAAATCAAAAGATCGCTAAGTCCTATGCCAAAAAACTCTCTTTCGAAAGCAGAAGATGTTCACCGAACCTGCTATAGTCACCCTAAAGCAGGCAGAATGGAGAAAGCTTAGAAAGTGTATTAATCCGGTCGCTGATATTATCATTTTGTATACTCTTACCTTTTCATTATCTTTCTTAACTTATGTAGAAAGGGTATAAGTATTTTGTGTTTATATTATAGGGTATTGTAATTTCAGTCAAATGTTTGCAACGCAGTGAAGGAGACATTCCCGATCCTATAAGGTGTAGATATTCTTGATCAGCATCACCAGGAGAGTCGATCTAGTTACTTTTTTCCTGATTGTTCCTATTGGAGCTATATGATATAGTCGCCCGATCCGGCTCGTTCCGACTTATGTACTACCTGAAATGGAAAGACAACTTTTGGGAAAGTTTAAAGTTTGCGTAGAAACGGACGGACATGACTAGATCGACTTTCCTGGTAATGCTGATCAAGAATATATATACTTTCGTTCACGCGCGTACACTTGTTTTATAGTAAACTGGCAATCATTTAATCGCATTCTTTCCAGGTTTCGTCTTGACAACAATTGTAAGTACCCTGCCGACGCAGGAAAAACTGTTTGTCTAATCTTTTTCACTTAGAATGGTCAGCTTAGGGATGTACGACATGACCTGCCCAGCAAAAAAGTGCCCACAAATACAAACTTATGAAGTGATAAAGGCCATTCCCATTATAACGCCCCTACCAACGAAAATTATATCGCTATTTTGAAATTGCACGTTGAAGTGGTTGGGCAAGCCGAAGTTTATATACCGTTGCAGTTTTTACAAAACCACTACATTTCGATTTATATGCCTATATTACTAAAAACAAGAAAGGAAAGTTAACTTCGGGCGGAGCCGAAGTTGATATACCCTTGCAGAATACTCTGTAAATTATATTCTCCAAAATTATTCATGTAATGCATTCTTAATACTCATAATCAATCCCAACTTCCTAACTTTACGGGATCGGACAACTATATCCTATAGCTGCCATATAACTGATTGATCGGAAATGCCATAACTTTGGTGTTTGTTAAGTTAAGAAGTTGGGATTTTATATGGGTTTTATATTTGGCCAATCAATCCGACCTACCAAGTTTCATAAGGATCAGCCGACTATATCTTATAGCTGCCATATAACTGATTGATCGGAAATGCCATAACTTTGGTGTTTGTAAAGTTAGGAAGTTGGGATTTTTTATGGGTTTTATATTTGGCCAATCAATATGACCTACCAAATTTCATAAGGATCGGCCGACTATATCCTATAGCCGCCATATTACTGATTGATCGGAAATGCAATAACTTTGGTGTTTGTAAAGTTAGGAAGTTGGGATTTTTTATGAGTGTTAAGAATGCATCATATGAATAATTTTGGAGAATATAATTTACAGAATATTCTGCAAGGGTATTTCAACTTCGGCTCCGCCCGAAGTTAGCTTTCCTTTCTTGTTTTTTATCAATTTTAGAACTACTATTTTAATTTTATAAAAAACGGACGACTATAACATAAAGCTGCCTTAGGAATGATCAACAATTTATAAATCTACATAGCTTCATTGATTTTAATATATAGTCATTTTATAGAGTATTTAATTTATTGTAATAACTTGAAGAGTATATCCTGATATTTTTACAACTGCTACGAACTGACCTGACTCGTGTTGCCGAAAATTCTGATACGTTTTGATTGAATGTCGTATTAAATTATGAAAAAAACATATAATTGAAATCCATAGACTTTAAATAAATTTGTTAAGAATAAATTTTTTTAAATATTTCTTGAAATTTCAAGACAACGATTTCATTAAGTAACCCTTAACTGACAAATTTCTTAAAATACTATGTATTCTTATACTACTTATTTTTATTTAGCTTTAGAAAAAGATTTAGTTATTTGTGATATCAGTGTCGGATGTTGACTGTTCTTTCAATTAAGTCAGCTTCTACTTCTACTGTTGCATTATCCACAAATAAAAATTAATGCTTTTAAGTTGAAGATAAGTACATATGTGCAGTTGGACGCTATTAATACTAATCTAATAATAATCTACTTTAAATCAATTTATTTGTACTGGAAATCTAGTTATAAATAAGCATAAGTATTTGTTATCCCATACATGTTGTGAATTGGTGGATATTAACCGTATATACACATATATCTTTACTCTGCAGGGTAAAAGACTTTTTATTTCTAAAGGCAAGAAATGTTTCCACTACTGCGTACCAGACTTCAAATTAAAATTATAATATTCTATTTGTATTAACGATTTTTCGCAATGATTCTGTATGTAATTAAATTCGATTTGATTTCAATAAAAAATTAGATTTCCCTGGGCCCGCGGGGGACTGGGGTGATGGAAGTCCTGCCTTCGCTGGATGGTAATCAAAACAAGTTGATGGAGATAACATCTGAATACACTGCAATGAGCACAAATATTTTCTTTTGAAAAATCCTGGGCATTCCTTTGAAGTGTGTCGCGTTTAAAATCTACTCGAGTCTTTGTTTGCGTAACCTTCCAAACTTTTCATCCGCATTACTGCCCTGCCCTGCGGCCATATTTTGAAGTCGGGCAGTTTCCAAGAGTTTCCCGAGTTTCCGAGTCCACTTGCTAAACGGCCGAAGGGCGGGAAAGCGGGCGGAAGTAACTGCGGACAGGAAGTTTTCTAAAAATTTGCCGATAATGCGTAAAATTCCATTAAATCGGGTGTAATTAAATGACATTTACTTTGGCCACATTAAAAAGGGCATAAATCAGCGACTTCTGCAGCAAGGCGTATTTGGCCCCCGGCGAAACCAGTGGGTTGGGGCATGCCAAGATGACAGGACGACAGGACCACCGCCGAAAGTCCTGTTTCCCCCACCCTCAACCCTCCATCCCCCATCCTCGCTTGCTCGTTTGCGTACAAAAAGCCAAAACAAATATGGGGTGAATTGCTTTACTTGGCCCGGCCCGTTCGGGAAAATGGACCGGGAAATGGGCAGAGGTGTGGGGCGGACGCGGCGAACGCGGAATCTGCTGAGAAACCTAATTTATTGAAAAATTGTTTCTCGGGGTGTGTCGGTTTGACTTGCTGTCGCTCTGCCGGGGGCATGCTGTGACCTTTTCGCCGGCGCTTTGTTTGTGTTCACAGTGTTATAAAGACAACATTCTACTACTTAATGTCCGTCGCACCATCTAGAACTCCGCCTCCGCCTCCAAGTCCCCATCTCCACCTCCATCCCCCCCCCTTAAGCAGCTGCTGTGCCGCGACTGCCGACTTCGGCGTTCCTTTGTAGAACGGAAAAAAATGTGCATCAAAGAACAAGTTTTGCCCATTCGCAACCACCATTCGGTGGCGCAGACTATAAAAGTTGGGCTCGCCTGTCAGCCGCTAAAAGCCACAAAATCGTACATTAAAAAAATAAGCAAAATATTACTTTTGGGATGACCGCATTTCCTTACCTACGATTTAACTTTCCTGTTTTCATTAGAGGCCGCGGTAAATCACCGGCATTTTTTCCAAATGCATGCAGGTTTTGCGGGGAAAGGTTCGGATGTGAGCTGAGCTGAGCTGGTGAAAATCGATACCGGGGGACACTGTTCACCAAGGGCCGGCAGGCAACCCTTTTAATCAGCTCGGAACATCCGTATTCTCCTCGCGTAACTGGCCATCGTCAGCCGGAGGACTCTCAGGACACCAACTTTTGCCAATCGGGTAGTTTTCCATGACATACGTAAAGGCTTAATCCTCGCAAGTCTTGTTACAATACACACATATGCTATAGATTTCTGGCTTTCCTATTTCATTTTGACTATTTTTATTGTCCAACTATTTTCGAGCAATGTAGCCGTTTTCATTTCGAATCGTGACTTAGGTGAATGTTCAGCCGTTCAGCATCGGTTAACAGGTTATGGCCATCTTTTTGTTTGTTTTGTCTGAAATGTACTAAGTTTTGACCTCTAGTAGGCTAAACCTCTGACCATTTCTTGATTTCATTGAATAAAGTGCTTTAAATATTTGCTGGCATCCAAAGTATATTATTTTGTCAATCAATAAATAAACACCATTTTCAAAATGGCTCAAAACAAGCAAAAGAGGCTTACTAATCAATAACCTTTATTCCGTAAAGAATGTACTAATACCTTCAGTCACCCAGCTGTCATGCATTACAAGTGTTATATTTGGAAACTATAACTGGCAATCTGTCATTATTGTTTTCAAAAGCAGGGGCAAAACTTGGCTGGTATTTCCCCTTGTATTTGGGCATGCACAATTCCTCTGCCGCTGAAGTAATTCCGAGCAGACTATTCCGTGTAGTGAGATTGGAAGACACCCACATGAGAGCTTGGGAGTGGCTGAGGAAGGGAGTGGGAGCAGCACTGGGAGGTCAAAGTGCATCGCATTCCCCGTGAGCTCCGGTCCCATTCGGGGATGGCAGGAACACGCAACTGAGGCGAACGCGGAAACAGGAGCAGCAGGATGGGGACACACCTACAAGATTGATGACTGTCGTGGCCATTTGGCGTTGGGACTTTTCAATTATTGGTTCGACATGGCAGTGGCTTGCGTGATTTGCATTGTTTCAGTCCCGTGTTTGCTTTGCCACATCATCGTGTCGCGGACACTCTGTCATTTGGTTTTGGTCGTGTGGTCGCCCAGAAGTGCAGGAATCCAGAAATCCAGAAATCCAGAAATCGAGAAATCCAGTCGCTAAGTGTTAGCAAACAATCTGTGTGCAAAATGGGGGGACTGTCTGAATATGCAATATGGATCCCTGCTCCCCCCACTTGGTGATTTGTCAAAACTCCGATTCCTGCCCATGCACACTGGTCGATGGTACGAAAATGCCGGCCAAAGTTCAGATGTGTGGGTCGTGACTTGGTCATGGGATTTGAGGGTTTCAAAAGTTGCTGATTTATTGGTTTAAACGCCATTAATACAACACGTACTCCACACTAATAAAGCTACGTTTAAGGTAAGGGTAAGCCTTTTCAAATTAAGTTATATTTTATTATTTGCACTTTATTCTTAATCGTTACTGGGTATTCTATAGGAAATGGAAATGACAAAACACAGAAATTTCGAAAGATCTAATTTGAAATATATTTTGCCAATAGATGTAACTTGGGTGCGGTTCTTGGCGTTGTCGGCCAGTGTGCAGTGGCAAATGCTGGACGCAGTAGTACAAGTCACTCTCATTAATTAAACCAGGAAGAGCCAGACTCAGTTGATTTAAGTTTCTACCTCGGAGGCCTCCCACTCACCACCGATGCAATTTCGCCGACTCATGTCTGTTGAGGCCGAGGCTACTTACAATATGTATTTTGGAACGATATGTTTGATTACGGTCTTACATTTCACGGGACTCTGAATATTTCTCTTTGATTTTCTGAATTTAATAATTTATCCTTCATTTAATTTGCACGGACAACAAGTATTGGAAATATTAAAATGGTTCAGTTGTACATATCAGTTATAATCTCATTATACATCACTAATGGATCATCAAATGATGCTCAAAATAAATATTGTTTTACATTTAAAAAGTAATTTATAATAATTGTGTACCTTTGCAGGGTATATTTGAATTTCAGGCAATCTTGCAACGCAGTGAAGGAGACATTGTCAACCCTATAAAGTATATAGATTCTTGATCAGTTGAATACAACTGCTCCAATCGGACGACTGCCAAAGAAATAATTGGAATAATAATTTTAACAAGAAAGGAAACAGACTTTGGCAAGCCGAAGTTTATATTCCCTTGCAGTTATTACAAATCCACTACATTTCGATTTCTATGACTATGTTACTAAAAACAATCACGCTATGTCGATTTTGCGCTGCATTGCCATCGTTTCTGACAAAACTAAAAGCGTAATTCTGATATAGTGAATAATTACTATATATCAAAGGAATATTTTAATAGAGAAACAGCAAAATAAAACAAGAAAGAAAAGCTAACTTCGGGCGGAGCCAAAGTGGATATACCCTTGCAGAATATTCTGTAAATTATATTCTCCAAAACTATTCATATGATGCATTCTTAATACTCCTAACTTAAAAAACACCAAAGTTGTGGCATTTACAATCGTTTAGTTATATGGCAGCTGTAGGATATAGTCGGCCGATCCTTATGAAATTTGGTAGGTCAAAAATAAAACCCATAGAAAATCCCAACTTCCTAACTTTACAAACACCAAAGTTATGGCATTTCCGATCGTTCAGTTATATGACAGCTATAGGATATAGTCGAAAGATCCGGCTCGTTCCGACTTATATACTACCTGCAATAGAAAGACAACTTTTAGGAAAGTTTCAAGCAGATAGCTTTAAAAGTGAGGGACTTGTTTGCGTAGAAACGGACGGACGGACAGACGGACGGACAGACGGACGGACAGACGGACATGGCTAGATCGACTCTCCTGGTGATGCTGATTAAGAATATATATACTTTATAGGGTCGGAAATGTCTCCTTCACTGCGTTGCAAACTTTTGACTGAAAATATATTATCCTCTGCAAGGGTATAAATACAGTGGTATTCTAAGTCTTTAGGTAAATGAACAATTTTGTACTTATATTTAAGTTGGTAGAATTAAATCAGGCATACTATATATTATTGTAAAAAGAAATTAGTCGAATATGTCATTTTCTCTGGGTGATATTAATGTCATTTTATTATTTAAAATATAAGGTTTCCGTTATCCAACCCGCGTAGTATGTAATATTTGTAAGAATGATCACACCGTTCTTCCTAAAGCTCATAATGCCGTGGAGAAAGAACTTGTCGCCCGACGAGGTATATTCATTGGCACCAAATGCTTGACCTGACTTTGAAATGAAGGACGATTCGTTCACACAGATTTGATCGTCATATATGGGATGTCCAATGGTAATAGAGCAATTATGACGATCAATGACGTTAAAGTTCACATGGGTTAATTTTTGAGAAGAATAGGTAATGGCGGTAAGCGATGTTGGTGGGTCTTCTGACATCTGAAGGCGGAAGCAGATCGGTGCCAGAAAGTCTGAAGCAAGACAACGAAAGTTAATAGAAATGAAGTTGGTAAAATAAATTAACTTACCATAATAATGCACGCTTTGATCAAGTTTAAGCAAAGTTATATCATTTGCAAAACTCTTGTTGAAGTCGGTGAATTGGGGATGCTTGTGTATAGATTTAACCGAAAAATAGAAAACGTTGTACGATCGAAGATATCTGCATCAAAAATATAAACAACAAATTGTAAATAAATGTGTAATAATTATCTTTTATGATTCTTTTAAATAGGTTGATTTTATTTTATTGTTAATTGCTACTTACAAAATCTCTGAATTTGTGGGCAAACTACTTGCAGTAGTAAGAACAAAGCCTAGAAAACGTAAATTAAAATGTTCTCGAGTATTAGTTTACGATTGAAAATAATTACGATTTGTGATACAGGTGCCAGTAGCAAAGTTGGATTTCATATGACGGTCTAGAAAACGTAAATTCAAATATTATCGAAAAATAATTACATTCTCCGGCCGAGGATATATTAACAAAGTAGTAAAAAAATTCTACTTCCCAAGGATGGTGAACAGATCCATGTTTATCCCAAGTGTTGCTGCATTTCTCATCCAACAAGGGCTCCTGATCCTGATCGTAATTGTTAGCCAAAATGTTATTTTTGATACATTGTCTGAAGACCGTAACGTTCGCGTAGTTGCCACTAGCGTTGCAGAATTTAGAACCAACGCTAGTGACCCCAATCAGTGTGGGGAATACGAATCCCCGATATGTGATCTTGGCGACCAGTGGACCACCTGAGTCTCCATGGCAAGTGTCGCCTCTTTCGGCACTAGCGCAGATCTGCGATTCCTCGTAAATAATTAGGCAAGATTGCGGTGTGTGGGAAAGATTGATGGTCTGAAGGATTGGGCTTAAGTTACGGTTCAGGTCCGTTGCACCCCAGCCATATGCCAAGAAATTCACGATCGACGACGTTTTTAGCCCGTCACCAGTGACAATGCAGATCGAACGGATATATGCTAATCAACAACATTAAATAAATTTCAAGAAAGTATTATTTCACATTGAACGATCTTATCTTGCATATACGGAATTCTTTTATATATAGATTATTTAAACGGAAATTGAATTGCATTAAATAATCAAGTATGTACAGTGCCAGGGCTTAAGAAATTTTAAATTTAATATGAAACAAAAAAATGTTTAATTTACCTTATTTTTCAACCTACAGGCTAGGCAGATAGAAGGTTAAAAAATCACTGAAACTTATAAATTTATAATATTCACGGAAGGTTATATATTATCCTATGGTCATTATTAGCTTACTATTGTAACGCACTTTAGCGTGCAATTTTAAAAGAGCGATATCATTTTCATAGGTTAAGTCGTTAAAATCAGGATGAGGTATGGCCTTAATCACTTCATAATTTTTTATTTCTGGGCACTTTTTTTCTGGGCAGGTCATGTCGTACATCCCTAAGCTGACCACACTAAGCGAAAGAGATTAGACAAACAGTTTTTTCTGCGTCGGCAGGGTACTTACAATTGTTGATTATTTTTAATGCAGTGGGCGGCTGTCAAGACGAAACCTGGAAAGAATGCGATTAAATGATTGCCAGTTTACTATAAAACAAGAAAGGAAAGCTAACTTCGGGCGGAGCCGAAGTTGATATAACCTTGCAGAACATTCTGTAAATTATATTCTCCAAAACTATTCAAATGATGCATTTTAACACTCATAAAAAATCCCAACTTCCTAACTTTACAAACACAAAAGTTATGGCATTTCCGATCAATCAGTTATATGGCAGCTATAGGATATAGAGGGCCGATCCCGGCCGTTCCGGCTCATATACTGCGTGCAAAGTTTCAATTCAATATCTTTAAAACTGAGAGACGGACAGACGGACATGCTTATATCAACTCAGGAGGTGATCCTGATCAAGATTATATATACTTTATAGGGTCGGAGATATCTCCTTCACTGTGTTGCACACTTTTGACCAAAATTATAAAATCCGACCTACCATGTTTCATAAGGATCGTCCGATCCTATAGCTGCCATATAACTGATTATTCGGAAATGCCATAACTTTTGTAAAGTGTTTGTAAAGTTAGGAAGTTGGGATTTTTTATGGGTCTTATATTTGGCCAATCAATTCGACCTACTAAATTTCATAAGGATCGGCCGACTATATCCTATAGCTGCCATATAACTGATTATTCGGAAATGCCATAACTTTTGTAAAGTGTTTGTAAAGTTAGGAAGTTGGGATTTTCTATGGGTCTTATATTTGGCCAATCAATCTGACCTACCAAATTTCATCGGCCGAAGTTAGCTTTCCTTTCTTGTTTTGCATTGTTTTATTTAATTTAAATACAAAGAGCTACAATATATTTTAACAACCTGTTTTTATTTTTTTTTGTTTAGATAAAATAAAATATATTTTGAGATTTCCTTACGCATACTTTTTTGCAATTGAATTTAAGTCATAAAATGTGGTTTTCTAATTTTTTCGGGCTTTAACGTATGGTTTTTAAATTTTTTTATTTTATTTATCTAATTGGGTCCATATAGTAGTACAAAAGTTATCACTTCAATATCCCAACTGGAAGTATTTTTGGCCGCCTCTGCCATACTAGATCAACCAGTGTGCACTGGCCTATTTCTCCTACCACAAATCGAATCTGAAACTTTATCACTACCAACATTGCTTCAACCAAAAAGAAATCGCGAAAATCATCGGGGATCTGAAACCGAAAAAGGCTTCGGGCGGTGACCTAATAACACCAAAAATGATAATTGAGCTTTCAAAATCTGCTATTAAGGCAATTTGCTAACTCTTCAATGGAATCATACGTCTCGGCTACTATCCGAGCAAATGGAAAAAATCTACTATCATAATGCTACCGAAGCCCGGAAAAGACCACACAATTCCTTCATCCTACAGACCAATAAGTTTACTATCGTGCCTGTCTCAATTGTTTGAAAAAGGCCTTTTTACACGCATAATACAAATCTGGAAGCAGATAATGTTATCCCGGCACATCAATTTAGCTTCCGTCAAAGACATGTTGCAATTGAACAAGTTAACAGAATAACATCAGAAATCAGCACTGCCTTTGAGAATCGATGTATCTCATGCTTTCGATCGAGTCTGGCTCGATGGTCTCATGCATAAGATTAAAACACACTTGCCTACATAAACTACTTGAGTCGTAATTGTACAACAGTAAGGTGCAACACAACAACATCTGACGACTATATTATCGAAGCTGGAGTCCCGAAAGGAAGCGCACAGACGACTAACCTGGAAAAGACACATAGAATTCAAGAAACTACATCTAAAACTAAAGGCCAGCAGCTTCCACTGGATATTAAACATTTGATCGAGCCTGCGTCTGAACTACAAGGTCCTGCTCTACATCTCCATTCCCAAGTCTATCTGAACATATGGCTCCCAGCGTACAGCGCACAATCGAAAATCCTGAGGACTATCATTGGGGCACCGTGGTATATTCGCAACCAAAAAATCCATTGAGACCTTGGCATTCTTGCATTAAAAGATTAAATAGTTAAACAAAAGACGACCTACAAACAAAAACTCCCGTGCACCCAAATCATCTCGCAAGAGGCTTGTCTCGGGTTTTCAGCAGAACCCGCCTACAACGCAACGACCTTCCAACCCAGCAATAATTCTCAGGGCCGCATTACTTAGTACCAGTCATATGACTGTTAATTAGATTACTATAAGATTAGATACACTTACTGTTAGTATCCAAAAGGAGAAGATTCAATAAATAAATAGCAAAGCAATTTAAAAAAAAAAACGGTCACCGTTGTTTTTCGATAACCATTTAATCACTACGTGTACAGACATTCCCTTGGCTTAAGTACAATTTATAATTGGCCTTGGTGTTCATACATGGTTTAAGTACTTGGTTTTAGTAAAATTAATTATCCAATTCTTTACAAAAACATTTTCCATTTGATAATTATTTTTGAATTAAGAAATTCGCACAATGTTGAGCTCATCGCGAACTTGACTCGCTTTTAGGCCAGTTTTTACTTAATCAAATCACAGAATTCTTGATTTTTCTGAGTGTAGTAGATTCATTCAGATTTCTGTGTGCTAAAACGGCAAATCCCTACATATGGTTATGCAAGGGTCGTTTAGAAACCATGATAGCTCGCCACCAAATCGTCTTGTAGACCTATCACTATTACGCGGCTTCCCCGATTTCCAGCCCACTTTTTGGTGAAAGCTTTATGTAAATAAAGTCTGTCTAAAGTCTGCTGGCCGAAATCCATTAGGAAACCCAGCCGTAGCTGAAAAGTCACTTCGATCTTGGCCCAATGCTTTTATCCCTCAGAAGCTACATCTCCCTCAAATCCGTTTGATTTGTTTTACGATGCTCTCCACTCGACTTCCTGGTTTCTAATTGAAAAGAGGTTGAGCAAATAAACACAAATTGTAATAAAAGTTTACTCGCAATAAATATTTTTTGGATACAGGCCATTGCTTGTGCTTCAGCATTCTCGGCAGCTGCTTCTGTTGCTGTCGCTTGGGCTTCTCTGGCTTTTGAATTTTTTATTCGAAAAATAAAATTGAAAATTCAATTTCGCAATCATTTTGGCACCCCAGACACACCGTAGTAGAGCTACCCTTACCCAAAAGGGGCTGCCCCGCCCCCGACCAAACCGCGCTGGAGATTAAAAACGACAATCTCCTGACTTCACAAGAACGAACTTGTCCAACCAGACCAGACCAGACAATTCCAGACCAGAACAGACAATATTTGCACCAGGCCAAGACCGAGGACCGAAGACCAAGTCGATGCAACGACGCCGAAGGAGACGGGCTAGGATGTGGACTTGGATGGCAGGAGGCTTCATTAGAGCGGGATAGTGAACGCCGGGACTCGAAAGTTTGCCCTGTTGGACTCGGATTTGGATGCCCGTTCGTTCGGCAGTGCGGAATACCCAGGGGGAGGAATCTGAACCCCCCCACCCCAGTCCTGTCGCGCCTTATTGGACATTCTCGTAATAATAATTAAAATATAAAAAAGGATGAGCAACGGAAAAAAGGGCTGTGCCAAGACTTAAAGACGAGCTGGGAACCCTTTAAAGAGTGGCTATTTGTCGAATGGATCTCCAAATAAGTACACGTTACGTTTTAAGGCTGGGAATTATTAATTAACCCGTTGTTAGCCCACAGCGGCCTCATTTGCTTTGGCTTTTTTTAAATTATGCACCTATTAATGTTTAAAATGCAAATGCCGGGACGGAACCGGGCTAAATGAAACAGGACGAGAAAGGATGACGGAATGGGCCAAAAAAGGGGGCATCGCCCCTTTCCTTGAACACGGCTATAAAGTTTTATGTGAATAATGCAAACCGTTGTCAAGGAATTATGGTCTAGCGTAAAATGTTCGCTTAGGGTCACTTCTATAGAATGTCCATTCGTTTATAGCCATATACATAAACACACTAAGAAAAATATTTAAGAATCCAATGCTTTAAAAAAAGGAAAGCATAAGCAAAAGTATCGAGAGGAACGCGAATTAAGTTTTTAAACTGCCGCGGATCCGCGAAATGCGATTTATTCTGAGCAAATAGCTGCTTTTTGCTTAATTCACAGTCACAAATAGTATGTTATGTAACTAACTACATTTGTTCAAAAACTATTAAAAAAGCTACTCGTAATCACAAATCATGCTATGAACAGTAAGTACATTTAAAGGAAATTATTTAAACTCGAATTATTGGGCACTGCCGGTTTTGGGGTAATTTAAAAATCTAAAAAAACGTATTAACCAACAAAGAATGCTATAGTCAAGTGCTTCGAACATCAGACACCCGTTACTTCGTTAACCAATTTTAAAATAAATATGCCTCCGGCAGATGGCGATAGTATAGTATAGTATAGTATTTTAAAAGCGCAGCAAACCACAAAGTCACAAACGACATCTATTGCGAATAAATGACAAGATGGTATTTTTGACTGCTTGCAATGACGTCCCTGATTATGTTTGATTTTAATTTCTCAATAACTTCTTAAATAACTGTTTAATTTGGCATCTTGATAAATGTAGAGCTAATTAATATATATGGCCCAATAACTGGCCCCTACCATATTTTAAAATGGCATGACAAACTTACGTGGGCGTGCCCAAATTTTGAAATGAAATTGCGCTGCTTATGCATAACTAGACATTCCATGTTAAATCTCAAATCTCTAGCTCTTTTGGTTTTCCAGATACGACGTTCATGCCGACAGAAGAGCAGTCACGGGCATGGCTAGATGGACTCGGCTAGTGATCCTGATCCAGACTACATATGTGTATTTTGTACGGCCGGAAGGCCTCCCTTCTAGCGGTTACACAATATTCAACGAATACAATGAGCTTTTGTATTATACAAGTAACAGGTATAAATACATACAATTTTTTGTATAATTTTTTTATGTTTTACAGAACCAACATAGTCTAAATAAAATAAACTTTGAAAAAGTGGAGAAGCTATTTTCATAAAATTGTGTAACAACTTTTTTTGAAATTATTTTTGCTATTTTACCTCACATTACTTGACTAAGCCCATGTCGACATTTATACGTTAAAGTGATGGTACTGAGATTATTCTAAATATTTTGGAGCTGACTTTGGTAAATATAAAAGATACTCTTCATTGTAGTCTTGCAACCTGTAGTCTTTTGGCAAAACAGGTTGCGAATTTTCGAATATTCAGATTAATATTCATCAATGGCTCAACAACTGCATTATTACTATTACTTACTTACTATTATTATAAGGATCGTAGTTAATGTTGTTTTCAATCAATAAGTCGCGAAGATGTGGCTCATAAAACTTTTGTCGAAAAAAAAAGAAAACATTTTCTGATGGGTACATTTTCTAAATCTTGTCTAAACGTTATCTTTGAAAAACGGACAAATCTGTTTTGAAAAAGGACAAACTCTAATTCTTTGATGCTGATGTGTGATCCCGAAAACATTCACTAACCATCTATAAAAATGTGCCGCGAAATGGAGGTGGCCAACAAACAATAAAGAGTCAGTTGAAGTTAAAATCACCACCCAAACATTGCAGGTCTTAAAGGTTCATGTCCTTAAATTGAGCATGGTATCTCAGATACCTAAACCCAAACTTCCCCACACGAAAGTACACAGCCACACTTGGTGTACGACCCGTTTTATTTGTACAATGAGTGTTTTATATAGTAAAGCTAATCACTGCGAACTCTTAACTCTGAACACTGAACACTGAGCACTGGATCAAAAGTGTGGAGCATTCAACCGCAAACACGGTCGCCGAAGCCATTTAACGAAATGTTTTCAATTAGGGCTAAATACCTCAAGGTAAGGTTGAAATCACTTAAAGAAATTATAATCACTTTGTACACATACGCTTAGTTCCTCGGGGCTGCTCACTTTCCTCGTATCTCGAATGCTCGCGCAGCATGGTTCGAGTTTTCCGACGCTTTCCCGGCTTTCCCCGCTTTCCTTTCCCCTTTCCCTTTCCCCTTTTCCAGCGTCGAGTCTGGCTAGTCGAGCCCAGCAGTTGAGTTCAGCTCAGTTGCTTTTGTAGTGGATTAACCCGAGCAAAACAAATAATTTCACCTGCAGATGCTGGCGAGTGCCTTAGCGAGTTGGCAGCTTAGAGCGAATTCCACTACCAATTTCACCCCGAACCAATATGTGTCTGGTATGTGGGGTTGTGGGGTTGCGGGGCTGTGGGCTGGGGGTGTCTCCGGGTTCATAAGCCCTCGCCGAGAGGAAAAGGTAATTTAGTAAATAATAGGGTCAAAGACAAATATTGTTGTGGGCTTGCCAATGAGGGAACGCTTTCGGCGTCTTTTGTGCGTGAAAAGCGTGTGTAAGTTGCTTTTGAGGCAATTGAGGACGATTAACTGCCGGGAAGCATCCAGGCCACACAGCCCTTGGTTTAGGCCGGATCTTGGATTGCCCTGGACAAACTGCCAACAGACAATGTCGAGTAAGACGGGGTTTTGTCCTTCCAAAAAAATGTATCTCAGAGTGTTTGTCTTAATGTTTGCAAAAAATTAATAAAAAAAACTTTCAAGTTATTGGCATTAATCTGTTTGAGTTGACTTCGACTTTTTCTATATCGGATATTGGTACGATTGTGGTTGAAACTTTTACAAGGAGATATGGAATAAATCTTTTGAAACATCTATAAAGTATATTTTCTTGATCAGCATATAAAAATGGTGTCAGGTAAAAATGTATTTTATTTTAATTTGGGGATGTTTAATTCCGGAGACAACTTTCTTCGTATTTAATATAAAAATAACTATCTCTTTGAGTAACCCTAATCATCTTTTTTTGAACCCGCTTGGCAAATGTGGATTTTAAGCAGGGTTAATATTGAATATTTTAAACTGAGAGGCTGTGAAATTGGTGCATCTGAAAAAACCGTGAGTTCTCTCCAACTTCAGGCACAAATGAATTGCCCACTCGGAATGTGGCATGAATTATTCGAGGCACCAGCAAAGGACCGGCTTCGGCATGTGCCCCTGCCGCAGTAACCCATTGCGGAACAAAAATGTTTGCCTGGCAGTGTCCACATGAGCAACATCAAAGCGATTGTGGTTTATCTAAGTACAACGTGCATATTTGCGACAGTGTAATATCGAAATAAAAACTGTTCCGTGCGCAATCAATTGAAATTAATTTGCATAAAGGAATGTCCGTGCACGCATTCGACGGACGGACACATGGACGGGGCAAGGATACACCTCCTCCTCCAGGTCCGCCTCCACCTCGACGTACTTCCTCCATCCCCTCCAAGGAATTCCCGATTGCTTATCTCTGGATTGGCGACTGATCCGACTGGTGCAGTGCGTACAATTAGATTTTAATTTGCACATTATGAGGGACGGGGACAAAAGTGTTCGCTCGCAAATTTTAAGTTAAACAATTTTCATTTGAAATGCTGGTCCGGATGGGCCTCCCGCTACCCCCTCCCCCCACCGAACGATACGGAAATGCGAATGTGTGCACTGCCCAGGGGCATTCAAACTGGCATCCGCAGCAGGGGCAGCGGAAAAGACTGTTGGCACAGCTGAATTTGGGGTTTAAAATTAATTAAGCGGAAGTAACCTAGTACGTTTGATTGTTTTGGACAGATCCTGTGTGTGTGATGGGTTTTTTTGTTGTCGAAAAACGCGTGCTCATTTCATTTAAAATGTGGGAACGGTGACCTTTAAGTCTAATTACAACAAGCTTTAATGAGCTACATCACTCATTTACAAAACAAATTTTTATAGATTGGATCACTTTTCAACATCCGATATATGTATGTATGTATTGTGGGCCTGTTCATCCATTCCATTTTGGGGCAAATTATAGGCATCGCATTCGAAAGTTGGAGGATAAGAAATTTAAATTAAGATTTTCGTGTTTGTTTATTTTGAGAATATTTATTTTAAACGTTTTAAGCATTACAAATATATCTTAATTTTAGAGGAACACGTGTTCTATTTAACCATTTGTATACCCTTTCAGAGGGTATTATAATTTCAGTCAAATGTTTGCAACGCAGTGAAGGAGACATTTCCGACCCTATAAAGTATACATATTCTTGATCAGAGTCGATCTAGATAATTTTTTTTTTGATTGTTCCTATGGGAGCTATATAATATGGTCGCCCGATCCGCCTCGTTCCGACTTATGTACTACCTGCAATAGAAAGTCAACTATCAGGGGGTGAATGTACCTTTGAATCAGTAGTGCCAAATAATCTACTAGCCCCAAATTTGAGAGCTGTCGATAAGACTCCCTATATGCTCCCGTTTCGAAATAATTGGCGATGGGATTTAGTTATTTCAGATCTCCTCTCTAGGAATGACGTCTTTTGTGATTTTCTTAGGACTGTTTGTCTTGGTATTCTGCCGAAATGGAATGAGTCAACTCCTTGATTGTAACTGTGTCGATAACCTTGAAAAAAGAGTAACTAAAGGAACTGATGAACTACTCCTTGGATGGTTGCCATCAGCAATGACACTGATTTGTATTGCGGGGGCACGCTCGTTCATCCACGTACGTACACTTGTTTTATAGTAGGCTGGCAATCATTTAATCGCATTCTTTACAATGTACATTCATTACATGTACAACATGTCCTGCCCAGCAGAAAAGTGCCCAGAAAAGTGCCCAGAAATACAAAATTATGATTTGATTAAGGCCATAACTCATCCCGATTATAACGACTTTACCTATGAAAATGATATCGCTCTTTAAAAATTGCACGCTAGAGTGCGTTACAATGGTAAGCTAATAATAACCATAGGAAAATATATATATACCTTCTTTAAAAACACTTAGAATAAGGAGATATTCTTGCGTTACTATTTTTTTATTAATTTGTTTTTTACTTTATAAATCCTTAAATACAAATATTTTTTTTTAAGAATTGAATCGGTAAGAAACATTACCCGTGCGAAATAAAATGAATATTATAAATATATAAATTTTAGTGATTTTTCTATCGCCCTAGCCTGTAGGTTCCCAACAAACATTTTTTTGTTTTATATTAATTTTAAATTTCTTCAGCCCTAGCACAGCGCATACTTGATTATTTAATGCAATTAAATTTCCGTTTTAATAGCCTATATTTAAAAGAATTCCGTATTTGTAAGATAAGATCGTACAATGTGTAATAATACTTTCTTTAAACTTATTTAATGTTGTTGATTAGCATATATCCGTTCGATCTGCATTGTCACTGGTGACGGGCTAAAAACGTCGTCGATCGTGAATTTCTCGGCATATGGCTGGGGTGCAACGGACCTTAACCGTAACTTAAGTCCAATCCTTCAGACCATCAATCTTTCCCACACACCGAAATCTTGCTTAAGGTTTCACGAGGAATCGCAGATCTGCGCTGGTGCCGAAAGAGGCGACACTTGCCATGGAGACTCAGGTGGTCCACTGGTCGCCAAGATCACATATCGGGGATTCGTATTCCCCACACTGATTGGGGTCACTAGCTTTGGTTCCACATTCTGCAACGCTAGTGGCAACTACGCGAACGTCACGGTCTTCAGACAATGGATCAAAAAGACCATTAAGAAAACAATTAGGATTAAAACCAGGAGGAGGCCCTTGTTGCATGAGAACAGCAGCAACACTTGGGATAAACATGGATCTGTTCACCAACCCTGAAAAGTAGAATTTTTTTACTGCTTTGTTAATATATCCTAGCCCAGTAAAGGTAATTATTTTCAATGGTAAACTCAATAATCGATAATATTTTAATTTACGTTTTCTAGGCTGAAAGTAATTTGTCCACAAATTTAAAGTTAATGTAAGTAGCAATTAACAATGAAATAATATTAACCTATTTGAAATTTTTATTAAAATCTCCCGAAGTTATTATTTGTGAAGTTATTATTTGATTGCGTGGATTATAATATGGACTTATGATCTTAAAACAAATGCATCGAAATTATCTGATCAAATAGGACCTTGACACGTACTGTTATGGATTAAAAATTATCAAGAGTACTTAAATTTATTGAAGTGTTGTCTCCCTTCAACTTAAACTAAAATAAGTTTTATTATTTTTGTTAGATAAGAATATATGTATATTATAAAAATGACTTGTACTGTTTTGATGATAAATAATAATTTCATTATCTGATTTCGCATCAGTTACTAAAGTGTCAAGCACAGAAAGAAAGAATCATATAAGATAATCATTACAAATTTATTTACAATTTGTTGTTTATATATTTGATACAGACTTCCTAGAGCACCCGTCGGTGACATCTTTATCGTTAAATCTATACACATGCATCCCTACATCACTGACTACAACGGAATTTTTCCAAATAATATAGCTTTGCTTGAACTTGATTGAAGAGCGCGTTATTCTGGTAAGTCAATTAATTTTTAACCCACTTCATTTCTTTTTAACTTTCGTTACCTTGCTTCAGACGATCTGGCACCGATCTGCTTCCGCCCAACTCTTCAGATGTCAGCAACATCGCTTAGTGCCATTACTCTTTCTGCGAAAAATTTTTACTTTAAATATGATTTTAAGAACTGCCCCGTCATTAATCATTACCCAAATAATAAAATGACATCAATATCACCCAGAGAGAATTACATATTCGAATTATTTTTATACCCTTACAGAGGGTATTATAATTTCAGTCAAAAGTTTGCAACGCAGTGAAGGAGACATTTCCGATAATTTGCTGAACTCGTCCCACGTATTTATACCCAGCTAATGGATTTTCATAGCTCAACTTTGCTAGGATTGGTGCGACGATCTTGTGAAGTCTTTCGACTTGCCCATTTTCGCGTGGTACACCTGTCGCTATAAGCAGATGCTAAGATGATAAGAGAGATGTGAAAGCAGTGCCTCTATCGGACACTATGCGGCAAGGATTTCCAAAATGGACGGCTTGTTTATCCAGACAGTTTAGAACTTCGTCTACACCAGTGCTACGAGTTGGGTAGAGCCAATCATATTTTGAGAATCCATCTACAGGGATGTGGTATGTAATGAAGGGTGAAGCCTTTGTCAATTGAAGTTAGAAATCCCTCTTTCTTGCCTGCTTTGGCATTTACGATAATACATCTTATGCAACTCTCGACGATTCGATCTGGTCTTTCTTTGAGCTTGGGAATAAAATACGACCTTTCGACGCTATCCTGTGTCTTTCTGGCAGAAAAATGCCCTTGGCTGTGCGCGCTCTAAATTATTTCATTTTCCATAGTTGAGGATACTACGACTAGCTCACGATTTGGATCTTTGTAGAGAAAGTCATTCTGTATATAGAAGTCCTGGTACGCATCCTTTTCAACAAGGTTGCGAACTGCTTTTGTCCAATCATCGTTAATCTGGGCTTCCTTTAAGCGATGAGTAATAGAGTCTGACAAAAAGAAACATGAGACCCGACTCAAGGCATCAGCATGTTTCATTTGAGTCCCAGAACGCTGTTCGATCTTGTAGTTGAAGTCCTGCAATTATAAAGCCCAACGAGCTACGAGACGAGGAACTTCCTTTTTGTTCATTGTCATTTTGAACGCGTTGCAACTAGAGCTCCAATAATAGCCAGTTCTTCCAGTTCATATGAATCGTACTTTTGCTCGAATGGTGATGTCTTTCGGCTCATGTATTGGACTGGATGGAAAGCACTGTCTACGGGATCCTTCTGCAGTAAAACTGCGCCAAAACCGTACTTGGGCGCGTCTGTGTGGATTAGGATGTTACAACATTAGGACTGGTTCGCTTTCACAGCTTGAATCTTTTCCGGACCTGTGGAGATGGTTCCACTTTGAATGATGTATCCTAGGAACTGTACTTTACTGTGCTACATTTGGCACTTACTCCAGTTGATACGTAAACCGTTCCCAGAAGCAACCTGCAAGACATCTTTCAACTTAGCAAGTCCTTCTTCCGAGTCTTGACTGGGTATGATTACATCATGTACACAACGACAACATTAGTGGCGATGAGCTCCCTGTGAACTGCCATGATGAATCTTGTGAAAACCGCAGGTGAAATTGATATGCCAAATGGTACAGAAAGGAATTTAAATTGTCCAGATTAGGTCACAAATGATGTATACTTTCGAAAGCCTGGTTCAATCAGAACGTAGAAGAAGCCGTTGGTTAGATCCAAAGTAGTGAATATCTTGGACCCATGCAGCTTGTCTTGCACGGTCTCCATATGAGCCATCGGAAAATTGTCTCGAATATTTTTCTCATTAAGTTTACGGTAGTCACAGCACAGTGACTTCTTCTTTCCGTTTTTCTTGGACACCAAAACTACTAGCGATGCGTACTCTGAGGTACTTTGTTGGATGATTTTCTATGCAAGCCAATCCTCAACTTGATCGTCAACTTTTTTCTGGTCACAGACAGGTAAACGAAGTGGATGCTGGTAGACAGGTATCTCATCCTTAAAAATTATTTTCATTTGCACAGAAGCATTTGCGTTGCGCTCGGGTGCATACTCTTCAATCAAACTTTTGACCGCAGACTCCTGTGATTAATTCAAATGAGATAAATCAATGTGATCGAAAACTGCTGCCTGTTCTGCACACATGTCCTTAAAATCTTTCAGAAACTCGAACCCGAAATTGATATGTTTATCTTCGTTACTTTTTGATTCATTCCGATGCATAAACTCGGTGCCTTTCTTTTGTAACTTTCATGTCCACAATATCCAGGCAGAACTACTGCCCAAAATTGCGTCAAAGCCCATGTGAAATTCCACGTGAAATTCCACCTTCATGTGCATGTTGTCCATTTCAACAGGTATGACAATGCTCCCAAAAGTTAGAACTCGACTCTCGCCTATTCCTGTCAAACACTTTTCTTTTCTGGTGAGAGGTTCGTTGCCTAGTTTGAGGAAAATGTTCCTGAAATGGTCCTTTAAATTGAGGGTTGGAAGATTTGATAATTTTAGTTCCAGGCCAGAGGCCGTAAACTCGCTTTTTGGCTAGTAGCTGCGTTCGCCACGTGAACGGCGTTAGCATTGCTCTGCTGTTTCACCTCAACCTCGATTTTGCACTGCGCAGCACGATGACCTGGCTGTCCGCACCAATAACAATTATTGTTACCCTTCTTCTTGCAATCTTTCTTTAAATGGGACGGATCCCCGCACTTAAAGCATTTACGAACAAGCTCTGGTCTTGAGTCGAAGCTTTTGGTTCCATCTGCCTCAACTACACGCGCTTCATTCTTGTAAGGCATCCTGTATGAACCGCAGACCTTCTTGTATACTTCGATCTGGTCCTTCAAATCCCTTATGGTTTTCGCCTGGTACAACATTATTTTGTTTGCCTTAGCATCTGGAACTCCTTTTACAAAACACCCTTTCAAACTCTCTTCGTCTAGTTTAACTGGCTTGGCTATTGCCATCAAAGCTTACAAATATTCCTGAATGGTCTCTCCTTTTCTCTAAGCAGGTGAAATTTTAACAGCAAATTCGTCTCCCAATGCTGCCTTTAGAGAATCCCAGTTGCGAATGTTAACCTGGCTGCGAATGAACGATTTTGCAGCCCCACTGAGCAACTGCTTACAATAAATGAGAAGTTGAAGCTGGCTCCACTGCACAGTCAAAGCACATTCCTCCAACTCCAGAATTCACTGATCTATATCTGGACTACCTGTACCTGCAAAATTTGAAACACTGCCTTCTACATCTTTAAGGGTAAGCAAAGAACGGCTTATAGGCGCTGCCTGCACTGGACAATCGAGAGCGGTAGCTACAGATTCGACTCCATCCGAATTGTAGTTATCATCGTCGCCCTGAATACTGAAGTGAGACAGGAGTCTACCCTGTAAATCTCGCTTTCTACCAGCTGTGGGTAAATTTAGTTCTAGTAGCGCAAATCATCGCATCGCATCGCATTAACATTATCTCTTCGAGTTGCATTTTAAGATGAAATTTGCTTAAAAAGATATTAGCTTAACAATACAAATATTTGAGTATAGCAATAAGATTTTATGTTTATAAAAAGATTATATGAATAACTTCAGAAATTACAAATTTTGGTTTTATACATACAGTCTGCTTTCACTGCTTGTGAGCGACTTTCAATTTCATTTTGTCAGTTTGATTAGCACCCCTTTTGATGCACTGCTTCTCGAAAACTTTTCAACCTGAAAAGATCTTACCGTTGCTTGTCCGCTGACGTCGTTGCCTTCCACCAAGATCTGCTACTCCAGACTCTGCTGCTCTGCTTGAAAATCCTGCCCTCCAGATTCCGCCAACCCGTCTTTGCTCCAATGCCCGCGTCACGCTCCTGACTTGCTCCGCTCGCCTCTGTCTATCGCTGCTCCCAACGCCTTCCACAGATTAGCCTCTGCAAGTTACCAGTTCACCGTGACTGGCCGGATGCACTACCTCCTGGACTGCAGTCGCTATTTGCTCCAAGCGTTTGCCGTGCGCGTTTTCACACACACATCAGCCAAATGCTGGTTTTCGTCGTCCTCTTCTTTCCACACACTGCCAAATTAAGTGCGCAGTTGTCCCAAATTTTCATTCCAGCAGAGTTGAAATTAGACATTCATTGCAGTTGGGTTTGTAAAAACGTACTTCTGCACTCTAATGTTTGGGTCAATCCCGGTCGAGCCCCCTAAATTGAGGAATTGTTATATTCGCAAAGTTTTATTGGAATTAAGTTTAAACATAGAAGTGCGATCTGTGAACTAGGCTAAAACTTAAAATGTATTTATACCCGTTACTCGTAGAGTAAAAGGGTATATTGTATTCGTGCAAAAGTATGTAACAGGTAGAAGGAAGCGTTTCCGACCCCATAAAGTATATATATTCTTGTTCAGGATCACTAGCCGAGTCGATCTAGCCATGTCCGTCTGTCCGTCTGTCCGTCTGTCCGTCTGTCTGTCCGTCTGTCTGTCTGTCCGTATGAACGCTGAGATCTCGGAAACTATAAAAGCTAGAAGATTGGCATTTTGCATGCAGATTCTAGGAGTTCCTACGCAGCGCAAGTTTGTTTCAAAAAGGTGCCACGCCCCCTTTAACGCCCACAATCGCTTATATACGATTTTAAAAATTTAAATATTTCGGAAAAGTAAAAATGCAGTTTTATTGTGTTTATCAATACCTTTCGAAATGTAGAAGAAATTTTTCAAATCGGACCATTCGTTAAAAAGTTATGCGTGATCAAAGTTTCTATCTCCATCTCCCTCGCACGCCCTTTACCTGAGTAACGGGTATCTGATAGTCGGGGCACCCGACTATAGCGTTCTCTCTTGTTTTAAAATCGTAAAACGAAGAAATTAATAATTTTGAATCATTCGCATGACAACTGATAATATAGTCGCCTGATTTTTATCAAATTTAAGACTGTATTTCTGAAATTGTATATGTTTTATGTTTATATTTTTTTTTTAGAAATGCAGAAATTATAAAAGTATTTTTATATTTATACCCTTGCAGAGGGTATTATAATTTCAGTCAAAAGTTTGCAACGCAGTGAAGGAGACATTTCCGACCCTATAAAGTATATATATTCTTGATCAGTATCACCAGGAGAGTCGATCTAGCCATGTCCGTCTGTCCGTCCGTCTGTCCGTCCGTCTGTCCGTCTGTCTGTCCGTCCGTCTGTTTCTACGCAAACTAGTCCCTCAGTTTTAAAGCTATCTGCTTAAAGCTTTCCCAAGAGTTGTCTTTCTATTGCAGGTAGTATATAAGTCGGAACGAGCCGGATCGGGCGACTATATCATATAGCTGCCATATAACTGAACGATCGGAAAGGCCATAACGTTGGTGTTTTTAAAGTTAGGAAGTTGGGATTTTTTATTAGTGTTAAGAATGCATCCTATGAATAATTTTGGAGAATATAATTTACAGAATATTCTGCAAGGGTATTTTAACTTCGGCTCCGCCCGAAGTTAGCTTTCTTTTCTTGTTTTATTATAATTTTGGTCAAAAGTGTGCAACGCGGTGAAGGAGACATATCCAGACAGGAGAGTCGATCTACCCGTGCCCGTCTGTCCGTCCGTCCGTCCGTCCGTCCGTTTCTCGCAAACTAGTCTCTCAGTTTTAAAGCTATCTGCTTAAAACTTTCCCAAAAGTTGTCCTTCTATTACAGGTAGTATATACAGCTGCGGTCAAAATAATAGTTGTGCCCGCAGAGGTTTTCTAGAAACTGAAAAAAATAACTTCTGAAACGTTTTTCAAAATGTTTTTAATTTTCATTGAAACTCAACTAATAGTAGGTAATAATAATACAAAACAACTTAGGATAATTCATTCGATTTTTCAGAAAAAAATAAAAATGTGGAATATTACAATAATTTGTTCGTACAAAAAAAATAATAGTGATGAAACTTTTAAAAATTCATCACAGCCAAAAAAACGTTTAAAGACTGAATAATTAAATGTAGTGAAACTTTTAAAAATTTATCACAGCAAAAAAAGATTGAATAACTAAATGTATATAATATACCTATATTTAAGAATTATCTTGGTATTTAGTTGCATATATTTTGCTTGCAATAACGAACGCACAGCGTTTATGCATTAAATCAACTAAATTTTGGCATCTCTTCACAGGAATAGAACTCCA
Organism: Drosophila kurseongensis; assembly: GCA_018153305.1. Taxonomy (NCBI): domain Eukaryota; kingdom Metazoa; phylum Arthropoda; class Insecta; order Diptera; family Drosophilidae; genus Drosophila; species Drosophila kurseongensis. Next base: position 2,276,223 of record JAECXX010000108.1, on the reverse strand, counting down.
AGACCTTTGTTCAGCTTCCCAAAGTTGAATGATATTGTTTGGTCTTATTTCCGAGACTGAGGGACTTTCATTTGCTGGCTCATGTTTTATAGCATTTCTAACCATTGTAGAAGAGCAGCCAATAATATTTTGCATTCGACATAAGTCTTCCCAGCAATAATCAGTTTTTTAATCAGATCTCGCCTCTCGGCAGTACAGTGTTTGCCACGCCCCATGTAGTCAGGACTAAATGTTAAAGAAAAATCTAAAAATGCTAGAGACTGTTAAATAACACCCAAAACTGTTGTTAACCACCACAAACCTCTTTTGCAATTAAGTAAACTAAATTTTATTTTATTTATTTATTTATTTTAGATTACCGTACAAAAGTTTACAAAACTAAGACAAACATATGAGGGGTGTAGTGCTAGCTGCGGGGCCATCGACTACGTATTATTGTAGGTTAAATTGACAATATTTCTTAATTTTCATTTTTGGATTTAGATTTCCTTGGCTTAAATCGGTTTTTTAGGAAAGATATGATTGTTTTGATATTTTCTGATGTAGGGTGTTTTAGATAGTAGGTGGCTAGTGGATTTTTAAAGAGATGTTATTATAAATTTAATTTGGTCAATCAGGCTAATTTCTTCCTGAGTTATGTTAGAGAGTGTTGATGTGTGGATGTTTCTAGTGCTAATGTTTTTGTAAGAGTATAATTGCAAGGGTATAAAAATACTATCATACCTCTTCCGGCATTCACTTTCGAACGATTTACTAGATTTCGATTTGCACAAATGCTAATATTAATTGAGAATAGATTGTAAATCTTTTCATAGAAAAAATACTTTTATAATTTCTACATTTCTATACGCTTTCAGATAACATAACAATATTACCGTACAATTTGATAAATTGGATCAAAACTGATCCAAACTCAAATCGAATTCGCATAAAACGTGAACACCATTACATACTATTGTAACATCGTTGTTTTAAAACATATATGCATCTAGTACGAAATTTACTCTTGTTATACAATTTCAGAAATACAGTTTTAAATTTGATAAATATCAAATATCAGGCGACTATATCATCAGTTGTTATGGGAGAGATTCAAAATTATTAACTTCTTCGTTTTACGCTTTAAAATACATTTTCAGTTCTTGACTTAAATTGATCAATATCAAGGACGAACAAGAAAGGAAAGCTAACTTCGGGCGGAGCCGAAGTTGATATACCCCTGCAGAATATTCTGTAAATTATATTCTCCAAAATTATTCATATGATGCATTCTTAATACTCATAAAAAATCCCAACTTCCTAACATTAAAAACACCAAAGTTATGGCATTCCAATCGTTCAGTTATATGACAGCTATAGGATATAGTCGGCCGATCCTTATGAAATTTAGTAGGTCGGATTGATTGGCCAAATATAAAACCCATAGAAAATCCAAACTTCCTAACTTTACAAGCACCAAAGTTATGGCATTTCCGATCGTTCAGTTATATGGCAGCTATAGGATATAGTCAGTCGATCCGACTCATATTCTGCGTGCAAAGGAAAGAAAAAAAAAATTAGAGACTAGTTTGCTTAGAAACAGACAGACGGACAGACGGACATGCTTATATCAACTCAGGACGCGACCCTGATCGAGAGTATATGTACTTTATAGGGTCGGAGATGTCTCCTTCACTGCGTTGCTCACTTTTGACCAAAATTATAATACCCTCTGCAAGGGTATACAAATCCTGTTGTAGTTGCTGAATTTGGGATGCTTGTGTACAGATTTAACGGTAAAGCCGACACCGTCGGCCGAACGAAGATGTCTGCATCAAAAATAAAAAAGTTATAATTATCTTCTATGATTCTTTCTTTCTGTGCTTGACAGTTTAGTAACCGATGCGAAACCAGATAATGAAAATATTGTTTACATCAAAACAGTACAAGTCATTGTTATAGTATATATTCTTATCTAACAAAAATAATAAAACTTATTTTAGCGAACACACTTCAATAAATTTAAGAACTCTCTATTTGATCAGATAATATCGATTCATTCCATTTTATGATCCACGCACACAAATAATAACTTTGACAGATTTCAATAAAAATTTCAAATAGGTTGATATTATTTCATTGTTAATTGCTACTTACATAATCTTTTCATACAACAAATTAATTTACGATTAAAAATAATTACGATTTGTGATAAACGTGCCATTAGCAAACTCGGTACTCAAAAGAAGGCCTACAAAACGTAAATTAAAATATTATCGACTATTAAGTTTACCATTGAAAATAATTACCTTTTCTGGCGAGGGGGTCATCTGCAATGCAATAAAATAATAGTAGATTCCAGCGTTGGTTTAAAGATTCATGATTATTCCGAGTGTTGCTGCAGTTCTCATCCAACAAGGGCTCTTGATCCTAATCGTAATTGTTGGCCAAAATGATATTTTTGATCCATTGTCCGAAGACCGTAACGTTCGCGTAGTGCAGAATTTGGAACCAACGCTAGTGACCCCAATCAGTGAGGGGAAGACGTGTCCCCGATATGTGATATTGGCGACCAGTGGACCACCTGAGTCTCCATGGCAAGTGTCGCCTCTTTCGGCACTAGCGCATATCTGCGATTCCTCGTAAATAATTAAGCAAGATTGCGGTGTGTGGGAAAGATTGATGGTCTGAAGGATTGGGCTTAAGTTACGGTTAAGGTCCGTTGCACCCCAGCCATATGCCGAGAAATTCACGATTGACGACGTTTTTAGCCCGTCACCAGTGACAATGCAGATCGAACGGATATATGCTAATCAACAACATTAAATAAGTTTAAAGAAAGTATTATTACACATTGTACGATCTTATCTTACAAATACGGAATTCTTTTAAATATAGGCTATTAAAACGGAAATTTAATTGCATTAAATAATCAAGTATGCACTGTGCTAGGGCTGAAGAAATTTAAAATTAATATAAAACAAAAAAATGTTTTAGATAAAATGCGATAGAAAAATCACTGAAATTTATATATTTATAATATTCATTTTATTTCGCACGGGTAATGTTTCTTACCGATTCAATTCTTTAAAAAAAAATATTTGTATTTAAGGATTTATAAAGTAAAGAACAAATTAATAAAAAAATAGTAATGGAAAAAACCCGCTTCAACGTGCAATTTTAAAATAACGATATAATTTTCATTGGTATGGTCGTTATAATCGGGATGAGGGCACTTTTCTTCTGGGCAGGACATGTTGTTCATCCCTAAGCTGACCAGTCTAAGCGAAAAAGATTAGACAAACTGTTTTTTCTGCGTCGGCAGGGTACTTACAATTTTGGATTATTATACCCGTTACTCGTAGAGTAAAAGGGTATATTGTATTCGTGCAAAAGTATGTAACAGGTAGAAGGAAGCGTTTCCGACCCTATAAAGTATATATATTCTTGTTCAGGATCACTAGCCGAGTCGATCTAGCCATGTCCGTCTGTCCGTCTGTCCGTCTGTCCGTCCGTATGAACGCTGAGATCTCGGAAACTATAAAAGCTAGAAGATTGGCATTTTGTATGCAGATTCTAGGAGTTCCTACGCAGCGCAAGTTTATTTCAAAAGGGTGCCACGCCCCCTTTAACGCCCACAATCGCTCATATACGATTTTAAAAATTTAAATATTTCGGAAAAGTAAAAATGCAGTTTTATTGTGTTTATCAATACCTATCGAAATGTAGAAGAAATTTTCCAAATCGGACCATTCGTTAAAAAGTTATGCATGATCAAAGTTTCTATCTCCATCTCCCTCGCACTCCCTTTACCTGAGTAACGGGTATCTGATAGTCGGGGCACCCGACTATAGCGTTCTCTCTTGTTTTCAATGCAGTGGGCGGCTGTCAAGACAAAACCTGGAAAGAACGCGATTAAATGATTGCCAGTTTACTATAAAATAATTGTACGTACGTGGATGAACGAGCGTGCCCCCGCAGTACAAATCAGTTTCATTGGTAATGGCAGCCATCCAAGGAGTAGTACCCGGGCGTGCATCAGTTCCTGAAATTATTCTTTTTTCAAGGTTATCGTCACAGTTTATATCCCGGAATTGAAGCATTTCATCCTGGCAGAATACCAAGGCAAACAGTCCTAAGAAAATCACAAAGTAATGACGTATTTTGAAATAAGAGATCTGAAACTACCTTATGCTACCGCCAATTTTTTCGAAACGGGAGCTTATAGGGAGTCTAATCATCAGCTCTGAAATTTGGGGCTAGTTTATTATTTGGCACTACTGATTCAAAGGTTAATGACACCCCCTGATAAGTTGTCTTTCTATTGTAGGTAGTACATAAGTCGGAACGAGGCGGATCGGGCGACTATATTATATAGCTGCCATAGAAACAATCAGAAAAAAAATTAACTTGATCGACTCTGTGATGCTGATCGACTAGTGATGCTGATCAAGAATATGTGTACTTTCTAGGGTCGGAAAGTCGGGACGCACAAGCGCATTCAACTCGTCGGGAGGACTCTGAGGAGCGACTAACCCAGAAATCCGTTCTGCAGAGCGTATACAGGATGCTGCAAGACATTCGATTCGTCGACAGGACTCTGAGGTGCGAAGACAAGAGCAGTTGCGAGACGCTGCTGAACACTCTACTCGGAGGGCTGTTCCGGAGTTTCGAATTCCTGAACGGATTCGGGACATGGTTGCACACGCGATCCGTCTAGAGGACCCCGAGGAGCGACGACGAGAGTAGTTGCGAAACACTGCTGAGCACTCTACTCGGAGGACTATTCAGGAGTACCGAAATCCTGAACGAGAGGACACCGAGGAGCGGCGACAAGAGCAGGTGCAAAATACTGCTGTCCATGCCTCTCGAAGGAACAATCCCGAATTTCGAATTTCAGAGCGGATTCGGGACGCCGCAGCACGAGCTGCTCATCGCGAGGACCCAGAGGAACGTCCAAGGGAACAGAAAAGGAACACTGGAGAACACCGACAGCGCCGAAGGGATATGGAAGACAGGCTGCGGGAGCGGGAAAGGGACGCCGAAAACAGGAGAGCAACCAGGAGAAACCCCATCGCAAGATCACAGGAGCAACGGATAAACACATCACAACGCCGGGAAACACGACAACAGCGGAGGATTTGGGAAGAACAAATTCGGCGAATGGCAGATCGATTATAAAACTTTAGGATGGAGCCTCAAAATCGACTAGATGCCTCCCAAAGGCAGTCCCAACGAAACTTGGACGCAAGAGCTCAACTTTCGGAGGATGAACTGGAACAGGAACGAGGACAACAGCGAAAAAGGATTCGAGCATCAGCGAGGAATCTGTATCCTAGGAACATTAGGGAAGGCCCAACGGCTATTTGTATTTGCAGTGTAGGAACATGGTTCCTTTCGCAGGTAAGTGGATTAACATCCTGGCTATCTCCTCTAAATTTCCTCTCCTAAACGTTAGCAACGCCTTTTATTTGTCAAAAAAATTTTCCAGTCCGTCCGGAAAATATAACTTTTGCCACACTTGTCGTCGTGCCATCTCTCTTGGCAAACTCCCATCACTAATGGGTTCGACTTCCCTGCCTCGAAGAACGCCTTATTTCACCGAGAATCCCTTTTATGAGGATTATTTCCCTCGGCTATGAAAGGCAATGTGGAATCAGAGGGGCAGTGGTCAATGTTCCAATTTCAGTTCCCGATATTGTGACTGCGCTTCCACGCTCTTTCGACTCTACCCATGTCATCCAAGTCCATTGAAAAAGGAGACTAGAGTACGCTCACAATTTCATGACTGAAACTATTCGACCCGCTTGGGTCCTTAAAGCTGTACGTTACTTAGTAAATACCGAGCTCTACAGAAAGCACAACATTTCACTAAACGAATCATGGCAAACAGATCTTCGTTTTAAGCCTGTTTATTCGCCAGGGCCCGATGGTATTCCTGGGTGCGTGCTTAGGTATTGCGCTAAGGCCCTGTGCAAACCTCTTCACAAGTTGCTTACCTTATCTCTAGAAACTTCCCTATTCCCAAATATTTGGAAGGATTCATTTGTTATTCCTCTATTCAAAAAAGGTAACAAGTCAGATGCCAGTAGCTATAGAGATATTTCTAAGTTGTCAGCTATTCCTAAGCTTTTTGAAAAAATCATTACTCCTCATTTGCAGCACATTTGTAGATTAATCATTTCTCCGTGTCAACACTGATTTATTAAACGTTGATCCACAATCACAAACCTTCTAGAGCTCACTACATTTGTGATAAAAGGCTTCAATAGTAGTTTTCATTTACGTCATTAATTAATTAATTAAATTAAATTTCTAAAATTCTCCGTGTTACCTCCGGTGTCCCACAAGGGAGCCATCTGGTTTGGTTACTTTTTACATTATTTATTAACGATCTTCCAATTCTTATAAGCCCAAATTTTTCAATCACTTTCCGTCCATGGTTAATAAAGCCAGAGGAGTGCTTGGATTCATTAAAAGGTGGTCAAAAGAATTCGATGATCCTTATTTAACTAAAAATTAATTTATTTCGCTAGTCCGTCGGATTCTGGAGTATTGGTCTTCCGTCTGGAGTCCACAACACAGAATACATATTAGTCGTATTGAATCAGTAAAAAAAAACTTTTTTTTTTGCTTGACGGCGCCTAAACTGGGATGCAAATCTTAACTTACCTTCTTATTCTAGTAGACTTCTGTTGATTAATTTACCCTCCCTAGCCAACTGTAGAACGATGCTTGGTACTGTCTTCATTTATAACCTTATACATGGTGATATTGACTGCTCCGACTTGGTAAGTCGGCTAAACTTTTCTGTGCCAAGTCCAATCTTGACTCTCTGCCGCTCCTAAAGCGATTAATAACAGCTTCATTGGCACAAAATTGATCTTACTGTTACTTTTTTCCCCGGACTTTTACCTATTTTTTCTTATCTCGCGTCTATCTTCTCGTGTATCGTGACGTACGATACACGGCTGCGCCCCTCGTTGGGTTGGGCGGGTAAGTGGGCCGTGGGACACCGCTCGAAAAAAAAAAAAAATATAACTTCAAGGAATTAATAAAATTCCTTTTATTGCGGACGAATCTGATCGCGAAGCAGTAGAGCAACTTCTTCACCAGCAACACCACTTTCGAAATGCTGCAGAGCTCGAAGGAAATTTAGATCCCGGAGGCCATGAAACATTATTGGCAAATAATGAAACTGCAATTCCGGTTGCATTGGCACCGGGTGAAGGCCGTCGGCCAACAAGCTTAACGCTTGACAAAGAAGCAGAGGAACTTTCCTTTCCAACTATTTCATGCGGAGAAATACTTAAAGGAAATACAACCTATGCGAAAAAAGCCAGATCCCAAATCCGTTTTACGACCGTCGTTGCAGTTACAAAAGTCTTATACATGTAAAAATTTTACGAAATGCCGCGCATACAAAATTCCATTTCAATTGCTTTACGCAAAAAGTCAGGAGCGGTTACCGCTGGAAATCTGCGGGTTGACCGTCTTGTGCAACATGATGATGGCTACCACATCCTGAAAGGCTTACGGTCTGCACCAGCTCATTGGGAGGCTAAGAAAAAAAAGTTATAGCCATGATTCGACAATTTGGGCTGCCAACGTTTTTTATAACCCTTTCCGCTGCTGAAACTAAGTGGAATGAACTTTTAGTTATCCTGTCTCTTCTATTGGATAATAGGGCTATAAGCGAGGAAGAAGCGGCAGCTCTTTCCAGCTCCGAAAAGGCTCGGTTAATTCGATCCGATCCAGTGCCGTGCTCTCGATACTTCGATTACAGGTTGCGACAATTAATGAAATTGTTTAAAACCGATATTTTTATGGAATTCAATCTTTCTCATTTTTATTCGAGAATCGAATTCCAGCACAGAGGATCTCCGCATTCTCATGGCATGTACTGGCTTGCTGGTGCTCCTAAGCTCGAAGACTCCGAAAATACCGAGCAAGTAATAAACTTTATTGATAGGTTTATTACTACAAATGGAGTGGTCTCCATTACTACAAGAAGTAATTCAGTATCAACACAACAAGCATAGTGCTTCTTGCCTAAGAGAGTTACGAGGATAGGAGTTTTGCCGATCCAATATGCCATGTCCTCCTATGCCCGAAACGCCTATTTTGCATCCAATAGAAGAAAACGAAGTCAATATTGAAGATCATAAAACTTTGTTTAAAAAAATTAAGGAAGCTTTAAGGACTATTTCAAACAACAAATTTAACAATTTTATTCATTTTCTGACACACCTTGAAACTAATTTTGAAGCCATCAAACTAGCCTTACGGTCCAGCTTAAAATTTTTCTTCGCAGACAATTCTCCGACCGTCTGCTCAATGCTTATAATAGAGATATTCTAGGCTTACACAGAGCTAATATGGATATTTAATTTTAGTTATACCATTAACTACATAAACAAATCAAACAGAGGCGTATCGCAGTTGCTCCGTGAAGCCATGGCAGAAATAAGCCATGGAAATATTTCTATTAAGAGGAAATTACAGCACCTAGGGAATAAGTTTATTAACGCTACAGAAATATCAGCCCGAGAAGCAGCTTTCAATATTTTGGGTCTGCATATGTCGGAGGCAAGTGAAGGTACTGTTTTTTTAAACACTTGCCATCCGGACAAACGAGTTAGATTGGCTCGCTCAAATGAAGAATTAGAGCGACTTCCAAACAACTCGGTGGATATTTTTGAGCGTAATATTCTTGACCGATATGTGCAAAGGCATGAGGAGTTGGAAGGAATTTGCTTAGCAGATTTCGCAGTTTGGTACAGACTTGTCAAGCGGAATGCACGATCTGCCGCTAATCATAGGGAAGAGTATGATGAAGCAAATGATGTGGAGGGAGATGACGAAGATGAAGTTTCGAGCAAAGTTATCCACTGATGGATGGGTCTGGTTGCGTTAAGAAACGTAGGCATCCCCTGATTAAGGTGGGTTCGCTTTAGCATTAAGTCTTCACCTTTCGATTATTTCCGAGAGCATTTAATGCTCTTCTATTCTTGGCGAAATGAAGAAGCTGAACTTCTTTCCAACGACATTGAAAACACATTCCGAGTAAACCATAAAGCCATTAAGACAATGAAAAGGAACTATGATGTGTTTGATGATATGGAGTTAGAAGGAGTTCTGGAAGATTTGCAAGAGGATAGGGGAGATAATGCTCCTGATGCGGAAGAACCTGCCTCCCAATTTTTAGACGAAGAGTTTAGAGCTTTGGCAGTACCAAATATAGAGCGGAACGTAAATATTCTTCAGGATGACAATACGATAAACAACCCTGAAGAAGACGGCGAACTTCAATTAATTAGACTCCCCCCGTTAGTTTCCAATGATGACCTTTGCTCGTAAATCTCGGTCCCTCATTTTTTACGAATATGTTGGTGGAGGGGCCGGTGTACGTAAAAGCAGACTGATTTCTACCATCTATCAGTCTGTGACTAGGCGAGCAAATAAGCTTCCTGGTGCTACGGATTCAGAAAATGTTTTATAATGTGCTCCGACTGGAAAAGCTGCTTTTGGAATTGGAGGACTGACTCTACATTCAGTGTTTTCCCTTCCAATTAACCAGGCCTCAGGTCCCTTAAGACCTTTAAGCAATGATAGTTTAAATACAATTCATTGCAAGTTGATTGATCTCCAACTGATTATAATTGATGAAATTTCTATGGTTGGTTCTAAAATGCTTTCATTTTTGGATCAACGGCTTCGTCAAATTTTACGAAGCCCTGAAATAAGTTTTGGTGGAAAATGAATTATAGTTTTTGGAGATCTAAAGCAGCTTTCCCCAGTTGGAGACAGTTGGTTATTTTCGGAGAGGACAGTTAATCCTTATAGCGTTTTAGTAGGAAATAGCTTATGGAGCAACTTTAAGTATTTTGAGCTCACAGAAATAATGCGCCAAAGAGGCGACCATGCATTTGCCCAAGCCCTAAGTCATATATCTGAGGCTTGCATGACAATTGCAGATATAGAGCTCCTTAAACAAAGAGTTGTTTCACCCAGCGAAGCTCCTGATGATGCCATTCATTTATTTTCTTCTAACGAAGAAGTTAACAATTACAATTCCCTAAAACTAGCGCAAATTGCGACGGAAGAGTTGGTTTCCACTGTTGTTGATACAGTGAAAACTGCGAACATATCTACACGAAACAGAGAAAACACGTTAAGATATGCTCAAAATATGAAAACCTCTGAAACACAGGGTTTGCCATATGTCCTTCATCTCAAAACAACTGCTAAATATATGGTGACCGTCAATATAGACACAAGTGACGGACTTGAATGGCTCAAATTTAGTAACGCGACTTTGGTTTAAATTTTTTGAACCCACGGTTGGCACTATCGCCAGATCAAAAGTTCGGAACAGTCCCGATCTAGCATGGAGTCCAATAGTAAAAGCCTCTCGAGTTTTTCAATGTGGAAGATCGAGGCATGCTTCTGTTGACCGAAAACAATTTCATATTGTTCCTGCTGAGGCTATTACCATCCACAAAGGCCAATGAGCAACATATAGCAAAGTCGCCGTGAATCTTAAAAAGAAGCATCAAGTGAGCTTCGGTAAATGTTGGATGCAGCAGAGCCACTAGCGCTTCAGGACTTTTCCTTTGTTCCTCCAACAAGATTTGGAGCTCCAAATGTCCAAGACGAACTTCAAAAAGTTAAGAGAGGAAAAGTTTTTGACTACGCATTATGAGTTTGTGGTATTACCATAATGTGGAGTCTCTTCGAAGCCATCGCGAAGATATTTTTAACGACCCTACACTCATAGCAAAATGAACCCTAAATTTTAGAAATTCTTCGTAAAACATTTTTTTTTCTAAATCCAAGGAAAGATTTATATTTTCAAGGAATTTTTTTCTTAAAACAAAACTTTTCTTAAACCAAGAAAGTGTTTCACAAGTGTAGAAATTGTCGCTTAAACTTAACTCGGCCTAAATCTAAGAAAGAATTTTTATATTTTAGTAAAAATTGTACTTGTTTTTAGAATTTTTTTTCTTAAATTTGGGAATTCTGCCCCACAAAATTATTTACCCTAAAAAATAGAAAAATTTTCTGAAATTAACCTTAAAAAATTCGATAACCCTAAAAAATAAAAACGCTTTCTTATTTTCTAAAATATAAAAATTAATTCCAAAATATAGAAATTATTTCTATAACATAGAAAACATTTTCTAAAATATCACACTCTGACCATAAAATTGATCTAACCCTGTCCGCGTAGCCTAGGGGTTAGAACGTCTGGCCAAAAATCTAAGCACAGCAAGTTCAATTTCAACTGCAGTCGAGCCATACATTTGTCTTTTTTTTTTTTTTTACTTGTGTTATAAACACACATGAAAAGTAATGCTTAGAACGACTAAAAGTTTTACCCTTTATTTTAAATTAATTTAAATATTTCTTGTCATATGAAATATCATCTTAGAAAATGTGTTTTAAATATTTCGACTTTCACAGTTGCCACTTCACGAGTTTTAAAAAATATTTTAAACTAATATTCTTCGCTAACGCCCCTCATATAGTCCTTGGTTTTGCCGTGTGTTCATCGCGCGCGACCGTGGCTTCAATGTGTTTGAAATCACGCGCGGGAGACCTGGGTTCGAATCCCACCGACGGACGAATAAAATTATAAGTTTTTTCGGTAGATACTAATCGGAGTTTAATTGTAAGAACTGAAATAAATCATAATTAATTACACAATTTCTCTCTCTCTTCCCCCACAGAATTCTAGCTGAAATCGAACTTGACAATTTATTTGTGCAATATTAATACAAGCTTTGCGACTTTTCTGAATGAAAAGCGAAGTGCATTTTTTCTAATTTTTAGAAAAAATACCCTAAAATTTATGGTAAGATGCCCTACTTTTTAAGAAATATTTTTCCATTTTTTTAGAAAAGTTTAGGTTTAGGGCCCTTTGCCTTAGATTTAAGAAAGGACGCCCTTAATTTTAGAAATATTAACCCTAAAACTTAAAGTGCGATGCCATTGAAGATAAAAACAAGAAAGGAAAGCTAACTTCGGGCGGAGCCGAAGTTGAAATACCCTTGCAGAATATTCCGAATTATATTCTCCAAAATTATTCATATGATGCATTCTTAACACTCATAAAAAATCCCAACTTTCTAACTTTAAAAACACTTAAGTTATGGCATTTCCAATCGTTCAGTTAAGTGGCGGCTATAGGATATAGTCGGCCGATCCCTATGAAATTTAGTGGGTCAGATTGATTGGCCAAATATAAAACCCTTAGAAAATCCCAACTTCCTAACTTTACAAATCCCAAAGTTATGGCATTACCGATCAATCAGTTATATAGCAGCTATAGGATATAGTCAGCCGATCCTTATGAAATTTGGTAGGTCAGATTGATTGGCCAAATATAAAAGCCATAGAAAATCCCAACTTCCTAACTTTACAAATCCCAAAGTTATGGCATTACCGATCAATCAGTTATATGGCAGCTATAGGATATAGTCGGCCGATCCTTATGAAATTTGGTAGGTCGGATTGACTGGCCAAATAAAATACCCATAGGAAATCCCAACTTCCTAACTTAACAAACACTAAAGTTATGGCATTTCCGATCTATCAGTTATATGGCAGCTATAGGATATAGTTGTCCGATCCTGGCCGTTCCGACTTATATACTGCGTGCAAAGGATCGAAGGCTGTGTGCAAAGTTTCAATTCGATATCTTTAAAACTGAGAGACTAGTTCGCGTAGAAACAGACAGACGGACAGACGGACATGGCTATATCAACTCAGGAGGTGATCCTGATCAAGAATATATATACTTTATAGGGTCGGAGATGTCTCCTTCACTGCGTTGCACACTTTTGACTTAAAAATTTAATACCCTCTGCAAGGGTATAATAATAAGCCACTATTAAAATGTATTATCAGGGGGTTTCATTAACCTTTGAATCAGTAGTGCCAAATAATCTACTTGCCCCAAATTTGAGAGCTGTCGATAAGCCTCCCTATAAGCTCCCGTTTCGAAAAAATTGACGATAGCATTTAGTAATTTCAGATCTCTTCTCTAGGAATGACGTCTTTTGTGATTTTCTTGGGACTGTTTGCCTTGGTATTCTGCCGGAATGGAAGGAATCCATTCCTCGATAGTAACTGTGACCACAAGCTTCAAAAAAGAATAACTTCAGGAAATAATGCACATCCGGGTACTACTCCTTGGATGGCTGCCATTAGCAATAAAACTGATTTGTATTGCGGGGGCACGCTCGTTCATCCACGTACGTACATTTAGTTTATAGTAAACTGGCAATCATTTAATCGCATTCTTTCCAGGTTTCGTCTTGACAGCCGCCCACTGCCTTGACAATAATCAACAATTGTAAGTACCCTGCCGACGCAGAAGAAACTGTTTGTCTAATCTCTTTCGCTTAGTGTGGTCAGCTTAGGGATGTACGACTCGTCGTGCCCAGCAGAAAAGTGCCCAGAAATAAAAAACTATGAAGTGATTAAGGCCATACCTCATCCCGATTTTAACGACATGACCTTTGAAAATGATATCGCTCTTTTAAAATTGCACGCTAGAGTGCGTTACAATGGTAAGCTAATAATAATAGGATAATATATAACCTTTCTTAAAAACACTTAGAATAAGGAGATATTCTGAGGATTTTTTGCATTACTATTTTTTTATTAATTTGTTTTTACTTTATAAATCCTTAAATACACAATATTTTTTTTATAAGGGAATCGGTAAGAAACATTACCCGTGCTATAAAAATGAATATTATAAATATTTAAGTTTCAGTGATTTTTAACCTTCTATCGGCCTAGCCTGTAGGTTGAAAAAAAAGGTAAATTAAACATTTTTTTGTTTAAAATAAAATTTCAAATTTCTTAAGCCAAAGCACAGTACATACTTGATTATTTAATGCAATTCAATTTCCGTTTTAATAGTCTATATTTAAAAGAATTCCGTATTTGTAAGATAAGATCGTTCAATGTAGAATAATACTTTCTTGAAATTTATTTAATGTTGTTGATTAGAATATATCCGTTCGATCTGCATTGTCACTGGTGACGGGCTAAAAACGTCGTCAATCGTGAATTTCTCGGCATATGGCTGGGGTGCAACGGACCTTAACCGTAACTTAAGCCCAATCCTTCAGACCATCAATCTTTCCCACACACCGCAATCTTGCTTAATTATTTACGAGGAATCGCAGATATGCGCTAGTGCCGAAAGAGGCGACACTTGCCATGGAGACTCAGGTGGTCCACTGGTCGCCAAGATCACATATCGGGGATTCGTATTCCCCACACTGATTGGGGTCACTAGCTTTGGTTCCAACTTCTGCAACGCTAGTGCCAACTACGCGAATGTTACGGTCTTCAGACAATGGATCAAAAAGACCATTAAGAAAACAATTAGGATTAAAACCAGGAGGAGGCCCTTGTTGCATGAGAACAGCAGCAACACTTGGGATAAACATGGATCTGTTCACCAACCCTGAAAAGTAGAATTTTTTTACTGCTTTGTTAATATATCCTCGCCCAGTAAAGGTAATTATTTTCAATGGTAAACTCAATAATCGATAATATTTTAATTTACGTTTTCTAGGCTGAAAGTAATTTGTCCACAAATTTAAAGTTAATGTAAGTAGCAATTAACAATGAAATAATATTAACCTATTTGAAATTTGTATTAAAATCTCCCGAAGTTATTATTTGTGAAGTTATTATTTGATTGCGTGGATTATAATATGGACTTATGATCTTAAAACAAATGCATCGAAATTATCTGATCAAATAGGACTTTGACACGTACTGTTATGGATTAAAAATTATCAAGAGTACTTAAATTTATTGAAGTGTTGTCTCCCTTCAACTTAAACTAAAATAAGTTTTATTATTTTTGTTAGATAAGAATATATGTATATTATAAAAATGACTTGTACTGTTTTGATGATAAATAATAATTTCATTATCTGATTTCGCATCAGTTACTAAAGTGTCAAGCACAGAAAGAAAGAATCATATAAGATAATCATTACAAATTTATTTACAATTTGTTGTTTATATATTTGATACAGACTTCCTACACTCATACCAAAATTAACCCTAAAAACAAGAAATTCGCCTTATTTTTGACTTCAAAGGCATCGCACCTTAAATTGTAGGGTAAATTTTTCTAAAATTAAGGGCGTTCCTTTCTAAAATCTAAGGCAAAGGGCCTTAAAAACAAGAAAAACTTTCTAAAAAATAGAAAAATATTTCTTAAAAGTAGGGCATCTAACCATAAATTTTAGGGTATTTTTTCTAAAAATTAGAAAAAATGTGCCTACATTCATCATGATGTAATGTTTCATTCAGGATTTATGGACTTATGTATATTTATGTATATGTATACATTGTTATGTGATTTAAGCACTTCGCCTTTCATTCAGAAAAGTCACAAAGTTTGTATTAGTATTGCACTAATGATGAATTGCCAATATCGATTTCAACTGTAATTCTGTGGGGAAGAGAGAGAGAAATTGTGTACAATTATGATTTTTTTCAGTTCTTACAAGTATTCTCCGATAAGTATCTTATCCGAAAAAACTTATAATTTTATTCGTCCGTCGGTGGGATTCGAACCCAAGTCTCCCGCGCGTGAGTTCAAAGACATTGAATGGAGCCACGGTCACGCGCGAAGAACGCACGTCAAACCAAAGACTATATGATGGGGCGTTTGCGAAGAATATTAGTTTAAAAAAGTTTTTAGAACTCGTTAAGTCGCAACTGTGAAAGTCGAAATATTTAAAATAAATTTTCTAAGATGATATTTCATATGAAAAAAAATATTTGAATTACTTTTCAATAAAGGGTAAAACCTTTAGTCGTCCTAAGCATTACTTCTCATCTGTGTTTATAACACAAGTAAAAAAAATAAAAAAAGAAAGATGTCAGCAGCTGAAATTGAACTTGCGGTGCTTAGATTTCTGGTCAGACGTTCTAACCCCTAGGCTACTCGGACAGGGTTAGAACAACTTTATGGTCATTTTAGAAAATATTTCCTATGTTTTAGAAAACATTCCAATATTTTAGAACATATTTCTATATTTTAGAAAATATTTCTATATTTTAGAAAATATTTCTATATTTGAGAAAATATTTCTATATTTAAGAAAGCGTTTCTATTTTTTAGGGTTATCGAATTTTTAAGGTTAATTTGAGAAAATTTTTCTATTTTTTAGGGTAAATAATTTTTTAGGGCAGAATTTCTAATTTGAAGAAAAAAATTTCTAAAAACAAGTACCATTTTTACTAAAATATAGAAATTCTTTCTTGGATTTAGGGTGAGCTTAGTTTATGGCGACAATTTCTACATTTGAGAAACACTTTCTAGATTTAAGAAAAGTTTTCTTGTTTTGAGAAAAAAATTCCTTGAAAATAGAAATCTTTTCTTGGATTTAGAAAAAATAAAGTTTTAAGGCGAATTTCTAAAATTTAGGGTTAATTTTGCTATGAGTGTAGAGCACCCGTCGGTGACATCTTTATCGTTAAATCTATACACATGCATCCCTACATCACTGACTACAACGGAATTTTTCCAAATAATATAGCTTTGCTTGAACTTGATTGAAGAGCGCGTTATTCTGGTAAGTCAATTAATTTTTAACCCACTTCATTTCTTTTTAACTTTCGTTACCTTGCTTCAGACGATCTGGCACCGATCTGCTTCCGCCCAACTCTTCAGATGTCAGCAACATCGCTTAGTGCCATTACTCTTTCTGCGAAAAATTTTTACTTTAAATATGATTATAAGAACTGCCCCGTCATTAATCATTACCCAAATAATAAAATGACATCAATATCACCCAGAGAGAATTACATATTCGAATTATTTTTATACCCTTACTGAGGGTATTATAATTTCAGTCAAAAGTTTGCAACGCAGTGAAGGAGACATTTCGGATAATTTGCTGAACTCGTCCCACGTATTTATACCCAGCTAATGGATTTTCATAGCTCAACTTTGCTAGGATTGGTGCGACGATCTTGTGAAGTCTTTCGACTTGCCCATTTTCGCGTGGTACACCTGTCGCTATAAGCAGATGCTAAGATGATAAGAGAGATGTGAAAGCAGTGCCTCTATCGGACACTATGCGGCAAGGATTTCCAAAATGGACGGCTTGTTTATCCAGACAGATTAGAACTTTGTCTACACCAGCGCTACGAGTTGGGTAGAGCCAATCATATTTTGAGAATCCATCTACAGGGATGTGGTATGTAATGAAGGGTAAAGCCTTTGTCAATTGAAGTTAGAAATCCCTCTTTCTGCCTGCTTTGGCATTTACGATAATACATCTTATGCAACTCTCGACGATTCGATCTGGTCTTTCTTTGAGCTTGGGAATAAAATACGACCTTTCGACGCTATCCTGTGTCTTTCTGGCAGAAAAATGCCCTTGGCTGTGCGCGCTCTGAATTATTTCATTTTCCATAGTTGAGGATACTACGACTAGCTCTCGATTTGGATCTTTGTAGAGAAAGTCATTCTGTATATAGAAGTCCTGGTACGCATCCTTTTCAACAAGGTTGCGAACTGCTTTTGTCCAATCATCGTTAATGTGGGCTTCCTTTAAGCGATGAGTAATAGAGTCTGACAAAAAGAAACATGAGACCCGACTCAAGGCATCAGCATGTTTCATTTGAGTCCCAGAACGCTGTTCGATTTTGTAGTTGAAGTCCTGCAATTATAAAGCCCAACGAGCTACGAGACGAGGAACTTCCTTTTTGTTCATTGGCATTTTGAACGCGTTGCAACTAGAGCTCCAATAATAGCCAGTACTTCCAGTTCATATGAATCGTACTTTTGCTCGAATGGTGATGTCTTTCGGCTCATGTATTGGACTGAATGGAAAGCACTGTCTACGGGGTCCTTCTGCAGTAAAACTGCGATAAAAACGGTCTTTGGGCGCGTCTGTGTGGATTAGGATTATACAACTTTAGGACTGGTTCGCTAATAAGAGCAGTCTTCAAATTCTTGTTTCTCTCCAAATTCATACTTGGAATCGCCTCTCAGTAAATCCGACAAGGGCCTGGGAATGGATGCGTACCCGTTTATAAACTTTCGGAAGTAAGAAGTCAGACCTAGGAATCGCTGAATCGCTGACAAATAATGTCATGTGGTATGGGAAACTCTTTCACAGCTTGAATCTTTTCCGGACCTGTGGAGATGGTTCCACTTTGAATGATGTATCCTAGGAACTGTACTTTACTGTGCAACATTTGGCACTTACTCCAGTTGATACGTAAACCGTTCCCAGAAGCAACCTGCAAGACATCTTTCAACTTAGCAAGTCCTTCTTCCGAGTCTTGACTGGGTATGATTACATCATGTACACAACGACAACATTAGTGGCGATGAGCTCCCTGTGAACTGCCATGATGAATCTTGTGAAAACCGCAGGTGAATTTGATATGCCAAATGGTACAGAAAGGAATTTAAATTATCCAGATTAGGTCACAAATGATGTATACTTTCGAAAGCCTGGTTCAATCAGAACGTGGAAGAAGCCGTTGGTTAGATCCAAAGTAGTGAATATCTTGGACCCTTGCAGCTTGTCTAGCACGGTCTCCATATGAACCATCGGAAAATTGTCTCGAATAATTTTCTCATTAAGTTTACGGTAGTCACAGCACAGTGACTTCTTCTTTCCGTTTTTCTTGGACACCAAAACTACCAGTGATGCGTACTCTGAGGTACTTTGTTGGATGATTTTCAATGCAAGCCAATCCTCAACTTGATCGTCAACTGTTTTCTGGTCACAGACAGGCAAACGAAGTGGATGCTGGTAGACAGGTATCTCATCCTTCAAAATGATTTTCATTTGAACAGAAGCATTTGCGTTGCGCTCGGGTGCATACTCTTCAATGAAACTTTTGACCGCAGACTGCTGTGATTAATTCAAATGAGATAAATCAATGTGATCGGAAACTGCTGCCTGTTCTGCACACATGTCCTTAAAATCTTGCAGAAACTCGAACCCGAAATTGATATGTTTATCTTCGTTACTTTTTGATTCATTCCGACGCATAAACTCGGTGCCTTCTTTTGTAACTTTCATGTCCACAATATCCAGGCAGAACTACTGCCCAAAATTGCGTCAAAGCCCATGTGAAATTCCATTGTTGTCCATTTCAACAGGTTTGACAATGCTCCCAAAAGTTAGAACTCGACTCTCGCCTATTCCTGTCAAACACTTTTCTTTTCTGTTCGTTGCCTAGTTTGAGGAAAATGTTCCTGAAATGGTCCTTTAAATTGAGGGTTGGAAGATTTTATAATTTTAGTTCCAGGCCAGAGGCCGTAAACTCGCTTTTTGGCTAGTAGCTGCGTTCGCTGCGTGAACGGCGTTAGCATTGCTCTGCTGTTTCACCTCAACCTCGATTTTGCACCGCGCAGCACGATGACCTGGCTGTCCGCACCAATAACAATTATTGTTACCCTTCTTCTTGCAATCTTTCTTTAAATGGGACGGATCCCCGCACTTAAAGCATTTACGAACAAGCTCTGGTCTTGAGTCGAAGCTTTTGGTTCCATCTGCCTCAACTACACGCGCTTCATTCTTGTAAGGCATCCTGTATGAACCGCAGACCTTCTTGTATACTTCGATCTGGTCCTTCAAATCCCTTATGGTTTTTGCCTGGTACAACATTATTTTGTTTGCCTTAGCATCTGGAACTCCTTTTACAAAACACCCTTTCAAACTCTCTTCGTCTAGTTTAACTGGCTTGGCTATTGCCATCAAAGCTTACAAATATTCCTGAATCGTCTCTCCTTTTCTCTAAGCAGGTGAAATTTTAACAGCAAATTCGTCTCCCAATGCTGCCTTTAGAGAATCCCAGTTGCGAATGTTAACCTGGCTGCGAATGAACGATTTTGCAGCCCCACTGAGCAACGGCTTATTATAAATGAAAAGTTGAAGCTGGCTACACTGCACAGTCAAAGCACATTCCTCCAACTCCTGAATTCACTGATCTACATATATCTGGACTACCTGTACCTGCAACATTTGAAACACTGCCTTCTTCATCTTTAAGTGTAAGCAAAGAACGGCTTATAGGCGCTGCCTGCACTGGACAATCGAGAGCGGTAGCTACAGATTCGACTCCATCCGAATCGTAGTTATCATCGTCGCCCTGAATACTGAAGTGAGCCAGGAGTCTACCCTGTAAATCTCGCTTTCTACCAGCTGTGGGTAAATTTAGTTCTAGTAGCGCAAATCATCGCATCGCATTAACATTATCTCTTCGAGTTGCATTTTAAGATGAAATTTGCTTAAAAAGATATTAGCTTAACAATACAAATATTTGAGTATAGCAATAAGATTTTATGTTTATAAAAAGATTATATGAATAACTTCAGAAATTACAAATTTTGGTTTTATACATACAGTCTGCTTTCACTGCTTGTGAGCGACTTTCAATTTCAGCACCCCTTTTGATGCACTGCTTCTCGAAACCGCTTGCCTGCCAATTGGATTTTCTTCTGAACCATTCAACTTGAAAAGATCTTGCCGTTGCTAGTCCGCTGACGTCGTTGCCTTCCACCAAGATCTGCTACTCCAGACTCCTGCCCTCCAGATTCCGCCAACCCGTCTTTGCTCCAATGCCCGCTTCACGCTCCTGACTTGCTCCGCTCGCCTCTGTCTATCGCTGCTCCCAACGCCTTCCACAGATTAGCCTCTGCAAGTTACCAGTTCACCGTGACTGGCCGGATGCACTACCTCCTGGACTGCAGTCGCTATTTGCTCCAAGCGTTTGCCGTGCGCGTTTTCACACACACATCAGCCAAATGCTGGTTTTCGTCGTCGTCTTTTTTCCACACACTGCCAAATTAAGTGCGCAGTTGTCCCAAATTTTCATTCCAGCAGAGTTGAAATTAGACATTCATTGCAGTTGGGTTTGTAAAAACGTACTTCTGCACTCTAATGTTTGGGTCAATCCCGGTCGAGCCCCCTAAATTGAGGAATTGTTATATTCGCAATGTTTTATTGGAATTAAGTTTAAACATAGAAGTGCGATCTGAGAACTAGGCTAAAACTTAAAATGTATTTTTAAAATCGTAAAACGAAGAAATTAATAATTTTGAATCATTCGCATGACAACTGATAATATAGTCGCCTGATTTTTATCAGATTTAAAACTGTATTTCTGAAATTGTATATGTTTTATGTTCATACATATATTTTTTTTGGGAAAGCAAAAATTATAAAAGTATTTTTATACCCCTGCAGAGGGTATTATAATTTTGGTCAAAAGTGTGCAACGCGGTGAAGGAGACATATCCAGACAGGAGAGTCGATCTACCCGTGCCCGTCTGTCCGTCCGTCCGTTTCTCGCAAACTAGTCTCTCAGTTTTAAAGCTATCTGCTTAAAACTTTCCCAAAAGTTGTCCTTCTATTACAGGTAGTATATACAGCTGCGGTCAAAATAATAGTTGTGCCCGCAGAGGTTCTCTAGAAACTGAAAAAAATAACTTTTGAAACGTTTTTCAAAATGTTTTTAATTTTCATTGAAACTCAACTAATAGTAGGTAATAATAATACAAAACAACTTAGGATAATTCATTAGATTTTTCAGAAAAAAATAAAAATGTGGAATATAACAATAATTTGTTCGTACAAAAAAAAAAATAGTGATGAAACTTTTAAAAATTCATCACAGCCAAAAAAACGTTTAAAGATTGAATAATTAAATGTAGTGAAACTTTTAAAAATTTATCACAGCAAAAAAAGATTGAACAAGAAAGGAAAGCTAACTTCGGGCGGAGCCGAAGTTGAAATACCCTTGCCGAATATTCCGAATTATATTCTCCAAAATTATTCATATGATGCATTCTTAACACTCATAAAAAATCCCAACTTTCTAACTTTAAAAACACCAAAGTTATGGCATTTCCAATCGTTCAGTTAAGTGGCGGCTATAGGATATAGTCGGCCGATCCCTATGAAATTTAGTGGGTCAGATTGATTGGCCAAATATAAAACCCATAGAAAATCCCAACTTCCTAACTTTACAAATCCCAAAGTTATGGCATTACCGATCAATCAGTTATATAGCAGCTTTAGGATATAGTCAGCCGATCCTTATGAAATTTGGTAGGTCAGATTGATTGGCCAAATATAAAAGCCATAGAAAATCCCAACTTCCTAACTTTACAAATCCCAAAGTTATGGCATTACCGATCAATCAGTTATATGGCAGCTATAGGATATAGTCGGCCGATCCTTATGAAATTTGGTAGGTCGGATTGACTGGCCAAATAAAATACCCATAGGAGATCCCAACTTCCTAACTTAACAAACACTAAAGTTATGGCATTTCCGATCAATCAGTTATATGGCAGCTATAGGATATAGTTGTCCGATCCTGGCCGTTCCGACTTATATACTGCGTGCAAAGGATCGAAGGCTGTGTGCAAAGTTTCAATTCGATATCTTTAAAACTGAGAGACTAGTTCGCGTAGAAACAGACAGACGGACAGACGGACATGGCTATATCAACTCAGGAGGTGATCCTGATCAAGAATATATATACTTTATAGGGTCGGAGATGTCTCCTTCACTGCGTTGCACACTTTTGACCAAAATTATAATACCCTCTGCAAGGGTATAATAATTAAATGTATATAATAGACCTATATTTAAGAATTATCTTGGTATTTAGTTGCATATATTTTGCTTGCAATAACGAACGCACAGCGTTTATGCATTAAATCAACTAAATTTTGGCATCTCTTCACAGGAATAGAGCTCCAAGACCTTTGTTCAGCTTCCCAAAGTTGAATGATATTGTTTGGTCTTATTTCCGAGACTGAGGGACTTTCATTTGCTGGCTCATGTTTTATTGCATTTCTAACCATTGTAGAAGAGCAGCCAATAATATTTTGCATTCGACATAAGCCTTCCCAGCAGAAATCAGTTTTTTAATCTGATCTCGCCTCTCGGCAGTACAGTGTTTGCCACGCCCCATGTAGTCAGGACTAAATGTTAAAGAAAAATCTAAAAATGCTAGAGACTGTTAAATAACACCCAAAACTGTTGTTAACCACCACAAACCTCTTTTGCAATTAAGTAAACTAAATTTTATTTTATTTATTTATTTATTTTAGATTATCGTACAAAAGTTTACAAAACTAAGCCAAACATATGAGGGGTGTAGTGCTAGCTGCGGGGCCATCGACTACGTATTATTGTAGGTTAACTTAAATTGACAATATTTCTTAATTTTCATTTTTGGATTTAGATTTCCTTGGCTTAAATCGGTTTTTTAAGAAAGATATGATTGTTTTGATTTTTATAAAAATACTATCATACCTCTTCCGGCATTCACTTTCGAACGATTTACTAAATTTCGATTTGCACAAATGTTAATATTAATTGAGAATAGATTGTAAATCTTTTCATAGAAATAATACTTTTATAATTTCTGCATTTCTATACGCTTTCAGATAACACAACAATATTACCGTACAATTTGATAAATTGGATCAAAACTGATCCAAACTCAAATCGAATTCGCATAAAACGTGAATACCATTACATACTATTGTAACATCGTTGTTTTAAAACATATATGCATCTGTACGAAATTTACTCTTGTTATACAATTTCAGAAATACAGTTTTAAATTTGATAAATATCAAATATCAGGCGACTATATCATCAGTTGTTATGGGAGAGATTAACTTCTTCGTTTTACGCTTTAAAATACATTTTCAGTTCTTGACTTATATTGATCAATATCAAGGACGAACAAGAAAGGAAAGCTAACTTCGGGCGGAGGCGAAGTTGATATACCCTTGCAGAATATTTTGTAAATTATATTCTCCAAAATTATTCATATGATGCATTCTTAATACTCATAAAAAGTCCCAACTTCTTAACATTAAAAACACCAAAGTTATGGCATTCCAATTGTTCAGTTATATGGCAGCTATAGGATATATTCGGCCGATCCTTATGATATTTAGTAGGTCGGATTGATTGGCCAAATATAAAACCCATAGAAAATCCAAACTTGCTAACTTTACAAACACCAAAGTTATGGCATTTCCGATCGTTCAGTTATATGGCAGCTATAGGATATAGTCAGTCGATCAGACTTATATACTGCGTGCAAAGGAAAGAAGGGTGTGTGCAAAGTTTCAATTCGATTTCTCCAAAACTGAGAGACTGCGTAGAAACAGACAGACGGACAGACAGACATGCTTATATCAACTCAGGAGGTAATCCTGATCAAGAATATATATATTTTATAGGGTCGGAGATGTCTCCTTCACTGCGTTGCACACTTTTGACCAAAATTATAATACCCTCTGCAAGGGTATAAAAATCCTGTTGTAGCTGCTGAATTTGGGATGCTTGTGTACAGATTTAACGGTAAAGCCGACACCGTCGGCCGAACGAAGATGTCTGCATAAAAACTAAAAAAGTAATAATTATCTTATATGATTCTTTCTTTCTGTGCTTGACAGTTTAGTAACCAATGCGAAACCAGATAATAAAAATATTGTTTATCATCAAAACAGTACAAGTCATTGTTATAGTATATATTCTTATCTAACAAAAATAATCAAACTTAGTTTGAGTTGCAGGGTGACAACACTTCAATAAATTTAAAAACTCTTGATTATTTTTGATCTATAACATTACGTGTCAAGGTCCTATTTGATCAGATAATGTCGATTCATTCCATTTTATGATCTACGCACACAAATAATAACTTTGATTGTTCGTGAACGCTTGCAGCTTTAATCATCTCTAATATATAGGCGCATAATGCCATCTCTATTCTATTCTATATATTTTAATCTATGTACAAGAAAACATGTATATAATATCTTTTCGGTTTCTGGCAACGCCGCTAAGACGGCGTCCTATTGCGAAATTCAATTCAGTGTCAAATAGGCTTCGCAACTGGCAAGAATAAAATTAATACAGTCCACACATACGCAACTCAACTCATTCTAATTTCTGACCATATTGTTGGTCCTTCGTTCCGGATTCTTGGACAGTTAGTGAAGTGCTTTGATTCTCAGGTTAATTGTTTGCTATGGAACAATTAAAAGCATTGGTGAAAAGCCGTTCCAGACTCAAGGGCAACATCACACGTTGTCTCTCATGGGCTGAGCAAGCGGAATCTGCAACACAGGCGGATATCTCCACGCGCTTACAACTTCTTCACGAAGTTTGGAAGGAGTTCAACCAGTTCGGCGATTGCATTGCTCTCCACGAGGATGTGGAAGGTTACGTCGATCCGGAGATTGATAACGCAATTTACGAAGAAAAGTACCTAAGGGCGAACGCAATTCTCAAGGACAGAAGTGATGCTCTACAACCGAGTACATGTACAGGCATTGTGAATGGCAGCAACGGTCTGCACTCCAACGGCGACGCAATTGTAAATTTGCTTCAACAAAACCAACAACTATTTGAGCGACTGGCTGCAAATCAGGCTCATTCGAGCACGCCGGTTCATGTTGGTGGTGACGTCTCTTTGGCGAATTCAAGTTCGGTACATGCGGCGAATTCCAATCTGAGTGAATTGCCGAAAATTCAAAACAAACGGTTCCCTGGCAACTACACAGAGTGGCCATCTTTTCAAGACATTTATGAAAGCACAATTCATAACAAGCAACATTTGTCCAACACCCAGAAGTTCCATCACTTGAAAACACTTATTGTTGATGAGGCTGCCAACTTGGTACGGCACTTGGCCATTACGGATACAGCTTACAACACCGCTTGGGAACGTCTGAAGGAAAGATACAATCGTCCACGCCACATTGTAAACTCATTCTTGGAGCAGTTTATGAGCCTACCAACAACTTCAAAGGTAGATGCATCAATTCTACGGAAGGTGTCAGACGGAGCAAACGAAATTATTCGCGGATTGGATGCAGTCAACCAGATAGGACGCGATTGCTGGATCATCTATCTGGCCCTGGAGAAACAGGTGGATTGAGCGCAGCATGGACACAGATTCCCCCACTCTCGAGGAATTCTTCAAATTTCTAGATTCTCGTTGCGAGGAACTGGAACTGAGTAAAAGGGAGCTTGCGACTGGTAGCAAGACAACAACACATGCAGAAAAAACAAAAAGGGTCACACAATCGATGGTTGCGGACGAAGGCAGTGGCTGCACCAAATGTAATTCAACAGAACACACTCTGTATAACTGTCAGCTGTTGCAGAGGCGATCATTCGTAAAGGAGAAATCACTGTGCTACTACTGCTTGCGACCTGGTCATGGTCACGGTTAAAGCAGACACGACAAGGGGATGCAGCACCTTGCATATCAAGTCCCGTATCTCCGGGGATCATTTGGTTGTCTACGCTCACGTGCTAGGCAGAATTACTTCTTCGCTGGAACGCCAAAACATCGATGCATCGGCACTCGAGGCTTTCAAAGATCTGCAGTTGGCGGATACAGAATTCAACACAAACTCACCTGTTGACATTCTATTGGGAAGCGAACACGTATGGTCGGTGATTACAGGACGAAAGATGTACGACAACAAGGGTAATCTTATCGCCATTTCTTCGGTGTTCGGATGGGTGATAACCTCACTCATCACATCAAATCCAAGCAACGCTATTGCACTGACTACAACAGAAGACATAGGCGCCACGCTTCAGAAGTTTTGGCAATTGGAAAACGTTCAAAGCAGCGCAAAATTGGATCCGGAGGATGATCAGGTCGAGAAGCACTTTCTCGCCACTCACAGTCGCGATGAAAACGGGAAGTATATCGTGGATCTTCCATTCAACACTGAAAACCCCGATTTCGGAGAAACTCTACAAGGAGCGCTCAAACGCTTTAAATCAGTTGAGCGGCGGCTGCAACAGAACGAGCAGCTGCGTACACAGTACGTACACTTTATGCGGGAATACACAAATCTGGGGCACATGCGAGAGGTGCCATCTGAGGAAAACGCTACTGGAAATCAGTTTTATCTACCATACCACCCAGTGCTGGGTCGGAAGCTACGAGTAGTTTTCGATGGATCTTTTCGCGACGCCAATGGTAAGGCTTTAAATGACACCCTGTTTACAGGTCCCAGTATCCAGCGCGATCTATTCGCTGTGTGCCTTCGTTTTCGAATGTACAAATTTGCATTCTCGGCGGACATCGTAAAAATGTTGGGTCAACGAAAAGCACAGAAACTTCCAGAAAATCGTTTGGAGAGAAGATCCATTCGATCCCATCAAGCACTTCCAATTGTGCACTGTAACCTACGGAACTTCATGCGCACCATTTCTGGCTGTGCGAGTGCTGGAACAACTTGCTGTCGATCATCAAGAGGAATTCCCAAATGCGTCGAAAATCCTGCTGGAGGATTTCTATGTAGACGACGTTCTTACTGGGTCAAACAGTGAGGATGAGTTACTTCGGAACCGTAACGAGCTGATACAGCTGATGTCTCGTGCAAACCTTGAACTCGGGAAATGGGTATTCAATACACCATGTATACAAACGGATGATAGCGTCACACAATCTGCACAAACGTCACCAGTAAAGGTTCTCGGACTATACTGGCATCCTGGAAAAGACATTCTAACGTACAATGTCGGTCTAGCTGAAAATCCTGATTGCACAAAGAGACACGTCTCGAGGATATTTGATCCTCTCGGACTCTTGGCACCCATTGTAATCAAATACAAAATCCTTTTCCAAAAGCTTTGGCTCTTGAATTTGGATTGGGATGACCCACTCCCAACTAAACTGGCGGAAAACTGGCTAAAGTGAAGAGCAGATCTGGACAATCTTCAAACACTTCAACTACCACGATTTGTCGCAAACGACAACAACGAACTCCACGGATTTTCGGATGCGTCAACCAAGGCATATGCTGCTGTGGTGTACAGCAGAGTCACCAATGACGATGGCTCTATCTCGGTATCTCATTGTAGCTGCGAAAACAAGGG
This sequence comes from Drosophila kurseongensis, assembly GCA_018153305.1. Classification (NCBI taxonomy): domain Eukaryota; kingdom Metazoa; phylum Arthropoda; class Insecta; order Diptera; family Drosophilidae; genus Drosophila; species Drosophila kurseongensis. Next base: position 2,248,285 of record JAECXX010000108.1, on the reverse strand, counting down.
TGGCTCCACTGAAACAACAATCCTTGCCACGTCTGGAACTTTGCGCAGCACTTCTCCTCAGCCAACTGATTCGCTCGATAACATCTGGATTACGCCACAAAAACATAACTGTTTTTGGCTGGTCCGACTCATCAATAGTGCTCACCTGGTTACCGTATACGCCAGCCCAACTCAAGACATTTGTTGGAAACAGAACCTCGGAAATCCTTGACACTATTCCAAAGAGTGCTTGGCATCACGTAGATTCCAAAACAAACCCAGCGGACTGTGCTTCCAGGGGACTGATGGCTGCTGATCTCATCGACTTCCATTTGTGGTGGAATGGGCCTTTATGGCTACGAGACAAGGTGCAGTATCTGGTAAAGTTAAACGATTCACGTTTCGGTTTATCTCTTACAGATAAACGCATTCAAGGAGAAGTCAAATCCCACTGTTTGGCTACACTGGCTAAAGCAACCCCGATTCATCCACTTGATGAACTAACCGAACGAGTGTCTTCTTGGATTAAACTCGTCCACATTGTCGGCTACGTGAAGCGGTTTATTCAACGTACACGAAACCTATCTCGCAAAAGGGTATCTAGCGCTCTCACATTTGACGAGATTAAGGAGGCAAGGATTCTGTGCATAAAACAAGCACAAGGTTGTTTCAAAGACGATTACCAATTGCTCCTCGGTAAAAAAACCCTTAAGGAACCGATCACAGCTGATCAAACTGGCACCCATAATCGACGAAAACGATTTGCTGAGGGTAGGCGAACGACTGCACCACTCGCAGTTGTCAAACGATGCAAAACACCCAGTATTGCTACCAAAAACACACCGCATCTCAAAGCTGATACTTGAACACGAACACCGAGTGAACCTCAACCCTGGCGTTTCCTCTCTTTTTGTTATTGTTCGGCAAAAATTCTGGATATTTGGAGCACGTAATCTAATTCGCAAAATAACACACGACTGTTTAGCTTGCTTTCGTCAACGCTACCACACATCCCAGCAACAAATGGCTGATTTACCCAGCGTACGCATTACACAAGCGCTTCCATTTATATATACTGGTTGCGACTATGCAGGTCCAATACTACTGAAGGATGCAAAGGTTCGGAAGCCACGTATCAGCAAGGGCTACATATGCCTATTTGTTTGCATGGTCACCTCGGCTATCCACCTGGAACTTGCCACAGATTTGACGACAGAAACCTTCTTGGCTGCCTTGCGGCGCTTTATATCGGTACGTGGCAAGTGCAGTAAGAACTACAGTGACAATGGCACAAACTTTATTGGAGCTAAGCGATCCCTCGACGAGATGCAAGAATTGCTTTCTTCACAGACACACAAGGACACCGTGTCTAGCACACTAGCGGATGATGGTATCCAATGGGTACTTATCCCCCGAGAGCCCCTCACTGGGGGGGAAATGGGAGTCGGCAGTTCGTTGTGTCAAGCTGCATCTTCGCAGAATCACCGGAAACTCAACGCTCACCTTTGAACAGATGCGGACACTTCTTGCTCAAATAAGCGCAGTGATAAATTCACGCCCCTTGTGCTACACACCGGATACGGAAACCAACTACCTATCACCCGCTCACTTCTTAATTGGGCGACCATTAACAACAGTGCCAGATCCCGATTTGAGTCACATCCCAGTGGGTCGATTAGGATATTGGCAAAGCATTCAGTCTATGCTTCAAGGATTCTGGAGAAAACGGCATCAGGAGTATCTGACTACTCTGCAGCAACGTCCAAAATGGACTACTTCAACACCCAACATCTCGACCGGTGATGTTGTGCTCGTAAAGGAGTCCAACTCCCCACCGGCATCTTGGCACTTCGCTCGGGTTATGGAAACCCATCCAGGGAAGGACAATCTCGTTCGAGCAGTCAAATTAAAGACCACGACAGGAGAGATGATCAGACCCATCACGAAAGTTGCTGTTTTGCCCCATTCAGAAACTGTGTTTCAGGGCGGGCCGGGATGTTCGTGAACGCTTGCAGCTTGAATCAGCTCTAATATATAGGCGCATAATGCCATCTCTATTCTATTCTATATATTTTAATCTATGTACAAGAAAACATGTATATAATATCTTTTCGGTTTCTGGCAACGCCGCTAAGACGGCGTCGTATTGCGAAATTCAATTCAGTGTCAAATAGGCTTCGCAACTGGCAAGAATAAAGATAATACAGTGCACACATACGCAACTCAACTCATTCTAATTTCTGACCAGTTGATATTATTTCATTGTTAGTTGCTACTTACATAATCTTTACATTTGTGGGCAAAATACTTGCAGTAGTAAGAACAAAGCCCAGAAAACGTAAATTAATTTACGATTAAAAATAATTACGATTTGTGATAAAGGTGCCAGTAACAAACTCGGTACTCAAAAGAAGGCCTACAAAACGTAAATTAAAATATTATCGACTATTAAGTTTACCATTGAAAATAATTACCTTTTCTGGCGAGGGGGTCATCTGCAATGCAATAAAATAATAGTAGATTCCAGGGTTGGTTTAAAGATTCATGATTATCCCGAGTGTTGCTGCAGTTCTCATCCAACAAGGGCTCCTTATCCTGATCGTAATTGTTATCCGAAATGGTATTTTTGATCCATTGTCTGAAGACCGTAGCGTTGCAGAAGTTGGAACCAAAGCTAGTGACCCCAATCAGTGTGGGGAATACGTGTCCCCGATATGTGATCTTGGCAACCAGTGGACCACCTGAGTCTCCATGGCAAGTGTCGCCTCTTTCGGCACTAGCGCATATCTGCGATTCCTCGTAAATAATTAAGCAAGATTGCGGTGTGTGGGAAAGATTGATGGTCTGAAGGATTGGGCTTAAGTTACGGTTAAGGTCCGTTGCACCCCAGCCATATGCCGAGAAATTCACGATTGACGACGTTTTTAGCCCGTCACCAGTGACAATGCAGATCGAACGGATATATTCTAATCAACAACATTAAATAAATTTCAAGAAAGTATTATTACACATTGTACGATCTTATCTTACAAATACGGAATTCTTTTAAATATAGACTATTAAAACGGAAATTGAATTGCATTAAATAATCAAGTATGCACTGTGCTAGGGCTGAAGAAATTTAAAATTAATATAAAACAAAACAAGAAAGGAAAGCTAACTTCGGGCGGAGCCGAAGTTGATATACCCTTGCAGAATATTCTGTAAATTATATTCTCCAAAATTATTCATATGATGCATTTTAACACTCTTAAAAAATCCCAACTTCCTAACTTCAAAAACACCAAAGTTATGGCATTTCCAATCGTTCAGTTACATGGCAGCTATAGGTTATTGTCGGCTGATCCTTATGAAATTTTGGAGGTCAGATTGATTGGCCAGCTTCCTAACTTTACAAACACCAAAGTTATGGCATTTCCGATCAATCAGTTATATGGCAGCTATAGGATATAGTCGGCCGATCCCGGCCGTTCCGACTTATATACTGCGTGCAAAGGAAAGAAGGGTGTGTGCAAAGTTTCAATTCGATATCTTTCAAACTGAGAGACTAGTTCGCGTAGAAACAGACAGACGGACAGACGGACGGACGGACAGACGGACAGACGGACATGCTTATATCAACTCAGGAGGTGATCCTGATCAAGAATATATATACTTTAAAGGGTCGGAGATGTCTCCTTCACTGCGTTGCACATTTTTGACCAAAATTATAATACCCTCTGCAAGGGTATAAAAAATTAAGGAAGCTTTAAGGACCATTTCAAATGAAGACGCAGCTTTATTTAACAATTTTGATCATTTTCTGTCCCACCTTGAAACTAATTTTGAAGCCTACAAGCTAGCCTTACGTTCCAGCTTAAAAAAGCCACAAATTTTTCTTCGCAGACAATTCTCCGACCGACTGCTCAATGCTTATAATAGAGATATTCTAGGCTTGCAGAGAGCTAATATGGATATTCAATTTATCCTAGATGCGTACGCATGTTGTAGTTATATCATTAACTACATAAACAAATCAAACAGAGGCGTATCGCAGTTGCTCCGTGAAGCCATGGCAGAAATAAGCCATGGGAATATTTATATTAAAAGGAAATTACAGCACCTAGGGAATAAGTTTATTAACGCTACAGAAATATCAGCCCGAAAAGCAGCTTTCAATATTTTGGGTCTGCATATGTCGGAGGCAAGTGAAGGTACTATTTTTTTAAACACTTGCCATCCAGACAAACGAGTTAGATTGGCTCGCTCAAATGAAGAATTAGAGCGACTTCCAAACAACCCGGTGGATATTTTTGAGCGTAATATTCTTGACCGATATGTGCAAAGGCATGAGGAGTTGGAAGGAATTTGTTTAGCAGATTTCGCAGTTTGGTACAGACTTGTCAAGCGGAATGCACGATCTGCCGCTAATCATAGGGAAGACTATGATGAAGCAAATGATGTGGAGGGAGATGACGAAGATGAAGTTTCGAGCAAAGTTATTCACTGATGGATGGGTCTGGTTGCGTTAAGAAACGTAGGCATCCCCTGATTAAGGTGGGTTCGCTTTAGCATTAACTCTTCACCTTTCGATTATTTCCGAGAGCATTTGATGCTCTTCTATTCTTGGCGAAATGAAGAAGCTGAACTTCTTTCCAACGACATTGAAAACACATTCCGAGTAAACCATAAAGCCATTAAGACAATGAAAAGGAACTATGATGTGTTTGATGATATGGAGTTAGAAGGAGTTCTGGAAGATTTGCAAGAGGATAGGGGAGATAATGCTCCTGATGCGGAAGAACCTGCCTCCCAATTTTTAGTTTGGCAGTACCAAATATAGAGCGGAACGTATATATTCTTCAGGATGACAATACGATAAACAACCCTGAAGAAGACGGCGAACTTCAATTAATTAGACTCCCCCCGTTAGTTTCCAATGATGACCTTTGCTCGTAAATCTCGGTCCCTCAACTACAAACAAAGACATTATTATACACATGTGATGCATAATGTTGTTTGTAAAAATATTTTTTACGAATATGTTGGTGGAGGGGCCGGTGTACGTAAAAGCAGACTGATTTCTACCATCTATCAGTCTGTGACTTGGCGAGCAAATAAGCTTCCTGGTGCTACGGATTCAGAAAAGGTTTTTTATCCGACTGGAAAAGCTGCTTTTGGAATTGGAGGACTGACTCTACATTCAGTGTTTTCCCTTCCAATTAACCAGGCCTCAGGTCCCTTAAGACCTTTAAGCAATGATGGTTTAAATACAATTCATTGCAAGTTGATTGATCTCCAACTGATTATAATTGATGAAATTTCTATGGTTGGTTCTAAAATGCTTTCAATTTTGGATCAACGGCTTCGTCAAATTTTACGAAGCCCTGAAATAAGTTTTGGTGGAAAATGAATTATAGTTTTTGGAGATCTAAAGCAGCTTTCCCCAGTTGGAGACAGTTGGTTATTTTCGGAGAGGACAATTAATCCTTATAGCGTTTTAGTAGGAAATAGCTTATGGAGCAACTTTAAGTATTTTGAGCTCACAGAAATAATGCGCCAAAGAGGCGACCATGCATTTGCCCAAGCCCTAAGTCATATATCTGAGGTTTGCATGACAATTGCAGATATAGAGCTCCTTAAACAAAGAGTTGTTTCACCCAGCGAAGCTCCTGATGATGCCATTCATTTATTTTCTTCTAACGAAGAAGTTAACAATTACAATTCCCTAAAACTAGCGCAAATTTTGACGGAAGAGTTGGTTTCCACTGTTGTTGATACAGTGAAAACTGCGAACATATCTACACGAAACAGAGAAAACACGTTAAGATATGCTCAAAATATAAAACCTCTGAAACACAGGGCTTGCCATATGTCCTTCATCTCAAAACAACTGCTAAATATATGGTGACCGTCAATATAGACACAAGTGACGGACTTGAATGGCTCAAATTTAGTAACGCGACTTTGGTTTAAATTTTTTGAACCCACGGTTGGCACTATCGCCAGATCAAAAGTTCGGAACAGTCCCGATCTAGCATGGAGTCCAATAGTAAAAGCCTCTCGAGTTTTTCAATGTGGAAGATCGAGGCATGCTTCTGTTGACCGAAAACAATTTCATATTGTTCCTGCTGAGGCTATTACCATCCACAAAGGCCAATGAGCAACATATAGCAAAGTCGCCGTGAATCTTAAAAGAAGCATCAAGTGAGCTTCGGTAAATGTTGGATGCAGCAGAGCCACTAGCGCTTCAGGACTTTTCCTTTGTTCCTCCAACAAGATTTGGAGCTCCAAATGTCCAAGACGAACTTCAAAAGTTAAGAGAGGAAAAGTTTTTGACTACGCATTATGAGTTTGTGGTATTACCATAATGTGGAGTCTCTTCGAAGCCATCGCGAAGATATTTTTAACGACCCTACACTCATAGCAAAATGAACCCTAAATTTTAGAAATTCTTCGTAAAACATTTTTTTTTCTAAATCCAAGGAAAGATTTATATTTTCAAGGAATTTTTTTCTCAAAACAAAACTTTTCTTGAACCAAGAAAGTGTTTCATAAGTGTAGAAATTGTCGCATAAACTTAACTCGGCCTAAATCTAAGAAAGAATTTTTATATTTTAGTAAAAATTGTACTTGTTTTAAGAATTTTTTTCTTAAAATTAGGAATTCTGCCCTACAAAATTATTTACCCTAAAAAATAGACAAATTTTCTCAAATTAACCTTAAAAAATTCGATAACCCTAAAAAATAAAAACGCTTTCTTATTTTCTAAAATATAAAAATTAATTCCAAAATATAGAAATTATTTCTATAACATAGAAAACATTTTCTAAAATATCACACTCTGACCATAAAATTGATCTAACCCTGTCCGCGTAGCCTAGGGGTTAGAACGTCTGGCCAAAAATCTAAGCACAGCAAGTTCAATTTCAACTGCAGTCGAGCCATGCATTTGTCTTTTTTTTTTTTTACTTGTGTTATAAACACACATGAAAAGTAATGCTTAGAACGACTAAAAGTTTTACCCTTTATTTTAAATTAATTTAAATATTTCTTGTCATATGAAATATCATCTTAAATGTGTTTTAAATATTTCGACTTTCACAGTTGCCACTTCACGAGTTCTAAAAAATATTTTAAACTAATATTCTTCGCTAACGCCCCTCATATAGTCCTTGGTTTTGCCGTGTGTTCATCGCGCGCGACCGCGGCTTCAATGTGTTTGAAATCACGCGCGGGAGACCTGGGTTCGAATCCCACCGACGGACGAATAAAATTATTAGTTTTTTCGGTAGATACTAGTCGGAGTTTAATGGTAAGAACTGAAATAAATCATAATTAATTACACAATTTCTCTCTCTCTTCCCCCACAGAATTCTAGCTGAAATCGATCTTGACAATTCATTTGTGCAATATTAATACAAGCTTTGCGACTTTTCTGAATGAAAAACGAAGTGCATTTTTTCTAATTTTTAGAAAAAATACCCTAAAATTTATGGTAAGATGCCCTACTTTTAAGAAATATTTTTCCATTTTTTTAGAAAAGTTTAGGTTTTTAGGGCCCTTTGCCTTAGATTTTAGAAAGGACGCCCTTAATTTTAGAAATATTAACCCTAAAACTTAAAGTGCGATGCCATTGAAGATAAAAATGAGGCGAATTTCTTGTTTTTAGGGTTAATTTTCGTATAAGTGTGGTAATTCTATTAGGCACAGAGAAGCTTAGGCGACCCAGTAATCCGGGATTCTCTACATCCCCATGAACAAGTTAAAGAACATGAGGAGTAGGGGTCACTAATTTTTTTTGATCGGATGAAGCGTACAAACCGTACGTTCCTGGAATTTAAAGAATTCAAGACATTTATGCAAATTATTTTTGTCAGTTTAACTTGCTTTAATACTTCACTTTGTTAATTTAACTCATTACAATATAATGTTCATTTAACTTAAGTATTACTAGCAATTACTACTAAGGTAATCAATGAAATGCCACTAAGACTTTATTTATTTCCTTGTTCGCCTTTACTTGAAACAATGACGCTATGTCGATTTTGCACTGCATTTTGCCATCGTTGCTATGGCAGCTATCTGATTTTGTTGTCCGATTTTGACAAAACTAAAGGCGTAATTCTGATATAGTAAATAATTACTATATCTCAAAGGAATATTTTAATAAATAGAAAACCAGCAAAATAAAAATATTAAAACGGACGGACGGACATGGCTAGATCGACTCTCTCACTGCGTTGCAAACTTTTGACTGAAATTATAATACTCTCTGCAAGGGTATAATTACAGTGGAATTCTAAGTCTTCAGGTAAATCCACAATTTTTTACTTATATTTTACGTACGTAGAATTAAATCAAGCGTACTATGTGTTATTATAAAAAAAATATTCGAATATGTAATTTTCTCTGGGTGATATTGATGTCATTATACCCTTGCAGAGGGTATTATAATTTTGGTCAAAAGTGTGCAACGCAGTGAAGGAGACATCTCCGACCCTATAAAGTATATATATTCTTGATCAGGATCACCTCCTGAGTTGATATAAGCATGTCCGTCTGTCCGTCTGTCTGTCCGTCTGTCTGTTTCTACGCGAACTAGTCTCTCAGTTTTAAAGATATCGAATTGAAACTTTGCACACACCCTTCTTTCCTTTGCACGCAGTATATAAGTCGGAACGGGCGGGATCGGCCCACTATATCCTATAGCTGCCATATAACTGATTGATCGGAAATGCCATAACTTTGGTGTTTGTTAAGTTAGGACGTTGGGATTTTCTATAGAAAATATGGGTTTTATTATTGGCCAATCAATCCAATATACCAAATTTCATAAGGATCGGCCGACTATATCCAATAGCTTCCATAAAACTGAACGATTGGAAATGCCATAACTTTGGTGTTTTTAAAGTTAGGAAGTTGGGATTTTTTATGAGTATTAAGAATGCATCATATGAATAATTTTGGAGAATATAATTTACAGATTATTCTGCAAGGGTATATCAACTTCGGCTCCGCCCGAAGTTAGCTTTCCTTTCTTGTTTGTAGTATAAATTGTTGAACTTAATCTAACAGATAAGCGCTTCGTTTAATAAAGGGCATCAAACTAAACAACAAACAATACGTACCGAGACGGTGTCCAAAAATAGTGTCAATCATCATATGTTTTTTTGTGTGTGTTGTTTGCGCTGGTCATTAGCGTATTCTGAGAACTTTCTGGTTTCATAAACAAATTATTTTCGCCTTATCAAGCATTTATATGTTGTACATGGGCTTCACATGCTTATTATATTTATACCCTTGCAGACGGTATTATAATTTTGGTCAAAAGTGTGCAACGCAGTGAAGGAGACATCTCCGACCCTATAAAGTATATATATTCTTGATCAGGATCACCTCCTGAGTTGATATAGCCATGTCCGTATGTCCGTCTGTCTGTTTCTACGCAAACTAGTCTCTCAGTTTTAAAGATATCGAATTGAAACTTTGCACACACCCTTCTTTCCTTTGCACGCGGTATATAAGTCGAAACGGTCGGGATCGGACAACTATATCCTTTAGCTGCCATAAAACTAAACGATTGGAAATGCCATAACTTTGGTGTTTTTAAAGTTAGGAAGTTGACATTTTTTGTTATGGGTTTTATATTTGGCCAATCAATCCGAGCTAGCAAATTTCATAAGGATCGGTCGACTATATCCTAAAGCCGTCATATAACTGATCGATTGGAAATGCCATAACTTTGGTGTTTTTAAAGTTAGGAAATTGGGATTTTCTGTGGGTTTATTTTTGGCAATCCGACCTACCAAATTTCATAGGGATCGGCCGACTATATCCTTTAGCTGCCATAAAACTAAACGATTGGAAATGCCATAACTTTGGTGTTTTTAAAATTAGGAAGTTGAAATTTTTTGTTATGGGTTTTATATTTGGCCAATCAATCCGAGCTAGCAAATTTCATAAGGATCGGTCGACTATATCCTAAAGCCGCCGTATAACTGATCGATTGAAAATGCCATAACTTTGGTGTTTTTAAAGTTAGGAAGTTGGGATTTGTATGGGTTTTATTTTTGGCCAACCAATATAATTTACAGAATATTCTGCAAGGGTATATCAACTTAGGCTCCGCCCGAAGTTAGCTTTCCTTTCTTGTTTTATCTTATAATTATCATATATCATATAGCTGCCATAGAAGCGATGTCAAAATGCAGCGCAAAATCGACATAGCTTCATTGTTTATAGAAACATAGGCATAGAAATAGAAATTAAGTCGTTTTGTAATAACTGCAAGGGTATATAAACTTCGGATTGCCGAATTTTGCTTCGTTTCTTGCTTTTATTTTAAAATTTTTTTCGAAGATTGTGACTTATTTTTCGTAATTATAAAAAATGATGAAGAATTCTAAAAAATAATAAACCACCATTATCAGTAGTGCCAAATAATCTACTAACCTTAAATTTAAGAGCTGTTAATAAGCCTCCCAATAAGCTCCCGTTTCGAAAAAATTGGCGATAGCATTTAGTAATTTCAGATCTCTTCTCTAGGAATGACGTCTTTTGTGATTTTCTTAGGACTGTTTGCCTTGGTATTCTGCCGGAATGGAAGGAATCCATTCCTCGATAGTAACTGTGACAATAAGCTTCAAAAAAGAATACGTTCAGGAAATAATGCACATCCGGGTACTACTCCTTGGATGGCTGCCATTAGCAATGAAACTGATTTGTATTGCGGAGGCACGCTCGTTCATCCACGTACGTACACTTATTTTATAGTAAACTGGCAATCATTTAATCGCGTTCTTTCCAGGTTTCGTCTTGACAGCCGCCCACTGCCTTGACAATAATCAACAATTGTAAGTACCCTGCCGACGCAGAAAAAACTGTTTGTCTAATCTCTTTCGCTTAGTGTGGTTAGCTTAGGGATGTACGACTCGTCGTGCCCAGCAGAAAAGTGCCCAGAAATAAAAAACTATGAAGTGATTAAGGCCATACCTCATCCCGATTTTAACGACATGACCTTTGAAAATGATATCGCTCTTTTAAAATTGCACGCTAGAGTGCGTTACAATGGTAAGCTAATAATAATAGGATAATATATAACCTTTCTTAAAAACACTTAGAATAAGGAGATATTCTGAGGATTTTTTGCATTACTATTTTTTTATTAATTTGTTTTTACTTTATAAATCCTTAAATACACAATATTTTTTTTTATAAGGGAATCGGTAAGAAACATTACCCGTGCTATAAAAATGAATATTATAAATATTTAAGTTTCAGTGATTTTTAACCTTCTATCGGCCTAGCCTGTAGGTTGAAAAAAAAGGTAAATTAAACATTTTTTTGTTTAATATAAAATTTCAAATTTCTTAAGCCAAAGCACAGTACATACTTGGTTATTTAATGCAATTCAATTTCCGTTTTAATAGTCTATATTTAAAAGAATTCCGTATTTGTAAGATAAGATCGTTCAATGTGGAATAATAATTTCTTGAAATTTATTTAATGTTGTTAATTAGAATATATCCGTTCGATCTGCATTGTCACTGGTGACGGGCTAAAAACGTCGTCGATCGTGAATTTCTCGGCATATGGCTGGGGTGCAACGGACCTTAACCGTAACTTAAGCCCAATCCTTCAGACCATCAATCTTTCCCACACACCGCAATCTTGCTTAATTATTTACGAGGAATCGCAGATCTGCGCTAGTGCCGAAAGAGGCGACACTTGCCATGGAGACTCAGGTGGTCCACTGGTCGCCAAGATCACATATCGGGGATTCGTATTCCCCACACTGATTGGGGTCACTAGCTTTGGTTCCACATTCTGCAACGCTAGTGCCAACTACGCGAATGTTACGGTCTTCAGACAATGGATCAAAAAGACCATTTCGGATAACAGTTAGGATTAAAACCAGGAGCCCTTGTTGGATGAGAACAGCAGCAACACTTGGGATAAACATGGATCTGTTCACCAACCCTGAAAAGTAGAATTTTTTTACTGCTTTGTTAATATATCCTCGCCCAGTAAAGGTAACTATTTTCAATGGTAAATTCAATAGTCGATAATATTTTAATTTACGTTTTCTAGGCTTTGTTCTTATTACTGCAAGTAGTTTGTCCACAAATTTAAAGTTAATGTAAGTAGCAATTAACAATAAAATAATATCAACCTATTTGAAATTTTTATTGAAATCTCTCGAAGTTATTATTTGTGTGCGTGGATCATAAATGGACTTATGATCTTAATACAAATGCATCGACATAATCTGATCAAGTGAGACCTTGACACGTACTGTTATGGATCAAAAATAATCAAGAGTTTTTAAATTTATTGAAGTGTTGTCACCCTACAACTTAAACTAAAATAAGTTTGATTATTTTTGTTAGATAAGAATATTTACTTTAACAATGACTTGTACTGTTTTAATGATAAACAATATTTTCATTATCTGATTTCGCATCGGTTACTAAACTGTCAAGCACTGAAAGAAAGAATTATATAAGATAATTATTACAAATTGATTTCCAATTTGTTGTTTATATCTTTAATGCAGACTTCTTAGACCGCCCGTCGGTAACATTTTTATCGTTGAATCTGTACACAAGCATCCCAAATTCAACAACTACAACGGGATTTTTAGAAATAATATAGCTTTGCTTAAACTTGATCGAAATGTGCGTTATTCTGGTAAGTTTATTTATTTTACCAACTTCATTTATTTTTAACTTTCGTTACCTTGCTTCAGACTATCTGGCACCGATCTGCTTCCGCCCAAATCTTCAGATGGCGGAAAACCCACCAACATCGCTTACCACCAATACTTTTTCTTGGAAACAAAAAGGCTTTCAATATAAGAACTTCACCGTCATTGATCGTTACCATTGCTCTATTACCGTTGGACATCTCATATTTGACAATCAAATTTGTGTGCCCAGTTTCAGGTGCCCTATTTGGTGTCAACGAATATATGTCGTCGGGCGACAAGTTCTTTCTCCACGGCATTATGAGCTTTGAGAATTCTTATAAATATTACATATTACGCGTTGGATAACGGAAACCGTAAATTTGAAATAATAATGATGACATATTCGACATGATTTAATTCTACATTGAGTACAAAATTCTAGATTTACCTAAAGACTCAGAATTCCACTGTAATTATACCCTTGCAGAGGGTATTATAATTTTAGTAAAAAGTTTGCAACGCAGTGAAAGAGACATTTCCGACCCTATAAAGTATATATATTCTTGATCAGCATCACCAGGAGAGTCGAACTAGCCATGTCCGTCTCTCTGTCCCTCCGTTTCTCGCAAGCTTGTCTCTCAGTTTTAAATCTATCTGCTTAAAACTTTCCCAAAAGTTGTCCTTCGGACAAGCAAGATCGGGCGACTATTTCATATACATAGCTCCCATAGGAACAATCAGAAAAAAAAATGAAAAAAATTTAACATTGTTGTTTTGTTTTTTTTATTTAAAATTTTTAAATTAAATTAAAATCGGACATCTGTATAATATATTTATCATAACAAAATAAAAATGAAATGTATTTTGCTGTTTTTCTTTTTATCAAAATATTCCTTTAAGATATAGTAATTATTTACTATATTAGAATTACACTCTTAGTTTTGTCAGAATCGGACAACAATATCATATACGAGGGCAGTCCGATAAGTACTAAGCCTCACCGCCCGATGGCGTCACTATCGCAAGAGAAATTTACTATCGTGTGGTACATTTTCGTAGACGGCTACTCTTGAAATTTCTGCCGAATCGGACTCGTAGTTTTGTTTTGACTGCGTGTGGAATCGGACGTGTCCGCGGATTTCAGAAAAATGGAGAAAGAGCAATATCGGTCTGGGATTGGATTCTTGTTTTTGGAAGGGAAATCGCGCAGCGAAATCAAAGAGCGCTTGGATGCTGTGTACGGTGACTCTTCTCCTTTGATGACGACCGTCACGTCGGTTGTTGATGAGCCACGCCCAGGTGCCCCGAAAACAAAAATCCACGATCTCGTATTGGCAGACCGCCGATTGAAGATACGCGAGATAGCTGAGACAGTAGGCATGTCCGCGTGGGTCCTGCATGAAATTTTGGGCATGAGAAAGTGCCGCGTTTGCTCACTCCGGACAACAAACGCAAACGAGACCACTTCAGAGCAGTGTTTGACGCTGTTTAAGCGCAATCCGAAGGAGTTTCTGCGTCGTTTCGTGACCTTCGACGAAACATGGATCCACTGGTACACACCAGAGACCAAGGAACAGTCGAAACAGTGGACTTCACCCGGCGAACCTGCTCCGAAGAAGGCGAAGACTGTCTCATCGACCGTGTTTTGGGATTCACAAGGTGTGATCTACATCGACTACCTGGAGAAGGGCAAAACGGTCACAGGCCGAATTGCAGAAAATACGGCCCCATTTGGCGAAGAAAAAGTGCTCTTCCATCATGACAACGCACCGGCTCACACTTCCGCCCTCGCCAAGGTCAAATTGGTCGAATTGGGCTACGAACTGCTACCCCATCCACCATATTCTCCAGATTTGGCCCCGTGTGACTTCTTTTTGTTTCCAAAATTGAAAAAGTCACTCGCTGGACAGAAATTTGCGTCAAATTTTGCAGATCTCGAGAAAACGTATTTTTCAGACAGGCTAATGAAGTAAGAGCATCGCTGGGTCAAGTGTATCGAGCTAAAAGCAGATTATGTTGAGAAATAAATCGCCACTTTTCCAAAATTTTTCGTTTTTCTTTTGGAGGCTAAGTACTTATCGGACCACCCTCGTATATCTGGACTACCTGTACCTGCAAAATTTGAAACACTGCAGTGCACTGCCTTCTACATTTTTAAGTGTAAAGCCTAGTACGAAAACTGTACGCCAGTCATGAGAGAGAGCGAGAGGCAAACAGCTGGCGTTCACTTTTCGTCAACGTTTTTTGTCACCTCGGTCCTCAGATCGACGAAAAAATACCGGAAAATTGCTTAGCGTTGCCAGTCTGCGGAAATGAACTTTTGGTGAACCCTAGCGAAAATATTAAAGCCTACTACTCAGATCGACAAACGAGTACGCTAGCGTAAAAACTTTAATCTTTCCAGTGTAACCAGAGTTTTGAGAGTTCATCAGAATTAAGCGTGCTACGGGCGTACTATTAATCAGCTGAGTTTGTTGACAAGCAGTTAAAATTCAAATATCGTATTTGCGGGAAAGAGCCTTTAAGAGATATTATCAACTACCTTGGCAAGACAAGGCTGACACTGTACAAAGAAATTAATAAACAATACAATTTAAATTTAACAGTTGTTTTTTTTATTTACTGATAATTATTTGCTAATTTAAAGTTCATAGCTGCACTCTTATTATGTTTTTTCGTACAATTTTGACCTAAGAAACACTTTGCTCTGACAAAAGGAACCCCAGATAGTATTAATGTTATTTTGTCCTCACATGTAAAAACCTGTAATCCACTTTTGCAGGTTTTTTAATTATTCCCCTGCATTTTCTAAAATGTTCAGTGAGAAGCGCACGCCAAAAGATTCAAGTTTTTATTCTTTGCCGCTGTACAAAGAAATTAAAAAACAATACAGTTTAAATTTAACAGTTGTTTTTTTAGTTTACTGATAATTATTTGCTAATTTAAAGTTCATAGCTGCACTTTTATTGTGTTTTTCGTATATTTTAGACCTATGAAACATTTTGCTATGACAAGAGGCACCCCAGATAGTATTAATGTTATTTTGTCTTCACATGTAAACTCCTGCAATCGACTTTTGCGGTTTTTATACCCTTGCAGAGGGTATTATAATTTTGGTCAAAAGTGTGCAACGCAGTGAAGGAGACATCTCCGACCCTATAAAGTATATATATTCTTGATCAGGATCACCTCCTGAGTTGATATAAGCATGTCCGTCTGTCTGTCCGTCTGTCTGTCCGTCTGTCTGTTTCTACGCGAACTAGTCTCTCAGTTTTAAAGATATCGAATTGAAACTTTGCACACATCCTTCTTTCCTTTGCACGCAGTATATAAGTCGGAACGGCCGGGATCGGCCGACTATATCCTATAGCTGCCATATAACTGATTGATCGGAAATGCCATAACTTTGGTGTTTGTAAAGTTAGGAAGTTGGGATTTTTTATGAGTATTAAGAATGCATCATATGAATAATAACAGGGAGTCTATCCTGTAAATCTCGCTTTCTACCAGCTGTTTGTTGATTTAGTTCTAGTATCGAAAATCTCTTCGAGTTGCATTTTGAGATGAAATTTGCTTAAAAAGATATTAGCTTTACAATAACAATATTTGAGTGTAGCAATAAAATTATAAGTTTTTATAAAGATTATAGGAATAACTTCAGAAATGAGAATTTTGGTTTTATACATACAATCTGCTTGCACTGCTTGTGAGCGACTTTTAATTTCATTGGGTAAGTTTTCTGATTAGCACCCCTTTTGATGCACTGCTTTTCGAAACCGCTTGCCTGCCAATTGGATTTTCTTCTGAACCATTCAACTTGAAAAAATCTTGCCGTCTGTCTGTCTGTCTGTTTCTACGCGAACTAGTCTCTCAGTTTTAAAGATATTAAATTGAAACTTTGAACACACTCTTCGTTCCTTTGCATGCAGTATATAAGTCGGAACGGCCGGGATCGGCCAACTATATCCCATAGCCGCCATATAACTGAACGATTGGAAATGCCATAACTTTGGTGTTTTTAAAGTTAGGAAGTTGGGATTTTTACGAGTATTAAGAATGCATCATATGAATAATTTTGGAGAATATAATTACCAGAATATTCTGCAAGGGTATATCAACTTTAGTATGCTAGTCCCGATACCAGTACGTTATTTTAAAAACAAATTGATAAATTAAAAAAAAAAAATGAAAATGTATTACATTCATTTTATGATTTATTTTTGTTTACGTTTTTTAATATGATCATAAAACAAAAGTATTTAAATTTACAGAAGAACGTGTAAAAATGATAAGATATACTTTTTCATTTCCCTCGACAATTAAGATTACATTAACATTTAATTAACGCGTTTTAAAATAAAACTTAATTGTTGTTTAGGTGTCGCGCTCCTTATAAAAAATAAGGGATGGCTTATAATGTGAAACACAAGCTGATTAAAAACAGGAGCGTAAAACAAGTAATTGTTGGAGGATGGGATGTGTGTTTCAATAAAATGAAGATCCCCTTGCAGATACATTAAGAGAAGTTCGACTGCCAGAGAATAGGTGGCGATATGCAAATTCCTCGCTGTGGTTAATTTATCGGACAACAGGTGGCGCCATGGGATAGTATTAGGTAGTTTTTGTCGATTGCCTACTTTCAGGCAGTAACAATTATTTACAAATGACTGGCTACACTAAATTAATTTATGGCCTTTGCAAGTTTAACTCCACTCCTCCACCAATGGTATTAACAAAGTATTAGAATACGTGATAACCAAACATTTTCTTTTATTTACCTTTTTCTCCAAAAAAACTATTTTTTTGAATAATTTAATACAACAACTTTTAATTTGTAAAGTTAGGAAGTTGGGATTTTTTATGAGTGTTAAGAATGCATCATATGAATAATTTTGGAGAATATAATTTACAAAATATTCTGCAAGGATATATCAATTTCGGCTCCGCCCGAAGTTAGCTTTCCTTTCTTGTTTGTAGTATAAATTGTTGAACTTAATCGACTAACAGATAAGCGCTTCGTTTAATAAAGGGCATCAAACTAAACAACAAACAATACGTACCGAGACGGTGTCCAAAAATAGTGTCAATCATCATATGTTTTTTTGTGTGTGTTGTTTGCGCTGGTCATTAGCGTATTCTGAGAACTTTCTGGTTTCATAAACAAATTATTTTCGCCTTATCAAGCATTTATATGTTGTACATGGGCTTCACATGCTTATTATATTTATACCCTTGCAGACGGTATTATAATTTTGGTCAAAAGTGTGCAACGCAGTGAAGGAGACATCTCCGACCCTATAAAGTATATATATTCTTGATCAGGATCGCGTCCTGAGTTGATATAAGCATGTCCGTCTGTCCGTCTGTCTGTTTCTACGCGAACTAGTCTCTCAGTTTTAAAGATATCGAATTGAAACTTTGCACACACCCTTCTTTCCTTTGCACGCGGTATATAAGTCGAAACGGTCGGGATCGGCTTACTATATCCTTTAGCTGCCATAAAACTAATCGATTGGAAATGCCATAACTTTGGTGTTTTTAAAGTTAGGAAGTTGAAATTTTTTGTTATGGGTTTTATATTTGGCCAATCAATCCGAGCAAGCAAATTTCATAAGGATCGGTCGACTATATCCTAAAGCCGCCATATAACTGATCGATTGGAAATGCCATAACTTTGGTGTTTTTAAAGTTAGGAAGTTGGGATTTGTATGGGTTTTATTTTTGGCCAACCAATATAATTTACAGAATATTCTGCAAGGGTATTTCAACTTCGGCTCCGCCCGAAGTTAGCTTTCCTTTCTTGTTTTTATTACTAAAAATAAAAACTAACCCCATGACTTTTATTTAAACTTTTAGAAGGCAATGAAACAAAATTGGTGATAAATTTACTACACAATCCGCGACATGCTGATTAATTTTATTTTAAGCATTTGTTTAATTATAAGTCAAAAACAAGTCAAGAGTAGCTCAATCTCTTTACAAGAATGAGAAACAATATTTTTGTTGATCAAAAATAATTATAAGTTTTATTATCCGTGTTAAGTTTTGTTAGATTAATAAAATAAAATAATTTTCATTAGGGTAAATAAAACAAATAAATGCATAGCTTGTATTTAAGTAGGTGATTTTGTATTTAAAAAAATATTAATTTTTACGTATCTGCTCACCATTTACGGTCATAAGTTTGTTTACAAACCTTTTACAGAAGGTTTTGTGGGTTTAACCTCCCCTCACTCGATGAATTATACAAAATGTTGTGTTTTAGATATGTAACACAATATATTTTTTTCTGAAAACCTTCCCCACCCAACAAATCCTAAATCCAACATTGTTAAAATATATTAATTTTGTTTAAATTGAATGTAGTTTGAATTTACCTTTGCCTTTTTACCTTTTGTTGGTGCATGCGTTATATTTTTTAAACTTTAATCGAAATCTGAAACTGAATGTGGGGGTTAGTAAATACGTCTGGCCAAATATAAAAATTGATTTTAAGTTTAATATTTTATTTTTTGGATAAAGCCAGGACCAACATATAAAAGTTTAGTTTACTTTATTTTTCACGTACGTAGGTCACCGATATATTTATATTTGTTGGCTTTCTAAAGCTGTAGACTTGGTTAGAAAAACATACATTTAGCGCTTACAAAATGTTTGAAATATTGAAAAAACAGTTCTCAATTTTGTGTGTAGATGCTTAAAACACTAGCCCCCAAATTCTTATCAAAAAACCTTTTTTAAAATATCGCTTTATTTGTTTAATTTGTTCTGATTATTCTTTAATACATTCTTGAAGATATTTAAGTCTGTTTCTATACAGTTTTCAAGCCGTCATTACGAACATTTTGCATTCGTTTTTGCTCACATGTGTACGGAGATTAAGTTTGATGGCAGATCAAAACTGACGACATTAATATATATCTGCCATTAGAGTAATCGGGACCATTTATTATAATTTTATATAAATATTAAATATAAATGTTTTTAAATAAGGATGTGGTCTTTTTGTATTGTGCCAGCATGAATTTGTTTGGGTATTATCAAGAATTAATTTAACAACCAGTATTTGTTTATTCCGATACCATGTGAGAAATTTGCTATACCTTTGAAGATGCCCGAAACACAGAGGAGATATTATCAACCATATATGACTAAATATCGCCTATCTGCAGAAATATTAACCCTCTACGCACCTAAAAAAACTTAGATTTTTTCAGAGTTTTATTAGGTATGGGTTCTCAAAGTTGCTAAATTCTGGAAAAAAAATGTATAGTAAAATTAAGTTAATCAGCTTAATCAGAAGCAAGTAGCTGTATACTGGGAATGCTTTTTGGAAAGAACAAATTGTTTCCCAAAGCTGTACTGACAAATACAAATTGTGTCTGAAGAAAAAGAGAGCGATTCAAAAAAGAATTGCATATAGGTTCTCTGAACTCGACACAGTCGTCTACGTAAACATGCTCGACGATATTTGGGAAAGGGCTGAAGCGAAATCTGTGCACACACCCCAATGGCATTACCCAAATGTAAATGGCTCTTGAAAATCATTGTGTGCATACGGCGGTGGATGTGGATTTGAATGCGAGTGCGAGTGCGAGTGCGTCGACAGTGATTTCGTTAATGAAATTTTTCGTCGACTCGCCAATGCACAGGGATGAGGACACTGGCCACACCCCTCAGTTTAATTGCGTATTATTCGCATCGGACGTTACCCTCCTGACATAGTGGTTCAGAGCAAAGGGTTCGAATCTAATTATTTTACAATGTATGCCTCTATGTATGATGGAAAATGGGGAATATACTCCCTCTGCCCAGCTCGCTGTTCTTTTTTAAGCCAGTACATGCATTTTTGTTAAGCAAATTCATCAGACGAATTATCGACAGATTTATATTTTATAATCATCTCTTTGGGTAAAATAATGATTTATTGAATTTTTTCTTAAAAAAAATAAATATTAAAGCTACGATTTCTTGTATTAACATATGTTTTTTCCCGTAATTGGAAAGATTTGCATACCCTTGAAGGAGGCTCCTCAAAATATATATTTTCTTAAGCAGGATCACCAGGCGAGTTGATATCGTCCATGTCCGTTTGCCCAGTTGTTTCTACTTTGCGAGGTCTCTCAGTTTGAAAGCTATGTGAATAAGTCTTTTCCAAATTAATCTTTTCTATTTGAGGTAGTATTTAAGTCGAAAAGTCCTGGATTGGACGATTATATCATATAATCCATAGGAACAACAGGAAAAATGTTGTTACTATTTACAAATCTTTTAAATTTTTAGAAATAAGTTTTTAATTTTACCAAATATTAAAGACCTTATTAAAGAGCTACCTTAGGAAAAAACCAAAGGATTAGGAAAACAACTATTACAAAAATATCATTGTTTTTAAGACGACTATATTTGTTTTGTATATATTTAAAAAAATTGAAGCCATGTTGATTATATATATTTATATATATATTTGTCCGATTTAAAAAAAATAGAAAGCCTAATTCTGAAATTGTATATATTCACAAATGGACATGTCTATATCGACTCTCATGGTGATGCTGATCAAGAATATTTATACTTTATAGGATTGGAAATGTTATTATACCCTTTGCAAGGGTTATTGTAAGACAACACATACGTATTTAGATATTGATATTTTTGACATTTATCACCTAATAAAAATCGTAGTACAATATCATACGAGTTTAGCTGCCACAGGAACGATTGAAAAAGTATTGGAAAATCGACAAACCTTCACTTTTTTTAAAAATATATACACATAACTATATATAATATTCAACTTTTGTTATAGCTGAAAGAGTATATAAAAAAGAGTATATAAAGAGTATATAAACCACGGCTTACTGAACCCTGCTCCGTTTCTTGTTTTGAATATATATAAAAAATATTATAAATTTAATGAGTTGAAGAGAATCTCCGCTGGCGCCTCAAAAAAAGGTTGATTTGCGGTCTACATTAGAACTCACCGAATAATCATAAGAAATGAAAAATACAAAAAATCGTTGGTTGAGGAAGAATTTGTAAAAGCATTTAAAAGCCGAAAACCCGATTTATTATTAAAAAGAAAGGAAAGCTAACTTCGGGCGGAGCCGAAGTTGAAATACCCTTGCAGAATATTCCGAATTATATTCTCCAAAATTATTCATATGATGCATTCTTAACACTCATAAAAAATCCCAAGTTAGAAAGTCTAACTTTAAAAACACAAAAGTTATGGCATTTCCAATCGTTCAGTTAAGTGGCGGCTATAGGATATAGTCGGCCGATCCCTATGAAATTTAGTGGGTCAGATTGATTGGCCAAATATAAAACCCATAGAAAATCCCAACTTCCTAACTTTACAAATCTCAAAGTTATGGCAATACCGATCAATCAGTTATATAGCAGCTATAGGATATAGTCAGCCGATCCTTATGAAATTTGGTAGGTCAGATTGATTGGCCAAATATAAAAGCCATAGAAAATCCCAACTTCCTAACTTTACAAATCCCAAAGTTATGGCATTACCGATCAATCAGTTATATGGCAGCTATAGGATATATTCGGCCGATCCTTATGAAATTTGGTAGGTCGGATTGACTGGCCAAATAAAATACCCATAGGAAATCCCAACTTCCTAACTTAACAAACACTAAAGTTATGGCATTTCCGATCAATCAGTTATATGGCAGCTATAGGATATAGTTGTCCGATCCTGGCCGTTCCGACTTATATACTGCGTGCAAAGGATCGAAGGCTGTGTGCAAAGTTTCAATTCGATATCTTTAAAACTGAGAGACTAGTTCGCGTAGAAACAGACAGACGGACAGACAGACGGACAGACGGACATGGCTATATCAACTCAGGAGGTGATCCTGATCAAGAATATATATACTTTATAGGGTCGGAGATGTCTCCTTCACTGCGTTGCACACTTTTGACCAAAATTATAATACCCTCTGCAAGGGTATAAAAAGAAACGTGTTATTTGTTACAGTACAATTAAAAATACAATCACGTAAAGTACTGTTCAACTTGTGGGTTTTTTATCGTGTTTAAAATAAAACTTTTCAGGAGAGCGCTTGAAGTTTGTGTTTCTGATTAGCATTGGAAGATCAAGAGTTCATAAGCTCGTCAGTTTCGACCTATGCACTTTCACCCACATTTTACACATTTTGAAACATTGACAATCAGTTAACAATTGATTGGACAACAAACTCAACGCGATACACTATTTTTATAAATCAAAGTAAGCCTCCCAGAGTTATGTGAACCGGTCATATTATGGGCAAGACCTAAAAACAGAGCGGCTCGAGAAGTCCGCGGGATGGTCGTGAAAACCGCCTGGTCATGTCCTCGTTGACTAGCGAGCACGGAGTATGGAGGCTAGTGTACATCTGGATTTGTAATTAATCTCATGCTGCGACACTTCCCACTTTTCGGCCTGCAACTGGATCGGCGGATAAGACGGGATCGATCGAAAGTGCTGGCTCACTTGGCGTAGATTACTTAAGCTCGGGCCCGAAAACGTATTTCATTACGTTGATTGACGATGAATAATTTGGAAATGTAATTATGATTTATACGGTTCCCCTTCGAGCACATGTAGACGGACCGGGTCGATCGCCGAAAAAGGGGCATCGGCATGCAAGGTACGACTACAATTTTACGGTAATGTTGCAATGAACGGACAGATTGGATGGATGGATGGATGGACTGTCATTGATTAATGCTCCTTGGCGCCGAAGCCTCGGAAAAGTGCAACTAGACACGCGTACTCGGAATAGTGCGCAGGAAACAAAGCAAAGCCGCCGAGGTGCCACGCCCATGGGCGGCATAGCAGGATGGGAGTAGGTATAATTAACTGCTTATCGACGGGGTGCGAACAAACCGTCGATTCATCTTGGGAGCAGAATCTTACCAGGTCACCAAATGATCACGGCCCTGCGTCTTGGAACAGCTCTTTGATTCGGACACGGCTGGAGTCTGAAGGTTGGGGTCTGGAGTTTCAAGTGGAACAGGGCACAGGTACGGGAATGATCGATTGATTGATGGTCCCCGAATGCTGGGACAACTGGACAACTGGACCATCATCTTGGCCAGTTGCCCGAAGGACGAGGGCAGCAGTGTCATCAAACTGTCTCCTGCGGAGGAAGGCTGTGCGAAAACCGTTTACATTACAGATTGGCAGATAGAATCGGTAATTGGCTTTGGGTCGTCCTGCGGCAGCAACAGGAGCAGCGGCAGGAGCAGGATTAGAGATCGGAGCTGCACTTGACAAGTACAGATCGGGACGGCCTGAGTAATTGCACACACATGAAGTGAATAGGATAATTAGCCGTGTTTGCCCCTTTGTGTCCTTTGTGTCCTTTGTCCTGCCGCTGCTACCGTGTCCTGCTCTTTTTCCAGCCTGCCATTTGGCTGCTCGGACGTATTTAACGCTTTGCCGCATTGTTTTGCCTGCTGCGTTTGTCCGCCGCCCTTTGTCTTTGCCAGCTAAAACCCTACGGGGAATAGAGTCCTGCAATCCTGCAGTCCTGCAGTCCCGCTCTCCTGCAGTCCGCTTCCAGCAATCTGACAGCCGGACAACCTGTTCCGCACCCCGAGTCCTGTTTCGGTGCGCTAAGGCTAAGCGCATGGCGCTACGATCGCCTCGATCGCTGCGATCCTCGGACAGGATCAGTGAGGATAGCGGCATTGTGGGCCTTTGTTCAACCTGCTTGACCTATTATTATAATTATTCATTCGCAACACTGTGCCATTGTCGGCCCGGCATTGTGCCTGTGTTCCTGTGTGGCTTTCGGGTTGGCAGCGGATCTGTTGTGCTGCAGCCTCCGTGCCCTTTGCCTCATCTCAGCTTCTCGAGGTTAATCCGACGTGGATTCCGATGTGGCCATTGTCCCGCTTTGTTCGCCGCTCTCCGCTTCCGAGCTTAGCAAAATTATAATTGTCTTAATTTAGGAAAACAATAAGTTGCGACCTTAGTACCAGGTACAGTGGGCACAACTCCAAAGGTGAATTTGAATTATAGGGAAATGGTTTCCTATGTAAAACACAACATCTTTAAAATATGCACCTAAAATATGTTCATTTGTGACTTTAAAAATCATGACTTTCTGCTCTTTTATTTTGTATTCTAGTCTTTGATTTAAAGAAATGCTATATCCATATGTAATTTTGCATGAAGGCCAGAAGGCTATTGTTCTTTTTTTAAACATTACATTTTGGGTAGCTTTTTTCCTTACAAACGCACGATTATCTAAGACCATAAAACGTATATTGAGAGAAAATATACATTTAAGTCTATGCTCAATTCATAGGTATCTATAGTACATTCAGCCGAAAAGAAACATACCGCAATAATTTTAAAATTCTAAGAGATGTCCCAAAAATGCTTATAGTCTTCGTTAACTAGATACCTAATTGTGTCTACTATTTATGTATTTAAGGGCACAAATTGGAAAATCACTATCTTTTTGTGCTCTGCACTTGAGCTTCGATTCTTCGGCATCATCCTTAAACATATTCCGGTCTTATGATGCGCGGCGTGCCTAGTTTGCCCTCGAAACACATCGCAACACATCCCAACCCTTTTGGCCAGTCGAACCTCTGTGGAAATTAGATTTGAGCCCCATTTTCGGGCGAGGAATGGGACAGGGAACGCATTTATATCTACATATATAAGAGCAAGTCCGTGGTGTATGGAAATTTCCCCGGCTTATGTACTTAAACAGCCCCGTCCATGGCAATAATAATAATAATAATGGCTGCCCTGATTCGAGCTTGTGGTTGGTGGCGTTTTGTAAATGATGACGCAGCTCGATGGCGTTATAATTAAGGTTCACATCAATGGGTAGCGGCAGGCTGGAGATGAGTGCCACCTGGTCATCAGGCATTAGGTAAAAAGCATTGCCAAGCAACCGGAGAAACCTCTGGTTACCTTATTGTCGTTCCCAAATTAATCACGATCCGAAGGCCAGCCATGTCCGCCTCCAAAAATGCTAGAGAATCTGAAGAACTGTGTACAAATCACTACTTTTCAGTCAGAATAGATCAAGAATTAACTGCTTAAAATACGTAAGCATATTCAATATATCAATTGTAGGCGAAAACTATCTGTTGGTATAACCGAAATCTAACGACTTAGAAAAGATTGACACAGAGAGTTTTGTGAATCGAATACTGATTCCTAAAACTGATTGTGATTAGGATTTATTATTACATATATTTATATTTCATTAATGTGTGACTTATCTTGGAAAATCAAGCTTGTTTTTAATATGCAATAAAGACATAATTACTTCTCAGTGACCTCCGATTCTCAACTGATTTCCGTGTCACCCCAGATTTGACCCTCCCCCCCAATTCATTTTGAAACTTCAATGGTTAGCAATCAATGCGAATCCAGAGCACATTTTCAAAACTTTCACACAGTGTTGTGAACTAATTGAATTTGAAAATGGAACGAGTTAAGAGTAGAGTCAAGAGGGCAACAGACTCGAGCCCATCTGAACTGCCATTATGAATGAGAGCCAGATCAATTAGGGCTTGCAGTCCCGAAAGCTCCATCAAAATGGACCGACGACAATGAGACTCGTGTCATCAGACGAGTTTTGGAGCATCTGGGGCGTCTAATTGCAGGTCGCGCCGACCCCAGACGGGATGTTCTATAACTAGTCTTTGTCTTCGCCGACCCAAGATGTTATTAAAGTTGAGATCGACCCGGAATCCAGCGCAGGCCTGATGATCCGCAATTAACATTGACCATCGTCGTTCGACCCAGTTGTGGTCGCATACCAAAATGTTCCTAAGTCGGGCCCCAGAAATCTCTTTAAATAAGCGCGACTTCCCTTTCAATGTTCGACGAATGTACTCCGTGCATTAAGACGCCTTGAAATCGTCTTTTACACCAGCTTGAGTGGTTCAATAGTGCGACTTCCCCATCTGACCAAATAAGATTAAATAACTGCAATCTTGGACTCAAAGAAAGTATGAGTCCTCTTGATTCAAGTGCGGTTCTTTTTATCCAGAATGCACATATCTAGAAAACACTCACTAAAATTACTAAAATGGATTGACTGTGATTTAAGTTTAAACATATTTTTATTTCTGTTTGCATTCAAACGTTAAAAGTTGCATAATTTCTGTGACTCAATATGGATTATAATTTTTGAAACTTTCTCGATCGAGGGGCCATCTTGAAATTATTCAAAGCCTCGAATTTGTCCTCTTTTACATACAAAGAATACATAAAATAAATAGCATTTTATTGATTGCTAGCGATTGCATTTGTTTCCAACGTTTATTCACGCGGTAGAAACTTTCCTATTCTGATTATTCATATTGAACAAGGATTGCCCTTGACGTTTTACAAATCTGTTTGGAACAGCTCGCCGCTTTGAAAACAATTCCAACGTCCTGCACACAGTAAAACAGGCCGAAGCCATTTTTCCAATGGAGAGCTCCACGAAAGAAGCTGACAAAATTGCATCTAAAGGTAAACAGGGGAATGCAAATATTGGCAGGCACTGCAAATCATACACATAATTGGAATTCATGGCATTTGCGAGTGGGAGGATGTGTCCTCAGAACGAGCAGGACTTCGTCTGCGTGTTTGGTTGTTTGGTTGTTTGGTTGTTCGGTTGTTCGGGTGCTCGTTGTTTGGGTGTTTGGCTGTGTTGGCCATTGTGCTGGCCCGACTGATGTGCATTGAGCTATAAAAAACAATGGCATTCGCACTGGCCGGTCAGCCTGTGCTCCATACTCCAGGTCCAGGTCCAGGTCCATTCCATTCCCTTCCATTCATGGAGTCCCGTGGCCCGTGCTCCCCGATGTGCGGCCAAACATTTTCGCATATGAGTATTTAATTAATCCGTAGTTGACTCAGGGCTGCCTTTTCTTTGCCGGCCCCATCCCTTGGCAGGGAATCCCTTTTCTGGAGCGAGTCACAGTCACTGGCAGGATGCATGCGATTGAAGAGTGGTCTCGGCAGTTCAGAAATGAAGCCGTACATAGCCTTGCAGCCACTAGCACTTTTAATACCCTGCGTATTCGAATCAAAAAAAAAATGCTTAATTTAATTTCACTGGTTTATCATGTTTTTACTTGCGTCATCTGTATTTTGAAAATATATACATAAAGTTCGAAGGCATCATTCATTTCCAAAAATTAAGTACTAATTTGAATTTACATTATCTATAACTAAGGGTTAAAAGTATCAGTTGTAGGATATATATACATATGTATATATCCTTACAGACGATTCAATTGAGTTCTGTAACCATACATTTTACATGCAAAATAATGTACTAATATGAACTTCTATACAGGATGCCACATTTAATAACTATGGGTTAAACAGCTTAAACTGGCAGATTTAAGATACGTTCGCCATATACGCATGTATATGCTAACCGTTAAATACTTTTAGTTGACTTCCAGATTATTCGATTGAGTTCCGTGTCTATAAATTCATAAATCAAACATCTTTTGCCAGAAGCAAGGAGGGGGTGCGACGTCCGGAGCCGCTCCATTGCTACACATATACCGCCTTAATCGCGTTATGTCCTTCTGCCAACTGCCAACTGGGACGAGCCCTTTTTAAGAAGGGAATGCAATTAAATATATGTACGAATGCGAATGCAGGGACCTATGTGAATTGAATAAACAAAACATCGGAGCCGGAGGGTGGTTGGCCGGGCGGAGGGAGCGGGGAATGGGCTATTCAAAATGAGGAAACATCCTTCATGGGATGGGAGACATTTTGTTTGAAGAGACGGTCGGGGGAAAGGGGAACGGGGTGCGGGGTGCGGGGCACTCGAATCCGGAGCAAGGGTGAGCAGTTTTATAATCTCTCGAGGATCCTCATCGCTATAGCTGTCATCCTGCCGCGCTGTCACTACCAACGTCGTCATTATAGGAATCGGCATCGGCATCGGCATCGGCCATTGCCAATCCCGTCGAACGCACCCCACACCGCTTAAAAAAACATTGGCTTGAGCTAAAAAATAAATGCCGAGGCTGCGACAGGGATGAGCAGGGAGATTTGTTTCTTTCCTCTATTCGAGCACGCCGATCACAATTGCGCCAGCCGCCGTAAGGAGTCCTTATGTACAAAGGCACTTATGTGAAACATTTTCCGAACTGATTCCCATCCATGATCCCGTCCTTGCGGGGGTTAAATTCGCCTCAGTCCTGGCCACTCAACTCGACGTCATCATCTGTCTTGAACAGCCCGAAAGTGGCCAGGAAACGAATCCTCCATCAATTAAAAGAGTGTTTTGGTACAGTCGGTTATGCATTTTGATAGTGGTGCTGAATGAATCTGAATCTGGAAGTCGTCTGAATGAAACAAGAGACCTCTGCAGATCAGCTTTAGGTTGCTCTCCCTTTTAAATCTCGGTTCTAGAATGGTGGCAATATATTCAACAGACAGAAGAAATCGTTTTCGAACCAATAAATATATAGATTCATAAGTAGATCTGATCACATGGGAGTGGGGAAATGGATCTCGGTAACTATGATACCTAGATATAATAATGAAATAAATCCCAAAGCAGACCAAATTTGCTTTGGAGTGCTGTCTTTTGTATACCCTTGCAAAAAACATTATATTTTGGTCAGACGTATAAATAATATTGATCCGCATCACTAGGCGTCTGTTCATTTAAAGAGTTGTATTTCATTGCATTTAAAGAATTTGGTGTACGCCTCGTTGGCATTTAAGTGTTTAGTACTATTTTGTAAAGCTGTTACGTATTCCAGTTGGGAATGATCTGGCCAAGCTCACAAATACATTTTTGCTATTATTGCAAGGGTATCTAAACCAAGGCCTAACTTTTTTCCCTGCTTAGCACCAACATATTTGAGATATTCTAAAAGTTTTCGAACAGGAAAAAAGCTAAGAAAAACTGTTATTTTCGCCAATCTATGAATAAGGTAATTGACTGTTTCACAATGGATTAAGAAGTATTATATCATATCTGCAATAGAATCAATACAAATCAAATGACAATCGGTTGAAAAAGGCAAAGCTTTCATTAAATATACGTTTTTAATCGATTTTCACTCCATTAGTGCCAATTGTAACTGAAACAATTGAAAACAAAGAAGATTACGCTACTGTAACAAACATTTTTTATTGAAAATTAAAGTGATTAATAAGTTTGTTTGTATTTCTGTTCAGTTAAATTACCAACTAACACTTTAGTGGTGTATCCAACTGAGCTTCCGAACTAAAGACCGCACTTACAGCAGCACGATTCCCCCTGACCTGTGTCTATATCAATATGTCGTTGCCATTAGCCTTTGCGGAGGGGGAGAAGTGGGAGGGGGTTTGAGGGCAAAGGACATTGTGCGAGAGTGTGGCAGGACACGCTTCGTACGTGGCCCCAGTGGTCCGGACATTTTTTTCCAGCGGCACAAACAAGCGGACGGGGAACAACACAATTAAGTACCGCTTATAATGGATGTTCTCGTGTCAAAAGCCCATTTTTTGCGGACTGTTAACAGCTCGGATACACACAGATGTCTGCTCAAATTTATATGTGAGCTTAATAAATGCGTATTTGCCAGAGGACCAGGTGAAATGTTATCTTTATTTTAGTGTATTATTCTTATCAGAATACCTTGGAGGGATAGTGTCTTATTAAAGCTATTGCATAACATATTAAATGGCTTATGAGTTAGTTGTAACTCCCCAATAGAACCTGTATATGAGAAAAGACTTCCGAAATCTCTTTATTAGGAGACATGTAGGGGCTGTGTCAACCCTTCTCTGGCATCCTGATAGTGTATTATTCTTATCAGAATACCTTGGAGGGATAGTGTCTTATTAAAACGATTGCATAACATATTAAATGGCTGATGAGTTGGTGGTTACTCCCCAATAGAACCTGTATATGAGAAAAGTCTTCCGAAATCTCTTGATTAGGCGACATGTAGGGGCTGTGTCAACCCTTCTCTGGCATCCTGATTTCCCATTGGCTTGCGGAATGTCGCTCCCCTTCGAAAGGGGTTAATTGCACACATACCCGACCCACTCCCCTGCACTCCACGTCCGATGGGCGGCGGCCTGGGTTCATCGGGGCTGGAACTTCCTTGGCCAGAGCAGCGGGCCTTTGTGGCAGGTGCCTGGTCCTTTTCAGCGGTCGCAGCAGGACAACTCGGCCTCCCGGTCCTCGCCCTCGTCCTCGTCCTTCGCAGTCATTTAGCCAGTCAACTGCTCTGCGGTATTATTTGCTGTTACTTTTGTTGCCGCCGTTCGTTGTTAGCAGATTGCGATGCGATTGTTTTCAAAAATGAATAAAGATGGTGTTGGGCGATAGCCTCCGTCCTGGTGACGGAAGTGACGTGAATCCTCGCCCCTCGCCCTTCGCCCCCCGCCCCCCGGCATCTGGCATCTGGCCCATCCAAAGCCGTAAAAATTGCGGATTACAATCGCGGATTTCCATCGCACAATTGTTTATTATTGCTGCCCCATTTTTCCCCCCGGTGTGCTTTCAATGCCCTTTTTATTTTCCGCTTGCCTTTTGAGGCACTTGCCCCACAACGTCGCCCCCCCAACCCCCCCCACCTCAGATCGCCCCCAGTGACAGACAAAATGACAAGGACAAAGACGTCGGCGGCTCAATTCTCGCTGGTGTTTTTGTTGGTTTTTTTATGTCTGTTCCACACGAGAAAACATTTGTATTTGTGAGCGGACTCCTTGCCGGAATCCAGTCCGTTTGCGCTTTATTTGGTCTTGTTTGTTTGGCTTTTCCTCCCCAGGAATCTTAAATTTGCTAATTTGTGAACTTTTGTGTTCGCATTATAATTCGCTCCGCTCTGTGTTTTGTGCCCTGCTTTGTTTGGCATTGGGAATTGGATCCGCGTGTCCTTCTCATCCACAACCTAACCCCCCCCCATGGTTACATGGGCGTCTGGTTCTTTTTATTCCCCGCCCTGTCTTTAGTGCCCTCGACCTTCGTTCGTTTTGAGTAAATTAAGCGGCTCATTTTTTGGGCGCCGCCACTGCCCCACCCGACACAATTTAATTTAAGTCGATAACATCTTAATTTGTATTAATAAATACTTGTTGGTCTGCTTCAAGGCAGCGCAGTTGAGTTTGTCTGATTATCCTAATCTGGAAAGTGCAATATCGCGCTAGTCTTACTGTATTATGGTTCAGAGACCGAATTAGATAGACAATTTTGAAGTGCCATTGTTTAACTTTTCCAAATAAGTAAAGGCAGGTCGACTATAATCTAAGCCGCCAAAATTAGTAGGAAAATTGACAAAGCTTCGTTAAAGCTTTGTTTTTACCTTTTCAAAAATAAGAATTAAGATATATATTTTATAGAACAAAACATTATTGTATAGCTGCAGGGTATATACATTTCGGCTTTCCGAATTTAGCTTCCCTTCTTGTATTATTAGTACTCAAAGGGTTCCTCAAATTGGGAGGAGCTAATGTCCTAGTAACATCAACCAAAGATTAAGGTGGAACTAGTTTGAACGAACCATACTTTTTTTTAAGAGAGAAACCGGTCTCTCGACTAATTTAAGATATCTGAACTTGAAAGAAACAAAATTCCAGCTATTCCTTCTGATTATAGCGTTAACAATAAAATAATTTTGATGAAATTCGTTATTGAAGATGAATTAAGAATTCTAAATTATAGTTTCAAAATTGAGACAATGAACAGCTTTTACCAGTTGAAAAGGAATGGTAATGGTGATGCTCCCTTCAATAATTAAATCTTACTTAATATTTTTAATTACTAAGGAAGCATTTGTTTTCGAAAGCGGCGATTATAATTAAATACAAAGATAAAAAAAAAGTTATATATTTAGTGTAAGTACAATTCGCTTGCAGTTTTGGGCTATATATTTTTAAAATTGTATTGTTTTCCTGTCCCATAGCCGTAATATTTTCCTTATAAACGCGATGGGAAATGTTACTTAATTGAGATAAATTTAAAAGGCAATGTGGAGTTGAAGACCCCAATCAGATATGGACGATGTATAAGGATGTGCCAATCCCTCTCTCCGCCTTGAAGAAGAATTTTCGTTTAAATGAGCGGTGTCTGTAAATTAGATGTTAAGAGGTAAGGTAAATGCGGGAGGTGTTCCTTAATAAAACTGACTGAATAAAAAACAAGAAAGACTTTTTAAATGCACGATGTGTGTCTTGAAAATGATCTGATGTTTGGCCTGAGCATATAACTTGCATAATTTCCGGCAGGAAGGAGATCTGGCCTCTTGTTATGATCCGAAGTGGGGCGGAAGAAGGACACGGGGATGCCCCAACCACAGGTCCACTTTTTTTCCAGGCCATAACGCGGCAACGAGCCTGGGACGACGAAGAGCGCATTAATTAAAATGTGAAACCTAATAAATTTAAATTACAACTTTCAATAAAAACTTTTTAACGCCCACCTTTCCGCCGAGCCGACCCCATTCAGATGCTTCTATGATACTTCTGATTCTGGGTCCGCGATGCGAATGAAAACTTGGGGACTGGGCAACGCCAGGGAAGAACTTTCACGAGTAGAAATTATTTAATGAGCATGAAAATTGCGGGGCAGCAAAAACGATGCCGGCAACGAAACGCAACGCAACGCTCCCATTTTATAATTTTTTCCCTTTCGGCTTTTCAGTTTTTCCGTTCAACCCCAAAAGGCTAAGGGAAAACATAGCGCGACAAATAGATAACCTCAGGTAAAAACAAGAGAGAACGCTATAGTCGGGTGCCCCGACTATCAGATACCCGTTACTCAGGTTAAGGGAGTGCGAGGGAGATGGAGATAGAAACTTTGATCACGCATAACTTTTTAACGAATGGTCCGATTTGAAAAATTTCTTCTACATTTCGATAGGTATTGATAAACACAATAAAACTGCATTTTTACTTTTCCGAAATATTTAAATTTTTAAAATCGTATATTAGCGATTGTGGGCGTTAAAGGGGGCGTGGCACCCTTTTGAAATAAACTTGCGCTGCGTAGGAACTCCTAGAATCTACATGCAAAATGCCAATCTTCTAGCTTTTATAGTTTCCGAGATCTCAGCGTTCATACGGACAGACAGACAGACGGACAGACGGACAGACGGACAGACGGACAGACGGACATGGCTAGATCGACTCGGCTAGTGCTCCTGAACAAGAATATATATACTTTATAGGGTCGGAAACGCTTCCTTCTACCTGTTACATACTTTTGCACGAATACAATATACCCTTTTACTCTACGAGTAACGGGTATAATTAATAAACATCCTTCCGTCCGTGGGTCCATCAGCTCCTTCTCTCCCCCCCGCCCCCCTGGTTCATCGTCCTTTGCGGCGAGAAGGACGAAACTGCCGCAGGAGGCAAAGACAATATCTGGCCGCGGAGGGGGAAACCGATGCAAAACAAAGGAACCCGGATCCCGGATCCAGGAACCCCGAACCCAGATGGATAGCGACGCTGCGAGATGGGGCGGAGAAGGCCTGTTGTTTTTCTTGTAATCAAAAGCGTTTTCATTGTTTAACAATTAAATTGCTGGAAAAGGCATCATTAGCAGTCGCAAGTCGCGAACTGGCAAAGGAGCAAGGGAGCGAATGAGCGAAGGAGCTGCAGGAGCAACAGGAGCAGCAGCAGCCAAAGGAGCATCAGCGACACATCCAGACACCATCCACATCCGAGGCGTCCTGGCAAGGAGTTCTCGGGAGAAGAACAAAGGAACTGCGAGGAGTGGGGCACAGACCTACATAGTAAGTAAGAGCACCGCTCGAATGCCAAACTCCACGTAATGGGTTGCAGTCTACCAATTAATACAGCGAAACAAAATGAATCAGCATTTGTGGCCTATTTTAAGCCATTCTTGCAGATTTGTCCGCAAAAGTTATAGACTACTGATGACAAAGCCCAATATTGAGCTATAACTCAGACTACAATTAGTGGCTTAACGAAAAAAAACTAATACTAAACGTATTTAAGTAAATAAATCAAAGTAAAAACAAGGTAATTAAAAAAGAAACGAAATGTTTTTTTATTTCGAGTATGTTCTACAAAATAAACAAAGAGTGATTATTAATATTTATTATTTTTTTTTTAATGGTTTCCTCTGCCATTTAGACAAATGTGGCAACTGCAAATCGGCCTTATATAATATTAAGTAAGTATCCAAGTCAATTACTCCGAGACTTATCTCCCAGTGTAGCAGAAGTGAGCCAAGGCAAAGTTCACTTTCTGGCAGACACAAGCAAGAGTTGAACCACCAGACCAGATGCGGGGTGGGGGGTGGTGGTGCTAAGCTCCGGGAACTGGATGATGCCGGGTCCGGGTTGTCTCTACGCATTACAGAGAATCAATTTCGGACGGGGGAGGGGGGTGGTTGTGGAAATTATGAAGAAGCTGCGCTACCGTTGCCACTGCCGGCAGCAACGACCTTCTAGCCTAAACTTTTGTGCAAACAGTTGTTTAAATATCCAGCAAACACGAAAGGGTTAAATTCATAATATGGCCAAATTAGATACAGGCGGGAGAGACAGCCGTAGAATAACATAATGGAATAGCGCAACCCTTTTGTCGTCTCTGTCTCTGTCTCTGCCCCAGCCCCAGCCTCCAACCCCCCTCCCCCCACCTTCCTGCTTATGAATTCCCAAAAGGAAGTTTCCCCGAGTTCGGTTACAAAATTGTTATAATTTTTCTTGTCGAACGAGAAAAGCTGGGCAGAACGGAAGCGAGCGTCTGTTGCCTCATTTAAATTAGCCTTGTCCCCATCTAGGTGGAATTGTCGTGCCAGTGCCAGTGCCAGTGCCAGGAGCTTCCACCTCCGACTTCCGACTTCCGACTTCTGGCTACCACGACCCGCATCTCCGAGCGCAATCTAATTTCATTACGCCTCCTTTATCCCCGGGCAATTGGCATTGGCCCATCTTCAAGTAGTAAAAGCCAAATAAACCGAGGAATGGGAGCTGCTGGCCGGGAAGCCGGGAAACCGTCGACAAGTTTGCCAGTTCAGCTCGGGAAAACTTAAATACTGTGGTTAATATGCATATATTTAAGTGCGAAAGTAAGTCATTGTGCTAGCAATTGTTTAAGAGAAACCATTTTCCGTCAAACAGATGCAGATGTTTGTGTGTCACCATTGTTGAAAGATAAGAGTGAAATTTGGCAAATACTTAACCATTTATTATCATAATATGTTATTATTATGATTACCACTTTAAAATATATTATTTAATAAGTGCACGTTTCCATATAAACCAGCATATTGCTTAACCAAATTCTTAAATTTAAACGGATAGTTTTTCTAAGCTTGGATACTTATCAGGAAGATATTATTATTATTTCATAAAACGACTTTGTCATGACCGACGACTATATCACAGTTATGTGATATATGTCCATTTTTCGATAACATATTCGTCCGATCTGAACGTTCCGACTTATAAACTGCCTGCAAGGAAGTAGAAAGAAGTATCCAAACAAAATTATAATACCCATTGCTAGGGTATTAAAATGGTTTCACTTGCTCTAAGTCATAAAAATCGTTTACAAAAGATACCGATACTAAAAAACTAATTTAATATATTTCTTGAGGTTGCGACTAGTTTGTTTGATATTGTTTTTTTCATAAAGTAAATAATTCAATAAATTTTGCAATTTTGGTTTAAAAATGGAGTAAAAAATATTGACAATTTCACTTATGCTTACATTTTTAATTTGGCATTGTTCTAATTTTCTGGGTTTTATAAATTTAAGCAAATTAAACAAACCGTCAAAAGTGTCAGTGCATTTGGCTTTCAGCTAGTGTGAAAGTATATGAAGACTGAATTGACCTCATATCTGTAACATTTTCAATTTAATTTTACGTGATTGCTCTTTAAACTAGACAAATATATACATTTTTTAAATTTATTGTTATAGCCTGAAAATATTGGTAAAGTTTAATTGAAGTTATTTATTTTATATAAAAGTATTCAATAAATCAAATAGGTATAAACTGTTGGAATCGAACTGCACATCCACACTCAAATAAGGTTGGAAGATTAAGCTAGTTTTGAAACATAATTTAATTTTCTTTTTATTACTTTACTTACCACTGTTAACGTTTTAATTTGTCCCTGTGTCATTTCCATTTTTCCTTAACCATTGAGTACATCAAAAAATTCCATTAAATTGGCTTAAAATGAACAGACCCATTTATAAAGCCATGGTACTTTTTGCATGCAAATTCAAGAATTTACTAGTGGAAGCTCGCGTTTTTCAAGTGTACTGCCTTTTCCAACCCATTTCTGTCGTTTTTATCGTACACATCCCCCCTCCCCCTCCGAAGGACATCGCACACAATGGAGGACTCTGTGACTGGGCAGAAACAGGGAGTGATTTGATGATGCATTCCATTTGTGTTCCACCACTTCAGCCACTCCCTTCAATTTCTGTTCAACTTGCGGTCGCTCTCCCCATTTTGCCACTGCATCCGCATGTCGCGGTGCATAATTAAAAACTGTAAACCACACAAATAATCCCCAGATAGTAGAGCCGAGTGGACGGAGCCCCAGCAGATCCCGGAGTTCGGCCAACGAGGATGAGGATGACGATGAGGATGTGAGGATATGAGGATGACGGGGTGGCTGTCGATGGCATCTCATCTGGGTCTATCATTAGGGCTTCGAAACTTGTTCCCGAATCACTGTGTGTGTCGTACATACATAATACATTGATGTGCCCGCGAGGGTGCAACCTCTAATGTCCTTTAATAGTTTGTGCCGACCTACGAGCAATTACTAAACATATCCCCGAACCCACACACACACACACACAGACAGTCACACGGGGAATAGGAAATCTGCGGAAAACCTACCCCAAAAAATTCATAATTATTGCCTGATGTGAGGTCTCACACACACAGATCCACGGATATTTACTTAGTATGGGTGTGGCCTGTCGGCATCTGTGTGCGTGTGAGTGTATGGAACCCAAGCCTCTGAACGATTGCCTGATATTAAATATACCCCGAAAGGATTCAAGCTGTTGAGATTTTTGAAAAGGCTCAGTTTCAATAAGGAAAAGATTTATTCAAAATGGCAACACTCGCAGTTTTCTGCATGTAGTTATTAAATATAAAATATGTTTCAACACAAAGCAAACTAACGGTTAACGCTTTATACCAACTTAAACTAAAAGTTTTACGACATAATTATCCGGTCTTTATACAAATTTGTACTTCTTAAATGGCAATCATGACAACCGGTTGTGCTAGATATTTGGCTTACGAATTTTAACGAAATCGCGGACTTTAATTAGAGAAGCTCTTAAAGAACTATTTAGAACTTTTATTTAGATACAGGCAAGTCTAAAGGCCACAAAAAAATTCTATTGTAAACAATTTCTAAAAAAGTAAATATTTGTTTAAGGAAGAAAAACAAGCATTTTACCAAAAAAGAATACCCCCCTCGTGTAATAGAAAACATATTTATACCCGTTACTCGTAGAGTAAAAGGGTATATTGTATTCGTGCAAAAGTATGTAACAGGTAGAAGGAAGCGTTTCCGACCCTATAAAGTATATATATTCTTGTTCAGGATCACTAGCCGAGTCGATCTAGCCATGTCCGTCTGTCCGTCTGTCTGTCCGTCTGTCTGTCTGTCTGTCTGTCTGTCCGTATGAACGCTGAGATCTCGGAAACTATAAAAGCTAGAAGATTGGCATTTTGCATGCAGATTCTAGGAGTTCCTACGCAGCGCAAGTTTGTTTCAAAAAGGTGCCACGCCCCCTTTAAAGCCCACAATCGCTTATATACGATTTTAAAAATTTAAATATTCCGGAAAAGTAAAAATGCAGTTTTATTGTGTTTATCAATACCTATCGAAATGTAGAAGAAATTTTTCAAATCGGACCATTCCTTAAAAAGTTATGCGTGATCAAAGTTTCTATCTCCATCTCCCTCGCACTCCCTTTACCTGAGTAACGGGTATCTGATAGTCGGGGCACCCGACTATAGCGTTCTCTCTTGTTTTTACTGTGTTCGTAAAAAATTCTTTTTGCGGCATGTACTAATTTTGTATCCCTAAAATTTGACTTTTGGAGAATTTTTTTTCGATTATTTTAGGTTTTCTTTTTTACCCCAGAAAATAGGTTTTCATATACCATATCATACAACTGTCATACTGAAGATGGAAAAATAAATAGGAAACAGCAACATATACGCATATAACTTGGGTATAAATGTTTTTACGACTTAAGGTTTTTTTTTTAATTTTATAAAAATCAAATGACTATGCTTCATTCAAAATTGACATACATAGCTTCAATGGTTTTAAGCGTATACGCATTAAGAACACTATACAATCGTTTTAAATTAATTGCAAATTTAAAGAATGGAAACTAAGCAGTCTATTGATATACATCTCAATAAAATGGAGTCGAAGATATTTAAAAGTATTCCATATATTTTAATGCGTGTCATCACAAACACCACAAATGAAAAACAAAAACTGTATATGTATTCTGCTTAAAATGGTCTATATTTACATAATTTTAAATGTATTAACTTGCGCCCTTACAAAGTCTAATTCTGTTTATCTGGGTAATTTGTTAAACTTCTTAATTAAAATTTAATGGCTCAAAACGTTGATGGTTCTTATTTCGTAAGGGATTGGTTTGAAATCAAATATACTAACTCCAAACTGATCACAATTCATTATTATCTAATTACACATCTTTCTTTTCGGTTCCAATTAACATCAATCAACAAAAGTTTACCAGTAATGCCACAATAAAGCGGGTTCAGACAAGAGATATCGATGACGTGCACATGGATTGCTGGACGGGGTCATCTTGCAGATAGATCAGCCATCAGGATTCTGGTCATTCGGTTGTGGGTGGGCCAGGATCGATTGCTAATCCCATCGCCCATTGTTGGATGCATTGTGCAACAGCGGACATACGATCGAGCAGCCATCTTTATCAGCGGATAATCCCCATCAAACATCTGCAGAAATATGGGAAATCATAATATTCCACCAAGTCAAACAACAGACGAGATTCGATACCAGCTCGGGCCGCACAAAGGAATGCCCAAGTACACAAAGATGTTCCCAAGGATCCTCCTTTGTTGCCGTTCTCATTGTGCGCAGTCTGTGCTCCAGGATCTGCTGTAATTATGGCGTAATTGCAGCGCATTGTGTGTTCCATCATTTTTGTCAAGAAGATGCAATTCGCAAACCATCGTACCATCTTGGCCAATCATCTAGTCCCTCCCACCCTACGAGCTTGTCCAATTTGGGCGGTGTCCGAGGAGTAACGTAATGGTTATTTAACATCAATGTATTTATGGCTGGATACACTCAAAGAATATAGCCCACAACTGCTGGATAACGATGCAGAACCGAATTTAATATTTAGGAGGACATTTTTAAAAGTTAATTAGTTACGTAATTCATAATTAAAGCCTTCTTAATTATACGGTGTTAGTTTCAGTTCAATTATCCGTAAAGCTTGCACTTTAGAGACTACTTCAACTTTTCCCTTCAATTTATCAATTACTTTTGACTCAATAAATTTGGTTTTGATTTACTTTTAGAAAACAATTTCTTAAATGGCGAGTATGCCATAAAACTTCCGTTTCAATTTACGATAAAAATAATATATTAATACAAATTATTTCTTGAAAAAATAAATGCCCTGCGAAATCTTGGAGATTTTTCTCAATTTGAATACCATGCTGTCTAAGACTCAGAAAAATCTTTATCTATCTCGTGCTTAGACCTTTTTTAACCAGAAAAATTACATTCTGTAATGAGTATAAATAAAAGGAATGTCTTTGGGCGGAAGCCACATGTCTGAAGGCTACCAACCTATTTTTTTCCCAATTCGAACAGACGTTTCCGACCCCATAAAGTATATATATTCTTGATCAGGATCAATAGGGGAGTCGATATAGCCATGTCCGTCTGTCCGTCTGTTTCAATACCGTTTGCGAGCTCAGTTTAAAAGCTGAAACTTTCACAGTTGTCCTAAAACATGTGTACGCAGATCAAGTTTGAAAACCGCCCCGATCCGATGTCTATATCCTATAGCTCCCATAGGAACAATCGGATAAATCTGGCAAGAATTGATGATATTTCGCGCAGTGTAAAAGCTATTGACATGAGTCTTTCCAAATCGTATTTTTTTATGCATACCTTGATCAGGGTAAAAGCGCGTGCCGATCGGACGTCTATATCCTATAGCTCCCATAGGAACAATCGGATATACCTTGCAAGAATTGGTGATATTTCGCGCAGTGTAAAAGCTATTGACATGAATCTTTCCAAATCGTAAATCAAAATGTAAAATATGAGTCGATTTTATCAAGCCCACGGTAAGTATTTTTTAACTTTGTGAGAAATCCTTTTAGAAGCCAGACGAATGTCTTAATGAGTGGAAAATAAAACTTTTTTAAAACTGTAAGCAAAATTGGTTGGAAAATATGATTGATTACCCTTACAGAGGGATTTTAATTATAATTTAAGACAGGGGAAATCTGTATTTTGGGCGATTGAAGTACAAATGTTGTTCGTTTTGAAAGGAGCAAGATGCACTAGAAAATTATTTCCTTAGACATAAAATTTTAAAAATTTTATAAATAGAATATCCTAGAACAATAAATTTCCTAAGGCAAAAAACTATTTTTTTTAAAGACCATGGGTTTTTTTTACTATTATTAACCACTTTCAATATTTAGTTACTCAAAGGATATAACTGCCCCATTCAAGTGAAGTGTTTCAAAAAGAAATGAGCATTGAATCATACATACATACCGTGGTCAAATAGTAAATTGGAGTGAGTCTACTTTCGATTTAGAAACTTTCTGTTTCTAATATAAGTTATTAAGCTTAACTAAAAACGTGGCACAAGCAAATAGTTTTATCAAATTTTTGGTCTCCTTGCCCGGTTTTTTGTCCTGTTATTCAAGTTGGTTGCTGGCAGCACTGTAATAAATTAAGAAAATAAAACTCTTCCCTTTGGGCAGTTTTAATAATTTTTCAAAACAAATTTGTTTGCCTTAAATTAAAGTGATTGCTTGAAAAACCTTACTTTTTTTTAATAAATAAGTTTTCTAAAAGAAAACTTGGTTTGAAAACGGTTTTTTTTCTGTTTTAGGAATTTAATTTACTTTTCCTTAAGATATATGATTCTCTTTAAAGGCGTTTTCTAAAAAATATCTTAATTTTACGATATAATTAATTTAAATGTGAAATCATCTTTTAATATCGGTTTTAATGTACTTCCTAGACAAAAGTATTAGGCCAGTCGAAATCCGTTAAGTGTAACCGTATTTGCCAAATGTTTTCTACATTGCATAGAGAACTGATTCAAACTTTAATGGTGATGGACTAAAATGTTGTAAAGTGAAATCCAAAACAGACCTTTTAACTATTTTTAACGACTTCAGGACGAGTTTTTATTTGATCGAAGTCGGACATGGCGAATAGCCGACATGGGAGCGATCGCCCCAACCACCAGACCATCATCGTGGGCTTTCGAGATGGGGATAATGGGGGCTTTGACCTCAGCAGGGTCTATGGAATCCAAACTGAGGCAGGGATATAGTGAAGTTGTGCCTGCAGAGAGCGCGTACATTACGACAGTTAATTATGGACTCGTGGGTGACCAGAGCCGCATGGGTTCTTCCGAGCTTGCTTGCTGGTCGACTTTTCCATCGCTGGCGGCACTGCCATTGAACTGAGTCCTTCCTGATTGTCCTGCATCCTGCCGCACGTACTCATACCTGAAATGGTCCGCAGGATTTTATGATCGGCCATTATGAAATTGCGCCGACATGTTGGAAGCGAAACGAAACGAAACCCTTTCGGCGAGCGCAGTTTTATCACCCGGTTAGCGGAGTTCTCATGAAGGCATTGTAACCCTTTCACTTAATTATTGGGCACATAATGTACCATATTCATGGCAACCGCCGGCAAGGGAGTACTCACAATGGAAACTACTAGCCCGACCCGTGTCCTTTATGAATTCCCCGTATCACAGTTCCCCGTCTACCTGGATTTGCAATTGTGCAATAGCGAAGGGCCCGAGGAGAGCCACCATCACCGTCACCGCCGCCGATTCAGCATTTGTCCCATTCGATGGTCCGCATCACCATCCCGCGCGGATTTCACGCATTCATTGAGGAGTTGAGGAATTGTCGAAGGGCAGTGCGGTAATTGCACCCCGTCCGCCTCTGCGATATATACATTAATGAATCGCCTGCCTGAATACATTTACTATATATGCGGGGTGACCCAGCAAGGACTAATTCACAACGTCACATCGGACCGGACTCGACCATCTTTTCACGAAGACAGTGCGTTCTTAGACATTTATTTTTATTGGGTTGTATATCCCCGCACTGTCTTACATAAAACATTATATTGGCGGTTTTTAAGTACAATTTGAGGTCGCTAATCTCTAAAACGACGCGTAAAAAATTTTGCAAAAACACTGCTCAAATTTGTAGGCCCTTTCTTATTATAAGTTTAAAATGCTGTAAAGGAGACATATACTACGCAAACTGGTTGGATATAGAAATTTTTACGACATAACAACTACATTTGTGCTTCTTATATAATCTGACCTTTTTTCAAATAGCTTCATTCAAATAATCGACAGAAATAAATTGTTTTTTTTTTTTAACATTTTCTTAAAATTGCACTGGGAAATGAGGAGTAAAAATATTTCCTGAATATTTCCTATATTACTGAAGCAGGTACTTACTTTGGTTTTGGTAAATTAAGTTTGTTTTGGTTTTAGTTTGTTTAAGTTTTAGAGATTTGCGACCTCAAATTAGCAGTACGAACTTGCATCTCAACTTGCATTAAGTGGTACATATTTCCAATTTTAATTTAATGCAAAATATTTTCAAAGCTTTATTAACTAAAGAATATAATATTATAAAAGCATGGACCGAAAATCTGCATGACAACTTTAAAGTCCCTTTGCTGCATAAAAATATAAAAGAAAATTTATAGAAATTGTAGGTACAGAAGGACTAATTTGATGCACACAATTGTTTCATGCAATAAACCTTTATCCACCAACATTTTGAAATTAACTAAGCCAAGCCAGGATGCAAGAAGGAAGCGAACTTCGGCGAGCAGAAGTTTATATACCCTTGCAGCTGTTAAAAAATTAAATATTCTTTATTTTGATTAGGATGCTTAAAAACAATGAAGCTAAGTCGATTTTCGATTAAATTGTTTGTTCGTTCCCATGGTAGCTATATGATATTGTCGTCCGATTTTTATAAAAGTAAAACCGTAATTCTGAAATCGTTAAAAATTACTATATGTCGGAGTATATGGGGTTGTATGACATCGGAAAGAAGACTTCTTGCTAAGTTTCATCCAAATAACTAGTTTGCGTGGAAACGGACAGTGCGACGGATGGACATACGGACATTGCTTGATTGACTTTTCTGGTGATGCTGAGGAGGAAAATAAATACTTTATTGGGTCGGAAATGTACCCTCCACTACCTTGCAATATAAATGCCCAACTTCTGCAAAAATTCTCTTGTTCTTAAAAGAAAGAAATTAAAAGGAAATTCATAAGAAGATTACCAGCCACTTTTGTATCCAATTTAATCCTTTGTTCAGGTATTATATGAATAGTTAGCACAGACTAAGTGCACTGATTAAACATTTTGCGGTTGGGAATTGCCAAATTCTGGGCTTACTACATGAGTCGCAAATTATATAAGTTTTTATATAATTAATGGTGAGGTATTATTGGTAAATTTGTACAGATGTTCAAATGTATATTTCATAACAAAGATATAGGAGTTCTTAGTAAATTAGGCAAGTTATTAAAAAATGTATATAAAGTTGTACATAGGCGGATGTCACTAATCAGTAAAGATTCCTAAAAATTCAAATTTCTACCTTAACCGATTGCAGGCCATCATTTTAATCCGATGCACATTAAAAACGAGCCTACCGTTCATGGGTCACTGACTACACTATTACAAGCGTTATTTATAATGGCTCGGTACATTCAAACACCAAGCATAATTATATTAATCTGTGTGAGGTTGATTCGTCTCGAAAATCCTTCACTCGACAACATCCATATCCATGTTTGAGATCCAAGTGCGACTGATGAACAGTTGCTGGAGTTTTGTCGGATAAATCGCCTGAAACTAATGAGCTGTCCTTTCTTTCGAGGAGCTTGGGGGCGTGGACGGGTGCGGGGACTGAGGTGATCGAGGGGACCCGAGCTGATCTGGAAAATGTAATTAAATGTGAGATGTTGTGACGCCTTTGTTTGAACTGAAAACTGAAGAACTGAATACTGAACTGGACAACTTCCCATGGCCTTTGCCTCTCATCCATTTTCGGGT
The DNA here is from genome assembly GCA_018153305.1 of Drosophila kurseongensis. Taxonomy (NCBI): domain Eukaryota; kingdom Metazoa; phylum Arthropoda; class Insecta; order Diptera; family Drosophilidae; genus Drosophila; species Drosophila kurseongensis. The sequence continues at coordinate 2,203,292 of JAECXX010000108.1, read as the reverse complement.
TCAGGCTCAGGTTGATATTTGGCTGGGGATACTGGTGCCGATACTGGTTCGGAATCAGGGCGTTTGTGTGGGTAAGGAATCGCTCGGAATCGAAATCGATGCAGGGTCGAAATTATTAATGGATTTTTAATATCATTTGTGTCAGCGTAAATCGTATTTAAAGAAATCAGAGGAAAGAGGCCCGAAACAAAAATCCGAAACGATTTATTGACCTGAAGTCAAGTACACCACTCGGGCTGTGGGAGATGAGGAATATGGCATATAGAGTCGGATCTTTGTAATCAACGGGGCCTCGCTCGTCCCACTTGATGTTCGCCCTGCTTTTGGACCTTTTGGCCAAGAAACGAGGAACGGGAATGAGACTGAGAATGAGAACCTGCACGACAAAGTGTGAAAAATGATTGATCGATTCCGTCTCGGCCCGGACCTCGATTACGTTTCGATTTCGGTTCGGGCACAAAGGGAGCCGAGCCGTGTTAATAAAGAACTTTGCTGGTCCGCATCTCTTAGCGGCTTTGGCCCAGTGACGGACTTCAGACTCAGATTCAGATTCTGTGAAACGACGATTCGATTCCAGCCGAGCGGCGGCGACAGCAACGACAATCGACATAATAAGATAGCAATTATTTATCAGATCTGGACGGGGCGCAATGGAGCGGAGAAACGAGCAAAGAGCGTTTTTGATTAATGAAAGCCTTTCGCTACACAATAGAAGAGAAAGGAAAAACGAAAGTGTTGACTAGCACTGGCCAACAACAGGGGGCGACATCGGACGACCCGACCCCAAAAAAGGACAGAAGGCAAGACATTTCCATTCGCATTCGTCCCAAGCAGCGATTGACTTTTCACCTCCGAACTCGCATCAATCAATAACTCGTATTCCTATTCAAAGGCAACTTGCGGCGCCGAATGGAAAAGTGACACTCAGCACTGGGGATTATAAAGGCCCCTTTGCCCATAAATGGTATCAGGTATTATTCTCGAATCAGCCCACTTTGGGATCTACTCCACTCTGAGCAGAACATTTTATTTGCATCCACAGCTTGGGGATACCTATGGGTTCATTTAGGCACTTTTAACGTCAACCTAAAGGTAGAGCAATTAGATACTAATATTTGAATGCGTATCGCATAGTTAAGAAACCTAAGTCTAAGGGCGAATTGGAAAGGTTGATTAATACTTAAGCCATTTATGGAAGGCAATATAAATATTCATTTATCAGTTTAACAAATAGGTGCTCAACCTGGAAAATTTAAATTTATTTAGACAAGTTAATTTACTATTATGTTAAGTTAGCCTATCTAAGTTTTCTGTTTAAAGACTAAAACTGAAGAAGCTAAAAGGAACTGACAATTTTTGTAGCTTTCAATGAAAAAATTATATACTTTTAAGTGTAAATTCTTAGTCTATTTATTATCTAAGAGTTTTTGCTTTTTATTGCAATCTGATACATATAAAATGGAGCCTAAAATATTAAATATAAAGAGAATGGAGTTCAATGGAATTGAGTATGTTCATGGTAAACAGCTTCATAATTACTCGCAATACTTTGACCACTGGGGTTTTCCCAAAATGTTATATTGAAAACCCCTTTTCCTGGCAATTACAAACAACAGAATAAATTCCGAATCTGCCCAGCCGTTCTCAATTAACCAATTAATAAACAACTTTCACACCATTTGTTTGTATATATACAGATGTTGTTACAAGCTGGTCGATATGACGAATAAAATATCGATTTAAAAATTTTAGCCCATTACTGCAATAAACATTAGGCAGTAATGTTTAAAATATGATTAGTAGCAAATCCTCAACTATTTGACTTATCTTCCGTTGCAAGCCAAAAGTAAAAAATCATTGTGGCTATAATCTGTGATGTTCAGAGAAACGCAATATTAATGAAATGGGACAAAAACGGGTAGTAGAACATGTATTCGGTCGTATTGCATACAAAAAGCGCATAAAACACACCACGCAATTATGTGAAACACGACTTCATCCTTTTTTTATATTTTTAAAAATGTTATTCAAAGCAACCACTTGGCCACACAAATTTGAATGAGAATTCATTCGCAATGCCAACAATTTGGATCTGCCAATATCGCCGGGACCTCAGTTTTAATTGAACCACAATGATTTTTCAATGCCCTGATGTAAATAAAAATGAACTCCTCAAAACAAAGAGTTCATGCCAAAACTTTTGATATAATGTTGTTGTTCCGCAACTTTGGCCGGCTGTGATAATTAAGTGTTATATTTTGATTTGCGATTTACGCGCTTAAAAGTCATTTCGAGCAAATTGGTTCCGGGTGTTGTACATATGCGAAAGACATAAGCGTACATTTCTGCGGTACTGATTTGTATCTTAATAAGTACAAATAATATATAACAATAATTAGATCTAAAAAGCATTGTCATTTTTTTAAAACTTTTTTAACCCCTCTCCGAAAATCTTACCTTTTTCGAAAAGCAGTAAGAAACTTTACTATTATTAAGTCAATCTTAAATTTCTAAAATGGACCAATTTTCTGCTAATATAGCCACGAAAATATTTTATTTCAGACCATTTCGATTCAGATACAATGTTCGATTTATATGGCAGCTATATGTTAAGTCCTCCGTATCTACTCACCCTTTGAAAAGTCAACATTCGCTCGATATGCACACATTTTTATGAATTCCACAAAATAAGCTAATTTTCAAGGACTCGTAAAAAAATATGATTGAAATACGTAAACAAGAAACCAATTGTGAATGATGAAATTGAGTTAAATTAAATGAAAATTTGCCCTCAAATGCTGTTAAGTTATGACAAAAAAGCGATAATCATCTTTCCACAGGGTAATTTGGTTGCGGGTGCTGTTATTAAAACCATTTTTTTGTAGCACACATTTTAAATTAAACATTTTCATTCTTTTATCACCCGAGTGGGGTGAACTTAAAGTCAAATCCTTTAAAAGCTACACTATAGATACAAAATAAATACATGAATTTATAAAACGAACCTGGAAGCATATACAATATATTTGTGAGATAATTTAAGAATGAAATCAGCTAATTAGCAAATCGTTTCTTAAGAATTGTTCATATAGAACTTCAAATGTTGAATAATTTTTAATAAATTTGCTGCAAAATCTTTCGGATGATGCTTGTACATACACTTATTCCCTAAGTACATACATACGTCGCAACAAATACCAAATTGTGCAATGCCGAGTATTTCCCAGAATTTACCATTGATGTACGGTGAGGCAAGCGCCTTTTGGGTATGCAACATTATCTGGTGGTCGGGGATTCGGACTTTGCTCCTTTTTGTGTTTAAGGCAAATATAAATTGCACAAAGCTTTTGTTTCTCTTTAAGAGCTTCCCTTCCACACTTGTGCAGCTGTGTTGGTCTGCCCGTGTGCGTCCGTGTGTGTGGGTGTGTATCTTTATGTGGGACATTCCTACGTCTGGCAAATACATACTGTGTGGGTGGGAATAATTTTAATTCGGCAATGAAAAGGACAATGAAACGACAAGGAGAAGTACATAGGCGCACACATAAGACACACTCACACACACACCGTCCGTGAGAGCGATTTACATAAGGGTGTGGTGGATAAGGAGAGGGGGAAGGGGAAAAGCAGCGATAGCGTCGCTTCTTTGTCACCAGTGCTCGAATTCCATTGGTGCTGTGTGGCGACAGGAAAAAAAATCGAAGCGAATCGCCCCCATTGCCAAAGTGTCACCCATACACACCCACACAGACACACACATAGCTGGCGCAATCGCAAACAAAGAGAGCCGCTCGCTGCGGCCATTCGTGTGCGCGAGAGAGGGACGGACAGAGAGCACACAACACACAGTGGACAAGACATCAAATCAAATGACAAAAATTTAAAAGAACCGAAGAACCGAGAAGCGAAGCCAAGACAAAAAGTGACGTCGCAGCAGCGACAAATTACGTACACGTACTGTGGCCATTGCCATTTCACTCTCGGCGAACTCGTTTCTCTCTCGCTCTCTCTGTCACACCAGTGCACGCCGGCCACTCACACCAGCGCACTCCCACTCACACCACCAAGCGGAGAGAGCGGAGCTGCGTTCTCTTTGGCTGGCGGCGGTGCGTGCCTCTGTGTGTGTGTGTGGTCAGTCGACGGCACACAACTACACGTGTCGCATGTGTCAACCCAACGAAACGGTTTCGTCCACTCAGACGACAGTGTGCGACCGGGCGGGCACTAGCCGCGCGAGCGTCGGCACTGCTCGCACGCACAGCGCGCTCTTCGACAGAGAGCGGTAAGAGAGCGGCCAGCTCTCTTGCCGCGCACTGCTTTGCCGACTGTGCGAGCGGAACGGCCTGCGGTGCGGGCGGGCCTCTCGCTCGCTCCCGCAGGCCGCCTAATGACCCATCGACGACAATGTGACGAAGGCCAATTCCAATAGCGCGCTCTCTCACACTCTTCCAGGTGGCGCGAGCGAGAGGGCAGGCGAGCGACAGAGAGAGCCAAGTGTCACCCACCCCGCGTGCGTGCGTGTGTGTGTGCCGCGTGCGTCCGTGTGTGTCCGTGTGTCGCCGCATTTGTCGCTCGCTCTGCCGGCGTCGCTGCCGCGCCGCAGTCGCCGCACAATTTCGTGGCTGGAACGACAAATCGACAATCAGTGTCACCCACGACATTCGAAGAAGTGGATCTCTCGCTGTCCCTGCTCTCCGCATCCGCATCTCCGCACACGCCTCGCATATCCGCGTCCACTTCTCTCTGCCGCGTGTGTATGTGCTTGTGTGTGTGTGCGTCGCTCGAAGTGAACGACCAACTTTTTTAATATCGAGCAAAATGCACCGAAAATAAATGCACGGCATCAAAACGAAAACAAATACAACGCGACGCAAACAGTGAAAAACCGCATCTACGATTAACGACTTTTAAAAACTTTTTTTAATGGAAAACCTGTGACAAAGTGAAGAGTTAATAGAACCCCCAACGCAACCAAAACACAACTTAATACCGAAACTAGCTGCTAATTTAGCAAAAGGTATGTACCGATGCTGAAACTTTGATTTGCCGTCGGCAGGTCGATTATGTTGATATTTTGAAGGGAAAAACTAGATCTCAATTGGATGAATTGGATAACTATTAGCATAGGTGTTGAAACTATATAATTTGGTATTAGCTGCTGAATGGAGATCAAGTTTAAAGTCATCTTCAATTGTTTTTTAAAAGTGAACTATACTTGTACAATTTATGTTCGGTTCGATTTTAGTAACTCAAATCGCTATCTTTGGATTAAAACAGTTTAAAAACGAGGCCATGGTACTTGAGAAAAAGTATTTTGGCTATTTGTTGTTTCCGATTAATTTGTGTGTAGTCTTTGCTCTTTATTATTTGTGGAAATTGAACGAGTGTCAAAGCTTGTTAACCCAATGTTCGTACTCCTATTTTCTCCACTATTTTATGCGTTAGCCCGCACAAAATATACGAAAAATGTCGGGTGTTCGGGGAAACGCCAAATGTCAAAGTTGTAATTAAGATTTTTGTCTGCGGCTTTCGAGCTCTGTTTTTCGCTGAGGTCCGGCCATCGGGGTTGTCATCTTCGGACCATCGGACCATCGGACAATCGGCCACTAGGCCCCCGCTCCCCTGCCCCCGAGCTGCTGCTTACTATAATGTACTACTATTAACAGCAACTACAACAGCAATTATAGCCGCCGGATTGCTCGCATCTCGGCATCTTCCATCTTCCGTCTCCCAGCTTCAAGATCCAAGCTCCCAGCTCCAAGCTCTCTGAATTCTTCGGTCTTGTCTTGGGGACTTTCAACATTTTGCTGCCACTGCCGATAATCAAAAAAACGTTTCGTCCGAGCCATCAAAACTTGTGATTGGTTTTTTGCCTGCCCCTGCCCCTGTCCCATTCCCCTGCCCCTCCCCTTTCTCCTGCGGTGGCTTAAGACATTTTAAGCGTTTGACAAAAATAATTACCCATGTACATGCATACTCACCTCGATCTGTCCAGCGACTGCACTGCGAGAAAAGCGAGCTACTTGTTTGGGATAGCATCTGCATGTCGTAGACTAGTAAAATCCAATGGGTTATCGCAGAGTGGTTAATAGTATTGCATAATTTGCACTATAAACACACAGATTTTGCAGGTTCTTTAAATGTTTTCTAATCGAATCAGTATTCTCTAATAATAATATTTGAAAATGTTGTTTGCGAAACTAAAGTTCTAAAGATCTTACTGACTCAGATTAAATACTTTATTGCTCGGAAAAGCCATCTTCTCCGTGTTACATAAAATATATGTAGCAGTAGTAGAACCAAATTACAGATTTGAAACGAGGAGCAGAACATAAGAGTCTATAATCTCGGGCAATATATTTCGATGTGAAAGATCGGGGACTGTATGACAAATTGCTCCCTCCGTTTCGATACATAATTTGAGTGTCAACGGAGAAGGTGAAAACCCCTTTTTTGACAGCCAGAACCTGATCTGCTCAAGTACTCGACAATTGAGTTTTTCGCCGTGTACATACACTCATTTTAATGCTATTGTTGTCATCGTTACTAATGAGCCCCATAAAAAGCGACCATCTCCTGCCTTTCTGCATCTGTATCTGTGTCTGCGTCTGTGTGTGTGCCTGTATCTGTGTGTGAGCCCATAGTCATAGTCAAAGTCGTATGTGGCTTGCTTCGGCTGGCATTGGGCAAGCTGGTGTGTTCGACTTTTGAGATCGAATCCAGATAGCCAGCCACGACATCGTCATCGTCATCCGCATATCGCTGCCCCAGCATTTGTCCCCGGCTTGTGACGCCCCTGGGACCGCTTTTACGTCGACTGCGACTGCGACTGCGACTGCTCACAATTACGGTAGCGAACGGAGCCCACAATAAAAAGCTAGCTCTGGCTGGCTCCGGCTGATCGGATCCAAAGTCGAAGTCCGACACTGATCGCCGCATGTTGTCGTCGCCGTCGACGTTGTCAGAGGCGATTTTAATGGCCAGAAGAACCGAAAAAGCTGTAAAAGATTTCGCTCAAGTAAATGAGGCAATGTGCACTTACACGTGTACAGTGGGGCCTCGCTGGGGCGGTCTTTTAGTAGCTCCAAAGGAAATTGGGCGTCCTTTTGGAAATGTATCGTATCTAGTTGAAAATATAATTTATTTTTTATCTATCAGATAAATAAGTTCGAATGGGAATAAATAATTCAAAAGGAAATTATAAGTTTTCTGAGTATTTTCGATATTATTCACTCTTCAAAAAGAAAGGAAAAACACTGTGTATGTCTTTTTAGACACTTTTATTTGAGAGGTTATATTAACTAAGTAACTGAATCAGTTTCAACTTAATAATATATTTTTGATACAACATTTTGGTGTTAAAATATTGTATATGTCATAGGCTTTTTTTAATGGGCAGTGAGATGGATTAAGAGACGTTCTACTGTATCTGCTGACTTGAAAGATTTGCCGACGCCGGTGTCACCGATATATGGCCGGGCTATTTACATGTGTGTGCGGCTCACCACAAATCTGGCTGGATTTGCACAAAGTTGGCTAAGCTCCTTGGGGCTTTCACTTGGGAATTCGGCTGTACACTTGAGCTATTGGCTGGGACCGCTTTCCAATGGTACAGATTATAGTTTGGCCTGGCGATGCTGTCATATGTACATTCTCCTCAGATATTCGCACCGAAAATCGAGGCGACAATCCTTTGTCGAGATACGAAGGCATTGTATCCGCATTATGTTCTTTAATCATTTTGTTTCGAATCTTGATGGCTGGGAATGGTTCTTGTGGCAGTGAGAACATGGCAATGTCAAAGTAATCGTCGTAATCCACTGATTAATTGGGCCCCGAACAAACTTTCTCCCCCGAGTCATTTGACCGCCTTGACTTTTCCCACTCTAATTGCGCATCAAATGTGGATGTCCATGACCAGGTCCCGAGTCCCCAGTCCCCAGTCCCCAGCCAATGTCCACAATTTGCCCTGCTGACTTTGGGCGATAAGGTTGATTCCCACTCCGATTCGGATTCCGAGTAGTTGCGCAATCTGGTTTGCCCAGCAGTCCGGCTGTCCGGCAGTCCAACAATCCAACAGCAGCCACCCTGGCATTTAGCAATAGTTTTCGACTTTCGATTAGGACTGACCGATTCAGTGACTTCCTGATTGACACCCCCTGATTGACACTTCTAACGATTCGATTCCGTTCTGATTGCTTGCAGCACCGCCACAGAGCCACCACAGACGACATGGAGCACATAATGAATCCGTTCATGTCCCCGGCTTATCTGCTGGGCCATGGCCCACATCCCCACCAGCATGTGCACTCCCACGGGCCGGTGCCACTCCCCCAGCCGCACGCCGCCTCCCCGGCCAGCTCGCCCGGCGGCTCCAGTGGCTCTGGATCGGGCTCTGGATCGGGATCGGGCTCCGGATCGGGGTCGTCCTCGAAGCCACGGCGCTGGGGCTCGCCGCCCATCAACCTGGCCGGGCAGTTCATCAACCCGGCGACGGGCAAGAAGCGGGTGCAGTGCTCCATCTGCTTCAAGACCTTCTGCGACAAGGGCGCCCTCAAGATCCACTTCTCGGCGGTGCACCTGCGCGAGATGCACAAGTGCACGGTGGAGGGCTGCAACATGGTGTTCAGCTCGCGGCGCTCCCGCAACCGGCACAGCGCCAACCCGAATCCCAAGCTCCACTCGCCGCACATCCGGCGCAAGATCTCGCCGCACGACGGGCGGACGGCCCAGCAGTTCCCGGTCTTCTCGCCGGGCACAGCCGCCGCTGCGGTCGGCCTCCCGGTGGCCTTCCCCGGCCTGCTGCCCCCGCCGCCGCCACACCACGCCCACCACGGCCACCACGCCCACCACCCGTACGTCATGTTCGGCGGACAGGCGGGTCTGCACGGCCTGGGCCTGCTGCCCCGCTGCCAGGACACCGACCCGGAGGCGGACAACGAGCCGGACGCCGATCCCGAGGACGAGGGCGACTTCGTCTACGTGGACATGCAGGCCCACAGCTCCAGTCCGGCGGCCTCGAGCGAGGACCAGGAGGAGCAGGACCAGGAGCACGAGCAGGAGCAGGAGCAGGACGAGGAGATGCACTGCAGCCTGAGCCTGGCCAGCAGCAGCAGCACCGCCGCCGACGAGGAGCGGGCTGACCAGCCGCTCGACTTCAGCCTGCACAAGCGCCGCAAGTCGGAGCAGGATCGGGAGGCCGACAAGGAGCAGGAGCAGGAGTCGGACAAGGAACAGGAGCTGGAGCGCGAGAAGCGCTCGCCCAGCGACGCCTTCTCCATGGACCAATTGCTGGGCAAGCGGAAGCGCCACGACAGCTCCACCTCCAGCTCCGCCTGCTCCACCGCCGCCGCCTCCTCCAGCTCCAGCCACCCCGTCCTCCTGCCGCAGGCGAGCATCAAGATGGAGCTGGACCCGGAGGCTGACTTGGCGAGTGGCTACCTGAGCGGCCGGCGCCAGATGCTGGACCTCGACGAGCGGCACCACCTGCGCCTGCTCCAGACCCAGATGTTCGCCGCCGCAGCGGCCGCCGCCGCCACCAGCCAGCCCCCGCACTCCGCCTTCCTGCCGGCGGGATCGCCGTCGCCCTCGCCCGTGGACCTGGCCAAGGACTCGCCGCCCATGTGGAGCCTCCTGTCCGAGATGTACCGCTCCATGCTGCTCAAGACGCAGCACCAGCAGCAGCACCACCACCTCCACCTCCAGGCGCAGCAGCACCACCCGGACCAGCACCTCCGCCTGGCCCACCACCCGGAGCAGCACCACCTGGCCCACCACCACCACCTGGGCCACCAGCACCACCAGCAGGCGCCGCAGCAGCAGTCGCCGGCGGCCACGAATGCTCCGATTTCCGTCTAGGCCCGCGACTCCTCGATGCTCGGGATGCTCGGGATGCCGCTCTAGATGATTTCCTTAGTCAAATTTGTTTTCTTTTTTTTTCGTACTTTAAGGATGCGTTCGGGGGGTGCTGGTGGGCGGGGGTGGGGTCGTGCCAAAAGCTGGACCATTAAATGGCTGGCGCTCCTCCTCAGGCACGCCCCTGCCCCACCGCGACCCCCTCCTCCCTCGCCCCCCTGTAAACTGGAATTGCTCCAAAACTAAGCTTTTTCTGCTCGTACGTGTGTTATATGGATTTTTTTTCGTATGTATAATGTATTATGTATACCGTAGTGCGACATCTAAGTGTATAGTATTCAATCCGTTCCTCAATGTGTGTGTGCGAGAGTGTGTGGATGCCTGGATGACTGGATGGGTGTGTGCGAGTGTGAATGTGAATGGGATCCCAGGATCGGATCCGCAAGTCGGCCGTCTGAAAAGCGGGCTGGGCGGTGCAGAGGCGGGAATCGGGCCCTCGATCGGTGTACAACGAAGTATTGATATTTATAACAAATATATATTATGAATGCATATATTAAATAGTTTTAAGACAATTTTTTTCGTAGCCAATAATAAACTATGTATTGTATAACTGGATGTACTAACGACAAGCAAACTTATATTGAAACATATCCCTTGTGTTAAAGAAACCCCCTCCCCGAAATCCTTCGAAAAGGTTGATAGATGATCGTGGGTTAACGAAATGTTATTGCTCTCACAAACGAAATTCTCCCGACGATTGTGTACTGTATTACAACAAGATTTTAAGTTTTCATTAACAATAAACAACGGCAAAATTGAAGAAACATGTAATCAAATGTGCTTTTTTATTGGTTCCCTGGGCGGATACGTATTTTTTATGTTTCAGTGTATTAATTGCAAAAGAAGTAAAGTGGGTTCTTTATGTGTAAATAATATGTGTGATCTGTTTCATACATATTGGTAGGTATGAAGGTACTAAAAAACTGCTTTTATTGGAATACTTTTGTGTGTAATTCGGCGAATGCAAATAAAATGAACTGCAATAAATATATCAGTATTGCAAAACTGGCATCCAAAAGGCTTTTAAAATGCTGATCAATAATTAATATAGTTGTGTTCGAAACTATGAAATAAATCATCAAATGTGGCTTAATACTGCACTTCTGCATTATTATTTTATTTTTTTCTGTTACCTATGAAACGTATAGAAATATATAATATATGTATATTAATATATATGTATATATACAAAAATATATAGATATTCCTAGCTTATATAGGAATTTCTGCAGTTTGACAAAAAAATATATAATGTCTCCGTTAGATGCTTTCGATAATGTTGTAGATGTCGATTCATGTCTAGCGAATATGACTAATTTTTAGTACTGATTTTTCGAATAAAGGCATTGCTTATATGCGTAATCGGAAGTTATCATTGTGTAAAAAATACTTGAGGGTGGAAATCCCCAATCCTTTCTCCACTACATATGTACATTAGGGTGGTCCCAATTTGCATTTAAATTGTACGGCCCTAGTCTTAACTACTTATACCATGCGCGTTGGTGCACTTAAGTTATAGCTCAAGAATTTAATAGAAAAAATGTGTTTTAGGGTCTGCTCATTGGCTTCAAAGTTTACTCTCTTACGAACTATTCCCTTAAATCAAATAATTTGTTCTAACTGACCTTACATGTCGTATGAGTAATTTTTACAAAAACTTTAAGACCATCGTGAGCATATACAATAATACAATTCCTGGTATTCGACTACATTTTTGCACACCAAAAACTACAATACTAAATGGTGAGAGTAAGGTTTTTGCTTGGACCACCCTAATGAACACGGTTCTCCAAACGGACCCAGATTCGAATGTGTATAATATTGGTCTGATGAGATCTATAATGGGAAACGCCCTCGAAAGTGTCTCTCCTCCCGCTCGCGCACATTGGTACCCACTGTGGGGAAGGCGTGACATGCGGCATAAATTGTTTTCGGCTCCGCGACCAGGCCATACTACACCATAACCGTACTATACTATATATACTACTATGCCATACCATTCCGCACTCCCCCCATACCCCCCCGCCGACCCCGTGATGAATGACCAACTATTGGTCGCAGCGGCAACCACATCATCATCATCATTATGGATAGGCATTTGAGGCCACTTATGGACGGATTACACACTCAGGCACACACACCCAGCCACGGGGACACAGATACACACACACACACGCACACACAGATGCTGGGTCGTATAAGTGGCCAAATAGAAAGACCCTAAGTAGACGGGAGTACGAACCTCGCATTCTCGTGCGCCGCTCGCACATATTTACGATTCTACAGAACACGCAACGATATTAACACCGCGCTCTTCGCTTCTCTTTTTCCAATCACATCGGACACGGCGTACTTTTAAGAGACTAATTATGCCCGGCCAAATGGTGTATTCCAAATGGTATATGTGCCAAAGCTAGTAGCCCATAAAATATATACGTTCTCGAACAGCCGAGTGGATCTACGCACAAGATCTGCTTACCTTTCAGGCTTTTTCCAGGTTCACTGGCATCTTCAGATCTTCAAATTATCCAGCAGCTGCAGTTCCCCTTTTTAGTTCCTATCCCGCACACCAAAATTAATACCGAATCTTTTATAGGTAAGGACCTTTCTGAACCCGCAACCCGCTAGGTTGATATTTACATTGCAAGACTACAATTAAGACACAAATGTACAAGTACGACCAAATTAAGAACTGTTTGTGGCGGCTATTTTATGACTAAATACATAATACAATACATTTCGAGATAGTTACGTATATGTTTAAAAACATTGGAGCTATATCGATTTTCTGATAAAATTGTTGAATGTTTCTTATAGCATTTTTATTATTTAGTCGGTTGGTTTTTATTAAATTTGAATATATTTTTTTAAATCGTAAAAAGTAACTATTTCTTGATCATCTATATCATATATGTCGATTTTTAAAATCGTAAACAAGTGTTAGTCGTGTTGGAGTATTTCTGTTTATGTTAAATCAAGAATAAGGTAATATTTTGGTCGAAAATGTCTTCTTCACTGCTTCGAAAACTTTTATGGCAAGAGAATGTGTGAACTTACCTAAAAGACAATTAATAGAACTGTGTAACACCAAAAATGTACATTAGAGTAAGTATACTTTTCTAATAAATTTTTGTGTTTTAAATCTGAATTTGAATCAAATTACTACCCAGCCTCACTCTGTTAAAAAATAAATAAAATCCTGGAGAAAGAAAGTTAAGGAATTCTAAAAATAAACTCCCATTTTTTTTCTGAACAAAGCTTAAAAAATAAAAGGATTACAGAATTTCAATATTATAATTATAGCGTTTGATATTTGTTTGGATCAGAAAAAAAATGATTCTTTCAAAAAAAAAAAACCTTTTGATATTAATTTTCATGAAAATACTTTTCTTCGATAAAGTTTTATGTTTTTATTTTAATTGTTTTTAACTGACCTTAACATTTCAGCTATGAAAAGCTTTATTTGAAATTCATATGCGGTGTTAGTACATTGCTGAATGTGATAAAATCGGGCGAATCCGGTTAATGTATCTGCGTATCCAAAGGTCATCGGTTCGAGTGACTTGTTCTTTGTATCTTCAAATTTCTCGAAAGTCGTTTTATAATTTTCTGCAGAGTATCGTGGATTTCAATTTTAAAAAAATTGTATGTACTATTCCGAAACTTTAGGAGCAAATTAAAATTGCAATGAGAAATCGGTCTTAACAAGACAACCTTAGCCTTGACCTTGACTTCACCATGATTTCTTCGACTGTTTTTCTGGCTTGTTTATATTTTTCAGAAGGTAAAGAACATTGAATTAACAAAATGATTTTTTAGTTTTTATAAGACAGTTTATTATTTCCTGTTCCTCTAAAACCTACTTTTTTAATTTGGACAAATCGCCATGACGTCCAAATCAATGGCTATTATAAGGTTTTTTCTTTGATTCATTCTTTCGATTAACCAAAAAATAATTACCAGAGGAAAACGCTTAAGAAGTGAAGTGCCACATAACATATATTTGTTTTATTTAATAACTAACTTTTAACTTTTACACGAATCCTATTCGAATCTAAAAATATTTGCTTCTAACATCGAATTACTGTTTTGTTCGTCAGTATAAATAGAAAAACACCACACCTAGATTTTTAAAAATTGTATTCCATTGTATTTGATTTTATGAAAAAGTAAGTACCTTAAAATGATTTGTAGAATTTTTTGTTTTTATATTACCAAAAAAGCAACCTACCTTAAAATTTGGACTTTTTGCTTTATTTGTATCTTTTTCTAAAAAAACTTTTTTGAAAACAATTTGTGAAATTAAATCTAATTTGAAAATAGTTTTAATTTTTGAGTTGACAACAATTGTTTTCGACGTACATTAATATTTTCGAAAGAGGCTATGGCGGGAGGGTACAGGTTTTAATATAAAATGTTATAAGAAATTATTGTTGGACAAGTGGAATTCCGAGAGTACGTAAACTATGTAATTTGAATGCCAATAATCCTAAAAAATATTAACTTTATCCTAACTAATGTATGTTTAATAAGGTTTGCTTATATTATTATATATCCACCACGGAATTACGTTTATGGACTGACGAACAGTACTTAAAATCCTACAATATTCCCAGTCAGTCAAATTGGGACTTTTAAGAAGTAAATTGAAATAGGAGAAATTCCGGTAAACGGAAAAAAACAGATTTTTATGATTTAGAACATTGCAGCTGCAGAGAGAATGGATTGATATTCACTAATCTAGTACCCGTCAATTGATACTAAAAGTATCTCAATTCTGTGTAAGGGCTTGTTGCTTTTATGAATTTAGGCACTTGTGGCAAGCCAATGTCTGTGCTTCATCCACAATTCACGATGTCCAAATGCCACCGAAACCACATGACCACACCAAATATATTGGTTTCAGGGGCAATCAAGGTGTTCAAACGCGACTACATCAACTACAACTGCTTGAATATTGTTCCGAACGTTTTAGCCATCGTTTCTTTCCGTGTGCCCACAAAATCCAAGCTGAAATTCCACGTTCATCTGGAGAATGGAGCTGTGCACACACTGGTATCAACATGGATGCATGAAACCGAAACCGCAAAATTGACATGGATGCGAGACTGTGAAAATGTCAAGTGGTTTGGAGCGAAGGATGTGAGCGGCCCAGTCGAGTCGAGAGTTCCGTGCTCAGAGTTCAGAACTCGGAGCTGGGATCCCCGAGCCGAAAACATCAGCCAGGCCAATCCGTCAGAGCCCCATTCCCACTCCCAATCGTATTCCCATTCCCACTCCCGTTTCCAATCCCATTCCGCTGGAGCGATGGTGCGATGGTGCGGGGTGGCTGGGGCTAAACGCTTGCCACATTATGAGATGATCCTTGGCAACGATGTCACTTGAGACAAACAGAACAGTCAGGCAAAGACAACGGAACGCACTGGCAATTGGATTGTGGGAATGTGGCATGGTGCGGGCCCATCTCTGGGGATCTATTTACTTTTAAGTTTTTGAATTGGATGATGTCACGAGGCTGCTCCGGAGATGGAGGACGACATGGCCGGGGTGTGTAACTTTTTTCAAGTGCTTCGGGTTATGGAGAGGCAGAACGGAACGGAAACGGCGACGCAAAAAGGTTTGCTCATGCCTGTCAACCTTTGAAATACCCTTTCACATATTTGCGGGATGCGCGGTGCTCGTGGAGAGTAGGCCTTTGCTTGGAGCGTGCTAAGGTGGATATCAATATTTATGACACATAATGTAAGTCTTCTACCTAATAGGGTAAGTAATATTTCCAAAACAGTATAGACGTTAGATAGGAAATTGTCATTAAAGGCAAGTGATTCGCAATTCGGAAACAGAAGTTGTCTGTCTCAATGCGAAGGGCATTCAATCTTCGCTGTGCCTTCTATCGTTTCCTGTTGCTGTTTCGCAGTCTTTTGGCTTTATGAAATATTAGAAAAATTTACAATGCGTTAAAAATTAACATTTAAAATGGGATTGGGACAGAAGACTCGCGTGTGAGTGTGTAGGGGATGCAAATGCGTTTATTTCTGGAGACAATTGAAAACCACTCGAGGGTTATTGAGATGTGACAGTCGAGTAGTTGGAGTCGAGCCGAGTTGAGTTGAGTGAGTTGAGTAACTTGACGTTTGAAATAGGATCAACGCACTTGGTCGACGTTGGCCACACTGGCAGCGCGAATCCCACAGACTGCGAGAGTGGACCAAAATCGCACTGTCCCATGCTCGTCACGTGAGGCAGATCCATATGACACCCGAGTGACACCAGCGACTTTTGCCCATCAAAATGTAAAGAGGGTTGGGAGCCACCCTTTGGGAGTGTTTGGCGGACTGGCAGCATAAGTGTCTCCCTAATACGGTTATAACATGCGATTTGATGGCCCATAAAGGCTCAGCGATGTGTTCCTGCGGCCGACTGAAACAAATTTTGGGAAATTCATAGGCCCTCGATTATATTTTCTTCAAAAAATATACACAGAAAAAGGGTTTTGGGCTGTAAGCGTACTTTATAAAAAACTTACTTTATAATTATGGTGTTGTGGCTTGGTGTTATTGGTGTTTAGTATAAATATCCACAACATTTTGTACTTACCACGTTACGTTTATGGTGTTCCTTACTTTAACGAGGGATTTTGAATACGATTTTAGTTGATTGTTTTGCCTACTATAACTATGTGTAAGAAACTATAACAATTGTAATCAAGTCCTACAAGTCAGACACTCAAAAGTAAAGACTTCTTAGAATTATTTTTCAAACGGTTTGGGATGAAGTTACTAATTTTACTGCAAGAGCGGTTATTTTACAGTTTTATTGGTAAGTTAGCTTTTCACTGCAAATTACGTAAACCATTACGTAATGTAATACGTAATATTAACTGTTGATCACAGTTTAATTCAGAGTAGGTCGATTATTTTCTTTCTAGCATCATAATTTTACAACCTAAGCTTTAGGGTGGATTTTACTCACTTTATGCTTAAATTTTAAAGCTTAAAAAATGTAACCGACTTTAATAGTAGTTTGAAAATAAATGGTACCAATTAGGGATACAATAGAAACTCCTTCAACTAAATTGAGTTGCAGTTTGTAACTACATCATGCAGATATACACTTCAATCGAATTTGTTTTAATGGATTTCTGTGATACCCCTATATTTTTAAATTTACTTTATTGCTTTCTGGTTTACAGATCCTTGATTGGTAGCAGTAATTACAAAACCTACAAGAAATTTTAATATTATTTTTTGAAAGATTATTTGTTTTATTAATTTTTAACAAAATTTCTAGGACGTTCTCTACCCAGAAAATGCTCAAAGGCGTAAAAAAAATTGTTTTAAAGCGGCTAAAGTGTGTTGTAAGCTTGTTGTAGATCAGGGGAAAGACCTCTTCCCAAACCATTATTTAGAGTTTTTCTTGTGGCCTTCGGCACTCAAAGCATTTGCTTGGGAAAAGAGTGTCACCTGAATTCGTCTCCTTTTAATGTTAATGCACCTGACCCGATTCAAAGCCCCCGGGGTTCCATTAAAGCGGTCATTATATTTTATATTCCAGTGACAGAGACCCCGTAGCCGTAATTGAATTTGTGATACGATTTGTCTCGACCAAACTGAAACTGAAGTTGGGGGATCTCTGTCCCATGTCCCATGAATTCGGCTATCTCGTCGATTTGATTAGCTTCTGTTGGGGGCCTGGGTGCACCGGTACAGAGATCGGTAAACAGATCGGGTTGTCGTGGAATTACTGCCTAGGAGCACCATAAAATTTGTTTCGATTTCGGTAATTGTACATATCGCAGGCAGAAATAACAGCAATCACGTGATCAGCGGCAGACGACAGCAGCCAGCCCTAACTTTGATTCCCAGTAAGTGAATATACTTAGGTTTAATGACAAGAAACCGCTGCTTAAGTGGCCCCTGATTGAATCTCGTTAGTTCTGCTGGAGTGCGAGTGCGAGTGCGAGCGGGTCGGCCGATAACCAGAAACGGCCGAAGTACTTGGGCAATAAATTCGACATTTTAATTTACATTTCAGGGAAACATGATGGGATGTCGTACACATTCGCAGTCGCATTCACATCCACGAGAACACGAAGCAGCCCGGGGCAGTGGCATCCCAATCAACTGCGAACAACTATTCCGTGTTGTCACATGGCATACTGGGGTACTCCAGACCCTGGGGAATCGAGTTCTGGCACCACGGCTCACCAACTTGTAGCCTTTCCGGGAGCTAACTCCATCGACATATGGGTTTTTATACGAACGACTCATTTTTATGGCCTAAACTTTAATTTGCAAATACAAAGCTGAGGTGAAGGGGTCTTATTTCCCAGCTCAGCTTTCATTTCACACGGAAAAAGGTTTCATTTGAGCTGTTTGACAGTCAGAACTGCTTATTATTGTTTAGAAAAGATTGCGTCAAGAGGCCTTTGAACTATTTTTTAACTTCTGTAAGTATTTCTAAGCAAAAAAAATGTATATTAGTGGTTTCTATTTATTGAATAGCGCTGATCGGGCATACAATTTGAAATTATATTTGAAGTATATTACTCCCATCGAATTTCTCTTTTTCCCAAAGGAATGTAGTCAACTAATTAACGTATTTCCACAAAAATATAATTGAAAAGGCGAGGGGGAGTAAAATAAACCCGACTCTGAGTTCGAAAGTGAAAACTAGGAGTGGCATTAAAATTGTTAAGTTCCTACAGATGTATTACGCAGCTGAGCCCCAGCCAGGATCCGTTTTACTAGCCATTTCCAGGTATTAATGGCAGGATTCCGCCCACAGGATCGACTCCAACAGTTGGAGTTGTAGCCCAAAGGCGCTTTTGACACCTGTCGTCGTCCCGACTCCAATTGCGATTGAGCCATTCAGCGATTGTTTGCACACACGGGGCATTATCTGGTTAAACAATTGATTAAGTTTTAATAAATTTGGAAAATCAATATTAAAAATTAAGTGCAGTAATTACTTAAATGGCTATTTGCTCGCCAGCTCCAATGCAAATATTTTGCGAACAACAATTTAAACACGCCGGCAACTGGCGCGTACTTGCCGCGGGCGTGTGTGCATTTGCACGGATGAATGTGTCCGCACACACGCATCTGCATGCGTATATGTATTCGCACTCGCACTCGCACTCGCACCCGAGTTCTACCTGCTGCATTATATAAATATTTACGTAATATCCACTCCACCGCCGGCCACTCCACGCACACACAGTCACGTAAAATGCGTAACGCCCGTTGTCAACAACATAATCAACAACAGCGCCAGCGCCACGAGCAGCCAATGGCGCCCCAACCCCGATCCGCTGGCCAACCGCCGCACCGGCGGGCCAGGCTCAGCCCACTGGACCACTGGACCTGGACCCTGGACCCCTGGACCCCTGGACCACCGCTCCACCGCTCCTCCAGCACAAACCCACCGAGCTGGACCGGCCAGTCGAGGCTGGTAGGTGTTGGTGCCCCACCACCGCCGCCCCTCGTGCGCCGGAACACACACACACACACATGGAGGGCGATTTGCATATTCCTCCGTTCTTTTTGTCATTAATTAAATTACATTGCGCAAATTGCAGCTACCACGCTGCAACAGCCGGTCGCATTGTGTGGCGCATCCTCGAGGAGCAGGAGCAACACGAAACAATAACAGATCCCAGGTCCACCCCAGCGAACTCGGGGATGCGGCCACGTGCACTGAGAGAAAAGTCCAGGTGCCGGGTAATCCGATTTTATATTAAGGAGTACCCGGATACCTTGGCAACATATCGTGGTACTTTTGGCCTTATTGGCTACCATTTACCTTACCTGGCAATTGATTTTGATATCTTATCTTATCCTGAGTAAAAAGCTGAGCTTGGTTTTTATGAATTTATTTATTTTTTATTAGTTATAAATTTATTTTTACTTTCGTATATATGTGTGTAAGAAATTAGATAATCCACTGAAATTTGTGAAAGAACTAAATCCAGTTTTGTTCCTTTTACCTTACCAAGCAACTCACAAATGACAAGGTATCAAGGTGTTTATTTTAATGTCTAAAAAACACTGCTGAAAAGCCAGTTCTGAATCCGAAAGTATATTTTAACATTAAATATATCATCAATTAAGGTAAAAACAAATCCAGTTTTTAAGTTGTGATTTGCATGGCTAAAAATAATTATAAATAGAGCTGGTTATGCATTACCTTCACCGAAAATGTTGGTTAAAAATCAAAGACATCAGCATTCAGACCACTCGAGTTTAAATGCCCCAGAAATTCATGTAAGGACTCAAGTCCTTTTCTGGTTCTATGGCAAAAGCAGTTTGGCATTCGGGATTGAGTTTCCACCTCGTCACAATTGACATCGAGGACTTCCAACAGGACATTTGACGTTTTCGCTCTCCATTCTCCGTGTGTATTCATCCCTTTTTGGGGAAAGCCTGTCATACGCATCATCGGATGGTTGGATTCGGATGCGATGTGTGCGAGGAAGGTGATATGATCCACCAGCCACAGGATAACAATGGTCCTGGGAGGGGAGCTAATACCGAATGAGACAGAAGCGGTCTCAGGCGATTCCCCGAACGTTCGGTTTCGAACTCAGAGGCTGTCACTCCGGTGCTAATTAGCAGACCCATAAACGCAGTGCTCAAATACTAGTTGGGACCCGCACTGATGCGCCTCTGATCTTCCCGGGACCTATTACCCAGAACAGCTACCGAAGACATACCCGGCATTAGCCGAACTTCAAACAAACACATCCTAAACGGAGGTAAATGGAAGTGTGAGATGCCCGGCAAACAAGCGGGGTATAAATAAATAAACCCGGAGAATGTCCCCCATGGTTACAGTCGGAATGGCCAATCAAATGTGATACAGCCATCTCCATTACTCACATTTTATCGCAAGCGGCACTTTTTCATTACATTAAATAGCATTTGTTTCAAGTAAATTGAACCCCTTGCTGAACTTAAATTATTATTGAACTTATCTTGAAGAAGTTAAACAAATATTAGTATAACTCATATGTATATCTTTTCCTATCGCTATTTATACTTAACAAAACAAAGAAGACCTCTTAGGCAGTTAAGAATCTGATAATACAGCTGTTTGATATGAAAAGTTATATGGCTAATGGTTATATTAACACTCAGCGAATTCGGACAATACAAAATAGATTCACCGAATGAGAATGATTTTCTTTCTATTACGCACTTTAACTTCAATCTATTAATTGCGATTTGTTGGCGAAAAATATAATTAAAATAGTGGTAAGCTTTTAAGAATTCCGACCAATATTATTATGGCGCCCACTATTGTTTTGCCTTTCCTAAGTTCAGTTTGAAGGAATCCATTTCACAATCTACAAGCATCCGCGAAACACCTATTCCTTAAAGAATACTTGTCAGGTATGTAAACACATGTGATCGAAAACATACGTGCATTTTTCAATTTGTACATCCAAGCCGTGGCAAGAAACATTAGGCATTAGCTGCCACTTCCATTTGCCTTTCCATTTCCATCTACATCTCTCTATTTTCATTTCCATTTCCATCTCCATCTCCATCTCCATTTCCATCTTCATCTCCATCTACAGTTCGATTTCGATTTCCACACGCATAACCGATCCGTAGAAAAGAACAACAAAATACTAAATACTAAAAGATAAATAGAAAAACCGAGAAAGGGTAAATTGGGCGACATGTTGTGAAAACATGCTACCGAATTTCAGTTTACAATGGTGCGACAAAACGACCCAACGACCTACGACCTCCGACCTCCGACCTACGACCCAATATTGTGTGTCGAGGGTTACTGTTAGTGTTTGTGTTTGTGTTTGCCAAGAGTTAGACCAAAACCAAGACGAAGACCCATTCGAGGGCTATCGTCCAAGGTTGGTGTCGGCACCGCCGTTTAATCTGGTCTCCGAGGGACAGGCCCAACTGATATCGCTGTGCGGCGGCAGTCCGTTCCAAAGGATCACTTTTCAGGAAAAACACTGCCAAGTGCAATTAACACATTCGGCGGAAAATGTGTGAGGATGTTGGGATGTTAGGATGTGAGGATCGGGCCCGACCGACGCTGATAATGTGATCTGTCCGTGGATGTCGTGCTCGGATGTGGGATGTGTCGCTGAAGGATCTGCGTTGTATCAACACATCGACACCAGCACAAGGGCCTTTGATTCGTGCCCGAAAAACTAGTGGGTAAGTGCTAATTGGCTTTGCCAGAAGCCGATACCGATACCAAACCGAATCCATTCGAGAGGCGAAAGGGCTGCAGTCAGCTGCACGTCGACTGGGTCCCACAATTTTGGGGCTAATGCTAGTGCTAGTGCTGTAATAGATCCTAATTCCACCCAGCATCGATATCAATGTCACTTCTGTCTGGGCATCCGTTGCGGTGGCACATCGCCTCATCGCCACATGCCACATGCTGCATGCTGGCACCCCGAAATTGGACGGGGGCATCTTATTGTGTTTCCTTAAACAAACTCGTGTTTGAAGTATCAGGCAGCATTCGCTGCACATGGCCAGATCGACTCGGCCCTTGATCCAGATCAAGAAAATATATATTATTTGTGCGGTCGGAGGGGAATAAATCCAAATAAAAGTATAATACACTCGAGACGGAATAAAAACTCATATGAATACAAATTTTTCCTAACACTTATAACTCTTTACCAGCGGTGTAATGTATCAAAGGTTTAACTTTTCGTTTCAAAAATGATGGCAAACCAAGAATATGCACCATACAAATTCCTAAGTTATTTTGCAACCAATATTTGGCAAAAGTTCAGCAAAATGCTAGTCTATATTTTACCGCGTCTAATTTGAGAAGGTGTGAAGCGACGCCCCTAAAAATAGTCTTGATTTTACACCAAAGCAATTGGCACATTTTTTTTAATAATTAAAAAGAAAAATTGACTTCGCTAAACCAAAGTTTATATAATCTTGCAGCTAGCGGAAAATGTATTAGTTTATACAGTTAGTCCTCCAATTCCTATTTATAGTATTTCAATTTTTCCATGATTTTATATCAATCTAATGCGATAGATCGAATATTTTCATATCAGTTGAGTAGTTAGTTTAGTCGTAAAATTTTGTATACAATTAAAAATGTATTTACAAAATTAATACAGGGGATAATTGGATTCAAAATTCTGAGAAGCTTTCAACAAATTGACATTTTCGATTTAGCCAACGTAATGATCCAAAGCACACATCAGTTTAAATGCAGGCTAGATCTATTTATTATATACTACGGCATTTCCGATCAATCATTTATATGGCAGCTATTGGATATAGTCGGCCGATCCTTATGAAATTTGGTAGGTCAGATTGATTGCCCAAATATAAAACCCATAGAAAATCCCAACTTCCTAACTTAACAAACACCATGGTTATGGCATTTCCGATCAATCGATTATATGGCAGCTATGGGATGTAGTGGGCCGATCCCGGCCGTTCCGACTTATATACTGCGTGCAAAGGAAAGAAGGTGTGTGCAAAGTTTCAATTCGATATCTTTAAAACTGAGAGACTAGTTCGCGTAGAAACAGACAGACGGACAGACAGACGGACAGACAGACGGACAGACGGACAGACGGACATGCTTATATCAACTCAGGAGGTGGTCCTGATCAAGAATATATATACTTTATAGGGTCGGAGATGTCTCCTTCACTGCGTTGCACAATTTTGACCAAAATTATAATACCCCCTGCAAGGGTATAAAAACCCCAGAGTTATGGCATTTCCAATCGTTCAGTTACATGGCAGCTATAGGATATTGTCGGCTGATCCTTATGAAATTTGGTAGGTCAGATTGATTGGCCAAATATAAGACCCATAGAAAATCCCAACTTCCTAACTTCACAAACACTAAAGTTATGGCATTTCCGATCAATCAGTTATATGACGACTATGGGATAAAGTCGGCCGATCCTTATGAAATTTGGTAGGTCGGATAAATTGGCCAAATATAAAACCCATAGGAAATCCCAACTTCCTAACTTAACAAACACCATGGTTATGGCATTTCCGATCAATCAGTTATATGGCAGCTATAGGATATAGTCGGCCGATTCCGGCCGTTCCGACTTATATACTGCGTGCAAAGGAAAGGAGGGTGTGTGCAAAGTTTCAATTCGATAGCTTTAAAACTGAGAGACTAGTTTGCGTAGAAACAGACAGACGGACAGACAGACGGACAGACGGACATGCTTATATCAACTCAGGAGGTGATGCTGATCAAGAATATTTATACTTTATAGGGTCGGAGATGTCTCCTTCACTGCGTTGCACACTTTAGACCAAAATTATAATACACTTTGCGAGGGTATAAAAATAAATAGATTTTTTTTAAATGTGAAAATACATATATCGAAATGTAACAACGTGAAACATCGCGAATGTCGGAAGAGTGCGAACAGTGTTTAGAATACAGATTAGTTTATTTCAGAGTGTAAATGAATAGTTTTGGTTCCGCATACAATTAAAACCAAGTGGTTTAAGTCCTCCGGCGTCAGTTTACCGGCATTGCACTCATTAAATCCTGATTAGAGTCGAAATCAGGTCTTTTGTGCCTCCGCTGATCCATGATCCATTGGCCGTATCAAATGCTTTTTTCTGCTCACGGCGCTTTGAATGGGTCTCCATCGACGAGTTGGATCCGAATCCAAATCCGAATCCGGTGGGGAAAGGGGCAGTCTGGAGGGTGTGGGCGGGGCTGCAGGACCTGCCCAGACGACCGGCCAAGTTGTGTTTTTCATTTCCATTTCCCACCCGTTAGCCGGCACTCCATGCACTTTGACCTGCGGCCCTGCCGCTTGACCAGAGTCCAGTGGAATAAGTTTGTTTTTTTCGCTGTGTGTGCGCTGTTTTTGAGCGATTCAATTCAAATTGAATGCCATGAATATCGCAGCAAACCGAGTGCAAGAGCGTTGCTTCTTTTTCTGCCGTTTTTAACAAACATAAAATCAATTACACAAGCTTCATTAAGCTTGCCGGCCAGCTGGGTGTGAGTGTGGGTGTGGATTTGGGTGTGGATGTGGGCGTGGGTGTGGGTGTGGTCGGCGGGTTGGCAAAGGTAAGGTCGCCTTGTGTTTGGCTTACCTGTGCCGGAAGCCGCGGGGAAATGGACCGAAAGTGGGTGGTGAGGTGGCGCCCGAACTACCGCATACGCGACCTCAAGAGCGGCGAAACGCGGAGGAGAGTGCCTTGAACCCACCTCCCTCACCCCCCCTTGAGTGGGTGTGACTTGAGGCGCCTTGACTTGACTTGGTGTTTAGGTGTTTAACCCCAATCTCAAGGCCCAACTAATCTCGACCGATCTTTCGACTAGCATCGTGGGGCGAAAGTAATAATAAGACTGCAAGTAAAACTTATTATTCCAGTGCTAGTAACAAAAATCGCAATATTTAAAATATGTCCTTATGAAAAAAGTAAATGACTAAAATAAGTTAAGTAAAATAATTCAAAAAGGGTTCACCTTAAATAATATAAAGTTGAATCCGGCTATAACGACTCCGCTTATAGTGTTCGTCCGGTTATTGCGACGGAAACTCGATGGCTTGTTTGGTCCCCATACAATCTTATATAACTAGTGCGTCTTCCGGGTATAACGACGTAAAATCGTCGCTTTAACCGGATTCTACTGTATATAAAAAAAAAGGATACTAATAAGATTCTCTTAAGTTCTTTATTAATTAGCTGTTTTGAGCGCCAATAATTTAGCTCCTAATTCAAATTTAAAGTTTTTATTATATTACCATTTGTTTCATTTTCCTAACTGCATCGAAATATTTAAAACTGTTTTTTTTACTTTTGTAAATAATAGTTATATATTGACAACTTTAAAACTGATAGACTACTAAGAAGACTTAAAAGTTATTTTTCTCAAATTTAAAATTTATTGGCGGTTTTAATTGTTTTAGTGTTATTAAGCTAAGAAAAAATCTTACTTTGGGGTTTGCATAAAAATATTCTTATATATAAAACTGTTTTCACAAATCAAGTCATGTCGACAGAAAAATGTTGTTGACAATCTCAACTTTATATGCTCGTTTATAAATGTGAACTTTTTAGATGTTAATGTCTAATTTTAATTGTAACAAGAAAGGAAAGCTAACTTCGGGCGGAGCCGAAGTTGATATACCCTTGCAGAATACTCTGTAAATTATATTCTCCAAAATTATTCATATAATGCATTCTTAATACTCATAAAAAACTAACTTTAAAAACACCAAAGTTATGGCATTTCCAATCGTTCAGTTATATGGCAGCTATAGGATATAGTAGGCCGATCCTTATGAAATTTAGTAGGTCAGATTAATTGGCCAAATCTAAAACCCATAGGAAATCCCAACTCCCTAACTTAACAAACACCAAAGTTATGTCATTTCCGATCGTTCAGTTATATGGCAGCTATAGGATATAGTCGGCCGATCCTTATGAAATTTAGTAGGTCGGATTGATTGGCCAAAAATAAAACCCATACAAAATCCCAACTTCCTAGCTTAACAAACACCAAAGTTAAGGCATTTCCGATTAATCAGTTATATAGCGGCTATAGAATATAGTCGTCCGATTCTTATGAAATTTGGTAGGTCGGATTGACTGGCCAAATATAAAACCCATAGGAAATCCCAACTTCCTAACTTTAAAAACACCAACGTTATGGCTTTTCCGATCGTTCAGTTATATGGCAGCTATATGATATAGTCGCCCGAGCCGGCTCGTTCCGACTTATATACTACCTGCAATAGAAAGACAACTTTTGGGAAAGTTTTAAGCAGATAGCTTTAAAACTGAGGGACTAGTTTGCGTAGAAACGGACGGACGGACGGACAGACGGACGGACAGACGGACGGACAAACGGACGGACAGACGGACATGGCTAGATCGACTCTCCTGGTGATGCTGATCA
Source organism: Drosophila kurseongensis (assembly GCA_018153305.1). Lineage (NCBI taxonomy): Eukaryota > Metazoa > Arthropoda > Insecta > Diptera > Drosophilidae > Drosophila > Drosophila kurseongensis. The sequence goes on along the minus strand of JAECXX010000108.1, from coordinate 2,176,460 downwards.
AGAATATATATTCTTTATTGGGTCCTTCAGTGCGTTGCAAACTTTTGACTGAAATTATAATACGCTCTGCAAGGGTATAATAATCATTATAATTAAGTATGTAAGAAATCAGAGCCATCCGCACCAAAATTTTAGAAGTGGTTCACTCATAACAAAATTGATTTAATTTCCAAAAAAAGCTATTGGATTTTTATCAAATCATGGTCGCTTTTTCTGAAGATACTGTAAATATTAAATCAATCAATCCTGTTGCTTGCACGACATTATCTGAATTACCACTAAGCCGATAAAATTCATTTGATCTGCAAGTAAACTGGCAGTTTTACGAGGAGCAAAGAGTCGTGAAGTAATAGAACGGGGTGGTGGGCATCCGCTTAGGAAAATTAGCTGACGGCACAAAGGAAAATGCTTAAGCCACAAATATTTGACTGTCGACCGCATCAACAATGTTTCTCTTGGCAGAAGTTTGGTTTTTTAGTTTTGCGGCTCCGGCTGAACCGGAGGTCGACTCCAGCCCTTACTTCTCCCAGTCCATCGCAGTCCATCGCAGTCCTCCACCGTGCCCGACCTCGTCCCGGGATCCGTGTGTTTACCCATTAACTTGCTTTTATTGACAACGACTTTGGTGATGGAACGTAAGTAAGTAAGGAACATCAAAGCCAAATGCTCCTTGTCCTTACTCCCCGACTCTACCTTCAATACCAACTCAACCACCGTCTCCGTCTCCGAATCCGTATCCCAATCCCAATCCCAATCCGAGTCCGAGTCCAGCTCCACCCACTCCGGTATTTGTTTGTTTGCCGTTGGGCTGCTTGTTTCGACTGTTTGCACAGCCACCGGCCACTCAACTGCGGGGCGGCATTATGCTGATCCATGGCCGGATTCACATTATAAAAATCAATGAATTAACATTTACATGCAGAAGTATTTGACCACAAAAAAGAAACAAATGTACAACGGGCGGTTTGGTTTGGCGACCTATGCCTATTTGTATATGTGGCGTTAACCACCCTATTACCCATTGCCCATTATCCACTGCCTATTACCCCCAGGATTCCGGGCCAGGAATCCCATCCATCCCATCCCAGCCAGCCTGTCCTTCTATGTACCCACGTGATTACTGGTGTTTTACCCCGTGTTGTATTTGCTTTTTATGCGAATGTTTTCCCTTTTTATTTCCTGCCTTCCGTCGTCCCATTTCCCATTTCCCATTTCCCACTTTCCATACACCATTTCCCCCTTCAGTTTTCACTTTTGCGCTCTGTGGAAAGGCAACATTAACATTAAAGTGGAGGCACTCGGCTTATTCATCTTTGAATGCTGCGCTCCGAGGGGCGTGGCACTAGGTGGGGGCACCAGACGACAAAGGAGCCCGAAGGATGACCGAAATCAATTCTATCACAAATTTAATCATCCTAAACAGTTCCCCCACCCAGCAATTGATTCATGTCAGTGCCTTTCAATTGGCTTTTAACCGATTAGCAGCAGCGAGTCAAAGGATCAGCCGGCCAACCCCGCGTTAACCCCTTCGTGGATACTTAAGCCACCTCATTAGCATAAAACGGCCATATCCGACAGCTCGGCCCATATGTCGGGATCCTATGCAGCCAAAGCACTTGCCACTCGAATTCGCAACAAAATTAACCAGCCGAAAAGAGTTAGATCGATACGGAAAAATAGCACAGGAATGAGAGAGTTAAGGCTCTTAGGAAAAGGAAAAATAAAATTCTTAAAACTGTTGAAACAGAAAGGAATCAATCATTACTGGACACAAATATTGATGATCAGTATACCATACAGATTTCAATACAATTTAAAATGCCCTTCTAGTCTATTAAAGTCATTACACAGTACACTAAATGGTTCATGCATTTCATAGTTAGATCTACAAAGATTTAAAGTAAGAGGAATATAGTTCCTGGTAATTCTATTAGGGACATATAAGTTTAGGCGACCCAGTAATTTGGGACTCTCCACATCCCCATGAATACGTTTCTAAAATGCGATTAGACTTTAACCAGTGAAGTTCCTCACAAAGTCATGGTATTTGGGCAACCTTTCTTTTGATAAAATTTATATGTCTTTGTAAAGTCAAATATAGCAAGCCAAATCTCGATGTTTTTATGGCACCCAAAGAATATAGACAGCCGATTTCCCAAACTAATAAACTTCTAATATTATGTTTAATTAGACAGATGGTTCCTATGCCAGCTTAAAAAGAAAAGATGTTGACATCATTATAAAAGGTACCCCAAAAGTTACTTAAAAGACCATTTCTTGCATTACATTGTGCAATTGTATTTCACAACAACGAAGTTTTGACAAGAACAATAATAAATCAAGGCGCTTAAATGAAGAGCAAATTAAAGTTGCAGGCAGAGGGCTTTTAACCATTAGTTTAAGATTTGCTTTTGAACGGATGCTGATCAAGAACATATATTCTTAATGGCGTCGGAGATATGTATGTACATATATCTGTTATGTCTCTCCAAACCTTTTCCTAGAAAACACAATTTAAAGTGCCTCATTCAAATGAGAAGATTAGCATAAAAGCGACTAGCTTTGTGGTGCACAATCAATAAACTGCTTTAAAAACATACTAAGTGCTTAAGTAAAACCCATTTAACAAGAACAAAATTAACTAGAACAAAATTAGTGAATCCTAATTAAATTGGATTTCTGGTTTCCTAAGGTTTATTGAAAACAATTGCCACTCAGCGGGATTAAATTGTACAATTTGCTTTGTAGTATAATTGATTTTACTAATTATAATATAAATATGTCGCAGTTAGTCCTTGCGTTAATATTTGAATTTGAGCCAAGATCTTCTGAGCCCAATACCATGTTCAAATGTAATTCATTAAATTCTTATAATTGTACCCTTAAGCACCGGTTTAATTATGATAGCCATAGTGAAGTTCTGCAAATGTCACAAAACAGGTATACCTAGAACCCAAATTACTTACCTTAAACCCATTTTACTCAAAACCAAAACAGCACAACACATTTGGGTCAAGTTGGGTAGGTCATGTTTCGAATTTAAACCTGACTTACTCAAACAGTTTTCAGGGACTGGCCTAAATGCTTGACCCTAAAGCTTGTACACCCATGCAGAGCTCAAACTCCCACTTTATTTTTCCCTGTGTGTTCGGTACTCGCCCTGTTGTTTTGTGGCTATCTCAGCCCGAGTCCTAGACCATTACGCAGAGTACTCGTACTCCCGTCGACCACCGGTTGTATGACACATGGAGCCCACTGGGATCGGGATCGGGGCACTGCTGGTTTACGACCGTGTACGGGGACTATCCAAATCCCAATCCCAATCCAAATCCAAGTCCAAGCCGAGCCGAAGCAAGCCGATAAAGAGAGATCAAGCCGGCGTGGCCGCAATTCGCAGATTAGATCGACAATGGAACGTGCTGTGTTCGCCGGTGCTGATAACAGGGGCATCTGGTCCACTGGCTTCGCACCTCTCCTCCAGTTGGGTGGACTGGGCACTGGAGGATGGGGACTGGAGGATGGGGACTGGAGGATGGGAACTGGCAACTGAGAACCTGGGACCTCTGCTGCAGTGCTGCAGTGCTGGTGCTGTCAAAGACAAAGTGTCTGGCATAATGCTCGTGGCCACTTTAAAAGCCGAAACGAGTCGGCAGCGTTTCCTGCTTGTAATGCCGGAGCTGGCCCCTCAATCTCGCCTGTGGCACGTATCCGCGCAGGGGAATCGAGGTATCGGGGTATCGGGGCATCGGGGTATCGCGGTATCGGGTCCGCAGAGTCGCAAAGTGCCGGCGGTCCTTGTCCTGCGGCAGTAGTTTTACATACAATGCCATGCTGCTACTGCGAACTGTGTAAAAGGCTCTCTTTCCGCAGAGTCGATCGCATGCGATTGCGATCGGCGCGGTAACAAAGCGATAATGCGAAAATCGTGTAATCCATTAGCGTAACTTTTTAAAAATTTGTGACAATGACAATATTTAGATAACACATACGTACAGCAGTGTGCATTGGTTCCAGTCGGTCTCGGTCTCGGTCTCGGTCTCGGTCTCGGTTTCGGTCCCCGTCTCGTATTCAGATTCAGATTCATTTTCGGATGCAGATTCGGATCCGTGGACTGCTGCTCTGCCAAATTAATTTGTCGTCAGTGGAGCTGATCTGATCTGATCCGATCTGAACCGAGCTGAGCCGGGCTGAGTTGGGCTGACTGGGGCATCGGGTGCGGTGGTCCGCCTCCTCAGCCCGTCTTTTGTTTACCGACCCGACCCGTTGGAACTCAGTGCAGCAAAGCGCAGCCGCAGATTAATTTCCAGCCCAGCTCCAACTCCAGCTTCAAGTCCAGCTTCAACTCCAACTCCAATTTCAACTGGAGATCCAGCCAAGATGCCTTTAATTGAAGATGCGTGCGCGCATACTTAAATCGCGCTAACAACACTTTGATCTTAAAAAAAGTGACGTTTAGTGGTAGTTCTGTGGTGATAATGATCTCTCGGATGGGACAGTGATGCCATTTATTATGCATCGATTACCGAGCAGGGCACAGGATTCGGATTCCATGGCGCCCGACTGCAGGCCCATGGGTTTCTTTTGGCTTAGACGACGACGGACTGTCATGGTTTGTACACTTAAACACCCGGTAATCGAAGGTGGACAAGTGTGAATAAAGGAGGGTGGCCAAACGAAAATGGCACTTTTGCAAATCAATCATCTGCAAGTTTGGACAGTCAGGCTCTTCCATGTTTTGGATTTATTTGTTCTTTTCCAAGTTAATAAGACACTAACATAAAATTAAATATTCTATGAAACAACCACATTTCGATTTTAATGCGTGTGTGTGTTGGGTTTTTCCATTTATTTCGGTCGATCCTATGGCAGCTATTCGATATAAGCCTCCAATTTATTGATTATTAATTTTATTCTAAGATTTTAAAAAGTTCTGAAACTAGCAGTATATGCGTAATTGTTTAAAAACTACGAAGCTATAATTAGTTTTATTTATTTCATAATTTTTTCCGTTTGTTCCGTTTGCCCAGATTTAACTTATATTCAATCTGCAAAAGAAAGACTAGTTTGAAAGACTTGGCATCGTTTCGAGGTGATCCAGATCAAGAATTTATATACTTCATTGGGTTAAGGGATTCCCAATTTTTGGTTTAAATTGTGATACCCTCTGCAAAGGTTTAAAAACAGGAGAACAAGTTAATGGTGATAAATCGATGAACTTAATAGTAAATATTTATTAAAACTTAGGTTACTTAAATATTTGTATACTTTTATACTTACAATTGACAAAAACTAAACAAAAGTAGAGTAAGCTAATAAATTAAATTTGAAAAATTTCTTATCTCGACCTCGATTTAATACCTTTTTCTGTAAAGCAAGAAGAAGTATTATCGACCAAAGGATGGGCATACCAACTAAACTTCTATTTCAGCGGCTTAAACCACTAGATCAATAGAAATCCAAAATAATTACATTAATTTGTATTCAGGGCCTTCGGCACAAGAGTTAGTGTCCTGACGCCTCTTCCAGTTAGACCACGCCAAAAATTAACCAAACAATTGGTTCTCTGTAGATTTAGGAACCAAAGCCGAATTCGCTTAATAGTTAAGAAATAAACAGCAAGAAATATTTCTCGAAATATTTCTCCTTGTGTACCACAGCTCCAGTTCGAGCACCGACGACATCGACAAAAACAACGTCAACAATGTGACTTTAAGATACGGATATTTGTTTTCCTATATTGGGTTGTGTTTACATCCCGAACGACAAAAGTTTACGTTTGCTGCCATTTAAAAATGAAAAAGTGACAACAACCGATGGGCAACTAAACACAGATCATGTGCTAGTTCCTCAATAAAGAAAAAGCAGGACAATGACTCCAATCAAATCCGATTTTAATTCATAGCTGTAGAAGTCCATTTGAAATGGGAAAAACAAGCACTTTTTCGGGCATAAAATACATACCATACATAGTTATTCTATTTTTAGAACATATTTAATACTTTTCCAAATAAATATCTTATCCTAAGTGTATTTCAATGAAGTTTATTTGATTATAAATAGCGAATTATTAATTATGTAAAAAAAGCTATAAGGTTCTTATTATAAATAAAGTCTTAATAATTTGTAATTTACCTAAAACTGAACAAGAAGCAGGAATGAATTGTTTTTGTTTTATTTTGTTTTAAGTTAAACATTAAGTTCTGAAATTGTTAATGATTTGGAAAATTTGTATATGTATCTATAGGCAAGCCGATATAATTTTTCATTATAAATTAATAAGGTCCAAATACCAAAATTGGTGCCCACTATTTAATACATAAGATTTTCAAAACATGTTGCTAAACATCATCCAGACAAGAAAGAATGCCGAAGTAGCTATTACAAAAATTAAATATTCTATGAAACCAACATTTTTCCGATTTTTTGCAAATGTTAATTAAGAGCAAAATTATAGATTTTTCATTTATTTTTCGGATTGTTTCCATGGGAATAGAATATTCGTCCGATCCGGCCCGTGGAAAATACATTTTTGGGACTGCTTCATCCAAATAGCTAAAATCTGAGAGACTATTCTGCATAGACTGTAATGGCTGGATCAACTTTCCTGGTGATGCTGATCAAGAATATACTTACTTTATATACATTTTCGAGACTCTTTCAATAAAGTGAACAGCAATTCCCCAAGTATTTTGCAATCCGAAAGATGCATGGCTTATTAGCTTTAAATGGGGCGAGGCGATTACCTATTAAGTTAATAAATTTATATGCTCCTGACTCCCAGTGCTCTAACCCAATTTTTCCAGTGCGTGATCGGAAGATAAGCCTCGGGAACGGAGTTCGAGTGTATAGCACCGAGCGTCGACCATCTGGACTGCAGCGACTCCCATCAAATAACAGTTTATTGCACTGCATCCACCGCAACGCACGGCCGGATCGGCGATCCTCCGACACCGAATCCAAATCCAAATCCAAATCCTCCCCATGCCACCGATGTCATACATTTCCTTGCACACCACATTTGCCCGCGCCAGCCTTCTAGGCCACACTCAGAAAAATTACACTGCCCAAATGTAATTCGGAGAACTGTTTTCAAAATATATTGTTTCTGATCTAATTGATCTTATAATAAAAACCTTTAAAAAAACCTCCACAGGTTCAAAATGTATTTATTTCTTATTTTGAGAGAGTGTTATGAGCTGATTATTTTATAACTAATTGATCTATATAATCTTAAACCTTCAAAAAAAACTTTGGTTATTACAAGTTTTTAAGTATAACTCCCTCCATTGGCTCAAAATGTATTAATTTCTTATTTGGAGAGAATGTTCTGAACCAATTGATCATATAATAAAAACCTTAACCAAAAATGTTTGTTTTAAATTAAAGTTTTATTTGCTGCTGGTGATCACCTTTTTTTTTAGTGTGGGAGAGTGGGGTACAAGAGCAGCCTCGGCGAAGTTGGTGGAAGTCGACCACCCTCCCCCCCCCCAATCGATGCCAAACCAACTACAGCACACCACCCACTCCAGAGCAGCCATCATCGATTACCAGCGGCATACGTACACTGGCAGCATACACATCTATCGTATTTTTAGCTGGTGTTGATGTGTTCAATTAAAGAACCGTGGAGGCTGCCTACAACAATTAGATTGCGGTGCGTTTAGTTAGTGCGAGTGCGAGGCGATGTCGATGTCGAAGTCGAAGTCGATGGTGGACCGAAAACGGGTGGCTGGGGTGGTTCCTGGTGCTTTGGATGCTTTGGGTGATTTCAATGGGTTGGGTGGTGCGGGGAATCGGGAGACAGGGGACGGGAGACGGGAAACGTTTCTGCAAGGTGTCGACACCTCGAGAAATTAGTTGTCAAATGCTTTTCAGCGATTTCGTGGTGACAGACGGCTTTTACCAAAGTGTCGCCATGTCCCGTGCCCGTCGCCATTCGGCCGTGAATCACCGCCGATTGACACTGAACGAGAATTTCAATTTGTTTGCGTTAATAACTTATAAATTTATGATTTGACGCAGTGCTCGGTAATGGTCTGGTCTGGTCTGGTCTGTTCTGTTTCGAGGGGAGACATTCGCCCTCCCCCTTGTCAATACTATCAATTTAATATGATTTTTTCCATTAGTCACAGTCTCCGATTTTAGACGTGTCGTATGCATATCCACATCGGACATACATTTCGTTTCCCCACATGTGTGCCGCGTTTTGACTATGATGTACTCGAACTTTATAAATATTTCTGGAGCAGGGAGTGGGAGTGGAAATGGGACCGGGACCACCAATCGCGAAGTTCCCGCGGAGCGGCTGAATAAATACATAAACTGGTCAATCCGAACTGCGTGCGGTTTCGGACTTTATGACCCCTGACTATTCCCTCCCCAAAGATCCGTCGATCCGGAGGAGGTGGGTGCAGGGCATCCAGTGGATCCACGCTCCTTGGTGGTCTGGCCATGCGGGGCGATCCGATTATCGGGTCGACGCTTACATTACTGGACACTATTCCAGCGAATCCGCCACTCCAGACCGTGACTCTTTGGACACATGGGTGTGGATTCAACGGGCCCCGATCGATTCGGTTTTAGGCACGATCGGGTGTATTTTTGGACCCATCTCGATCCACCAGAGCCAAATGCTGAGGGCTGCTGCCGGAAGGCGGTTGTGTAACGCAATCGGAGCATCCAATTGTATGGCGAAGCGCGAATTCCGCTTCGAAGTACATCTGCGAGCTCTGGTTTCAGTGAAGGAGCAAATGCGACCCTGTTCCCCAATTATAATTGTGATAAAACCGTCTGAAAATGCGTGTTAGTGAACTTACTCGATTTATTTTCGCTATTTGTATTTGTAAAGGCCTTGGAGTATTGCGGCTTATTTGTTTATAAATCAAACTTTTTTCACCCACATCAATTTTTCAGGCATTTAAAAAGTGACCACAGAGTCTTTCCACTTTTGAGGCGAAAGGACCTTGAGCAAACTTGTAAACAAACTTCACTTTGAAAAGGACTGAGGAACAGACTAAAATTCTGAGAAAAAAGAAAAAAGCTTTATTTGGCAAGCCGAAGGTTATATACCCTACTTGTTATAAGAAATAGTTCATGTATTTTTGATTTATTTTTATATTTGCGTAGCTTTGTTAGGCAAATTGATCTATATTTTCTTAATCCCGTGGTTTTAAATGTACCTACTTACGTATAAAAAGATAAACGGCTGTTTAATGCCAATTCATATAGACATTTGTCATAAGGACTATCTAGCAAAATGGGTTAATTGACTTGTCCGCTTTTATTATATCTAGAAGGGTATATTGATCGACTTATTGAAGATGTTTCATGTTCCAAATAAATACCCTAAAAGAAAGCAAGAAGGCAAAACTTAAGCAATTTCCCCCCGAATTTCCTTACCCGATTTGAGCAACATTTGAGGACGCTCTGTCAAGAACGACGCTTTGCAAATTGATACAATGGCATTTGCATTTGCTAACCGGAAACCCCTTTACGGAAGGGTGGAGGGGGGTCCAGGGAAAAATGTGCTGTTGATACTTGTCGGTCGTATTGTGTTGGAAATTGATTCTTAAACGCTGTGAAGAATGATGCGAGATTGACTCCGTCCTCCGTCCTCTGTTCTCCGTTCTCCGGGTAGCCACCCCTAACCCACCAGGAAGATGAACGGATGCTGCCGGAAAGCAATTTTCCCGGGGATGGTGGTTATTGGGTGTGGAAGTGGGAGTGGGAGTGGTGTGGGTGGTGCTGGAAGGCCATTAAACAGCAGTTCCCCATGCAGCCGTATAAAAAAATTTAAATGCCACTGTAAAAATGTGTTGGCAAAGGGATACAGATCCAGATACCGATACCGATACGGATGCGGATGCGGCTGGGCAGGGACTGGAAATGGGAATGGGAATGGGACTGGGTCTGCGGATACATATTGGCAGAAGGAAAACAATGTGAAAAAGTGACCACAACAACATGGGCCGGGAGCAACCACAGCCGCCCCGGAAAGCTCAAAAATATATATGTATGTATATGGAAACGGACACGGACACGGACACGGACGCGGACACAGAAGCAGTTACAGATGCGGACTCGGATACGTACAGATGTCGAGAGTCTTAAATTGCATTAACTCATTTAATGATGTTCAAATTGAGGCTGGTGGGTGGTCGGCTGGTGGCGCCTCCCGGCCCCCACTCCGCCCCCTCCCTCCCAGAATCCCACGCCACTTTGTCACACCAGCCGTGGCACAACCCGGAGTCCCCACTCCGGCGGAAGGGAACTGGCATCACTTTAAATTGCTGCTGTCAAGGCGAGGGTGTGAGTGTGAGGACTGGGTGGGACTGGGGAGTGGCGAACTATTTGTCATGCCTGTCATACTCTCGTACATCTTTGTCAACACTATTTAGAAGTTTAATAAGTTTTCACCCTGCTGAAGGGGATGGATTTGAATAACAAGTGGGAGTGCCGTGGAACACCATGTTGCCGTGATAACCCGTTGCCTCGATTTCACAGGTCTACCGAAGTCGGATTTTCCTTTGCAACGACATATGAAATCACACGAACATTCTCAAATCAAACTGAATCTAGTAAAATATACAGAAATTTAGACTACAAGATTAAACTTTAAGCAATAGTTAGAATAAAATGGCCAATTTTGAACTCAGAGATGCATAATTCAGTATAGATTGTCAGTCTGTTTATTTAAAGTTTGCTGTATGTAAATTTTGTTTAAGTCAGTTATTGTTCAATGCATAATTAATCAGTTTCGGCACACAAGACGCAAAAAATGCCAAGTTACATCCAGCAACACCTGCACACCTGCTCCCTTTCCCCATTTCACCATTTCCCCTGCCAGAGAAAGGCACAATTTAGATAATAAATATAAGATCTCGCAGTATGATAAAGTCATAATTGCTACCGCCAGCCCCACCCAGCTCTCTGGCACCTGGAAAACTCAATCAGCCGGGCATCATAAATTTATGAGAACTAAATTAAATTATTCAATCAGTTGCCAATCCCAATCGCAATACCCCAGCTCCTCCCCGTGTATTATTATTACCTTTGTCAGCGAGTGTGTGCCGTTTTTTCCATGGCATCGGCATCGGCATCGCCATCGCCATCGCAGGCAAATCTGCGTGAGAGTCTCCGGAGGGAGGCAATGTACTATACTATATATGTGCGATATTCCCCTTGCCATCGGCCGATGTTGCTGTTGCTGGTATTTCTGGTGTTGCTGCTGCTGTCGTTGTTGCTGTTGCTGTTGCTGTTACTGTTGCCGTTGCTGTTGCTGTTGCTGGTGTCGTGTATGCAAATGTTTGACAGTGTCGCTTTATTGTTCCGCTCTGTTCCATTTGGTTTAGCACTCGGGGGAGGGCAAGTGCCAGAACCACTTGCCTTCTGCCCGGAGTTGCCGCCGTGGATGTTGCTTAGTTGTGGAAAGTCACGCTGCCATATTGCGTGTTTTGATTGATGGATAAGCGCGATATTTGTTTTGCAAACACTTGACAGGAGGCTTGATTAAAAAACTTCACTGCTCACATGGGACCTGGCTCTCGGAACTGGCTGCCAGTGCCGGGCAACCTCCTCGACGACATTTACGGGCGTGTCCCAGGACCGGGCGACTCCACCCCCGGAACCCAGGAACCCCGAAACCCCCGAACCCCCGAACCCCCGGAACCCCGGCACCCGATCCATCTGATTCCCGGAGGGGGCGACACCAGGAACAATTACCAGAGGGCGGCAGATACCATTTACATGGCTCTTACGCCTGTTCCTGATTTCTTGTCGCTATTTGTTTCACGACCTTTGTTGAACATGCAAATTACCATTAATGAAATTGTCGAAACGCTAGCAGCAGACCGCGCACAATCTTTCTTCCTGTCAGATATGTCATCGCGAGTACTCCGGCTTAGCCGAATGGAGTCCCAGCGTTGATTAATCGAAATCCCATGAAGCCGCTCATATCCACCTTCAGATGCAGCCGGAGTCCATTGGCCGTGGACGTGTTCATTTGTTTATCATCCGTTTATTTTGGCGGGGATCCGGAAAGGTGACAGATGTTCCCTGGTCACCGTGAGTAGGCAACTATCTCAGGTGGGTTTACGGCGAACTCCTCGAAAGGATAACTCCCCACTGAGGGAAAAAACAGCAAGTAGTGTCTTTCAAGCCAACAGGGTACTCAACAGTATTATGGTTGGTTGAATCAACCAATGCACAATCTCCTCTATGGTAAAATATGCTCTTTGTTGTGTTTTTAACCTATGTTAGTAAGTCTGTCGTCTTCTCCGTTTTGGTATGTTTTCATCCTGTGGCAGATCCGGAGGTATTGGGGGTTGAATATTATTTAACATGTGATAAAAAGGATAGCTAAAAACTTGTTAAAATATGTTTAAGGTCTCTTTAATGGCTAAATATTTGTAATCGTCTTTGACCTTTGCGACAACCTAATTAAACACAATTTTAAAGAAAACAAACATTTTGGAGCCTTTTAAATTAATAACTGATAAAAAATATCCACTATTATGGGCGTATACAATCTACCCAATTAACTCTTACTATTTTATAGAGTTAGTACTGCAGCTGCTTTTTCATTATATCTCGTTCTTAATAAAAACCATAAAAAAAGCAAGTATTTGGCTCCCTAATTTAGAGCGACGGTATTTAAATGTTTCAGTCCTGAGCATCTTTAAAACTTATTTAAATTATTTGTAAAGATCCTTGCGTTAAATTTGTACGATTAAAAGTCCTAGAAGTATTTGTAACCTCTTTCTTATACAAGTTGAACCAGTGTGCAATGGTATTTTTGGGCTACAGTAAAAGTAATCTATTAACACTGTAACTAACATTTTATATTCTTTTGGTTTTCGGAAACGTGCCCTCTCTTATTTCCGACTGGCCACGACCAAGAAGTCAGACACTCAAAATATAAGACACTAGTACTAGAGTAGTTAGTCTTCACATACTTGTCCACATTATCTGAAGACAACGCGCCACACCGCAAATTCTCGTTGTGATACACTAACAGCGCTCACTTTAATTATATCATGTTTCTGCAGTCATTAAGTTACTGTAAAGTAGTAATGTGTTGTATACCCTTAAATATGGTATTATAATTTCAGTCAAATTTAGGATATTCAGCAGTACCAAGCAAGTCAATCTAGTCATGTCCGTCCTTTTCAAACTAATCTTTCAGTTTAAAGTTGTCCAGATGACTCTTTCCCAAAAGTCTTCTTTGTACTGCAAGGACACATTTGAATAAAAATCAAATATAACTCTTATTCCATGCCTTTTTTATATAAATCAAATAGAAATCCTATTTTATTTTATTTGCATATAAAATCAAAAACGAGAACGTAAGCTAACTAGAGAGCTATGGTATATAGTCAACACAAGGGGTGGTTCCAATATTATATAAAAGTAATATATTAGGCCAAAAAAGCGAGATAAATCGTTAAAAACAACTAAAGTACATACATAAAATGTGATTGGGAAAGTTTTATGTTGATAAGATTTACCGTCAATAAATTGCTTTTAATCAAAAACCAGTATGGCATATACATATATGACAACTATGACGTTTAGTCTTCCGATTTTAATACAACTCAAGGTATTGATCTACGTAAAGTAATAATATCCTCTGCAAAGGTATAATCAATTTTAGACTTTTATAAAAAAAACCAAAATTATTGTTGAAATTTGACATGTTTTATTAAAAACAAGAATGGAAGCAAACTTCGGCAAGCCGTAGTTTATATACCCTTGCAGAATATTCTATAAATTTTATTCTCCAAAACTATTCATATGATGTATTCTTAATACTCATAAAAAATCCCAACTTCCTAACTTTAACAAGAAAGGAAAGCTAACTTCGAGCGGAGCCTTGCAGAATATTCTGTAAATTATATTGGTTGGCCAAAAATAAAACCCATACAAAATCCCAACTTTCTAACTTTAACAAGAGAGAACGCTATAGTCGGGTGCCCCGACTATCAGATACCCGTTACTCAGGTAAAGGGAGTGCGAGGGAGATGGAGATAGAAACTTTGATCACGCATAACTTTTTAACGAATGGTCCGATTTGGAAAATTTCTTCTACATTTCGATAGGTATTGATAAACACAATAAAACTGCATTTTTACTTTTCCGAAATATTTAAATTTTTAAAATCGTATATATGCGATTGTGGGCGTTAAAGGGGCGTGGCACCCTTTTGAAATAAACTTGCGCTGCGTAGGAACTCCTAGAATCTACATGCAAAATGCCAATCTTCTAGCTTTTATAGTTTCCGAGATCTCAGCGTTCATACGGACAGACAGACAGACGGACAGACGGAGAGACGGACAGACGGACAGACGGACAGACGGACATGGCTAGATCGACTCGGCTAGTGATCCTGAACAAGAATATATATACTTTATAGGGTCGGAAACGCTTCCTTCTACCTGTTACATACTTTTGCACGAATACAATATACCCTTTTACTCTACGAGTAACGGGTATAAAAACACCAAAGTTCTGGAATTTCCAATCGTTCAGTTACATGGCAGCTATAGGATATAGTCGGCCGATCCCGGCCGTTCCGACTTATATATTGCGTGCAAAGTTTCAATTCGATATCTTTAAAACTGAGAGACTAGTTAATGTACAAACAGACAGACGGAGAGACGGAAATACGGACATGCTTATATCAACTCAGGACGCGATCCTCATCAAGAATGTATATACTTTATAGGGTCGGAGATGTCTCCTTCACTGCGTTGCACACTTTTGACCAAAATTACAATACCTTCAGCAAGGGTATAAATACTAATACGGACGGACAGACGGACAGACGGACATGGCTAGATCGACTCTCCTGGTGATGCTGATCAAGAATATATATACCTTATAGGGTCGAAAATGTCTCCTTTACTTCGATGCAAACTTTTGACTGAAATTATAATACCCTCTGCAAGGGTATAATTACAGTGGAATTCTAAGTTTTTATGTAAATTCACAATTTTGTACTTATATTTTAAGTATGTAGAATCAAATCAAGCATACTATGTATTATTATAAAAAGAAATTAGTCGAATATGTCGTTTTCTCTGGGTGATATTGATGTCATTTTATTTATTAAAATTTAAGGTTTCCGTTATCCAACCCGCGTAATATGTAATATTTGTAAGAATGATCACACCGTTCTTCCTGAGGCTCATCATGCCGTAGAGAAAGAACTTGTCGCCCGACGAGGTATATTCATTGGCTCCAAATACGTCGCCTGAATCTAAATCGGAGGAGGATTCGTTCACACAGATTTGATCTTCATATATGAGATGGCCAATGGTAATAGAGCAATGGTAACGATCAATGACGGTGAAGTTCTCATATTGTAATCTATATTCCAAAGAACTAGTAATGGCGGTAAGCAATGTTGGGGGGTTTTCCGACTTCTGAAGAGTTGGGCGGAAGCAGATCGGTGCCAGATCGTCTGAAGCAAGGTAACGAAAGTTAAAAAGAAATGAAGTTGGTAAAATAAATGAACTTACTAGAATAACGCACATTTCGATCAAGTTCAAGCAAAGCTATATCATTTGCAAAACTCGTTTTGAAGTCGGTGAATTGGGGATGCTTGTGTATAGATTTAACCGAAAAATGCAAGTGGTACGATCGAAGATATCTGCATCAAAAATATAAGCAACAAATTGTAAATAAATGTGTAATATTTATCTTTTATGATTCTTTCAAATAGGTTGATATTATTTCATTGTTAATTGCTACTTACAAAATCTCTGAATTTGTGGGCAAACTACTTGCAGTAGTAAGAAAAAAGCCTAGAAAACGTAAATTAAAATGTTATCGAGTATTATGTTTATAATTGAAAATAATTACGATTTGTGATAAGGGTGCCAGTAACAACATAAATCGTACAGACAAGAAAACGAAAATTAAATTATTATCGACTATTAAGTTTACCATTGAAAATACTTACATTCTCCCAAGTTGAAGCCATCAACGCAATAATAAAATCTTAGTTTCCAGGTTGCGTGAACAGATCCATGTTTATCCTGACTGTTGCTGCAATTCTCATCCAACAAGGGCTCCTCATCCTGATCGTCATTGTAAGCCGAAATGGTACTTTTGATCCATTGTCTGAAGACCGTGACGTTCGCGTAGTTGGCACTAGCGTTGCAGAAGTTGGAACCAAAGCTAGTGACCCCAATCAGTGTGGGGAATACGTGTCCCCGATATGTGATATTGGCAACCAGTGGACCACCTGAGTCTCCATGGCAAGTGTCGCCTCTTTCGGCACCAGCGCAGATCTGCGATTCCTCGTGAAACCTTAAGCAAGATTTCGGTGTGTGGGAAAGATTGATGGTCTGAAGGATTGGACTTAAGTTACGGTTAAGGTCCGTTGCTCCCCAGCCATATGTCGAGAAATTCACGATTGACGACGTTTTTAGCCCGTCACCAGTGACAATGCAGATCGAACGGATATATTCTAATCAACAACATTAAATAAATTTCAAGAAAGTATTATTCCACATTGAACGATCTTATCCAACATATACGGAATTTTCTGTAAATATTCTGTAAATTGTATTCTTTAATACTTATAAATAATCTAAACTTCCCTACTTTAAAAACACCAAATTTATGGCATTTCTAATTGTTCAGTTATATGGCAGCTTTAGGATATAGTCGGCCGATTCTCATGAAATTTGGTAGGTCGGATTGATATGCCAAATATAAAACCCATAGAAAATCCCAACATCCTGACTTATGGCATTTCCGGTCAATCAGTTATATGGCGGCTGTAGGATATAGTCGGCCGATCCCGGCCGTTCCGACTTATATACTGCGTGCAAAGAAAAGAAGGGTGTGTGCCCAGTTTCAATTCGATATCTTTAAAACTGAGAGAATAGTTTGCGTAGAAACAGACAGACGGACAGACGGACATGCTTATATCAACTCAGAAGGTGATCCTGATCAAGAATATATATACTTTATAAGGTCGGAGATGTCTCCTTCCCTGGGTTGCACACTTTTGACCAATATTATAATACACTTTGCAAGGGTATAACAAGATTTGGAAAGATGCATTTCAATAGCTTTTACACTGCACGAAATATCTTCAATTCTTGCACGGAAAATCCGATTGTTCCTATGGGAGCTATAGGATATAGACGTCCGATCGGGGCGCTTTTCGAACTTGATCTGCGTACACATGTTTTAGGACGACTGTGAACGTTAGCTTTTAAACTGAGCTCGCAAACGGTATTGAAACAGACGGACAGACGGACGGACGGACAAACGGACATGGCTATATCGACTTTCCTGATCAAGAATATATATACATTATGGGGTCGAAAACGTCTCCTTCACTGCGTTAGAAACTTTTGACCAAAATTATAATACCCTCTGCAAGGGTATAAAAGAAGAAAGGCTATATATTATCCTACGGTTATTATTGGCTTACCATTGTAACGCACTTTAGCGTGCAATTTTAAAAGAGCGATATCATTTTCAAAGGTCATGTCGTTAAAATCGGGATGAGGTATGGCCTTAATCACTTCATAGTTTTTTATTTCTGGGCACTTTTCTGCTGGGCACGACGAGTCGTACATCCCTAAGCTGACCACACTAAGCGAAAGAGATTAGACAAACAGTTTTTTCTGCGTCGGCAGGGTACTTACAATTGTTGATTATTGTCAAGGCAGTGGGCGGCTGTCAAGACGAAACCTGGAAAGAATGCGATTAAATGATTGCCAGTTTACTATGAAATAAGTGTACGTACGTGGATGAACGAGCGTGCCCCCGCAATACAAATCAGTTTTATTGCTAATGGCAGCCATCCAAGGAGTAGTACCCGGATGTGCATTATTTCCTGAAGTTATTCTTTTTTGAAGCTTGTGGTCACAGTTACTATCCAGGAGTTGACTCATTCCATTCCGGCAGAATACCAAGACAAACAGTCCCAAGAAAATCACAAAAGACGTCATTCCTAGAGAAGAGATCTGAAATTACTAAATGCTATCGTCAATTTTTTCGAAACGGGAGCTTATAGGGAGGCTTATCGACAGCTCTCAAATTTGGGGCAAGTAGATTATTTGGCACTACTGATTCAAAGGTTATTGAAACCCCCTGATAGTACATTTTAATAGTGGCTTATTATTATACCCTTGCAGAGGGTATTAAATTTTTAAGTCAAAAGTGTGCAACGCAGTGAAGGAGACATTTCCAACCCTATAAAGTATATATATTCTTGATCAGCATCACCAGGAGAGTCGCTCTAGCCATGTCCGTCTGTCCGTCCGTCCGTTTCTACTGTTTCTACGCGAACTGTCTCTCAGTTTTAAAGATATCGAATTGAAACTTTGCAGACACCCTTCGTTAATTTGCACGCAGTATATAAGTCGGAACAATCCGGGATCGGACGACTATATCCTATAGCTGCCATATAACTGATTGATCGGAAATGCCATAACTTTCGTGTTTCTAAAGTCAGGAAGTTTGGATTTTCTATGGGTTTTTTTTTTGGCCAATCAATCCGACCTATCAAATTTCATAAGGATCGGCCGACTATATCCTATAGCTGCCATATAACATAACGATTGGAAATGCTATTACTTTGGTGTTTGTAAAGTTAGGAAGTTGCGATTTTTTATGAGTATTAAGAATGCGTCATATGAATGGTTTTGAAGAATATAATTTACAGAATATTCTGCAAGGGTATATCAACTTCGGCTCCGCCCGAAGTTAGCTTTTCTGTCTTGTTATACCCTTGCAGAGGGTATTATAATTTTGGTCAAAAGTGTGCAACGCAGTGAAGGAGACATCTCCGACCCTATAAAGTATATATATTCTTGATCAGGATCACCTCCTGAGTTGATACAAGCATGTCCGTCTGTCCGTCTGCCCGTCTGTCCGTCTGTCTGTTTCTACGCGAACTAGTCTCTCAGTTTTAAAGATATCGAATTGAAACTTTGGACACACCCTTCTTTCCTTTGCACGCAGTATATAAGTCGAAACAGCCGGGATCGGCCGACTATATCCTATAGCTGCCATATAACTGATTGATCGGAAATGCCATAACTTTGGTGTTTGTAAAGTTAGGAAGTTTGGGTTTTATATTTGGCCAATTAATCCAACCTACCAAATTTCATAAGGATCGGCCGACTATAGCCTAAAGCTGCCATAAAACTGATTGATCGGAAATGCCATAACTTTGGTGTTTTTAAAGTTAGGAAGTTTGGATTTTCTATGGGTTTTATTTTTGGCCAATCAATCCGACCTACAAAAATTCATAAGGATCGGCCGACTATATCCTATAGCTGCCAGATAACTGAACGATTGGAAATGCCATAACTTTGGTGTTTTTAAAGTTAGGAAGTTGCGATTTTTTATTGATTTTATTTTTGGCCAACCAATATTGCAATTTACAGAATATTCTGCAAGGGTATATCAACTTCGGCTCCGTCCGAAGTTAGCTTTCCTTTCTTGTTAAATATTTTGTTTAACCTACTCCAGTCACGTTTTCTCAATTTTTGCTCAAACACTCGTGAGGCGAAAGCTTAGTGGTTTAATATATGGTTTTATGGATTTTCTTTCAAATGCCTGCCAAAATAAATATAATTGTAAAGGCACTTACTTGAAATTAGACTAGTCGTCAAGAGTAGAAATTCTGAAATCCAGAACTAAATTCTTAGTTAAAGAAGATTTGTTCTTATTTCATGACACACAATTCAAAAGTCACGTCATAAGTCAGTATTCTTGTTGTTAAATATAGATCATGTTTTTTACTCAGTGTACTTGAAATCGACAATGATATATTGATAATGATATGTATCTTGGGTAACTTTTTGTATGTTTTAGGAAATCCATTCACTAACAGAAAAATATTATTTTTTGGGGTTGAGGGTGGTGTATCCAACTATAAGATTCCCGGCAGGAGGCTTCTTTCTTGTTCTAGTGTACGTTTTGGCTGAGACACCAAATACTCTATTGACTTAAAAACCGGATGAAACAAAGCCAACTCCTACGAGCAGTTACCACTTAAGCGCCGTAAGGAATTCTTTGAATTTAACTCTTGAGGGATCGGCTAATTTACTTCAGGGTCTATGTCCCGGCATGTAAGGCACATACTCGAATATGTATTATATTGACTGGAATCATTAAGGTGGCCACCGAGCTCCGGGCGGTAATGGATTGGATATTTGTAACCCACAATTACGATAACTGCATAATGGCATATTTATCATGAACGGGCTGCTAATCAATGTGGTGGGGGGAGTGGAAGTGGAAGTGGGTGGTGCGGTGCTTGAGTGGGCGAAGGGGTTGAGGGTCAATCGGGTTCGACAAATGTCCCCCCGGCATGCTTTGTATTTATTTAGCCCGAATAAAGATGTCATAAAAAACAAATTCCACTTTTATGTTTTGGCTTGGCCACCGGGCGGAAAAGATTCATGGCCCAATCGAATTGGCCCTTAGCAGAAATCACAAATGGGGTGCTCCAGTCGGGTTGCACTTAACAAAAATCTTAGGTAGTAGTTTAGTATTTATTATATAGTTTGATTTATTCTATTTCAAATATATAAAATAACAAAAGTAAACATCAATGATAGTTGAAGGTTGTTTTAGAAAATTTAACAGAGATAAGAATCTTTCAATATTATTTCATTAGAAGTCGCAAAAAGGTGTAGTAGATCAAAACATTTTAAATTGACTAAAAGCCTTCAGAACCTAAAATGGTTGACATACCAAAAAGGAATCTGTCTTTCAAAATGTTTTTGACAAATTTTCTACAACTTGTATGCAACATTTTTAAGCGTAATAAAATATATTTATTTCTTGAATCGATTTCGATAGCCCTACAAATATTTTTATAAATCATAATTCCATTAATATGCATTTAAATTGAAACATGGAGGTTTCGCCAAGTAGTTCCGGTTACTTAATATTTTCAATTCATTTAAAGCAAAGCGTTGTCTTGCGAATGGTTTATGGTATGTTTAAAAGCATTTTCCCACTGATACATCGAGTGCTCTTTTTTTCGAGTGTGATGCTATTAGAGATGATGCCCAATTTCAAAGGACTCGCAATATCCAGGCACTCGGCACTCGGCACTGGCATCGAAATTAGCAGCTACGGGGCTGGCTGAAAGGGTTGGAGTGCATACATTTTTCAGATCCCGAGGGTGGAGTCCTCCCCCTGCATGTTGATGTTGTCACCCTTGTGCCGGTGAGCTGCTTACATCCTCGGACCAGGGCCACATCCCCATCCCCATCCCCATATCCATCCACTTTCACTTTCACTTTCACTGCCCAGTTGGATGGAGGCGAAGGGTTGGGCCGGGCTTAAATGATTTGTCGCCTTTTACGCGAGCGATTACCACATTATAGGCTAAAGCGCTCCTTATATCGGAAAACACTTTCGTTTATTGCAGCCGTGCTCGGGGTATTCCGGTATTCCCACTGGTGGGCCACTAAGTCCGGAAGAGGGGGTTCCCAGCACCCTGGCGGGAGTGGGCGGCAGTGGGCGGGCATTGCGACACATTCCGCCTTTTCCCATCGGGTTCATAAATAATATCCCGGGCTGCCTGCATAAACAACAAAAGCCACCGTACACGAATTCAATTTGGAGCTGGAGCTGAGCCAGAGTCTGATCCTGAGCCCTTTTTTCAGCCCCGCTAATGAGTTTTTACGCAATTTCGTGTGCCGGAATTATTAAAGGCCAACACACAAAAATTGTAATTTATACACAGAGAGAATTACATCGACCCGAAATTAGTTTTGTACAATTTCATATTAGGAATAATACTGATTTACAAACCGATGCTTAAAATTATATTGTGTGTTTATGTACTTATGTTTTTTTGGCCTGTGGGTTATCCAAAATTATTTTATCAAGATAATGAAATAATTAGTTATTTAAATTAACAATTAAATAACTAAAAAATGTATAATGTTAGTTTAAGTACATATATATATATATATACATAGGTTAAAAATATTAAACGTGTCACTTTGTCCACGTATTTTTCCGCTGGTTTTTCCAACCCATTCAGCATTGAAATTGTGCAGTTACTATGCAAAATTTTGTTCTTAGTAGATTTTGTTTTAATTTTTTTTGTTTTTATATATATACTTTTTTTAATTTTGTTTTTTTTTTAATATTTTTTTCCATTTTTTGGCTTATAGTTTTAAAGTAGGAATTGTACGTGTATTATTTTTGTGTAACAGCGCCTGTTTTATATTTTCTTGGTTATAAACGATAAGCTTTTAAAATATTTTTTTTTTTGGCTTGGGACTGATTTTATAATGTTTTTTAGTCAACAATTACTATGTTTAAGGGCGTTCAAGTATTGTATTATTTTATTGTAGATTTGGCAAGTTTAGATTCGCTCAGTGTTTCCAGACTAGAATAAAAATGAATAAAAATGAAAGCATGTTTTTATTTTGTAATAGCAAAATTCATTTTTATACTTTCACTTGTACTGGCGTTAGCTTTTTTGAAAAACTGAATTAATATGTTCAACTTATTTAAAGTATTACAATATGACCGAACAAAGTCCAATCACGGCTTTATTTAGCAAAGTTGTCTATCGTGTCAGTTCGATATTTTGTTTCATATAAAACATATGTTATTCAGTAGGTGGGAAATAATATCAACGCTGGCCAATTCAAAGTTGCATGTACTTATGGGGTATAATCTGGTTTGGAAACAATCAATACTTTTAAGCCGATTTGGGGGATCATTCTTTTTTGTGAACGTCTGGTCGAAAGTCGTGGCGATGGCACCTTCAACATCCCAACATTTCTGAAATTCAATTTTGTGACAACAGATTATTTTATTTTCGTGTCAAGAAATACACGTTTTAAACAATTTTCTTGGCTTGAGTACCATTTTCGTCATTATATCTGTCTGATTTTGAAAGAGAATGGAAGCGGAGCACCGGGCAGGCCGTTGGCCTCAGTTGCCAGTGAATTGTCACTGATCCGATTCGTGAAGACCCACTTACATATCTGATTTGTCATTGTCCTGATCGAGAGCCAGCACAAGGCATCGTATTACACTTGGTCGGGGACCTGCTCCCGGTCCCTGCTCCAGTCTGTTCCACTCTGGGAATGGGCTTCCACTTCCACTCCCACTCCCACCTCCTCTTCCCCGGCACAAGACGCTAACAAATGAGACCACCTTCCATGTGACTGCTGCGCAACTGTTGCACTTCGCAGATAAGATTGCTACTGACTGGTAGTCCCAACACTTGGCGGACATTACTTTGATGGGTTGGAGTAGAGTAGAAACGTGGGCTACCTTTTCTATCTTCTCCAGTGAAAGCGAATATCGGCTAAGCTTTTCTGAATTAAAGCGTACGATTTGAACCATTCGCTTTATATATGGTGCATGGGTAGAAACTATATACAAGGACTTGTGGACCAAGTCGTAATTTTTATGGATCCCCAGAACCCTTACATAAACTGCTAAAAAAGTGAGTAATCTTTTGCACCGTACAAATACTGAGTATGGTAATGTACGCACATATATATACATTAAAAATAGTTTTGAAACTGTTAAAACTAGTAGTACATGTATTTTATTGTTGTTTGATAAACTTTTTATAATAAAATACCTGCAATATTGTTACTCTAAAATTATGGTGGTTGCCTACCTTGGGGTTTTTGATTTTCTACCACTTGTGTGTTTATAATTCCCAACTGTTTCTATCGTTCTATGACCAATGTCCACAAATCAGCTTCTGAAAAGTTAAGATACACAAAACATTTTCTAAAGAAGATTCTAATTCCAAACTAGCTGGAAGCCAAACGCACTCACACTTTAATTGATAAATTTACTTCTGGAAAAGGTAGTTTTATAATAAATAAAAGTAACACGCTTATTTTAGTTTAATTACTATTTTAGAGTAACTCTACTATTCATGGTTGATTTACCGCTTTCGTGGTCAAGGAAATTTTGTATAAGCATGGTTAATTAACCAATTTAAACAATTCGTTGTAGCTAAATAACCATTTTTGGTGGTACGTAAAAATAACTATTTGATTGTCCATGGGTTGGAGAACTATTGGTCATTTTGATGCTTGCAGATGTTCCCACCGAAATTGTCTTGAGGGACTTGGCCACTTTGAACTTAGAGGGTATTTCCAGGTTGGCTGCGTGGTCGCCTCCCATCGCGATCTGAGTCGTAGATTCGCTTTGAGGCCGACTTCACCTCCTTTTTGGACCCCGGCTCCTAGTTTTAGATTCGGGCTTTGTCGTGCGCGGGTCAGATTTCAGGCGATGGCATTGTTCCGACGCTGGGCGACAAAGAAGACAATATTCCTTTATCTGGAGCAAGACCCTTTCAGCGGAGGCTGGACAGATGGACAGCTGGACAGATGGACTGGAGGACAGGCGGGCAAATCGTCATTTCCAGTGGCCCATAATGAGTCGCAGCCACAAATTGGAACTCCGGCGAGGGCCTTTTGGACCCACTCGCATTCCACTCGGCGGCTCTGATGGTAAAATGGAAGTGGAAATGGAAGTGGAAGTACGGTGTGTACTCATTTAATAACCTCAAGCACCGGCAACAACCCCTCGAAGCCCTCGAAAATATGGGCTCACCTAGCCCAGGCCAAGCTCAGTTTGGCCGCAAAATTGTTTTGTTTTATTGGTTTCGTCGATTTGCTTGGCGGGTGCCGAGTGAAAGAAATATGGTCAACGGTCAGCGGATCAAGTTTGAACAGGACAGGCCGGCAGAAAGTCCTGCCAAAGTTCGGCAGAGCTGGGACAGCTGCTGGAAACAAATTGCTGATATGTCCAGAAGCGATGCCGCAAATTAGTGTGTTTAGTACGTGTGTGTCTGCAGCACTAACAAATTGAACTCATTTCGCTTACATTGCGATGATCACCGGAAAACAAATGGTCGCCGAGTGACGGAAGCCGGCCGCACGTCCTGTCCCAGGACCAAGTATCCAGGAACCAGGAACCAGGACTGAGGACCCAGGTCCTGGAGTGGGGCAAGGTGTTGTCTTGTCCCGCACTAGAGCTTGTAAACATTGCCCCTGTCCGTGCACTCAGCGCAAAGTCGACCTGAAGTGCGGGTCAACATTTTCAAGTTAAATAAATTCCCTATTAGTGTATATTCTCCAAATTATGGTTCATAAAAGCAATAGTTTCAGAAATTTACTGAACTTACTTTGAAAAACGCTAGTACATAAAACACGTGTTCAATTACTTAAAGAGTGTATTGGTCCAGGATCAAATAGTTTCCCTAAAATAAATATTCTCCATTTTAGTTTATTTTACAAAAATTGGCCTTTTAAATATACTATAAATATATTTATAAAAGGAACATCAGGAAACATTTATCTCACATTATGTCATTATTATTATTGGAAGGCTTATAGATTAATCTTTCAAAAACATATGTATATTAGAAAGTATTTAAACGAGTTACAAGCGATGAATGTCGGTAAACACACAATGTATTCAACCATTTTCATTAGTTTTCATTTTTGTGACATGTTGCAAGTTTCTTAATTTTCTTATTTTTTCTTTTTTCTATTTATTATATTATTTTTAGTTTAGTAAAATAATTAAGTAAACGTATTATAAGTAATATTTTGTATCTGTATGGACGTGTCAGTGCATGTAATCGTAAAACCGGATCATCCAGTTTTTTATCTCGAAAGTCCCTCGCTTTCAGAACCTTTTCTTCCAGTGTCGGCTTGCGTGCTGGCCACACATCCTCGGACTTCGCACACATCCTCGTCCTCGTCCTCACCCCCATCCCCATCCCCATCCTCATCCTCGGACAATGACAAAGAGACAAATGAGACGCACGTAAGTTATTTGTTCGACTTGTCTCCCTGCCGACCGTCATCGGGAACGCCCTCGGACATCAGATGTTATGGTCATAAACAAAAGTGTTTTAATAACAAGGTTAATGACAAGTGGAATGCCGCTGTCGTTGTACCCGCACTGCAGTCGTACGTGAGTCGGGATTTTCCGGTTGTCTTAAGGCAGGACCCCAAGTCCAAGTCCAAGTTCCAAGGAGTCGGGTGCAAAGAAAACAACATCCTTGGTCTGAGTAAATCTGTCCAACTTGTCCGTGTCCGTGCTCGTCGTTCGGAAAGGCCTTAGTTATGGACTGGTATCAAAATTTAATTATGTCAAATATCTCACATGTCAATGCAACTGGGACTGGCGGTCGAGCACAAAGAAAGCCACAGACACTGGCCCCCCTCCCTCCACCCCGGCTGCGG
The DNA here is from genome assembly GCA_018153305.1 of Drosophila kurseongensis. Lineage (NCBI taxonomy): Eukaryota > Metazoa > Arthropoda > Insecta > Diptera > Drosophilidae > Drosophila > Drosophila kurseongensis. The sequence goes on along the minus strand of JAECXX010000108.1, from coordinate 2,150,226 downwards.
TCCGGCCCAGAAAACAAACTTCTGCCACTCGAGGCGAAAGTGGCAAGAAGCCACTGCCCACTGCCCACTGCCCATCCACTTCATAGATTATTAAAGCGAATTGCTACACAAAGCATATAATTCTTATTTCGTTATTACACTGCGAGCAACCCCGCACGCTGATGCAATCAATTCATGCATAAACCCTTATGACTTTATACGCTTCACGCTTTCCCTCCGCCGGAGACCGCTCCGCTCTGCCGCTCCGCCCCTTCGCCCCTCCGCCCCGCCACCGTTCGACTGGTCCGCTGGCGAATTGGACACGAGACCTCAGCCCAAACCCAAGTCCAAGCACAAGTCCAAGCCCAAACCCAAACCCAAGCCCAAACCCAAACCCAAGTCAAAACCGAGACGGCACTATCGACCGTACGCCAGGGCAATATTTTACCATAATGTAACGGAAAATAGCCAAGACGTGGTCATTTGAAATATTTTATTTTATTCCGCTTCGGGGAAAAGGTGTAACGACAAAACGGAGGCAGCCGCAGAGGCCACAGAACGACTCGTTACCCCCGGACCTCCGGACACTTGGACTCTGGGACTCTGGGACTCTTGGACCCTGAGACACTTGTGCTCCCGCCGCCCACTCACATGGTTGGGGCCATCTGCGGCAACAATGGAGTTCGTTCACTCGCTTTTGGCAAGTCGCAGTTTTAAAGACCTCATTCGAGCGAAAGGGCCCAAGAAGCGCATTCAGCTCAATTTGAATTATCTTCATTCCGAAGGATTGACCTCTTTGTTCACTTTTCAAATAGTGCTTGAGTGTGTCTTTTCATCCAATTCGAAGTATAATCAAATGAGGAGCGATTTCAGAAATAAACTGATAAAAGTGGTAGACGTGTTGACAAAGCTCACCGAATGTAAACTAATCAAAATCTGCTACGTTATTCCGAACAGCAAAAATAATATATCAATTGGGAAGTTTTTTCTGCTCTTTAGATTTTCGCACCAAGTTTTTTTCAGGAATGTGAGAAAAGTCAACTTAAAAAAATTATAACTTCGGACTGGTGGTGCAGGTATGCACAATCACCCATGAAATTACGGGTAAAAAGCTAACAGCAAATGTCCTGCGGAGTGCCGAAAAATATCCACTTAAAAACCATACCTCTACAGAGGGTATTATAATTTTGGTCAGATTATAATAATCCTGATCTTGATTGCCTTGATCAGGAGGGTCGAAATCGATTTATTCATCTGACTATTTCAGTGCAATTTATTCGATCGACATTTAAAACTTTGATCGGATTTCATATCATTTAGGTGTCATAGGCACGACTTAATATATACGATTTTCATTTTATGAAATCCGAAATGTACCATAGTTTATATTATTTAAAAGTTATATATTGACCTAGAATGTACAAGAGTATAGGAACATCCAACTGAAATGAGAGGGCAATCATTTTAAACCAATTTAAAGATTAATAATTTTTGTTTATTAATGAATTAAGGGGATATCGCTTAAAATATATGCACCTGTATCACAATCTGGATGTTTAACCCCAACTTTCTATCTTTTATAGCTCCCGAGGTCTCATTCAGACGGACAGACAAATGGGTAGACTAAGCTGATGAAGAATTTTCATACAGCTGTGAAAAAAATAATAGCACCACCTACTCAAGCTATGTTTAAACGGTCACTGTATCTATACTTTTTAAACTATGAAAACGTTGAATACCATTTTGAAATCGAAAGACAATAAACCAACTGAAAATGAGAAAAAAATTAACAAATTTATTTAATTTCTTAAGATATGTTAGATATTTTATTGAAACTAAAGAAATTTTACGAAAAAAATAATAGCACCACTTTTCAAAAGTGGATTTAAAACTATAACAATGACTAGTAAGTAAAAAATTCATTAGTTTTCTATATTTGTACATCCAAATAAAGTGTAGATTCTTCATTTAATTTTTGGTTGTGCATCCATTATTGGCAATAACAGCCTCACAACGTCTTGGTATGTAGTCAACCAAGTCCTGGCACCGTTTAGTGGGAATATGGGTCCAAGACTCCTCCACTACTTACCAAAGTGATCTTACGGTGGTTGGCTTGGATGCAGAAACTGCCTTCTTGACATCGGACCATAGATTCTCTATTGGATTAAGGTCAGGCGACTGCGCAGGCCACTCCAACACATTGTCGGAGTTTCTTCCGAACCAATCCTTTGCCTTTCTGCTGGTATGTTTGGGGTCTTTATCTTGTTGGAAGACCCATTCGAGTAGCATTTCGTACTCTGCATAATCGTATCCAAAATATTTACGTACATGTCCTGATCCAGTATGGTTTTAATCCAATGAATTGGACCTACTCCATAATAGGACAAATAGGCCCATACCATCAGACTACTCCCTCCATGTTTTATGGACTTTGTGGTGGACTGCGGCATAAAATCAGAGTTTTTGGGACGCCTGACATACGATCGAGATCCTTTTCCACCACCAGAACGTCCTTACTCTCATCTGACCATTAGATATACCTCCATTTTTGAAGTGGCCAATTAACATGTTCTTTGCAAACTTCATGCGCTTAGCAATATGCCTGGCATTTAAAAGTGGTAACCTTTCTGGGACTACAGGCTTTTAAGTTATGTTGTCTGAGACACTCGTGAACTGTTTCATCTGTCGCATTAATTTTAGGCTCCATTTTAAGCTCAGTAGCAGACTTGAAAGGATCCCTCTTACTCTCATGAATCAACCTTTTGGCATGTCAAGGTATTACAGATCGTTTTCTTACACGTGTTTTGGATTTTTTCTTATAATTTATGGGGTTCCTAATCATTTTATTGGAGCATCCTACCAATCGACAAACTTTTATTTAAGAATTTCCTTCCCAAATCCATTTTTTAAAAAGTTTACGCTTTTCCGCAGTGCAGTGTTTTCCACGTCCCTTTTAATGTTGTTTTTAATTTTTTTTTTACAAAATAGTTAAAAAATAGCCCAATCTTATCAGCAGGTACTTTCTTTTAAGGCTGTTGGGCGAAATATAAGATATTTTCTAAGTAACTTGAAAGTGGTGCTACTTTTTTTTTCGCTGTTTTTCTGACTTTTTTAATAAAAAACTAAAAAAAAAATATGTAGGTAGGATTAATAAAAACGGAAACTTTGTTTTAGACTAGAGCAATACTAAACCTTAAAAAAAACATTATTTTGAAAAAAAACAACAACAGCAAATAAACTTTTTTTACAATGAAAGCAGCACGATGTAGTGGTGCTATTATTTTTTTCGCAACTGTACATACTCCTTACATACTTTTGAACGAATACAATTTATGCTTGAAATCTAAAAGTAACGAATCCAGAAATATTTCACTCATAAAAAACACTAATTTTTGTTTTTTTATCCTGATAATGTCCAGATGCCTAAAACAGAAATATATGCATTTTATACATTTTTTTAAAACAAGAAGAGTTCTCTAATAAATTTTGGAAGAATACTACGATTTCGAAATACTATACAAAAATCAAATTTCCTAGTTCACAGGCGACTTAAAATCGAACTTGATTTGGTAAAATCTTCAGTAAATTGTTTTTTTTAAATAACCCACGTGTAAGGTCGCTGATTACATCTTAGAGTCCGGGACACATTGACCAATATTAAGTAGACCTTTGCCCTAATTTTGGCTAAAACGCCGGGTGGGGGGTTCGAAATCCACGATAATCGATACATTGAAATGGATGCCTGGAACACCGATTGGTATGTCGTATAAATATGCTGAATGAAAACTTTTGATAAACCGATTTCAATTTCAATTGAAAAATCTCCCACATGGCGGAATGCATTAGAGAACTCTCAGGAGCTGCCCGCTCCGTTACGTGACTAAATAAAATATAGAATTCGGAATCCTTCCGGATGCCAACGAGGGGTCCCATTCAAGGATGCTCGATGTGTGCCGTTTGATTCATGAGATCCGGAAAGGGGGTGGGGGGGCTTACGTGTTTATGAGTCCGTGTGCGGTGGGTGGGGGGTGTGTGTGTCTGATTTGAAATTATTGGCTGCTCCCACGGGTGTCGTAAGCTCGGACGGAACGCTCGGTTTCTGCATAGTTAGCCGGAGGAGGGCGTCCTCCCACTTGTCCCACTTCTCGTCCTCCAGTTTTCCGGGCAGTGGCTTTTTATCTTATTGGATTGTCGGACTGACCACAGATTGCCGAGCTGCCCTGCTGCCGCATATTACTCACAAAAATACTTCGTCGGGCATTTTAAATTCCGTGAGCAGCTGCCAAATAAACGCGATTGATCGTTAAGGCGGATGCTGGAATCGAAGCTAGTGGTGGGCACTATATTTTATGGTTCTTAAATTGAAATAAATGCTGGTCGAAACGTTCTCATAAATTTCGTTTCGCTTTAAAAAAAAGGCGAGCACGAGGGTTGCGCACTTTCAGGACTTCCGTCTTAACATCCAGGGTGGCTATTAAAACGAACCCTGGACCGCAAATTCGTACGTACACACTTGGAAAAATACATTCTTATACCCAATATTATTGCACTTAACATCTACTTGATCTAATCAATAATTATCTGGCCATAAGTTGGGTCATTTTAATGTCTCAATGGTAAAAACTGAAAATTAAAGCAGTTTGAAAGGATAAATACCCTTTGCACCTATAGCAAATATGTCCGATTTGAACTTTTTTGTTTTCCTAATTCTGAACAGCAGTAAAATTAAACTGTAGGAACTGTGACGTTGGGAGTTTAAAATAATGACAAGTAATTAATTTTATTTAGTTCTTTCAAATCATTATTATTTGATTTTTTTTATACGCGTTACTCTTAAGGTTGAAAAGTATGTAAAAGTTAGAAGGAAGCGGTTTCAACTTTATTAAGTATATATTTTTGATCAGAAGTCAATCTAGCCATGTCTGTCGACTGTTCAGATGAACATTGAGATCTCGGGACATAGTTTTGAAATTGATCACAGACTATGACGTTTCAGTAAAATCAGTTTCGTTAATAGTTTAAGAGGTTTGCGTGTTTTTGGTTGACACACATTTCACTTCCGGTTCAGCCAAATAAAATACAGCTCATCGAGCGTCGGATGGATAGTTGTCCGCATGGGAAAATTAAAATTCCTCAGCACAGCCGCTCCGCCTTTGGTCGCCCAGAGGCCGAGCACTTCGGACGGCATTCCACAATGCCACTCTGGCACTCTGCCACTCACGGATCGAGACAATTGTGGTCGTCAAAGTCTTCCAGCGGTGACAATTTAGAGAATCGCCACACACATACACCACAGGCCATAAGCCCAGTTCGACTGTGGACCGTAGACAGTGCTGACAGGTGACAGAATTAGCCTTGAACACGGCGCGAGGTATTTTGGCCATGTCACCCCGGCCGATTGTCTCGACTCTCGGAGTCGAATCGAATCGAATGGCCAACTGCTCGTCAAGTTCGCCCCACTCCAGATGACAATGGAGCGTTAGTAATCGCGTTTCTGTCACAGAAGTTAAACGACTGCGCGTTTGACAGATAAATTGACACGATCAAGTGCACCCCAAACACGATATATCCACATTAAGGTGGATTAGGCAAAATGGCAACTTATTCGGGCCCCCGACAGAATTCCCATTAAGACGGCTTGACAGGCGGGCCAAGACGGCAATTGAGCGACGCGTTTGCTTCTTACTGAATGTCAACCGTTTCTCTAGATGGGTTTACCCCTTAAAAGGGTATTGTAATCGGCAGCTAACATTGTCCTACACTGGAACTTTAATTAGAGTACCATTGTATTGCGACCCATATACACATTTTGACATTTCCATCTGCTTTTAATTGGGTCTGCAAATGGAAGAGTGTGCTCAACAACAGCGCACCCTTTTATTTATATTGTAATACCAAAAAGTATCCATTTACAGTCTTGTTATGATTTTTTCCAAATCAAAAATATCGATATTCAGCGCTTTTTATTAATACAAATCTGAAACAACAATTGTTTTACGGGACGGATTGTTTTTCACAATTAAAATACCAACGTTCGTATAGAGCAGTATGTATTAAGGGTAATTATCTGAAATAAGAAGAGAAATAATAAAATTAAGAAAAGCCCAGTTCAAAGCAGAAATAAGAGTATTTTAAGAACGGCTTTACTCGCTTATAATCCAAGAGTTAAGAGGGTATGTTGAATTCGAGCGAAAGTGCGTAGCTGGGAATTCAATATACATGGCCATGTGATTGCCATTTGCCAAGATGCCATTTAAAAGAGCAACTAATAGGATTGCAGAAGGCAGATTGGTAAAGGTAAGGATAATACCCGCAGACACTTGAGAACTTTCGGCGCCTATATGTTCTTTTTAAAGACTCCCGTTCACAGTCTGCATTGTAAAAGTTCGGTGGAGTAATTGGCGCTAAACCGCCTACAAATCATCACAAAAATGTGACGAAATAAAATAAACAAACTGTCAAATGTCAAGACACTAGCATAAACATTTACATCTCTTCTGTGCCCCTCCATCTGAACATTCTGCTGCTGCTCGAGCCATTGGCGCCCGTTCGTGGCACGGCATTTCTCGAGGTGCCCCCGAAATGGTGAGCATATTTCCGCGGGGAGAGGGTTGGGCATGGGCATGGGCATAGGGATAAGGCCACCATCAGTCTCTGAGCATATCCGCCTGGCTCGTCTTCGCCTTCGCCTTCGTCTCCGTCGCCGCCACTAATGCACCCAAGGCGTGCACAGATGTCTACCCATTTGTGTATAGTTTGGAGTCAGTCCGGACGGGAATGCGACTCCGCCAGATGCCAGATCTGTGGAGACAATGCATGCAGGCGTCCCACCCACCCACAGCAAACGGAAAAACGGCAAACAGCACACCGAACTGAATGTCTGGCGATGGAGATGACTATGACGATGGCACCTCAAACGAGGGCTGTCGTGCCACATTTCGAAACCTCCGCCTTGCCGCAGACGTAGCACACATAAAAGATTGAAATTTGTCCCAGGAGCATTGAAAATTTACAATTTAATTTGCAGATGGCTTCGCCGGTTGCCCGAAATGGCACACACCCAACGATTCCGGATTCCGGATTCCTCCACGGTCCCGACTTTCCACGTCAATGTCCGGCCCGTTCCACTCGCATTTGTGTGCAGGAATCGGGGAAGCGGGATTAATTCGGGTGCGGGCGACTCCATGGACATGGCTTTAAGTCGCAGTCTGTGGCCCTTGATTGAAGACGGAGAGCGGGGTAGATGTCGCCTTTCCGGGGCAGTCAATATCGCAGCCAAGTCCTGGCCAAGTCCCCGTCGTTATCCGCTTAATTACGATAATCATTCATCAATGTGACACTTGCGTTTGACAGACCGAGCTGAATCACGGCCATGATTAATTCCGCCGCTCGCAGATTGGCACTCGCAACTATTTCAGTGGATCCCCGACTATTCCGGATTTTGTCAGCTCATGTGGGTAGTGGGTTGTGGGTGGACAGCCCACGTTGTCCAAGCTGTTGGACACGATTCCCCAAAGCATTAATCGCAGTGTGCTGCTCCAAGTGCGGTACACCCAGATCTGCTGCTTGGGCAACCGCAGCAGTGTCCGGCCAAAACTCAGGGGTTCGCCCCACTGCAACTCAAGTGGATCGCAGAAATCGCCACATATATTACAGCGACTTTGCTGCAACATCGCGATGGCGATGGCGATGGTGATGGTGATGGCGATGGCGACATGGTGGCGAATACAATCGAATGGGCCAGCGCAATCGGTGTGCCAACTTTGGGAAAGGGCATTGGCCAACCGATGTTGGCGTGATCTGTGAAAAGAAATAGGCACATGCAGTCGAGTTAGAAGCAGGGGACTTTATTAAATAGTACATCAAATAGCAGGACAAATAACCATTTACAATTAAACGTTGACGCAAGCAGGACTTGCTAACCCGCGAAGACCCATTCCCTTTGGGCCGTAAGAACTAGAACTCAGGAGGTGAAAACAAGACCATTATATGGATGGATTAGTCGAAACACATACGAGACAATATACTAATGCTAATTCTAACTTCGCTTTTAAGATTGAAAAAAGACTTAGTAGTAGAAGTTATATGGCATAGCCAATAGTCATCACATATTACTCTAAAGGGTTCTAGCATGTCATAATTTGACATACCATGATTCAAAATAAACGCAATATAGTTCCTAGTAATTATATTGCTGAATAGGTTAAAAACAAAAAGCCATCAACATGGGACATCTGCATATTGGATTACATATTTTTATTTTTAATCGAATAGTACCGATTACCTAACTTCATGTTAAGTTTTGACATTGGGTTAAATTGTTTTTCGTAAATTTTTTTTTTGTAAACTATAACTAGTTTACTTTACTATAACCGACATTTAAATATGTTTATTTAAAAAAATAACCTCACATTGAGATAGCTGATTTGAGTCCCTGAACAATTTTGTGGTAACTTTGACAGATTTCAAACTAGAACCTGAACATGACATTGAGGAATCGGCCCGTTGATAGGTTGCAAATAAATTCAGATTCGGTCGCTGCATACCTTTTTGGAAGGATCTTTTAACTATCGTGAAAAGCAAATAGTAATAAGCTGATATTTTTTTCATCTGCTTTAATAAATGTGTCAACTGAAAACACGAGCTACTCTAGTTTACAGATAGGTATGTCTAGAAGACCATTCAAGATAGATGGATAGACGCAGTGCCCGGGGGCTGTCATTTGCTCCTTAAACGATGCAAAATATTGTTTACTTTCGCGGCACATGATCCATCATCATCTTGTTAGCCAAGCGGCTCCTGGCCAACTTATACATGCGCAAATATAATTTAGTGGAAATTGGCTGTCTTTTAATGCGCAATAAACGACTTATTTAACACTTGGGCGATGCAAATTACGAAATTCATTTAGGGAAAGTCGAGCACGGGCCGCAACTTCAAAGCCGATGCAAGCGAGGACGACGAGGACGTCGAGGACAACGCACATTTACATATGCAAATCAAGCCAGCTCAACCCAAGCCAACCGGAGGACTCAGCTAAAAATTCGCATTCGCCACAAGGTAAGAGTGTGTGTGCGCAAGAGTATGCGCGAAATACCCTAGGGTTTTCAATCATTACTCAAATTATGATGGTTTAATTTGGGCGCTTTCGGAATCCGCAGTCATTAGCCCAGCCCCTCCGCCTCCCTCGCATCCAGGGGGCATGGTGGTGGTGGTGGTAGTGGTGGAAGAGGTGGTGCTGGTGCTCATATGCGATGGTCATATGGTCGGGGTGCATAATGTGCAGTGCAATCAAAGGCCTGTTTGTTTTGCATGCATGATAGCGATCGAAATGTCAAGCCCCTGGCGGATTGAATGCGGAATGTCAATCGCAGAATATCTGGAACATTTGAACTGCTCTCCTATAATTGCATATATTTCTAAAAATTGTAGTGTGGTTGTCATTTCTCAAATAGACAATTCAAATTGTTACAAACCCTCTAATGCATGGATAACAGTACATTAATTATGAAATAGTTACTCTCAATTGTTAAACTTAAGGGTTTCCAAAATCCAAAATTGTTATTTACTTACAAATCCTAGTCAATAATAAAAATAATAAGCCCATGGATACTGATTTATTAATTTCTTTGACCACGAAAATGGTAAATCAGCTGAGCGCTAGAACCAGTTGAGAATTACATATATATGTACTAGCTTGGAAAAATGGAACATTAGTATAAAATGGAAAGCCAAATGCTATTATTTTGAACTATTTTTCTTTAGTTTAGTTTAGTTTAGTTTTCCATAGTTAAAACCCAAAGCGCATTGGTCAATTTGATCAAGCCTGTTTTTGTATGTGCTGCCACTGTTTGTGTGTGTAATGTCTTCATCAAAAGCCTGTTACTTTGGCTTCAGAACCCCTAAAAAGCCCCTTGGATTCCGATTCGCCGCTGCCTCATTAGCTTATCTCGAACATTATAGCCGAGTCGAGAAGTTAATTGAGAGAGACAAAGACGCGGAGACAAAAACGCTTTCAGCAATTTGGTCTAATATGCAAACGAAAGTCCGGGGACGGAAGTCGCCGGGTTGATAAACTGGACCTGAAGACTGTTGGCGAAGTGAAACTGGCACTGGCATGTAGCTGTAGCTGTAGCTGGTGATTCATGAATATTTAAACGTCACATTTGGTCGCACTTTTCACGATGCTCATTAATAAGGCGCGGAGGGCGGGCGAAATGAAGAAAATGTGGCGATCATCGCTGGCTCGTTTCAGCGTTACAGCGTTTTAGCGTTTCAGCGTTCGCGATTGCGTTCCGTTCGTTTCTGGGGCAGTGAACAAGTGCCCTCTCTATGCACATGGACACGGCACGGTTGGACAACTGTGCGGCACTGGAGAGAAGCGTTTTCTTTGTTTCTGCCTCGGTTTGGTCTCCGTTTCGGTTTCGGTCTCGGTTTCGGACACATGCATGTGCATCTGCTGAATATCTGTGGATCTGTGGGGCTGCACCACTTGGATATGCAAGATAGCGCCGAGCGACGTCTTCGTCTTCGTCGCAGTCGCCGTCTCGAATACAGACGCAGATACTCGTACCAAGTTGGATTTAATTTCATGCCGCAGTAGTTCGCGCAGTCGTTTTACGCCGCAACATTTCCAGCTAAACGGCAACGGGAGCGTCCAACGACTTTAATTCGAACCACACGCTCGGGATCGGGATCGAGTCGGATCGGATCGGATCGGGGCAGGCAATGGGCATAGGCCCACCACACACCACACACCATACACCACTCACCACACAGACATGAATATGAATACGTAATCAGGAATACGTCCCATGTTGTCAACCCCGACTCGACTGGGTCTTCATGCGCGGATGTGGATGCGGATGTGGATAATGACCCCGAGCGACTTTGCACTTGCCACTCCGAAGTCTTTGTCACCCATTGTGCCCCTAGTTGACTTATTGGCAGGTGCAGCCCCCGACCACGGCCACTGTCACGGTCACGGTCACGGTCCATAAATACGACTTTAAGTAATTCTGGAAATTTATATTCTTAATCGCCAGCCCAAGACGCTGCTCGAACTCCACCGAGGCGATGTGGATTGGAAAGGGCCAACGTCCACGTCCACTCACATCATCCACAAGGCTCCTCGGACGACGCCACATAATTTGTTCTCATTACGTTTTCGTGATTTTTCGAATTATTCAAGAAATTAATCATTTACATCATTACCACATTATCAACCGCCGAAGCTTCGGCCCGGCCCGCATGACTCGTTGCTTTCATATAAAATTCGTTTTCCTTTGATTTGGATTTCGATTTTGGCTTGGATTTTGATTTTGATTTTGGGGGCTGTCATCTGATGACCATACACACTGGACGAGTAAATGATCTAACCACAGCGAAACAGACGCCCAGTGGGGGTTGTGGTCTGCGTCCGAATGAGTGAAAACTTAAATTGACAGGGGACCTCAGCATTCGAAGGCATTCGATTATGTGCCCGATGACTAATAACATTGTATCTTGTCCGGCCAAGAGAAGTGTACAGCTTATAAGCTCAGGGTCCGGCCATGACGACCGGAAATTAAGTTTAATCAGGACCAGGGGCAAATCTATTCCACGTTGGTGGACCAAAAGTAATTCACAAAACAATTAATATTAATATTTATGATGTAAGTTTAGCAGTATTGCAACATTTGAATGCCAGGCCCAACGATTATCGATTGAGTACTTTATCTAATTCATTTAAGTATGAACAATAAATGATCTAAATTGGCATCGATTTAAAGGCTTAAGTGGGCTGAAAAGCAATACTTCAATATTTAAATTTTTTAATTCTGAACATTCTGTCAGCCTTTGAAATGCGTTGCAGTAACACTTCAAGATGTAGATCCTTCATAAGGTCACTTAACCTGGTCAAATCAGATGAGCGGCTTCGAGCCCAATCAGCAATCTAGTCTAAAACGGAAACGTTTTTAATTTTTACTCAATCGAGTTATAACCAACCGAAGAAAAGGCTTTTGAAAATTGTTTCAAATTCTGAACTTGTCGTTTCAAACAGCGTCAGAGATTTATGGGACACTCCTCTCAAAGTTCAAAAACCAATTATCTTAATTAACATTCGAGTTAAAGACATTCTGTTTGGTTTAAAAATTTAGCAAAGATTGGCCCCCTTTTTCTTGTAAGAGATTTGTAATTTTCAAACTCATTCGGTATTTAAACTCAATTTAATGATTTTGAACTGAACATTATAAAATATCAGAATAGCAAAATTGATTTTCCTTTTTGATTTTCTGGGTCGACACCGCACTGCAAGTGATATAACAAAAGATTGAAATGCATCCCCTCGATATTTGGTTATTTTGTGGAACTCTCCCAGGCTTTGGCAGAAAGCAAAATCATTTTTTATTGTTTTCGTTCCTTTTCGCAGTCTTTAACCACGCCCACGAAAACTTGCGGTGAGTCCCTGTCGAAGGACATTTTTAATTAGCGCATTCACAGCGGGTAGAGTCTTTAGATTGAAATGCCTTCCGCAGCCGTGTTCGTGGCCATGGCCGTGACCGTGAAACTTTCAGGCGGAGGAGAAGAAACGACTCAGGCGGGGACTGCCCTTCGGGTATTTCTTCACTCAGAAAAATTAAGCCAACAAGACCCTTAAAGTTACTGGAAAAAGTCATTTTATAGGCTAACTAACCTTTACTTATTTTAATTATTTCTAAAAAAGAAATGGGTTTAATTTGTAACTTTCGAGTTTGTCGAGTCCGTTTGTACAAACCTGGGACACGTAAGATTTGTTTGAATTTAAGCCAAGGCGCTATTTGCTACAGAGCAGAATTTAAATTAAAAACTTGTGTTTTAATGTCATGTTAGGACTCTAGCTTATAATCTGTTAGCGAAAGTTAACTCAAAGACAAATTATTCGGAAGCCCAGATTAGTTTTCTCAATCTGGCGTTAAGCTTTTAATCGACAAATCTTTAAAGGGACTTTTGTCACACGAATCACTTGGAAAAGAAGAACTTAATTCTCATGACATTATGAAAGTAAATGTTTTCGAAACAGTAATTCAGCTCAATGTTAAATCTTAACATGACATTGGGAAATCGGCCCTAACCCGCACTAAGAGTAAATGTAAAAACAGCGACACTACAAATCAAAGCAAAGTCATGCAAGGTCGCAACCAGGACTTAACAACCATTTTTGTTAGTGTCCAGATGCAGATGCCTATCTGGACTGGGCGTATCCGACGGCGATAGCGGTGACGTCGTCGTGGTCGTCGTCTTGGTCGTCCACCCGATCCAGAGTGATAGTTCGGTGTCTTCCTGGGGTCGTCACCTCACCTCAGCTCAGTTCAGTTTAGTTCAGTTGAGCTCAGCTCGACTCAGATCACCTCGGCGGCAGCTGATTCATTCCCCTACGCATTATTAATGCACATATTTTGATAATTGCCGGGTTCGGGCAGTCAAACGTCTGCTTCCGCGGTAGGCGTTCCCTTTTCCTTTTCTCTTCGACTCGAATTTGTTTTAGTGGTTCGTTCGGGTTCCACGTAATCCACATACCCGTCGATGGCGATACACACGCTCACCTAGAAACTGGGCTGCGGTTGTCTCGAATATCAGGTAACTACTAGCTAGCTTCGCCCAGATGCATTTGTTTCCCGCGGACGCGTAACGCGTAACCTCCTTTGATCATCTGCTAGTAACTGGGCCCCAGTCCAGTATAATTCGGCTCGCCGGGCATCCGACCCAATCCCATCCAATCCAATCCGAAGCAAAGCAAACCAAACCAATCCAATCCAATATGTCTTACTATGGCTCACTTGAAATCTCGCATATTTCATTTATATTTCCATCTCATTCTCGTATTTACTTCCCATCCGTCAATCAAATGAAAATGACCAAAAGATTAATCGTTTCTTTCGGAATTTTGTTTTGATGTTTTATCGGCACAGTCCTCCAGATTACCGAAGCACCACGAACAATAACTCATACCCATACCACGCAATCTTTTGAAAGTGTGTGCCCCTGTGTGTTGTTGTTGTGCTCGTACCCCGCCCAATGCAAAGTTTTGGGTTGTCGTATGGGTATACCAGCTATACCAGGTAAGCCCTAATGACACCAGAGAACGGGGGGTGTCCCCAGCCCAGTTGGTCACCCCGCAGGAGAAGTGAAGGCCACAAGGTCGAAGATTTGCACGGACAAACAGGAATGATAGAACAGCGACCCTGTAAACAATATGTATTCCAGATCTCCATAGCTATCTAGCTTCCATAATGGCTTACGTAGTATGTGACTAAAAGTAACTTGCGTAAATGATTTTTCAACGACTTTGGGTTCGTTCATAGCTCAGGCACAGCATGGGACACGCCAAGCACTACGTGCCAATCACATTCACACTCGCACACACTTTCGCCTTTCTCCAGAAAACACAATACCCTAAACTCAGCCCCAAAAACCAGCCAGGTCGGTCAATTTGATTTCGACAATATGGCAATCGACTTCGGTCCTCGGCTGCCCGTCTCTTGGCCTTTGTAGTTGTGTAGCCAGTTGGATGTTGGTAGTTGGTAGTTGGTTGTTGTTAGTTGGTTGTTGCTTGCTGGTTTTTGGTTGTCGGCATTGCCGATGTTCTGGGCCGTGGTCACTGGTCGATGGCTATAGCGATGGCGATGTCGATGTCGAGTAGATGGTCACAATTTAAATTAATGATTTTTTTTACGCTTGATCTGTGATAGTGACTGACATTTTCCCGTCATTTTTAAGATTAGTCCATAGTCATCGGCATTTACTTTCTACTTTTGGCGCACACTCTTTCGACTGGACGCAGCACGGACCTGGTCACTGGCATTGTGTCTGGCTCTGGCCTCAGATCCCGGCTTCGTCTCCATCTCCATCTCCGTCTCCTTCCCCTCTATTTATTCTATGTATGAGCGAGCACTTTTTCCCTCATAAAGGAAAACGTAATAATTATGTAAAGAAACGCCCGCCCCTGAACTGCGTTCTGCGGCAGTAGCTGTCGCAACCAGTACTGAAAGTATGGACATTTTCCCGACGACTCTGAGATATTAGTAATGCAATATATGACACTATCTTTTGGAAAAAACTATATATATGTAGGCATTAAAGACAATGGTAAGGATGCTATGTTGACTTTGGACTACTATTAATTAGTATATGCATGGAATCAAACTCTTAAGTAAGCATCAACCCGGATCAAACACCTTTCCAAAAACGAGCTTTGCAGATCTGGGCCGAAACCGCTACTAAACTGTTGGCCAATGAATTGGCATCTCTGGTTCCATCCTAGAAGCCCGAGTCGCAGACTTGGCGGCTTGGGAATCACTCCTCATAGAACACTTAGATCCCAAAACCCAGATCCCGTGAGTGCGAGTGAGTGACTTTGATTTCGGCCCAGAGTGCGTTTGTGTGTCTGAGTTTCAGTTTGAGCCCGACAATCGGGCACTCTGGCGCTTCAGCGGCGTCATTATCAGATTGAGATTGATGGCTTATACCTCGGAATCGGGCTTGGTCGGTGGCTATTCGATGGGATGGCGGGATGGTCGGATGACTGGATGGCTGGATGGCTGGGTAACCCAATTGGTCGGTGGCGCCTTCGGTCTCCGCTGATACTGTTGTCAATAATTTGTCACAATCGCACGGCGCTCGGAACAAATTGTTCCATGTCATGTCTTTGTCAAGATTTGTCGATGGCTCCGCCGATAAGCTAGTGACAAAATAATTAAAACCCGAGTCACAGTGAATTGGTTGAAAAGTAAAGCGGCCAAAGAGGATGGGAGTGTTGGAAATCCAGATAAGAATTGGGAAGTCATGCACTTACCGGCTATTACAGGGTGATTAAGGCCGAGCTGCGACCGCAAAGGCTTTTTGTCAAACGTCGATTGTGTCCGCATGATATATCAACAGATTTGTCAGGTAGAATTGGACCCCGGTCCAAGGAGCATCCGCCAGTCTGGCAGTGATGTATAAGCACGTAACGGTGGGGGTTCGGTCCCACAGACATGATTTCTTTATTTCATCCAGGAACATCAACCTTAAATGCATTTTGTAAGTATTTTTATATACTCGTAGAGCAATAAGTTAAGGGTTTCTTCTGCTTGTGGTCTACAAAATCTGGAAATTGCAAACAGACTAAGTGCTGAACTTCAGACTTCAGAAAATGTCGTCCTAATAAATATGTGACATTCGTTTTGTTGAGTCCCAATTTTGTTCTGTCTTGAATTTTTGATGAATATAAATTTATATGATTTATAATCTGTTACCGATAAAAAATGTGTTTTTTGATCCGTTTAACTTCACTTCCTTTAAATGTTGTACTCATATCACTCTTTTTATACCCTTGCAGAGGGTATTATAATTTTGGTCAGAAGTTTGTAGCGCAGTGAAGGAGACGTTTCCGACCCCATAAAGAAAATATTCTTGATCAGGATCAATAGGGGAGTCGATATAGCCATGTCCGTCTGTCCGTCTTTCCGTCCGTGCGTCCGTCCGTCCGTCCGTCCGTCCGTCCGTCCGTCCGTCCGTCCGTCCGTCCGTCCGTCCGTCCGTCCGTCCGTCCGTCTGTCCGTCTGTCCGTCTGTTTCAATACCGTTTGCGAGCTCAGTTTAAAAGCTAGCGATCTGAAACTTTCACAAGTTTGAAAACCGCCCCGATCGGATGTCTATATCCTATAGCTCCCATTGGAACAATCGGATATAACTTTCAAGAATGGAAGATATTTCGCGCAGTGTATAAGCTATTGACATGAATCTTTCCAAATCGTATTTTTTTATGCATAAATAGATCAGGGAAAAAGCGCGTGCCGATCGGAGGTCTATATCCTACAGCTTTCGTGGACAAATTTTTAAAGGCTGCGAAAATATCCCTTTTTTATACCCTTGCAGAGGGTATTATAATTTTGGTCAGAAGTTTGTAACGCAGCGAAGGAGACGTTTCCGACCCCATAAAGTATATATATTTTTGATCAGGATCAATAGGGGAGTCGATATAGCCATGTCCGTCTGTCCGTCTGTCCGTCCGTCCGTCTGTCCGTCTGTTTCAATACCGTTTGCGAGCTCAGTTTAAAAGCTAGCGATCTGAAACTTTCACAGTTGTCCTAAAACATGTGTACGCAGATCAAGTTTGAATACCGCCCCGATCCGATATCTATATCCTATTGCTCCCATAGGAACAATCGGATATATCTGGCAAGAATTGATGATATTTCGCGCAGTGTAAAAGCTATTGACATGAATCTTTCCAAATTGTATTTTTTTTTGCATACCTTGATCAGGGTAAAAGCGCGTGCCGATCGGACGTCTATATCCTATAGCTCCCATAGGAACAATCGGATATACCTTGCAAGAATTGATGATATTTCGCGCAGTGTAAAAGCTATTGACATGAATCTTTCTAAATCGTATTTTTTTATGCATACCTTGATCAAGGTAAAAGCGCGTGCTGATCGGACGTCAATATATTATAGCTCCCATAGGAACAATAGGGTAAATTCGGTCCAAATTTGATGTTTTTCAGAATATTTCGCGCAGTGTAAAAGCTATTGACATAAATTTGTCCAAGTCTAATTTATTTACGCATATCTTGATCAGGGTATAAGCGCTTGCCGATCGGACGTCTATATCTTATAGCTTCCGTAGGAAAAATTGTTAAAGGCTCCGAAAATATCCCTTTTTTCTTTTTTTATATGACATTTTTGCAGTATAAAAGCTATTGACATGACATATATCTAGTTTATTTATGTATACCTTATTCCTTTCGCTACCTTTTCAATTTTAGCAATTTCGGCAAAGTCTGCAAGGGTATTAAAACTTCGGCTAGCCGAAGTTAGCTTCCGTCCTCGTTAAACAAATAATATTGAAAAACTATTACTCTAGTACATTTTCTACAAAGAAATTGTTTAAATAGTTTTTGTCGGCATGATTTTTTGTGATTTTTGTTTTTTTTTTTGCTTTTGTTTTTGCTTTTGTTTTTGTACATTAAACGTCGTGCATCTCACTTAATTAAATTATTTGTAAAAGTACGACCCATATGTAATTTGGTAACCCAACAAATTTTAAGAAATATAGTGAATATTTGAATAGGTTAAAATAAGTGAAAAAAAGTCAACTTTTATTTTCCATGTATAGAAATGCATTTACTTTGTCAAGGATGTTATCCTGTTGGGCCATGAATGTATATGAATGGTTTCCGATGAACATATATTTTTCTAAAATTATTAATACAGAAGCGTTTAGTTAAATTAAACCAAAATTATAATAGATGTGAAAAAATTAAAATATATCTTGTGTAAGGATTTAAGTTCATTTTTCCTGCAAGGAATTTCTAAGACAAATTAAAAGATGTAGAAATAGAAAATTTTATTTTTATTTTTAAAATAATATTGCACTATATTCCTTAACCATCTTTGTAAAATACTGCGGTATTAATTTATGTTTTACATTAACAATAAACCAATTGTCAATCACGCGTCTGATGTTGATTTTTCAGATTTAAAGCATATTTCTATTAAGTAAGTAATCCTTTTTTTGGTTGCTCAAAAAATCTAGCCCGCTCCAAATTTTCTAGATATCTTACTATTCATTTTTTAGCCAAGATGGTTTAAAATAAGCTAGTCCGTTGTCTAGTAAATGGTGCATAATTACTTTCGCTGAAAAGTGTGTAACAGGGGAAACGAATCATTTCCAATCACAGTGACTATGTTAATAGAATTTTTTTAGTATTTTCCAATCGCAAAACGCATTGGTACACTTTTACATTGGTACATTTTTAATAATAGAGAAATGATCTTATATTGACTAATACTTTTTTTATAGGTGCAGAGGTACATAAACTACGGCTGGCAAAAGTTAGTTTCCATTCTTTATTGCCATTACATTTAATAGCCAACCAAAACTCAACTCTAAGAGAACCCGTCTTTTTCAGAAGTTGCCTCTTCCAACAACACACTATGGGGGCTTTTTTTCTTAAATGCAGTTCAAATCGAAGGGCAACCTGGAGCTGTATATATTTAAGTATATAGTATATAGTATATTTTCTACTTTAAAGTAAAAAAAGTTTCGTTTAATGGTATTAAAACTATAATGATAGTTATGTATAAATAAATAAATATACATTTTTTTCAAAAATACACAACGATATATGGTAACATATACAAATATATTTAATATTCATGTAGTTTTAAATAAATGTATTACAATAAAAAAATGTGTTTTATATTTTTATTCAAGTTACTTTTACATATTTATCAGAACTAATATGTTCGTCCTCTTTTGTTCAAATTGACTAAAATAATAGTTACAATTTTTCAACTTATGAAATTAGTAAATTTTATCAATAAAAACCAGTTACTCTAACAAAATAAAGGGTTTCAAGGCTTAAAGTTTACCTAGAAAATTATTGTTCAATCTGAACTTTGTGTTCAAATGTTCATAGCCATAAAAATGTTAATTGACTTTGTTTCTTGCTTTAAATTGCTTTAACCACGGAAATGGTAAATGGACAATAAATAGTAATTTTACTAAAATATAAATATAAATAGTGGTATATTGGCGAATAAATGTAAATATCTCCGTTACTGTAACACATTTTACTACCATACTAAAGTTACTATTTTCAAAACTGAGCCCATCCCGTTTTAAAGTGTGGGTAAGTACGCATGTACTACCAGTTGTGAATTTGATTTTTGATTTGATTTAATTTTTCTAGTTCAATAACTATTTTAGCAGAAACATGAAACCACAAAAAGGGAACTATGTTAAAAACAAAATTGTTTTGTTTGCACACACTCTTTTTTAGCACTTTTCTTATGAAACATCGCATATACGAGCTTTTAAGTAGGCAACATATTCTTATATTCGTGATCGGCGTCGCTAGACGATCAAGGAACTATATCTTATGGCTGCCATCAAAACGATCGGTGAAGATATAAGTCTGTCAGGGCAAATAGGTATAACATCGTTTTCTATAAAGAAGTATGCACATATGGCATGCATGTATAAAGGCTTTACAAAAATTTAACTTTTTTTGACCAGTTGGTTTGATTAATATTAAAAATTGTAAATTTAAATTTAAAGAACGAAGGAAGCAGAATTCGTAAATGACCGTTTGTCATACGTTTTAAAATGGTCTGAATTTATACAATTCCAACAAGCGACTACAAATTTTTTAAATATATTTAAGCATTGTCTACAAAATCGGACTTATCGAATTAAAGAGATACAGAAGTATTTTTTGAAGAACTTTATAGTCTAATGGTCCACGCATTAATATCGGCTGATTTGATCCACACCTTTGGCCTGTGCGACCCACTGTGCAGCGGTCGGGGCTTTGATTGAGTGTTGGCACACAGGCATGGGAGCCGGCCTTGCCGGGATGACCATCGCTCGGTTAATGTTAATGATATTTGAGCCGTAATTTCGTTTTGGAATATTTAAAATTTCCCATAACTCAAAATCAGTGGAAACTATTTTGTGATTACCGCTTGTTACTGCTGTTATTCATACCGCTTTCTAGCGCGATCAATCAATTCAATTTATCAACCTTCCCACCTTTTATGACTCGGCCTGAGTAAAAGAAGGCAATCGTCCGACAGTCAAGGGACTTAGAAGACGGTACCAGCTCCGTAATTTCCACGGCCGATTATGCCCGCATCTGTGGTGTCCAATTTTTTCCTATTGGACGAAATACTGCAAAAGGTGGGCAAAAGAAGATTTTTTTTAAATTCAAAATACTTGTTAGGGGGATATCTCCCACGGGAACAATCGTCTACATCTACATTATTTGCATGATATAGCCGGTGCTTACAATGAATAACAATAAAATAATACCTATTTCCATTATCTTTCAAAAAAGTTCAGGCTTAGGTTATCCCCCACTTGGCTAAGAATTATGAGAATTATGGTATTAAAAAACAGTGCTACCATTAATTTGTTCTGAATTGTCCATTGGCTTGTTTGTTATTGATCTTTCTTAAGCGTTCTTGATTTCTCTTGTACTTCAAATTATAAGCTTGATGTCAAGGTTCAACCTTAAATCATGACCAATAAAGCACCGAATTTTGATTCCGCTGAAAGCTTTTATAAGTATAGTCCCCAATTACCATATTTGGATGATCAGTTTCTAATTTATTTCTAATTTAGACTATGGAAATTTTATCAGCAACTAAACAAACTTTTTCAACCAAATTTGAACCGTACAAATTGCAACCGAATTGGCTTTGAAGAGATCTCTGTGACACACCTGCTAAAGTTTCTAGCGTAATTGCCATACACCGATTTTTTCTCCACATAAAAACCAAATTATTCCTTCAAGACTGTTAAATCTGCATAAAGTGTTGAAATCGCTCCCTCAGTGTACCCGAAATCATAGGTGGAGATCGAGGAGATGGGCAATTGGAAAATGTATATATCGGAATGGGAGTGGGAATGTTTATATCTGCATCCGATTCAGCCCGAAGACAACCTGCTGTGGTTTTGAACGTTCCAAGATGAAACAGTCCTGATCCATTTCAAACACACTCACGTGCGCCAGCCCCCCGCACCACTCCCCTCCAGCGATCGTTGGACAACTCAAGTGTCTAAGTGCTCGACTTCCACTCCCTGCTGGTGTAATTTCTGTAGTTTCGGCTCCACTTCGCCGACGGTCTTCTTTTTGAAATTCAGATTCGGCATCCAGATCCAAACATTCGCATTCGGATGCCCGTACTATAGGATCTGGATGTGGATGTGGATGTGGATGTGGGTATGGGTATGGGTGTGGGTATGGGTATTGCTATGGGACTTTTGGGTGGGGCGGAGTGGTGAAGTGATAGTGATGCATGCGAACGGTGAAAGCTCCCGGATTTTTCCCGAACCACTGATCCCCGCCATCTTCTCCTGCTCTGCACTGAGAACAAGGTATCGTTGGCTTTTATGTGGCGATAATTGTACGTTTACTGGGTCAATTTTATGTCAGCGATAGTTCTCTGGTTTGTATTGGTAAAGATTGCACAAGTACTGGGCAATCGAATTCAGCTTATTATGACAAAAGTCCCTGTCTAAATTAAGTTTTACCACGAATTGGCTTAATACTTGGTATCAATTTTGGATTAATAGCTTGGAGTTAATGGCTATGCGGACTCTAGAGATATTTGGAAAGAAGGTCGAGATCTGGCTGTGTATCCGATGACTAATTGATTTTTTTCAGTGCAGAAAATCATGAACGTCGCCAACGCAGGCAGCGAGAATTCGGCGGGCCATCTGTTGCACATCATTCGCACTTGGTCTCTGTCGGCGCGCTGCCCTATATTAATGGTAATATCTTACTTTTTGTATACATTCTGGATCGAATGTGTTTTGTCTATTTTGTTTTTATTCCGCGGCAGGCAATTTTGAATATGCGTGGATTTCATATAATTAAATCGTCTTGGTTTGGTTTGCTTTCGGTTTGCTTTGCTTTGCATCTTAGATTTATACTTTGTTGATACTTAACAATTAGCTATTGTGCCTCCGCTGTCTTTTGTTGTTTCGAGGCACTTGCACACGGCAGATGCATGTACATATACATATGTATCCGGAATGGACTGTTCGGTCGGTCCACATCGGCGAGGTGGGATCCATGGGTGTATATATAGTATGTCGAGGAGTGGACCGCGGAGACCGCTGGCACATGTGCGACTGGCCGGGTGACTAATTGGGAGGGATACACTTACAAAAGTCATTAACGAATTAAAGGCAAAGTCCGGGGCGCTCGAGGTCGAGGGGCATAATGGAGGTAGAGTGTGTATAAACTAATATCGGAGGCAGTGTAGTGTGTACAAAGTCATGGGAGCGGTGAGGCCCGAACCGAACCGGACCGAACAAGGCACACTAATAGGCCGCCGTAGTCAAATGCCGCGCACTCAAGTCGGGCACAACATCATCAGCGGCACCAGGAGAAACGGCCACGAAACAATATCAACAAAAACCCAGTGGGGAACTTTTGGATGTCTTTATTTTTTACTATTTCGCGTGAAAGAAATTACGATGAAAAATGTGCTCTAATAACAATTATGAATAAGCAAACAAAACGCCGCAAATAGCGGTCTCTGCCCGAAGAGCCGGAGATATATAGCATAACGATCCGCCATATCCCTTCCCCGACGTGGACTCGCATTCACCTCAAGTCATTGCCGATGAAATTTTATTACACCCGTACGCACTCGCATTCGTTCTGCCAGGCGAGGGAATACGCAGTTGTATCTATTCCAATATGTTTATATTTTTCTTCTGCCCACCCCACTGCCTACGAATATTTAACAAAAAATACAGATCCCATTTCTTATGAAAAACAAGTCGAGTCTCCCGACTAAGAGATACCCTCTACTCCCTGGCATAGAGTGTTGCCTGCTCAAAGGCGTAGTACGGTTGCATTTGGTCTAAAATATAACATATTTTTAGAATTTGAATATACAACATATCTTAAATTAACATCATACTTTGCATGATTATGGTATACCCC
Source organism: Drosophila kurseongensis (assembly GCA_018153305.1). NCBI lineage: Eukaryota > Metazoa > Arthropoda > Insecta > Diptera > Drosophilidae > Drosophila > Drosophila kurseongensis. Next base: position 2,126,778 of record JAECXX010000108.1, on the reverse strand, counting down.
AAAAGTACAGGGTATGGGCACAAAAAACATCCAAAGCTCGCGGTAATACATTGGAAAAATCAGAACCAATAGCGTTTGCTTAGGGACTTTGGAATACCTTCTATTAACAAATTGATCGGTTTATCACCCGACAAAGAATATCATCTCTCTAGGTTTTGACTGTTGCGAAATAAATAAACAAAACTAAACCGAAATTGTAATTTGGTGCCACCGAAATATGTATCTTCAACTTTTGGAAGAGCTTTCCAAACCGAACAAAGAAAAATGTTAAAATCAATATTTCTGTAGCAATAAAATTAAAATGGATTTCCAAGAACTCAACTTGGTAGTATTTCAATGCCGAAATGGTTTTTAATGCCGAATATTCTTATTTCCTCGTCAAAAGTAGGGTTTATGCTGAGATATCGTATGGAAATATGCATTTTAAAACCTTCTCCTAGCTCAGCATGAAAATGGGGAAATGGCCCTAAATGAGCCCACGTGAAAATGAGTTCAAAGTGACTATTCCTGAGATGTGTACATTTCGGCAGCATCATTTGTATTTTTAGCCGAGTGTTAGACTTTGTTTATGGGCAGGGATTGATCGGGTGAATGCGAGTGGCAGCAGTAAATGCCAATCTGGTCAGGTTCTTCTCCGTGCATGTTGCCACCATCTCCATCTCCATCTCCTCAGATTTATCTAATCGTCTCACTTCCCTCTAACTTTACGCCCATACCCATACCCATACCCACACCCACACCCATTCCCATACCCATTCCCATTCCAATTCCTTCTGAGTTAGTGGAGCTGGTGTGGATATGCCACGTGAAAAATAGCGGTCCAAAACTTTAATGCCTACTACACATTTTTTATTTCGATCTTGGGTAAACATTTAGCTGGAAGTAAACAAATACAAGACACTTAAAGATATTTTTGGTAGTCGGTACTTGCGACCAAATGTAGACATTCTGTTCATACACAGTTGCTGCGGAATGTATCGTTACAAATCGTTTCGGTAGCTCGTTTGTATAAAGCGCAAATGATTTCTTTTTTCAAATCTTTCTGTTGTTTTTTGTATGTTTATTGATTCAAGGAATACGTTGACTCATGCGCCATTAACACTTCAAATTGTACTCATACACGACCGAAAAACATTTTGGTACCTTCATAAAGCTAGTCACATTAATTTAAACACATGCACATACATGCCACTGCTTGCAGCATCGCGTCCTTTCCTGTTTAATTTTATATTCTATGGCAGAAGCTCCACAAAATGTTCCTGGTGAAATCACAAGAAATTAAATTTAACATATACTATGTTTTTCGGATTTCATTGAATGTGTTTTAAAAAAAACTGACCGCTTTGAGGCTTATAACTATATTCTTCTTAATGTCAAACAATTTGCATGTCGGTCTATTTTTTAGAAGGGTACCTTATTCACGCGAAAGAAGTCTGCATCCTGGCCACACATTTTTGTTGTCCTTCTTTGCTCAAAACAGTTTTAGCCATTTTCAATATTTTTTCCACAATATCTGTTCCTCTTCCTCGAAGGCGTAAAAAATGCGTTATACTTTAAATGGCATCGACATCGGCGCAGTCTCGTCCTCACAGCCCGTCCAATTTCCTTCCCCAGATAGACTCGCCACTCATACAATGTTCGCGGGTCCCTCTGCCTCTAATTTGATTGTTTTTCGTTTTTTGGGTAACCCGAGCAGTGCGTGCAGTGGACGATTGCCAAAAAAGACGGCGTGACCTGGCCGGCTCGCCATGGTTAGCAGCCATTCCCATTCTGGCCGGGCTTGCAATTTGCGTGCCTGCCAGTTCCTTGGCTTATGGTCCAAAAGTCGGGTCCAGCTCCCCAGTTCGTGGTGTCTTTGTTTGATCCGTGTGAATGTGAGGAACGATCAGCGATCAGCGATCGGCGGTGGTGGTGGCGGCGCTACGAGAACGGAGTGCCTCTAAAAAAGCAGCCATAACAATAAGAACGACAACAAAAGGCGCACCGAGTGAGTGGACGAGGAAACCTGGAAACTGTGTCCACCTATATGTCTGGGCTGTAGATGCCACTTTTTGAGTTTACTGCCAGAAGGTAACACCCACCGGCCGACTCCTGCATATTCCGAATCGAAATTCATTAAGATTCATTCTATGAGCCCCAAGGCACAGGCTCTGCTTTCTGGCTGTGCGTCCCTTTGATATCTTTTCGTGACCGAGACAGGACCGAACGGATGTATTCTTTTTATTCCCTGTGTCTTTTCGTCGATCCACTTTTTGTGGTGCGCCGGATTTGACGTTGAGGCATCCATTTTGGCGATTTTTGTAACTTATAACTTGACAGCCAGCCAGACAGTCAGCCAGTCAATCAACCAGCCAACCAAGCAGCCAACCAGCGGCCAACCAGCGAGGATAAATGAAATTAGGCACTTATTTTAATGGAGTCCCTAAAACCGGGGAATAATACTACAAGGCTGGAGCAGGGCTGGCCAAAAGGAGGAGGCCGAGGGGGAGGTGGAGGAGGAGGAGGAGGAGGCCAGTGCGAGACGTCGGCGACAGTAAATGTTGGCCAGCCAGCTTGTTTCCTCGGCTCGGCCACATTCGTATTGTTGGAAGAATAATCAAGTTGGTCCAGAGGAGGCACAGACACAGAAACTGGGACGAGGACCGGATCGGAGACAAGGAGACATGGAGACAAGGAGACATGGAGACATGGAGACAAGGAGACTCGGAGACAAGGCCAGAGCGAGAACGGCCACAAAATTTGCCTTTATTTGATTGTACATAAGGATACACACGTATGGACAAATCCATTTGGAAGGCCGACTTTTATTTGTTAATTTATTGTGATGTTCTTCTGAAAATTAGTCTAGAGGTTCCCCCAATTTCCCATTATGTATGCTGTCTTAAGCCTTCATAACTGCCCATTCGAGACAGGCTCATGTGAACGGGGCTCCGATAAGGATGGGCTATGGGCTATGGGCTGAAACTGAAACTGAAACTGAATCTGGAACTTAAACCGGAGCACAGCACACCAAATTGGAATTGGAAGCCCTACGTTGATTCGTCGAAACCAATTAATCATTTTCTTTAATTTGTATTCCCTTCTCACCCCCTCCCCCTTGCTGTTTCTCTTTCTTAATGTTTTAATGCGAAATCAAAGCGTGTGACTTTGTCATTAAGTTTCCCAAACCCGTTGATAAGCCCTCGACTTGAAGACTCGTATCTAATCGGAAATAGGGAGATCCCAATGTGGGAGCCTGGGAATGCTTCTTCCGAAGTTTGCAATCAGTATTCCATTTATTTATTTGTTACCACTGCACAGTGGTTGCGTTTAAATAAATACTATTGGCGGGGATGACTGGGTAAAAAGTTGGGGAATCCCTTTAGAAATGTGTCAACAATGTTTCGCAGGAATTGTTAAGACTAGGTCATGCTACAGACCTATTAATTACCTTTATGGCAAAATAGAATTAACTTTAAAAATAAAATAGACTATTATTTTTTATAAATGGCAGCTATAAAATAGGTTTATTTAAACTTGATATCGATCTATACCTAGTGACTGTAAAAAATCACCAGACATTTCCTTTTAGAATAGTCTGCTTACAATCAATTACATTGAGGAAAACAATTTTAAATTTTTCGAATAATTTTTAAGATGATTAAATCAAATAAAATTTATAATAAATATATGTATGAACTTGTAAAATTGGGAAAATTAATAAATAAAACTACAAATACAATTATTTCTTGGAGATACTCTGTCTTTTCCATGTACAGTTTTATTCACATCGACTTGCCGTGTAATTTGTGACTAGCCTAACTTTAAATCTAAAATAACCCCTTTTTGTGATTTTTGCAATATGTTAAAAAAGAGACCAATATAACATTTACTATGCCAGCTAAATCAAACCGAAGTATATGTTCAGTTGCGCCACCTAGAGGCCATACACACACACACACAAAACAACAATTAAAAGCTATTTCTTCCGGCCAGATTGGCCACGTCTCCCACTGTGCCACGGACACATCCAATCTGCGACGGCCGACAGACCGACAGAGCTGGTCGTGTCCGTTTTGAGTCATGTTGCTTCATAATAGACTACGGCTTTGATGTTGTTTTGGCGATGACTTCGTCGCTTCATTCTCTTTCCTTTTCCATAAATTTAAATTATTAATTTTTTAACCACGGATAAGATGACGGCGATGATGATTATGTCGTTTTATTATTGCTGCCGCTGCCGTCGCCTCTGCCGAAGCCTTTGTGCCCTTTTAACGAAATGAGAGTAATTTGTGAATTTTTTCCCCTTTTTCATTTTGCTCCGCTTGGGTTTTTTTGCCCTTGCCCAGACCATTATGTGGTCCAAACAAAGGCAAACCAATTTGACTACAAGCGGCCTAACATCAAAACCGTCGCCATTGCGTTGAAAACAAACATGAAACAAACGTGAACTCCGGCTTGGACACTCGGATATTTGACCTCGGCTTTGGATCCACAACCTTCCCGTCCCCTGATGGCATTCAAAATAATGATTTTACAAATCGCCACCATACCTGTGGGCCATGGTATGCAGAACCACTCTGAATTCTCAACATCCAAATTAATTAATCAGGAATACAAGAAAAGAAAAGAAAGTAGCGAAGATTCTGGACCACAGGAACTATATTTGTATTGCCTCGCCGCAAATAACTGTCATCAGTTCATCGCCCAGATAAACTCATTTTTCCATCAATTGGCTTGACTTCTGTAACCAAACAGTTGTGGTGGCACGCAGTGCACAAATCACTGAAACATTGTAGTGGGGATTGTAGTCGGTGCACCAGGAGAAATCAAATACAAACACAGGTTTCCGAAAACAAACTAAATGATTTACCCCAAAAACGCTTTTTAAAATTCTGGTGAAAATGGTCGAAGAGGGTTTCGCCTGCGAGTCCAGCTACTCATAGTCTCGTCTAATTTGCCTTTGGAAAGTGCAGACTATATGGATATGCAAATTGCCCTGGTTTTTAGAGGGCGTGGCCATCGCAATTCCTCCACAAGGAGCAGTGGTATCTGATGCAACTTGACTGTGAAGAACCAGAGTGGTGATTACCGAGGTTCACCTGCTACCTTACAAAGTCTGCGGTTTGGTAAAGGATAAAGTGTTATCTGGTTCGCAAATTATCCAGAATGGAAATTGTCACGCCACATCCTGCTAAGTACGTCTTTAGTTCTTGCGTCATAGGATGTGTGATTTCCCAAAAGTTGGGTCAAATTGAAGTGGGGACAAGAAAACGGGCCCTAATTTTGAAAACTAAAGTAGTAATATAGGGGATGATGGCTCGGTTGACATAAACAGTTTTATGTCCTTATATACACTCAGCAAAAAACACAATTTTAAAGTCAACTAAAAGCTGTCTTGATTTCAGAACGATTCCGTACATAGAATTTAAGCATGTTCGTACCAGAGCGAACTTAAGTCGAGTAAAAACTGATTAATTTTTTATTTTTAATTATTAACTTTATTCTTTTTGCTTACCATTTTTAAAAATTTCGGAATAAATACTCTTAGTAAAATAAAATTATTACAAATTATTGTTAAGAAATTAAGAAAAAAAAAGGAAACAAACTTCGGCAAGCCAAAGTTTATACACGCTTGCAGCTATTTTTATTTATTAACGAGGACGGAAGCTAACTTCGGCAAGCCGAAGTTTTAATACCCTTGCAGGCTTTGCCGAAATTGCTAAAATTGAAAAGGTAGAGAAAGGAATAAGGTATACATAAATAAACTAGATTTATGTCAAGTCAATAGCTTTTATACTGCAAAACTGTCGTATAAAAATAGAAAACAAGAAAGGAAAGCCGAAATTGATATACCCTTGCAGAATATTCTGTAAATTATATTCTCCAAAATCGGATCGGTTGGGCAAATGTAAAACTTATAAAAAATCCCAACTTCCTAACTTTAAAAACCCCAAAGTTATGGCTTTTTCGATCGTTCAGTTATATGGCAGCTATAGGATATAATCGGCCGATCCTTATGAAATTTAATAGGTCGGATTAATTGGCCAATATATAACCCATAGAAAATCCAAACTTCCTAACTTTAGAAACACCAAAGTTATGGCTTTTTCGATCGTTCAGTTATATGGCAGCTATAGGATATAATCGGCCGATCCTTATGAAATTTAATAGGTCGGATTAATTGGCCAATATATAACCCATAGAAAATCCAAACTTCCTAACTTTAGAAACACCAAAGTTATGGCATTTCCGATCAATCAGTTATATGGCGACTATAGGATATAGTCGGCCGATTCCGGCCGTTCCGACTTATATACTGCGTGCAAATGAACGAAGTGTCTGCAAAGTTTCAATTCGATATCTTTAAAACTGAGAGACAGTTCGCGTAGAAACAGTAGAAACGGACGGACGGACAGACGGACATGGCTAGAGCGACTCTCCTGGTGATGCTGATCAAGAATATATATACTTTATAGGGTTGGAAATGTCTCCTTCACTGCGTTGCAAACTTTTGACTTAAAAATGTAATTCCCTCTGCAAGGGTATAATAATAAGCCACTATTAAAATGTATTATCAGGGGGTTTCATTAACCTTTGAATCAGTAGTGCCAAATAATCTACTTGCCCCAAATTTGAGAGCTGTCGATAAGCCTCCCTATAAGCTCCCGTTTCGAAAAAATTGACGATAGCATTTAGTAATTTCAGATCTCTTCTCTAGGAATGACGTCTTTTGTGATTTTCTTAGGACTGTTTGTCTTGGTATTCTGCCGGAATGGAATGAGTCAACTCCTGGATAGTAACTGTGACCACAAGCTTCAAAAAAGAATAACTTCAGGAAATAATGCACATCCGGGTACTACTCCTTGGATGGCTGCCATTAGCAATAAAACTGATTTGTATTGCGGGGGCACGCTCGTTCATCCACGTACGTACATTTAGTTTATGGTAAACTGGCAATCATTTAATCGCGTTCTTTCCAGGTTTCGTCTTGACAGCCGCCCACTGCCTTGACAATAATCAACAATTGTAAGTACCCTGCCGACGCAGAAAAAACTGTTTGTCTAATCTCTTTCGCTTAGTGTGGTCAGCTTAGGGATGTACGACTCGTCGTGCCCAGCAGAAAAGTGCCCAGAAATAAAAAACTATGAAGTGATTAAGGCCATACCTCATCCCGATTTTAACGACATGACCTTTGAAAATGATATCGCTCTTTTAAAATTGCACGCTAAAGTGCGTTACAATGGTAAGCCAATAATAACCGTAGGATAATATATAACCTTTCTTCTTTTATACCCTTGCAGAGGGTATTATAATTTTGGTCAGAAGTTTCTAACGCAGTGAAGGAGACGTTTCCGACCCCATAATGTATATATATTCTTGATCAGGAAAGTCGATATAGCCATGTCCGTTTGTCCGTCCGTCCGTCTGTCCGTCTGTTTCAATACCGTTTGCGAGCTCAGTTTAAAAGCTAACGTTCACAGTCGTCCTAAAACATGTGTACGCAGATCAAGTTCGAAAAGCGCCCCGATCGGACGTCTATATCCTATAGCTCCCATAGGAACAATCGGATTTTCCGTGCAAGAATTGAAGATATTTCGTGCAGTGTAAAAGCTATTGAAATGCATCTTTCCAAATCTTGTTATACCCTTGCAAAGTGTATTATAATTTTGGTCAAACGCAGAGAAGGAGACATCTCCGACCTTATAAAGTATATATATTCTTGATCAGGATCACCTTCTGAGTTGATATAAGCATGTCCGTCTGTCCGTCTGTCTGTTTCTACGCAAACTATTCTCTCAGTTTTAAAGATATCGAATTGAAACTGGGCACACACCCTTCTTTTCTTTGCACGCAGTATATAAGTCGGAACGGCCGGGATCGGCCGACTATATCCTACAGCCGCCATATAACTGATTGACCGGAAATGCCATAAGTCAGGATGGTGGGATTTTCTATGGGTTTTATATTTGGCATATCAATCCGACCTACCAAATTTCATGAGAATCGGCCGACTATATCCTAAAGCTGCCATATAACTGAACAATTAGAAATGCCATAAATTTGGTGTTTTTAAAGTAGGGAAGTTTAGATTATTTATAAGTATTAAAGAATACAATTTACAGAATATTTACAGAAAATTCCGTATATGTTGGATAAGATCGTTCAATGTGGAATAATACTTTCTTGAAATTTATTTAATGTTGTTGATTAGAATATATCCGTTCGATCTGCATTGTCACTGGTGACGGGCTAAAAACGTCGTCAATCGTGAATTTCTCGACATATGGCTGGGGTGCAACGGACCTTAACCGTAACTTAAGCCCAATCCTTCAGACCATCAATCTTTCCCACACACCGAAATCTTGCTTAAGGTTTCACGAGGAATCGCAGATCTGTGCTGGTGCCGAAAGAGGCGACACTTGCCATGGAGACTCAGGTGGTCCACTGGTCGCCAATATCACATATCGGGGACACGTATTCCCCACACTGATTGGGGTCACTAGCTTTGGTTCCAACTTCTGCAACGCTAGTGCCAACTACGCGAACGTCACGGTCTTCAGACAATGGATCAAAAGTACCATTTCGGCTTACAATGACGATCAGGATGAGGAGCCCTTGTTGGATGAGAACTGCAGCAACAGTCGGGATAAACATGGATCTGTTCACGCAACCTGGAAACTAAGATTTTATTATTGCGTTGATGGCTTCAACTTGGGAGAATGTAAGTATTTTCAATGGTAAACTTAATAGTCGATAATAATTTAATTTACGTTTTCTAGTCTGTACGATTTATGTTGTTACTGGCACCCTTATCATAAATCGTAATTATTTTCAATCATAAACATAATACTCGATAACATTTTAATTTACGTTTTCTAGGCTTTTTTCTTACTACTGCAAGTAGTTTGCCCACAAATTCAGAGATTTTGTAAGTAGCAATAAACAATGAAATAATATCAACCTATTTGAAAGAATCATAAAAGATAAATATTACACATTTATTTACAATTTGTTGCTTATATTTTTGATGCAGATATCTTCGATCGTACCACTTGCATTTTTCGGTTAAATCTATACACAAGCATCCCCAATTCACCGACTTCAAAACGAGTTTTGCAAATGATATAGCTTTGCTTGAACTTGATCGAAATGTGCGTTATTCTAGTAAGTTCATTTATTTTACCAACTTCATTTCTTTTTAACTTCCGTTACCTTGCTTCAGACGATCTGGCACCGATCTGCTTCCGCCCAACTCTTCAGAAGTCGGAAAACCCACCAACATCGCTTACTGCCATTACTCGTTCTTTGCAAAAAAGATTACAATATGAGAACTTCACCGTCATTGATCGTTACCATTGCTCTATTACCATTGGCCATCTCATATATGAAGATCAAATCTGTGTGAACGAATCCTCCTCCGATTTAGATTCAGGCGACGTATTTGGTGCCAATGAATATACCTCGTCGGGCGACAAGTTCTTTCTCTACGGCATGATGAGCCTCAGGAAGAACGGTGTGATCATTCTTACAAATATTACATATTACGCGGGTTGGATAACGGAAACCTTAAATTTAAATAAATAAAATGACATCAATATCACCCAGAGAAAACGACATATTCGACTAATTTCTTTTTATAATAATACATAGTATGCTTGATTTAATTCTACATACTTAAAATATAAGTACAAAATTGTGAATTTACATAAAAACCTAGAATTCCACTGTAATTATACCCTTGCAGAGGGTACTATAATTTCAGTCAAAAGTTTGCATCGAAGTAAAGGAGACATTTTCGACCCTATAAGGTATATATATTCTTGATCAGCATCACCAGGAGAGTCGATCTAGCCATGTCCGTCTGTCCGTCCGTCTGTCAGTCCGTCTGTCCGTATTAATATTTATACCCTTGCAGAAGGTATTATAATTTTGGTCAAAAGTGTGCAACGCAGTGAAGGAGACATCTCCGACCCTATAAAGTATATATATTCTTGATCAGGATCGCTCCCTGAGTTAATATAAGCATGTCCGTCTGTCCGTTTCTCCGTCTGTCTGTTTGTTCGTAAACTAGTCTCTCAGTTTTAAAGATATCGAATTGAAACTTTGCACACAGCCTTCGATCTTTTGCACGCAGTATATAAGTCGGAACGGCCAGGATCGGCTGACTATATCCTATAGCTGCTATATAACTGATTGATCGGTAATGCCATAACTTTGGGATTTGTAATGTTAGGAAGTTGGGATTTTCTATGGGTTTTATATTTGGCCAATCAATCTGACCCACTAAATTTCATAGGGATCGGCCGACTATATCCTATAGCCGCCACTTAACTGAACGATTGGAAATGCCATAACTTTGGTGTTTTTAAAGTTAGAAAGTTGGGATTTTTTATGAGTGTTAAGAATGCATCATATGAATAATTTTAGAGAATATAATTCGGAATATTCTGCAAGGGTATTTCAACTTCGGCTCCGCCCGAAGTTAGCTTTCCTTTCTTGTTTGACCTAATATATTACTTTTATATAATATTGGAACCACCCCTTGTGTTGACTATATACCATAGCTCTCTAGTTAGCTTACGTTCTCGTTTTTGATTTTATACGCAAATAAAATAAAATACGACTTCTATTTGATTTATTTAAAAACAAGAAAGGAAAGCTAACTTTGGGCGGAGCTGTAAATAATATTCTCCAAAATTATTCATATGATGCATTCTTAACACTCATAACAAATCCCAACTTCCTAACTTTACAAACACCAAAGTTATGGCATTTCCGATCGTTCAGCTATATGGCAGCTGTAGGATATAGTCGGCCGATCCTTATGAAATTTGGTAGGTCGGATTGATTGGCCAAAAATAAAACCCATAGCAAATCCCAACTCCCTAACTTAACAAACACTAAAGTTATTGCATTTCCGATCAATCAGTTATATGGCAGCTATAGGATATAGTCGGCCGATCCCGTTCCGACTTATATTATACCTGCAATGGAAAGACAACTTTTGGGAAAGTTTCAAGCAGATAGCTTTAAAACTGAAGGACTAGTTTGCGTAGAAACGGACGGACGGACTGACATGGCTAGATCGACTCTTCTGGTGATGCTGATCAAGAATATATATACGTTATAGGGTCGGAAATGTCTCCTTCACTGCGTTGCAAACTTTTGACTGAAATTATAATACCCTCTGCCAGGGTATATAAAGGGATATATTCGGAGCCTTTAACAAAGCTTCCTACGGAAGCTTTAAGATATAGACGTCCGATCGGCAAGCGCTTATACCCTGATCAAGATATGCGTAAATAAATAAGACTTGGAAAAGTCTATGTCAATAGCGTACACACTGCGAGAAATATTCTGAAAAACATCAAATTTGGACCGATTTCACCCTATTGTTCCAATGGGAGCTATAAGATATTGACGTCCGATCAGCACGCGCTTTTACCTTGATGAAGGAATGCATAAAAAATACGATTTGAAAAAATTTATGGCAATAGCTTTTACACTGCGCGAAATATTCTGAAAACATCAAATTTGGAGCGATTTTACCCTATTGTTCCTATGGGAGCTGTAGGATATAGACGTCCGATCGGCGCTTTTACCCTGATCAAGGTATGCATAAAAAAATACGATTTGGAAAGATTCATGTCAATAGCTGTTACACTGCGCGAAATATCATCAATTCTTGCAAGATATACCCGATTGTTCCTATGGGAGCTATAGGATATGGACGTCTGATCGGCACGCGCTTTTACCCTGATAAAGGTATGCATAAAAAAATACGATTTGGAAAGATTAATGTCAATAGCTCTTACACTGCGCGAAATATCATCAACTCTTGCAAGATATATCCGATTGTTCCTATGGAACAGGACGAGTGTGAAAGTTTCAGATCTCTAGCTTTTAAACTAAGCTCGCAAACGGTATTGAAACAGACGGACAGACGGACATGGCTATATCGACTCTCCTATTGATCCCGATCAAGAATATATATACTTTATAGGGTCGGAAACGTCTCCTGCACCGCGTTACAAACTTCTGACCAAAATTATAATGCCCTCTGCAAGGGTATAAAAAAACCCATATGACCTATATTATATAGTCTTCCGATCCGGGCCATTTCAAGTAAAATACTGCAATAAAAAAAAGATTTTTGGATGAAAATCCAGATAACTTTGAAACTGAGAGACTAAAACTTTTGACTGAAAATATAAATATAAATAACTTAAAGTTCACTTGATTTCTTTTTTAAATATGTTACATAGATGAAAAGTGCAGAGTTTCTCGTGCCTCGCTGGCAACCTGCCACAAAGCAAACGAGCAGGACAAGTACGAATAAACCGGCGAGTGTTTGTCTTGGCCGGAGGAAACCGCGAGGGGCACTGCCATTACCACGACCCACGACCATGGCACTGACTTTTAATGCAGGCCATAACCTGCGCCTGCTGGTGGCAGTCCGCTCTGCCAGATGGCCGGAGGTCTCTGCCGATGCAGTTAATGAAGATACGTTTCAATTAGCTCAATTCGAACGTGAAAGTGTGAATCTGTGTATTTATAAACCCAGCCCATGAGGCTGCTCGAACCAGCTGCACCGCTCCTAAGCGTAGAGTCGAAGACACAGGGAAAAACATCCCGTGCATAGGACTCCCGATCCTAACTAATCGCCCAGTCTGTCGTGGTCTAAAACTCAGATTTTCCCCCGATATTCATCCGAAATTAATTGTATATGTTTTCGAAATTCAAAACTAAATTATTTTCTTTTAGATGAGTCATATGTATCCAAATGAATTCTAATTTATTACTACTGTAAGTATGAGGATATACGAGTAGTACGTGAAGTAAAAATTAATAAAAGAGTATTAAATTCCAAAAGTTTGAAATGTTTGTTATAAACTATTTTCATTGTCTTAATTTCCAAAGGTTTTTAAGCATCATTCTGCAATGTTTTTAAGACCATAGGACAATTTATACCTCTGTAGATAACTTTAGCCATTTTTGTGGCCTTAACATGCAATTTTAACCACTGTGCGGTGGAAAAACAACAGAACGCCACGGATTCGAAGACAATGATTTCGACGTTGAGTTGACTTGGTCTGAGTTGAGCCGCGAAGACTGCCAATGCAAGGCAGTGCTATGCAAATAGTCATAATTGCGGCAACCAGAAGTCAGAATTGTGTTCCTGTTGCTGATCATTAAGCGCAGTTGTTCACTTAACGCATGAAGGGAAAAACAAATGCACGCGCGAAAATTCTTAAAATCAATTCACCCTCCATGTTTATGGGGGCGAGTGCATTCTGCCATTGATTTGCCAATGTCTGCGAATGTCATTGGACGAATGGGAAGGGGACTCGGACTCCGTGGGTCTGCACACAAAGAAATGCTAGTCCAATCGATCAAAATATTAATACTTTCTGGAGTTCAAATAAGTTAGTCCATAGCACATACACAGTATCCCTGCTGAACAGTGGTAATATTAATTCAACATCGCAATAAAATAACACTTGATTGTTATCTGTAAATTTACGGGAAAGTTTACGATACTTCTTGAAATAATTAAATACAAGACATATAAATTGTTTTTGTTTCTGAATGTTTGCAAAACATTTTGTTGGTAATAACAAAAGATTTTTTCTGTGTAAGATGAAGTGGGGAATGGAGATTTTAGCTCATTTATCCAGAAAACCCATAAAACTCTGCACACCAACAGGAAAGGAGAACCATGAGCCGAAACTACTCCAAATTTACATATCACCCAAGAATTGCACTGCACATAATTTATTAGCGCTTAGGCATGCAAATAATTTAGCGAAATAAAAGCACTAAATAAAAGTTAAACGAAAATCGGTTTTTTTAAAGTTTATTCAATATTTTGTATCAGCTGAGATAAATGACCTATGAAAAAAAATTAAAAAATAGCAATAGGATAATAGCAATCTTTGTTATGATATATTTAACAATGTATAAAAAGAAAAAATACAACTTTTCACACCGACATGTTACAAATTCAAAATAATTGACTTTTAAAAATGAATTTAATTTTAAGAACTCATAAAAAAAAGAAGCAATATGTTTCAGTATTAACTAACTTTCAATAATTTATGCCAACACAGTTATGTCAATAATACTTGGCCAGAGGATTTTTGTAGGAAAATGTATTATATTTAAGAGTTTAAGATTTTAATCAATAAGGATTTTTGATCTTATCGTTTCCATGACAGTTTTAGATGATTATAGAAAACACTTTTTTAGCCATATAACATCCAGAAATATTGTTTTGGAAATCAATTTCTCTGTTCCATAAAGGTAGTAACTAATACACCTAGAGGGGATATTCATTATAGTAGTGCATTGCCAAACATCTCGGATTAGCCAAGTAACACGATCAAGATAGATCTATATGGGATTTCTGCCTGGCGAGTTGATGACGAACGCATGTGGCCCACGTGGAGCATTAAACATCATTCGGAATTGTTCCCGGAAAAATTGACAACGCACAGGGGGAAAAGGGCATACACAGAAATAATTTCTTGGTAAAATCAACAAATTCCACAGTTAGAATAATTCTGATAATTGTTGTTTGATTTAACCGAAAAGCCACTGCAATCAACAGTAAATGTTACATATTAACACTTTATAGTTATTTAAACAACATTAGAGGGTAAAAATGCAAACTTTTATCAATGATTTCAGTAAGCGAATATTAATACCACAAAATCTTTAAAATTACTGCAATTACACTAAAATAAAGCTATTTATTTATGTAATTCCATAGTAGGAATCTGAAGATTTATAGAAATAATCCTGTGATGTCTTAACTTTCCGGAGTCTGCCCTTTAGATCTTCGTGTACAGCGTGCTATAACCAGTTGGAATTATAAATGTTACAACTTTTAAAGTTCGTTTACAATTATTAATAGTAAGTGTACAAAATAACACGTACAAGTAAGCGACCAATAATAGTTCAGTCGTCAATGCAGTACAAAATGTATCAACGAAATACCCAAACCCCTTATTTTACATGGAGTTTAGTGTAAGCTATTTTTTTCTGTGTGGATGTTCGACATTCTGTGGAAATGCAATTGCAATCGGTTACGGATAGCACACTGAACAATACGGAACTTGCAGCCCCGGAATCCTTATCAGTGCAGCCCCCGAAAATTCGGCTCTTGAATGGTCATTTACTTAATGTTCCGCCTAATGGCCAAAAGTGGGGAGCTCCAGGGTCGAGGTCTTTAAGTAGGCCGGCAATCAAGGGCCCAAGTAGACGCACGTGCGACACTCCAAGCGACTCATTAGCCCCACCCCACACCTCAACCCCCCACCCCATCGCCATCCCCATCCCCATCCCACCACCAGAACATCCAAGTCCAAGAACATCTGTGGGCTTCGTCGTCGGATCGGCTACTTCCGTTCCAATAATAATACTCGCATTGGTTTCATCCCGACGCGATTAAAAACAAAGAGCACACTTTCGGATCTGGTGCATCCCCAATCCCATCCAGGCAAAGAGACTGGGTCTGGGGTTGGGGTTGGGGTTCTACGCTCTGGGGTCGAACTAACAGCAAACAGCAAACAGCGAACAGCACATTGAAATACTTTGGTCTAAGTGGTTTATTACGATAAGCGAGTTTCCCGAGAGCACTCACCGTCCGCGTTTCAATTACCATTGTCAATTCCGCTGGCACAGCCTGCGGCTGGCTCGACCTCTCGATTTCTCGACTGCCCGGATTGCTCGGGTGCTGGGGTGCCCATACCATCCCATCCTATCCCATTCCGACTCCAATTCCGATTCCAATCCCAGTCAAGTGGCGCGCGGACTTCGCCCAACATGTGAGATGATTGCCATGATTGCGCCAGCCACAAGGATTACCCTGACAAAAAAGGGGGCCTAAAGCAAACAGAAGTAAGCCAACAGCCAATTGTTGATCTTTTTATTACAGTTTTTCAGCTTGCAAGTATTGTGGGTTCGAAAAAGTGCCAACGTAGAAAGGTAAATAATATCTACGACATGAGGTCAGTGGTTTTCTAAAACCGTTATAGATGTATCTTTCTAATGATTTAATGGCATAGGATTTGAACTTTTCAAGAACTTAGAGGCTAATGTTTTTTAGCTTTAACAACAATGAAATAATTTAATTTTAAGCAGCAAACCAAGCTGTTCATTTGTGTTTTTAAGGTTTTAGTTATCACCAATCATATTTTCTAAAATTTTTTTATTGCAATTCAGTTATCAGATGTTTTTAGAACCAATATGAACTTAAAAATCAGTTGTTGTTAATAGTTTTTAACAAACATTTATTTTAAAAACACATTTTAAGTTTCTGTCTTTCCTACTCGGAAGATCAAAAATTATAATTATAAAAATAAAGATAAAATATAAAGAATTAATTTACAAATACAAGATTATAACAACTTAAGAGGGGAGGTATAGTTAATTCGCTGCAAAACCGGTAATTTTTTACGAATTTGTATTATAGTCGAATAGTCGCAGTTAATTTTTGTTTTTCCGTGTGATAATACAACATTTAAACAATATGTGTGAAAATGTGCATCCTAAAATATTGACAAGTGAGTGAGCTATAGGCAATCTCCGGCGGCACCTCGAAAATAAGGTGGTTTGCGGTGTACATCGTAATTAATCACAGAATCATCTGAATTGAAAAAATAAAATTGCATTATTCAAGGGACAAATTTCCCTAGGTAACGCTGTAGAGTTTTTATTTTTTAACTTTTTTCCCGAATTTTAAAGGCACTTCAAAGTCGATTTTCGTCAAAAATCCCAGTTATTTGTTGTCGTAAAAAGAATAAATTTTACCAAAAAAAAACTCGACCGCGTTACCTGAAGAATTTAGTAAAGAAGTACTGTACAATATTTCAAAACGATTCGACGAGTATATTTTGCAGGATCGTGTACGCCGACTTTGAAAATGGCAACTTTTTAGGAGATCGATTTAAAGTTTTGGACACCCAAAAATCGAATATAACACGCGCTAACTTACCTACGTTAAAGTGCACATAGTTTTGGAAGTTTTACTCGGATCAATATTAAATTTTTTTAATTTAAAAAAAATAGTAGTCTAATTTAAAACGTATATATGAAATCGTATAAAACGACCATAGGTCTTTAACGATTTCCATACAAGCTTTTACTATTCAAATTGAAAATATTCTTGATTTACCTTTTCTGGCGCTTCGAGTATAAAGGCTTTAAATTACTGCATCAATCACATTAGGCAAGAAACTTTCTGATTTAAATGTTTTCAAAAGTAATTAAATGCATGAACTTATGTGGTTGTTTTTTGTAAAGAGCCACGAAAATCATTTCATGTGTTCAGTACGATTTTGTCGCAATTGTCAGAGTCTTTGCGCTGGAATCTGGCCTCTTGGCCTTTTTGGGTAGCTGTAAAGTTTGGCTTTGTGGTCTTTTATCATGGCAAAGTACTCCCAAAAGCCGGAGGCATTCGGATCAAGGCAGGGGCAGCCGGAAAAGCAGAAAGCAACGCGAAGCACATTCGTCCTATAATCAGAAAAGCAGCGAGCGGTTTGCTGCGATGCGCTCGAGCGTGACTAAGTGCGCCTCCGATGCGGTCTCAATATGAGGTGCGAGTGGTTCTCGGGCTGGAACTGGAGACGGGGGACGGGGAGGGGGAGGGGAAGGGAGGCGGGAGGCGGGACGGAGCAGCGGCTAGAGCCGCGGATTGTGAACTCGATGGCTCCACCTGCTCGCTGGCCGTTGCATTAATAGCGAAGCAATCAGGGCGTTGCAAAGCGAGCGCCAAGATCATAACGAACGGTTTGAATATAATATATTAACTGGACTCATAATGCCTAGTCGCCGTCTTGCCACAACCACACTCGCGAATCGAATCAAGGGAACACCTACCTATAGGTATTCGCAACAGGCACAAGGACACTTTGACAACATTTAGACTCAATAAAAGCTATTTAAGCTATTAAAATAATCTTTAAATAGTGCCAGATTTCCATTATACATACTAATGTAAGATAATAATATAACAATAAAATAAGATAAGAATTCATTACCATTTTTGATACTTTGAGAACATTTCTAAGTATTTAGTTCGCCATTACCACGAACTAATATCACAGGAACTCGTCAGCTCAAAAACCCATGATCTGTGAAATGCCCAAACCATATACTCTGTTTTTCACCATAATAATAAGCAAATTAACTAGATTTAATTTTAAAGCAGGTGAGGTGAAAAAAGTATATTATATTAAGTATACTGCCTTCAAGGAGTCAAACAAGTTCTCGTTAATGATGCAATTAATTAAAGTTACAAATTGTACCTGCTCAGTTTGTGTTTTCAATCGAAAACGAAACGATTTCTGTGCAAAAGCAAGGTTGAGTCAAACCACCTCAACATGACATTTTAGGCCGTTTTCAACGTTTTGGCCACGGGCTATGGGCTTCACTATTGGCTCGGCTATAAGTAGTTGGTTGTCAGTTGCAGAAGGCTAAGCCCCCCTCCCACCTCCCCTCACCCAGCCCAAGCACCCCCTCGCAACAGCGCCCCTGTCACTCGGCGGCCAGTGCGATTTCGTAGCCGCAGTTATTACTCGGCCCAGTCGCAATTAAAGCTTCAACGGCAGCAGCTAAGCGAGGAAAAACTGAAAAACTGAAAAACTAAAAAGAAATACAGAAGAGAAAGAAAAACTAACGTCTTTGGCTCTGCAGTTGCCGTTTGTTTCATCGTCCTCACTGAACACGCGCATAAATTTTGACTTAATTAGATACGTTGGGATGGGCGATGGAAGGGGAACAAGAAACACTATAGCCGCATATATATATATGTACATGCCATATATGCCACATATGCGATATATGCTATATGTGCACCGCACTATCATTGGCATGTCGGTAGCAATGGCCGGCGATGTCTTTGTCATACCACACTTGTTCGCAGATGTGGAGCCCGTGCCCCCGATCTGGTCAGCCAGCGGACTGTTCTTGCCACATGCCACATCTCTCCGACTTCTTGGATCTTGAGTAATTGGCCTTCCAGCTCGCTGAACATCGTTAGGGATGTATATTGAGATTGAGGCGGTTAATAAATGCTTTCTTTCGGATTGCGATCTACCTTGTTCCAATGCATAACATTCATTGTTTCTTGGAAAAATACTTTAATTTTACTGTAAATCAAATTGACAATATGCATGGGGAAGTTTTTACAACTTTCCCCCCCTCCAAAACGGAATTTAAAGAATTGACCAAAATTATGGCTTTTGGCCATGCTTACTATGTTTTCAAACATACAATGTCAGAGGATACAATGTTTGCAAATCTGCATATCACACTATCATCAAGAAGGAAATTAGGCAGAAGTATAATCGAACTCATTTGCGGCGGTGGCATTTATCGAGCTATAAAAGAAGATTATTATAATTTTAACCCCTTTTGAGTCGTTTAGATGATCATTTATTTTTCAAAAACGATTCGCGAAGATTAAAAATTGTGGCATGGAGCAAAATGTTGTTTTTTTGTGTTTTTTTGTTGAAGATTAGTTCAATACCTCGCAGTAAAAGTCGAAGTTTCAATGTTATTTTGGAAAAAACATCGATGTACCGCATTTTTTTAGCTCTATTACAGACGGTATCATAATTTTAGTCAAGAGTTTGCAAGGCAGTAAAAAGGAGGCCTTTAAAAGGATGTATATTCTTCATCAGTTCCAACAGAAGATTCGATCTAGCCAAGTCCGTATATCCGTCCGATTCCACCAAAACTAATCTGTTAGTTTTAAACGGTATTATACTATATCATATATCTACCGAAAATAAATTGGACAAGAATTTGACTTGTGGTTTTTAATTGAAAATATGGTATATACATATTTCTTCGAAATATAGTCATTTTTTCCGATTTCAGCAAAGCGCCTTACATTTCTTTTAAAATTGAATTACTTATATAAAAACGATCGAAAAGTTAATAGATGTATAGTTAAAAGTTAATAGATGTATAGTTAATAAAAAGTATGGGCACTAACCTTGAGATATGTATAAAGTCGTTGGTCATGATATTTTCGTATTAAAGAAATAAAATGTTATAATTATAACTGCAAGGGTATATAAACTTCGGGATGCCAATGTTAGATGCCTTTCTTTTTTATTTTAATAAGATTATACAGTAAAAGTTCAAAAAGCGTTGGCTTGTGTTTTTTCACTTTGTTTACTACATATTATTTCCATTAAGAAACAATACGATATCATGATTTATAGGTCATTCTAACTAACATTCAAACTACAAGACTATCTAAGTTTTGGTCCCTTCAGTTAGTCGTTCCCTTTTGTTGTATTAAGTCGCCTCATTTCTCGCTTTAGTCGGAATACCTCGAAGTGAAAACTCCTTCATGCCTAGTTTCATTGTGTCTGTCATCGGAGTAAGCCGTTGCAGAGCTCCTTCAGGGCTCCATGATTAACATTTATGGCATGAATTGTACACAAACACTCGTGTGTGCCAATGGAACACTATCTACCCTGTATGTGTGTGCTCGGCTATCGATGGAGCAAAGCAGGGAAAATGATACTGCTAAGACCCAGGTCCTTTCCCAGGATTGCGTAAGTGCCTGAACAATGGAGGAGGCCAGTGGCATCGCAACAATGAAAAATCGCTTAGGCACAATACAAATAATGTGCCGGGTACTCGCACTCCATTCTGTCTTGGGCCTCGGAGTGGGCCCGAACCATCGCCATCGCCATCCTAGTGCGGATCCGAGTCCGAGTCCGAATCCGAACTGGAATCCGAGTCCTGGGACTCACCGTGCCCAGGAGCAGCCAGCCAAGCAGATGGCGCTGGTTGTCTGTCCTCGACATTGTGCTCGTCATTAGGGGCTGCTCCTGCTGCTGATTAAGGGATCGCGGCGAGCATTGGGATTTCTATTGGGATTATGACAGCATAATAATGGCAACTAGGGTCGCCGCTGATGATGGCCGAAGCGATGATTACACAATATTTATTTACAGAAATTATTATCATTTATGAGAAGGCCGTCTGGCGATGCATTGTCTGGCCGCTCCGGTTCATCGGTCTTATTCACAGGGGCTGCGCTCTTCACTCCACTCTAATGTTTTTGGGAATCGAGACAGTTGCTTCCTTGATTGAACCGCAGCCTGTCTATCTGCCAATTGTTTGCTAAACAGGATACACGCTGTGTTCGAGAAGGAGCCCAAACAATAGCCACATATCATCCAATCGCGGTGAGTGAATTTCAATGTCGGCTCCCTCTTCTCGTCTTCGACGACACTCGCCGGAACTCAAGGCCTTTGACTGCTTCAATCCATATTTTAAACTCCCTGATACTGGAAAAAGTAATCTGATTGACAGCCAAAGACAAAAACAACTTAATCGACGGGAATTGGAAAAAAAATGACAAATACGTTTTACTCTTCCAACTTTATTGTGTCGCCTTTGAAGTAGACCCCCTACGAATTAATATCCTAATACTAAATGCATTTTTTTTAAGTTATAAAAACTGGCCCCTTTTATAGAAAAATATAAATAAATATATAAATTTATTGATATTTGAAAAATGTTAAGAAAGTAGTAAAATTTGACTTGTTTTTGCTTTATATTAAACATGTTCATTCATAATGCAAATTTACAAAATCCAAAAATAACATTCACGTTTTGAATTACACTTAAGCTCTGTGTATTAAATTGGAGAAGATAATCGCAATCATTAACAAAAACAACTATCTAAATTTGAGTCGAATTTTTAATATGATATCTCTAATACACTCTTAAAAATACATTTCTCAATGACTAAATTATCAACAATGATTTGTCAAGCTTTGTTTTAAGAAACGTTTATAAATAAATATAGGAAATCGAATTTTCAAAAATCACTTTTTTTTTAAATCTATAATTCTATCTCCTTTTTAGAGCGATTGGAAAAAAATTTGTTAAATTTTTAATAGTTAATTATAACAAAATTTAACATCAGAAGTCAAAAAATTTATTTTCATAAATCAATCATTTTTGTTGGGAAATTTTATTAAATGCTTTTAAAAATAATCTTGATCGCTTAAAAGTTGTTTTCTTATAAAAAGAAAAATTTTGATTTATGGAACATTTCCCATTTTTAAGAAAAAAATAACCATTAATTGACAGAAAGTGCAGAACTAACTTTAAAATAAGGGGTTTTTTTGTAGTAACTGTAACATTTTTAGAACTTATTTAAGTGTAATATTACTTATTTGATTCAGTTTAACCTTTGTAAAATCTCTTTTACTCTTCGAGGAATCGCTTTTGTGGTTCTTCTGTAATTAATTAATCAAAATATTCAGGTAAATTTCAAGTTTGACAGACCCTATCAACACGCAAATTCCCCAGTTGTGACAGTATGAGATCAGTCACCTCAGATCCCCTGGGAAAATCGGTCCCCAGGGAGCTGATGTGACACATTCCCCTCCTCTGGTGGGTTCACCATGACCTTTCCCGGCTTTTTGCGATGCCCTTGGGCCTTTTGCATTGCCATCCGATTATCAATTCATGGCTGCGACGTTATTACTCGTATCTGGAAAAATGTGAAAAAAGTCAAAGCTGCAGTCTGTGGGGCAACCGATCTTAATTTAAAATGAAAAAGTTGAATGCTATGGGGCGACGGCGGTTAGGAATGTTATGTAAATTGAACTTGAAAATTGCTGAAACAATGGGAAAGGTTTTGAATATTTCTCTCGCTTAATTAGTAAACGCAAGGAGGCGAACGCAAATAATTCTCCCTATAAAGCAGCGCAGTTACGTCTCAAAGCAAACTCGCTTACACTGGGAAAAAAGGCATACACAAGTTATAAAATATAGGGTAGTTTTCAGTTAATGATTTCTTAAGAAATAGCATTTATGCTTATGCATCACATGCCATTTTACAGTTTCCATACAACCAAATTTAACTTTAAAATGTTAAACTACACTGACTGGGCTTATTTCAAATATTTGGATTTTTAAATGTACAGCAAATTGTAATATGATGTATGGCCTGCAATATGGCCAAACAAGTTTGTTGACATCAAAACAAATTTTACTATACCATGAAAACAAAATAATATTATAAAACAATAACAAAAGTATTAAATAAAAAACCCATCAATATTATTAATGTTCCATATCGGCGCCTATTATAAAATTTTAGAACCATTATTTAGCCAATAGAAACACCAAGTACACAGCAAATATATAATTTAAATAGCACAAATACCACAAGTTATAAAATTGTCTTTCGAGTTCTAATTCGTTGTTTTCCATTTAAGATTCAGACACTGAATAAGTATAAAAAGGCTCCTAGGAATACAAATCCTTCTAAATATTGACAACACACAAAGGGTCTATCTCACACTTATCGTGGGTAAACATTTCTTAATAGTGAAGATTTCTTACCATGAGCTATGGATTGGCTTGTAAGTTTCTTTCAACGAAACTTACTTTATCAACACTTAAAAACATGATTTTTTTAGCCATATTAAATTATATTTTTGTATTTAAATTTTTTTTTTAGAAGCCAACACTTGTTTTTGTAGGTGAGCAAACAAAAACAAGACAGAACGCTATAGTCGAGTGCCTCGACTATTAGATACCCGTTACTCAGCTAAACAACTTAATATAAATATGCCTTCTTGAATTTTTTTCGCCGCTCGAATTAGCACCTTGGCCAGCTGTTCCAAAGTCATACAATATACAAAGAATACAATATACCCTTTTCCTCTACGAGTAACGGGTATAAATAGCAATAGTACAAACTTCACATATCAATTACTTTAATTGTATTTTAGCCTAAACATGTTCATGGATTGAGTTGGTGGGCCAAAAAAAATATACATAATTAGTTCCAGCTCTCAGTACGAAATTCGAATAAGTAGTGGGGGCTTTTCTTGCAGTGTGCCGTGGAGGAGGTGACGTTGTCGGCGATGGTGAAGGTGGCGCATAAATTATTTAACAACTGGTTGGCTAGGCCGGTGTGTCGTGTGGTTTGGCCAATCTGGCCCGGTGATCGGCCCTCCAATTGCGACTCCACTTCGACTGCGACTGCGACTCGGCCCTCGGTTCGTTCCGCATTGGCGACGCAACGCAGCCGAGGCCCAAGATCGAGATCAGGAGGGACTGGTATGAGCCAAGAGGTGTTCCTTTCGTTCCATGCCCAGAAATCATCGATAAATGAGTGTCCAAGGAAGAGTTCACTTCACCATTGTCATTACTAAGTATGGCTTTTACATGTCCTTAATGATTTGTACACCCTTGCAGAGCGAATTCTAATTTTAGATGACAATTTATTCTTACTATTAAGCCATTGTCATTACCTAAAATGAAAAATACGGTTTTCATGGCAAACCAAAAAGACCAAAGTCGGAAATCTCAACTAAGAAAAACACTATAAATAATGGTTTATTACAAACAGAACAAACATTGATATCTTTTTAAACACGTTGCCTTTAACAAAATTGGTATATCTAGTTCGTTACGTTAAATACACATTTATTGAGACCAGAATCATTTATTCAGCATCAGAAATGTGTGCGCCTTAAAAGATTTGGAAGTCTATGCGGAAATACTGATGATTCTGATTAAGAACATACTTTATAGTGTCAATAACGCTTTCTTCCGTCTCTTTTCTAATTACTATTTTAATAGCAGTAGTAGTCCCTCTACTCCCAAATTTATTTACAGCTCATGTTGCAATTATATATAATTGCTGGAACGGCCAGGTGAAATTTGAAAAACGGCCTATTGTAGGATTGTTATACATTTTTGCGTTGTCAGCAGGGGTATCTGAACCTCATCTAACCTAGGATTAAATGAGAAGTAGAACCCATTGGGTGCAAGTTCGTTGGCTACGTGTTCAGAACATTCACTGCTGGCTTTGAAACTGAAGTCTGACTGGCGAATGGCATCTTTTTGAGGACGTCAACTAAGTAATGCAAATTGGGTCCGATCGGAATTCCCTTCCACTCCACGGTGCACTCTACTGCAGGGAATGGGAATGGGAATGGAATGGATCGAGTGGGTACGGGTGCGGGTTCCAATGCGAACAGGTGCCGCAGGGAGTCGCAGTCGCAGTTTCGTCGGCGGTGAGTGCGCCGTGAAAATTGCTCTGGGAGACCAAAAATTTGAATCGTCTCCAGCATTGTTATGCAAATGATGTCGCTCGACACGCAAACGCCACCGCCACCGCCACCGCCGACGTCGCCGTTGTCGCGGACAGATACAGATCCCTTTGTTGTCTCTCCCCGGGGCGATTGCATATTATCATATTATGCGACAGGGCCGCGATGTTACACTGGGCACGACGAATGTCAACGCACAGCGACCTAGACGAAATGCTTTCGCACGACAGCGGAGCATTGGCATTGCCACCACGCCACCACAGACTCAAGACTTCAGGCTTCGGAAAGCACCTCGTGGGGGGGAGGTTCGTCTTCGAGGTTCTCGGTTCTCGGTTCGCGACTAACTACTTATCCACTTAGCAACTGGCCCAGGGGTTTCTTCAAAGGCATAGTATTCGCGGCATAACGGCCTCAAATATGTGGTTATACATTTCTATCTCATATGATGTTTACTAAAATACAGCAGCACTGATCTCCCTTTTTCCTCTTAATTTTTAAATTTAAGAAATATATTTTATTGTAATACGCCGAACATAACACATTAAGATGAGAAGGATTTTTCCCTTATTCCTCTTAATTTTTAAATTTAAGAAATATATTTTATTGTAATACGCCGAACATAAGACATTAAGATAAAAAGGATTTTTACAAAATGTAAGTTTGCCTTCTTCAATTCGCATAATTTTGGGATTGCCCATTCACAAGTTTCTTATGAAGCCTCATGTGCTTGTAAATATTTGTTCCATACAACATAAGAGCTTTTTCTTGCAGTGCATGTTTTTAAATTATGGTCTCTAAAACATTTTGAATCTATAGTCGCTTTTATATTAAGCATCTGACTTAATTATTATATTTTTAAGCCTTGTAAAGATTCTTTCAATTTTCGTATTAACCTATTGACGGAAATAAAGGGAGGTCTAGTTTTTGCAATTTTATTCTTCACAGTGTATAACGTTTGGAATTATGTTGTGTTAATACCCAACCAATCCCTTTACGTCTTTTTATATAATATTGATTTTCTTTTTATGACTCCTAGTATTGTTAAACGATATTTAATTTAAAATTTAAAGATCAAAAAATTTCATAATATTTTATCCAAAAATATATTTGTTAATTACGGTTTTTTTTTATGATTACCCATTATTCTTAAAATTGTAAAAACTATACATGATAGTTATTTATTAACCGTTCATCTTTTTTCAAATAGGTTAATTACTAATCAATATAATAAAATACTTAAAATATTTTTTTTATGGCAACTCTCGCCATAATTTTTTGGGTGGTGCTTTTTTCCCAATATCGATAAAAACGGCGTGAGAAAGACGAACAAAGGAAAATGCTACTGAAGAATATATAAATAAAATGCCTTTAATTTCATTTTTAATTTACTACACTACAAGCTTAAGAGAAGCGATTAAAGAAATTGTATAAAATGTTTTATCGACTCTATATTATTATACTAAATTGTCAAATTAATAATTTAACTTAACTATCAAATTTGATTAACTTTAAAGAGACACAGCTTAGAAAAGTGCTGCTAAAAATTAGAAAAACCCTCTGCTCCAGTTAAATCCAGTTACACATGCCAGCAGAATTGTCATGGGCTTCTTTCTACTGAAACAAAAAAGTTAAAAATTGTTTCCCGCGAACCGATTGTGCGGGCTGCAGCCCCAGCTCCACATCATTTGGGATTGGACGAGCCTAATGTGCATCGCACACGCACCAATTAGCCGGAAAGTTTGTCAAACTGCGAATGGGAGCAGGCTTTTAATGACTTTTGATAAGGTCGCGACAAGCTGGGCCTAAAAGTCCACCGGCAATGACTGGAAATCCCACCGGCATGACTGATTTGGCCGGTGATGGCCACCTATTGCTGGGAGCAGCCCCGATCGGTGATCTATGGCATTCGATCCGTGCCCATGCCCCTGCCCCTGTCCCTGCCCCTGTCCCTGCCCCTGTCCCAATCCCCATCCTCGCAGCCAGGCCCATCTCCATCAGCATCACGTGAGCCGACTCCCCGCACAAGAGGCTGTAATTAGCGGTCAGGTCCTCGGCCATCGCATGACATTTGGGCACGATGAATGGAGCCAAATGAAACTACACGGCCGGACTGCTCAGGTGTTGCGTGTTCGTTAAGATGCACTCGCCGATAAGAGTCAACAAACAATTTTCGAATTGTAAACAATTTGCGATGGTGTGTCTAGGCTGGGTCCAACTCCTGATTCCCCGTTTCTAGGCCTAGTCCCAGTCCCAGTCCCAGTTCCAGATTCGGAATCGGAATCGAGTTCTGTCTGGAGTCGCAGCTCTGTCTGTGTGGCCGAGGCAATGGGAAAGTTTGCGGCGAGTGTGAATTTGACTCCCAGCATGGCCGGGCTCACAGTCTTGGTCCCATCACAGATCTGCTGATTCGTTAATTAACTTAAGTTGCTCCAGCATGAAAACTGTCATGCCGAATGACTAACAACACTGAGCCGCTAAATCGATTTGTGTTTAACCTCCGCGGATCTCTCCTACACTCCTACAATATTTGGGTTACTCCTCATAGATGTTATATGGAGAAACAGTTTAATTACGATTTAAATACCCATTAAAATTATATTAAATTATATTTCAATTTAAATTACCTACTCGCCTCAAAACTAACAAACAGGGATTTAGGTTATATTTTTGTGGTATACATATATATATTAACTCTCTGTGGCTAGCGCACTAATGTTTTTGTTTCAAACATGTAGTGTTAAGATGAAACCTTTATAATAAATGATAATAACAACAACAAATATACCTCTTAGGCAATGTTTTTTAGATTATCATGATAATAAAAATCAACCCACATAAATTACATTACAATTAATTTTTAGCTAAGAACAAGGAGTAACGTGCCTCGACTATAAGATACCCGTTACTCAGCTAACCAATTTCAAAATAAACATGCCGCATGGCGCATTTTGAAAACTTTAGGTGGCGCCATCTGCCGCCATCATATTTATGAGCTCCGTTTTTCAAAAATGCACTATTTAACACTTAAACAAATTCTTATATGTTAACATGTACACTAATGGTGGTATTTAAAAAATGTTTGCTAAATAGATATAGAGATATACCGCCAATGACTGGCACTACAAAGTTTCGCCAGTTTTGGGCGTCAGAGTGGGCGTGGTCAAACAAACTTGCGCTACGTTGTGATAACTAGAATCTGCGTGTCGAATCCCAAGACCATAGCTCTGTAGTTTTCGAGATCTCAACGCTCATCGGACATGGCTAGATCGCCTCGGCTATTGATCCTGGTCAAGAATATATATACTCTATAGTGTTGAAACCGCCTTCGTGTACGTGTTACATACTTTTCAACGAATACAATTTCCAATTTTATTCCATGAGATACAGGTACAAATACCTTAAACACCCAGTATAAATATTTTTGACTTTGTGACACTTTTCAGCTACTAAGAGCAACCAACTGGCTTGTTTATTAATGTCTGGCTTTAATTGCAATTAATGTCAGAATTGTACCGATTTACCTTGATGCTTAATGATTTTTATTTGATGCCCAACCTCTTTCTTTTTTTTTAGAACATCAGAGCAAGGCGTTTTACATAAAATAAATAGTCAGAGTAACAAAAACTAATCTGACCACAGCAAATTGCTAAAGTTATTTTCTTTGTACTTTTAAACTAAGACTATATCGCACTTTGACGTTGAGTGAAACATAACACAGACTAATAATTGTAATAACTCAAAAGCAGACTAATTTCCTCAACATTTTATAAATGTAGTTCAAAAGTGATTTTGCAAATACAACAACCATAATGGGGGAACTCCACTATAACGTTCTTTTTCGGTTTATATGTGATCGGATTAGACTTATCTGTCCAATTTTAATGTTTTGAAAAATAGTGGGACATATATGAATATATAGTAATGTTATTTTATATTTAATACGGGAGTGACTTTAAAAACCTTTGCAACCAACATCAATGCAAAAGCAATTTTTTGGTTCCTTAACATTGTTAATTGTTTTTTAAGTATTTTGTTTATTACAAGCATTAAATAAAAATGGTAATTGTGCCTTTTTCAATTGTCTTTGCTGTCAAAAACCCAAATCGGACGTCAGTTTACGAAAACCAGGAGATTAATTTTTGCTTTATGGCGGATACTTGTGGCTAAGTACTCAGTTCCATTCGATTTATTTCGATTGCATTTGATTTGCTATTCAGATTCGGCTTTTAGATACATAATAGTGCAATAGGAACCAATTTCTAACCCTCATGGATGTTATGTAAATTTTAGTAAATGCGAAATATGATCCAAACTAAGAGGGAACAAATTTACATTGGAAAGCAAAGGAAACATCTTTGAAGGAAGCCAACAATGGCTTTTCCATTTGCCAAAATGTATAGTGATAAAACTATTGAGACATCAATGATATTATCAAGTGGTAAAATGACTTTAAAAATGTGCTTACAATTTTGATGATAATTTGTAACAACCATATTAGTACTATTATACTATTATTAATACTATTTGGTATAAAATTTTACTCTTGAAACCATTTCTTATATTTTTGACACTCAAATACAAGCTGAGGTGAGAAAATAGCTGAAGTTCAGTCAATTTTTTTGAACAAAAACCCGAACGGCTGTTGCATTAGACATTACTGCTAATAGGCAATATAAGAGCCATAATTATATTGAGTAATAATGAACTTAGTTCGGCTATCCGAATTCAGTTTTCTCGATCGTAATTTGTATATTATTGTTACTAGCTTTCGATTTGCCATGAAACCCCGTTTAATGTTCCTCCTCTCACAATTTCCCTACCCCAAGACCCGGAGTTCAGATGAGCAGCAGTTGAGCCGGTGCCCGAATTTGGAGTCGCGAGTGGACCATTTGGAACTGCGGGATAGGTGTAGGTCCGCTCGACCGGTGGACGTCCGCCCAGCCTCGAACCGCCCTTCATGAAAATAGACCTTGGGGCAGGGAATGGAAATGGGAAATGGGCAATGGGCAATGGGCCTGAGAACGGGGGACGCAAAACAAGACCGAGCCGAAACGAAACGAAACGAAATAGAAAGGCGTATTGTTCAGTCCGGGCGATTTTCAACAGCGTTAATTTTTGACATGAAGATAAATGTGCTGCGTCTGTGGCCCCCGCCCCTCCCCGCCCCGCCCCTGGCCGTTCTAATGTGGGGGAACCCGTACCCCCGCCTCCGCGTAGCCACAGCAATATAGCCTCATAGCCATGGCTTAGCCATGGTGAGCTGGTGAATGTGGCCACGGCGAATGATCAAAGCCCAGGCCGAAATCCAAGTCAAGAGGCAGCGCGGAGATCGAAGGAGAATTGACCGCAATTATGCGATAAAGATAAAACAATGTGGTGTCATCTTTATGGTTCTTTTCGTCGGTCGGAAGGTCCGCCGCAGACCGGAGGGTGCGGGTGCGAGCGGGACGGCGCGAAGGTGATAATCTATAATTGCCCTTGCTACAACAATTGTTCCTTTAATTCCACCGCCGGCGACGACACCGAAACACAACGACAACACGGACAGGGACAAAGGCAATCTGTCCCACTGTCGCAGCAGGAAGGCTGGAAGGATGGAGGGCTGGAAGGCTGGATGGCTGGAAGGATGGGACCATCCGCTGGGTATCCTCTGGACGGAGGGTGCGGAAGGGAAAAGGGACGAGGAGAGGGTCGATTCCGAGGCCAAGAACCGAGAACCGAAAACCGAACACCAAACACCGAAAACACAGACATTTGGTAACACGTGAAACGAATGCGTTGACAGCTTGAGAGTGTCTCCGAGTTGCGTGTGTGTGCCTGCGGTGAAAAAGTGATTAGGGATCAAAATATCGTTTATAACTCATAATGACCATGACAAATATTGCATTCATTGAGCTTCGCCTTAGAAGTCTGGCGGGAGGATCGGTTTCAGTGCTGGCAACTTGGCTATGTTTTTGGCCAAATATTTGGTAATAATATTTAGCGTGTTTGAAAAGTTGTAAAATGAATGCCCGATGTCCGAAGTCGAGGCATGATTACAGGTGAAAAAAGAAAATTCCACTTTTAAAAATGATAATAATAAATTAAAATATTATATTATAATTAAAAATATGAAATTATAAGGGTAATTTTATTTATCTTCAAATTGTCGCTTTAAATTTGTAAACCACTTTTATTTTCAAACAAATATTTAAGTAATAACAACCAACTTAGTAATAAAATACTCTTTTTTTTTAAACTATTATATTAAACTAGATCTGACCTATTAATGTTAAAATGGAGTGCACTTGTGTGAAAGTATGTAAAGACCTACAGCAATAAATATATTCCGTTCTTTTGAAGTGTCTGACTTATAGGTTTCGGAACACAAGAACCCGTTGGGAATTACAACGCTCAAAAAAACCAACACAACAAGTTGATCTACTTTACTTACAATAGTTACATTATCGTAAGTTACAGTATGTGAAACAGGAACAAAAATGTTTACCAGTTCCCAGTTGCCAACTAAATACATTTATTTTCCTTACTTTGGCATACGTACTATATTTATGTGACTTTCGTTTACTGCCGGACTTGGCTACTTTTTGCAACTTAAAGTGGGCACCACTGGTTAGCTGTGCGGTCAGCAGTTGTGGTCGGGCAAGTGGGCAGCCCGACTGACCCTCAAGGACCGAGAAATTGAGGAAAGTAGATGTGGAAAGCGGTGGTCAGGGAATGCACATCGACGGGGCCATATGGCACGGATCGCGGTCGAGGGCTGTTAGCGTCATGTGACGCGGCACACCCGAGCCCGAACCCGGACCGCTAATGAAGGTTGGCGATCCGGGAGGATGAGGATCCAAGGACAAACAGAAGGGGCCAGGGTCCGTGAAGTCGCGGCTAATGGGTAATCGTTTAATCGCTTATCAGAATTGCGCCCATCGCCTTGACTATATCGGTTCCACATTAAGTACAATTAGAGTGGCCGTGCCGTCAATTAATTTATCTTCTGTTAATTACACACATTTTTCGTAGAGCATAGGGGTATATTGCATTCTCGATCAGCCGACCCATGTTATCATGCCGAATAAACGGCAAAGTTTTGGGGACTATAAAATTCCACAAGTCCACCATATTTTGACGTTTTTAATAGGAATGAATAGTCAGTACCTTTGGTTAGCCCAGCTATTTTGCAAAAGTACAGAAAGTTGAGGGTATCCCATAGTCGCGATACTTTATTATATTTATTGACGTTCCCACCCCCAGAATCAGTAGTGCGGGGCGATTTCATGTTATCTATCAGTAATAAAGTTTAAAACTCAATGTGGAAAACAGTGTAGAGTGTATATTCCCTACACAGAGAGAACTATTGGATTTTCCCTAAACCGTATTCAGTGCACCCAAGAATCCCAAGAAAAAGCATTAATGTTAATGCTTAAACAAATTTAAGTTAAAGCAGCCTTTCCAATTAAAACTACTCCAAAGATGCATTTTATTTATGGGTACAAAAAAATGACCCGAAAATTACTTAAAATTTAGAAAAATTATCCAACTTATTATTTAGTTTAATTTTTCGCTTGGAAATAATAGAGTCGAATAACTAGATTTAGCTGTTTTACAACTGTTTATGGTTAATTAGTCTTCTTAAAATGGAATAATTATATTTAAGTGCTTTCATGGGCTTTTGAACAATACATTACACCCCGGAACACAAACATCGTCTTATCGCTTTCTTTTCTTTATATAGCACGTCCCACTGTTCAAACGGAGCGGAAGTGCGTACAGTGCCGACGAAAAGTTCCCAATCAACATTCTCGTAAATTTGCCAATTGCCGACGTAGTTAACGTTATTGGGCCGAGAGATACGGACTCGAATGCAACCACAATAGATGGAAAAGGGAGTGAGGCGAGGGGAATGGAGTGGGGGAGGGGACAGGGCCCGTATGGTGGTCACTTTTTATTTACACTTGTGCTCCGATTTTTAGCGTTGTCACCTCGGTGAATTGCGCACTTGACAGGCCGACCTGGCAGGACCTGTGTGAAGGACTTAGGCGGTACAAGGATGCGCCACCGAGGCTGGCAAAACAATGAGATTGCCGAATTCAGAGAATGCCTGCCGTCCGTTTTACGGTCTAATCCCCTTTTGTGTGAAGCCAGACATGTGTGCGAGATCTTGTAGAGCCTTGAGTGCCCGATCCCAACCCCGATCCCTAAACCGACCCTGATCCCGGTCCCAATGACAGCTAGGTGCGGATTTGTCATTTGTCGCTGGCCAAGTCAATCCCGGCCACTTGACTCCGCTGCCCGCCACTTGACATGCCACCACCACACCTCACTTCACTCTCCCCCCTCCCCCGCCAGCACTCACCCCTCACCGCTCACCACTCGTTTGGGCCCAGTTACTGGGATTCACTGATTCTCTGGGACTTGGCCCACAGCTCACAGGTCGCAGCAGATGCAATCGAAGCTGGTCCAGACGGAAATTCGAATCGCCGCGGGTCATCAGCTGCATGAGGTTCCAGGGTCCAGGGTCCAGGGTCCAGCCATGCGAGAGTCGCGGTCCCGATCCTCCCCAGAACCGAGACCCCTCCCTCGCGATGCCTCCGCCGATAAAGCCCTCGGAGCCGGTCGATCGATCGGGCCCTAAGTAGCTTGCACCTGGTGCCACACCAAGTGCCCGTCGATTGCTCCGCGCTCTCGGAGGAGTCGAGCCGGCCAACCACCCACTGCAATGGCCAGAACGAGATCCCGAGGCCCTCCTCCATGGTCGACCAGTGGTGGCAAGTAACATAGGCATACGCTATAACTCGAACCAAAGTGATTGGCAACAGCGTTTGGCGACTATATTATTTTATTCTATAACTTCCATTACTCGAACCAACTGTTTACCTTTTGCGCCGCTTTAATTCCATAAGCTGAATTTTTTCCAGGAAATACTTTTATTTGTGCCCCAAAAATGTTAGTGGTTGAAATTCAATTACATTTTACGAACAAGAAAAACCTTTTTGTTTTCCTATAAATCGTTTAGAATAATGCCATTAATATTTGGTAATAATACTTAAGAATTGGAAAAGTTTTTGTGCTGAAAAAATGTAATGTTACTTTAAAGGTCGGTCCTGTTTTAAAACTTTCCCTTGATTGAGAAAAATGAAATTTTTTAAAGAAAACGTAAGCAACGTATAAAAACCTAAAAATGAATTAAAGAACAATATATATTTGTTTTCTGTAACTTGAATTTTTATGTAAGCAAATGGTAGTTTTAGGTTTGAAAATCGACCGTAGTTGATAAGTCGTTAATTATAAATGGAGATTTAGCTGTTCTGGAATAAATTGTTAGTGCATGCAAAACCGGTCGACTGTAATCTATAGCTATCATAGGAACGATCTGCCCAATTAGGTATATTGACTAATATAAATTCACAGATGCATAAGCCTAAAGGGTAAACAATCTTCGTCTTTCCGAAGATACAGCCATTAGCCGTAATTTCTAAGCTTTTAAAAAAAACATTATCCAAATTTAAAAAACTTATTTAAAAATCAAATTAAGTAAATATGTATAGGTTTGGAATATGTTTAATATAATATTGCACGACCATTTCCCCAGTTTTAGTGTTCATCTGGGTCATATATAGCATAGTCGTAGATCAAAAGCTACTGAACATAGTTACAGGCGGGCACAAAATGCAGCTGGAAATGTCTCCGCAATAACTTTTTGGACCCCTTTATAATATCACCCTGTGTACCAAGCTTTAAGAATCAAAAAGGGTTGGAGGGGAAAATATTGGTTGGGTGTATCCTTAGAAGCATAACTCCACCTCATCCAGGCCGCATATGAAATCTCCATTACCAGAGCCTGGCACATCTGCAAGTCCCCAGCTGGGGTCTCGACCGAGTCATTGCCGATCGTGAGAACTTGGCTTAATTGATTTCCACAGGCTTGGCGATGTGCGGCATCGGTATCAGTGGAAACGGAATCGAGTGCCACATATGGGGCAGCTTTGGATTGCACAAGTTCAAATGCCACGCATGACCGTCACAAATCCAATGCAATCTCCGCTGAGATTCCTCACAATGCGAATGGGAGTTTCAGGAGTTGCTTGAATTAGTACATTCTAATTCGGCAGAAAAACCATAATTAAAAGAAATATAGTAACACAAGAATACAAGGATTTTAATATAGTAAAATGATTTTACAGAGGCAATAAAGAAAATTAATAATAGATACTTGTAGTATGTAGTAGAGGAAATTTTCGAAATCTATGGGGTGGGGTTAAACCGACACCATTTGAAATTAATTGATCATCCCTTATATGTTATTTTAAAGACAATTACATATGACATATCATTTATATTTATATTTTTATATTATTATATTATATTATTTTTTATATAATTTATATTAATAATTGCAGCAACATGTTTCTCAGGCTTATTTTACATTTAATAGGAGGCTTATTTTACATTTAATTTTCGATTTGCATAAAAAGCTTTTTCTGAGTGTATACAAACTTTTTGGAGCTACCTCGAATGTGGCTAGCTATATGTGTATCTGTGTTATCTGTAGGAAAAAAAGTCTACGTTCTTGGCCCGCGGCATGTTCTTGCTATTCTTTCGTCCTCCCTAAGTGATCGATCGAAATTAAATAAGAAAAGTAAGCCCAACGCGAAGGAACCGAAGGAGGAAAATGCCCAGCCGCTGCGATCTGGTGCCACAAAAAGTGGCTGTGGACTGCGGAGCGCGATGGTTAATGTGCGTTTAGATACCAAAACATGTAATTTCCCAGCTTAAGCCCCAGCTTGAGTGGAGGAGCCCTTCTGACTTTGCTGGACACTTGTCAATTGCAGCTGGGAAAGATTACAGGACCGCGGACCATCCCACAATGCAGGGAAATCGGCCCAAGGACCTTGGCCGACCTACATTCAGAAAAAATATTCACTCAATATTTCTGGACCGTGTTTTAAAAATCCACCATTTAATTCAGTTGGGATTTTAAATTAAAGGTCTAAAAAAATATCTTATAAAAAAGAACCAAAAGAACCCTCCAAAAAACAATTTTTGTTTATTAAATCAACATACATTATTTTTTTATTTATAAAATTGGTTGAATGGATGCCTAATCCATTGCCAACAACTGTTGTTGTAAATTATTGTAACCAACCACGAATTATTAAGTTTAGAAAAGCTGAAGCCGCGAAGACTTCTTAGGTTGAGAAAATATTTTCTCAAGTGATGATATAATTAATTTAGTTTTCAAAGTCAATACCCCTAACCATTAACCTTGCTTCTATAATTCTGGAAAAATATCCTTAAATTAATAAATATTTTTTTTTACGATGTGGCAATGTGTGTTTATTAAATTAGGAACGGATCGGAGGACTATAACATATGGCTCCCATAGTAACAATAGGAAAAAAAATGAAAAAAAATACAACTCCTTTGTTTTTAAACAAAGACGTATATACTTTAAATACAGTGATTTTTTATTATTTCAGAATAATGTTCAACATTTATCGAAAAATTGATTGGAAAATCGACAAAGCTTGATTTTTTTTAAACATATAGGCAACAAAATTTAAATATTTCATAGAAAATTTCCTTTTTGCAATAGCTGCACGGGTATATATATATAAACTTCGGTTGAAGCTTGCTTCCTTTCTGTGGTAAATAGATTTTCGGCTTACAGCAAATATGCTTTTGCTCTGTTGTTTAAAAGTCAAACATTTTTTAATTATAAAATTAATAATTTTGGAATCGGCGTAAAAACAAGTACGAATTGTATTTTAAAATGTTTTAGTAAGTCCGTTCCCCCAAAATAATTGCAAGCGTTTCTGGAAGGAACATATGGCATTCTTTATTTAAAAGTTACTAAAAGTAAATGGGGATACACACAGTTTTACTTGTAAATGTTGGTTTTTATGTCTCATTATTTCCCTTTTTTGTTGTGTGGCAGTTGGTGTTTCGTGGTAACAACGTTAAACTTTATTTTTTTGAAATTCAAATATTGTGTAGTAACTTGGCGACGACCTTGGGATACCTTAGATAAGCGTTACTCCCGGGTATTACCGCAATGATGTACCCGTGGCCCAATCGGATACCCTATCCTCTGGACTGTCCCCTCTGTGGCGGGCGGTGCGGAGGGTGTGTTGGGTGGTGCACTGCTTAGCCGACGG
Source organism: Drosophila kurseongensis (assembly GCA_018153305.1). Taxonomy (NCBI): domain Eukaryota; kingdom Metazoa; phylum Arthropoda; class Insecta; order Diptera; family Drosophilidae; genus Drosophila; species Drosophila kurseongensis. Next base: position 2,089,535 of record JAECXX010000108.1, on the reverse strand, counting down.
CGAAAGGCGCAAGATACCCCTGTGGGACAGAGACAGAGCGATGGACTTTCTCTCTTTGCCATGCGCAGCCATCCATTCCGCTTTCGACCAATAAAGCGGGGAGTAGGTGCACCTGGCCAAGAGAGCGGGAGCGGAAGCGAGAGAGAGCGAGAGATCGAGAGAGAAGGGAGGTCCTGGCGACACATTTTCATGTGTCACACGGAGTCCTGTGAACCCACTCCCACTCACCCTCCCCTCCCCCCCCCCATCCTCCTTCTGTCTCCTTTTCCATTTCCATTCCCCTTCCCCACGAGATCACCGCACTCTGTCGGACTTTGGACTTCGGATTGGGCGCTTGTGCGGGGGAAAGGGAGCGCTCTATGGACGTCACTCGGCAGGATGTGGGGCAGGTCCTTGGATAACGATTTGATCCCCCCAGCCCCCATCCCTCTACCCCCGCTATCCCTACGCACACACAGTTGCAAACGGGCGAATATGTAGCGCCTGCATCTGTGTGCTTATCTTCATGTATCCAACTTCTACATGGGGATACACACTCGTATTTACTTTGGCATCCAATAAACAAAATGTGTCTACAAACCCAAGAACACAAATATCTATGTACAGACACACATACATACATGGGATACAAATTTATCCCATTTGTATGCTATTGACATTTGGCTTCTGCCTGCAATTCTCCGGACGGGGCTCTTCAATTTTGGTTTGGGTTTCGGGTATCCTGCACACTGCATACTGCAGCAGGACTTAAAGCTATTCAAATAATGTATGATTCCACACACTGCACTTGCAGGCAATTAAACAAACGATTTTTCTGTTCAAATGGTCGTCTGTATTCAGTGCACATTTTGAGCATCAACCAAGCATATTATATAAAATAATCAGATACCAACATCAAGAACAAATTTTATATAAAGCAATACACAATTCGGGTGCCACAGGAATCAAAAGAGGCCTGAAACCAATTAAAAAGGATCATACATGAAGCAAGGGAAAATATATTGTTTTGCAATTATATACTTTTAAAAAATTATTTAGACTTTTGTGATTTCTGTTACACATTTTAATCATGTCAGAAAATTAAGAACAATCTAAACTAAATATACAAGTATGCATACTCCTGAAGTTGAGATAAGTGCGGAAAATAACTATAATTTCTATTTTTTTTATATGTTTTTTACACAGGTATATATAAATACACTCATTTTTTTCATAAAATAAAATATTAAACATTTTTAATGCTGAAGGTGTTATGCGTAATTGAAAGATTTTGATTTTCAAAAATTACAAGTGATATATCGCTATATGACCTTATGATAATGATGCCAAACATCTGTCCCCTGACCTTTTGTTCATTTAAAAAAAACAACATGTAATTTTTCCAATTATATATTTCTTTTTTTTTTCAATGCAAATACATTTTTAAAGTCTCGCAGAACGGTCGCTTCCATTTAACTGGCATAACTGGAAGCAATTACATTCGGAAATTTCATAGGAGCCAGAAGAGAAGAAGCTAACATTTGTCTTAGTTCTAAAATTGTATACTAAAAAAACACTCTAAATATATATAAATATACGGCTATATTTTAAAAGACACGTCTAACCTTAACATAATTATTTTTTGGGATATTAAAATTGCTGTTTCATTTAGTTTCTTACCTCAGAGGTCATGGTCACTTTTAAAGCAAGGGAATATTTACTTAATTAATTATTATAGTTGTAATGAATTAATAATAGTTAGGTGTTGCAAAATGAACTCAAAGTTTTCGAAAAGCTTCCCGCACTTGTAATCAATCTAATTGTGTACGTATAAGTGATAAACCTTAAAGCCAATGCTAGACCTTTAAGACGATTTTTTCAAGCAAATTGTTTTTTCTAAGTACAATTTACTTGTTCCTCCCAAATGTTAATGTACACAATATTTCCGTTAATACTGGAACTTTTGAAATAAGACATATTAATGGAATATGTTTGTTTAGGAAATCTTCGAATGGAAATGTTAAAGCCAGCAAACTATGCTTATACATGCATCAAACAATATACGTATGCCTTGCAGAGGGTATTTTAATTTCAGCCCAGACATACTTTTCCCATACATAAGATAAAATTTATTTTTTTTTTTATCAGGAAAGTAGGGCTATCTATGACTGCTCTCATTTAGCTTTCATTAAAGCTTTCCTTATAAAACATTCCACAAATGTCTTATTTCTATTACAGGTAGTACAACAGTCGGAGGGGACAGATCAGACGTTATACATGATATAGCGCTATAGGAGCAATAGAAAAAAATTATATAAAAAATATATTATAACATAAATTCAGATTTAAAAATTTTGATTTTAAACTTTTAAAAATCGTCAGGCTTTATCATAGTGCTTTGATAGAAGAAACCCCAAAATCAAGAGAAAATTGACATAGCTTCGTTGCTTTTCAAGAAATACGCATGTAAATTGGAATTAAGATATTTTACGATTTAAAAAATGCCTTTTCATATTTATGAAAACAGATATATATATGTACATATATGGCTGCAATATGAGCCATAGGAACAATACAATAATATATTGCAAAATACTATTTTTAAAAATTTTTAAACTTACATATATGCATGAAAATCGATGTACAGTCGTTTAATTATGTATTAATTTTTGTTTAGCTACCAGGGTATATTAAATTCGGCTTGCCGAGACTTGACTTTTTCTTGTTTTTGTCTATTACAGGTCATCCCAGGGCTAAGAGCTTTTGAATTATGGTCTCAGTTACCATTTTTAAAATTAACAATAATTTATAAGTCCGTGGTACTACATACATACAATATACATACATACATACATAAGTCCCTTTCAACCAAATTCCCACCAAAATTCATTGGAATATGAATTCTATAGCACCTTTAAGTGACTTTTGTAAATTGAACATTTTGCCAGAAAAAAAACCTATGCACATACTTCATTAATCTAATTTATCGAATAAATTAAACAAATCTCATAAATGAAGTACTAATAATATTTGTTTTATTTTCAATTTTAAATATTTTTGATTTTTTTAGTTATGTAATATGTGATCTTAAGTAGTTTGCCCCCACTCAGACTGGACTCCTTAAATTACCATTTCCCACAATTTGCTTTCCATGAATAATTTCTATCGAAAAATAATTATACCCAACAAGAAGATAAGGAAAAAAAATAATATTCGCTACCGTCAAAGGACTCTCTTTTTGGCCAAAGAGAGCGACGGAGGTCTCTCTTCTCGGTTGGTGACTCTCTTAGCGCTAGCACTGCTTATACACTGCTTGCTTTTGGCTCTCAACCTGGGCACTATTGTGTGAGCGCGAGGGAGCTGGCAATACAACACACACGTACACAGCGAATGGACAACCAGCGGGCGCGAGTATGTGTGTGGCTGTGTATGGGGTGCACGGCGAGTGCCAGGGTGTGTGTGTGTATGCGAGTGTCCAGAGAATATCGCATGTAAATAGAGGCGCTGCGTGTGTGTGCGTGCTTTGTTTGGCTCCCAGATGTTTTTTTTTTCTTGCGAGCGGAGCGCCAAGCGGCAAAAGCAGCAAAAGCGACGGCGACGTGATTTCAAACAGTGAAGTCGACTTGCCGCTGCCGCATCGCATCGCACCGCACACCGCAATCGAATCGGTAATCGGAAAAATCAAAAAGCAAAAGAATCGGAAAAAGCAAAAGAATCGGATCGGAATAGCCAGCGGTCGAGTTTTGTTTATACAACCAACAACAACAACAACATCGACGACAACAACAACAGCAAAAGTAACACCACACCTTTTGCGACGCGTTCGTTTTGCCGTCGCTAAAAGCGTTAGTTTATATTTTGAGTTTTGTATTTTTTTTTATTGTTGTTACTGTTTTTACTGTGCTAAACGAAAAAAGACCTAAGATACAAGGATTCGCGTGTAATGGTATTGGTAAAGTGCTCCGCCCCTCGCAGGACATTGTGTGGGCGTGAGAAAAAGGTGGTCGGGGAGGGAGAGGGGGAAGGGACCGAAGGGACGGGGAAGGGGTCAGGATAACAGCGAATGTCCTGCTTCGTGTGCCTGCTATTTATTTAGCTTCTTTTTTTATCCTCTCGTTTCTGCATTCCAATCCCCGAGTCTCGCCATCCCACTCGCACTCACTGCAAAGTGTCGCCGTCGTCGTTTGTCGTTTGTCGCTTGTCGTTTTGTCGCTTGTCGTTGCGTCTTTTGGATTGGCTTCCTTGGTTTTGCACGGTGCGTTCGTTTTTTAACCACCCCACCCACGCCCACTTCTTGGATTGGATTACATAGCGCCCCGCTCTCTTTGATTTTTTCCCGTTTTCCCTTTTTCGTTTCGTGTCCCCAGCATCTGCCGACTGCGCTGCCCGCGTCGCAGTCGGCGGCGACGTCGTCATTCGTTTTTTGTGACTCGTTTTTTGCGTGCATGTGTGCGTGTGTGTGCGAGTGCGTGCCAGTGTGTCCGTGTGCCTGTGTGTGTGTGTGCTCGCTAATATTGTCGTCGAGTGTCATTGGTCGAAAGGCAAACGATGGGGCCGGGGGGAGGGGGGCTTTTATTAGAACGAGAGAGAGTGGGCAAAGGGGGCGTGGGCGAGTAGCCGAATGGGTTTTTGATTGTGTGTCGTCGCTGTGCGGGTGTCAGAGTGTGTGTGTTTGTGTGTGTGTGTACTGCTTGTTTGTGTCGCAGGGCGTGCGAGAACGAGAGCGCACCAACTGCATGTGCAGGGGCGCGTGCGAGTGCGAGCGAGCGAGAGCGAGTGCAAAGTGCATAAAAGTTTTGGCCAGCGAAAAATGGCGACATCGGGGCGCAAAAGCAGCAAAGGCGACGGCGACAGCGGCCAAAAGCAGCGCCAATTTCGTGTCGGTGTCGCGCGATTTTATAACCGTTTTCAAAAGCGGCGGCACTGCGACCTCCGCCTGTCGCTTGTCCTCTTCGCACGGAAGAAAGAGAGAGCCAAAGGACAACAGCCCGGACCCCAGAAAATGGTCAAAAAACCTGGGGCTAAAAGGCCTCGCAATGAAACCGAAACCGAAACCAAAACCAAATCGAACTCAGTGCCGGGACTCAACAACAATATGCCTACTGTCCATATATTTTTAGCCGAGCTATGAGTTGATCATCATGAACAGCAGCAGCGAAAAAGAGGAAGAAACGAAGACGTATTCGAAAAAAAATAATATATAAAAAAAAATAAAATTAAACAAGGAGAATTAAACAAGAGAATTTCGAGAACAAATAAATCTCGTGCACACGCACGTGGGGTTGCATGTGTGCGTGTGTGCATCTGTGTGTGTGTGTGAGAAAGAGCAACTAAAACAGCATCTACAACTACAGCCACAAAACTGCAGCAACGTACTAACAGCGACGCACACCAACACCAACACAGGTGAGCTAAGCTATGAAAACTTAACTCGCGGGGGAAGAGGGAAAATCGGGAAATCCCACTAAATTAGTCACCAATATCGGTATCAAAACGGCCTTTGTCCTTAGCTGTTTTGCATTTAAAATATCACAATTGAACAAAAACTAATGGATAAGAAGACTATTACTTAAATTTGATACAAATACTTCAAGTTTGAGTTCTTCTAATCATATTCTTTTCTCTTACAAATGCTTTGCGGGCTTAAGATTTAGTTTCGAGTTAAAACAGGCACTTAACATCGAGTTGGTAAAACTTATCACTTCAAAAGATTACTGTCATTAATATCTATTGTGATATAGTAAATTAACTTTAACTCGAGCTAGTGTGCCAATAGTTTTCTACATTTACTCTGTTGATCTTTGAGTTTCTTATTTTTTCTACTATTAGGCTTTTTCACAATTAACATTTAGGTATATTCATTATGGAAATTTATATTTTTTGTAAAGTCAAAAAATTAAAACTTTTTGTGATATTATTTTTATACCCCGATCACTTAAAGACAAAACAATTATCATTGGCCAACTTTATTTAAATCGTATACGTAATTTTTGAATACCCGCTTACTATAAGGCAATACATTTAAAATACAATTTTAAAATATCGCCATAATTTTGCTTTATAAACAACGCTCCCTTAATTCTAAATTTTAAATTTTTAAACTAAAAGAAATTCGTAATATTTTAAAGTAGTTGTTATGACCTTAACGGTCAACGTGTTTTTGATAAAAAATTATAGTTTTTTGTATGTGCACTCGTTGTGCACATCAATAACAAATTTTGGGATATTTCGATAATAAAAGACTTTCTAAAAGTCTATTTTTTATAATAAATGTGGCTTGGCTTGGTGAACTTTTCCTCAATTCGAGGCGTAAGGCTTCACGTGGGAGTCTGCAAGTACAAAAGTTCAGGTGAAGCCATTAAACAACTTGCACTTTCAGCTCGATCATTCTCATGCACCGTCTCCGTGTTCTCTGTCAACTATTTAGCATCCAGTGCGGTTAATGAGTCTATTTGTGTGTGTTACGCATTTTGTTTAATTTATTGGTGCCGGGAAACCGGATTATAAGGATCAGTGTTTGACATAATGAAGTCCTTCCGTTTGTGCTGATCATATTCGATCAACGTCCAAATTAAGTATTTGACAGTTTGGGGCAAATGATTATTTTATTCACAACTATGCCCAAGGTGTTCTAGACATGGTAAAGTTAAACCGACTTGTCGGTAAATTAAATTCCATTAAATTACAATACAATTATAGCAGACAAATTAAGTCAAACAATTAGAGGACCAGAGGACCGAAGATGCAATCAAGTGACATTTAGATCATTCCATTAGCACCGAATTAAACTAAATAGCAACATGAATTTATTTTTTAAAAACTTTGAATTTGAACATTAAACATTAAAACCTTTTTGCAATTTTTTTTATTATGGTACCGTGTAATTTTTTGTGGCTTTTTTCTGTGGAATTAAATACAAAAATTGATAAATATGTATACTTTGCATATTGTCTATATACTTTGCTGTTTTCGTGACAGTTGTTTTGCTTACCGTAAATAAATGTAAAATGAATATGAAAAATGAAATTGTTTGGATTTTCTTCTACTTAAAATTCCTAACTGGTTTTAGGGCACTAAGACAGACACTGAATGTAAAGATTTCAATCATTTCTGTAATCAGTCCTCAAAAACTTCCACAAAACAAGTCCCACTTTTATAACAGTAATGGACTATTTTAAATACTAATTTTACTAAAAATGCGGTAGCTAACAGTTTTTGTGGTACAATTGTACGCTTTCTGAAATCATGGGTAAAAAGTAACTATTACTCAATGTAAAACTATGGTCTGTGTGAGATTGTTGATATTATTACCTGCACAATTAAATTTTGTTCTGTGTATGCCAAGAAATAAATCATCTTTTATATGGTCGATTGATTTTCATACTCCAATTTCTTGCAATTCTTCTGTATTTGGATAGTTAGGATTGTTTGCGAAACGGAGAACGGTACGATTTTTAAAAAAACGCTTCATAGAAGTGAACATAGCATATAACTTGCGGTCCACATTGGATATCAAAATATATCTTCTCTTACATAGTCTCAATAATGAAAAAAATGTAGCAGAAAAAAATGTTTGTTTTGACCGCGTTGAATGGTAATTCCTCTTAATAATCCCGACATAAGCCTTAAACGCACACATTTTCTAGTGCCTTCGAAAGCTCTTTCGTTCAGCCTTGAGTTTCCCTCTAACGAACACTCCCCATTTTTTCCCAGCCATATCTTCCATCTGGATTTTCTCATGAATTAAACAGGTCATTTTTGTTTTATTAATTCTCTTTTTATTCAATCTCAAGGTCGGTTCCGCGCATATTTTTGTGTGTGTGCGCACGTGTATGTTTGTATTTGGTGGAGGTTTTGCCTAAACATTGATTTCCTATTCGCAGAAGTGATAAACAATAAGTGAAATGTGGAAATATCAGAGTTCTTCGCTCGAAAATGACAAATGAAGACACAAGAGCTTCAGAACGGTAGCAAGTGAATGAAAATGAGTCGAGTTTGCCGTGCCAGTGTGAGTGGGAATATACCTGACAACAGTTCCGACATTTGCCTTTTGTCTTCTCGTTTGTCTCAACCTTTGTCAAATATATATAGGTATACGGTAAACATATATACAAGTGTGAATATATATTTGCACGCTTGTGTGTGGGCGCGAGTGCCAAGTCACAGCGGAGGCCATAACTATATAGTCATATAATCGGTTGTTCGTGAGCAGTAAACACAAGCATTGTAAATTTACACCATGCTTATAATTAGCAATAGAACGGCAGTTGACTTTTCCAGCTTTATTTACAAGTTCCCCCGCACCTACTTCTCTGCTCCCCGAGCCGCACATTTCGCATCTTTTCACTGCAACCGCAATCGAGTGCAAACTTTCACGGGTAAGCGACCATTTTATCTTCGGTCATTTCATTGCAAATTCATCATATTATAGATAATTTTGTTAGGATATTCGGCGTTTTCCGTATTTGCATAGGACATCAAAAGCACAAGTTTGACAACCAAAGTTGAATATGTTTATAAAGACTTTCCCTAGCCCAACATTTTTTTTTGCTTGGTATTTTCGGAAAATAGTTTTTCAAGAAAATCACTGCCGTAAATAGTTTAATTTCCGAGAAAAAAAAAACTAAATTAAATTTGGCTTTTAAGCCCTTTAAAGCACTGCAACGTTTTTAGAAGAAAGAAATATCTGTGATCAGTCCTCAGTCCTCCTGTTTCGCCATAATCGAAAAAGAGATTAAATTCATGATTTTGAAGCTGAAAAGTGTATTCGACGTATCATTTTGTCTGAGTGCATTGGGGAAGGTGGCAAAGAGACAAAGACCTAGTGACAGGCCAAAGCTGCATTGAGCACCCCGTGTTGCCCCTTCCCCGCCCCCTTCCCCTTACCCAGCACCTGGGATCATGCTTGGCTGACGGCAAAGATTGTCGCTCAGGCGTCTACAATGGGCGCCAGTTGAGGCTGAGGCCAATGCCTCAGTGCCTCCAACTCCGAGGGACCGATCCGAAACGAAAGCCCGCTCCAACCGCAAGGTAAACAGTGCTAAAGACCCTCTGACACTTGCCTACACTGCAACTAAATGCGTCCGACTGCAAATAAGCCGGATATTATACGATCCATTTTGTCGGTTGGCTAACTTGATTATTTTGTGACCAACAATCGTACATCACTTAAAAGTAAATAAAGAAATTCGTTTGATAAAATAGCAAAGTATTCGGGAAGAAGAATGAACGGACTTAAATGGTTTTTAGACGACTTTTTAAAGCTTTTGCTAAGCCGTTTACACTAAAAAGAATGCATATTTTTTATTTTAGGGTAATTAATATATTGATCTTTCAAATTTCTAAATAATTTCCTCTGTTAGACTTAAAACACTGAACTGAAGCAATGTTTTACTAGTGCTGTACAATAGTTTCAAAGAATGATACTCCATATTAACTACTTAATTGCTTCAATTTACGTTAAAATTATTTTTCTATGTAGAAAAAGAATTCGCTCTACTTGAAACTTACGTAACAAATACTTTTACCTAAGCCTAAAAAAATCTCTAACAAAATGATAGTGTTTTTGTTACATCACGATGTTCAAAATAAAGTTTTTGATTTTAAAAGCTTTTGTTTAAGGATATGGCAAAAGTTTTCACTGTTTTTATTACAGTTAAAGACGTTTTTTCTTTCCACGAACTTGCATCCCTCTAATGTTGTACTTTTTCTTGATCTTCTAATAACATGTTCTCCGCATCGAATCATAAAGTCAATCAGAGATTTTATTTGATTTCAACATTTCTCCTTGCAAGAAGACATCACTTTCGTATCAAGAGTACACGATCTTGATTTTGTCGATTTCAAAGTGATTTTGAATCTTACAAGGAGAAGAACGATGGTGTGGTTTATTTCTATACTTATTTATGGCTCTAAAATAGATCAAGAAAACACTGAACTTGTGATAAAAATACCACATAATATTCTATAGATGTATAAACAAGTTGTGGATATAAAACAAGTGTTACAGTATTGAAAGAACACTTGTGAACCAATTTTCGTTTAAAAAACGTAAAATTGATTTGAACAATGCTTAAAAAAAAGCAAATTGTAATATTTCCGTAAAGCAAGAACCTTGTTTGTGACTTTGAGTTTGAAATTTAATTTTTTCAGTTCTTTCTTAATATTAAGATAGCAGGACACATCCATGTATATGTTTTTTTGGCCTATAAGTTAAAAGGCAGTTCAAATTAAAATATTAGAAAGTTAAGTTCATCTAATCTTCATTTTTGTATTCCTGTATTAAAATGACTTACCTAAAAAAGGAGATGACACAATCGATGTTTTTGATTGTTTTTCAACATAGTTGTTTGGGAACACCTATTGTTTCTCTGACCAAGAGTGTTATTCAAGAATATAGATTGAAAGGTGAGTCAAATTTAAAAGGCATTTGACGTTTGAGTGCTTTTTATAAAGAATGTTGATCTTAAATATCGGTAGGTTCTATGTCTTTGGTAAACAATCTAAAACATAGGTAGAGCCAAACTACTTCACTGATTTCAGCCAGTCGATCAGATAGGTAACGTACCTTAGGAACTATAGTTTCTGACCGTTCTGATCTTCTGCGTTCGACCCAAGTGCCCATCGCCGTCTATTAATTAGCATATTTTGCCAAAGTAGAGTCAGGTTAAAATGAGATGGAAAGCCCAGCCGAATGGGAAGTGGGGCAGATATAGATCCGGCGATCCCAGTACCTCCTTCACTCTCCAGGACAGTAATAATTTTGCTCGCCCTCCCCTCTTCGAACACACGAAGTATGACTCCATGGTCCCTTGCCCGCGGTGGCATAAAATAAGATTGCAAAGGCAGCGGCAGCGGCAAGAGCAAAACACACGAATGTGCAGATGCAATGGAGGACATGGGACATTGTTCTCACATCCACATCCACATCCCCATCCACATCCACATCCCCATCCTCATCCACATCCCAGTCCGACCTCGTCATCGTAATTGTTGCTGCCCAGCGCCGGATCGTATAATCCGCCGAAACCGCTGACCATCCCACCACCCCCGCCAGCCATGGCGTATAATTGCAGAGCAGCCACCGCCGCCGCCGCACAGTGGTTCGGGATCAATTTATTACTATTTCAAGTTAGTCCATAAGTCACAGTTCAGAAACCTAACGAAAGACGTTGGCATTGTATAATGAAAATTGCATTCATGCTTTGGTTTTTATGGCGTTGGATGGTAAAAATATGATGTTGATTCACATGAAGTTGAAACCAAAAAAAATGCATTACCTGTATGTCTGCAAAAATATCTATTTTTACTGATTTTACAATTACTGATTTAACAATAGCAAATTAGCCGTTGCCTCAGATCAAATGCGATTTTTAATCTAAAGTACATATATAAAATCTGAAAAATTAGCAACTTCATAAAAAAATACATTCTGGGTTGGCTTAAAATTCTTAAAAGATCTATACATTCTTGAATTTTTTAATAGTATAAAGCATAAAAAGTGTATCATGACAAAAAATAACAGTAAGATTGTTAGCCACCTAAATTTATAATTACGCTAAATCATTTAAAGCATTTGTCAAAGGCAATTCGCAATAAGCCGAAAGTGGTAGCTTTGATGTAAGATTATATAGCTGAATTTTAAGTAATATGTTAAAAATATGTCAAATACAAAATGTAATATGTCGAAGAAAATTAGGTATTTAGATATTTTTTTTAGTTTATAGCTAACTAATAGTTTGGGGAAATATATCGAAATATTCTCAATATTTGGAGGATACAATTAAGACGAATTCATTTTGCATTTTTTAACTTGAAACAAAATTGAGATCATTCAGAATTGGTTTCCAAGCCATCCGTGACGAATGCGTAATCACATAAGATCCGAGGTGCAATTATGAGCCCGTAGCTCCATAGCTGCACATGGCCCAAACCAGACCACCGCATTCTCCGCAGTGAGCCCGTCGAGAACCGATCGAGAAGAGGCCCACTGTGATCCAATGGGCCGCCGCCTCCGCTACCTCACAGCAAGCCACCAGATGTTCAATCTCCCGCTCGAAGTGCTCGATCGAGTTGGCAACAGTTTTGGCCAGATCGCAATCGGCGGGAGTGGGGACTCGGGAGTGGGGTCTCGGGACTGGGGACTGGGGACTCGGGTATCGAGTCTCGGTCTCGGGTCTCGGGTCGGGAGTAGATACTTGTGTACATCCGAACTCCAGGTCGATCTCCAGGTCTCTTTCGGGGCTGCGGCCAGCAGATGAAGACGACAACTCGGAGCTTATGTGTCAGGTGCGCGTCGTGCCGCGAATGTAACAATTTATTGCACTCGCTCTGGCAGTGTTTTCTGGCCTTTTGAGGAGCCTTTTTGCCGCTGCTCCCGCTGCTGGCACCAAATTGAATTTTCCACCGTCAGCGGTGTTTTTGGCCTGGTTGTGTTGTTTGGCAACAATACTGTGGCGAGCCAGGAAGCCTCGGTTTTGTACTCGACCGTACGGCCACTTATTGTCCAATTTTCATTACCATAACGAACTCGGAAATAAGCCCGATTAAAGGGATTGTTGGACTGCATGGCGGCGCCCCGAAGAACATACGCAAAGAAGTGGCAAAATATAAATGTAATTACCAGAAGTAAGATCGATTCGAAAATGGAATTTAGTCTGAACATAAGGATTGTGCAAATTTGCCCTTCATTTTCTACTACAACTGTTATTTCCACCAAAAATTATTATTAATTTACAATTTTTTCATTTGGTACCAAAAATGTTTTCTAAAATCGTTTAACTTATAATGGGAAAATATTGATGTATAGTAATTTTAAAGAGAAAAATATTTTAAATCGCCGTAAATTAGTTTTTTGGTAATTTAAATTATAAAGAGTTTCTTACACATTTAACCATTTAATAAAAATTATAAAATCATGTGTATACAAAAACAAAAATATTTTTATCAAAAAGTATAAAAATCATGTCTGATTTTCTTAAGCCAAAAGCCAGGTTACAAAATTAAGAATAATTTCTTATTTTATGTATTTTAATTATATTTGAAAACAAAAAATTAAGAATATTTCCGTTTTCATTCTTAATTTTTGTGGATATAAAACATGACGATTGGGCGATTATTTTAAAGCAAGATGTTTTCTTTACTGCGTTTCAAACTTCTGATCAAAGTTATAAATAACCAAATAGTAAAATTGAGCGAAATCGTAAAACAAAACTTTTGTATACTCAAAAAATTGTTTACCAAAATTTGCCATCTAATCGATTCTTCATATTTTCCTTTCCCCCTTTTGATTAAGCCATTACAGAGCTCAATGTGTATTAATAATTAAGGCATGTTCGACCTTGCCGACTGGCTGGTCAGAGATCTTTCTCGGCCTCGAGACTGGCCTGCCACTGTGATCGGTTCCCTCAGTTTTCAGACAATGGAACAATTTGATTTTCTTGGAGCGAAAGAAATATCTATAAAAGTCGTGGAGCCACTTATATGAGGTGGAATTCTATAATTTCGTGACTGCCATTGCGTCCGATTATTAGGCGTTCCTTTTAAAAATGTATTTATAACCTAGCAGTGACCAAGAAAATTCAATAGGTGTCTCAAAAAACAGAAGAGCATGACTTTTAAAGCAAGAAGATGAGCTGTAGTACGTACTACAAAAAATCCATTGGTCAAATTCACTATTCATAAAATAGTTACAACTAACTAAGTGTATAGACCACAACTAAAAAAATATAAATTTTAATACCAAAACTTATATTACGTCTTTCAATAAAAATATATAATTAAAAAAACCATTTATTAAGAGGGTTGGGAATTATATAAAAGTATGCAAAGTATAAAACCAAACACACACATCACGTAAGAGTCGATATTTTAATGGTATTAAACTATAAAATAGTAAGCCAATCAACAACAAAACACATGTACTGCTACATGTGATGGACAATACATGTACAGTATGTACCCTGTATAGGGTAGAATACCCATTTTTCCACCGTTTGTATACTTGTGTCCGAACACAATGAACCCCTTTTGCCGCATGAAATTGGGGTGGCCAGTTTAAATTGCAACGGGACTTTATGAGGTCGGAAACGCCCCTCCACCTTCCATACATTGCAGCTAATACTGTATATCCTTGTGCCGAGTGTATTTATTAACCAACAATTATACCTACACTATCGCGCTCATGTCGGAAATGCGACTATGGTGATTAGTTTTCGTACATGGAATTGACATCCAAATCAAGGCTTCGCCTTTCCTTGATTAAGATCCATTGCATCGTGTTCTGACACCTTTTTGGCGAGAAGGGGAGCGGTCCGCAATTCAATTACCATCAGGTGGCTTGTCCGTCTGGCATTGATATCGCCATCTGAGCAGTGATCCAACAGAAAACTTGGGAATCTACACGATGGTCTTAACTCATCTCGTCAGGGCTTCTTTTCTCCATTTCTGCCCCTCGTAAAAGTCAATCTATTTGTAGCAACTGAGTGGCCAAATCGCACAGCAGTGGTCATTTGAATAGGGCTTAAAGCTCAGAATTTCCTCAGACTTAGTTTATTTTAATATGGATGGCTTGACATGAAATGTAATATCTTTCAACTATCAATCTTTCGAACTTTTATAAAATCTTTCGAACTTTTATAAAATCTTACAAACTTCGTATAAGACAGCTATTTTATATACGCAATTGAATATCTAATGCAGACAAAGTTCAAATTGTAATTTATTGACCAATTTTTTTATTTTAAAAGGAAGGATAAAATTTTAAACAAAACATATTTGTATTTATTGCTTTATTTATGTTTATTATAAGAATTATTAATATATTTGGTTACCTGTTATAAAATATCAAAAATATACAGATTTCGTAACCTTGCAGATTCGATTAATTTCATATTCCCTTAAGAGAAGCATACTTTTTTAATGTCCGTGCTCCAGTTTGGCCTGCTCGTTGCCTTTTTATAAATTATGGAGCTATTCGTGTGGCGGGAGGTGTGCTTTTGTTTGTCGGCTGGCTGCTGCTTTGTCTCTATTCTGCTGAGTTGTTGTGCTTTGTAGCTTTTTGTGGGTTTTCTCGACTGATGTCGGCTGCGTCTCGATCTTCTGTCGTCTTCACTTTGCCTGGGCACGAAAGATTAAATGTTTTTAATTTCGGCTAATTTGTGACATGCGCGACCTTAATGGCTTCTTTTCACATAGTAAACCTCGGCGTGCTCGGCGTTTAATTGCTCTCGAAAAATCATTGTCCGCAGTCTCTTCGACTGTCTCCCATGTGCAAGCCCAAGCCCCAGTTGACAATTCTCTGGGAAACCCGACTCCGGCTGGCCCGCAATGAATTAATCATGCATTTGAGCTTGAGAAATTAATGCCTGGACTTGGCCGCGCTGATGAAGTCGTCATATCTCGTTGCACCGCGTTTTTAATGTGCTTTTATATTCAAATTATCACGCATGCCAAGCAGTTTCCATGAACGCAGATGCCGTAAAAGTAAAGTTTTTTTCACACAGATAATAATGTTGGCCCTGATATTATAATATGAATCGAATTAATTATATGTATAGGTATGACTCTTTTTAATTTTCATAAATATCATATTGGCAACATGAAATAAGGGGAATACGTATTAAAAAAGTACCCTCGACTCAATGCCCTGTTTGAAGAAGAGGTGTATTTCGCCTGCCATGTGGGTATCAATGAGGCATCAGAAGAGCATTAATGCTCAACCCCAATACTCTAGGTACTATTCTTTATAGGTATTTTTACTCTACTCTATAAATATAAATATACGCTCTTTCCGCCGTCCATATGGCAAATCATAGATAAGTTTGGGATTTGGAACGGAGTGGAGACTCGCTTTTAACGAGCCATACTGATGAATGCCATAGGCTGGTGGCCGGCATTTATGTTTATGTTAGAGTCCAAGATTTTCGATTGCCCCGACCATCCCCCTCACTCAGCCACCTTTCCTCAAGACGAGGTCCGCGCTCGGAGCAAGGCTTGCACTCAGAGAAATTAGTGACGGAGAGTTGGTTCAATGTGAAATTAATAGTCTCTAAGTTGACAGGCCACTAAAAAACTTATTCCCCTATAAGCCTCTCAGATATTTAGACAAGATAATTTCAAAGATTAAGACGAAATGTCAGCTCTCTGAAATATTGGACTAATTGATTTTAATGATTTGTTGTGTCAAAAATACATCTTTGGGAATCTGAAGTTAATTAGCAAGATTAAAAAGTTTTCTTGTCGGTAAGGGGAGTTTTTGGAGAACCTAGCTTTTTCATTGATAGATGGAAGAGAATACATTTTTTTACATTTAAGCTACCAGTTAAGAATTTGAAATTTCATTAAAACTACATAATTGTGGGGTTAAATGAGCAGTTAATTGTGTACTAATTAGGGTTTTGTAAATTTTAACAGCAATATTTGCAATGCAGAGGTAGTGGACTGATTATCTTATCGTAGTGATCCTTGTACGATCAAATAAAGTCTGTTCGCACTTGGTTGGCAACTCTGGTGACATCGGTGTACTTCAGCACTTAACTACAGCGCACAGTGGGTTAATAATGTTTAAAAGAAATTTAAAAAACATGGAATTACTCAATGCTTTCATACGTAAAAAAACACACTCCCTTTTTTAGACTTTTAAGCGATTTAGTACTAATTATATTTTATATAATTTAATGCTTCAGGTTAGACCTGCAAATCAATCAATAGTATTTCGATATTTTCGGTATTGTAGTTTTTTCGCCTTCTATAACTTTTTGGTACTTTTAAAAATGTTGAACAACGGTTATAAAAGAAAAAGCATTTTAGTAAATTATATAACTCTCAGTTATTTAGTTATGAGTTTTCTAACTTTAGACCATGTGTAAGCTTTTTCTTTAAGGACAAATAATGAAATGTCGGTACTATCGCAAAACATCGACTGTGGTTAACATGGTTGGTGAAGTCGTCTAGATTTGATTTGATCTACGGCTGACTTGATCCACACTTTTGGCCTGTGTTTCCCACTGTGCAGCGCACGGTGCAGCGCACGGTGCACACTCGTTCGCCTCCATTTATTGATGTGGACAATTTGTAATGGCATGCGATTTCCTGCCGACCTGCACAACCAGTACCAGTCGGACTCAGCTTTCGAGGTCTGGACCCAGCCTGTAATTGAACTCACGCTGGCAGCTGTGAGCTAATGACAAGCCGAGTCCAAGCAAAGCGTATTAGCTGGGCCCAACTTTGGCCCGTGATCCGCAGTCCGCTCCTTTACCTTTCGCCTCCCGGTATTCCTATTCCCAGTCCCAGTCGCAGTCTCAGTTCCAGTCTCGTTCCCTGTTCCAGTCCCTTTCCATTGCCTTTCCATCCCCGATCCATCCCGTGGCGGGCACTTTGCGCCATTATCTGCCGGCAATTGCCACACCGCATGGGACAACACACATACGCAGCTCGCGCTGATAAGTTGATTAGCCAGGGTTTCCATTTCGCTTCGATTCGAAATCTGGATCCCAATACTGCTCCCATTTGATGCGAAGACAGCTCCAATAACTGTTTCTTACTCTTTGAAACGATATCAGTGGCCTTGCCTTACAAAAGTCATACCCAACTAAGTCATTATTTCAGCCACCTTTGTAAGTGAAGTTAAGACAGTTTAGCTCGTTAAAGAAAGGGAAACATCTTTTTATTTTTATACCCTTGAAGTATTATTATTTCAGTCAAAAGTTTGCAACGCAGTGAAGCAAACATATCCGACCCTATAAAGTAAATATATTATTGATCAGCATCACCAGGAGAGTCGATCTAGCCATGTCCGTTTGTGCGTCTGTCCGTTTCTACGCGATATAGTCCCTCAGTTTTAAAGCTATCTGCCTGAAAATTTCCCAAAAGTTGTCTTTCTATTGCAGGTAGTATATAAGTCCGAACGAGCCGGATCGGGCGACTATATCATATAGCTCCCATAGAAACAATCGGAAAAAAATATTCAAAAAAATTATAACTTTGTTGTTTTTAATTTTTTTTTGTTCTTTGGGATTTGGTAACATTTAAATATTTTGGAATTACGGTTTTAATTAAATTAAAATCGGACAACAATAATATATAGCTGCCAAAGAAACGATGGCAAAATTCAGCGCAAAGTCGACACAGCTTTATTGTTTTTAGTAATATAGGCATAGAAATCGAAATGTAGTCGATTTGTAATAACTGCAAGGGTATATATAATCTCACCGAAGTTTGCTTTCTTTCTTGTTTAAAACAAAATTAATTTAATTTTTTTTTGGTTAACATTGATGGAACGATCAATATCCCGTTACTCTAATAACTGACGAAACAAATATGTCAATAGCAGATGGCGCCACTTGCGATTCAATTGGCACGACAAACATAAACGATGCGGCGCCATCTGGTGGTAAGGTATTTTTTTTATCGCTGACGTCATTGACCATGCTTAACTTAGTTTCTTAGTAATTTAATAAATTGTTCGATGCGGAAAAGTTTTACTGTGTTTATAGATGTTGATCGAATAAATCTATTCCGCCCAAAAACATTTATCCATCTTGTCTCTACTTATTTTCACAATTTGTGGGGACTGTATTGGCGTGGCCATTTTTGAAATAAACTTGCTCTGTATATGGATCACTAGAATCAGCATGCTTAATGACAGCCTTTATAGTTATTAACAGTAATTTTGCAAAAAATACACCTGCTTTTTTAATACGTTTTAGTATTTAAATAAAAAAAGAAAATCTTTAATTAAACATTTATTCCGCTCAGTGTGAATTGGCGATGGAGGAAGAAGAGTGACCGAAACAGACTAGAGCGACAGCGACAGAAAAAGGGCCGATTTCTTAATTATATATATATAATGCATAGCTGTCATAGGAAGGATCGGGCCATCTATAAGGGGCGTGGACAAGCTTTTAAACAAACGGACAGACAGGAGGACATGGTCGGATGGCTTTTTGTGGTGATCAAGAAATACTAAAACTAAAATACCCACATTATTAATACCCCACATATAATCATCAGCATAATCTTGACCTGCCAACTTTATAGTCATCTAAATACGACTGATAATTTTGTTCATAGTTTGAGGCCGTTCTAACAAATAAGTAGCGATTGTGCGATTAAAACTATTACCGATGTTTATTTCATATGTGTAAACGTCTTACTTTTTCTCCAATTTATCTTAGGAGATCTTAATTTTCATGCAAAGCTGTTTCATAAATATATGGAATATAGCATTGCGGGTTTAAAAACTGCTGTTGGAATTTGCACTGGATCAGACACTAGAAAGATAACGATGAAAGGGCTTATTTTCAAAACAGAGAAGTGCGATTCGAGGCAGCTTTCGTCTGCATTAGATTCAATGAGCATCAGTCATCAGTTCAGCCACTGCGGCAGTAACCAGTTAGCGAGATGGAGGATTAGGAGGAGGAAGAGGAGAAGGAGGAGCAGGAGGAGGAAGGTGCATGTGGCATGGCCAGCATTCTTGACATCGGTCGGTGGATACTGTACGTTTTCGCACTGGCCGTTGTTTAATATTTACACCTCGAACAGGCAAATCCATCAAAATATAGCAACTCGTTATGTGCCACGACGACGGAGTGGATGGAACTGTGGGATTAGCGCTTCCCCGAGAGGAGGGGGGGAGGGGCGGAGCCCGAGGGGCGGTTGCGGGTCGCCGGAAGGAGAGGGCGGACACACCAGCGAACTGGCCAACTGGCGGGAACATCGGACCAAGTTCAGTTTCTGTTTGATTTTATTTAATGGCATGACAAGGTCAAGTCGCCACCACCACTACCACTTCGCAGACTACGCAGCCTCACCACGACCACAATAGGGACACGAAGGGCAGAGTTGCTGGAGGAGGATCGGGAGGAAGAGGATCGGGAGTAGGAGGTGGAAGAGGTGGAGGAGGGGCCTTTTGAGTGGAGTCGGCAGCTACCTGCCGACTAGCAATCGGTAAAGCGATGAACGCGCAAGTTGGGCCGGGCCATAAGTCACAAAGCAATTACAGTGAATTGCTTTTTACAGGCCCAAGTCGAAGTCGAAGTCGAAGTCGCAGGCCGGGATCCCGACTTCAGCTCCAGCTCCAGCTCCAGCTTCAGCTCCAGCCATCTTAAATAAATGGAGGAGCAATAGAGCAGAGCCCAGCGGCATGGACGGCGAAAACGGCCAGAGGAATATGGAGAAATGGAGAAGCGGGTGGAGTACACTAAACAAAATGCCCCGCTCGTCAGGGAACTTTGAATGGGGATCATGATAGCCAACAGAAGGGATGTCACATTTCAAAAAGTCACTTATGACATTAACAATAGCTTAGCACAAGATGAGTATTTGATTTAGTTTAATTTATAATAGAAAGAAAACTTCTTTAATTTTGAAAATATTTTAATTTAATATTTAATTTTTAACATTTTTGTAATAAGAGGACTTTAGCAAAGTGTGTATAGATATTTTCACAATTTAGTGCCATTTTTGACAATAACAATAGGCTAACAAATTAGATAGGTTATAGGATATAGTCTTATTTAGAGCAGTGATCTTGCAAGCTCAACATCTGATTCAACATTAAAATTAAAAAACATTTTCTGATATTTCATTCAGTGTGAAAAAACACTTTCTTTAAGTTGAAAAAAAACTCTCAAACACAGTTTTATTACTTATAGTGAATAAAATGAAATATAATTTCACTCCTGGATAGCCGTTACTAAGCAATTTAAATAGTTTTTGGTTATGTATGAACATCGACCAAGTGTGATCTAAATAGTATCATTGTTATATGAGGCAACGTGAAAATTCCCTAATAAATCTTTCCGGTCAACAGCGCTTTAAGCAAGTGTAATTATGCCTATAACATAACAATTTTATATGAAACTAACACACTTTACAAATGTTCAAAGGCATTTACACAAATTGGAGGCACTTGAAAGTAGTATACAAGCGACATTAGAAACAGCACCTGGAAATAATAAACACAGCTGTAAGTGATTTTAATAAAATTCTAAAGGTGTTCATGAAATAGTATGTCGCAGATTTGATTAGAACGCCTCGGAGTTTATCGTTTTACAATAAAAGTTAATAAAAGGTATTTAAAATAAACAAAACATGGAACGCTGATTAAATTTAGCTACAATTGTTAGTCATTCCATATTTATACCCTTCAGATTATAATTTAGTTTTACCCAGAAGCTTGCAGTATCTTTAATCATATATAGTGTATATATTCCATATCAGCATAGTGTGAGTCATTTTCAATCTATTAGAGAATTCTGGAATTCAAGTTTGAAAATGGTTCTCTTAAACTCAACTTAAAGTTGTACGAATTCCCATATTCTTGACACAGTAATGCTATAATGTTCAGAGCACAATGTTTCTGCAAACGCACTACGTTTACAATTCCCAATTTTTATTTATGTATATTTTAATCTAATTTTACCATATTTCACTTGACTTACATTACACAACTATTAAACTCTGTCGTAACATTTAAAAGTATAAAATACATATTCAGTTTCTAATGAAACTGATTTTTAATGCAGGATTGAAAAAGCTTTCTTCAACTTGTTATTGACTTGTGCTTTAATACAATTGATAATTTTGTCTCTACAGTTTAACTAGGCTCACTTTATTTTTCATTTTATATAAAATGGTGTCAATATTTAAGACCAGAAAAAATTTATTGGAAAACCCAAATGTTTATAAAAAATGTTCTGTAAAACAAAAAATATATCTAGTAATAAGTGCATCAACTAAGTTTTAAATTTTCGGTTCTCAAATACTTGTTTCAAGCTTTAATATGTATTGCCGTTTCTCCTTCATTAGTCTCTCAGCTGGTTTAAACAATTAATATGGTATTTTAGTTATGTAGATGCCCTAGGGTACATCAAAAAAACAAATTGTTTGAAAACATAATAATTGTTTTAAACATAGCCTGCATAATTACATTTAAATTTATATTTTTGTGTACAGGGAAACTTTTTTTTATAAAGTATTCGATTATGTACGAATAGTTAACTAATTAAAAACTGAATTATTAGCTCAGGGTTCTTATAAAAACCAAACAACTGTCTCCTAATAAGTGACCATGTACATCATAGTCTTCTAGCTTGCAGAAAGAAATCACCTAGCAATTTGTGTTTACTTGATATTGATTAATTGTTTTAAAATTTCTCGTCCATTGACCTGAATAATACATGACATTGTAATGACTGCCAATGCAATTGCAGGACAATAATGGTAAGAATTGTGGGGTCACAGTGGCCCGCAACATACCATAACACCACATACCACTTCTTTCTTTTCGATTTCCGTACAGTGTTCCGAGATGGAACCGATTAGGGCCTGGGCATGGGTACCAATCCACCCACCGAGCACCAAGCTCCGAGCACCAGAGCACTCTTCCTTTTTCGAGTCGCCGCTGAAGGTGGCGACTAAAAAGCGACTGAAAAGCTGTGCGCGAACCCTGGGTTTCATAACACTATAAAGATGAAATTGAAACCGATTACCGCACTCTTGAAAAAACGATCAAGTACCACGAATGCTCGCGGACACATTTTACTCATGTAATTTTATTGCGGCTGCGAATGATTGGCAATTCTCGCTAAAAGATAAAGCGAAGGGGAAGGCTGGCCGATGGATGGATGGATGGCCTGCACTGGGATGGCTGTGCAGATGGACGGATGGTGGACGGTGGACGGTGGATGGTGGATGGCCGAATGGTCGGATGGTCGAATGGTCGAATGGTCGAATGGATGGATGGATGGACGGAAAACCAGTTACCGCCGTTGCACAATGGCGAGGCGATGTGATGCGACGGGTCCATGACTGCGGCTTGATAATGCCAAAAAAGGGGATTATAAAAACGAGCAAGAAAGACAATGGCAAACGAAATCAAACAGTTAGACGAGACACCTGCCATAGAGGCTGCTGCTCCTTCTGCTCCTCCTTCCCCTGCTCCTTCTCCACCAGCCCCTGGACTCGGAGCAGGCCTATCCAATTCAATCACTCAACGGAGGCAGAGCTAGAAAGTATGGCAATCTCGGGCCATCATAAAATGTGCGAGTGAGAACTGAACCCGCCATTTCCTTGGATGTGGATGTGGCTCTGTGGATGTGAATGTGGCTCTGTGGATGTGAATGTGGCTCTGTGGATGTGGATGTCCGCACTCACATTCGCGTCCGCGAGCAGTGCCGTAGATCAGCAGGCATCAAAGGGGGCAGGGGGCAGGGGCAGGGGCAGGGTGATCGGGGGGAGACAAAAGCACTTATCTTGTCTCAGGCCCAATAAGCCAACCTGTCAGCAGGAGCGGGAAAGGTAAAGGCCATGGGAATGCAGATGGACTCTGACTTGGAACAGGGACATCGGCATCTCGCTCTCATCTTTCCTAGCTGGCAATGAACCATGAGATTGAGAATGAGAATGTGGAATGACAATAAATTTAATGCAGCATAAAAATAACAAGAAAAATCCAAATAGTTGAGTGCGTGGACCATAGAAAATATGTATGTATATAAATACATCTTATTGGGATAAATAATATTTTTGTATCTCCAAAATGCTTGTTTTCTTTTTATTAATATTAATAAGAATTTGTGATTGACAAGGCTTTAATAGAAGTAATTTCCTCATAGAACAGAATAGCAAAACGATGCCCTGTTTACATTTAATAGTCTTGGTGAAACGATCTAAAGCCCGTTCTTGACGATTCGGATTTATTATCACACTTTCGGAGGAGTATAGTAAATATTTCAAAGCTCAGGCCAGGCTATCTGAATTCAGGAGACTTTTCGATTACCGTTCAATAAAGCATTCTTTAATGAGTTTTACAAAAATGTACCAAAAATGAATGAGTTCACTCAAAATAGGGATAGCCGTGAATTCCGCCTAAGAATTTAATTTAAGAATCGAAAATATTGTCTTTGTTTTTGTTTTTGTGACAAGCATATCTGATATTTAAAGTTTATGCAACTGAGTTTGTTTTTATATGAGTATGCATATTTTAATGAATATATAAGAATAACTTTGTCTTCTATATCAGTTACATTTGCGGGAACTGATCCAACATTTCTCATAATAGGGCATTCTCCACCTTTTAAATAGTACAAATACAAAATCTAATCATATGTATAATTCGATACCAAAATTAAAACTATTTTTCTAAAATCCAATTATAATTGTAGAGAATTTTGCATAAATTTGGTTTACGCAGTGAGCCTATTATTTCCAACTTGTTTTGGATACAAATTCATAACATCAACAAACAATCATAATAATAATAGAAAAATAATGGGCGAACGGAATGTTACAATTTAAACTTAATGGTAAAAGGTGATAGGACAAACAATTGAATTTAAATGAAATGTTTGAAAGCGGCAAAGTGTAAGACCTTAATATATGATGTGTTTTTAAGTAGCTGGTACCACAAAGCCTTCTTATATCCGATCCCTCGTATAACAAACCTTATCCGACTAAATCGGAAGTCGCGCCTCCAACTGACCCATCGGTTATTTTGCCCGGGCTAGGTGTCGAGCTGGACGACAAAGTTGATGCGGCTGCATCGGAATGGATTAGAGTGCCTGGGAGGGAGTCGAGGAGCCGAGTGGGGGAAATGGGTATGGAGGTGGAAGTGCACAGCACCGATCTGGCAGGCAGGTGAGCCCTGGCCTGCGTCCGATTTCGCATTCGGGCCGGGCAATGAGTTGGCACCGTATGAGGTCTCGTCGGAGGAGAGTGGTCATGGGCCGAGATCCGCCTGCTGTTTTCGGTTCACAGCCCTCCTCCGGTCCTCCGTTCCTGCGCTCATCTTGTTATTGCCGTCCTGGCGGTGGCGTCTTGGCTTTGGCGGGGCTCTCATTCTGGAAAACATGGTCGGTGATACTTTTACGAGCGAATATTACCCAATATGACGATTACAGACACCCATTGCCACGGCCATACGGCAATTTGTTGCCATCCTACTTTCGCATCCTATCGCTGACACTGCAGGGCTTTCGTTTTGATACTGCCGCTTGAGCCTGGCTGCCACGATCTCCACGGTCCGATAAAAGCGCTCTCGGACTGGAAGATCATATGCATCCTCGCCCAGCTGCTCCCTGGGAAACCTTTCAGCTGCCATTCGTTTGGGAAAAGGCCAATCACTCCTCGCCGGATATTTCCGCCATCAGGGTATGCAAATCTATGGGCAGTTCGCCGAATCTAAGAGTCGTACGTTACATGCGAACCCGTCGGCCGAACTTATCGAATACACTCACAGAAATCTAAGCCTAGCATCGTCATCTATTTGAGATATAAGATAGTGGTGATCAATTACCTAGGTGCTAAGATCAGTTAACTTCGGTTTTTGAGAGTACATAAAAATAATGTTTTAAGTAGACCTCTGATTTTATTTGATTATGATTTTTGGACAAATCGCCGACCAATTTTATATATCGATTTAACACCTTATGAACAAAAAATGTCTCCTTACAGCCTTTTTTGGTTTTAAAAAAGTATGTCGAAATATTTCGGAATATGTTTATATTTGTAATATGTAAAATATGTTACAAATATGTCATACATAATAAGTTGTTGGAAGAAGCCAACCTTAAAGAGAAATTTACAAGTATTGCATGCACTGAAGTATTTAGATTTTAATTGATATTGAAGCATCATTGACTTGGTCCAACCCAATTGGTTAAGAACCGAACGCTTTATAGTTTAATCTTCGTTTTTACTTGTAATTTAAATGTTAAGATGGATTTATTTTTTCTTTTTTAACTGAAGAGATGTGTGTTAAATCAAAATTGGCTTCTAACCATTCTCCAGGAATATGTATGTGACAGTAAGAGTGTATCAAAGGTTACAAAGGTACGATGATGTCCCTTCTTCGGCTACACCTGCTGGCGGGTTAGGTTCTTAATCAAATCGGGTCGGTTACATTTCGACCAGTATGAATATCGATATCAGATGGAGAAGTCGAAACTAAAACCAAAACCAAAACGAAAAGGACACAGGACACAGGGCAAAGGCAAAGGCAGAGGCAAAGGCACAGGAACAGGGAAGATGAATGCTAACGCGAAGACGAGGACGAGAAATAACATAAACACAAGAGACAGACCAGACAGAAACAAGGAGAACATGCCCCCTAAAGTATGAAATTCGCATAATTTTCGAGACCGATCTCAGTGGCATGACAGAGCCAGATAATCATTTAATGCCCTCCGAGCGGAACGCCCCTGGATGGAAACTGGTACGAGAGCTAATAACGTTGCGCGCCGATCCAGCTCCGAGTGTGTCCAGCTCCAGCCTCGGATCGAGGCGGGATTGGGACTGTGACTGGGACTGGGACTGGAACTGGGACTGGGGCCTTTGCCTCCACTCCACTCGACTTGACGCTACCCTTGACTTTTTCGGCCGTCTTCTTAGTCCCATTCTTACTCCTTTTGTTTTGTTTCTGCTTTTGGTCGGGGCTCCGTCCGCCGCCCATTTGTATTTACCTTATTCGCTGGCGTTTCTCGGCTTTCGGATTGACAGCTCTCGAGTGACTCTCGCAAGTGTTTTCGGGCGACACAATGCACCTTCCCCACCTGCAGCACCACCACACTCTGTATGGCATACTCCATACTCCATACTCCAACCTCCATACCATACTCCATTCCAAACTCCATTCCACACTCCATACTCCACGGCTCCTTTGCGGCCTCGGATCGGATTGGAGGAGGCGACGAACTATTTCTCCCGTTAACATGTTCACTTCTCGAGTGTTTCCTTTGTGAATCGCTGACTTGACTGACTGGCTGACTGACTGTCTGCCAGTATGAGGCCTGGGCGCTCGCCCGGCCGGCAAAACTACTGACACCGCCATGACGGCTGCCTTTCAAAAGGAAAAGCAGAAAAAAAGCCCAAACCCAAGCCCAAGTCGCAACCCAAACCCAAAGCCAATGCCAGGTCCCCAATTGCAGTCCCACTTCCAGTCCCACTTCCAGTCTCACTTCCAGTCCCTGTCCTTGTCGTTTTCCCTGTGAGCCGCGGGCCAGTGTTGACAAAAGACAAAAGAGTTAGAAGCCAGAAACAAGCTAAAAAATGCCATCATTAAGTTATACACAAAAGTGGTGAGATTTTTAACTAGAAGGAAGCTCCGGCAAGCTGCAGTTTCACCAAAAACTTATTAAATTATACTCTTGGAGTTATTACTGGTTATCTCAAAGTTATTATTATATTTTTGTTCTTGTGCTTTTTAAGGTTTGTTTTTGTCGAGATACTCAAGTTGTACCTTGGTTTCTAAGAACTCTTGCACCGGCTTAGATCCTGCTAAATATCCTTGAAATTTGAATAATCTTCTTGAACTGTAACTTTTTTAGTTTTCGATAGTAATGAAAAGTATGTGATCCCTATTACCTTCTTGTTAATAAATATGTTGCATACCTTAAAGACGTTTTGAGGTCCTATATTTATCGATATTTGCACGTTTTGCTACTATTTAGATGGATATTGGTACAAGCAAGTTTAAATACCTTTCCGTAGAAATGATAATATAAACTTTTACCTTTCCATCGTTGAAAACAAACTAATGTTATATGATGTTCTTAATTTCTGAACTTAAGTGCGAAAAATAAAAAAATTTACAATTTGGGCATTCTTTGCGTAAGATCAGATTATATATCACTATAGGTCTAAAGAACAAAAAGATTACAACAGTTACGACACGTGAGTCCAAGTATCAGATGGGCTTACCTGATTTCCATATGCACTTAAACAAATTTACTGACACACAAAAAAAAATCGTTGGTTTATTTGACCAATAATATTGTCAGTTTCCCAGCTTTTAGATAAAAGTTGAATAAGGTAATAGGTGTCGTCGACACCTAACCATCTAAAATGGTTATTTAGCTACAAAAAAAGATTTAAAAACTCACCAGCCCATGGATACTATCTTAACTATGTTTAGAGTAAATTGCTTTGAAAACAAAAATATAAGTAGAATTCAAAAAGTATGGAAGAACAAAAAATACATTAAATATATACATTACAGTAACTATTTTCATAGTTGAGTAACAATTTTAAAATTGCTTTAAGATGCAAAAACAAAATACACACCTCACTTAATTATAACACTTTTTACTGTATCTTGCAAAAGTAAACCCCAAGAACAAAAGTTACATAACTGTATGCGTTGGTAAATTCTGCCGATCAAATCGATCTTTAAAATGTCCTGATTTTGGCAGGAAGCCCACAAATACTTCAATGCTGGTTAGAGACCATAATGCGGGGATCATGACCTGTACGGAGTTGTCATGCCGCCGACAAAGTCAAGTCTTCAACGGATCAACTGCTAATGGGCTGCGGATCGGATCACTTGCAACAGCACCGGCAGCACACATAACATATAAAGCCGGTGACAGGGACGGTTCACCAAAGGGTTAATGCCGAATTTCAAGAGGCCTTAATGAAAAGTTCAGCTGATTTGACGTCCCACTCGAGAAATCGCATTCAAGTCAAAGTCACCAGTGCCCTGTCCGTCCGTGTCGGACTGACTATACTATACCCCACCATTTGTATGTACTATATGCGCCAAAAGCGGAGGAGAAACGACAGAAAGTCAACCTGGTCGAACGCGAAGTCGAATCCGTGGCACGACAACACGACATCGTTTTGTACGTCACTCAAAACGTTCGTGGGCTGTCAGGGAGACAGTTCAGAAATGAAATATGTATATACTCGTAAACATTATAACAAATTCTAAAAGGAGAGACACAGGCGAGCACTCGGCGAGGAAAGTCTGCCAGTCAGACAGCCGGTCGAAGTCATTGATTGAGCATTGACGTTCGCAGAGGGACAACAACCATATCGGAAAACCCAAGCCGCTCGTCGGTGTCACAGAGTTTCCAGTGTGATTTCCGAGTGGTTCATAGGCCATTTTATTGCAGTGTCGGGCTGCTTATAAACATTTTCATGACCTACAATCGACACCGGCTTGGAGTTCTGAGGAGATCTCCGGCATACCCGAAATAATTCTCTAAGATCTCATCAGCGTTTTTGGGCGGTGGATAGAAAGGGGAACTATAAAAAAGAATAGGTTTAATTTATTATTACCAGCTTATGTCAGCTTAGACCTTTAAACACCATTTGCCCAACAAATACAAAAGACTCGGATGAAAACTCCGATCGTATAGGAACTATTATGATATACTCAGATGGCAACAGCTGGGAACTGCTTCGTTGTTGGATGTGGAGCACGGGTGGTATTTCTCTCCGTGTACGCATATGTGGAGTATATCTGAATCGTAAGCCAAGCCGATGCCTACACCCATACCCAAACCAATACCCATACCCATACCCATACCCTGTGGAATTCGAAAAGGGGGTCCGGCTCACTCTCAAGAGCCGGCGATGGTGACGTTGCCGTTCCCTGTGCTGAAATGCTGAAATGATGACACGATGACACGGACAGCGAAACGAACACGGACATGGAGGCCGAGACAGACATGGACAGGGGTCCGTGTCCGACTCCGAATCCACGTCCATGTCCAGACGGAGACGGAGACAGAGACGGAGACGGACTCGAAATCCAAGTGTCATTGTCATCGTCGAGCATTTTGATTTTATTATTGATTCAATTACATTGTCAACGGGGCAGCAGCAGTCGTGCTGGGCGGAAGGATCAGGACTGGAGGAAGGCTACGGCCAAGGATAAAACCACCGAGAAGGGAAATAAAAGCACCGGACGCATCAAATATTCAGTCGGAATGGCAGTTCATTAATCAATCAATACTTCAGCCGCACAACTAGTTTTTTCCGATTTCTTTTTAGACTGTTTCGAATTTGTAGAAACTTAAAGTCAGTTATTATATTTTCGGGCACTCTTAACTTATGGAGGGTACCTAGTTATGTAAGAGAGTCGTCTGCTTCCATGAACAATAATTTAAATATTCTAGATTTGCCCGTATAAACTATATGCGCACTCAGATGATGCAACACAGAGGGCTATGCTATATATTTGATTTGCCTGGTTGACAGGCGCTGCTGTCACAAATATAATACGTGTTCGGAGCTGATAATTCCGCTAATGAGTTGCACCAATGTTTGCGTAGTTAAAACTGTTAACTGTCCAAGACTTAAGCCCACACGATGGGTAAATAAGAGGGTCTGGAGATGGAACGCCGACGCAGGGAATACCCTGCCCTGATTGTCGGTGTAGTAAGAATAGATTGAAATACACTTTCGACCAAATCGCAGATAGTTGGCTTGCAATAAAAGTGCGATCTATCAACAGGTAAACCTACATGGAGTAATCAATTTTTCTAGAGATAAGGTTTCGTTCCATTTTTGTAGGGTACTCAAGTATTTCACACACCCTTCGCTATTGGTTTCCCTTGGCAAACGCACAATGGCCATAACTGACGATAACACCTAAATGGTACTGCTAATAAGCCGTTTAAATTTGTCTTCTTCTCTTGCCTTTGTGAGTGTTGTTGTTGCCGGTGCTAATGACAATAAAATGATTAGCTTGTTTAATTGGTTTTCTTTTTACGCTTTTGTGTCAAACGCAGCCTTGCCGTATGCACAACACTCTACACCAGTGCCATCACTTTGTCCCCTTTCCAAATTTCTAAAGTTCTTTAGAAATCCGTCCTCTATTCCAAAATAGGTTTACGAGTATATGTACAAATTTCGCGATTTGTTTTCAAATAAACCTTGTTTTAAAAACTTAA
This sequence comes from Drosophila kurseongensis, assembly GCA_018153305.1. Taxonomy (NCBI): domain Eukaryota; kingdom Metazoa; phylum Arthropoda; class Insecta; order Diptera; family Drosophilidae; genus Drosophila; species Drosophila kurseongensis. The sequence continues at coordinate 2,058,879 of JAECXX010000108.1, read as the reverse complement.
AGTACTGCTGAACGTTGTTAATTATTATTTTTGAGGTGTTTCCCATTATTTTTATGTAACTCTTTATTAATGATATTTCAATTAAATAATTTAAGAATAATAACGTATACGTATAGTTTACTGCGAAGGTCAAATGCAGTAAAGAAAATAAATAAAGTAAAAAGGTTTTCATTTCAGTTTGGCCACAGATTATAACTTATCCAACATTATACTTAACAATAAAATGTTATGAGGATGACAGTTTACACCTGAGTTTGTGATCTGCTGATTTTTTAACTATCTGCTCTCATAACTGCTCTACATGATTTGGTCTGTGGTTCTTATCCAAACATCCATTGGCCATTCCTTTCCGAAGTGGACACTTTCCCTTTCTGTGGCTAAGCATAATAAATGTACTCCGATGTTGCTATACATTAAGGAAACAAAACTCCGATGCTTTAGAGTATTAAAAGTCATTTGCATGTTTTGCAATCCGAACCCAATTATTTGTTTTGAATAAAAAACCCTTTGGTCTGTATTATTCAGAAAAGGAGGTACATTAGTCGGCTTGATTCGATGCGACGACTTTTGTGTGCTGAGACACTTCGCACATTTTTCGTACCTTTTTAGAAAAGACTCGGATTAAATTTTATGGTCGTTTATTATATTTTGTCATTTGATTTAAATTAACACGATTTCTCGAGGGGGGAGGCGTGTCCGGGGGAGGGGTTGGAAAACACAAATAGCGTTGACTAGCGGCAATCCCGAATCGATCTTCGGGAGCTAAGAGATTTGGTTTTTGGCATTGATGTGTGAAATGTGTCGAATTGTTGATGTGTGCCCAAGAATTTGACATTTTGACGGATGTGTTGGCACAAATCATCAAAACTTGTTGTGAGATCGTGATCGGCCAGACTATAGCTCACCACTCGCTTTTCTTCGCCTTCCTCTTTTAGATCTGCCTTGGAACTGCTCTGCACCCGCCAAGCCGAGACTTATATACACCATACAACATACAACATACAACACACAATATATAAACACAACGCACTTCAGGAAGTCGGTCTACGTCCACGCTCACGGCCCCAAAGACGTAAGTAGACATGGCTTTCCTTGACTTCCTCATACCGGTCACTCGCGGGCCATTCGACATCGTCTCGGCAGACTAATTTGTATATCTCTATCGCCCGCCGAGATGACTCCAGATTTGCTTTAGATACGGCCAGCACAATAGAGTCACAAAGCTATTAAAAACTGATATAAATCTCATTAAATGCGATGCTTGTAGCAGATGAACAAAGCCGCCGCTCGCCCAGCCTCGGCTCGGTTTTATCATCGGCCTCAGCTTCAACTTCAGCCATAGTTTCTCAGCCGCGGCTGTGGCCACCATTCGGAGCCCAGTCTCCTGGCCTTTCCTTCAATCAATCGCTGCTCTTGCTCCCGGCAACAAACAAGAATGGCTTTTGTGGCTCAGTTGCGATCAGTTCGGCGCACTTTCGGCGGAGCTCTTCGGCCAAAAATGCCACGGCCAAGCCTCTGCCAGAGATGGCTTGAATGGCCTGAATGGCTTGTCCGCATTTGAAGTCGCAGTTTGGACATCATCTTGGTGACGCCCCGAAACCGATAAGTAAATAAACAAAAGCGGCCAGATCGCGAGTGTCCCTTGGACGATCGCTGGGCGATAAGGGAGCCAAGTCTACTCTCAAGGCAGCGAAGTGCTGAGAAATTACTCAGTTGATGGACAAAACATTTGGCAAATATTGTGGCCCCACTGTAGACTTACCAACCGTGTCGAGTGTCCATGAATTTATCTAAAAAAAAACCCTGCTATCGATGACTAATTTTAAGTACATACTTTTCGATGTATTTCCTCACAAATATGGATGATTTATTCTATTGTTTTATTAAGCAACACTTAAGGACTGTTCCGTTTTTATATTCTATTCGTGCAAAAAATAAATCGTTAATTAAATTTTACGTATAACGCCTTTGAGAACGTGCTTGTATTTTGAAAATCAAATATTCTTAAAATGTAGCTTAGACATAATTAAAATCACACGTACTTTCATAAAGAGTTTTTGGGGAAAACGCCCTTAAAGTTAGCTTACCCGACTATTCTGCTTGAGTCTACCTAATATTTTCACAAAATATTCTTGATGTACTACTTATTTGTATAGAAAGCAAGCAAAAGAAAACAACATAGAATCAAACAAAATCAAATTTTCAATGACATTAAATAAGTTTTTTATCTGTCAAGAAGACTAATACCTTCAGCCTTTCTTTGATATCCCAAACTCGCACTAAAGATCGGTGGTTCTTCCACCCAAACGCTCCCATTAAGAGGGTAATATTCGTTGAGGTATGCGCAGATGCTGCACAGAAAGCCCATAGATCCAGTAGCCCCAACATCACACTTTCCAGCGGATGATGTTGATGCGGCTTCGAGTCTGCGCTTGAGGGCTAACCGACCTATCCACTTAAAACACAGCCTAAGCCCCGGATTACGACCATTCTGGCAGACTGGACCAGGTCGCGGTTCCGGGGAGCCGGGCAGCCGGGGAGCACTTGGAGCACTTGGAGCATTTGGAGCGGACCCCTGCTAGGCAGCCCGACCCAAACATCACGTCTGATCGGCTGCGACAGTCGGCAAAGGTCCCAAGTAGCGCCAGAGCGTACACAGAAACAAACTGCCAGCTAATACCAACTAATTTACTGTTAAAGTGCTTACTCTAAGTAAGTGTAAGCAACAGTAATTCTACTGTAAATTAGTAAGTGTACATTGTACCTCTAAAACTGTCAGTGTTGAATACAATTGATGTTACCAATTCTAAACTTCAATTCATCGAATACGGTTTTAAGGTCTGGAAGCCACCTGACAATAAATGAAACTTACAACTTTTGTGGTTTATTTGACCTTCAATATAGTAAAAAAAATCAAAAAGCAACTACACGTTTCAAATGCTTAATACATTTACTATAATATTTTATAAATAAATTTAATCCTTGAGTAAAAAGTTCTATGCACTTCTTTACCTTTAACAAAAAAACATATTTTGGCAGCACTAGGGATCAGCTAGTAAATTATAGTCGGCCCCTTTTGACTATTGTTTTTGATATTCAAAATATCAATTGTTTGTGAGTGACTCCTTTGTTTTGTTTTTGAATCTTATTGGCAACGCTTATTTAAGCAATTTTATGTTAGCCGATACTGGTTGAACATGTAGGGTATTTTCAACTTCCTCGTAACAGTATACTAAATAAACAAAAGAGCTTTCTCTAATAAGAGGGCAAACAAAAATAGTTTAATTGTGTTATAATTTCATAACGAAATTTAGGTAAAGTTTAAAAAGAACTCAATTAAAAGATATTTTTATATTTTAGCAATTGTATAATTGTAAACTTTTGGTTTGAACTAACCAAATCTGAATACAAATTTTCAAATAAATAACGGCATCCTGTATGTAAAAATGGAATAATTAAATTGTATCTCTTAGTCGAGGGAATTCAATGTGAAATTTACGAGGACTTTCCATCGATTTCTGAATGTCATGTTAAGTTTTGACATTGACAGAATTGATGTTTTGAAAAATTTCTTTTCTCAATATAATGTATATGTTTATCGGATTAAGCACTATGGCAAAGTTCTATCTAAAAATTACTGGATGGCAAAAGGGAAATCGCAAATAGATTGAGGCTTTTAGTTTTGCAGTCGATCTCTATTACCAATTTGTGTGAAAGCAGTTATTGGTCAAAATTGGTAAAATTACCATCACATTGTTCCCGAACAAGTTGAGCTTATCTTAACTTTGACGGATAACAACTAAAACCCTAACATGAAAACACCTGTTTTATGTTTTTCTACCCTTGCAGATAGTAATATAACTTTACTACGAAGAAGAAATTTCCTTCCAATTTAACAAGTATGTATGTATATTTTCTTGATCCGGATCATCAGCCAAGTCGATTAGCCAAGTAAGTCTGTCCGTTTCCTTGCAAGTGTTTCAGTTTCAAAACTATTTTAATGAAACCTTAACAAAATCATCTTTGTATTACGGGTATTATACAAAAAGTAAGATTACTGATCCACTTATTTTCATTGAACGGCTTTTCGTTGGTTAACTCGCATATCATTTGAGTAAGTGACTAAAACTTAAATAGTCTTTCAAAGCATGTTCATTCATGTTCTTAAATCATTTTCAATTTCCTGATTGCGAGCAAAGTACACTTTTATAATATTACTTTTAAATATGAGCTATATTCAAAGAGGTATCTTCATAAGTTTTAAAAACTTAATTTAAAATTTTGAAAATGTTTCCTCTGCATTTGTCGCCCAGTGCCATCGGCAGACCCTCTTCCTGTGCCTGATTTGGGTCCGAGTTGGAGTCGGAGTCCGAGTCCATGTCCATGTTCGTGTCCTGCCATTGAACACCGCTCGATGTTGGCGCTCTCTCTGTGGCTTTTGGTTTTCTTATTTGCCGGCGGGGCAACCAGCGGCTTTCGTCAACGATCCCACAGGGGATTTGCATATTAAACAACAAAACGAGAACAGAGCGCAGTTTCTGTTGGAATCACTTTGTTAAACCCTGTTCGGCGGCAGTCGGTCCGATTCAGAGGCGTTCATAATCAGAACTGAAGTGGTGCCACTGCCACGGTGCGGGACTCTTGGATGCGGAGATGGGGATGGGGATGCGAATGGGAGGGGGAATGGGAATGGGAATGGAGACCTGGAAATCGAGGGGCTATGACAGAGGCTGCGCAGCGTTTGCCTCCTCCTGCGGCAACTTGCCAAACATATCTCATGTGCGGCAAGCCGTGTTGACACTTTTAATGTGTTTCATAAATACACTTTTACAAAATAGAGGGGCTCGGACCGGGGTCTTTGTGATCGGTTGTATCTTTGGGGTCTGTGAGAAGCCGGGACGTTTAATGGTTGACATCTGAGGTTTCTGTTGTTCTGTTCGACTTTAACACGCGTTTATGGCCGCTGCTTTATGGCTTCGGAAATGCGTTAAGAAAATGTTCCTTATGACGGCTGCCGCCGATTCTATGCGATAAAGCCAATAATAATCATGATTGGTGTCTGGAATGCCATTTTTCTCCTCCTTTGTTCGATGGGATACGAGCGAACAGCTCGCAGCTCACATCTCGCAGCTCGCAGCTTAGCGGCAATTTTGTTATGAGACGAAAATGAGTTTCATGTGAAATCCGAAATTAAAAGGAGTCCTCATCTCGGACAGATTCTCGTCTGTCGGCCGGCAAGACTGGCTTCATAAATGCCGATGAAACTTTGGGATACAAATTGGCCAACCGCATCGATTGAGGCTAACGAAGATGTGTATGACCAGTGTTTTTGGAGAGCTGAAGTTTGGCGAGGCATCAGTCAAACGCCCGATCCGAAAACAAAATAAAATATGATACAGTGCACCTACAGTCAATGGCTTATTTAGTGATGTCTGATACTATACATATTGTTACCTCTATAGAATGACTTTAAGAATTGAAAACAGAGTCATTTTCATATTCTTACCTAAAAACCTTAAAAGACATCGATAACTGAATTAACCCAGTTGAGGTCGAAGTAACACAAATACCACCGTTGGAGAATTGGTAAAAGAATACAAATGGGGCACATGAGGGGTTCAAGTGCAGCGCTAGTTCCAGAAGAACTGCTTCCGCAGCCGGGAAATTAAGGCTGAAAAGCGGTCCAGCATCTGGGGACTATGGACCCTAATTATAGGCAGACAACAAAGCTCCAATAACACTCGCAGCAAACTGTCACTTTTATGCAATCAGTGCTCACAGCAGATGGGCTCATACTCAGATTCAGATTGAGATTCAGACTCAGATACACACACTCGCACTTGCGATGCCGAGGGTAACTGGAAACTGGTTTGGTCAGAACCGAGATTCGGAACGTGTCAAATCACAAATGCACGAACAAAATAAGTAAGAAAAATTAAATATCAGCCGAGAGCAATTAAAAGCTGCCGTTGACGAGACTGTCGCGTCGTGCATCTCCGGGCTAAATGCCGGCAAACGACAACGCCAGTTCCTTATCCAGAGTCGAACAGCACAGAGCAGCACAGAACGGCACAGAACTGAAGCGTAATCGTAACAAATGTCATTACAACTGCAGCCCGAACAGGTGGCAATTAAAAAACAATTTGTATACCATTTAAATTACTTGCCAAGATGACATATATCATGCAAAGTTCCCCGATGCCAAATGGCACAGGGTCCAAAGGCAGGCGAGGCATAATAATAACAATAATAATAGTAATAGGAGTAAAAGCTTTTATAACTGGAATTCCACTGCCATAATTGTCATTTACCAAAAGAAAATTGGTTCCCAATACATAGACTATTTTGTTGTTTCAAGGAGACGACCTTTGTTGTTGAAATGCAATGGACACTGAGTTGAAATTCTTTTTCAAAGAACAAAATTGGTAGCCCATTAAAAAGGTAATTGTGCCACATACAATGCAGCGAATACAGGACACTCAGGTACTTAACGAGTGCCAAGTACAAAGCGGTTTGGCCGAGGCCATCAGAAAGGTAGAAGAACACAGATCTTCGTCAATCAAAGTATTCGTCGCAAGCGGCACCACTCATCAGCATCGGATCATCAAGAGGTCGCGTAATGATGGCGATCGCGATCGCGATCTCGGCCTCGATCTCGATCTCGATGGAAATGGAAGTGGAGTTGAGTATCACGATCGGCTGTGAGTCGGACTGGGACTGGAACTGGGACTGGGACTCGGATCTAGTCGGGTCGGATTGGATCGCATTGTATTGGATCTCCGCTCTTCTTGACTGGCCATCGAGATCGGCTCTTGTGTGGTGTGCTGTGCTGTGGTGTGGCGTGGTGTGTTGTGGTGTGGTAGTGGCACCGAAGAATGTGACATGGGGACTTCAAGTGGCCGTGGTCGACAGCGCGAAGAGCGTCTTCTGCACACCGGCACATTGTCATGTCACGCCGGGCTCTCCAGCTCCCCAGCTCCTCGCCTCCCCGCCATCCAGTCATCCAAATACCCAGCCATCCAACCAGTCTACAAGTGTCCCTCTGCTCGCCGACTCCGACCCTCCAGACATTGAAGTGACCACTCAGAATTTGTCACATCATTATTCTTATTTTTATTTTCAATAATCATCTGTACTCGTGTATGCACGGCGTTCCCTGATGTGTTTCTGGGAGGTCTGGGTGGCCACTTCGTTAGGCGGTTTCGGTGGAAACTCCTTGACAATGTTCGAGATGGAAGATAGTTGTGCGGGGCGCTCGTCGTTGAGCGCTGCTCCCCAGATCGGCGATGTTAAGGTGCTGATGCCACACACCCCGTCACCACAAAGTCGGGCAAAATTAATTCCAATTATGGCGGCATAAATATGAACAGTTTGCACGCCGCTGCTGAAAAGCCTTCAATTCGAAAGATGAAATGGCAGCAGAGTGTCGAATGCTAATTAAATAACCAGGTTCTTAGATAATGGATAGTGATATCGAACAAAGTTAAAGTCTATTGAAAGTCATTGGGTCTTATTTGATTTTCTCTTCCTAGCGTTTAATTATTAATATACTTACTACTAAAGCGCTACTATCATTGTACATGGGGAAATTCCGTGGAATAAAAAGTCTAAACATAATCTTGCGAAACAAGGAGTCATCGAATTTTTAGTGAAAACTCATCTGAGGTGGCTTTGAGTTTAAGGTATAACCATTTTAATTCCTATTAAATGTAAACCAGTTTTTGTATGGAACAAACCCAAAAATAAAAGAGAGCATTTTCCATTGCTGTCCATTACCACATTGTGTTTCCATCGCCAGAAGTGAATTAAGAGTAAGATATGTATTGTATTCTATAGCTTTCATAGGTACTATTTGGATAAATAAGTAGATATATTGAAGAATTCATTTTATATTACATATATTATTTATATTATATTATTTTTTCAAAACATTGTTTTTGATCTGTAGAAAGTAAACTCATGATGAGTCAAAGATTTCCATTAGACTATTATTCCGACATTTACGGGCACATTCTCACAGTTCTTTTCCCACTTTCTCCGTTCTTGCAGTCGAAACACAACACGGATCGAGTGAATCACCTTGCCGCATCTAGTCCCATGCATCGCAGAAGTCCACAGGTTAAAGGTTAACTGTCGTTCCTAAGCCGCTTGATGAATATTGGCCACGAAAAGCATCCGCACTTTCGTCCGCATCCTCAGCTGCAGTCCAGCAGTCGCGCCGCAGAAGCCCACCGCCTGGCCGCCCGCGGCTCGGTCAGTCCGTCGAGGTCGTACCTGCCCACACCTGCCGCCCACCGCCACCCCCTGCCAGGCCATGAGCGGCGCCACCACCCGCACCCGCACCCGCACCACCACCCGCTCCCCCCGCATCTGCCCCAGCCTCAGCCGCCCGCCGACGAGCGGTCTGGAGCGGACCACGACCACCTGAGTCCCGAGTCCGGTCCGATGGTGATGACCCCCAGCCGCCGCAGCTCGCCGCCCCTGCCGCCGCTCTCCCTGTCTCACTCGCACGCCCACGCCCACGGGCACGGCCACGGGCACCACCACCCGCTGCCCCTGGCGCTCCCGCTGCGCCACCCCCTCGCCCTGAATGCGGGCGCCGGCGGCCAGCAGCAGCAGCAGCACTCGCCGTCCCGCTCCAGCCAGACGCCGCAGCCGCCGTCGCAGCCGCAGTCGCAGTCGCCGGCGCAGTCGATGAGCGCCCACTTCTCGCAGCTGGCGCACGCGCAGCTGCACCTGCAGAGCCAGCTGCAGCAGAAGCTGTCGGCCAGCCGGAACAGCGGCGGATCCGGGTCCGCCGGGTCCGGGAGCGGCGCCTCGCCGGACAGCCTGAACGCCCTGAATCCGCTGAACCCGCTGAGCGACCTGCAGAACATGCAGCCCTTTGACTTTCGCAAAATCAGCTCGGCCGCGCTGAGCGCCTTCGCCGGTCCGCTGCCGCTGCCCCAGAGTCCCACGGAGTTCGGGCACCACCACCAGCAGCACCAGCACCAGCAGCACCAGCACCACCTGCACCGCAGCAACCAGTTCTTCAACGCGATGGCCATGGCCTACCACCTGCCGCCGCCGCCGCCACCGCCGCCGCCCGAGTCGCGGTCACCGCCGCCGCCGGGCGTGGCCCAGTACCCGCACCCCCACCCGCACCCGCACCCGCACCAGGGAGGATCGGGAGCGGGATCGGGGTCGGGGGCGGGAGCCACTGCCGAGGAGTGCGGTGGCAAGCGGGGCAGCGACAAGGGGTCCGGCTCGGGGTCCGCCTCCGGCTCGGGCTCGTGCTCCAACTCGGGCTCCAACTCCGGGGCCGGGTCGCAGCGGATGACCCGCCTGGCGCTGTCCTCGAACATGCGGGCCAGCCGGAAGACGCACTCGCCGGGCGGGAACGGGGCCGCCGGCGGGAACAAGCGGCAGTGGGGCTCCATGCCCGCCAACCTGGGCACCCAGTTCATCAACCCGGTGACGGGCAAGAAGCGGGTGCAGTGCAACGTCTGCCTGAAGACCTTCTGCGACAAGGGCGCCCTCAAGATCCACTTCTCGGCGGTGCACCTGCGCGAGATGCACAAGTGCACCGTGGACGGCTGCAGCATGATGTTCAGCTCGCGCCGCTCCCGCAACCGGCACAGCGCCAACCCGAATCCCAAGCTCCACTCGCCGCACCTGCGGCGCAAGATCTCGCCGCACGACGGCCGCAGTGCGCAGCCGCACCCGCTCCTGCTCCAGACGCCCAACGGGCTCATGGCCGGACTGGCGCCCTTCGGCAGCTTCCCGCTGCTGACGCCGCCGCCGGATCTGCGCCACCACGCGATGGGCGCCGGATCGGGGTCCGCTGGGGGCGGCGGGGGCGCGGCCGGCGGGGTGGGAGCCCTGGAGCTGAAGCACGGCCAGGACTACCTGCAGCGATCCTACTTGGACGCCGGCCGCTTCGAGGGACAGCGGCACAAGCTGACGCTGGACAACGAGCACACGGAGGACGAGGACGACGACGAGATCCTCGAGGTGCGTAGTTATTCTTATTTGGCCTATTTTTGCTATTCTATTATTTTTTTCATTTTTAAGTACCTCTTTTTATACCCTTGGAGAATATAATATAATTTCAGTCAAAAGTTTGTAACGCAGTTTCAAGATAAAGCCATGTCCGTTTGTCCGTCCGGCCGTCCGTCCGGCGGTCTGTCCGTCCGGCGGTCTGTCCGTTTCTACGCAAAATAGTCCATCAATTATTAAACCATTTCTTTGAAACTTTATTGAAGTCGGAACGGACCAGATCGGCCTACTATATCATATAGATCCCATAGGAACAATCGAAAAGGACATTGTTGTTCTTAACATATATCCATATGCTCAAGAATATAGTATTTTTTTAGCAATTTAAAAAATACGGTTTTACAAAGCTGACATAGAAACTATCGGGGAAAAGGGAAATCAACCCATATACTCCGAGATCTGGTAATTTTTAACGGTTTCAAAATAACTATTTTACTATATCATATTGCTGCCATAGGAACGACAAAAAAATCAATCTGAAATTTTGTTATTACTACCATTTTTTTTGGCAAGCTTTAAAAAAGTCAATTGGTTGAATGTTTAATGGAAAATACAATATTACGTGGATGTATCTTTTTCAAAATCTTTTTCATCGATGAGAATGTGACGAAGAGATTTCTATGGCACTTTTGTAAAAACACTTTTGAAATATGTTTAGCCATTATCTTAATATTATATATTATATAATATATAATATGTTTTTGGTTATCTTTTTGACTTTTGTTTTTAAATATACTATATTATAATATTATTATTTTGTCAGGACATTTAATAAAAACATAGAAGGCTTAATGTTAGAAACATAACAAATTTACCCATCCGAAAATATATAAATGTTTATACTTTTCCCAGTGCATTAGATGCACTCTTATCAGAAATAACCTTAACCCAGTTCCAGTTTTGTATTTAATGTTTTAAAATGTCTCTCCGATTTATTACGACAACATTATAGCTTAAAATCGCTTATAGTGTCTTGTATCAAAAACCATAATTACCCAATGAAAATGATCTTCGAATGATGTGCTTCCATGACCTTTGACATTTTCCGCCTCCCATTGTCCATTGCAGGTGGGCATCCACATGGCCGGCGACGGCGACGACGACGACGACGAGGCTGACGAGGAGGACGACGACGATGACCCCGATGGCATCGTGGTGGTTGGCGACGAGCTGGACAGCATCAGCATTCCGCTGGACCACGAGAACGACAATGAGAACGACGAGAGCGACGAGCGCTCCACGTCCGCGGTGTCCAGTTTGAGTCAAACCAAAGAGCAACCCAGTCCGGGCAAGGCCGTTCAGTCCGGCCTCGAGGAGTGCCACACGCATGCCCATGCCTATGCCCACTCCCACGCCCACGCCCACTCCCACGCCCACCCCCACGACCACGCCCATGCCCAGGCCCAGGCCCACGCCCACGCCCATGCCCACGCCCTGGCCCAGATGGCGGCCAATAAGCGGAAGCGCAAGAGCCAGAACCCAGTGCGATGTCCGGTGCAGTCGGACGAGAACTCCGGCGAAAACTCCGTGGACTACGACGTGGCCGCCGATCTGTCCATAAAGAAGGTGCGTCTGCCCGCGCAGGCCGCCGCATCCGCCAAAGAAACGGAGGTGGGCGAGTCCACCAAGTCGATACCCTCGCCACCCCTCACGCCGTACGGTGATCTCAGGCCGGTGGGTCTCTGCATCAAGACGGAGCAGGATCAGGAGCAGGAGCCGGATAAGGAGGAGGAACCCGATCCGGACCCGCAGCTGAAACTGGAGCAGGGAGGAGAGGAGGAGGGAGAGGCAGAGGAGCAGGAAACGAGGTCAGCTGGCAAGGCGGCGGATGCGGATGCGCAGGCGGAGGAGGCTGTGGACACCACGCTGGATCTCTCCCGGGCAGCGGCCGCCATCAAGCTGGAGCCGCTGGAGGAGATTGGCTACGAGGCGGACGAGAATCGCTATGTGCGCATCAAGCAGGAGCTGATGGGTGGCGATGAGTCCTTGGCGGAGGAGTCCAACGCCAAGACTGCCAACCACAACAACAACAATGTACGCCGGCAGAGTGGGAACGGATTGGGTTCACTGGAGGAGCTAGAGGAGCGGGAAGCGGAGCAGGAGCAGGAACAGGAAACAGAAACGGAGCCCGAACCAGAGCCAGAACCAGAACCCGAGCCGGAAACGGAGGTGCCCGAGGTGCCCATCGACAAGGAGAACCCGCTGAAGTGCACCGCCTGCGGCGAGGTATTCCAGAACCACTTCCACCTGAAGACGCACCACCAGAGCGTGCACCTCAAGCTGCACCACAAGTGCAATATCGACGGCTGCAACGCCGCCTTCCCCTCGAAACGCAGCCGGGACCGGCACAGCTCCAACCTCAACTTGCACCGCAAGCTGCTGTCCACCAGCGACGACCACGGGCTGCTCCACGCACCCGGCCTGCCCACGGATCCGCTGCTGGAGCTGATGAGTCTCAATTTGAACAACAACAAGGGCGGCGGCGGCGGCGGTGGTTTTGGCCACTCCGCCTCGGTCGGCTCATCCGCTGGCATGGGCGGCGGCGTGGGCGTGGGCCCGGCGGTGGGCAGCATCCAGGCGGAGATCCTCGCACGCATCTGCGCCGGAGCCCATGCCCACGGGCTGAACGTGCCGCTCTGCTTCGAGGCGCTGCAGCACCGCTTCGCAGTGGGCCACGGTCACGCCTATCCGCTGATCGACGGGTCCGCCTCCAATCCCCGCCTGCTGCTCAGCCACGGCGGCGCCAGCCCGCTCCTGTTCGCCGGCCTGCCGCGCCTGCCCCGCTTCCCCCAGCTGACGCCCCACATGCTGGCCGCCGGAGCCGGGTCCGCCGGACTGGGTGGCCTTGGCCAGTTCTGCCGACGCACCTCCTCCGACTCGAACTCCCAGCACTCGGTCACGCCGCCGCCGTCGGCGTCGAAGAGGTCCCGCTCGCGGTCCGGCTCCCCGGACTGCATCCATCCGCATCAGCATCCGCATCAGCACCAGCACCAGCATTCGCACTCGCATCCGCACCCGCATCCCGTGGAGGCGGCCTTGGGCATGGGCATGGGCGTGGGCGTGGGCGTCGGAGTGGGCGTGGGCGTGGAAGAGGCGGGTCAGCGGCAGAGCCCCGATCGCATATCATGACCATGTACCTCGTACTATGCCAAGGCGTTGGCATTTTATCACTAAGAGCCCTCATGTCATGCAGCGCACACACTTTGGAAGTCAGATGCAGATGTACACCACACATAGATATAGATGCATTGCTCATGGTCACGTCGAGGATCGAGGATCGAGGATCGCGAGGCTCTTGGTTCGTCTGCCGCTCATTAATACGAAAATACTTTCACTTAGGCTAATGCTAAAATAAAATATTAGATGGATCAACTAGCATTTTTTTTTTCTATACTTAAATATACATACAATATATATATATATATATGAGTCCCTTTTTTTTAAATTGTACTTATGAAAACTGATGTTTTGTGTACAAGCGTCGTGTTGTAGAGAATTTATAAATGGCAAAGAAATAACAAGTACTAAATAAATAAATAACGATACATATTGTTAGTGATACTCGATTATGTAAGTTAATAGCCACTAAGCAGCGCCTACTGGTATCGTGAGTAATTTTTTTTTTTTATTCTAACTGAAATATTAAGTGTGTTGTATATGATATGCCGATGGCAGTGCCGAGCAAATAGAATGAGTCAACAACGTCGAAGCGCTTGATATAAGGAACGAACAAAATTTGATTGCAGATTGCAGATTGCAGATTGCAGATCGCTGATTGCAGATTGCCGTTTACCGAACTGGGTCTCCCAGGATCACTCATTAAAAGTCCTCATGATCCAAATCGAAAGAGTTTTGTTGTTTTTTTTATTACAAGAAATCCTAAAGTAATTATGTAGTCGGTTAGTTAGTTCTGAAACAGTAACCAGACAAATACCTTCAACTCATATTTAAGCTATATATGTTTGCAATAAAATATCTGAAAATTCTTAAATCTCTTTTTTGTCATTGGGTTGGTTAGGGATACAATAAATTGTGGAAACATTCAGTATGTATGGACGGGTTGCACTCATTACGGAGCTTTACACGACACTATTTTAAAAACAATACACGTAGGTACTAAATCACAAAAACGCTCAAAAACTCTGTTATCACCCCAGATATTATGGAGGATCAATTTGTTTGATTGTTAGTGATGGAGGTTCCGATTATGGAAAGCTCAAAAACCGGAGAGAACGCTAATTCGTAATGCATGGGGAGCCCCTATATCATAGAATTCATGGGTCAGCAAAAGTCTGATAAGTTCAATTGTCTTGTGTCTCGAGAGTTATTGAACGAATAGCATATGAATGGTTAGGAAACGACATTTGTCAAGTCAATTTGCAAAGTTAATCATCATCAAATCAATAAAAACTGATAAGCTACACCCTACTTGATTTCTTCACTGTAAATGACTATGATTTTATCAGATGACGTACAATAAAATAAATGATCATTCCAATATTTATAAGTGACCTGACTTTATAGACATTGACTACTCCCAACTTTTTTTTGACCTTATCGGGCTTATAGTTGGATGAACAATTGGCATTTATGATTATATATGATGCTTATATAATACAAAAAACATAAGAAGAAAGCCTGGATCACAGACAACAAGAAAGAAAAGCTAACTTCGGGCGGAGCCGAAGTTGATATACCCTTGCAGAATACTCTGTAAATTATATTCTCCAAAATTATTCATATGATGCATTCTTAATACTCATAAAAAGTCCCAACTTCCTAACTTTAAAAACACCAAAGTTATGGCATTTCCAATCGTTCAGTTATATGGCAGCTATAGGATATAGTCGGCCGATCCTTATGAAATTTAGTAGGTCGGATTGATTGGCCAAAAATAAAACCCATCGAAAATCTCAACTTCCTAACTTAACAAACACCAAAGTTATGGCATTTCCGATTAATCAGTTATATAGCGGCTATAGGATATAGTCGTCCGATCCTTATGAAATTTGGTAGGTCGGATTGATTGGCCAAATATAAAACCCATAGGAAATCCCAACTACCCAACTTAACAAACACCAAAGTTATGGCATTTCCGATCAATCAGTTATATGGCAGCTATAGGATATAGTGGGCCGATCCCGGCCGTTCCGACTTATATACTGCGTGCAAAGAAAAGAAGGGTGTGTGTAAAGTTTCAATTCGATATCTTTAAAACTGAGAGACTAGTTCGCGTAGAAACAGACAGACGGACAGACAGACGGACAGACGGACAGACGGACAGACGGACATGGCTATATCAACTCAGGAGGTGATCCTGATCAAGAATATATATACTTTATAGGGTCGGAGATGTCTCCTTCACTGCGTTGCACACTTTTGACCAAAATTATAATACCCTCTGCAAGGGTATAAAAATCAGACGACGTGATAGTTTCAGAAACCTGGAAGGTAGTTTAACCGAATACCGACCAATTTTGCCCATTCTTATCTTCAATGTGGTAGGACATATCATAGTTGACAAATCACTAATTCTATGGAATTCACTATTAAACGATAATTAATATGGGTGATGGCACATTTTGACAGTTTTAGGTGGCGCCATCTGCTGAACTACAGTGTCAACACTAGAAAACAAGAAAGAAAAGCTAACTTCGGGCGGAGCCGAAGTTGATATACCCTTGCAGAATACTCTGTAAATTATATTCTCCAAAATTATTCATATGATGCATTCTTAATACTCATAAAAAATCCCAACTTCCTAACTTTAAAAACACCAAAGTTATGGCATTTCCAATCGTTCAGTTATATGGCAGCTATAGGATATAGTCGGCCGATCCTTATGAAATTTAATAGGTCGGATTGATTGGCCAAAAATAAGACCCATGGAAAATCCCAACTTCCTAACTTAACAAACACCAAAGTTTTGGCATTTCCGATTAATCAGTTATATAGCGGCTATAGGATATAGTCGTCCGATTCTTATGAAATTTGGTAGGTCGAATTGATTAGCCAAATATAAAACCCATAGAAAATCCCAACTTCCTAACTTTACAAACACGAAAGTTATGGCATTTCCGATTAATCAGTTATATGGCAGCTATAGGATATAGTCGGCCGATCCCGGCCGTTCCGACTTATATACTGCGTGCAAAGGAAAGAAGGGTGTGTGCAAAGTTTCAATTCGATAGCTTTAAAACTGAGAGACTAGTTTGCGTAGAAACAGACAGACGGACAGACGGACAGACAGACGGACAGACGGACAGACGGACATGGCTATATCAACTCAGGAGGTGATCCTGATCAAGAATATATATACTTTATAGGGTCGGAGATGTCTCCTTCACTGCGTTGCACACTTTTAACCAAAATTATAATACCCTCTGCAAGGGTATAACAAGAGCGAGCAGCACCCCCGCCCCCGCTAATAGTTCGATCGCTCCCGTCAGCTCTCTCAAATTTGAAGTTCACAAATTTTTTAAATATGTGAACAAAAAAAAAATACTTCAATTCATAAAAACGAATCAAATTAATAAATCGAATTTGCATGTTTTAGGTGTGTCGATAGATATTAACCGACCATACCGTAAGCTCTATACTTGTCTCTACCACATCTCTACGGAATTTAGAGTATCTACGGAGAAAATGTGCCCTTCTCTGCGTTGAAAACTTTTGACTGAAATGGTAATACCCTATTCAACGGTATAATAAACCAATTGGAGCCCAAGTATTTATTAGACTTGCTAAACGGAGCTGGTTCGCAAAGGAATAAAAACATTGTGTCTATTAGAATACGACTATCCTCATCAGACCACCACTTTTATCCTTATGTTATTCGTCTACGGAATGAATTACCCATAATAATTCATAAAAAGTGCCCAGCAATTTCGGATAAACCCTGAGTAACAATTGATATACTAATACTAGCAAATACAATGATTATATCCATATACAACGAAAATTTAACATATTAAAAAGTCGTGTCATTTCCTCATTTTCTCAGCAATTCTCTTTTAATTGATCAAATTCTTAAAATTTAGAAAGTGTGACGATTCGTTTTTGAAATATAGATAGTACAAATTATGTGTTATCAACTATTATATTATCAGTTGGTTACAAAATAGAGAAGTTATTATAATGTTGGTGCAGAAATAACTTTTTTTAATGTTGATCCCGGCAATCGAAGTGACTTGCCTATTTATAACATAATCAGTTTTAAATCTTGTTTATTTAAAAAGTAATTCTCGGCACAAACAAAATAAAAGGAATTTAGCTTCAACTATGAAAAGAAATAAAGCTTATTATTTGAGCCGAAGTTTATAAAACCTTACAATTATAAGAAAACTAGTTACAGTGAAAAGACTTATTCCACCAACTCTTATTTATAAAATAGTAAAAGACTCTATTTGTTCGTTTATATCAAACCAGATACGATTAAGAACATTATGAAAATATAGTATTTGATTAGTCGAAATATCATTTTTGTAATAAATTTGATATTAACAAATTTTCAACGTTAAAAGTGCGGTCGTCATAACTTTTCCACATCTCAGACATCGAGTAAATATAGCAATTATGGATCAATGCACCAAGCCACTTTTAAAACAGCTTTTTTGTTGTAGTAAATAGAAAAAAAAGTGTTAACCAGATACACAAATTGTATCTATTTACGACAAAACCAACTATACAATTTTTGTACATATATATATTTTAAAACAAATTATGAGAAGGACGGGGAAAAATAAGTTGGCCCGATGAACTTGAGCACTTTGGAAGGATAGTTTTGTGGAAGCAGAATGGCAAATTGTTGATAACAATTAGGATTGCAGATAGCCCAAATGCATGGAGGTGGTGCATGGTCCGTTGTTTCCCGCCGCAAAGGGTTGATTCCAGCAAGCCGTTTAATTTTAGATCGATTAAGGGAAGCTCGTAAATTTTGCTGCCCTGGCTGCGAGGGCGTCAGTGTCCAAATAAATAAATGCAGCGCCAGTATCTGCACATGCAGGCCGGTCGTAAGGTGTGCTCGTATCTCGTGGATATATGGGTGCCATCCGTGTGTGGTTGGCCATGTCGCACCCGGCCAACCCCAGGCACTGGCCCTGGGGTGCACTGGTCCTGGTGGCACAGTATGCCCTGCCCTACGCCATTGCCACCGGCACGGCCATAGTCATTTCAATGACCTCCCCTTCGAGAAGGCGGCAGGAGCTTGGGTCTAGGAAATAGCAGAGCCGAGCCAAGCCGAGCCTCTACTCGGTGTGGTGTGCTGCAATTTATTTAAAGTAACATTTTAGTGCTTCCTTCCGCTGAAATCCGCTCTCTTCCTTCCTGTTGCCAGGACTCGGTCTCCGGCTGCAACTCGGCTTGGGTCCCTGTCTGTGCCACTGCTGTATTCCGACTCCGACTCCAACTCCGGGTCCTGACTCCTGGCGCCCGGTCTCGGGCTCTACGAGGCAAAACAGCAGATTGTGGCAAATAAAATTGCCACAATGTTATCGTTGAGCCCGAAGCGGACACGCAGAAAACAAGCGGCAAGGGCTGCCACAATAACAGCCAGCAGACACAAGGCACGGCAGTGTATTCCTTTAAATGGCTCCTATATTTCCTTGAGTTTTATACAACTATTCTTAAAAAGGCAATATTACAGAATTATATAACTAAAATGGAGTTTTATCCCAATTTAGCAGTTTAAACATTCTATATAGCTTGCTCTGCAAAGAATGTTTCTACTGAAAAACGTCCTTATTTCGCTCGACAATGGCATGTTTTTGAAACAACAATATAACATTGCACATGCTATTCCTATGTATTTTGTATTGAAACACAACAACAATTTCTATTAAATATTTTATCACATTAATCTTGTTTTATTAAGCTTTGTATCGCAGAAATAATCAAGCGATTAAGTATAGCAGAAGTTTAGTGAAATAAAAACACAATGCCAGCGCTCACCGGAAAACAATTCAAATAAAAAGGATCTTAATTCCCGATTTAAGATAACCAACATTGTAGACGACATCTGGAAATTGGCCGTAATGGGTACTTTTACACAAAAACGACAAATATATGAGTTTTGTTTCTTAAATTGGTGTGTATATTGGTATGCATTTTAACTACAAACTATTAATAAAAACAATTTTAAATAAATTCAATTTTTAAAGTTCTAATAGATCGAGATATCGATATAAATTTATTTTAGTCCGGCTCAACGTCCTCGATTCATGTAATGAAAGGCATATCTTTAAGGTTTGCCTTCCAAAATTGTTGAGGTCCTCATGGGAGTCCATTTTCATACGCTTAGTCTTCTGTTTGTTAGTAAGTTTATTGGCCAGGAAATCCTAAAATATTTTGGAATAGTCAAGGCAGAGCTGCATAAAGCCGTATTAAATAAGCGCAAGTAAGTCGCAAACTATCTGTGCTCTGGGTGGAATTGAGTCTGGTCAGAATGGCTCGAACTACGTGTGTCCACCCTCCCAAATTAAAATTCTGCCAAGGTGGTTTGCCTTCCTGCCTAGGAGTCAACCGAAAGGAGGCCCGGGGCGGGGAATAAGTATATTTTGATGGATCGCGGGAGTGGGTTCAGCCCGGACACAGCTCCGCTTCCAGATACCGATTCGCTTCGATTCTGTTGGCCTGCTCGTCCCCAGTCCTTTTGTCTTGGCCTCTCCTGGCCTGTCCCGGCCTCACTGCCTCTTAAGTGCACCTGTCGTGGAGTGAACGTTAACCCGGCTCTAATTCGCATTCAAAGCCAAAGCCCAACGCACACCAGCCCAGAGTTCGCGTAAACGAGCAGTGTCATCATCGGCATGGGCATCATAGGCATCTCTGGCCGGCTGCCACGACTCCCAATCGTAATTTAATGCTGGCGGTCAATAGCATTACTGCAGCGGCTGCTGCAGCAACTAAAACTGCAGCAACAAATGGCTTATGAAAAAAGCTAATCTGATAATACAGAATTGAAAGGGGCGGTCACGGCACGAATTTCGCTACACGCTCTCGATACGATGGCAGTCTGGAGTCAGAAGTCCGCAGTCCGCAGTCCGCAGTCCGCGGTCCGCAGTCTCCACCGCCCCAACATCCAGCTGAAGTCCGGCGATTGACGTTGGCAGCATCGTCAACCGAACTCCCATATTGGTGTGGTACGGAATGGACTGGTGTGGCATGGTACGGCATGGCATAGTGTAGTACAGTGTATGTAGTGTAGTGCACTGCACACCGCATGCGGCTTCAACAGAAGGGATCGATGGTCAGACGGCGAAATTGCCTTTGGCCGGGGCTAAAGTTGCAGCTCCACGAATGCAGTGTACCTGTGTGATAGAAGGTTGGCTCAGAAGCAGCAGCAGCAGCAGCAGCAACAGCAACAGCAGCAGCAGCAACAGCAACGACAGCAGCAACAACACCAAGAGTCCTTATAATCTTCTGCGAGATTGATGGCATGGGACCAGATGTCAATAATTCAGAGCAATGGCGGTAGTTTACTGTACCCACTGGAATAGTTGCAGTCAATCTGGGGCGAAGCCATTGATTTCACTGCAGCCAAAAAGAATGATCTCAACTGGATCTTAACTTGAGAGAGATAAAATAAATGTTTAATTTGAAAGTTCGTACCTGCACCGATCATAAAATTTAAGTATTTGTTTGAATTAATTCGATTTTCCTGTTAGTCTACGTACTTAATACGTACAAGCTCTGAGAGAACATTGTTTTTATATTCTATTCAACTTTGAAATCATCTACCAAACCAACTCAAGCTTATAATTTGAAAACAATCAAAATACTTATTAAGCACACAGCCAAAATACATAAAACATTCAAAAAAATTATAAATAAATACAATTTTAGTAAACAAATA
The DNA here is from genome assembly GCA_018153305.1 of Drosophila kurseongensis. Taxonomy (NCBI): domain Eukaryota; kingdom Metazoa; phylum Arthropoda; class Insecta; order Diptera; family Drosophilidae; genus Drosophila; species Drosophila kurseongensis. The sequence continues at coordinate 2,037,992 of JAECXX010000108.1, read as the reverse complement.
ATTCAATCACTTTTATAAATTAACGAAAACATCTTAATTTAAAATTATCTAATTTACCTTACATGTGATTCAATATAATAAGCGATACTAACTATTCCAAATAAATCAATTGTGCGTAAATGTAAACTTAAGACTAGTTAACCAAGAAAAGCCCCATTTGCACAGCCTAACTTCGGACATACTGCACACCGATTTGCACACTTAGAGGAATATTCTTGAATAGTTTAATAATCGATTAAAGTGATTTCCAATTTCCGATTTCTTGACCCGATAAAGAGGGGCTCCCCTGCGAGCGAACTCCATTGCCCCAACGAAACTAGCAGCGGAGCAAAGAAAGGGATTAAAAAATCTGCTCGGCTCAATTATAAAAATTCATCCCAATCTCAATTCCCGCGAATCGTCGTCCCAGGCTCGTATTATTGCCGTTCTGGCCCCACATCTTGTGATCCCGATTCACTCTGCGTTTTGCTGTGGTCATTCGTCATTTAAAGTTCGCTCAGTCACACACACAGCGTCCGGTTCCCAATCTTCCAGACCCAGGCCATAATCTTCAAGACCCAGAGTCCCATTCGCAGACTCAGTCCCATTCGCAGTTGAGTCCCAGGCTCCAGGTCCCAGTCATTGACACTGATATGTGTGGCTTTTGAAATGACAATCAGCAATTTGCTATTCGGAACCGTTTAAAGTAATTTATTTTTCCCGTCCAGGACGAGATTCACGCGGCGCGAAGAGAGCTGTGCATCACAAATGTGCGACTGGACTTGATGCGATTCTGATCTCGTCGAATGGCACCTTACCCGGCTACACATAGATTAAGTGTGGGGCATGGACAAAGGATTCTGTTGCCACCAAGACGGCACATGTACCCAAAACTGTCCATTTAATTAATGACCTCACTACTTTGGCTGCCTCGCAAATCAATCGCCCAGTCCCAGTACAAGGCTAATACACTCATCAAAATATTGAGGCGTTACACTACAACATTTGATGTCAGCATTGATGTTTCCAGAATTTCAGGAGGGTTAAACCTAGACAAATGTTTTTAAATTGAGATTATCAGTGACAAACCCACTTTTGTGGACACTTTGTTTTCCCTTTAAGGAAATGGTCCCACATTATTTATTTGTATTTTAAAATTAGCTTAAAAGTTGTTAACTATATTTGTTTATCAAACGAGCCACAAGCTGTCTGATTTTTTCTTTAAATCAGTGAAACCCAACTGACAGTCTTTTTTCAACAATGTAAGATTCACTTGCTCCTGAGCAAGGCACAAAGGATTGCAGCAACATTCCGTTATGGTAAATTGAGTTCGTGAATATTTAATGTTGGAAAAAAGACGAAATAGTGTAATCCCAGCACCCACATCTTGGACTTCTGGAAGGATCTGAGCACTGACCACCACCTTCCACCCCCCAACCCCCAGTGATTGAGCACTACGAGTGCCCCCCCATATGTCAACCCCTTTTCGGGATGTCCACTGTAGTTCCTGGATGTCCGTCCGCCGATCCCATGTCCTCGGCGCATCTCATAAATAATGCAGTCAATTAGACCAAGCGAATGTGCCACACACACCCTTGCCACACACTCTGTGCGGGTTATGTAAGAATTTCTTAATGGTGAAGACACCAACTCTTTTATATTGTTATTTTTCAGTCGTTTGATTTTGCCACGAATGTTAAGTGCATTGATTGTGATGATATAAGTAGTTTGGGTTATATAAGAATTTCAAACGTATCCACATCAATAGACATTTTTAAGTTTGGTCAATTTCCTTACACACTTCTGAACTACTGACTTATAAGTTTCCGATGGACTTTTATAATTTAATGTTGGACAATTGATTTTTTCTTTTCTTAGCTACTTCAAGTTGCCCATGGGCTTCAACCCAATTTCAAAGTGACATGTGCTAATCTAAAAGCTTCTGAGTTAATTATTTAATTGTTAAAGAGTATAAGCTGCATTTTAATATTAAGGTTTCCAAAACTAGTAACCTTTTTATACCCGTGCAGAGCGTACTCTAATTGCAGTTAAAAGTTCACATCGCAGTGCATGAGATATTCCCCGCTCTAGAAAAGTACATTTATTCTTGATAAACATTCCAAGGAGAGTCGATGTCCTTCTTGTCCTTCTTTCCGATTTTACTCCTAGGGGTCTCTCAATTGTAAAGCTTTCTGGATGAAACTTTTCCAAATGTCTTCTTTCTATTGCAGGTAGTTTTTAAGTCGGAACTTATCATTATTAATGTATTAAAAAATCGGCCTGGCTTTAAGGTTACTTAAACTTTGGGTTCCCGAGGTTTGATTCCCTTCTTTTTCATTTGAGCTGTTTCTAAGTTTGCGAGGGCTTGCAAAAAAGGCTTAAGTGCGCTAATCTGCATTATAATGTTGTAAAGTGTTGTAAAATTGCAAGCTTATCATAGTTGTTGTGTGCGATTTAAACTAATATTTAGGAAATATTTATATAATATTTAATAGAACAACTACGGTGAAGACTTGTTAATTAAATTGTTATTAAACGCTCCATGTCATTGTTATGCCATATAAAGAAAAACAAGAAAGAATGATTTATCAGAGTTCGCCAACTGTGGAATTTAGTGCACAAAAAGACAGGCATCGATCGATTCGGGTGTTGATCCTCATGAATATTTGCTTATACTTTATGGTCGGAACTTCTTCCTTTAACCGGTTAAACACTTTTGCACTAATAAAATGAATAAAATCTGCCAACAAGTTACAGTATGTAATATAGTAAGTGTGATTACCTAGTCAAATTGTGGAGAAGCCAAGTTTTTGGCTAAGACCGATGTCTGAATGGCAAATAAATTAACAACCAAAGCATGCATAATACAACTATAAAGAATACTACAAATTTAAATTAAAATACAAATATTACTTATCCGCTATGTTGGTGAAATGGGCGTCACAAAACGGAAGTACTGAAATTTAAAAGATTTCTTCTAATTTTGGGTAGACTTGAAACAAATGGACTTGCTTTTGTGTGGTTCTCCACTCATCGTTGTCTTACTTTACGGCTCCCTTCCTTTGGAAGACGTCTTGCATTGACTAGCCGCTCTTCGCGAATTGCGTGTGAGGGGCACATTTCGCCGACATGCGTGAATAAATTAAGGCTTCTAAAGGGATTGTCACCCATGCCACTAAAACAAAATCCGTTGTCATATATATCACTCGACCAGGGGGCGGACCTCACCAGGAAGAGAGCGAAACCGGGGGCTTCGACCGGGACCGGGACCGGGACCGGGACAATGGGCCCTGGTCATTGGACGTGGGTCGCAGTAGGCTGCCAGACGTAACCATAAAATATGACAAACATAACTGGCAGCATTGCAGTGGAGACAGATACAACGGCGGTAACAACAACAGCTGCAGACCTGTCGGCATTGATACAAAGGGCAAAAGGCGGCGTGTGGACGTGGATGTGGACGGGTATGTGGATGTGGATGTGGATGTGGACACCCGCTTCTCAGCTGTCAATCGCTACGTCTAGAATCGTTACGGGCACTTGACGGCAAGAATGAAATGCAGCCCACAAACGGCGCAAAGTCACTCTTAAATTATTAACGACAAAAATGTTGTGACCGGCTAACTCGGCGATACTTAATGGGCTATGCAAAGCGGACTTTACACCCCGGGCACACACATACCTGCTAACTGGGTATTCGGCTCGAAGGCCCAAAAGCCCAAAGCAATGAAGAGATTCGAAGGGTCCATCTGACCGCGATTGCGGTTGCGATCGCGAACGCGATCCGAATGTAATGTCACATCCACATGCCATAAACGTTGTGATCACTGTAATCATAATTTATAATTGACTTGCTCGAAAATAAATGGCACCGAGCACCGGCCGAGCACGATCATTGGCATCCTGTCGTCACATTCATTTAAATGGTATAAGAGCGAGTCAAATGACCTGGGTCCTTCTGCCTCATATAAGTAGGAAGGGGGGGCCATCTCCGTCGTCATTCGCTGATTCCGCCTCGTCGCCTGTCCAATGAGCTTCAATCGTCATAAACGGGACACGTTTTTTAGCAAGAGCTTTGGTTTTGTTGTATATCTCGCAACAGACTCATATAATTTTGGTTTTATCAAAATCCGACGAATTTAAAAGATAATTTCATGCAATCCTATACATTAATCATATAAACTAGGTGGGCAAAGGAGTGTATTAACTCAGCTTAATCATTTAAGTTAGCTTTCTTCCTCATTTTCCATGCAGCAGAGATACTCAAGTGTGGCATATTCGCTCGCATCATGTTAAATCCAATACTCACTCGACTTGGAACCGCAAACCAAAGCCACCAAAGCTGGCCTGTAGGGGATCGAGTTTGCACCTTGGCAGGAGGAGCAGGGCATTCGGCCCGAATTGGATTCTCGGGCGCCAATGTTTGCACCGCGGGGCGCAACTGGAAGCAATGATGCGGATTCGGCAGGCGAATGAAACCAAGCCATTTGCCGTCGGCGGAGCACTCTGAGGTGCTTTTATTGCGCTGCCTGTGAAGCGGGGAATAAAACAATGTCATCGCTGGAGCGGATCCCACCGAAAAGACTTTGGGCCCGGCTCGATCCGATTTCTGCTCCTGACGGAACAGGAAGGAAGTCGTGAATCTATGGCCAAGGTCTTCGCCCTTTTCTGCCTTTTCTGCCGGCTCTCAGATGACGGCATTTGAAAAGTAATCGTTCAACGAAGCGATTGACAAGGTAATCTACCCCGTAACATGTGTTCACCGTCCACCCCCCCTCCCCACACACATCGTCTTTGCAATCGGGGGCGGACAAAGGTTGGGCTGCCAAACTTCTGTTCCAAGACGCCTCTCGACCCTTCGCTCAGAGGTCAAGCTTAAAAAGGGGCCAGAATGATGAAAAAACGAAAAGCCGGAGTGGCAAACGTGACGTGCAAAACTTTCGGCCGCTGATAAGATTTTGGGCGGCATTGAAAAGGGTTTTCCGATGTGGATGTAGATGTGGGTTTGGGCCACTTTTTCTCGCTTCATCACTTATGCATGCTTTGGTCTATTAGATTTCCGTTTCCGGTTCAACTGTAACGCATAAAAGTTTAACAACGTGTTTGAGGTTTTACGCTCTTTTGGCACACACGTCAATGCGATTTGAACCGCTGAGGCTTACACACCTGACCCAGGTCCTTGGTCCTTGGTCCTTGGGCCTCGGTTCTGGTCCCCTTATTGTCCTGCCTTTTCCGACTTTCCTTTTCCCGAAGCCTCGGGTGATGTATTAAATTTTTGTTATTCATATCTGTGGTAAATACACTTCTTAAACGTAAGAAACAATCTGCAAAGGTGTAAAGTTTAAGAGAAATATTCGTTCATATTATAAATATTAATGGTTCCTTAAATTTTCGATATCAATTAAGGCACTCAACCATTTTCTGGACAAACTTCAAATTAGTCTTATGATCGTGGTAATACTCTTTGTTAAAATTTAAAAATAAATCAGCTAATATAATCAATATTACTTAGAATAAGAAGGTTTCTTAAAGAAACAAAATATTTCAATGCATTTAAACACACAATCCACACACAGTTTGGCCTATACTTTAATACAAAATAGGTACTACTATAAATTAAATCTCTATAATATAGAGACAATCCCAACATTTAGTAGCAGTTCGTTCTAAAAGTTCCTATGTTTTTCTTAGTTAGTTAAGCAATTCGAACATTAAAATAAATATACAAACAAATACAAAAATAGGGCATCGAATCTTCGATAATTTGGGATTTGGCTTTGCTCTGACTACTTTCAAAAATCTTTGACATTGCCACAGAGGCTGTGGCAGGACCTTTTGTTCATATAAGCATTTAATTCGGCGTATGCCGTTGGAATTACGGCGATAAGAACGGGTGGTCGTGGTCAGGTTGCAAATGGATGGATGGTGGGTCCTCGGACCGGATCGAATTGTGGGCAGGGGCAGCAGGATTTTTTCACCAGTCACCAGTCACCAGTCGACAAGACAAAAGGGTGAAGATGTGGGCCAAGAGGGTTGGTGCTGATGCCGAGGCCAGGGCTTATCTCCATTCAGAGTTATTATTGTTGATTTCTTAAGTGGCCCTCACATGGCAGATGCGGCTCGTGTTTTGGTTTATTACAGAGCCAGAAATACAAAAACACAGCAGCACTCCCACTACACATCACGTCCCATGATCGATCGGCAATGTTATGAATGGTTAAAAATTGAAAATGCTATTTTTTCTTTATTTTAATTGAATTTAATTGGCTACAGTTTCGAAGTTAAGCCTTCATAAATTTAGAAACATCTTAGGCCAACTCGAAATTTAGTTGACTTTGTGGACAAGGACTGTTTATGTATGTGACTCATTTAGATTCTGGGTTGGTGGATTATATTTTGCATTTAAAACATGGAAGAAGCAATACACAACGCTATAGTTCAGTTTCCGACTATGAATTTCCGTTACATATATTTTCGCAAAAAATAGCCCACCATATATGGGTAACTTTCTTTAAGATTTGTGGATTTCTTGGTAGATACTTGTAATACAAACTTGCAGTTTATGCATCATTAGAGTCTATCAATATTTTACCTCTTAAAGTTTCCGCAATCTCGACGATTATCCGATTTGGGTGACATTTACTCGTGTACTGCATAAGGTGGAAAACGATTGAAGTAAACTTCCCATTAGCCTTAGAAAAAACTGTAAAAACTTATATTTTTAGTTCCAGGAAAACATATTAGCTATTGATAAAATCGTTCATTGAAACTAATCCCAATTCGGTTCTAATTTGAATATCGGTATCGAAGAGTCGACTTCTATAGTAATATATTTCACTCACGGTTCTGGAACGTTTTCGAAACGGTACAGCAACAAAATAATCAAACATTTTTGTATGAATAAATCGAAGTTATTATTTAATTAATATATATAAATATGCATTTACGCATTTATATTAAAAAAATTGTAAATTGCAGTTTAATTTGAAAATGTAAGATTTAAATATTGATTTATTTAAAACTACAAAAATTAAAAAAAAAATTGTTACTTGTTTTTAAACATACAAATATACTCCGAAATATATACTAGTAATTCTAAACAATTTTCGAATTACGTTTTTATTGGACGACTAAATTATATAGCTGCTATAGAAAAATGTATCGAAAAATTGATATAACTTCATTATCTTTAAGCACAAACGCGAAATAATCGAAACATGGTATATAGAATATTTAATTTTTGTAATAACTTAAAGGGTATATAAGCTTCGGCTCCTATTCCGTGTAATGTACATAATAATAAATGTAAATGTACATAATAATAAAACATTCTATATTATAAATTGTACAAAAGTAGGTTTAAATCGAAAAGGATCTATTTTTAATATATGGCACAATTTCAGATTTGTTAAGTTCAAATTTAAGTGTAACGCACTTTGATTTAATAACCACACCTCTCGTGTCTTAATCAGTTCTGATAATATTTAAATTGGTCTTTAATTATACCGTCGATACAGTACAAAATCCAACAACAAAACATGCGCAACTATAATATCAGTAAAATTCAATAAGTTTTCTGTAACAGTTTATTAACTTCGTGTTCGATATTTTATGTTGCGTTTTGAGCAATATTTTGTCGGACTTAAAAATTCCTTATTTTCTTTTTGTGTCACCTATAGCTCTTTAAGAAATTGAAAGCTAGTATCTTTTTGGCCACTAAACGTGTTTTTTCCCGAAACAATGTTCTTCCCACTGGCGGGTGGAATAGCCTAAAAAAATGATATTGGTACTTGATCAGAAAATTTTCATTTGTTATTGTAACCATGTACAGCTATAGGATTAACTTTGTAAATGATAATACCAGTGATTACAAAAAATTAAGAACGATTGTTCCAAAGGCAGTTACATTATATAGTAGTCCGATATTTATAAAATAACAAAATAACAAAAACTCTCAAATTGTGCAAAGTAATTTTATCTCAAGTCAATCCGAATATGCTTAAAATCATAAAAATGATAGTCCCATTCAAATATATATATATATATATATATATATAAATATCAAAAATTAAAAAAAATCTTATACTACTGACTACAAGTTTTTTTAAAAACTATTTAATCTTCCACAGCTGTGAAACATTAACCTAATTTAAACTTAAACAAAATGGGAATATAAAAAACTGGTAAGTGCAATTTTCCAAATAAGGAAGTTCATATGCACAGGTTGACTTTTATCTCTGGAGTAAAATCGATTTAATTTTGTAAGCTGGTGCTATTGAAAAGAAACACCTTTTTTGACTTTGAAAAGATAGATAGATATTCAGATTTGGACATCGCAACATTAAAAAAATATTTTATTTATATACAGAGAAACATATATAAGAGTAACCTTAATGTTTGTAACATTTATTGTATGTATATTTTGAATTAAGCAGTCATCATAAGCAAAAAAACAAAGCTTAACTAATAATTCTTCTGTTTTTTTTCTCCCAAAATTGTACGTTGGCACTGGTGCCCTAACTATAACATTACACCACTGTAGAATTTTTAAAAAATGGAATCCTTTTTTTGGCTTAAAAAATAGTTTAACTATCCTAGAATGCGGAGAGAAAAACATTAGGCCGAAAAAAAATTGTTTTGACCCTTAATTCGAATTGATCCGGTAGAGCGCCCGGTATGATGATATGACATGTCAAACCCTTGAACGCGTTTTTCTCGAAAACACGTTTTTGGAATTGGCACGCAGCATAACTCGAACAATTTTCAAAATTTTCACTTGAAATTTTGACCACATCTTCAGAACGAAAATACGCAGAGAAACACGTACGGATTTTCCGATAAAAAAATTACGCGATTTTTAATCAACAAAAAACTGACATTTTTTGTATGTCAAATTTCGCCAAATTCACAAGAATCAATATTTTTAAAAATCCGTACGTGTTTCTCTAGCTATACTAATGTAGATCAACAGGATTTTTTTTTTGCAGGTTCAAATTTACTCCACTTATGCTGAGTGCCGCGGAGGCCTTCCCACGAAATACGTCTCAGGGCGCCGGCCATTTAAAATTTTTTTTTTATAACAAAATTATTTTGTACACTTCAATACATGATTAACAACATCCCCAAGTTTCATTCATTTCCTCCCCCTACTTCTGGTCTAAAAAAAATCGGGAACAAACGCTCAAAAACAAGGATTTCAGTGGTGTAACCCCTTAAGTCAGCGAAAAACACTAACGTACAGAAACAGGTCACCAAAAACCATATTTATTTTAAACTGGAATATTAAAAATGTGCTCTGGATAGTGTTATACTTGTCTACATATCTCATTGAGATGACTATCATCTTTGGTTCCTAGACAACACTTGATATCAGTTGAAAGTGCGATCGACTAACTAATGACCTCGATTAGAGGTGTGTTTGTTTAATGTTAGAAGTTTTTGTTTTAACTACTGTTAAAACACCCCAATACAATGGGCTTAGGATTTTTTAAAATCAAAGCACACAGTTCTGACCCCTGATCTTTACTGAACGCCATATTTATAATAATCAAGTTCACTAAGGCCGGCTCAAAATTTGTGTTTTATTCTTGGATATTTATTAAACATTTTTTTTTTTTTTTATAACAAACTTTGTTTGCAAGTTTTTTTTTCCTTTACTTAAAAAAGTATTAGTAATTTTTCGTCACCAAATTGGTTTAGCATAGTTTTCTGCGCATTTAAATAAACACGAAATGCTAATTAATTTAAATGTTGCTAAAATTTTGTAACTATTTTACTTCCATATATTTATGGGAGGCATGTAATTAGACCTCAAAGTTACCTTTTTAACTATCTATATATATTTAAAATCTAGCAAAAAAAAATTAAGAGAGTGCGTTTTTAAAAAATTAGTCAAATAATCGTCCTTACATTGAGCTGCTTAACAAAGTTAAATTTAATCCAGGACCCTTAATTCGTGATTTGTTGCGTGTCAACGCGAAAAAATTGTTTCAAATAGTGAATATAAAAAATAACTTTTGAACACAGCATCGGATTCATAGCAGTTTGAGTGTCATTCGACGCTTGTTTTTAATAAAGAATTTTACCCTTCAACAGATCCAATTGAGTTTCTTCAAGTCTTGGTATGATATCCCCCAAGAAAAAACGATACCTCTCGATCGTTAAAAAACTTCCGATCATAACATCACAGCAGATTTTCAATTCCGAGGCTTTATGTTAGGGTAATGTATTTTTGTATCGTTATGTTTTTGACAGTCCCAATCTCAAACATGTTGAACAGATTTTTTTAAGGAAAATTGCAATTTCGATTTTTATTGTTTATAAATCTTCATTGCCCGTTAATGTCCCTTTTTACGAAAATTACCTTTTTCTAGACTTATAGATCTTAAAAAGTTTTAATTGTGCTGAAAACTGTTTCTGATTTAGATACAACGGTTACAACCCTTCGAGAATTTATTAGACACTTAAGTCCGCTGATCAAGACTAAGGTCAATAAGGTATTAAGCAAGTGATAAGTACACGTACCGGATAAATTGGCGTTTTAAAATTGTTGGGAATATCCATTTTATTCTGCCCAAAATGTCAACGTAAGTTAATTGCAATCAGGAGGGCACACCCTGATCTGGCAGTATCTAAAATATACTTACGCATATGCTTATAGATATGGACATTTAATTTATTTTCAATAATCGCTTTTAATTATAAGTATTGTTACAATATATGATAAAGTTGCCGTAGGAAGTATCTTAAAGCTACACAAACATAAGTTAAAAATACGCTTATACGCATATGACTCAAAATAAAGGACTTTATGTCGTTGGAACTTAAAAAAGGATTGTTGTTACGCATAAAAACCTATATATAGTCGATATATAACCGCAAATAAGTCACAAATGTAAACAAATAAGTGACCTGCAAATATAGAATTAAATGTGAAATCGGTCTGATTTTTAACTGTGCAGGTAGGCGTTTGTGGCTGCCACTGCAGTCGCTCATTCGCTCAGTCTCCTTGGCATCTGCCATTCCTTTTCCTTCTCCTTTCCCGCAGCCGAAGCCAATGCAAACTAATTAGCATAAAATTGAAAATGTTCTTGCATTCGCTGGAGCCAGGAGCAAAGGGCAGGCGGTGGAGGGGAGGGGAGGGAGCTCTGCGGATCAAGTGCAGTTAGATGAGAGACATGTTGCTCTTGAAGGAGCGAAGATAGCTTCACAGCAGATCATATCAGAGGCACTGCCACATCTACTGCCACATCTACTGCCACATCCACATCGTCACTCGTGGCACAAAACTTTGGTAGCGGAGCGATCAACACAAAACAATTACGCCTACACTTGCTGGCCGCCTTTTTGCTGCCTTTTGCTGCCTTTTTGCTGCCCGTGGATGTCGATGATGTCGATGATGATGATTATGTGCGGATGGCCGTGGATTGTGGACTGTGGAGCAGCACGACCTTCCTTGGAAGCCGTTTGCTGGGATGCTCGATTCCAGAGAGAAAAAAGATCACATCCGAGGAGCCCGATTCGGTGATGTAAGTGCAGCTATTTTCATTAATTAGCTGCGACTCCCGTCGACTGACTTCCACGCAGTTCCCCAAATCCCACCGGAATGGGGCACAATTGCAAGTCGAACGATCAAAACAAATTATTCATCGATTTTATTGCATACACTCATAAAAACATTAATTCACTTCGTTCTGCTTTCTTATTTTTAATTATCGGAATCTTTTGTTCTTACAAACTTTTGTATGAATTCTAAACTCTATCAAACACAAGTTTGCGAATAGCAAGATGAGATACATTTTAATAGGAATATTTACCACAATATTAAACCATTTAGAGACTTTTCTCTCCGTGCAGTATTCTGCTCGCTGTATTAAGGCTTATTTTCAGTGCCCAAAACGGATTCCAGTCGGAAGCTGTAAAAGACTACTTCGGCCTTCTGCGGCAGGCTATGAAACACAGTATTCATTAACTTGGGAGCATTAATGCTGCCCCACTGCCCATCTGCTCCTCCATCTCCATCTGCTCCTCCAAGAGGCTCTTTGGATCCATGGGTGTAAATGCAACTTGATGCTGGATGCTGGATGCTGGATGCTGTGTTCTGGATACTGCGTTCTGGATAGTGAGTATACTCGGTTCGGGATCTGCGAGAGCCGCTGAAATGGCGTTGGTGGGTTTGGGCTCGTGGGTTTGGCTACAAGTTCATTTTTTATGGTCTTTTCACGGTTCTTCGGGGATGTAATAATGCAGATTTTAAGCTCTGCGTTTAGCTGCAGCTTAACTGCCTCTGCGGAAATCGCAAGATCATTCTATTGAGTGATTTTAGCATCGACTCGTATTGCGAAAATTATACATACATACATACGAAAAATAAACCGAAAAAGGGAATCACTTTGTTCGTTTTAAGCATATAATTACGCATATGCTTACAGATATGGACATTTAATTATAAGTATTGGCCGAATATATGATATAGCTGCCGCATATACGCTTCTATATACGCATATAACCCAAAATAAAGAACTATATAATATAACTGTCCTTAGAACATAAAAAAAGGATTGTTGTTACGCATAAAAACCTATATATAGTCGATACATAGTCGCTGCATTTGCATATAAAGTTCGGCTTGGCGAAGATTGCTTCCTTTCTTTCTTTTTATAAAATCTAAATTTTGATTTGATTTTGAATATTTTTAGTTCTTAAAAACAATAAGCCATAATCATATACATTTAAAAACAATCCTGCTTTTAAGGAAGAAATTGTCTCCATGTTATGTGCTTACATCTGTGTGTGAATCGACTAAATTGAACCCAACAAATTAAAATGTATTTCTTCTAACGACTTTTGAATTTAAAGAGCATTAAAATGCATTAATATATAATATATGCATATATATTGATAAATATATAATTAGTTCTGATTGGACAATCGTAACATATTTTAATTTTGGGGCTATAGGAACACAATACATCCTTTTACTCTATTATAATTAGGTTGAGCTCGAAATGTATTTAAAATGGAAATTGTTTTTTTGGTATTAAGCATTGTTTTCTGGATATTTTGCACTTAAAGAACAAACTATCTTAAAGCAATGAGAAACATCGTATTTTTCTAAGTGTAAAAATAGTGAGTTGTTAGTAGATGAGCCTAGAAATACTATTCCCGAAAGTATTGAAAGGACACCATTGAGTGGGGAGCACAGCCGCTTGAAAAAGTCAGGTAGCTTTGTGTCCACATGTGAGTGGTCAAATACAAGCTGCATGCTCGGCTCGGACCCATAACATCAATTTCCTGTTAATGTCCATATTGTGCATCGGGGGTACAAAGCAACAGCAACAGCAACAGCAACTTTAATTGAACCCAATGCAAATTATGGTGAGCAGAATTTTCCCACAGATTGCCAAAGGTTTTAACGATACTTTTTCACTGCCTCTTTTTGACGTAATGAGCCTTAAAGTCAAACGTAGACCTGACAGCTCCAATGGCTTAAACGTAGCACAGAAGCTGCAACTAACCACAAATCACAGTAACTCCGTAGCATGGGCTCGGTTTGGGTTTCGGTTTGGGTTTGGGCTTTGTTTTGGACTCTGGCTTTGGCTTTGGCTTTGGCTCTGGCTTTGGATTCGGATTCGGGACCTCAGCCTGCGTTTGCCGGGGCTGGGAACTCCTAACTGGGAATATGGGAAGTCGACGCAACGCATAATCATTATCACTTAAATTGGGGGCCCCTAAATTGGTCGGCATACGATACGATGCGATCCGATGCGATGCGATATGTAAGCGTAGCCATGGCCAGTCCATCCCAGCCCAGCCCAGCCCAGCCCAGCCCATCCCAGCCCATCCCATTCGATCCCAGACCAATTATGTGGGTAAAGCCAAAGTCAAAGTCGCTGCTAATGCCAAAGCCAAAGCCGAAGACGAAGACGAAGGCGAAGACGTCTTCTGAGATGGCCAGCATATGCATATGAGCCTGCCACCTAAACAGTCGATGGAAGGCGGTCGGTGGAAGTCCAATCCGGTACCGTAACCGAACCCCCGAATTAAGCCAGCCTGCCAAATGCTAAACTCGCGCGACCCTCGATTGATTGGCCGACTAAGCCGCGATTCGTCATTACTCGCCGAGATTGGCAGTTGGCAGCAGGGGCCATGCCCTTGGCCATCTCCATCTCCATCTCCGAGGAGTCCTGCCCGGAGGTGTGGATGGTGCCACTGCCAACCAGTTCTCACACCAGAACTTAACCCAAAAGAGTTGTCACTGCCCTCTAGAATAGCTTATATCGGATACACCCCGTAGAAATTAGGCCGAAATTACAAAGAAGATTTATCCCAGAAGGGGCAAATACCAAAACCAAAATACCAATGGATCCACGGAGAAATACTTTTATCACTCCAAAATCCGAGAAAAACAAAAAGAAGAGACTTTTCTCGAACGACTAAATATTGGAGTCACTTTCCTTTACGATAAGTACGTACGAGGACGGAAGCTAACTTCGGCAAGCCAAAGTTTTAATACTCTTGAAAACTTATAAAAATATTTTAAAAAAAGGGATATTTTCACAGCTCCTAACAGTTATTCCTATGGAAGCTATAAGATATAGAAGTCCGATCGGCAAGCGCTTTTACCCTGATCAAGGTATGCGTAAATAAAAAAGACTTGAAAAGATTCATGTCAATAGCTTATATACTGCGCGAAATATACTGAAAATCATCAAATTTTAACTGATTTCACCCTATTGTTCCTATTGGATATAGACGTCCGATCGCTTTTCAAACTTGATCTACGTACGCATGTTTTAGGACGACTGTAAAAGTTTCAGATCGCTAGCTTTTAAACTGAGCTCGCAAACGGTATTGAAACAGACGGACAGACGGACGGACGGACGGAAAGACGGACAGACGGACATGGCTATATCGACTCTTCTATTGATCCTAATCAAGAATATATATACTTTATAGGGTCGGAAACGTCTTCTTCACTGCGTTACAAACTTATGACCAAAATTATAATACCCTCTGCAAGGGTATAAAAATGTTAATATAATGACTACCTCTTATCTTGCCAAGGTGCTGATTTTGATTTACCTTGAAAATAAGCTATACCAGGTGATTGGGTTCTTGAATATTTGTAAACCTACCTGTTGGTTCCCAAATAAAACAGCTGACTGACAATTGGCCAGCCGTAGGCAAATACTTTTGTGTTGCCTGAATTTTGCCCATGGCCTTATAGGATTTTATCTATTACATTAAATCAAAGGAAACTACAAATTGTACACCAATTTAAAACCTGTTTGTGTACATTTCACAATAGGTGTTATCAAAAGCTGGAGAAAAGGGTAGCCGAGGTCGGAAAAAAATATCCCCATCCAATTTGACAATGAATTAAGTGGTAAAACCAAATGTTCTTTCATTAACAAAATAAAGTTTGTTTCAAACCATTTACCATGACTATTTATAAATATTCTAATATCATTCGATTGGAATTCAAAACAAGACCGACGAGTTTGATAAAATGATTTAGGTTAAAATCGACCTATTTCTGAGGTCCGTACACAAACCGCTAATAAATAAAGTGATCATGTTATTGAATTTCAATTTAATAACGTAATATTGGTTATATAGCATCAAGGAATATAGTTATTAATTTCATGCCAAATTTTTGAAAGGGCAAACTGAATAGTGGTGTATATTTTTTTTTCGAATTTTAGTCTGTTGTCCAAATTATTTCATAAAATATGATGTTTTCTTGATTTTAATAGACAAGACTTTTTTGTTCATTCTTTAAATTTCAATTAGACGATGGACTTTTCTTTTGCCCATTTTCGCTTTATTGGCGTTTTAAGGGGCTAAACAGTGTAACACTTTCAAAAAATTGTTTTTTTTCATATTCGATAGGGTATACTTTCAAAAATATCCTGTGAAAGCGGAAAGGTCGCATCTTAAAAAGCTTTTGATGCCAGCGTTATAAAAAGCGACCGCTCGCAGATTTAAATATAAGCAAAAATCGATAGTTGAAACTTTAAACGCATGTTTCTCGAAAGGACATTTTTCAAAATTGCTGACATCAAAACTCAACGAGAAATTTACCGATCAACTTCAAATTGAAACTGAGTATTCTTGAATATATTTACTATACAATGATCTACGATCTTCTGATTGGTTGAAAATAGTCGATTTGGCATTAAAAAATGACCTATTTTTACCCCAAAAAACTACATTTTTTTCAGAACTACGCCATTTGGTTATTTCTTTATATTTTTCAAAATTCGTAGGTAATTGTATAGGAAATATCTTTATTAACTTTTTTGAATTTTTTTGTGTTAGCTACTCATTCGGCCGGAATCATTTCAGCAGTTGGCGAACTTTTTTTTTGGCACCTCCGAAGACAGCACATAACTCCGTTATTTTTCTATATTTTTTAAACAAAATCTTAAAATATATCTAAAAAATATACCCTATTAGTGCAAAAAACTTCATAACGTTCTATCAAGTACTTTCATTTAAAAAACCCGAAAATGTTATAATTTTTCATGGGTTGCACTGTTATAGCCCCTTAAGCTTGATACCGTCTTAAATTAGACTGACCAACGATTTTCGGTTGGACTAAAGTCCGGAAATACAGGAATTTTTCTATCACAAAAAAAATGTAGTAACCTGTGAATGGTGGATTGAATCATTATCCTATTGGTGGGTCCCCTCATCGCGTTACAAATTTCCACCAAATTCTATCAGCACACTGTCCGAAAGTTAAACAATCATTAGGGCCTATTCATTGTAATAGTATAGCCGATCCTGCCACGAGTCTTTCCAACATTGTCAGAGTCATCTAAATTAGATCCCTTTTATTGCTAAATAATAAAATTATTTGCCACTTGTTTGTTACAGAATCGGTATTTACTTGCAAATTCTAAGCGAGTTTATCTGCTGTTAAAATGCTCTAGCCGATAATTGTTGGTTAAATTTACCAAAAAGTATCTGTAATATTACTTTGTTCATCCCTAGACTCTCTAAACTGTAATGTCTAAAGTGTCCGACTTGTAGGTCTTGGTGCATGTGTTACTTAAAGCAGTTGGAAATTATAAATGCAGAAGTGGGAGAAAATTAAAAATGTGACAATTTGCATAGATTTTATACAATTAGCAACAAACAGAACTACAAAATACATAGACAAGATGTATATGTAACCATTTTTGTGAGTAAATCAAAAATCAGTACAGTACAAAACTTAACAACAAGATACTGGGTACCATAATTTCACTAATAAATTGTTTTCTGTGTAGAACTTAAACGATTCAACTCCTTGTCATTTGAAGTCCCACTGCTAGACAGCGAATCTGTCGTTTGCATCGTTCATCGATGCTGGTCTTCCATATCATATTTACTTCGGCTTTTTATAACCGTGCAGATGGTACTTGATTTTTAATGGAGACATTTCAGATTCTTGATCTCTAGACGAGTTTATATAGCCATGTCCGTTAGTCTCTCAGTTTTAAGTGTTATAAAGGTCGGACCGGACGGATCAGGCCTCTATATTATAGTGAATATGTTATATGTTTTTAATCATAGATGCACACACTGCGAGATATATTCATCTTTAATATTTTTTTCAGAAATTCGGTTTTTAGTCATGGAAACATTTGAAAAGCTTACCGAAAATTCATCATAGCTTTGTTATATCGAACCATAGAGGCATTGAAATCAAAATATAATATATAATGTATAATAATAATTACTTTACATAGCTGCGAGAGCTTCCGCTTTATGAAGTTAGCTTGCTCTCTTGTTTTGTATTTGTCAGATTATCTTTAAAGTAAAATCAAATGCTGATGGACTTGATGAGTTGAACCCAAAGATTATTAAAACTTTGCATAACCCCCTCGCGCATACAAATTATATATTTATTACTACTTTCCCAAAGTACAAGTTCGAAAAAAACTTTGATTCTTGGCCTTCCAAAATCCAACCTCACAGAAATTTTAATTATTAACCATTCTTACAGTTAACCGACAATTGCGGTTTCCTTGTTATTGTAAATTCGAAGAGTACATCAATTGAATAGTTATATTAATAAATTTAAAATTGAAATTTAAAATGTCATTCAGTATTATATTCTTAAGGGGGTATATACCTTTTTTTGTCGAAAAAAATAGGAAAGTTTGGATTTTTTTATGTATGTAGCTATTGTTTTTATTAAATGAATGATTATATATTCTGAAAGTTTAGATTGTTGACAATGTTTATGCAAAAAATGTTGAAAAAATATTTAGTAGTTTTTAAGGTGTGTTTCCCTTAAACGCCTTTTTTTAAAGAGCCTTGCGGTGATAATTCCCCAGGACAAACGGGTCAACTGATACCGAAAAAATAAAAATATTTCATTAGTTTAAATTAGTATCCTGTACTTGAACGAACGTTTTAAAAATTTTTTTTTTTGTGCATACGGGAACGTTTTTTGCAAAAAATTACGTTTTTGGACACTAAAATTCTTACAAAACTATCTATTTCGGCGCAATAAAAAATTTTACATGAAAAAACGATCGTTCAAGTACTAATAAAATTCATTAAATTTATTTAATTCATAAAAATTTAAGAAAATCGGTTCTGTAGTTTTTCGCCAATCCATATCACCGCAGTCATTTTTCAAAAACACCATTTCGAGATATTCGCGTTTAAAGTTTCAAGTTTGGGTTTGGTCGGGGACGAGGCTAGGAGCGCTGTAACTTTTTTTCTACTGCTCAAAACTCTATTTCGGGAAATGTTCTCAAGAAGTTGTTCTTTAAGATAAAGCAAAAAAAAAATTTTCGATTTTTTGAAAATGAAAAAGGTATTACCCCCTTAAGTATATAAAGTTCTTGTAGCACTAAAAATTAACAAAAATAAATAAAATAAAATAAACATATAATGATAGTCTCTTAAAAATTACATAAGGTGTTACAATTTTATTTTTTATTTATTATTGTACTTACCAATCGCATCAATATATTATAATTCTTATCACTAATATTTAACAAAAGTTCTTCTAAATTGCATTTATAATTTATTTTTTGAGAGTTATTTTTTGAACTTAAGAAAGAGACAAATTTTTAATGCAAAACTAAAAAATAAAAATGTTAGCCCAAAAGAATACTTTCATATGGCATTGGCATGATAACTTGTGTAACCGAAAAAAAGTACGAAAAACTGCCACTGTGAAACGTAATTTCCCGCTAGATGGCGCTTTACTTCAATTCTATTCAAATACAGGAATAAAATAAACAAATATTTCTTTATATTTTACGTGGGCCAAGCTGTTCTCGTACTTATTGTACAATTTATAAACACAAAAAAACAGGATGTCTACACAGGATTTTTATGTGCTCACGTAACTTTGCTCAAGCTGTTTTACACGGCCTGGAATAAACTAAGTTATTGCATTAATATACGGTTCTAATTTTATTGTAACAGCGGTAATTTTACAGTTTTTGGGGTAACAACATGCGCTTTCTGTAATCCAAAAGCTGGTTTCTGTCGATTGGACCCTTTTAACTGTAAACTCAGCCAAAAAGGGCTGGAATATTTACCTGTAAGACTGGTTGATTTTAACCATGAAACTTTTGTAGGTGAAGGCCACTATACAATAACACATACCTACATATATTTCATTTTCTTTAGAATATTTGATGTATTTTTTAAATAATATTGTTATAAATAATTAATAATCATTGGTACAGAATAAGGCCTATGTTAATTAACATAATTCTGATTGGGTTGCCACGTAGAGCTGGAAAATCATCGTATTGGCCTTATTACCGGAGATACCAACCGGCAGCGGAGACAACAGCGCTATCCATAGCTAGCAGGGACTTACACCGCTGGTAGCGAGGATAAATTCAAAATTTCCCTTAGAGACCGAGGTATTCAAGCATTAGTGGTGGAAAAACATCGATGACGACCTGCCAAACATCGATACCACCGATGTTCTGAGAGCACCGACGGCGGCATCGATGTTTGCCCACCTCTACGGACGTGTTTTCAATTGGTTTTCCGTTGGTGCCGCGAGTACTCGTACTTGTTGTTAAGTGCGCGTTTCGTACCGCGCCGCGCTATTGTGTTGCTCACGTTTGTTTAGGTAATTGTCGTGGAATAAAGTCGAGCGCAAACACACTCGCACAGTGCGGATTGTGTGTGATTTGGACTGCCTTTGCATCTGTGTTATTTGTTCTCGCATCTACAATATTCGACTGGGTTTTGTAACAATGTACGCCGAACACGGCCAAATTAATAACACAACAGTGGTGGATGGTGGATGTTGTTTGGTGAATGGTGGTTGGAGGGGTAGGGGGAGGGGGAGGGGTTTTGGGGGTCTCAACCACCGAGTGTTCACAGTGGTTGTGTGGGTAGGCGAACGTAGCCGTCGGTGTGTATCTGTATCTGTGTCTGTGCCTGTATCCGTACGATTTTGTATCTTTTTTTGCCTGTGTGTGCGGTGTGAGTGCGGGTTAAAGCAAGAGTTTGTGCAAACGTTGGGGGCTTTCTTCCAGCCCAACTGGGATTGGTACTGGGATTGGGAAGTTCTTATTGGCATCTGTCAGTGGCTGTGCGGTGAATGAACTCCATTTCCACATCGACATCCAACTCCAACTCCAACTTGAACTTAAACCTAAACTGCGTTGCCGCTGCCAAGCCAACGGAAAACGAAAAGCGGAAAAGCTGAAAAACGGAAAAGCTGAAAAACGCGGCGCATTAAGCATTAAGCATTAAAAAACTCAAGCAAGCACAACTCAAACCACAAAATGGTGGCAGAGATACACAATTACTGCTTATTTTCGAAATATTAACCAACTGTGCGCAACGGCAATAGCAACAGCAATAACAGCAATAACCATAACAATGACGAAAGCAGAAAGCAAAAAGCAGACTACCCAGGTCCAACCAGAAGAAGCGAAGGCAAATAGGAACAGAGGCTGCTGTTTAATGTCTTTCCCGTTGGCCTCACTCTTTACCGCTCTTCCCAATCGGACCTTGATTCGTGTTACGAAAAAGTCGGTCTGGAAATCAATGTGCAATTAGAGAATGCATCCCCAATTCGATTCCGTGGTGGTAGCGGAAAACCGAAACTCATGCCATAAATCGACCGCTCTGCACACTGAAAACAATGCCGAATTTCTTAAACTTAAACCATTTTACGACACAGAAAATAGTTTCTTACCAAAAAGAAAAGACTTACGTTCTGATTTTTCGAGAAATTGGACATAATTAATAAGCAAACATTGTCTTATCTAGAAATAATTGCACTTTCGACCATTTCTTTTCTGAGTGTTGAATTTTCTTGTAATGATTTCAAGGGGTTATTTTCTTTTCAAGATATTTGATTTGTGTGAGTGTTTTTTTCGCATTTTTTTTGAACGAAATAATTAAGATTAAATATTGTTAGCCAGACGAGGCAATAATTTTTTTATTTGCTTTTTATTTGTTTGCCATTGGTTTGTACTTTGATTAAACTGCGCCAGACAGCTTGGGTTCGACAATAAATGTAACTATTTTCAGAAAAGTAATTGTTTGTTTTCGATTCTTATCGAATCGCCAGCGAATTCACCGCAGAAATCATATTTCAGGGTGTGTGACTGAAATCCCTTCCAACCAAATGCAAACTGCAACAATTATTCGTTAAGACTTATCTACAAAATGTTGACAAAAGTATGTTCAACATTTTATTTAGAACTATTACTGACTTAAAAGCCGTGTGTCATGACTTTCAGCGGTGAATTACCCCCCATAAAAAAACAAACGAGAACTTTCAGAAAAGCTCGTTTTGTCCCCGTATTGCAATCCCATCCGAAAATTGTACAATTTTCGTACTGATAATTCTGACTGGGATCTCTCCATCCCCCTCTGCCGCTCTGATTAGAATTCAAATTACTACCGAGTACTGAGGCGAGCTCGCATGCGAGTGTGTGTGTGTGTTTCGCTTAGATAATGGGGACTATCTTATCGGAGGGCTTAATCTTTTGCAAGCTGGAAGCAAAAATGCGATTTCGAGCGAGCAGCTGCCTGGGTAACGAACTAACAGGCTCAGTTCACCGAAAAAACGCCGATCGAGTGTGCTTTTAGTATGCCTCAGCCTTGGGCATTACTCACGGCTACAGCTACAGCTACAGCCCGGCCTGGTCGGTCGCCTTACGTCTGTGTCTTGCCAACGTGCGAGTTTGGTAAGACGATGGCGATGACGAGGCCCTTGCTCAGCGAAAAGCAGGGAAGAGTGAGAGAATAATGGCCGACAGCCCCGACTGCTGGATATCCTCAACTCTTCCATGTAGCAATGTGCCTAATTATTCAATACAGTAGAACATGTATTTTGTTGTTCCTTGGATTACTATTTTATAGTTATACCATTAAATACCAACCAAATATTTTCTCTTACATGATGTATCTATATTCTTGTTGAAACTTTTACTCTTTTCAAATTGCTTTTTAGCTATGCAAAATAATTATTGTTGTTGCGTACTTGTACGAACTGTATTTTAAATTTTCACCAATTTGGCATTTATAATTCTCAACTGGTTCTAAAGCCCTTATAGGACAGACAATAAAAATTTAAGACAGAATATTATCTTTAGAAAGTCTTTACACACACAGCTTAAAATGGTGTAGGATGAACAATGAACTATGGAAATAAGATTATTTCGTTTAGGTTTACCCTAACATAATCTTATTATGTTGCATATTGCGTAGGAGTAACAATTTTGTAGTTCGTTCCATCATGGGTTGGGAAATCGCCACTTTATTGTTCAATATTTTTGAACATCTAACATAGTCATTAACCGGGTATTTGAATACGCAGATCTACTTTATAAACTCCACTGTCAGTCTTTCAAAAAGCCAACTGGGTCTTCGTTGCCCTGTCCGGGGGCTTCTTTCTTCACTTTGGCTTCAGTTACCTGCAAAGTGTGGCTCAAGTTACCGATGGAGCAACCCTTTTCAGGCCCTATTAGACGCCGACATTGCGGTCGATCTGCGTCGTATTCAAATTCTCGCAGTCGGCTGCCGTATTCGCGCTCAAATCAATTATAAATCAAATGCCCCCGCATCGGCAGTCCACTCTGATCAGATGTCACGGAATTGCAACTGAATTCACCGGTTTCTGACTCCACATGCATGTGACACGAGGCGGCAATTGTTAGTGGGTTAGTAGTTAACATGCTCATTCGGGCCAACAAACCGCAGTTTCGCGAACTCGATACTAGGAAAGGGATAAGTAGGTTGCGAATGCAACAAAATATGACTCTCCAAAGGGAAAAAATCGTTGCCTAAGAAAATAATGTCTAATAAAAATAGACTGACGGTGCATTTATATGCATTTAAATGAATAAATTTAAAGGCTATTATTTGTCAATGAAAACAAAAGTTTTAATTTGATTTTTATATCATTATCAATAAAAATGTTATTTATTTTTGTTTTGATTAAACAGGCTGTTAACTATTTAAAAAAAAAACAAAGACACAAATTTAATTTTAGGGGATTGTTAAAAAAGTGTATAAAAGCTGACCATTTATAATAATATTTAAGTAACTTTCAGTCACTGAAATGGGAAAATGTGAAAATAGTTTTTCTTAAAATCTCGAAAAAATTATCCCCGATGGACCGAGATTGCTAAGAACTTACGTAAACATAAATTTGTTCAATTGAATAATTTAAATCAATTTGAATCTTTGTTGCCCGTTTAAGGCCTTGTAAAAATAATTCTAGACTCGTTCGCTAAAAGTGTATGGATCTTTAGCACAGAAATCGAATAATATTAAATAATTTGTTTAAATTCAAATATTTGTGTAAGCCGGAATCGGGTTGGGAGTATCCGTGGTACCCCTTATTTTGACTTTACGAGTGCTGGATACAAACAGCCTAGTCAAGTACCATTGGGGCATTTTGACCTTTTTTAGCTCGGGGGTGGGGGCCTTAATTAAATGATCAACTCAAGTGAAATTCCCGAGGCGTAGATATCTGCTCGCATACGTACACACTCGGTCGTACCTACATTTACATTTATGTGTGTCTGGCTTTATTGAGGTCGATTGTTCATTTATCGTCAATGTCAGTCATCAGGTGGCCTGCGTGCATGTTTTGTTGTTTTTACACATTCCCCCGCGATTTGTTTACGTTTACGCCGTTCGCTACAAGTCCCGGGCCGCAGAGCATCCAGCCAATTCAGAAATCACACCAGTGCGCCATGGCCCCTGCGATTTCCCAATCTCACAACACTCTGCTGAGGTTTTTCCTATTTAGGCATTTGCCAGAATGAGGAGGCGACATTCCAAAGTTATGTTTCGAGGCAAATAGACCGCAGATTAGGTCCCGAAAAGTCTCGTCGACTGATCTTTATCGAATTTTCAGAATATAGCTAATTTTGTTTTTAAAGTTATAGTTATTTTTAAAACAAATGCGTCAAACAAGGAAATAAAAACTTGAAGAAAATTGAAATTAGTCTTGAATGTTTAGCTGTTATTAAAAAAAGGAGGTTTCATTTTCTTATCCTTTAAAACTTTTATTTATGCACATATGTTTGTTAACTTTAATATTACTTAAACTGGAGATTCAGCTGAAGATGTGAAAGTACTAGGTGATTATCATAAAAATGATTCGATACTTTAATACTATGGCCCTATCGTCTGCTCATGAGAATGGCCAGTTTATCAATAAATCAAACTGGAATATCATTCACAATTTCAAATTCAACCGAAGAATCAATCGTAGTTACAGAATTTGTAGAGTTATTTATGTGTTTCGGAGTACATTTGCTTAGATTTGATGATGAACAAATATTTTAAAGCCCACACTTTGGTACATTTAAATTTATATGGTCAATATTGAACCGGTTTATGTGGCACCGGGATTAATGTATAAGTTCAAAGTTGGTTTGAAGATGTTTCAGTGACACCCCTCCAAGTAGCACCAGAATATATGTGTGCCATTCTGGAAAACTTTTCGTGTATTTTGCACTTCGGCCAATTAGAGTCTTTAAATTGATTGTAGGTTGGCTAATGGACATGCTTCTGTAGTTGAAATATGCCGTCACTGCTTGGTAGATACCCATCACTTAGGTGCGACTTCATCACTAGATTGAGGTAGTTGTTCTCCTCAGCACTCTGGTTTTCAATCCACTTATTACCCGTGTTGTAATGGGAATGCCACTCAATGCCCAAAAATATTTACCAGGATGATCCGACGGACTGAAACTCAGTTTCTAATCATCATCCAAGTCTGGCAATACTATCACTAACCTTAATGGAATAAATCTTTATTTTACAAGCTTTTATATACTATAATACAGGGAAGTTGAATAAAAACCCAAAATAAAATGCAGGTTAAGATTTGCTGGTTTGAAATTGAATTCTACTCAGTTAAAGTACGAAGTTTATGGACCGAATTTGGGATTACTAGAAACCATTTCGGAGAACCACTATAAACTTTTCTTAATTCAAAAACCAATTTAGGTCAAATGACAAAAGGTATTGCACACTCGTAATAAAAGATCAGCCTTTTTAAAATGTGATTTTTGGTAGATCATCTAGATACAATCTTACTGACAATCCTACCATGGTTAAGCTTTGGGTCATTTTCCTCTGGGACTTTTTATTGTTAATGCAAATATACTAACTTTACTTTACTAACTTCACTTTTTTGACTACAACTAATCATAGCTCCCACATTGTACTTCCAGATTTCTTTTTATCCACGCCAGACAGCTTTATCGATGGTGGACGCACAGACGACGAGGACTCCCAACTCTCTTCCACTCCAAGCCCTCTCGGTCTCCCCCCTACCACTCTCCCCCGACCACTGTTCCAAAACATGTCTGACACCATCGCACCCGCAGAAGGAATCCGTCCTCTAATCGCAGCCAATCCTCCAGAAGTGGGTAACGCAGTGGACCACGATCCCCAGCGAACAGCCAAGGAAGTGGAGCAGGACACCTTCGAGGCCTACATCACTGCACCCCTGAAGATCGTAGAGCCCTTCGAGAAGTTCGAGGAGGAAGAGGAGGAGAAGGAGCAACAGGAGGAAAAGGAGCAAAAGAAGGAGGGTTCCAAGGAGAAGGAGCAGGACAGCCCGGTGGGTAACATAGAAAAGCCAGAGACTCTGGCCGAGAACGAGGTCACCAGTGCCAAGGCCAAGAAGTCGGTCAGCTTCAATCCCAACGACGAGGAGATTCGCAAGTTCACCACAGGCGAGCCGATCGTCGACCAGAAGAACCCGTTCCGCAATGGTAGCGTGGCCACCGGCCGGGAGAAGAAGACGCCTCCTCCGGTGCCCACCAAGCGCTCGACCCTGAGTGTCCGCAAGACGGTGACCCAGCAGCTGAGGGAACGCGAACGGGAGCGGGAGCGGGAACGGGAACGGGAAAAGGAGAAGGAGAGGGAGCAGCAGAAGAACGAGTCGAACAGCCGCAGGAACAGGGCCAGCAGGCCAGCGAACCAGTCGCAGACGGACGACTATGTGACCACCGAGGAGGTGCTCAAGCAGTCCAAGTACGTGAAGACGTACATCAAGAACCCGGACGCCGTCTTCGTCTACGACCCCACGGTGCTGGCCCGGCTCAAGTCCGAGGAGCTGCAGGAGGCGACCGGCAAGCTGCCCAAGCGGAAGCAGCCGCAGCCTAAGGAGCCGCGCAACCAGGGCAAGCAGGCCCGCAAGCAGCCGGAGCCGCGAAAGCCGCAGCCCACCTTCAAGAAGTGCTCCAAGCCCAACTACCCGGAGCTGGCCAACCTGAAGATCCGCACCGGCACCCACTCCGATCCCGAGAGCAGCGCCCTCCTCAATCCCGCCGAGGTGACCAGGAACGCGCGCAAGTTCGACGAGCGGGTGCGGAAGCTGCAGATCACCTCGGACGACGACCTGGACGACATCGATGGGCCGCTGACCAAGAGCGAGTCGAGCGACGAGCTGGCCACCAGCTCCTCCGTGCCCCCGAGTCCGCTCAAGGCGGTGCCCCAGCCGGGCACCTTCACCAACACCATCAGCTCCGACGAGTTCCAGGCCTACCTGGACAGCAAGGGCCTGGCCCTCATGCCCCGCCCGGAGCAGGCCTGCCCGACGCCCTCGCCCTCGCTGTCCCCCTCCCCGCAGGTGCGGACTGCCCCAGCCCCCGCCACCGCCGAGGAGCGGCGCCAGCAGGTGGCCGAGTCGCTGGCGGCGCTCCGCAAGAGCAACACGAAGAAGCTGTCGGTGCTGCAGCGACTCTCGAACAGCCTCTTCCCGGCCCGGCGGAAGACCACGCCCAAGTCGGAGGCGCCCCTGCCGCGCCGCCTCTTCTACGAGCCGGAGAAGGGGGAGGAGCTGCGCCGCAAGGCGGACGTTCCCTCCGAGATCCGACGCATCCTGCTGGAGCGCCAGAGCCTCAACTGCCGCCCGCAGGTCGCGCAGGTGGCCCAGAAGCAGTCTCCACCCGGCAACGAGCAGAGCAGCCGCGGAGGCATTGGGGTCACCTTGCAGAGATCCACGCTGGAGCGCAAGTGGCCGGAGGCGCAGACGGGCCGGATCAGCCGCTCCACCTCGGTGGATCGCAGCCAGTCGATCCCGAGTCCGACCCCGATCCCCGCCAGCCCCGTGGCCACCTCGACGCCTGTGCGCGGCCAGAACCAGTGGGACCAGCTGCGGGCCATCAAGGAGGGCACGGACCGCCAGCTCTACCACAAGCTCCAGCAGCAGCAGCAGCTGCAGGGGCAGCGCCCGAGCGAGGACATATACTCCCAGGTGGTCCAGGTGGTCCAGCCCGATCCGGCCAGCTTCGTGCGCGGCTCTCTCCAGCGCAACACCTTCTCCGGAGTTAGTGGTCGCCACCGGCAGGTGGAGGTCGTAAACGGCACGCCCATGCGGCAGGTGCAGCCGCCGCGCTGCCAGAGCGTTCTGGACAGCCTGGGGCCAGGTAGTGGTGGCTCTGGGCAGCATCCCGGACTGCATCGGGGCCAGACACCGACGCCCACGCCGACGCCGACGCCCGTGGTGATGCGGCGAAGGGACGAGCACGGACAGACCCGCCGGATTGGGGGAATCCTCACGCGCGAGGAGATCCTGGAGAAGGTCAAGGAGTTCTGCCGCAAGAGCATCACCAGAACCCCGCTGCCGGAGTCGAAGGCGCAGATGCAAATGCAGATGCAGATGCAGCCCCTCTACAAGCGGCACCTCACGCCCCCGAACGCGGATGTCTCTCCAGTGTCCTACGCCTCCGTGGACGACCAGTGGTAATGTTGGACTTATTCCTTGTTTCTAGAACACACTTCAAGCCATCTTAATGCTGCTTATGTGGACCGGTTAATCGGAAAACAGTCAAAACATACAATGAGTAAAAAGTACAAACAGACATATCCATTATCAAATGAAATGGTTACAATACCCAAACCCGTGATAATGGCTAATCAAAGTTTATTAGCCATCATCCATAGCTCTTCTTAAGTTACGGACTTTAGTGTTAAGGCGCGAAAGTCAGTTGGAGTCGGATAAAAATCCCCAAATTGCAATTGTATGTTACCACGTAAAAGTATGATACGTTAGAAGAAACTATTTTTATACCCGTTACTCGTAGAGTAAAAGGGTATATTGTATTCGTGCAAAAGTATGTAACAGGTAGAAGGAAGCGTTTCCGACCCTATAAAGTATATATATTCTGGTTCAGGATCACTAGCCGAGTCGATCTAGCCATGTCCGTCTGTCCGTCTGTCCGTCTGTCTGTCTGTCCGTATGAACGCTGAGATCTCGGAAACTATAAAAGCTAGAAGATTGGCATTTTGCATGTAGATTCTAGGAGTTCCTACGCAGCGCAAGTTTATTTCAAAAGGGTGCCACGCCCCCTTTAACTTTAAAAGTAAAAATGCAGTTTTATTGTGTTTATCAATACCTATCGAAATGTAGAAGAAATTTTTCAAATCGGAATATTCGTTAAAAAGTTATGCGTGATCAAAGTTTCTATCTCCATCTCCCTCGCACTCCCTTTACCTGAGTAACGGGTATCTGATAGTCGGGGCACCCGACTATAGCGTTCTCTCTTGTTTAAATTAAATACCCATTTACAAAGAGTATAAGATGCATTACATAATGCGAGAGTAGCTATTATATAGCAACAAAAAATATGTAATACTATTCTTAATAGTTTGAAACTATTTTATATAATTACACAAGCCTATTTTTGTTTGTGTAATGCTTAAATATGAAGATAATTTTACGTTAAAAAAAACTATTTTCCTATGTTAATTACTTATACAACAATAATAGTTAGAAAACTATTTTCTAAAGTTACATAACTTTGCGCATTAATGAATTTTTTAGGTGTAATGTTTAAATACAAAGATAGTTTTCCATATTTATTAATTAGTCTGCAACCAGAGTTTACCTTTTGTATTTATTTCCAAAGTCGTTCAAACATCGCGCCTTTTTCAAGGGTATTTCCGATTTCCGACTCCACAAAGTCCAAAACAAAACTGCGCATTAATGAATTTTTTTTGGTGTAATGTTTAAATACAAAAATAGTTTCCCATATTTATTAGTTAGAGTATATCCAGCTTAGACGTCTTGTATTTGTTTTCAAAGTCGTTCAAATATCGCGCCTTAAATATTATTTCCGATTTCCGACTCCACAAGTCCAGCAATTCAGGTTAATTCTGGAAGACGACATTCTCGAACTGGAACTGAACCCAATAACTAACGTTTCCTCTTTCCTTTCCAAAGTGCCCGGCCGCAGGTGCCCCAGCGCGTCCAGAGCCTGCCCGTCTCGCAGGGGCGCTACGTGCCCGGGGGCATGCCTCTGGACGGGGCCTCGCCCATCTACGCCCACGTCAGCAAGCGGAACAGCCTGCTGTCCAACGTCTCCGAGCAGTACCTGTCCAGCCAGCAGCTGGGCACCCTGCCCCGGCCCGTTCCGCGGAACCAGCTGGTGCTGGTGGACACCGGCGAGGGCGTCCAGGTGGCCCAGCTGGTGGACTACCTGCCCTACGTGCGCCCGGCTCCACTCCAGCCGCATCTCCAGGCCCACCCAGTCCACCAGGGCTACCTCGTGCAGGACGGCCGGGCCACGCCCCTCATCCTGGACCACTCGGCCCAGCAGGCCAGCCAGATCTACTGGACGCCTCAGCACCGCCAGCGGATGTGCCACCCAGTGGCGGCACCACGCCTCATCAAGGCGATGCCGAGCTCCAGGAACAGCACCTTGAGCCGCCATTTGGAGGCCAGGAACGGAAACGCCTCCGACTGGGAACTCAGCTCGGAGGCTGGCGAGGTGCGGCGGATCATGGAAAAACAACTATAAGGTGAGAGTCAAATCAATTGCAAGAAGAAAGCGCTTAAAATCTATTTGTTGTACTATTTTATTTGTGGAAAATTGTATTCTCAAAACAGAACATTTATTTGTTAAAATCGAAATATTTGTCCCTAATTTGAGAGCGATTTGTGATCATAATAATAATTTAAAGTTATTCTAGCAGTTGCAAAAACCCTGTTATAACAATTTGACCAGAACGTTGTTATGACAGCCGTAGGATATAGTCAGACGATTTTAACGGGAAACAACAAAGAAAGTTCAAGTTTAAATACCCTTGCATTTATTGGTTAGTCAATATACGATAAGACAAGGGGGAATACCTAAATATCGGTTTAAAATTGAAAAAGTTCCTCTCATTACCTTTATTAAAATCGGATGTTTGAAGGTTTACATATAAATTGATCGATTGTTCCTAGCGGAGCTTTATGATATGGTCGTTGGTGGTTTTATATATTTTCGCAATTTTAAAAAGTTACTATATCTCTAGTTTTTAACTAGTGTATGTTTACTAACAAAAACAGCGATTTTCCGATCGTTCGAACAACAGCTATATGATATAGTTTTCGATGCACTACCTCTTATACAAATGGCAGTTTTTGGGAAAGTTTTATTCACATACCAATTCAAAATCTTGCCGATCGGTAATGAAAATTATTTAACCATCTTCGGTATATCTGCAGGGTATTGAAACTTCGGCTTGCCGTTCCCTTTGTATATCTGTATATATATGTGTCTAATTATCCAATCGTTTATGTATATGGAATCTAATTTTCAAATATTAGAAAGATCTTTATACTAAAAGATCAGGGACAGAAAATAAAAGATTTTTTTTAAAGTCCTTTTAATATAAATATGAAGGAAAACTGATCAATTTTTTCTAAAGGTTTGGTGTAATAAAATATTATTCACCGTCTTTAAAAATAAATGTAAAAAATGGGAATTCATTATAAGAACAATAATCAAAAATAACTGTTATTTAAAGACTTCTTTATTCTATTTTTCAAAAAATATGAAAAAACGTTTTTTATTTTACAAGAATTAACCGTTATCAACAAATTTTAAATTAAACGTAAAGTATTAAAATAGTCATGGACTTATATGATTTTAAACATGTATAAGTCACATTTATTTGTTAGCAAATCCAAAATAACTTTTATTACAGAGGACATCATTATAAAAGTGTTAACTGTTACTGTTCCTGCAAAAAGGTTAATAAAAAGGACTCTTATGAGCCTTAAATATCCAAACCTCATAATAAAACCAAGCCCCTTAGTATGCCAGTATTTGAGTTTAGCGTAGTTCTAAACCAAGGCTTGAGTCCGCAATGCTGTATAAATCGTAAAGTTTCGCTTACACTGGGACTGTGTTATTGTATTTCTTTTTTTACCTGTTCAGGATAGGAGCCTAGAGGTGAAAATACGATTAAAATCCAAACTATTGCCCAATTTTGTATTGTTGTATAAATATTTATCTTACATTAACTTAGTATTTTTGTATATACATTTAATTGTCACTAAAAATAATTGTTATTATTATTATGGTATATGAATTACATTTTTCATTAATTTAAGCAAAAAAGAGTGGAAAACTTATTATTTATATTAATGGTGTATAAATGGTATTTCCTGAAACTGAAGCTGCATACTGGTATTTAGTTTTCGGCCGGTTGGTATTTTTGATCGGTTTCGGCGCGGTCACACTGGTCAGAATTAAATTTATTTATTTACCACTCAAGATAGCTGTTACAGCTCCTAGTTATTTTTAAATTATCGGTCTTTTACTAAAGCTACCACAAATCGAGGTTTGTAGTGCATTCAATGTCACCCAGACCACATTCCGAGTTCACAAAGAATCAAAAAAAGTTAACACACACAAGTGAAATCGTGTTTACATATATGCATTGTTTTCAACTTCATTGCGAAAAGATATTCACACAGACATATCCATGCAAATGCGTTTGAAGGTCGAAGTGGCAGTAGGCCTAATCAGCCCAAAATAAAATAGAGCCTTGCAATTTTCCCCAAAATTTCCTTTTATGACGTATGTACCGCTATCTCGCTCACGCTTTCGAAAAGGTGCACGTGTGAAGAGTACTATTGTATTGCGTTCTCGCTCAGTTTTGCGTCCAAGCCCGGGGCTTCAAAGTTTTCTTCTCTAGGTCAGTGCCAAAATGACGGGAAAATTTGGAAAATTCGAAGCTACCCCGAACAATTGTTTATTCTGTGTACTGTCTAAAGAGCAGCCCCATTTTAAATTATCCTCCTAAAGAGCACATAATTTGTTTTTCATTTACATGTTCCTTTTAAATGTACATAAATTGTTTTGCTTATTGCGCATATAATTAATTCCTACTTTGTAATGCTCAGAGTCTTCGAGATGGCCTGTTTATACATATACCCATCAAAAGTAGAATATGGACATGACCTGCTACTTTAGTATATTGATAGCCGAGCCCCGGGTAAACAGCGCACACTGGGGAAAAAGAGGCAACATTGCAGACCAAATTGAGTTAATAACCACAACAAACAAAAAAGTTAGTTAGAAAATCGTGAATCGCAGAAGTATTTTGTTAAACTTCTTTAAATGTCGGTTTAAGTTACTGCAAATTTTTGGAATTTTTAATTATTTCATAAAACTTAAAAAAATTCCATTACAAACAAGATTAAGCTACTTTTAAAAACTTGCAGACCAGAAAACCAGCTATGTTTTTGTTCTGAAAAAATGATTTAAATGTCTTTTTGGGACATGTGTTTAAAAATATTTAATATTTTTAAATAAAAAAGAAAAATGAAATATTGATACGCAACAGTTCAACTCAAAGTCAAAGTTTATAAAAATATACTATTTCAATAAGGGCGATTGTTCAAATTAAATTGGCATATCGATTTTTTTGTAACTGCATGTGTATGTCTTTTGCCGAAGCTATTTCCTATTTTGCTATTGATCACCAAAGTGCGAGGCCTCGGCAGTTTTTGTAAAATATTAAAAAAAAAAAAATGGAATTCTAATTTGCAGACGACAGCACAGAGATGGAGACGGAGGGCAGCAGGAGCGAAGACAATCGGCGAACTAAGACCACTTTCAGCGAGGAGTCTCTCGGAAGCAGTTCCTCGTCGTCAGTACTTAACTCGTGGACCATTTTGCCGGTGGTGAAGGACAAGGACAAGGAGAAGGAAGACGGGCTGGAGAAGAACGAAGAGTTGACGGATTTGAGGCCCAGCGGTCAAGTGGACAAGCAAAAAAACGAGAGGTGCGTCTGCCTGGCATGGCATCTCATTCCCCTGTTATTTAAAACATAATCGGTTCCTTCATTAGGTGCAACAGGCCTGCGGCCGAGGATCCCCAGGCGGACGACATTTCTGATGGAATTTCGATAATCAGCGACTGCGAGAGCACTGATCGTATATCGCCCAATCTCTTTCTGCGCGAACCCCTCGTCGACTTGGGCTTCGGCGAGCTGCCGACGAGTCCCATCGAACTGATCGCACCTGCCAGCGGCGGGCAGCAGCTAAAGGAGTTCCCCGAGCGGCAGCAGGAGGATTCTGCGACCGTGGTGCGCTCCAAGCTGGAACTGCAGCTGCCACCTCTGGTCCAGAACGGCCTGACCGCCTTCTTCTATGTGGCCTCCACCCTGGCCATTCTGGCCTTCGTCGGCAAGCTGCGCCACCCAGAATGGCAGGTCCTGGGCGAGGACAAGCCCTTGGCCGAGCTGGAGCGCCGGGTGGGAGAGCTGGAGCTACAGAACAACCTGCTGCGGGCCGAGATCGATATCATGTCAAAGAAACTGCAGTACCTTGGATCTGGTCAGGATGCGGGGCAGCGACCGGGCCGTCCTAAGGGCAAGACGTTCAAGGCCTGGCCTGGCAACGGCGACACTGTGAGTCCAGTCGACATAACCAAGGACGACTTGAAGCAGCCGTTCCAGTGCCCTGACGGCAAGTTCGTTCAGATCGCTGGCATGTGCTTGGAAAACAACCGGGCGCCCTTTGATGCTCTGACGGATGAGATCGGAGATGCAGTTAACGACGTGCTACAGCAGTCTGGAGCCTTTCACAAGTTTGAAAAGGTCACCGAGAAGCTGGGCACCTTCGCTGGCGACAATGAGGACGTTGGCGCCGCACCAGGTGCAAACGACTTTCCGTCGAATGGTAGGCCAGAAGCAGCCACTTCCCATGGCCAGTCAAAGCTGGCGAATGGTTCGAAAGAGCGCTTCAGGCCAAAGCACAAGCCGGATCACTCGCACGAGATGAAGCAGCGGCGACAGGAGCAGGATCATGGCCGCAGAAGCCGGCAGGATGAGCACTCTAAGGAGCACGGCAAGAAGAAGTACTACGATCAGTCCAGCCGGGGTCGCTACAACAAGAACGCCAAGAAGCCCAACGACCACTCCAACGAAAACAGCAAGGAGCGCGACCAAAACAACGACAGCGGCAGCGGTGAGTGGCACGAGCGGATGATGCAGCAGCGGGAGAACGCGCGCCACAAGCACGCCCAGAAGCGAAACAATAACAACTGGTACATCGAGCGGGGCGATAGTCGCGAGAAGATGCGTTCCGGCGAGACCCAGCGCTGAATGGAGCTTAATCCACGAAACTCATCAAGACGATGACCTGGATCTTTATCCAAAAAGGATAGAACTTTCGCCTGAGGTCACATATATTTTAATCCCAAAGTATACTTAAGGACAACGTGTGCTAGTGAGCGCACACTGAATTGCGCTGGTTCCTAACTATACATGTGTGTTTACAATATTTCGACAATGTTTCTACAGCGCGTTTCAAGAATGTGGTAACGGATTGGGTTTTGAAACACTTAAGAACATGAGCTTAACACGCATCGAGCGATGCACGTGCTTAATATTTATTTATTTTTATCTACAAATACCGTTTTTGGCTGCGTCAAAGCTAGCATTATCCTTGTATCCCAATTTCGTAATGTATGTACATATACAGTTTCAATAGTCAGTGTTAAATACTAGTGGATCGCATTTTTATTGGAAACATAATACTTATCGCACACATTTAACTCAAGTGGCGTAACGATAAATCAACTATTCATTTTATCAGATGTTTGTTTTAAATATTCTAAATATGGTTCAGAAGCAATAATGTTGACAATTCATTAGCAGCAGTTGAAAAGTCCAGAAAATTTAAATCAAATTGTGAAATTGAAGTTAAATGTGAGCGATGTCTTTGTATAATATCGGTTCCTTCCACTTAAGAGTGTGATTCTTCTGCTAAGTTCCAGCTCAACCTAAGAGACAGGCCGACCCAAGTGCGGATTCACTTGGCACAGTCCGTCAATAAAGCAAAATCAATTTCCCTTCAACGATTATATCAATGATCCTTTTGAAATAGTAGATTTCCCTAAAATGATGTATTGATATATACATATATATTTGTGATACCTATACTAATATTTTTTTTAGGCTAGAAAAATAAATTATTGTACCATATTAGGTATTTCTGGAAAGCCAATTCAAAAAAAAATAAAATTAAAGGAACAAAAATCCATATTTTTGTATGCATGTTCGTTCAAAACCTAAGCGTATATATATAAATGTATAAATGTGTACCCAAAATGTTTTGCGATTAAATAAATAAAATATCCTTAAACTTTATTTAAATTTATTTTTAATTAAAAATGGTTTACCTATCTGACAACCTAATTTACTTCTCCGTCTAAAAAAAAGTGTTGTTTCAAGTAAACGACAGTAATAATAGATCGACATTATTACAAGTGTTTCTAATATTAAACCAGAAGAAAAGCTATATCACTGTCCCAAAATAAATTCCAACTCTCTAAATTGAATATTTCTTTCAAATTTAATTAATCGAGATTATTTGTCAATAGTTAATTAAAAAAGTTATGAATATATTATCGCATTTAGCTTTGCGTCCAAACCTTTATCGTTATCCTGGTTAACTAAGTAAATTTTAAACTGTAAAGTTCCATATTTTTCTCAATTTATTATTTTTTTCAGCTTACTATGAAGACAAGAAAACGATTGTAATCATAGTTTGTTTTTACAACTCAGTGGAATTTATGAAATAGAACGTTAAAAAAAAAAACTACGTTAAAAAAAAAAAAAAATACTACTGACATATTAAATTAATCATTTGGAAAGCCTACAAAATCTTTTTAAGGGTATATTTTTATTCAAAAATCTGCAGTAAAAACATAAATCTCTTTTCAAGTTATATCAGCTAGAAATAGCTCTTAGCGGCACACAACCCGTTTATTTAAAAACCATGTTTTCAAATATTGCGTACACAATAACCGAGGAAGGTAAGTTTTTGTTTTTAATCATTAACAATGCAACTAAAAACCGAATTTGAAGTTGTTTAACGATTTTGGATCAAAACAACAAGTGTTAGAGTGAAAGCAGTTTGGGGAGTTCCGACAACACCTGCTCGGGAAAATAGCACTACCGTCGGTTAAAATAAAGTCAATTTTTAAAAATATAGCACAACTAACAGAATTCATAGTAAACGTATACAGTTCAATGTTTTATACGTTTTTAGTGCATTAAACGAAAATAAAATCGCTCGAGCAAGTGTGGCCTTATACCAAACCTTCGGATGAGGTCCACTCTAATGTACAGAATGTGTGAACGCAAATGTTACGTGCCCATGCACTTTCATTTCTTGCCCCAGTTTTCGGATACGCGGGGGCGGATGGAGACGGGGGCTGAAGAGAGACTTTCCGTTGGCTGGCATGGTGGGCGTGGGCGGGGGGTGTGTACTAAAAGTGTGCCACGGAGGGACATGCACTCAGCGCGCAAGCCCTCCTAGGCTCGATTTTACTACGAGCCCAGCCAACACACTCCCACACACTTCTGCACTCGCAGTCACGCGCAACATTATTTAGAGCACTGAAAACAAGAGGGAAAGCTAGCTTCGACAAGCCGAAGTTAGTATACATAGGCCTGCAGTTATTTTCCCGATCGTTGTTATTGTTATAATGTAAGGCCATATAAACATGTTTATGATATGATGATATATCTACGATATTTTCATGTTACTTTGGACCATTTTTTAAAATATTTTGAAATTATTTTCAATTTGATATTATAAAATCAAAATTACACTATTTTAATATCAATAAAACTCCACGGATGGCATAACGGACGTCGCATGGTAAAAACGCTGAAGACGATCTTCAAGGACCAAATCAGGTCGGAATAAAATGGAGAAAATACAAGTCTTGTTGGGGATTGACTAAAATTAAAAGGTTCGAAAACCAGAGAAATGTATCTTTTTAATCTAATATTATATCAAAATAATCTGATTATAATCAGTGCTTGTCAATAACACTAGATCAATCGCCTAACCCTACAGGGTTAAAGTGATTATTATTCGGTTAGGAGGTTAGGAAAATCGTAACTGCACTTTATTGGGACTTCTGTTAGAATTTCTAATTCCGCACACAAAAAAAATCATGTAAAACAACAAAAATTATTATTTATTTTTATTTATGCTTACCTTATATTGGACAAAATGTTATGGTCCTACTCTAACTAGCGTAAACTATTTATATGTTATTATTTATGTTTATTTAAGGGGACCTGTGCTTTTAAATCATTTAAAAGAAATTTGTTAGAAAAAAATGCGTTTTAGGGTTAGCTTCAAAGTTTATCACTCATACGCACTGTTGCTCGTGATCAAATCCAGGCTGCGCAGAATTGATCAAAATTCTAAAAGGCATATTAAAGCTTTTTATAGAGGTACAAAACAATAAAACATTTAAATTCCACAGAAAAATTGTTATTATTTTTTTTATATATTTTGCTGTTTTTTTTTGGCCAGTGACATCACAATTCAAAGCGTAACAAACCTAGTTTGTTTATGTATTTTATTATTCTAAAAAGTTAAATTCCGCTTAATAGATTACTTATTTAATATATGTGCAATCGTCGAATCTTTATCTCTCAAAAAAATTGACGACCCGTAACTCAGTACTTTTCTAAGTGATCTGTTGGTTGTGAGTTTTACTCCCGCTTTTTTGCGGATGTTTTTATTTTGTTTAACATTGATTGAATGTTAATTTTAAGTTAATTTAGTTTCTAAGTGCCTATAAATAACTTCCATATGATTTAATACAAACTGTATAATTAAATATTAAAGAAATAAATAATAAAATTTTTAAAATTGTACAATAATTACAATTTTTCTGTGCAATTAAACATTTTATGAGTAACTTACTATTATCATTGATTTTTTTAGGACAACCAACGAACAAAATTGTTGATCTGATAGAAATGGATGGCGCTGTGAAGGACTTTTGAACATGCTGTACATTTAAGGGGGACGTGCAAACCTCTTATCAGAATCATACTACCCTACCGTAACTAAGGGTATAAATGTGTCGAGAGAAAAGCGCCCACAAAAAGAGAGTGCAAGTGAAAAAGGAAGAGAGAGAGAGAACCTAGTTTAGAACATTTAGCTTCGTGAGCGATTCGTGCGTAGTGCCGAATGAAATTACCGTGGTGGTGGTGGTGGTGCTGCTGCTGGTGCCGAAGTGTGCGTGTGCACTTGTTTTGTTGTTGGCTCACTTCACTGTTCACTCGTTCGCGCGTCAATTCAGTCTCAGTTACTAAACCGATTTCAAGAACCACGGACGCTCCACTCGGCCCTTGCTAGTGGCGTGTGCTACAATTAAGTAACGGGCAGAGACATTTCACAAAAAAATATCCCAAAACCAAAACAACAATGAGAAACCGAAAGTCCCAACAATTATACTAAACAAGAAATGAATAAATAGACATCCGAGCAGCACATATACCCACACAGAAAACAACAGCATACCAGTTGGGAGAACTGGGCTATTTTATAACTCGCCAAAACCTTCGTTCAATACAACGACGTGCAGGAAAAGCCAGAAAATCGGACCCGCGATAAGCATCAGAGAATTGCACCGGTATTTTCCAAAAATGTTTAAGTACGAATTTTATCTATTTCCCAAAAAATGCAATATATTCGTGTGCTTGTGTGTTCTGTGCAAGAATCAAGAAAGCTGAGAACTATCCCAAATACACATACACACATAGTCCACCCCCCCATACAGAAAATACAATAACAATGATTGCGATAGAGCAAAAAAAAAGAAAAGGAGATGGAGCATCTTTTCTCTCACTTTCGCTCGGCTGTTTTCATATCGTTTTGTTTTGTTGTCGTTATGGCGCTCAGTAGAGCACTAGAGCGCTGAGCGCCGAAAGGGACAGCTGTTCCTCGCCAAAATAGGTAGAGCCAGACTTTGGGGAACGGGCACACTATAGGTATAGCTGTAGCTATAGCCAAAGCTCCCATTCTCGCTGGCGAGTGTGAGTGGGAAGCAGGGTCGGCGCCAAAATCCCATACAGTAGAACTTCCATATCCCAAGCCAAGAAAAAATTCGAGTTGTGGAGACTAATAGGATTGTAATAGGATTGACCATAAAAGTAAGAGTTCGACTTGTAGAGACTTCGAGCTCGAACTGTGGAAGTTTGATTGCAGTCCCTACGTATAGTATTTTGGCGCCAAGTTTACACGAACTGAAAGTGAGTCCAATCGGAGCCTTATAAGCTATGTATCTGACAGCTGATGGCAGCGAAAGCGACTTACACAGTCAAACCTACCTAAGTCAAACCGCCATCCCTCTTAATAAAACAATTTTTTTTACTTTTTTTGCACATGTTTTATAAAAGAACCTTACAGAATTCTTAACCGACTAAAAAAGCCTAATATCGTGGTCCAATTTGAATACCCTTTAACGAAGAAGAGAAGTACAACAAGTGCAGTTGTCATTTAATTGTGAGAATAAAGACTTAGGGCAAAAGTTTCTACAATATTAAATCGTGCTAAGGACGTCTCACTGTGTTTTCCGCACAAACCTATTCAGTTGTTGCACAACAAAAACAGAATTTTATAATAGTGCATGTGTAGTAGATTCATTTGCGTAAGTTTGAGGAAGCATCGATGATTCGATAGCGATTGTTGCAACTTGCAGTCGAAGAGGAGGAGAAACCAGTGGCCACCGACTGCAGCTGCTTTTGCATTTCTGCCAGAACAGAAGGCAAGTGCTCGGCAAACCCCAAACCCAAAATACGAACCCGGGCCAGACGGTACTTACACTGAGTCAGACCATCATTTGGCATTTCGTCGCGGGGTTCGTCGCTGGCTTATTGGTACCCTGCAGTACCGTTCATCACCTTTTAATCACTTTTTCATCACCAAAAATTCATCACTGCTGATTAATCGGCGATGAAACTTCATACAAATTAGTGATGAATTTAACATTGGCATGTCCTAGGAGTTAATCAGTGAAAATTAATCACTCTTTAATCAGTAATTCATCACTCTTTTTTCAGTTTTTCATCACTCTTTAATCAGTAATTCATCACTCTTTGAACAGCGTTTACTGATGAACATGCGATGAACGAGTGATTAAAATGCGATGAAATAGTGATTAACGAGTGATGAATTACTGATTAAAGAGTGATGAATTAATCAGTAATTCATCACTCTTTAATCAGTAATTCATCACTCTTTAATCAGTAATTCATCGCTTTTTCATCGCATTCTCATCGCTTTTTCATCGCATTTTCATCGTTTTTTCATCGCATTTTCATCGCTTTTTCATCGCTTTTTTTCATCAGTAAAATTCATTCAGTAAATTTTCATATACATTTTTTTTTTTTTTATTACATTATTTAATTTAATTTATTACATATAAATAATTAATTCAACTTAATTCAATCTACATATGTCCGTTTTCAGTTGTCTCGGAGGTGTTTAGGATTTTTCGGTTTCGGTGCTCTTTTTTTGACTTCGTGCTTTATGTACTGGCTCATCCTGACCAAGTATATCTAAAATAGAAAATTTATTATAAAATATATAAAAACTTACTGCGTTTCTTGTTTTGCCGCCGGCCAAATCCAGCTTAGTTTATGCTGGCCCAACAGTTTTATTATAAGCTTCGCCTTAAATAATAAATAAATAATAAATATATTAACAGTATATGTAGGTACAGTTCAAAATAATTAATAAAATAACACTTACCTAAATTTCTGATAAATTTAGTTATAACATTTCACAATAAATCTCAGCTTCGATCTGTTCTCTCCGTTCTCTCAAATGCAAGTGCACGTAAAAGCCGCGAAAACAGCAACTTCAGTTGAAAACAAGGGCGCCGTTAATCCTATTGTTCTTTCCTTTGCCTAATTTGTCTTTACATGTTTCGCTTCGCGTCAAAGCAGGGTATATAACAGCATGTCCGACTATGCAAAATAATCACATAACTTAAATTCACTTAAAAAAGGAATCCATACCTTTCAAAACTATCATAATAATTTTATTTTTAAAAAGTATTTCCATAAAATAATATAATTAATAAGAATCAACGACTACAATACAAAAATTATTCTAATTTATTTTCAAGGGTGTATAAAGGTCGATCTGATTTTAATACATTGTCCTCCACCTCTCAGCTCATTTTATGGGGAGAGAGACAGAGTAAGAGAGGGAGATGGAAATTTTTCTGCGTTGCCTACGATCGGGGACTGAGAGTTTCGGCTCTGCCTGCGTCGCACTCGGCTCTGCCGACTTTGCCTTTGGCTCTGCCGGCGTCGCAGTCCGCTGCTGATTAAACAGTGATGAATTTTTGTAGTGATGAATTTCGGAACTGCAGGGTATCTACATACGCTCGTACATACAGAAAAAAAATGTGTATTGTGCTGTACACATTCAAGTGTGTGTAGACATTCCGGCATGGCAGTGTATTTGTCATTTCAATTTTCGTGTGTGCTCAGATAAACGAGAATCATGTGCCTTAATTTTTTTTCTTTTTTTCCGCTTGGTGAGGTAAAACATCTTGCTGTTGTGTCTAAATATGAACAGCTGATTTTGTTTTTGTGGTTCATATGCTAATATAATGATGATAATGATGCTTTATGCTCATGCTATGCCGTAGGTCGCAAAAAAATGTTGGCAAGTGCAGTGCACAGGTGAGAATAAATAATAAAAAGAGGAGGAAGCGAGAAAATGCCAATAGTTCACGCATACAAACACAGACGAGCACCGTTCGGTCAGCTGTTTTGTGTTGTCTTGAGCACAGGGTCTCTCATTTTCCCCTGCGTCTCCTCTCTCGTCTCTGCGCACTCGGGGAAAAATTAGAGCAACGCCTGCTCCAACGCTCGATAATCTGCGGGAAATGCTGCAAGCTATAACTAAAAATAATTTGTGGTGATCTTGTAAAACGAAGTGCTGCCCAGTGAGCATATCTACAAGATAGAAATGCATATTATAATAACGAGTGAGTGTGATTTACCCATTAAATGCTGCAAAGAAAACCCCCAAAGCGTTATGCAATGTATTGAAAATCTCGGAGCTTTTTGTCGATGATAATATGTCGAGTGCGACAGAGTGCAAACATGGCAAACAGATCAGCGGGATCTAAAGTTTTTTTTTGGGTTTTTCGCGGGTTTTATGTAATGCCTTCATTCCACTGACACTCGCATCTGTTCAGTCCGAAAATTACTTGGATTGCAGCCTGGAAAACAGTCCATATTTCATTTAAATTTGACATTTCCTGCCCAAAAAATGCAGTGCCAATGATTTAAAGACATTCTCGCTTTGATCTGCCGTGTAAAGAAAAGTAGATTACACTTACAAAAGATGAATGCAATTCAAATAAGAAACGAAAAACCAAATAAAAACAAACGAGCAATATAAGTTGACATTTGGCGAGCGCATATACACACAGCTGTTAGCAAAATAATAGCGTCTTAAATTTCTACTTTATTTCGTTTTTTAAAGGTTGGTATAAAGCTATGAGTTATTTTTATTTTTTACAAAAACAATTATTGGATAAGAATTTTTTAAGACTTAAATGCCTTATTCAATTACAAAGCTTCTAAATATTTCTGTTAATGAATACAAAATTATCTAATATTTTCTCATTTGGCACGCTGCAAGGGGAACCACCTGTATAGATAAAAAGCTTAAAGAATATGCTGCAACGTGCCGATTAATTAGTACAAATTTGTAGTCAAAATTTACAAAAACTCACAGCTGTATGAACATTTGTGTTACCTTATCTAATTATCTTTTTACAATCGAGCCAATGTCAGTCTGCTAATGGTCGTACTTTAAATACCCTTTACTACCTATTATGCAGGCACGCAAATTGACAGCTTAACTTAATTGATTTCAATTTGGATAATTGGAAGACAAAAGCGCTGAAACCGAAAAAATTCCACCTCATAAACGGTAAAAATTACATACACACAGAAAAAAAATTTAAAGTGATATATAAAATAACCACTTTTAATTACAAATCAAGGTGACTCAACCCTCTCTTTCTTTCCCTCCCATTATCGATTTAAAATTGTACGATTTTCAATGGGCTTGGAAATGAAGAGATATTAAGTTACATTACAACAAATATTTGCTTATATCAAATATTAAATTTCCAAAAACATGAGCTTTAAATTGCTAAAAAGTTATATACTGGCCTCACTAGATTGACTCGGTAAACGATTTTGTTCAAAGTTAATTATTTCATCAATATTAAAATTAAAAAATATGACCCATAAAAACTAGGTATCTGAAACCACTCCTAAAAACTTCATCATCCTTATTTAAATTATACTGTTGCATGGTGGTTTTAAAACCCTAGGTTTTTGTGGCACCGCCAGTACAATATAAAGGCTGTTTATAGTAAGGTTTTATACTATCTGATTGCTAAACCGACATGCATTTAATGTGAATGCAATTTTAATGCAGGGTTATGTAAGCTTTTACATTAATCTACATATGTGCTCCGCACTGCGCGTGTGTGTGCTGGCCAAGTGAACTTGAAAAGCCCTATTTTCACTTTTACGCCAGTACATAAGACAAGGGTAAATGCAAAAGCGTCTTTAAACGCCCGTAGTATTTGTGTCCTGTCCGGAATTGTGCAACGGGTATAGTAATGTAAAGGGAATCGGAAATCGGGAATCGGGGATCGGGGGCTCCACGAAGTTTATTTAGCGAGTGCCACGAAAATAGACGGAGGGCGGAGTTTTGCCACATGGCCTTTCGGCTCAAGAACTCAAACAAGACGCCTCCATGTCGTTTTAATCAACCTTTAAAACTGGTGGCCCAGATTTTATTGATTTTATGTTGCGAAGAGCGACCCACACAGCCCATTGAAGAGTGCACTGGCGCTCGGGGAGAGTGTCGAAGCGAGAGATACCGAGTGCACGGTGGGGGTGAGAGAAAGGCCATCAGCTGAGAGAGTTCACTTTCTCCGCCCGTTTCCATTTCCAGTCACTACGAGCAACAGCAGCTTGTACATATATACAGACACATCCATATATATACATGTGTATGCACGGACGTGCGAGGACTCCGAGCTCGGTGATGTATTTGCGGAATTGCGAGGTGAAATGTCAACTGAGTCTCGCCTTCGGCGAATACAGGAGTTGGCTTTAGTGATAAAGTTTCAAATCTGAGGTGTTTTGCAAAGTGACTTTAAATTGTGCAACGTCTTATCGACCTTCCTAAAATATTGGGATATTTATCATCATTAT
The DNA here is from genome assembly GCA_018153305.1 of Drosophila kurseongensis. Lineage (NCBI taxonomy): Eukaryota > Metazoa > Arthropoda > Insecta > Diptera > Drosophilidae > Drosophila > Drosophila kurseongensis. The sequence continues at coordinate 1,993,181 of JAECXX010000108.1, read as the reverse complement.
TATTGTTTGTGCAAAATATTAGGACCTGTGAATGTACATATATTTTTTATCAGCATCAACAGGCGAGTCGATATACATATACATACATACATATGTACTTCTGTTTCTGTACCGTTTACGTTTTGTTTGTAAGCTTTATATGGAAGTGAAATTTACGTTTACAAAGATCAAGACTGAAAAAATATCATATATTCATAAGGTTTAAGCTACGATCCTAACAATTCAAAACAAAACATTTTTTAAAATCGATCGAACTAAGTAGGCTCAAGTTACTTTTCTTCTTACTGATTTTTAAATAAATCATCATTATTTATATACCTGATTTAAATATATTTTAAACTCCTGCATGACCAAACTGTTTTCGGATAATTCTATCACATATGCATGTGTTTTATGTATTTCGGTGATTATTTTGGGGAACCTATTACTCTTCTGAAAGGCGAATCGTGTTAGAAAATCCAAATACTATTGGATTTCTATCATTGTGATTTCGACGATTGCACGCTGTTCATACTTCTTTCTAATTTCTCCTGCAGAAATCGCGTTTTAATTATCCTTTTGTTATTAAATTGAGAATTTGAATCATATTCTTGAATCCAGAGCAAAAATTTTCATTTCTTTTTATTTACATCATACGAAACATCAAAGATGGGGAGCACAGTAGTAACACTATTTCAGTCTAATAAGACAATTCTGTGATTAAATCAAATTGATAATTCAACCAGGACTGTTCTATAGACACACAAAAAGCTTAATCAAAATGACCAATGCGCATAGTTGTGAAACTATAAAAATCGTATTTTTACAATAAAATGAAAGTTCATGTAGATATTTTGGTGATGGCTTGCTTAATTTAAAGTAAATTTATTAAAAAATAATAGTTTTTAAGTTATAGATGTATTTTGTCGTTACAATTCTTTTAGACAGATTATTTAGACTATGAAAATAATTTTTTTAAAGTAACTTCAAATATATTATTTTATTGTGGCATACTTTAAGGTTTTAGGATTTACTCTAATGTGTGCGTTTACAAAAAGATTTTAGGACTATATTCGATATCTATGGTCGTGCTTCATGCACTTCCACATTAACTTGGATCCAAGTATATTCACAGTTTTATTCGGCTTGGGGTGATTCTATTTTAATAAATGGTGTTTGCATAGTTTTTTAGTAGAACTACCAGTTTTCGGTAACGTTACTATTTATTGTATATTTAGTTACTCAAACGTAAATCTGAATTACAAAGAGCCCATTCCATTGCTCAAGTGTGTTTGGTCGGAATTTTTTGTTGAATTTCATAAAAATAAACAGTTAAAACTGCCTCAATCCATTAAAATCTAAGATCTATAGTTAGTAATAGTCAATAGAAAATATAATTTGTATATCGCTGTTAGCACTTCCAAAAGTAAATTTAGATCCCAACTAGTGTTGATATTTATAAAGACTGACAACAAAAATTGTCCTGTGAAATATAGTCATATACTTTTAGTGACTGACTTGATGGTTTTGGTATACGGTAGTACATCAGTACCAGTAGATAATTATAAAAGCAAAAAGGGAGAAAAATAAATATCTTAAAAGTATGCAAACAAAAACTATATGAAATATATTTATAGCTAAGATACAAGATAAAACAAGAGAGAACTCTATAGTCGGGTGCCCCGACTATCAGATACCCGTTACTCAGGTAAAGGGAGTGCGAGGGAGATGGAGATAGAAACTTTGATCACGCATAACTTTTTAACGAATGGTCCGATTTGAAAAATTTCTTCTTCATTTCGATAGGTATTGATAAACACAATAAAACTGCATTTTTACTTTTTCGAAATATTTAAATTTTTAAAATCGTGTATAAGCGATTGTGGGCGTCAGAGGGGGCGTGGCACCATTTTGAAACAAACTTGCGCTGCGTAGGAACTCCTAGAATCTGCATGCAAAATGCCAATCTTCTAGCTTTTATAGTTTCCGAGATCTCAGCGTTCATACGGACAGACAGACAGACAGACGGACAGACGGACAGACGGACAGACGGACAGACGGACATGGCTAGATCGACTCGGCTAGTGATCCTGAACAAGAATATATATACTTTATAGTGTCGGAAACGCTTCCTTCTACCTGTTACATACTTTTGCACGAATACAATATACCCTTTTACTCTACGAGTAACGGGTATAAATATTTAAATAATGCAATTTCAGAATACACAAGTAACGTATTCGATAGATATTTGATGGCTATTTTAATATAAAAAAAGTTACAGAACTAAGCGTATATTTCAATAATACAAAGTAATTGTTTTTGTGTTTCGCCACTTTAAACGTTTATACTGATAATCATCGAATCAATATTTTAATTTCTGATCAAAAATATTGATCCATTATATGTTGGAGGCGATTCGTTTACGTTTTTTCGGGTATAAATAGAATGTGAAAACAAATTGTGAAAAAATTTTAAATTTAATACATATATAAAAATGTTATCTACATGGAAATCATAAAGAACATTTTTTTTAAAGGCGTTGTAGTTTTTGTGCCTTTTTGACCTTTTGGGAAATGGCGACATGCTAATATAGGCATTAACGTATAGCAATTGGTGTATGACACAATTTTTTCTCTTGTTATATTACATATATATGTATATATGTACGTAAGCATAAATGGTTTTGCGTTAAAATTTGTTTTTGACTTAACCGATTTGGATTATTTCATAAAGCTGCCGCTGTTAGCACCTACACCCTGATGAAGGCAAATGTCAAGCCTTCGTAACGGCTATGCCTTCCAAAGCATGGCCTTCAATTGGCTTACAAAATACGAAAAGCAGGTTATGTACATGCATAGATACGCACACACACACAAACACGCATGACCCCGCTGCATTCACACAGCTGCAGTTCTAAAATATTCGTGAGTGGGCGGAATGGGGTCTGGGTGACGTATGTTTTGTTACTGCGCAGTGGGTCACCAGTGGAGAAAAGAGAGAGCATATCGGAGGGGAAGATGGGTGGCCTTTAGCTAGGACTTCTCTTCTTTTTTACGGAGTAAAATGATGGAGAAAGAGGTAACAACATTTTTTAGATGTACAAATTAAAAGTCAAAATAATCAAAATACAAAAAGCATGACCGCGAATTCATTAGCAAGAAGAGCTACGATCATCTAAGATCTAAAAAATTCAAAGCCACGAATTCTTTAGGTTAAACTGGTCGAGCTCGGAGCAGTATTCGTATTCACCAAAATAATTATCAGCTCCAAGAAAGTAATATAATCTAAATAAAGGATTATTTTTACTTACATATGATGATGCTATTCCAAAGTACATGTCTAGCTTAATGCGTCAATTGCAGTCATTTTTTCAAGTGCAGCCAATCATCTGCTTTTGCTCAGCAGGCTCTCTCGTTCTGTGTTCCTCTCTTGGTTTGAATTAAATTGACTCGGCTTTCGGCATGTACATATGCACATGTAAATGTGTGTCCGTGGGAAACCGAACCCGAAGGCCACGAAGTGCTCCGTCACAGCTTTATTCTCACGCACCTCTGAGAGCGTCCAGCCTTAAAGGCCGCTCTCCCACAAGCCCCGTTACCGTTACGGGGGTGCCTTCGGACCGACGTTCAGCTGTGCTCCAGTTTCGCTCCCGAATGCAGTTGTATTGCCCCTTTAGTCCCGATTCGGAGCAGAGCTCCTTCTCGGATAAACAGTTAACCTAAATTCCCTCAATGACGTAGGACGAAAAGAGCGCATGCACATACACAAACATAAATTGGCTGGAAATCTGATGCAAAAATTGCATTCGTTGGTACCACGGAGTTTACTAATGAAATAGGTATAGGAACTTGAGTGGCACCAAACAAACCTTTTTAAAAACCAATTTCCTATAAGAACTCACAACAAAAATAAAATATCAAATAGATTTTAAAAAATAAAAATTTTCTTTACTACAAAAAAGAACAAAAGAACCGAATTTTAAGTTATAAAAATAATGTATTAATAATACAATCGAATTGATTAACCTTATTTTTTCGCTAGTGAGAAATTAACTCTCATTAAATTAGAAATTATCTCTCATAAAAAAAAATAGTTTGGAGCAAAAGCCATTGTCATGGTTGTTTATGCTTCTGTAAGCACAAAAGGAAGATCAATCCATCACACCCAATGCGATCATGAACAGGTCGTCCTTATTTATGATTAAGTCACACTTTCAACATGCGAACATCTTTTATTGAAGAGCACAGGAAATTTGGAAATAAACTTCTGTCCACATGACGAACTTTGAACTATATGGCATCATCGCTCGTCTCTACGATGCGGCACATGATTGGTATATCTTCCTCCTTGGTGAGGTTTCCCATCGCCTCTCGGTTTAATAGGCCTTGAATGTAGTCATGCCGAAATTTGTTCCACTGCCGGGTCTTGAGAAAGTTGGTGAACAGGTCCTGCCGTGAGGGCACATTGCACTCAAAGTAGAACCTGCGCCGGTGCCAAATGTTCCCTGGATTCTGCTCCTCTTCGAGAAGCCAGAAGCGCGGGATGAGCAGGCACTGTACCGCGGTGCGAGCCATAATCACACGGTGCTCCATCTTTTCGCCCAGACCAAAGATACTTCCGTAGGTCAGGGAGCCCACGTCTATGAAGTGTGTCTCGGCCGGTACCTAAAAAGGATAGGAGCGTTCGTTAGACTCTGTGATTCTAAATTGGGCAGAGCTTTGGAGGTCGAAGTTAGCTCCTGGGACATACCATCAGCCAATAAACCCCATATGACAACCACTTTTATCCGGGAAGTGAACTAATACTCACAGCACCTGGCTTGGTCCCATCGTCAATGTGTTTATCACTGGTCAAGGAACTAGCCGTGAATATTTCCGATGATGAACTAGACTCTTTCTTTTCCTCGGAACTTGCGGCGCTGTGCCGCTTTAGCTGCACTTGCACCATGGTCCTGTCCATGGAAACATTGTCCGAAGCATAGGTGCTGTCATCCGAGCCATACTCGAGGAGATCTTCTCCGTAATCGAAGGCATCTTCATTGTCCCCCAAGGAGTCGTCGTCGTCTGAAAGCAATGCTGCGCCGGGCAGCCAAGGAGTGCCTCGCCGCAGTGACTGAATTAATTGTGTTTTCCTGGCCTGAGCCTGAGTCTGCAAATTCATTGTTCTTCTCGGCTTCATCCTCCTTCGAGTAGGTGTGACGGAGGTGCGCATGCCACAGTACTTCTGAATCTCGTCGAGTGTCATTTTGCGCATCTATACGAAATTCATTAGGAATGAGATCTCAAGACAAGGGGAAAACATATACCGTCTGCTTTTTCTTTGTGGCACCTTCGACGTCATCAGAGGAGGAGGACGATGCCAAAATGTCCTGTATGTCTACGAACGACGAGGTGTGCATGCTAATTTCCTTCCAGGACTGAAACATGTCAAGTCCCTCCTTATCCTTGTCAATTTCGGTCAGTTCGTAGTTGGTCTTTCCGTCCTTGTGCGTGACCTAAGCGGGAAAACAATTGGTGCGGATTAAACTGGACTGTGAAACAAATGGAAACATGTACCTTCATGTTCAAGCACTGCAAAATGACGCATTCTCCGCTAAGGACGAATCGCACGAAGCCCAGGGAGCCCTTGTCCCCCAGGTAAATGGTCTCCAGGGGTTCGTACTGCACCAAGTAGGCGTACTTGCAGGCGAGGATGATCTGAAAGCGAGAAGCAGTCAAATGAACGGATCTGTGACCTTGGACCAACCTGTTCCGGGCTTAGGAAATCAAAATAGTCAAATGCCTTTAGTGCGAGCTTCTTTTCGTCCCATTGCTTCAACATAAATGGTTTTAAGATGCGTTCATACTCCAAATCGTATATCGATAGAACCTCACAACTAGCTAAAATAAGCCATTTCGTAAAACGAAAAGTAATTGACCTTCAGTTCTTACACAGGGCCTGGTAGGAATTCATTCTTGGGCAATCCTCAACCATTTCCACGTCTCCAAAGCAATCTCCTGGGCCGAATATAGCCTCCGGCACAGAATCCTCTTGTTTTGTAGTCTAACAAAGAGAGTCATAATACTATATACTTTAGCTTGGTAAGAAAGTTTACGCGTGATTTTCTAAAACAAAAATGCGGCTAAAAATATGTAGTTACAGCAGCTAGTTTGGAAAGTGCCATTAAGTTGTCTTTAGACAGCACTTGTTTAATTTGACCTTTTTCAATCTTTAGTCGATTGAAACACAGTGAAAGAAATGGATACTCAAATCGATAGCAATATGTTTATGCTATAAAATGTACATACAATCACGATTTATTTATACCTGAGTATTTCTTGTGTCGTTTCTAATGTATTTCTTGCATAATATTTTTAAGTCAGAAAAAAACCAGTCGACTAACGCTGCAAGTTTATTCCAATTTGTTTAAAGCGAATTGTTAATAATTTTTAATTTTCATTATGTATTTCAGTTCGCCTGGCTTCTGTATATAAAATTGAATAAAAAGTTAACAAAAATACATAAAATTAAGGACTCAAGACGTGTCTACGGGTATGTACGTATACATATACTCAGCTCTATTAGTTTAACCAGGCCTGAAAAGTAGAGTAGAGCATATTGGCAAATTACCTTATTGTATGTGGTCTTCGCCATCTCGACCTCGCCGTTAAGTATGAAATAGACGGAGATGGGCATGTCACCCTTCTTGATAATCAATCGCGATTCATTGATGGACATAAACTTCAGGACCGGCACCATGCGTGCCCTGATTTTCTAAGCTCGACATAGGGTACTTGAGTCAATCAGAACAGTGCTTCTCATTCTCCTCTTACCGGTGGAATCCTAGAGAAACAGTTAAGGCCAGCTATCAGAATGCAAAGCTTCTTGCGCTCCTCGATTGTCCTTGAAGTGGGATTGGAACGCAACAGTGCCTTCTCCTACGATATTAGGTTCAGTCGTATTATTGCTGATAAATAAGTACCACCTCACCGCTAGGGTAATCATGCCAGGCTTTCGCTTCTGGCGCATCAGAGCCACGTTCTTCTTCACGTTCATGGAGATGCCCTGCTCCTCCTCGTCGGAAAGCCACGTCTGGTTCATAATCACCGCCCGCACCAGCTTCTTGAAGCGGGCCCGCAGGTCCATTTTGTGCTTGACGATATCCGCATCGCGGGTACGTTTGGCCGCCATTTGAGAGAGGTGTGTGTTTTCTGTTTTCTTGGATTTCTCCTGCTGTGTTTTTTGACGTCTATGATCTAGGCACCCATGTAGGTGACTTGGTCAAGTGTTTGCTTTTTGCAAAGAGTCTGGTGTGTGAGTGGCATAAGGCTCCACGAGTTCTTTGACTTAAATATTCCAGAGCCGTAAGAATTTATTGTCAATATTTCAAGTTCATCGGACCTATGACGTCCCATAATTTGGGAAATTTATGGAAATAACAGTTTCCATATTGTGTTAGCAAAGCAATGAGTAGGTTGTAAACGTCTGAGAAATTGGGTTATTTTAAACTATACTGTTTTCGGAATTTGTGTTAATAAAATCTTTTCTTTTCATCTTTCAGGAAGCGTCAGACATTTGAGTGAAGTGCACGTCTATAGTAAGACGGTATTAATGAAAAGGCTTTAAGAAAGCGTGCTAGGATTGCCAAATCAAAGAGCATCGACAGATGCACCACCAAACGAAAAAACAACAACCAAACCACTTTGGTACACGTACACCCATTGCCAAATAAAAGCCGACGAAAAAAGACACTCACACACACCTGTACATAATTTAATATTCGGATATGCCTTGTAAATAAAACACAAATATTTAGGATCTAGGCAACTACGCTTATTACGTCAACTGAAAACAGGAGAAGGGAACACACCTTTTCGAATTTCACATAAACACAATCCTCATTCTAGTCGAGAAACTTTCACAATTACATATATTCTTCACACGGTGAAACACTAAAACATTAACTAAACAACAATACCAACCTCCCCCACCAACAAAAAACCAAGCAAAAAAAATAAAAAAAGGAGAAACCCAAAAAAAATATAAAAGGAACAGGAATAAACTAAACGATACCAACAACAAGCCACAGCAACAGCCACAGCCAAGTATTCAAAATTACCATCAATGTGCGGATGATCTGCAAAGAGCATCTTAAAACATAGACGGGCCCCAGTGCGAGGAAAGTACCACCAGTCGCAGCTCCAGCTGCGCACCTCCTCTATAACGGCAACCGATCCGGAGACGGACCAGCCGACGTAACAGGACCCGGGGCCGGAGTCCAGATCGATCGTGGACAGAGACCGAAAGGAAAGGCGACCCAAGGCCACGCCAAGCCAAGATGCATATTGAAATCCAGGTCGCTCTGAACTTCGTCATATCCTATCTCTACAACAAGTTGCCGCGCAGACGCGTGAACATATTTGGCGAGGAGCTGGAGAAGGCGTTGCGGGACAAGTTCCAGGGCCACTGGTACCCGGAGAAGCCCTTCAAGGTGAGCATGCCATGAGCCCCACCTCGTCTTCCGAATCACTAAGTCACTAATTTTCCAATGCGTTTCCTTGCAGGGCTCCGCCTACCGATGCCTAAAGACCGGCGATCCCATCGATTCGGTGCTGGAGCGGGCGGCGAGGGAGAGCGGGGTCCCGATCGTGGACATCCTGGAGAACCTGCCAAATGAGCTCTCCGTCTGGGTAGATCCCGGGGAGGTTTCGTTCCGCGTTGGCGAAAAGGGAGCAGTAAAGGTGGGCAAAGGGAACGGTGGCCAATGCCGGGTATTTACTTTGGCTTGGCCTTAATGGCTAATGAAGCTATTGATAAAACTAGAAAAGGTGTAGATTTTCTGTTCAAGACTAACTCCAATGCTTATGCAATTAACCAATCGTTTCCACAGATACTATAGTATAACGCCATATATTAAGTCAGTTCTTAAAACCTTATTTTTGTATATGTACATAAACCATTTTTTTGTTATACATGTATATTGTTGACATGTGCAACGTGAACGGCCCAAATGTCCCATTACATATCATTTAAAGCTTTTAAAGGCAATTGAAATTTAGGATAGACCAAGTTAAGTGCTACGATATTTACCTCAAACTTACTTTTTTGAGGCAGCTCCGGACATTATCTGTCAAAAGCTTTTTTATTAAAATTTTTTAAAAAGCATATGTGATGCAAATACTTTAACGAAATTTCATAAACTCTTAAGAATCTCAATTTATATCCTTGATCAGCTCGCCAGGCGATTCGATATGAAGGAAACTAGTCTCCTGTTTTTTAATTTCTAGCTGGGTAAAGTTCTCAGAAAAAATGCAATTGTGCTTCAGATAGTAATTACATGTCGGAACGATCGACCATCCGTAATATGGCTTGGCTGACTAAAGTTTAAATTAAACCATATGAAGTCAACTTCTTTGAACAATTTTCTTTAATAAAAACAAAATAAAGTAATTGTTTTAACCGTGGGGCTACAGTAATCTCTTCCAGCCAAGCCGTAATCCACTCTGAGCGGACTTTCGGATGTAAGAGATTCCTGTAGCACTCAGGCGGATTTGGCCACTCTGCAAAATGTGTTAATTTCTTACGAAGTTACTTCGATTTAATGGGAATATAAAACACCTGCTAAATTAAAACTTTATTCCGACCCCCAGATACTTTACACGGAGAACAATGAGAACCACGAGGACAGCCACTCGGCAGACCGGGAGGTCACCAAGATGTTCAATCCGGAGGCGCAGTGCTTTCGACCGATCGACGCAGTGAACACGACCATGAACAACCTGAGCCTGAGTCCCAAGGCCCTCCCCCTGGCGCTGCCCCAAGCAGGATCGGGATCCTCGCCGCACTCGGCCGCCTCTAGCTCGCCCACCTACAAGGGCAGCCCGAACCCCACGATCTCCGGCAGCTGCAGCTCGGGCTCCGGAGCGGGCTCCGGGTCCGGGTCGAACCTGGGGCCCGGGCCTGGGCCGGGAGCCGCTCCTGTTCCAGTGCCGGGCAACAGTGCTACCGCCAACGCCGCCGCCGGCGCATTTATGCAGCGCGGCGCCCAAGCTCCATTAACTTTTACAACGGCCACCTTCGCGCAGACTAAGTTCGGTAGCACCAAGCTGAAGACCAGCTCCAAGCGCACCAACAGGTGAGTCCCTTCAGCGGAACATGCCTTCATCCTTTATTACATTTAGTATTCATAAAATCATACAGGCCAGTCCTGAAAAACCTGACTTTTTAAACATTTAAGAAACAATATTAGTAGGAAAAAAACCTTTAAACAAATCGATTTAAGTCGATGCGCAATCTAAAAATAATCACTTATACGTACTGTTGCCTCTGTACATGTACCTTATATACGAACATAGAAGGTCCCTTCTAAAAACAGTTTTCAATATGGAATTTTTTTTAGTATTAACAAAATTTCACAAAAATAAAAACAAAATAAAAACTTAATACATTCGAGTTGGGAAAAAAAATCCTTGGAACATATTTACGTTTATATATAACGCAAGGGGGGATAAGAATAACATTTTTGTTTAAATGTTTACTGTTTTAAGGAAAGTATAAAATTTAAAAATCTTACTGTTTTAACGAGGACCTAGGGCACTAAACTTCCTAATCCCTTAATTTGTTCCACACTTTCCTAGTACTCATTAGAGCCCTACACGAGTTGAGTTGAAAATTAGCTTTTGCTTTGTAAAAAATGAATTCTTGAATACGTCAAATTAGGTTTTATTGAAATGGACAAAATTTAGAAATATTATAAATTCACATTTATATCTAATGTCGCTGAGTGTAGGCATAGGCCTTTTGTGATACTTTTGAAGAATAAAAAATACTTTTAAAGTATATTTATTCCTAATTAGAAGCATCTACCGAGTCTTTATAGCCATGTCCGTCAGTCCGTCCGTTTCTACGCAAACTAAATCTTTCTAGATGGAACTTTCCCAAAGTCTTTTTATTGCAGTTAGTTTTTATAATGAAACCGCCATTTAAACTGTAATGAATATATATAATATCCGTTTTAAATAAATGTAAAATGTTTTTTTTTAATATAAAAAAGAAAAAGAAAAGTAGTCTCCCAAAATACTATCTGGTTTGAATTTAATCGATAGAAAGAGGTAGAATATTGACTATGACATTTTTCTTATAACTATACATGCATTTAAATTGTGAGCTTCTTTGCTTAGATCTGACTCTTGCAGGGCTCTAGTAATTATTTTCAACTATCCTTTTAGTAAATGCCCCTATCATAAGTACTATTATCGGCGTTTGTTTGATCTCGGCTCTTATCTGTGCATCCCCAGCAGCGCCTACCGCATGTCGCCCACTGAGTTCTCCAACTACATCAAGCAGCGCGCGATGCAGCAGCAGATGCACCACGGCCACGGAGTCGTCCCGTCCGCGGGCTCATCGGTGTCGGCCTTCGGCGGCCTGGACGCCGTCTCGCCCGCCCGCTCCCTCTCGCCGAACCCCATGTCCCTGGGAGGCGGCCAGGCCGCCGGGACCGCCGCCGATCCGTTCTACTACCCGAACATGGCGATCGGCCTGTACCCGCCGTTTGGCAACCCGCGGAGCCTCTTCGAGTCGCACTTCAACGCGGACGCCAGCCTGGGGCTCTTCGTCAGCGGCACCGGAAGCGCCACCATAGCCGCCGCCGGAGCCAACAAGTACAGTACTTACCTGGAGCCGTGCTACTTTGGCACCGGCCACCCCAGTTCCCAGCATCCGCAGAGCGGCGGCGGCGAGAGCTGCTTCGGACTGAACGTGGAGTGCGGCGTGGGCCTGGAGGAGTCCTCGCCGCCGGCGGCCGTGGTCGTCGCCGTCGCCATTGCCGGGGACTCCTCGCCGGACAACAGCCCCCTCAGCACTCCCACCGTGGGCGTGGTGCCCCCTCTCCCGGCTGCTGCGGCCACCCCCTCGACCGCCGTCTCCGCCTCCGCCGCCGTCGCTGCCGCCGCATCCTCCTCCTCCGCCGCCAGTAGCCACCAGCCACAGCAGCAGCCAGCAGCCCAGGAGTCGTCCCCGGGGAACAGCAACAGCAACACCAACAGCAACACCAACACCAACAGTAACACCAACAGCAACAGCAAACTGATTGACGGCATCAGCTCCTTCTACGGCACTGGATCGTCGTATCAGCAGCTGTTGGTTGCCAACTAGAGTTCCCCCGGAAGCAGCCACCAAGAGAGCATCCACCACAGGCACAGGTACATCAGCAAAGACAATGACCAGGCGACAGCTTCGGGGCGTCGAGAGCAGGAACAGTAGACATGTTCGGTCAGGAGGATTGCGGGGTCCGATCCAGATGTCATGCAGCTTTGGGTTTTTCCTCGCCATTCTGGGGGAGCCTCTGATCAGAAAGCCACAAAATTCAGGAAGCAGCAACAGGAAGGGATACAGAGCAGCGGGGGGAGGAGAGTGGTGATGTGGTCCGAGGAGGAGGGAGCTCACCACAGTCCTATGCCATTTGGGAAGACAGTGCGGGTGGGGTCCTTGCAAGAAGAACAGCCACTTTGGATGCAAGTCTATAGGATCGATTCGATACGATGTTGGACACCCCAGTCACAGTGTGTGTGGGAAGGGAGCTGAATGCAGACGTATATGCGGTGCATATATACGTGGATAGGGTCGAGCACGGTGCAACTTGGCCAGCACTGAGCGAGGGCCTATAAATGTGGATGTGCACGGGTGTATATACTGATGTAGATCGGCCAAACAATACTTATTTCGTTATTAAATTCAGCATAGACGACAGCATGGCAAAGTTTCTCTCTGGTGTCAGAAGCGTGCTTAGAATAAATAACTAAAATCATAGTGTGTACAGACAGAAATAGATGTGCAAGTGTAGCCAAGGGCACACATCGCAAGCGAAGGACAGGAGTCGAGAAACCAATAAGCAAACAGAAATAATACCACAAATATATATAAAAAGGACAACTAGAATGTTCCAACTAATTGTTTTTACTTGTTATGCATATGGACATATATATATATACATATAAATATATTTAATTATCCAACTTAGGATCAACTTTTACATTAAGTTTTTAATTAGTTGTAAATTTAAGATAAGATCATTTTTGTAGATCAAGTTGCTAAACAAAAACCACATACATATGTTTGTTGATAAAGGACAAGGTCAGCCCTGTTGAGTATAAATAGAGATGCAACCTGCAAACCCCGAGCATCCCGACTTGTGAAGAAAGTTTTTAGCAGTAGAAAGTCCTTCTTCCGATTCTTTGTGTTTTTATAAGTTGTTATTTTGATTTTGTACATATCTTGGAGCTAACTTGCAAACTAAAACCTCAAGAAATATAATCAAAACAAATACTGAATTTACAAAAAGTGTTTCAACAGCGTCTGTAAATACAATTTAAGTTTAGTTACGGGTAGAATGCAACTTTCTTTTCTTATCATTTTATGATAAATCTTCTGGTGAGTAAGTAAATTAAATAAAATTAAAGCTTGGCAAAAGAATACCGAATGATTTTGTTAGATTTGTTTAAAAACTGTCAGAAACTGAGAACGATTTGATTAGAATTCAATAGCAAAACTGGATTTATAACTTCAAAACAACTCAAAAGCAATTAATGCGTTGTCTAAAATATTTTGCTTTAAATGTATATTTATTAGAATAGGCGTTTAATGTTTTTTAAAATTTATAAAACACTATCCAGACTTTAAAAAACACAGCAATTGTTTTCGGGTTGCTTTTTTGTAGCTTTAAATTAAGGACATCCAAACCCGTGATAGACTTTAAAAATGTTGAAAGTGTTTTTCCATTGCCCAAATGCACCAGGATTTAAAGGCCAAATAGATGGTGAAATGTTATCTCCACACTCGTAATCAAAACGTAATATTTCAAAAATCAAAGACTAGGAAAAAGGACTTTTTAGTTTCTCAGCTTAGTTAAATAGCGTTTAAAATGTGAATTTGTCAAAACACTTTCTAAGGAACAGTAGTCAAAAAACTCGAGAATCTTTAAGGTACCATCTGTTTTTTTTTTAATGCATATGAGTCTTAGTTATCCCTAGTTTCGCTTTGCCCAAAACTTTCTAGGATCAATCATTCGACTATTGACAAGAACTCATGTACCAGTTAAATTGAAATAGGTATTCGGAATCCTGTCCGACCAGTTATTATTTAATTGATTGTGCCAAGGTCGTCGGGTCACTGCTAGTTTCTTTACCCCTAGATACAAGTTATGCAAGCTGTGGAACACTTTTGAGTAACTTAAACTAAAGAAATAATAAAATTGAAGAAAATTTATATTTTCGTTGTGTGTTATATTGTATGTATTACCATTTGACTTCGTATTTTTTTGTATATATATATATCTATTTTTATATGAACATTTGTAATTTTTATAAATCGAGTACAGTAAAAACATTTTATACTTTTTATATGGGCTTACGTGAAAATACCTTGCGCTATATGAATGCTTACTTTAATTAAAAAAGAAAATGAAACACTAGAAACCAAGAGAGCATTTTTGTTTAATTTATACGAGTCCCCGATGAAACATAACCAGTTAATGTAAATATGTCATTTCCTTTGTCCCAGATTAAAGGCAAACACTTCTCAATATATGTTGTTTAATGGAAGTATGGTGGATTTAGGGGAAAACATACTTATAAGATAAGAAAATGGACGAAGCAACGGAATTCACTCTCTATTTGTCTTGTTAAGGAACATTTGTAATTTATGCAATCGTTTTTTTATTGCCTAGTCGAAAAATCAAATAATGTGGGAAATTCAAAGAAAGAGATGATTTTCAGCTTTTTGAAAAATGTATTCGAATATGTACCTACACATCCAACAGATGTGTGTATCTAAACCTACCACTGAAAACAGAAATTTAATGAAACATTTAAGTACCTTAACGAAGCTTCTAATTATAGCTACTGTGACCACGAACAAGAGTCGAATCAAGCCAAGCCAAAATAATTTAATCTCAATCGCACCTCCTCTTCCAAAGAAAAGGGTGCGACTTACGGATCGCATTGGGCCTAGCTTTTGTATCTGATCATAGTAGCGCATAAGTACCTACAGACATACACACATACAGCAGACACCATTTGACATGCACACATTAAGGATTAGGCACTTTTTTTCTTAGATATATTAGAGCGTATTTAAATTACAGAAATTAAACAGAAACATAAACAAAAACAGAAATTTTGTACTTTTATATATATGATGAATATATATATATTCGTATACAAGTATACATATGAATGCCTCTAATGGTTCAACTCAACGGATTCTCAATGTATTTTTTGTATGTCTCAGAATAGCAGGCATGAAAATGAAAATGAAATGAAATGAAAATGAAAATGAACATGAAACCAAGCAACAAACTTATATGCATAATGTTAGAAATTGTCTCACATGCCATATTCTATAAGTAAGCATATGGCACAAGTATAAGCCCCAAAGTGTATGCGTCTGCCAACCTATGTATCTTTACCTGAATCGAGGAGGGAAATGGAGAGATCGGATGGTGGGTGTTGTAGGAGAATACTGATTGCTTGCCTATGACCTATTCTATTGTGATTGTGATAACAATGTAGGGCACCGATACTGATACAGATTACAGATTACAGATACAGATACAGATGCAGTACGGATAGGGTAAGGAAACCGATGCAGAAACGGCAAAATAGTCATTGTCTATGTACAGAAGTGGGAAATTCAAATAAAGTATCCGCCTATCATCGATGTCCACCAACTTTAAATTTTAACTCGATCGAGATGAAAATGTATCCGACCGATCTAATAAGCAAAACGAACCATTATGGTAGATACACAAATATACAAACATATTTTACAATATGCAGTAAATAAACCACACCAACCAACATTTTAATACACACTTAAATCGCTGGTCCGAAGGAGATCAAGCCGATGTAGAAACAACTCACTAACTAAAGTAAAGAGCGACATTGGTATGTATTTAGCTACAAAGAGGACAACAAAAATATAAGTAATAATACAGCTTTTTATACCTCAGATATGTTTCTATATGTATGTAAATGTACGAAGAGATATCTCACGCAATGCAAAGTAACAAGAAAACCAAATTCAAGTACGTTAAGCCCACTTGTCGTCGATAAGGTTCATAAGTACAGATATTTTGATAGGTAGTTAGATGAACAACTCATTTACGAATGTAACTTTTATATATTTTTTTAGGTAACTTGTTTAACTGATACGCGATTTCCAACATAAATCTAAATGTGCATTACCAACCACCACGAGTGGCCCAGACTCTTAAATAGTATTTCCATAACTTGGTTAGTGGACAGCTCTGGATGTTAGCAAGAAAACATAGCATACATATATGTATAAAATATATATATACATATGTCGTAATACAACTGAAAAAGAATCACCATATAAGCAACTGTACTTTGTATCATAAGTGTTATATTCTTTCCCAGTTATCGGGCTTACAACAAATTTATAAGATACAAGATATTTTCTCATGCGTGTCTAGATTTAACATATGTATATACATGTATGTCTTTATATTCCTAATTAACACCAAAAATGGATATGAAAATTTATGTGATCTGAGTTCTACAGTTATGTATATGTATCTTCTGTTAAATAAGGCATATGTACATATGTATGTATATAAAAACAACGTGAAATATAAGTGAAGGCTGAAGAGGCATACATAAAATTACTGCATATGTATGTACATACGTATTGAATTTTAATCTTAAATTGAAATAAGTTATGTTACCGATCGATATATGTATGTATGTATGGCATTCATTTACCAGAAAATCAGATAGAGAAAGTAATTAAATTAATGCATATCAGTGATTACAATAACGATGTACATACATGCAAAACAATAAAAAATAATGTATATGTGTGGCCACACTAACACACAATAAACGTGTATGTATATCTATTCTTAGTCCCAAAATATTCAATCAATTTAAAACCCTTTACGTGTGGACATAAGAATAGAGGTAAATATTATAAAATGTATGTACTATGTATAGTAACAAATATAACTTCCATATGAGTATTTTTCGTATTACCTTTAGTAGAATAAAGATTATCGTATGATTAAAACACATTGTTTAAACAAATAGTCAGTGATCTGTAAGAATCTGCTCCGATCGCCGATTCACCTCTTTAAGACAATTGGATATTGATAAAAAAGTTCGATGTTTTCTCTGCACTGTTGCATAAGTATTCAGCATTCTGAGAACAGATGTCCTTTAACGAGATTAGTATTCACAGCAAATGAAAGCTCAAAAATAGTACGTAGGTGCGTACCAAGGTAAAATAACTGACTTCTTTTTACCTTACCTATGTAAAAAAATAAACGAATACATTTTACCTTCCCCAGGCACGGATTTTGATTTAAACTGCGAATATGCTGCACGAGGTACTTGGGTATAGGAAAATTCTAAGCCTAAGTAGTTTAGACAAATATTAATATGTGGTTTTAACTTTTCGTTGTAAATACCCCTCATTCCGCAATATATTAAAAAAAAAACACTTTGACGCCTTAGAAAATTAGTGACGATCGTACATTTATCACCATATAACGTCAGATATTAACATTTTGTTGGGAAAAAGGATGTACAGTCCTGCACAGATAAGTTAAAGCACGAATTTAAGTAATATAAAGAAGAAAAGTTTACTTTGTTTCGTTGGTGCATTAAGTTACAACCTCAAGTCCATTACCTTGATTATTTCGTCTTGTTTCCGGTCGTTATCTTTCATATATTTAGAAAAAATATATTTCCATTGTTCTCTTGACAATTAAAAAAAAAAATGTATCCATTTTCACTTTAAATCAGAAAAGTCACCCCAACACCATTGTTTTTGCCCCTACCTTCAGTAGATGATTATGCTACCCATGTAGCTAGAGTAGTAAATTATGTATTTTCTGTTATCAGTGATATCACTGATAAATCTGTAGTACTGTAAGTAATAACTTATCACTTATCATAAATTGTGTGAACTTTTTGGAATATTCAGACACAACATCGTCGGCTTTGATCTGGAAGGCGACGATTATGCCTAGATCGCTACTTTGATAAATCTGGTCTGATCTTTTGCCAGGGGAACAACTTTAATCTTTCCGGGATGATCGAATTTTTAAGAGTTCATTAGAACTGAGTGTGCTTCAGTATTACCGTCAAATAAATGGTTTCGTTGACAAAGCTTAAACCAATTTAAAAAATACATATCATCAGGAAAGGGCCCTCAAAGGATAATCTCTTAGTACCGCGGTTAGAAAATGGCATGACGAGAAGTGTCCGCCAAAAAAGTTGTCCAAATAAAATCCAGATGTCTGTAACAGTTTTCCTCAAAAGTATATATATTCTTGATCAGCATCAGCAGAAGAGTGGAATTCCGTCCGCCTATTTTAGAGCACTTTTCTCGCTCGGTTTAAAAGCTAAAAATTATTTATCTAATAATAATCGTACGACTATATCACATAGCTTAGGAAACATCGAATAAATTATTTAATCCGTGGGTAACTGTAGACGTAATGTTATTGGTATACCCTTGCAGAGGGTGTTATAATTTCAGTCATAAGTTTGCAACGCAGTGAAGGAGACATTTCCGACCCGATAAAGTTTATATATACTTGAACAGCATCACCAGGAGAGTCGATCTAGCCATGTCCGTCTGTCCGTCCGTCTGTCCGTCCGTCCGTTTCTATGCAAACTAGTCCCTCAGTTTTAAAGCTATCTGCTTGAAACTTTTCCAAAAATTGTCTTTCTATTGCAGGTAGTATATAAGTCGAAACGAGCCGGATCGGGCGACTATATCATATAGCTGCCATGTAACTGAACGACCGGAAATGCCATAACTTGTAAAGTTAGGAAGTTGGGATTTTTTATGGGTTTTATTTTTGGCCAATCAACCCGCCCTACCAAATTTCATAAGGATCGGTCGACTATATTCTATTGCTGCCATATAACTGAACGATTGGAAATGCCATAACTTACAGACAGGGTATATCAACTTCGGCTCCGCCCGAAGTTAGCTTTCCTTTCTTGTTTGCAAATGTTTTTATATTTTTTTTAAGTATTGACATATTGACCTACTGACATATAATTTGCAAGGGCTTAAAAACTTTGACTCGAAGAAGTTAACTGAGCTTAAAAACTACATATATTCCTGTTTGATAAAGATCAAGAAAGGAAAGCTAACTTCGGGCGGAGCCGAAGTTGATATACCCTTGCAGAATATAATGTATAATGTAGAAAATCCCAACTTCCTAACTTTACAAACACCAAAGTTATGGCATTTCCGATCAATCAGTTATATGGCAGCTATAGGATATATTCGGCCGATCCTTATGAAATTTGGAAGGTCGGATTGATTGGCCAAATATAAAACCCATAGGAAATCCCAACTTCTTAACTTAACAAACACCAAAGTTATGGCATTTCAGATCATATTTGATTGATCGGAAATGCCATAACTTTGGTCCTTGTAAAGTTAGGATGTTGGGATTTTTTATGAGTATTAAGAACGCATAATTTTGGAGAATATAATTTACAGAATATTCTGCAGGGGTATATCAACTTCGGCTGCGTCCGAAGTTAGCTTCCTGTCTTGTTAAGACATACTTTCAAAGTTCTAATAAGCTTATGGCCATTAATTATATTCATGGTGTTTAATAAATTAACATAAGAAAAAAGTTTTTGTGGAACAGTTTTATAGCATTGATGTCAGATGTTCCTGGATGATTGATGGCCAGGCATCCCCTTTTTCCTGGAACTGCATTTATATGTAAACTTCGAATTACCGAGACATCAAAGTTTTGAAAAACAGCGCTAGCTTGTTTCCAGCGATTTTTTTATAAACGTCTTACACCAAAAGGACTTTTTAAAATTCGAACTATTTTCAGAGATACAAGTAGTTTGCTGACGCGGCATCCAAACTGGGTCGACGTACACGCAAGCATAAGCTCGTTTTTCTCGAAACTGAATTTTTCGAAACGACGCCCACGATTTCTCAAGTTCTACTAGATAAATTTTTGATTCAAATTTTTTGAGAGTCTTATTAATGGGATTCTTTATGTCTATGGCGTAGGCTCACCCACAAATTTAAAGTTGTAATATTAAAAAAAAATTAAAACAGAAAAATATGGATACAATTTTTGTTTTTCAACCAATATAAATTAAAAAAAAAATTGATTTGATTTATTTATTATTTTGCATTCTCGTAATGTTAATGAACAACTGTTAAAATAAATGGATATCGCAAATATGTATTGCTTTTTCGCACTGTCCATCATTCAAAAACAGTATTAACAATCACAGTGGCGTAAGCAGCATTTTTTTAAAGGGGTATATTTACTCTTTTAAACTGTTATTAAAATAATTTTTCCTCCTTTTTTTATTTTGCGCTATAATTAAATGGTTCAGAGCTTATCTGAACTTTTAAAAAATGGCTTCCATCTATTCAGTATACAAATTGCTGCCTGGAGGATAACGGAAAATGCTATTCAACTTTTCGCCGCCAAAATGGTGTTGCACACTTTTCGGCGCATTTTTTTAAAGGGGTATATTTACTCTTTTAAACTGTTATAAAAATAATTTTTCTTCCTATTTTTATTTCGTGCTATAAACAAATGGTTCAAAGCTTATCTGAACTTTAAAAAATGGCTTTCATCTATTCAGTATACAAATTGCTGCCTGGAGGAGCGTTAGCCTTCCAAAATCCCAGTTCTTTTTGGACTACTCTTCTGGTTAACAGGAATTAAGATGGCTGATATGTTAGGGGTGGCACTGAAAAAACATGGGCTTAATATCGATCAAAAAACTGCGGTTAGAAAGATTAGTCCACCATCTGGGAACTTTTTGGCAGGGTAAAACGTTATGGACCATACAGCAAATGGGAATAGGATTTAAAATAAAAATTTATTCATTTTAAAATCCAAATTTTAAGCAGCAAAAAATAACGCGCTATGCTTGTAGCACTGGGATACCATAAAAAAATAAATATAATACTTATTAGGTGATATTAGGTTATGTTTCTCTACTAAGTGCTATTAAATTTTGTTTGGAATTGCTGACAAGAGTGACCTTATAGAAAGAGCGGTGAGTCCATGCTGTAATGTAAAAAAAATATTATTCAACAATTGCTATTAGAGTGCTGAAGAATATGTTCACGTTTTAAATTGATTAGGATTTTAAACAATTATTATTCTTTAGTTTCTTCAGCTGGGTCGCATTATGTACTTCGTATCAACTCTTTTAAGCGGCTGGGTGCAGAGACTATAAGGGAATACCCCAATCGATTTTCGATGTATCGAAAACATTTTAGACTCCAATAAATCGATTTCAGATCAGCTGAGCCATATCGTGTACTAAAATCTCGACAGTAACGTATACTCGATATATCGATACTATCGTGAGTGGTTAACTTATAGGCCGCATTATTTTGTTTTCTTTCAACTTTAACATTTCATTTTAATATTATTTTGTTTTTCAATAGTCCGGCAATAAAAAATAAAGTGAGTGCAAATGTGGATTATGCGTATTTTGCATTTCAATGGTTGTCTGAGGGATGGCAGTCACTTTGAAACGGGGTGGGGACTGGACAGAGCTAAATGACAACCCTCTATTCTATTATCAATGCTAACGACAATACCGGCGCACTTGTTAAAATGACTCTGACTTCACCTTGACTAAAGTACACTGCAATGGGGGACGGAAACTGGGAATGATAACAGTAACATCAGCAACAGTCACTGATTTCTTCCAGTTTTTACCTCGAAATCGCCGCCTGCTTAGCATATCACTGAATTCGGCAGATCCTACGTACATCGAAAATGTTGAAGCTACGTAACCTCTTGGCCGTCGGCAAAAGCAACAACAACGCTGTCCGGTAAGACAAACAACATGCATATATCAAATACAAAATCCCGCAGCTGTGTTTATGTACATATTCACCAGTGTTGGGGAGTACCTAGATACATGTACCTAGAAAAGTACCTTTGAAATTGGTTGGTGCTCCTTACCTAGGTATTTACATTGAGATTAAGCTGAAACAGCCAGTTTTTCTAATAACGGTTAACATATCATTAATAAATGATACAAATACCGAATTACTTATTAAATGGTTATTTAAGTTAATAATATAAAAGTGTAGTAAGCAGCGGAACGCCCAAGAACGACGGTATTTATTTAAAATTCTTCTTTATTATCTATATTATTAATAATAAAAGTTTAATTTGTATCCTTAGTATTGGCCTCACCATTCAGTTTTGCAAATAGCTTATACATACCTTGCCTAGGTACAAAAAACGAGTATCTTTCCCAACACTGGTATTTATACACCTATTACTATGTATGCTAATTTCCAAAATGCCTATTTATATGTATGTATATGAAAATTCCGCAGGGTTTGTTTCAGCTGACGTTCATGGTCGATTGTCGCGACGTCAGCAAAACGTACATATGCAAAATAAAATGCACATAAAATACTTTCAATAATTACACTGAGACACAAAATCGAATTTTTTTTTTAATTTCCATGATCCATTTTGCATTCTATTTGAGTGCTCCTGGGTCAAAGTCCCACACAAACATATTTTCCATCGCTATCAGGTGCCGCAGTATAGCTAAGAATACGAAATTCCGATGCTTGCGACATTTTTAATTATGTGACCCATATATGAACATACATACATACATATGTACATACATAAATGGAATTAGCTGGAGGCTAACATAAAACACCCACCACTGCCTTTCTTATCAGTATTAAAGGGCTATGCAAAATTTATCTTAATTAGTACTTCTTTAGAAATTAAATGCCTCTGTGTTCTCCAATTTAAAGGATATTTTCTTAAAACTCTAATAGCTATAAAATCACTAATATTTTGCTATTATTTGCTATTATATTTCTCCCATTTATAAAAGGTCATGATAATATGTTTACAAATTGATGTTTTGATTCATATTTTAAATAATAATACTTAAATAAGCTTATACTCAATACTATCCAAAGATGACTTTTTGTTTTTAATGCAATAACGGGTAGTCAAAAATATAAACCTGAATACCCTTTAAACAAAATTAAAATAATACAGAGGACAAAAAATTTCTTCAGAAATTGAAAGAAATTTCCATTTGGGAACAATTTTTTAAAGACGTTTAAAACTTAAAAAAATTTCTATAAACCCGAAATTTCATCCATGATGACCCATTCCGCAAACCTAGACAAAAGTTATATTTTTAAGCAAAAAAAAACCTTTTATTTTGAATAAAACATATTGATAGTAAATTGCATACTCTGGTAAACAAATCGAATGTCTTTTCAGAGATACTAAAAATACCTTGAGTAGTTCCCGAAGGCTGCTCATTTTCCGTTCCTTTTTGTTCAGCGATAAGCAAAAATAATTTTGATTACCAACAAAAATTGCATAATTTATTGTAAAATAGTTATATAGTTATCCCCTTTTTCAATTATTAAGTTAGATAAAGCGTAGTTTGATAAGCTACCTCCACACGAATACATTTATATCTTCGATCTGAATGGGGCAATAATTAAAAACTTTATCTATAAAAGAAAGACCGAGCTGGTCGTATGTCGGATTTTAAATAATATATAATATACTTTTAAAATATTTTTCTGTACCTACGAAGATGATTACTTTATAAATATAAGAATACCAGAAAAAATGCAAGAAAATAAAAACAAGTAATTCCTCAATACTTCCAGCGCCCTGTCCACCACTGGGACATGCAACGATTCAGAATCATGGATCTCAAAGCTGCTCGTTCGGAAAATAGAGCCAACCAAGGAGTCGCACAGTCGAATGCTGAGCGACAAGGAAATCATATATGCCTTACATACGCACAACGTCAGGCCCGATTCGATGAGCAACTATTTAAATAATTAGTGAGTGTCGATTCAGAAAATATAAACTATATGAGGAAATATCAAATGCGAATTCGCAGCTTAATGCAACAGTGGTTGTAAGGACCGAAAATCTGTATATTGACGATGGTGTTTACGAATCCACTCTCGCATACACATTTAAAAATAAAATGTGTATGAACATAGGGGTAAAAGTCAAGATACATCTTCATTCCTTGAAAAAATGCTTAAGGTGGCATATTTTAAATCAAATTATCTGTGCTTTACCATTTAAGGCACGTATCTAGATAAGGGGCATCGACAAAACTTAAAACCTCTACCTTATTTATCCCATAGCAAAACTACTGTGGCTTTGATTAATGAGAAAAAGGCGAACCTCTCGTGCGACTTGGTGGCATCATGGACCGTGCAGGTGGGGGACATGGACCAATGCTTACACCTTTGGAAGTACACGGGAGGCTTTGAGAAAATAGACCAGGCCAAAGAAGACCTTTGGAATGATCCAGAGTACCTCAGCTTGATGCAAGAGCGTTCGAAGTTTTTGCGCTCCCGACATCTGCAATATCTCCTGGCTTTCAGCTACTGGCCGCAGATTGCCAGTCGTACCGGCAAGAACATTTACGAAATGCGGTAAGAGATGTGTATTCTGTGTGGAAATGTATCGCTTCATGTGTTACTTCATGTCCTTAGCTCATACCGACTGACCCCTGGCACCATGATTGAGTGGGGAAACAACTGGGCCCGTGCCATTAACTATCGCAAGCATAACAACGAAGCTTTTGCCGGATTCTTTTCGCAGATCGGAAGACTGTACAACGTCCATCACATTTGGTGTAAGTAAACAATACCGTTTGTTAGTTAACGTATATTTACCTAATGTGTTCATCGTACAACAGGTTACAAATCTCTGCAAGACCGCAAGGAGACCAGGGAAGCAGCTTGGCGATCCCCCGGCTGGGATGAGTGTGTGGCCTACACGGTACCATTAATCCGCGACATGCACTGCCGCGTCCTTGCGCCAACCGAGTTCTCGCCCTCACAATAATAAGTGGGCAGCTCAAGCTTACCAACGGCTTGATCGAATTTGCTGTGAAACACCGAGAACATAACTTCGCCTCTTTTCCTGTTGAATAGTTATTGTAAATAATGCCAGCTATATATGCAATCATTTAATTTTTTTTTTAGTATAATTAAGGTCAAAGTGGAAAATTGTTCCCTCATTTTTACAAGTCTCTATGTGTGTATCACCTACGACCTTTGAATTTAACAAAACCAATTTTGTTTTTAAAAAATAAAGCAATTATGAAACTATTGTATTATTGTTTTTCAAATGATTTCGCTGCAAGTTAGTGTTATTATGAATACTCATTTGATAGATACGTAAAGTACGTTTTTCTCGAAGTTTAAACTAACGTTCTTTATGATAATCGATAAACGACCTATGCAAATTTTTCATTCCGATGGGTGGTACTTTAAACCTTGAACGCATATTTAAAGCCTCTTTTTAGTTGTTTCAGTTTGATTTTTACCTCAGGTTTATCATGTAAAAACTTATTCACACAGGAAGCGCCCAAACCCAAAAATGCAAACAACAAAATAGGTGATGAAAAAGTAGTATACCGCATAAGGTTTTATTCAGATTGTTGTTTTGTTGAAAAATCTTCCTATCCTGTGAATTAGTGGTATAAAATAAAAATAACGTATGATACATACAATTTACCTAGAACATTAAACAAAACAAACAATAATACAGATATGCAGATTTCCACCTGTTTTAAATCGTCGCAAAAGGTAACAAAAACATTTTATTTTTTTCTAAACTCTTTAAGAGGTATCATAAAAAACTTATGAGTTGTCAACATCATTAATAAATCAATTGGAAATAATTTAAGCTGTGGGTTTTTCGTAAGAATCTGGAATGTTATTGTTTCCGGACTTTAGCTTTATATTTATCAAGTAATGATTTTCCATTTGATTTTCAAGAACATTTTTTTAAAAAAAAATTTTAAGTCTTCATTACTTATACACCATAGGCACTATAACATAAATATGTAATGAAATCATCTTCTGATTCTCAATTTTAGAACTAAAACATTTGTTTAGAACCAGCCAATCTCTTTTATCCTTAATATTATTGGTTAATTGTTTGTGAAAATCGAATGGCTTCAGTTTCTGATGCCGACCACAGTAAATGCCTCAGAATTCTCGACTTTCTGTTTCCAGGAATTTGAGGACGAAAAGAAGTCCAAGGAGAAGTCCCAACGGCGCAAGATAACATGTATCGGGCCTTGATGCTAGATTGTGCTGGACAGCCGCGGGTAGTTCCCCTTTAAATACAGGGTATCGGTGAATTAAAGTAAATTATATTGATGAATCGGCATTTACCTGTGAGCACTTGTACTTGGACAATCACGGTAAACAGTCTGCCGAGAGAACAGGAGTAGTTTCCACTATCCGAGAGCTTTGCATCGCCAATGGAAATACGGCTGGTAAGCCATACATCGGAAACACTGAAAATGTTAGATAAATATTATATAATTTTTGTTTTATAATAGTGAAAATTCGGTTCTTTTTCGAAAACGAGGCGTTGGTAAACAAATAACTTATAAACCGTACGATCCAATTTGTTTTATCTGGAGAGAAGTATGATGTTAACTAAAGTTACAATTAATGGCTTTTAATACTCAGGAAATACCAAAACATTTCTAGTTTTTACTTCCGAAGAATTCTCATGGATTCGAATAGCCTCTGTTAACTTTATAAAACCTCGAGAAAACTTTTCGGCTGGTGAAATCAGATTCCCCACCACAGAAATCACTTGTTTTAAAATACTTCTGGATATGTTAATATGCAAATGATATTAAAATAAAAATGGATCTGACTGAATTAGCCCACAATCACTGTGGGTCTTTACTGGTTGTCATGTACGGCAAAAAAATTTTCTGATCACGATATTTTGGTAAATAACCACTTAAATAAATGTAAAGAAATTTATGAAACCCAATTGCCATTTTCAAATAATTAACTATTTGTATTTTGGGCGCTACTGCATTAAATCAAGGCAGATGCATTGAATGTTTACACCACTAATGTGCTTAGGTAAACATGTGTGCTGGAAAGCTTTGGGTAGTTTGATTCGAACAAAATCGGGTCAAATTTGATAAGTTGACCAAAACTTGTCTATTAATTAAAAAATGAACACGAAGAATTAGACGCAATGACGCAATGAAGAATAAAAAAAAACAAGTGGTAATATTCAGTGTAATTATCGTAAAGGATTCGGAATGGGTTCTTTGGTGAGTTGGTCTGCAAGGAACACTCTATTTTATTGAGGTTATCCGATGAGATGAGTAGACAGCACCTGTAATGAGCTATTAAAGGAAGATCGCACCATAACAGATCCGAACTCGCAGGAAGTAATTGTACTTGGAAAAAATTAGATTGCGAATCAGATAAGAAAAGTGTTTGGAGGGCAATTAAAGATCTTATGCTTTATGTAAACAAAATTATATCTATTTTTCTATTGACTTTCAGATATTTTTTATGTTAGAAAGAAGACTTTTTTAAGGTTTCATCTAAAAAGGAATCAAACTGGGAGACTAGTTTACATGGAAACGGACAGTCAGACGGACAGATGAAAATGACTAGAGTGACTCGGCTGATGATACTGACAGGGTATACAAATTCGACAATACACAAGAAAGATTCTGTTAAAGGAATATCCGTTCAATGGTAACAAATCCGCTTTCGAGTGAAATATGGAACAGGCCTGTATATAAATGTTTGCCGGGTGATAGTAGTGAAAAATGCCAAAAATGAGTACAATCGGCTTAAAGTGTGAGTTCTTAAACACTATATTTTTTGGGAGTACCTTAAGCGCTTATTGGTCATTCCTTGGAGTGGTTCTTCGTCTTTTGCCCATGTTATAAACTTGGTAAAGTATTTTTCCAGATCCTGTCCAGAGAATTTAACTTGGGTCTGACTTGTGTTCCCGAATAAATTAAGCTCACTGGTCGTATCATTAAATGTTTTTTGTACAGCATCAGCAGAATCGGTTGACTTCAGAATGGTATGTCGTTCTTTCTGGAAAAAGCTGCGTGATATTTGGCATTGGAGATCGACGGTGCTTCCTGACTTATAATAGCGGTCCCCTACATCCCTCTCGTGCTCATCAATTATTCTTAGGGGGGGTTCTGAAAATCCAAAAGTCATCAGAGGCTGTTCTCGGTAAGGCTCTCAAAAGCAATTCGAAACCTACCCAATATAGTGAGATTTGTAGTGAATACTCGGGGGGGATGGGTGGAAACCTGGCACATGTAAACTCCGGCATCTTCAGTCTGTGTTGGATTGATAAGTAACCGCCAATTATTCGGGTACTGGAACTTCACCCGAATCCTTGGGTCTCCACTGTAGGTGACGTTACCAACAGTCAGAAGGGACACCTTTTCCGCCGTCCGTCTGACCCACATGACCTGAAAGTAGCACGAAGAAAATAGAAATATAAAAGTGTTTTCGATTGAAAAACTTGATGTTGATATAGTCGATAGTTTGCATATGGAAAGTTATAATACCCCCAGATAAGTGTATCTTACTTTTGAACTGGTAACTTTACCACAAGCAGTATTAATACTGTATCGACGCGGTCATTGTAAAATGTTATTGGTAAAAACATTTTCAATTATCATTTGAAATAATCGTTATTTTAACTTTTTCGTCGGTTAGAACTGCAGATTTTAATTTTCTACGGATGGTTGAAAGTTTGTTGTGTATTTGCTGCGATGATCTCTATTTATACCCGTTACTCGTAGAGTAAAAGGGTATATTGTATTCGTGCAATAGTATGTCACAGGTAGAAGGAAGCGTTTCCGACCCTATAAAGTATATATATTCTTGTTCAGGATCACTAGCCGAGTCGATCTAGCCATGTCCGTCTGTCCGTCTGTCTGTCTGTCTGTCCGTATGAACGCTGAGATCTCGGAAACTATAAAAGCTAGAAGATTGGCATTTTGCATGTAGATTTTAGGAGTTCCTACGCAGCGCAAGTTTGTTTCAAAATGGTGCCACGACCCCTCTGACGCCCACAAGCCACAAGCTGTGGCCACAGTTTTGATGCTATCATGAAAATTTTAATTGATATGTATTTGTTTCGTCAATACCTATCGATTGGCCTAATAAAAGTTTGCCACGCCTACTCTAACGCCCAAAAACCCATTAAACGCTTAAGCCTGGCTAGCGCCTACATTTCCGCCTTTCATGGCCCGTGGTACCAATGTCTTGGGGTAGATGGCGCAATACAATAGCGCCATTTAACGGATGACTTTGAAACAGCTGGCCAAGGTGCTCAACAGAGTCAACGTTAATTCTCGATAAGGATTTCTATTAAAGGAAATTGCGATGGTTTTCATGTGTCAATACCGAACTATATCCCAAGAACTATGCAAATCAAATCAAGTTAGCCAAATTGGAGGTCTGAGTCAAACAATGGCGTATGTGTGTATGTATGTAAGCATATACATATGTATGTATTTACATTGTACACAGTTGCAATTGCCCGGCAAAGATAACTCCTTTCAAAGAAAGCTATTCGCTATACCAGTTACTCGTGTTGTGGATACATTTAGACTTTAATATACATAATACTATTTAAGAATGTATGTGTTTAGCCAATATAAGTATGTATGTTTAATATTTCTAGTCAATTTATTACAAGAAGGCATATTTATATTAAGTTGTTTAGCTGAGTAACGGGTATCTAATAGTCGAGGCACTCGACTATAGCGTTCTCTCTTGTTTCGAACTCCTAAATGTGTGCACATCACAACAGCTTCCTCAGAAACCTTTTTATACCCTTTCAGAGGATTTACAATTTCAGTTTTCAACGCAGTGAAGGAGACATTTCGAGCCCTATAAACTGTAAATATTCTTGATCAGCATCACCAAGACAGTCGATCTAGCGATGTCCGTCTGTTTCTACACAAACTAGTTTCTCAATGTGGAAGCTATCTGGATAAAACTGTCTTATATTATAAATTATAGCTTCGATGTTTTTCGACATACATATACCGATATACTTCGAAATACACTAGTTTTTAACAGTTTCAGATTTTTTTGCTGTAAGGGTATAGAAACTTCGGTTTTCCAAAGATTGCTCCCTTCCTTGTTTTTTTAGCTATACATTGCACACTGGTCCCAATGCCCAAAATTTTTGCAAAAACCCATTTTTTTTTTTTGAAGTTATGAAAAAAAAAACATTTTATCTCCTTAGAATAAATACGTTACATTTAAAAATCGCAATTTCGTTACTGAAATTGCAGCCCTGTTAAATTTGGTAGCCCTGAAAGTCAGCCGTTCGTTGATCAGAAATGTTGACTTTTTGGCGCGCTAAATAAAAGCACACTTTAAAGTAAGATTGCAGAAGTTCTACTTAATATTTTAAAACAAAGTAAAATGGAAAATATTAGTGGAGGTATGTAAAATTTAAGTGTTTAATGCAATATTTGTTTAATGTGATTTGTCTTTATGTATATGTGCTTTTGTAGAGTTGTATGTTTAACAATTTTAGCCTAGCATTATTCGTGTTTCGTGGAACAAAAGTAGGTTGGATTGTGCCGGATTATAAAAACTATTAACGCAGTTTTGTTCTTGCATTTATTTACAATACGATGACATAAACCTTTTTTGCTCGTTTTTGCTCCATTTTACAAAAAAAAACTTTTTGCTAGACAACATAGACCTATCTTATGGAGAAATGCTGGAGTATTGGCTCGCACATGGACGCGAAACCGAAAGCCTTTACAACTTTGTGTTGCAGCATCGAATTGGAAACATAAAGCAAAACATAGAGGATCCTTTAAAAAAGAGGATTAAGAACTTTGTTGCTTATGTGGATGCTGGAATAAAAAAATGCTCTCGGATAGTTCCAAGGTATAAGGCGCAGAAAGAAAGTTTTCTTGCATTACGTTTTCAAGCGAAATTTCAGCCATCAGATTATTTTAAAGAATCCCCCAATAGTGGAGGACGGCCACGATTAAGCTATGATGATTCATCAGATCCGATGGTTTCCAGCATCCACATCAAGGAAAGAGTTCATCAAAACAAAAAATGCAGCAGTTACCCATTAGAAGTTATTGATCTTTTAACACCACCAAATGTCGATTTCCTAAATAGTTATCCTACTGCAGATAATGATGAAGATGACTTGGATACATTTGAATGTAACGATGCCTATTCCTTTGATTTAGATGTTGAAAGTGATTAAAAATTAATTAAGTAAATATATAACAATTTTTCAAGATGCATTATTTAGTTTGGAAGTTGAAAATTGGTAGGGCGGGAGGGGATAGGGGATTGAAAGGATATTTACTAAAGTTATTTTATATATATTTAAAATTTATTGGATATATTGGCTATTGGCTTTACTAAAGTTTTTTTATAAATATTTAAAATTTATTGGATATATTGGCCCAATTTTCATGAATGTTTTGTAAATCCCAGGGTGCATTTCTATGGGGCGGAAAGGAAGGCGTGGCCCGATCGGCACAAAATTTTGTCCAGACTTTGCATATATAGTAACTACATATATAGTGTGCCAAGTTTCAAGTCTGTAGCTTCATTTTTCTAGTTTATGCAAAAATATTGGTCATTGGGACCAGTGTGCATTGTTGAGGAATGTCATTATATGGTTGTAGGTTGTTTTGGTATTTTTCTGGGGAACGGTTCTAGATGCATCCAAAGATATTTTACGGAATGGTGGTTAAGAAAAATACAAATAGAAGAGAAACCCGAACGTTTCTGAAAGAACGTATTACTCATGTTTGTTCGTCAAATCGATACCGGTAACGGGTACTTATGTATGTCTACTTGCAACCTGTCTGGCAAGACATCTTGCCACACCACTGCGTCGACGGCGTCTCCGCAGACGACACCCGGCAGACCGATGGATTCTCGGCCGTGACAAACACAGGCGTCTTCTATAACCACACATCCTGATTAACTCACTATGGCCGTCTAAGACCACATCTGATTGGACCAACAATGGAGCATGGAATGACAGTACACGAAAAAAGAAAAACACTCATATTTCTAAAGGACACTTTTCCTTTATTAAAAAGAAGAGGCGTGTTCACTTATCGTCAAGCCATGCCGTGTGGATAAATAAACGTAAATAAATTAATTAATTATCGCAAATCTAAGCTGTCGATTGGGTTGTTTTCGATTTGTCAGTCAGTTAGCTGTTTCCGCAACAGCGGGGCTCTATCTGAGCACTCAACAACAAAATTTCCGCTGATGCGATTTTCAGCGACTGTTTGTAATGATGTTCTTGTTTATACCCGTTACTCGTAGAGTAAAAGGGTATATTGTATTCGTGCAATAGTATGTCACAGGTAGAAGGAAGCGTTTCCGACCCTATAAAGTATATATAATCTTGTTCAGGATCACTAGCCGAGTCGATCTAGCCATGTTGTATACAATTGACTTAGGCATTATTATATAACTATTGTGTATAATGCTATTTTATGCAATAACTTCTGGAAATACATAAGAAAAGTGTGTGCATAAACAACATTAAATGAATCACTTGTTAATATATTCGAAATATTTATTACATGTTTTATAATATATTTTGTGCCCCATTATAAGTGAATTAATTTTAAAATTTAATAATTAATAAATAATAACTTTTTAACATCCTTTGCGTAGTTTATTATTTACTATTTTTTTATGAAAATAATTATAGATTGTTTTTTTTTAAATAATAATAAGGGATAATAAATATTTCTTAAAATAAGATATTTATGTTAAAATTGTTTGGATATAATGCACTTTGGGCGGAAATTTGGACTTTTGTTAACATAAAATCTAATTTTATCTAAAATATTAATCAAAATAATGATCTGAAACTTTTACATATACATATATTTTTTTTAATCAACCGTGCCGTCGCCGACGTATATATTTATTTTTATTGCTTAGCTACTTTTATTTCGAAATCGAATTGTTTTTCCAACTCAAAATTATATTTATCCAATGACGATTGATTTTTTCAAAAGCGAGAATGATTTGTAATTTGTTTTTTAAGTAGATACCAAAAACAAGAGTCCAAACTTGTGCAAGTATGCAACACAACAAGAAAGAAGCAAACTTCGACAATCCGCAGTTTATATATTTACCCTTGACCTGTTACAAAAATTAAATATTTTATATTTCGATTTCCATGCTTAAAAACAATTTTCCGATACACGTTTCGATTGTTCATACGTCAGCAATATGATAAAGTCTTCCGATTCTAAAAACTAAAACCATATATCTGTAATTGCTAAAAATGACCGGTGTTTTCCGACATATACTTACTATCAGCAACAGGAAGAAGACTCTTTGCACAGTTGCATCCTAATAGATTTAAAAAGGACAGACGGACAGATATGGATGATCGACTTACATAGTTGTGCTGATCAAAAATATATATACTTTAAGTGCTCGGAAATGTGCCCCTCACTGCATTGCAAATTTTTGCCTGAAATCACAATACCCTCGCAAGGGTATAAAAACAAAAATAGACACATTTTCACATTGCGTAATCTGGGGAATTAAATATTTTTAATTCTGCCCTACGAAACACAACTATTTGAAAGTTTAATACATGTTTCGATTGAACAATTAATTACAACAAGAATAAAAAATAGGTATCTAATTTAGGTAATCTAAACTATAGTATACATACTTTGATGAATATTTGGCATAATTAAAACCAGATAAATGCGAAATATTTTTCAACAGGCAGACAATCAAGAAGAAAAGAAAGGAAAATGTAACTAAACAATTCGGCTTTATGCTCAAAAAACGTACATTCCACCCAATGTGCAATGTAATGAACGCCAAACTTTTTAGAGAATGTTGCAAAGGTGACTGACATAAAACTGCTTGTAGCAAGAGTAGTAAAAAGTGAAACATACTTCGTCCTTGGAGCACAACACACTCGTTTATTTTATTTTCATCTTTGTTCCGCTAACATAGTTTAATTCCTTGACCTTTTAAATAAAGGGATGAATAGCGTGATTGAATTTAAGTTGCGAACTCTTGACTCACTCCCACAAGTGAATTTAAATCTCCCGACCCCTTTTATACAAGAAAAGACAATAGAAAAACACTACATACAATAGCTGCGGCAATCAAACACAATCAATCATTGTATTGAAGACAAATACTTTATGGACCAAAATAAGCTGCTCTTGACTCTCTTATTCAAGTGGAATCAAAGTGTTGACAAAGTAGGAAAAGGGAGAAGGATATTTTTAGGAAACAAATGCTAACTGGCTTGTATGTTTTATGAGTAAACGTTAAAATAAATATGTTTGGTTATCAAACAACCAAAGCCTGCCGTTTTAGGCGATGCGTAGGATGATAACATCGCTATCTCCTATTAGATTACTGAAGTACTATCCTATAGAAAGTGCTATCTATTCGGGATGAGTTTCAAAGTGGAGCTCACTTACTGTCTTGTCCTTGAGCATACCCACTCGGCAGTTGAGCACTGCTTCCGTGAACAAATGCACTGCGGACACGAGGTTGTCGCCCGAGGTGGCCGAGTTGAGGGGCTCCTCGAAGAAGGGTCCCCAGTGGTGCTCGTGGTGGTGCTTGCTCCGCGGTCGTTCCGTAACACGGTAGAACCCTGTCAAAATTAACAAAAAAAGGTTTTCGAAATATGTCACGGCGTTTTGGTTGGCTTTTCCTCAGGTCTTACCACTCGCTGTCCAATGATTTCTCGTGCGCGTGGAGTCTATGGACTGCTTTACGGTACTGCGGTCGACTTTCGGGGATGCGAATGCCGTTGTGGGCATGGTCACTGTCGGAAGCTGATCAGTGGTGCCCACGCGCCCCATAATGTCAACTAATTTTTTGATTGGAGGGCTACTGCTAATCTCAATGCCCACTGGTATTTCCATGGGAGTCTTGTCACGGCTTTTCTTCGATGGGAATGCGCTGAGGGACGAGTTCGAGTTTGACGCTTCTACTGGCATTTGGGACTGGTCTTGGTCCTGCGACGAAAACGCGTATAGGGTTGCCCTCGTGGCTGTCAGGTAACCAGCAGTTGATAACGTCGTCTTAGTTTTATTATAGTCATCAAAAGGTAAAGTACGGTTCTCGCTGATTCCGGGATGTGTACTGCCCGAGGTTGCTTTTTGTTCGACGGATTCCGTGCCTGTGGATGTTAGGGGTTAACAATACAACAACAGAGTGTACTCAGAAGATGCTCATTAATTATGCCCATTAATACAACATCTGGGATTAACTTCCTCTTATAACTTCTTATAAAATCTTAGTTTTTATACCCTTGCTGAGAGTGTTATAGTTTTAGTCAAACGCAGTGAAAGAGACAATAACGACCCTACAAAATAAAGCTATTATTGATCAGTATAACCAGCAGAGTCGATGTAGCCATGTCCGTCTGTCCGTAAGTTCGTCTGTCCGTTTCTCCGCAAAGTAGTCTCTTTCTTAGTTTTAAGGCTATTATATGAATTCAAAAGTCTTCTTTCTTTTTCAGTATGTAAGTCTGAACGGACCGGATCGGACGACGACATACCACATGAACATACCATAGAAAAATCAATTTAAAAAATATTAACTTCCTTGTTTTGAAATGTATATGGATATATAGTACTCTGAGGCATAGTGTTATTTTTAAACTTCAGAATTTTATTTTTTGTAGAATCAGACGACTATATCATATAGCTGCCATTAGAAAGATCGAAAAAATAGATATATGTATATTTGTTTTATAGAATATATATTATTTTTCTAATAGCTGCAAGGATTTGTAAACTTAGCTTCCTCTTTTGGGACATATATATTTTTTTAAGAGATAATGGCTTTGAACTTCATCTAACTACTCATTAAAGAAAAAGATTGCGAATGTTTCTAGTCTATTTCGACTGGCCTAGTTTGCAGTTAGAAAATATAGATATAGTAATACTTTATAGGATGGAAGATGTTTCTTTCTCTGCGTATCAAACATCTGACCAAAATTGATATTGCTCTGGATGGGTATATAATGATTAGCTCAATTGGTTGTAATGACTTAAAAATTGGGTTATGGCTGAAGGTATCTATAAGCAGCGGTGTTGCGTTCCCTAATTTTTCAAATCGCACAAACGACTTACATAGAACATGAACTTGCGATCCAACTCCAATCAGCGAGACAATCGCGAGCAGCCGAAGGAGGCTCAGACTAGTTTGTGAGTTGTAGGAGAGTGGCAGCGTCTGGGCAGCGTTCGATGCTGGTGATAATGTCCTATATCCTTTGGAAAGCCTCATCCTTTGCACGGGGCGACGTGACTTACGGAATGTGCTCGAGAGAAATCAGAAACCTTCATCATAGTTCCGAAAAAACTCAGCTGCTTTCTGGCACTGAATCTTGTCGATAGCTCTGCAAATCCTTAACTTTTCTCTTTACCATTTGAATTACTGAAAGAGAGCAAAATAAACTGTTTAGAAAGAATCAAAGTATTTATGACAGGGACTATTATGCGTAGTTTTCGGGGAATGCCAACACACATTAAAACGATTATATCCAAAGCTTGAAATAATTTTTGAAATGCATAAAAATATGCATTAACATCATACAGCTTCTCAGTATGGCCAAAATTAATTTTTTGCTACCCACCTTTTGAAATTGGAAACTATCAGGCGTTCTCAGGCTTACACTTTCACAATTATCCTTTTTTTGTTTTTAACGCAAAAAAATGATACGGTTTACGCAAATTTTCCGCGAAATATAAAGGCCAAAGTTGTGTCCGCGTTTTGAAAGCAAGGGTATCTTATTGACAAACGACCAAATATTTGAATCACTGATATATTCGCTTTTTTTTGACACTATCAGAATTATTAATATTTGCTATATTTATTTTTTCAATTCCTGCCCATTTGGTTTCGGTAGGTCAGAATATATGCATAATAATTATTATCGAGCACTTTATTAATGTGCGACCCTTACTCAAGCTAACGTGAACAAGCTGTAGTCTTAATGAATTAATAACTACACAATTAAGTTAAGGCAAAGAACACGAAGTAAAATAAATTAAATTAATATTAATTCAGTAATTTAATCTCACTTAACCATCTTAAAGCCCAAAAGAAAAAAAAAGAAATACCAATAAAATGAATACTACTCTACATTCTTACACTTAAAAGGAGCCTGTTAACTTTTTTAAGAAGCTAAGAGTTTTCAATTCAATTCGATTCACTGAAGGTCGATCTAATTCCACCTCTTAAACACATTTCGTAATTTTGTTACAACTAAATTTTTAAATATTTACTCTTACCTAGAACCAGATCATCGAAAACCTATTTTCAAGATTAAGTTTCTCAAGAAAAGTTAGTTTTTTCCATTGGAAAAAAAAAATATTATTTTCGAAAAAAATGAGCCATAAAAAGCTTATGTAAATATTATTGAACATTCCTGCAAAATGTCGTAAAAATTTGTTCAGTAGTTTTAAAAAATGTTTAGTGACCGATTTTAATGGCATTTCGGGAAAACAGTTTCAACTTCAGTACCATGTCAGTATATGCAACAGATATATCTGTATATGCTAAGTATCAAAGCTTATATCTTCGTTATGTACATTTTTTCTTTTTAAAAAAATCGAACATTTTTTTATCTTGAACGATGGATTTTTCATGCACAATTTTTTATTTCGCCGAAATGGATTTTTTGTAAAAACTCTAGCGACCGAAAATTTAATTTTTTGCATATATCGTTCTCGTATGCACAAAACAAAAAATTATAACAACGATCGTTCAGATACACGGAATTACTCTAAACTAATAAAATTTCTTTATTTTTACGGTTTCATTTGACCTGTTCGACATGGGGAATTATCACCGCAAGGCTCTTCCAAAAAAAGGCCTTTAAGGGAAACGGCCACCCCTTAAAAACTATTCAATATTTTTTCACAAACTTTTGCACAAACATTGTCAACAAACTGAACTTTCAGAAAATATAATCATTCATGTAATGAAAAAATTGCTACATACATAAAAAAATCCAAGCCTTCCTATTTTTTTCGACAAAAAAAGGTTTATAAAGAATATTATGAAATTTATGATCGAAAATGGGGCAACACCTTAGGGGCATTGAGCGCAGACTTCATTAAACTCATTGTCCCGTGAAATAAGATTAATTGTGCTAGCTTCTTATTATTGGTTAAGCAAACGTTTGTTAAAATAAATATTATTGAAAAATGTGCAATCTTGGGTAAACGTTTCTTTTTGAAAACAACTACTGTTTTATATAGTTTTGACATTTGCATTGACTACCGGAAATAGAAAAAACTTTTGGGTTTCGCCCAAAAAGCTTTAAAACTGAGAAATAAGTTGGCACTTAAAAGACAGTCGACCATCAAAGGGTATGAACATGTTAAATATTTACAAAAATGTATTTGAAGCTTTTCCTTTTTTCAAAATTTTAAATTTAAAAAATGTTTTTGCTATTAGAAACAATATTGTAAAATGATATATTCTTTTTTAATGTATGTGAACAATTCTGACACTGTAGTTTTCACCCTTTTAAATTTAAAAAATAAAATTATTCAGCTCAGCATCTTAGAGCTACAACCTGACATAACGGATCCGGGTTTTAATAATTAAGTTGTGTATTTATAAATATTTAATTATAATCTCTCTGCAATGGATATATTAATATAAATTTTGGTAAATATGTCGATCTATTTTTATGCCTTAATATAATTTTGGTGAGAGAATTGTAACTCAGTGATCAGCATCACTAGGCATATGAGCCTCATTAAGGTTGTAAGGCTTTAAAGCGGTAAAAACAAAAAAAATGGACAAGGATGTATAAATAACATAAATATAATAATAAAAACAATTTCCTTTTGTATTTGTCCGTCTTGAATTATTAGTTTTATTTTAATTGTCCGAGCGATACAATTGTAGTCAAAAGCAACCCAAGCTCCGATTATAAAGCTAACGATTTAAAAGTTAAGCCTATAGGCAGAAGAAACACGCCTTTTTATTTGCCTTTCTTATTTGAAATGTGAAAAGAGCACGTTCCTTATGAACGGAGAAGTACACATGTGCATTGGGCTCTGTCTCTTCAAGAAGCTAAAAACTAAGCAAGATAATAAGATTGATTTGGAAAAAAATTGACCCAGATAATAAAATATGCCATTCAACTATATTTGGATGGTTTTTAGTAAAAATTCTCTTTAACGTCTTCATGAAAGCAATATATGTTGTAGCAGGACAGTGGGTGACTGTTGTCTAATATTTGCGGCACTTGTTTTATTTTAAGTGCTCCTTCCTATCAAATCACGCATTCTGCCTATGCATACAGGAAAAATCAAATATTTTTGTCAAAAAGATTAACAGTCATGCCCAAGGGGATTTTTAATCCCAGAAATAAAGCTGTAGTCGGATTCCCGACGTTGAGTACTTATTATTTATTATTATTATATTAAGGAATTAAGCCTCTTCAATTGGAATGAATTTTGACAGTGCAAATTTAGTCATTATCAACAAACTTAGGAATATTTCGCCTTGCCAGTAATGGATTTATTAAAAATATGGCATACAATAAAGCTAAAAGCAAGTCGTTTTTTATAACTCATTAGTTCGACTTACCATGTGCAGCAGTGTGTTGTGTCTACCATTCAAGATACCAGGAACTGTCGCGAGTTGGGAACCACTTCTGTTGTTAGCACACGACACATTTGAACCAAAACACTTGCACTTTTGTATTAGGTTTGCAAAAAAATACAACAAAAATATTACTTGATCCAAGTATAATTTAGTTCTTACTCTGCGACTCTTTTCGCTTCAAAATGAACACAATTTTACACAAAAAAATATCTTGCTAGGACTATTCCACATTAGACGGTCAGAAATACGAAGTCAGGTGCGTTTTATTCATGCGCTCTATCCGGCGAGCACGTAGGTATCCCTTATCCTTGAAAACCGTAATGAACTGTCGTTCGCAAAAACGCTAGACTCCATTCCAAGCATCCGAATAAAAAGCTCAGGATTCATGAGTGAAAGCTTGTCTGCACACTCAACGCCCCTTTTTGAGTGACTATGTGGTTGATTTAGACGCAGCTTTTGACGAAACTTACCACAGCTCATCCCTCCTCTCCTAGATGGAGAAATACCTTCTGTCCCAAAGCTTTTCCAAGGATTATGATAAAACAGGGAATTTTTTTGTCTGGACGGTATGTTAGTTATTCAAAAACCTTCTTTAGGCTTTGTCCAAATTTCTAGTCATAAATAAATTTGAATATTAATTATATTAATGCAATGTTAGAAAATGCTTTGTTGCCATTACTGTTTGTTGTTCCAATGAACATTTTGTCCAATAGTATTTTTTTCAAGTCTATTGAAAACGTACTTTATAAGGTCTATTGAAAAAAGTTGGCAATGGCATTATCTTTTCATAACTAAACAATTATCGTTAGGAGTTACACAATAAGTAGTTACGATGTAAACAGTAAAATACTTCTACACAATATTAGGGATTTAAGTTGCAGCAACAAACGCCATACAAAACATTGACAAAGCTTACATGTTTGGGTTTTAAGCCCGACTTTGCATTACATTTATAATATTTGCTATACAAATTTAGATCACTTATTATTCACTTTTTATTATGGTCATAGGTTGGCTCTTATGCTTGTGTATGGGCAGTGATCTAAATTTTCAGATTAAAAGGATTTAGATCATATAGATTTTTATGGTCATACATTGGGTTCCTATACTAAAAATAGTGATCTAAATTTCACAATAAAGTCTCTGTGAAGTCGGTGTAGAGTAGGTATGAATAGAAAGAAAAGTCCCATATAAAGCTAAAAACTCCTGGTGTTAAGAACCTTGAAATGTTGTAAATGTATAAAAATAGTGATCTAACAAAGTCCCACAATTCAAGAAAAGTCCTATTTAAAGCTTAAAAACTCCTTGTGTTAAAAATCTGAAAGCAAAGTTTTGGCGATAAAAGCGAATGAAATGTGTGCGTTGACTCCGAACTTTTAAAGTTTTCTCAAAAAAAGGGTATTTTTTATGCACTTTTTATTATGGACATAGGTTGGCTTCTTATACTTGTGTATGAACAGTGATATACATTTTTAGATAATATAGATTTTTTTTCATACCTTGCGTTCTTATACTAAAAATAGTGATATAAGCTTTACAATAAAGTACCACAAGTTCATTGTGAAGTCAGTGTAGAATAAGTATAGATAGGAAGAAAAGTCCTTTATAAAGTTTAAGAACTCCTGGTGTTAAAAACCTGAAAACAAAGTTTTGGCGATAAAAAGCGAATTAAATGTGTGAATTAATTGCGAACTTTTAAAGTTGGTTCTGAAAATGTTACTGTGCACGGAAATAAAAAGTGAAATGTATGCAATTTAATAGGGAATGTACTCCAATTTGTACGTAAAAAGCGTCTTCACACGCTGTAATATTCATTTGAAGAAGCTTTCACAAAATCGTTATTATTTATTTGAGTCCATTCGGCCATTGGCTTTTAGCAAAGGAACCTTTGATTTAGCATTTAAATTGGTGGGTATACTTATTAAGCCTATTTATACCCAACAGTAGACACGTCGGATATCTCAATGTGTGTTTAACACACAACAGTAAAACCAGAAGCAATTCAAAAATTGTTTTGGTCATTCAAGCACTCCCACTTCCGAAGGATGCATACCGTGAGTGGCAAGAACCTGAGCAGCGAAGAGTTAGAGGAAGTCCACAAGTGGCTGCTCCAGAACAGCATCAGCACTCACAGGTTGCGCCGCGAGTTCTCCGATGTGTTGCCCCTGGCCGAGGTGTTAAAGCGCGACTATCCGCGCCTGGTCGACCTGTACAACTACCCGAAGAAGAGCAGTGTGCAGCTGAAGCTGGCCAACTGGGAGACGTTCAACTTCAAGGTGCTGTCCAAGTTCAACATGACGCTGAGCAGGGACTTCATGGACCAGCTGGCCAACGGGGTCAACGGGGCCGCGGAGGTGCTGCTGCACGAGGTGATTCGGCTGGAGAAGCGGCAGCGGGTGGCGGAGGAGCGCAATGCGGCGATGCGGCAGGAACAGGCCTGGGAGGAGAACGACGAGGTGAAGACTGTGGTGGTCAACAAGCAGGTGGGGGACGGCATCGTCCAGGTTCCGCAGAAGATGATTCTCTACTCGCTCTACGAAAAAATGGCACGGGACAGCCAGGCCAAGGACGTGATCATCGACGCCTACCAGCAGCGACTGGCCCACATGGAGAGCATAATCAAGATAAAGTCGGAGCGGATCGACGAGCTCCTGATGCAGATGGGCAAAATACCCCAGAAGGGAGCCACTGGCGCCGCATCCAACTGCTGCCTCGCATCGGAGCCAAAGGACTCCGTACGCAAGCGTCCGAGTCTCACTCCAATTTCATCTGGCGACCCGGACAGTGCCACCTGAATGCGGATGTGTTTCATTTAAAAAGTTGCGAGTTTACCGATTTGTAGTTAAAGAGATTGTTAAAGAACCAAATTACCGATTACAGATAAATAGACTAGAACAGAAGAAGTTTGTGCAGTCAGGGGTCATTGGTTTAGCAATTGGCAATCGATAAGCGCTGTCAATAGTTCAATCTTCTTAATGCTAGCATTAAAATTTGTGGTTTTTTAATGGAAGGATATTGTTTCGTTTTAGGTTTCGACGTATCAGACATCCACAGTTTATATTTATTGTATGCAGATATTTAGATAAACAGCAAAGACAACAATTTTAAAGCCACAATTTTCTGCGGAATATTTTTGGGAGCATTTATTTATCACCTTTACCACCGCTGGCAAATCGAATAATTATATTTTCCTATTTCACATTATATATCATAGAAAAAATCATGTTTAAATATAAAATGTGTGCATTAAAATACTTTTTGCCAAATTCACAATTTAAATCTCGTACTTACATGTTTTGGACCTTCGTGCAATAACATTTTGAATATGTTGTGTTGGTCTCTTGATCGTACTCCCTTTGTGTGTCAAGGTTCGAGGGTTAAATGAAGTAAACATTTTATTTTTCAATTTTTAATCAATTTTATTTGTTTCACATTTGTAATTCTCTATTCAAACACCGGTCTCACTACACACCATAGATATATTTCCTATTAAATACTGTTTCTTAACATTCGATTCTTGCATTGCTTTGTTAAACATTACTTTGATTTTGGTGTAGTAGTTCCAACACTTTCTACTTTTAACTATTGCGAGTCTCATATCGCTTTCGTCAATCTTACCCAACAAAATATGATCGAGATATCTTCGTAATTTTTCATAATCCAAGAACTCCTGTATTAACTTTGATTTCTTTTCGTTACTCCACTTCTCTTTGATTGCCACTTTTATCCTACGAATGAGTTGCTCAAACTCAGAGCTATGATTGGTTTTATTTTGATGATACGCTTCTATGATGTTCATGAGCTTATTAGTACACAGATCTTCGGATGAATTGTTATTCTAAAAGAAGGATATGTACATATTTATATTAAAGGTTCTGCTCATGATTTTTACTCCGACTATGACATTAAATATTTTTTGATTCTTGAGTTGTTAATAAAATATATAGGTGGTAAACATATTTTTGGAAAAAAACTTAATACACTCATAGCAAAATTATCCCTAAATTTTAGAAATTCGCCATAAAACTTTATTTTTTCTAAATCCAAGAAAAGATTTATATTTTCAAGGAATTTTTTTCTGAAAACAAGAAAACTTTTCTTAAACCAAGAAAGTGTTCCTAAAATGTAGAAATTGTCGCCATAAACTAAACTCGCCCTAATTCCAAGAAAGAATTTCTTTATTTTATTTTTTCCTAAAACTAGGAATTCTGCCCTAAAAAATACAACATTTTTTCAAATTAACCCTAAAAAATATAAACTTTTTCTAAAATATAGAAATATTTTCTTGAATAAAGAAATATTTTCTAAAATATGGAATTATTTTCCTTAATATAGAAATATTTTCTATAACATAGAAAACATTTTCTAAAATACACACCCTGACCATAAAATTGTTCTAACCCTTTTCGAGTAGCCTAGGGGTTAGCACGTCTGACCAGAAATCTAAGCACCGCAAGTTCAATTTCAATTTTATACCCTTTTCAGTCAAAAGTGAAAGGAGACATTTCCGACCCTATAAGGTATATATATTCTTGATCAGTATCACCAGGAGAGTCGAGCTAGCCATGTCCG
Source organism: Drosophila kurseongensis (assembly GCA_018153305.1). NCBI lineage: Eukaryota > Metazoa > Arthropoda > Insecta > Diptera > Drosophilidae > Drosophila > Drosophila kurseongensis. The sequence goes on along the minus strand of JAECXX010000108.1, from coordinate 1,949,120 downwards.
TCTGTCTGTCCGTCCGTCCGTCTGTCCGTCCGTGCGTTTCTACGCAAACTAGTCCCTCAGTTTTAAAGCTGTCTGATTGAAACTTTCCCAAAAGTTGTATTTATACTGCAGGTAGTATATAAGTCGGAAAGAGCCGGATCGGGCGACTATATCATACAGATCCCATAGGAATAATCGGAAAAAACAATTCCAAAAAATTATAACTTTGTTGTTTTTAATATTTTTTTATTCTTTGGGATTTGGTAATATTTAAATATTATGGAATGAAGGTTTTAATTAAATTAAGATCGGACGGATGGCAATTTATCAGTGCAATACTAAGTGCTTAAATCATATACATATACATACATACATACTTGTATGTACACAAGTCCATAAATCCTGAATGAAAAATTACATCATGATGAATGAGGCACATTTTTTATACATTTTTTCTAATTCTTTTCTATTTTTTAGAAAAGTTTTTCTTGTTTTTAGGGCATTTTGCCTTAGATTTCAGAAAAGAACGCCCTTAATTAAAAAAAAAAAAATCACCCTAGAATTTATGGTGCGATGCCATTGAAGACAAAAATATGGAGAATTTATTGTTTTTAGGGTTAATTTTGGTATGAGTGTAGTATTTCTCCAGGGTATATTGTAGGTATTAATACAAAAATGCGAAAGGGAGAAGGAAGCTTTTCCGACCCTAAGGAAAACCGTAAAAAGGTGAGAAGGAGTAGTGTATAGTTGATGGGATTCAGTTGAAGTACATTAATTCATGACTTCATACTGCTATCCTATTTGTCCACCATTTTATTATCGGGATCCAGTACTGGATTATCAAATTTAGGGCCCCGAGCACCACCGCTTGCTACCGATGTGTAGTAAAAATTCAGATAACACCGTTAAAACATTTTTGAAATCAGCTTAAAACATTTATATTATAAATTAGTATAATAAAGTTTACAAAAATGCTTTGCTAAAATCTGGTGTAATCGTCAAAAAAAAGTTTATAAAATGCCAATTTACAAGCTTTTTTTCATAATAAAATACATTTTTCGTTAGGTATATGAAAATTTGCAAATAATAAAAAAAAACTTCACAAACACCTATTTAAAGAAATTTTATATATTTTGTTACGATTTTGCGTGGTCTAACTTTTAGCGCCGTCCGAAAAATACATTTTTGTTTTAGCACAAATACTTAAATACAAATTTCAGTCAAAAGCTTGCAACGCATTGAAGGAGACATTTCGGAATATATACATACATACATACATATGTACATATGTACATATATTAGTGATCGGCATCACCAGGAGAGCCGATCGAGCCTTGTACGCCCGTCCGTTTTTACGCAAACTAGTCTCTCACTTTTGGAGATATCTGAATGAAACTTTCCCATATGTCTTATATTGCAGGTTTTATATAAGGCGAAACGAGCCCTATCGAACGACTATATCATATAGCTCCCATAGGAGCAGTCGGAGCAAAAATAATAACTATTACACCACCGTTGTTTTCAAACATGTACGGATATAGCAGTTTCTTATAATTTAGAAATTACTGATTTCATTTATAACAAGAAAGAAAAGCTAACTTCGGGCGGAACCGTTGATTTACTCTTGCAGAATCAGCGGAAATGCTGATGCATCTTGGAAAATAATTTAGGAGTCTTTTAGTGATGGCAATATCATTTTTGTTGTCCTCTTTAGCACTGTTTACAGTTGCATTTGCTCAATTCGCCACTTCGCCAAGCATGTTTTCTTCGATCTTGGTTCGAATTCATGTATGTATCTTCACGTAGTTTAAATTAAAATAGCTAAAATGGCCATTTAAGTTCCCTCACTGACAAAAACAGCTCGCCAAAGAAAGCGAGATAGTTAAAATTTCAATTGCCTTTGGAAGTTTCGTAATGGCTGAAACATGATTAAAGATCGAAGAAAGTACAGTTGCAAGTACACATCACTTATTGGATATATTTTGGCTAAATATACCTTTTTTATTATACCATCAATTATTGCCGTATTTGCCCTTTCCGTTTTAAACAAGAAGTGGATGTTTACTACAGCAAGATGCAAAGAATTGTGTTAGATCCGATATCGATAAGAAATTCGTTTATAGCCTAGTTACACTTACGCGAGTTTCCTATCGGTTTCTAAGTTAACGAAATCACGCAGAGCTGTCGTTTACAGTGAAAAAACTTGAATATGTATATGCGTTGGGCTATAGAAAAACCGCGGTTTTCTTCTGATTAGCAAATGAAAACAAATAAGAATCAGGGAAAACAGCGGTAAAGCTAACAAAAATAATTTAGTGTTATAATAGCCTGGACAACCTTGGCAATAAAACCTTGTATGAAATAATACGTTTTTTTAGCCCAATATGCTATGGGTACTGAAAAAGGCTGCCTTAAAGATTTCGAATATTTTTAATGATTTGATCCTAAATGAGATTTCAGCCATTTCGGAAGTCCCAATAGTTCATAAACAATTTTACAAACAGATCTCGGTTGCTAATGAGAATTCAAAACCATATCCTTTCGTCTTCATATGCCATCTGTTCTTTGATAGTTGATATAGATATATTGAGTAGAAATCAAAGAAAAAGAGATGGCAGCTTCAAACTCAACTTAAACGCACTTTTTTTCATCTCTAGGACCCAATGCTTAAACTGAGTTTAGCGGGGCTCTTGTTTTAAGAAAATATATGTTTCTCAGAATGAAATCGCATAGATTTAAAAATTAAGGCGCTTACTTCGATAACTCGTTTGATATTGTTGTCTGATTCATGTCACACATACGTTTACTTTATCTCGAGTTTCTGTCTAAAAATGTATAATGTAATGGAATTAAAGGATTTATCGGACATGGCAGTGTATGTAGGTTGAAAAGTAAAAAAATATCGATTAGATCTAAGCTTTTATATTCTCACTTTTGACAAAAGGAACGATATATTGAAAGTGAACTAGTTTTTTTTGTTTTAAGACAACAAATAGTACTTCTAACAATGCTAGTGTCATGTCAAATAATCATAACTTTTTCCAAGGTTGATACATATGTATTTTTGGTGCAAATGAATTAAGACCAACAACATAAGTGCAACATTTCCTTGCAGAAGGTAGTGTATAAAGGGGTATTACAATGTGAGGGGGGCAAGTATTGTTCACAAAACCAGAGCCGGAATTTTGTTTGGCATTGAAAGAGCATTTATGAGCATCACCCTTTCTGAATAGTGCGATTACTACCCAACTGTATTTCCAGATTACATCGAGGGCCGGAAACGAAGCTTAGAAGAGCAGCATGATGAGAACCGACAAGGACTTACTGCTGGCACGCCGAAGTTTTATGGAGGAACGCCAACCTGCCGCAACACAACAGTACACACCTACCACGCCCACCACAGTTCCACTCTCTTTGCTCCGCAGCGAAGGGAAGCAACTTGTTGCAAGTGTGGCTGCAAGAAGCCCGGGCGTCCATACGCTAGGCATTTTGTATACTTTGCAAACACAGCAAATTTCTTTTTTAAGCTTCTTTCTTTTCATTTAGATAACAAATCATGTGAACGCCAGTTGTAAAACGCCACAGTTTTCCCGTCTTAACGACCACGCTCTGGAGGATTACTCACTCGGAACCCGTATCTTCTAGGGGCCAATCGAATCAGGTCCGAATCAATTCGTAAGTGTATTTCGCGGGTATCTGCTTACATTTGTATGTGAATTTAACCGGGATATTTATGATACATATTTATGAGCTATAATTCATAAACTACCATTACAGTTTTTAACCTTGTAACCTGCAATATTAAATATGTAGTTCAATTAAAGTACGATAAATTATTTAAATTCCGTAATTTACGGCCTATGCAAGGACGATTTAAAATATATGTTATTGATTCCGATTAAGACCTTATTAGCTCTTGTCTCTTGAGCTTGCATGCAATATTATCCAATCTTATCCAAAATTTCAAAACACTATGTCACACCAAAAACTAATCCGAGTCTGGCTGAACAGGCCTCATGTATATATTTTTTAACGAAAACGCTTCCTTCTCCATGTTAGCCATTTTTTACCAAATACAATATAATTATTTACTCCAAAAAGCAGCAAGATTTAAAGAATGGTTTTTTAAACACAAATTGATTTTTGTTTACATTTGGTAATTTTTATAGTAATTTCCGTGCCAGCAGCGTAATACAATTTTTTCGTTAGTTATTTTACTATTTATTTACTATTTTTTAGCATTATTTTCTTTATATACTGTATTAGTTTTTGCTTTTCCAAGCTAATAATATTATTATAATGTATTTAAGTGCAACAAATATCTTATTAAATACGAAAGAAAGCAAACATACCGCACCTTCCAGTTTTGTTAATAGCTGTTTCTAAATTACTATACAAACTACTAATTGTGAACATTATTAAACAAAAATAATATAAATTAAAAGATTCAGTCGAACTTCCAAGTCTCGAACTTCCCTGAATAGAATTTTCGATAATTTACTTAAAACTAACAAAAGTGTTTAGCGACTAGATTTCATACCAATTTATCTCCATAAGTCAAACTTCCTTAACTTGATTTTCTCTATAGCTGGCTCTGAATTTTGAATAACATATTAACTTACATATGACGGGTTACATATAATTTAGCGGTTTAATTGATATTTTTATCAATATTTGTCGAACTCATGCTTAAGAATGCAAATCGCTTTGTTTTAATTTAACTTTAATGAAAGGGCATTAAATTCGACTAAAAGAAGTTTGAGACTGTTTTAAAAAAAGAAGTTGTAAATCAAATGAAAGCACACGTACCAGTTGATAGTTTGAACTCGAAGATGAGTTAATATTACTTATAACTGTTGGGCTGAATATCTCTTGATTACAAAATTTATGTCCCCCGCTTCCATATTTTGATGTGTTTGACTTAATCGCTTGAGAGGTCAATTTAATTAATGGTTTATTGACTAAAATATTTTGAGTTATATGGCATGTGAGATGATTTTTTCTTATTATTTTCCACTTTTCAGTATTGGACTTAACTAAGCTTGTAATTAAATCGTTGGCCATATTTTTATAATGTTCAATACATGCTGAAGACACATTTGTTTTGTTCAGGTTTTTTAAAATTTTGTTAAGCTTAAAAAATATCAAGCTCTCCAACTCGATTCGCGTTTTGTCATAAATTGTAAAATTTGAATAAGTATTAACTTTAATATGACTTCCCTGTTTGTCCAAATGTGAGGACAAATTTAGCATCTTGATTTTTTCGTCGAATTCATAGTTATTTGATGAATTTACCTTTGGAAACATATACTTTTTTTTAATATTATCAAGCCTTTTGTTGATAATATTCCGCACAATCAAGTTTAAAGGCTATAAATAAAAAAATTATAATATTCATTAGGCTTAAAATTTAAAAAATTTTACCTGTAAGTTGTTCGAAGAGATCAATTTTTCAGTTGTCGAAATCAGACGCTTTTTTAAACTGGAATACGTCTGAATCAACCTTTCCGATTTATCATCATTAGAATAAAATATTGAGTCATTTATATTTTTAGTAAAATGTAACTTGGTGCTAGTGTGCTCTTTCAGATCTATTTTAGGAGTTTCGTTTTTATTTTTGATTGTTTCATAAGGAAATATAAATGTTTTAGAGACATGGTTTATCATGTTATTAGACGCAACTTTTTTGGCAGTGTGTCCAGCTTTTGTTTGATTTTCATTCATCAAATTTTTATGCAGCTTCGTGGAGTTAACACCTGGCTGAATATTCTAAAAAAATTTAATATTTTATTTTATGATTAATGTTTACAAAATATGATTTTAAATATTTTAAAAAATGGTCTACAATTTCTTTACAAATAATAAATTACAAATAATAAACAAAACAATTACATTTCTTCAAAATGTCATGATATATTTTTATGACAGCTAAAGTATTTAGCGGAATTGTGACTAAAAAATACTTGTCATGAATTGCCAGTATCATTAGAATTAAACCCAAGCAATGCTACCGAAATCTGTTTTAATTATAACTAAAATACTAACTGCAAAATATTTAAATACTTTTGAGGAAATTGCTGCTTGAAAAGTAATGCAAATGAATCGAGAAAAGGAGTTAACTTCGGCAGGCCGAAGATTCCTCGTCCGTTTTCCATATTTTATAACAGCCCGAAGATAATATACCCTCTGTTACAAAAATTAAATATTTATTATTTCGATTTCGATGCTTAAAAACAACGAAGCTACGTATATTTTCCGATAAATGTTTCAATCGTTTCTATAGCAGCTATATGATATAGTCGTTCGATTTTTATAAAAGTAAAACCGTAACTCCAAAATCGGCAAAAATTACTCGTAGTAAATGGGTATATAGGATAGCATTAAACACAAAAATGTTGCAAGACCGGATGCAATTCTCCAAATCAGCAGTCTGAAAGAATGAAATACAAAAACCGAGTCGCTGAGTTGTTGGGGAATGCACCGGGCACGAGGCGCTAAGTCAGCATGATACAATAACATAAGGTAGTCTCGTCGGCTGTCTGAACGTTCGGGTTTTGATCAGTGCGTGTTTTTTTTTTGAAGAGAAAGGTTGTCTGCGGACGACATTAAAAGAATTAACCTACGTGCAACATATAAAAGTTTTATTTTAAGATTAGAATATATTTTAGAACTAAGACTGTACATTCAAAAACAAAAATATTACAAATTAAATTATGAAAAAAATTATACCTCTTTTATTGTGGCCACTCGCACTCATTGTTATGATTGTAGAGGTATCAGATTTTGCCGATGAAACTACCTTATGTTATTGTATCATGGTCGTGGCCAACGTCAGGCCTTCTGCTCGGCTCTCTTGGAGAATACTTAAGATTGCATTAATTAGTCCTTAACAGACTCGACAAGAATCCAAACGGATTCCGGAATAATATTAAATATAATACACGAGTTATTCCGAGAAATAAAAATCATAATTATCCAAACGGATTTCGAATTAATTTCAATCAACGAACTGGAGTGATTTTGAAAAATAAAGATTTCAAATATTAACGTATTTTCATTTTTTATATTAAAAAACAACGAAGTTATAATTTTCTTTCCCTTTTACCTAATTGCTCCTAAGACAGTTATATACAGTGGTCCGATTTTTATAAAACTAAAGCCGTACTTCTGAAATTGTTGAAAAATACTATGTCATGGAGTATATGGATATATGTTCAATAACAACGATGCTATTATTTTATTTCTCTTCCTTTCCGACTGTTCCTATGGGAGCTATGTTAAGTAGTCCCGTTCCGACTGATCCAAATAGCTATAAAACTGAGGGATAAGTTTACGTGGAAACGGGCAGACGGTGGACAGGAATACAGACTCGCCACGTGATGCTGATCAAGAATATATATATGTCGACTAAATCGCAAGCTACCGCTCTCGCTCCGCCTCTTCTCTATTTCACCACTGTCCAGTTACTTAATCATAATGGATTTTGGCCATACCTATATCATCTCCTTTGTTGCATCCTCTTTGCCAAGAACAAGTTTGTAACGCAATGAAGGATCAGGATCAATAGGGGAGTCGATATAGCCATGTCCGTCTGTGCGTCTGTCCGTCCGTCCGTCTGTTTCAATACCGTTTGCGAGCACAGTTTAAAAGCTAGCGTACATGTGTACGCAGATCAAGTTTGAAAAGTTCCCCGATCGGACGTCTATATCAATAGTGTATATCAATCGAATATAACTTGCAAGAATTGAAGATATTTCGCGCAGTGTAAAAGCTATTCCCATGCATCTTTCCAAATATTATTTTTATACCCTTGCAGAGGGTATTATAATTTTGGTCAAAAGTGTGCAACGCAGTGAAGGAGACATTTCCGACCCTATAAAGTATATATATTCTTGATCAGGATCAACTCCTGAGTTGATATAAGCATGTCCGTCTGTCCGTCTGTCTGTCCGTCTGTCTGTTTCTACGCGAACTAGTCTCTCAGTTTTAAAGATATCGAATTGAAACTTTGCACACACCCTTCTTTCCTTTGCACGCAGTACATAAGTCGGAACGGCCGGGATCGGCCGACTATATCCTATAGCTGCCATATAACTGATTGATTTGGTGTTTGTTAAGTAAGGCAGTTGAGATTTCCTATGAGTTTTATATTTGGCCAATCAATCCGACCTACCAAATTTCATAAGGTTCGGCCAATTATATCCTATAGCTGCCATATAACTGATTGATCGGAAATGCCATAACTTTGGTGTTTGTATGGGCTTTATATTTGGCCAATCAATCTGACCTACCAAATTTCACAAGGATCGGGCGACTATATCCTATAGCCGTCATATAACTGATTGATCGGAAATGCCATAACTTTAGTGTTTGTAAAGTTAAAATCCCCATAGGGATTTTCTATGGGCTTTATATTTGGCCAATCAATCTGACCTACCAAATTTCATAAGGATCGGCCGACTATATCCCATATCTGCCATATAACTGAACGATTGGAAATGCCATAACTTCGGTGTTTTTAAAGTTAGGAAGTTGGGATTTTTTATGAGTGTTAAGAATGCATCATATAAATAATTTTGGAGAATATAATTTACAGAATATTCTGCAAGGGTATTTCAACTTCGGCTCCGCCCGAAGTTAGCTTTCCTTTCTTGTTTTATGCATACTTTGATCAGGGTAAAAGTGCGTGCCGATCAGACGTCTATATCTTATAGCTCCCATAGGAATAATAGGGTAAAATCGGTCCAAATTTGATGCTTTTCTGGATATTTCGCGCAGTGTATAAGCTATTGACATCAATTTTTCCAAGTCTTATTTATTAACGCTTGCCGATCGGACGTCTACATCTTATAGCTTCCATAGGAATAATTGTTAAAAGCTGTGAGAGTAATCCTCCTTTCTATTTTTATAAGACATTTTTGCAGTATAATAGCTATTGACATGAAACTATGCAAATCTAATTATACCCGTTACTCGTAGAGTAAAAGGGTATATTGTATTCGTGCAAAAGTATGTAACAGGTAGAAGGAAGTGTTTCCGACCCTATAAAGTATATATATTCTTGTTCAGGATCACTAGCCGAGTCGATCTAGCCATGTCCGTCTGTCCGTCTGTCTGTCTGTCTGTCCGTATGAACGCTGAGATCTCGGAAACTATAAAAGCTAGAAGATTGGCATTTTGCATGCAGATTCTAGGAGTTCCTACGCAGCGCAAGTTTGTTTCAAAAAGGTGTCACGCCCCCTTTAACGCCCACAATCGCTTATATACGATTTAAAAATTTAAATATTTCGGAAAAGTAAAAATGCAGTTTTATTGTGTTTATCAATACCTATCGAAATGTAGAAGAAATTTTTCAAATCGGACCATTTGTTAAAAAGTTATGCGTGATCAAAGTTTCTATCTCCATCTCCCTCGCACTCCCTTTACCTGAGTAACGGGTATCTGATAGTCGGGGCACCCGACTATAGCGTTCTCTCTTGTTTTTTTATGTATACCTTGCTTAGGGGAAAAGTTCTTGCCAATCAGACAACTATATACTACAGCTGCCATTTAAAAATTAAATTGTTTACATATACGTAATCTTTTTATACCCTTGCAGAGAGTATTATAATCGAATTATAAGATATCGAATTGAAACTTTGCACACACCCTTCTTTCCTTTGCACGCAGTATATAAGTCGGAACGGCCGGGATCGGCCCACTATATCCTATAGCTGCCATATAACTGATTGATCGGAAATTCCATAACTTTGGTGTTCGTTAAGTTAGGAAGTTAGGATTTTCTATGGGTTTTATATTTGGCCAATCAATCTGACCTACCAAATTTCATAAGGATCGGCCGACTATATCCCATATCTGCCATATAACTGAACGATTGGAAATGCCATAACTTCGGTGTTTTTAAAGTTAGGAAGTTGGGATTTTTTATGAGTGTTAAGAATGCATCATATGAATAAGTTTGGAGAATATAATTTACAGAATATTCTGCAAGGGTATTTCAACTTCGGCTCCGCCCGGATGTAGCTTTCCTTTCTTGTTTTTTAATAAATTACATAAAATTTAATTTATATTTCGCGCAGTGTATAAGCTGTTGACATACATTTTTCAAAGTCTGCAAGGGTATTAAAACTTCGGCTTGCCGAAGTTAGCTTCCAACCTCGTTACATTCTAATATACTTTTCTAATAAATTTCGATGCGAAGATTTCATATTATTTTTGAACACTGCGTAACACAGTGTCATTTTTGTACTTATTCGTTTTTATAATAGTTAACAATATTTTATAATAATCTACAATAGATAAAGTATGATGAATATCGGATTACTGAGTTACCTTTATTGCTTTTTCCGAAGTATCTAATAATGTAGGCTTCGTGATTGTACAATTACAAGAGCAAATGTCCTCATCGGGGTCAATCACGCATGTACACAAACAAAGCCCTCCTTCAGTAAGGTCAGTGCCGATTGGCAGCTCTGTTGACGGAACTCTGCTGCTTAATAATCTCGAAATCCTTGATTTATTAAAGTTAGTTTTGAAAAAATTTGTAGTTTCCCTATTATTTATTTTATAACTAGAAATGCCAGAGAATGTGGATATACTTCTCGATTGCTTGGCAAATGATATTCTATGTTCTGTGTGTTCCTTAGATAAATTTTGATCAGATATAGCTGGTTTAATTGTGGTTATATGTTTATTTGTATGATAATTGAAACTTATTAATTTATTTTCTGTTTTTATATTGGCTGAATAAACGGGTATCATTACAATTTCTTTTAAACTACTTTTTCTTAAGTTTGCATCTGTTGTCCCCGATTGCCTATATATATTATCATTTGTGTCGATTGATACTGATATCGATTGGGGTGATAATATGGATAGTTTTCTTGTTCCCTTCTGAGTTGCTTGATATTTTTCTGCACTCGAATTCGAAAATGAACTTATTGATGTTAATTTCCTTGTTTCCTTTTTACTGAGTTGATATTTTTCTGTACTCGGAATTTTAAGTGGATTACTTGGTATTTTACTAAATAGAGGTGTAGCTTTCGATAGTTTTTTGGTTTCCTCTTTAGTAATTCCATTTTTTTCTTTACTTAAAATTGCAAATAAACTACTTGATTTAATAACATATTGAGAAACAAATTTAGTTGTATTCCTGGTTTCCCTTTTAGTTAAACGATGGTTTTGGGTACTCAGAGTTTTAATAAAACTACTTTTTATTGTACTGGACAGAGGTATAGGTTTTGATAATTTATTTATGTTTTCTTGAGGTATTTGGTATTTTTCTGTATTCAGAATTTTGAAAAAACTACTTGAAACTTTTTTAAATATAGGTGAAGATTTCGATAGATTTCTTGTTTTCACTTGAAATGTTTGATATTGTTCAGCACTCGAAATTGCAAATGAACGTATCGATCGATGTCCAGGTTCTGATAGTTTACTTGTTTCCTCTTGAGTTATTTGATATACTGTACTCGGAATTTTGACTAACCTACTTGATATTGTAATAGATTGCGATGGAGATTTCGAAAGTTTTCTTGTATTTTCTTGACTCAGTTGATATTTTTCTGCACTCGTAATTGAAAATGAACTTATTGCCACTTGAAGCGATTGAGATGCGAATTCCGCTAGATTACTTGTTTCCTCTGGAGTTATTCGATAAATTTCTGTAGTTACACCATTTTCACTCGAAATTGCAACTGAACTTATTAATATTGGAATAGATTGAGACAAAGATTCCGATAGTTTACTTGCTTCCTCAGGAGTCATTTGATATTTTTCTGTACTCGGAATTTTGAATAAACTACTTGGCGTTCTACTTGATCGAGGTGGAGATTTCGTTAGTTGGCTTGTTTCCTCTTGATATTTTTGATATTTTTTAGTACTGGGAATTTTGATTAAGCTATCTGATTTTGTAGTCGATTTCGAGGATGATTTTAGTTCCGATAGCTTACTTGTTTCCTCTTGAGTTATTTGATATTTTTCAGTACTCGGTATTTTGAATAAGCTACTTGATATTGTAATTGATATAAATGGCGATTTCGATAGTTTTCTTGTCTGCTCTTGACTCATTTGATATGTTTCTGTACTTGAATTTGAAAATGAACTTTTTGATATTTGAACCGATTGAGGTGCAGATTCCGATAGCTTACTAGTTTCTTTTTGACTTATTTGATGTTTTTCAGTAGTCGGTATTTTGAATAAGCTACTTGATATTGTAATCGATTTGGATGGCGATTTCGAAAGTTTCCTTGTCTGCTCTTGACTCAGTTGATATTTTTGTGTACTCAAAATTTCAATTGAACCTTTTGTAATTGGAAACGATTGAGGTGCAGATTCCGATAGCTTATTGGACTCCTCTGGGCTTATTTGGTATTTTTCACTACTCGGTATCTTGAATAAGCTACTTGATATTGTAATCAATTTCGACGGCGATTTCGATAGTTTCTTTGTGTGCTCTTGACTCAGTTGATATTTTTGTTTACTCGAAATTTCAACTAAACCTTTTGTAATAGGTATCGATTGAGGAGCAGGTTCCGATAACTTACTGGTTTCCTCTTGACTTATTTTATATTTTTCAGTACTCGGTAGTTTTAATAGGCTACTTGATATTGTAATCGATTCCGACGGCGATAGTTTCCTTGTCTGCTCTTGACTCAGTTGATATTTTTCTGTACTCGAAATTTCAACTGAACCTTTTGTAATTGGAATCGATTGAGGTGCAGGTTCCGATAGCTTACTTGTTTCTGCTTGAGTTATTTGATATTTTTCCTTACGCGAAACTTCTGCACTCGGAATTGGAAATGAACTTATGGGTATTTGAATCGATTTAGTTGCAGATTCCGATAGCTTACTGGTTTCCTCTTGACTTACTTGAAATTTTTCAGTACTCTGTATTTTGAATAAGCTACTTGATATTATAATCGATTTCGATGGCAAATTCGATAGTTTTCTTGTCTGCTCTGAATTCAGTTGATATGTTTCTGTACTTGAAATTGCAACTGAACCTTTTGTAATTGGTATAGATTGAGGGGCAGGTTCCGATAGCTTACTTGTTTCCGCTTGAGTTATTTGATATTTTTCCTTAAGCGAAACTTCTGCACTCGGAATTGGAAATGAAATGATTGGTATTTGAATCGATTTAGTTGCAGATTCCGATAGCTTACTGGTTTCCTCTGGACTTATTTGATATTTTTCAGTACTCGGTATTTTGAATAAGCTACTTGATATTGTAATCGATTTCGACGGCGACTTCGATAGTTCTCTTGTCTGCTCTGGACTTAGTTGATATGTTTCTGTACCAGAAATTGCATAGGAACTTATTAATACCGATAGCTTACTTGTTGCCTCTTGCATCATTTGATATTTTTCAGTACTTGAAATTTCTGCACTCGGAATTGCAAATGAACTTATTGACATTTGAATTGATTGAGGTACAGATTCCGATAGTTTTCTTGTTTCCTCGTGAGTTATTTGATATTTTTCCTTACGCGAAACTTCGGCACTCGGAATTGGAAATGAACTTATTGATATTTGAATCGATTGAGTTGCAGATTCCGATAACTTACTAGTTTTCTCTGGACTTATTTGATATTTTTCAGTACTCGGTATTTTGAATAAGCTACTTGATATTGTAATCGATTTCGACGGCGATTTCGATAGTTTCCTTGTCTGCTCTTGACTCAGTTGATATGTTTCTGTACTCGAAAATTCAACTGAACCTTTAGTAATTGGTATCGATTGACGTGCAGGTTCCGATAGCTTACTTGTTTCCTCATGAGTTATTTGATATTTTTCCTTACCAGAAATTTCTGCACTCGGAATTGCAAATGAACTTATTGACATTTGAATTGATTGAGGTACAGATTCCGATAGTTTTCTTGTTTCCTCGTGAGTTATTTGATATTTTTCCTTACGCGAAACTTCTGCACTCGGAATTGGAAATGAACTTATTGATATTTGAATCGATTGAGTTGCAGATTCCGATAACTTACTAGTTTTCTCTGGACTTATTTGATATTTTTCAGTACTCGGTATTTTGAATAAGCTACTTGATATTGTAATCGATTTCGACGGCGATTTCGATAGTTTCCTTGTCTGCTCTTGACTAAGTTGATATGTTTCTGTACTCGAAAATTCAACTGAACCTTTAGTAATTGGTATCGATTGACGTGCAGGTTCCGATAGCTTACTTGTTTCCTCATGAGTTATTTGATATTTTTCCTTACCAGAAATTTCTGCACTCGGAATTGCAAATGAACTTATTGACATTTGAATTGATTGAGGTACAGATTCCGATAGTTTTCTTGTTTCCTCGTGAGTTATTTGATATTTTTCCTTACGCGAAACTTCTGCACTCGGAATTGGAAATGAACTTATTGATATTTGAATCGATTGAGTTGCAGATTCCGATAACTTACTAGTTTTCTCTGGACTTATTTGATATTTTTCAGTACTCGGTATTTTGAATAAGCTACTTGATATTGTAATCGATTTCGACGGCGATTTCGATAGTTTCCTTGTCTGCTCTTGACTCAGTTGATATGTTTCTGTACTCGAAAATTCAACTGAACCTTTAGTAATTGGTATCGATTGACGTGCAGGTTCCGATAGCTTACTTGTTTCCTCATGAGTTATTTGATATTTTTCCTTACCAGAAATTTCTGCACTCGGAATTGCAAATGAACTTATTGACATTTGAATTGATTGAGGTACAGATTCCGATAGTTTTCTTGTTTCCTCGTGAGTTATTTGATATTTTTCCTTACGCGAAACTTCTGCACTCGGAATTGGAAATGAACTTATTGATATTTGAATCGATTGAGTTGCAGATTCCGATAACTTACTAGTTTCCTCTGGGCTTATTTGATATTTTTCAGTACTCGGTATTTTGAATAAGCTACTTGATATTGTAATCGATTTCGACGGCGATTTCGATAGTTTCCTTGTCTGCTCTTGACTCAGTTGATATGTTTCTGTACTCGAAAATTCAACTGAACCTTTAGTAATTGGTATCGATTGACGTGCAGGTTCCGATAGCTTACTTGTTTCCTCATGAGTTATTTGATATTTTTCCTTACCAGAAATTTCTGCACTCGGAATTGCAAATGAACTTATTGATATTTGAATCGATTGAGATGCAGATTCCGATAGCTTACTGGATTCCTCTGGGCTTATTCGATATTTTTCTGTACTCGGTATTTTGAATAAGCTACTTGAAATTGTAATCGATTTCGACGGCGATTTCGATAGTTTCCTTGTCTGTTCTTGACTCAGTTGATATGTTTCTGTACTCGAAATTTTAACTGAACCTTTTGTAATTGGTATCGATTGACGTGCAGGCGCCGATAGCTTACTTGTTTCCTCTTGAGTTATATGATATATTTCCTCACGCGAAATTTCTGCACTCGGAATTGCAAATGAACTTATTGATATTTGAATCGATTGAGATGCAGATTCCGATAGCTTACTGGATTCCTCTGGGCTTATTTGATATTTTTCAGTACTCGGTATTTTGAATATGCTATTTGATATTGTAATCGATTTCGAAGGCGATCTCGATAGTTCCCTTGTCTGCTTTTGACTCAGATGATACTTTTCTGTACTCGAAATTTTAAATGAACCTTTTGTAATTGGTATCGATTGAGGTGCAGATACCGATAGCTTACTTGTTTCCTCATGAGTTATTTGATATTTTTCCTTACTAGAAATTTCTGCACTCGGAATTGCAAATGAACTTATTGGTATATGAATCGATTGAGATGCAGATTCCGATAGCTTACTGGATTCCTCTGGGCTTATTTGATATTTTTCAGTACTCGGTATTTTGAATATGCTATTTGATATTGTAATCGATTTCGAAGGCGATCTCGATAGTTTCCTTGTCTGCTTTTGACTCAGTTGATACTTTTCTGTACTCGAAATTTCAAATGAACCTTTTGTAATTGGTGTCGATTGAGGTGCAGATACCGATAGCTTAATTGTTTCCTCGTGAGTTATTTGATATTTTTCCTTACGCGAAACTTCTGCACTCGGAATTGGTAATGAACTTATTGGTATTTGAATCGATTGAGTTGCAGATTCCAATAACTTACTGGTTTTCTCTGGACTTATTTGATATCTTTCAGTACTCGGTATTTTGAATAAGCTACTTGATATTGTAATCGATTTCGACGGCGACTTCGATAGTTCTCTTGTCTGCTCTGGAGTTAGTTGATATGTTTCTGTACCAGAAATTGCATAGGAACTTATTGATACCGATAGCTTACTTGTTGCCTCTTGCGTCATTTGATATTTTTCAGTACTTGAAATTTCTGCATTCGGAATGGCAAATGAACTTATTGATATTTGAATTGATTGAGGTACAGATTCCGATAGTTTTCTTGTTTCCTCGTGAGTTATTTGATATTTTTCCTTACGCGAAACTTCTGCACTCGGAATTGCAAATGAACTTATTGATATTTGAATCGATTGAGATGCAGGTTCCGATAACTTACTAGTTTTCTCTGGACTTATTTGATATTTTTCAGTACTCGGTATTTTGAATAAGCTACTTGATATTGTAATCGATTTCGACGGCGATTTCGATAGTTTCCTTGTCTGCTCTTGACTCAGTTGATATGTTTCTGTACTCGAAAATTCAACTGAACCTTTAGTAATTGGTATCGATTGACGTGCAGGTTCCGATAGCTTACTTGTTTCCTCATGAGTTATTTGATATTTTTCCTTACCAGAAATTTCTGCACTCGGAATTGCAAATGAACTTATTGACATTTGAATTGATTGAGGTACAGATTCCGATAGTTTTCTTGTTTCCTCGTGAGTTATTTGATATTTTTCCTTACGCGAAACTTCTGCACTCGGAATTGGAAATGAACTTATTGATATTTGAATCGATTGAGTTGCAGATTCCGATAACTTACTAGTTTTCTCTGGACTTATTTGATATTTTTCAGTACTCGGTATTTTGAATAAGCTACTTGATATTGTAATCGATTTCGACGGCGACTTCGATAGTTCTCTTGTCTGCTCTGGAGTTAGTTGATATGTTTCTGTACCAGAAATTGCATAGGAACTTATTGATACCGATAGCTTACTTGTTGCCTCTTGCGTCATTTGATATTTTTCAGTACTTGAAATTTCTGCATTCGGAATGGCAAATGAACTTATTGATATTTGAATTGATTGACGTGCAGGTTCCGATAGCTTACTTGTTTCCTCATGAGTTATTTGATATTTTTCCTTACCAGAAATTTCTGCACTCGGAATTGCAAATGAACTTATTGATATATGAATCGATTGAGGTGCAGATTCCGATAGCTTACTTGTTTCCTCTTGACTTATTTGATATTTTTCAGTACTCGGTATATTGAATAAGCGACTTGATATTGTATTCGATTTCGATAGTTTTCTGGTCTGCTCTTGACTCACTTGATATGTTTCCGTACTGGAAATTGCAAATGAACTTCTTGATATTTGAATCGATTTCGGTGCAGATTCCGATAGGTTACTGGTTTCCTCTGGACTTATTTGATATATTTCAGTGCTCGGTATTTTAAATAAGTCACTTGATATTGTAATCGATTTCGACGGCGATTTCGATAGTTTCCTTGTTTGCTCTTGACACAGTTGATATGTTTCTGTACCCGAAATTTCAACTGAACCTTTAGTAATTGGTATCGATTGACGTGCAGGTTCCGATAGCTTACTTGTTTCCTCTTGAGTTATATGATATATTTCCTCACGCGAAATTTCTTCACTCGGAATTGCAAATGAACTTATTGATATTTGAATCGATTGAGATGCAGATTTCGAGAGCTTACTGGATTCCTCTGGACTTATTTGATATTTTTCAGTACTCGGTATTTTGAATAAGCTACTTGATATTGTAATCGATTTCGACGGCGATTTCGATAGTTCCCTTGTCTGCTTTTGACTCAGATGATACTTTTCTGTACTCGAAATTTTAAATGAACCTTTTGTAATTGGTATCGATTGAGGTGCAGATACCGATAGCTTACTTGTTTCCTCTTGAGTTATTTGATATTTTTCCTTACTCGAAATTTCTGCACTCGGAATTGCAAATGAACTTTTTGACATTTGAATCGATTGAGGTACAGATTCCGATAGCTTACTGGGTTCTTCTTGACTTATTTGATATTTTTCAGTAGTCGGTATTTTGTATAAGCTACTTGATATTATAATTGATTTCGATGGCGATTTCGATAGTTCTCTTGTCTGCTCTGGACTTAGTTGATATGTTTCTGTACCAGAAATTCCATAGGAACTTATTGATATCGGAAGCGATTGAGGTGCAGATTCCGATAGCTTACTTGTTGCCTCTTGCGTTATTTGATATATTTTAGTACTTGAAATTTCTGCACTCGGAATTGCAAATGAACTTATTGACATTTGAATTGATTGAGGTACAGATTCCGATAGCTTTCTTGTTTCCTCGTGAGTTATTTGATATTTCTCAGAACTCGGTATTTTAAATAAGCTATTTGATATTGTAATCGATTTCAATGGTAATTTCGATAGTTTCCTTGTTTGCTCTTGACTCTGTTGATATTTTTCTGTACTCGAAATATAATCTGAACCTTTTGTAATTGGTATTGATTGAGGTGCAGATTCCGATAGCTTACTTGTTTCCGCTTGAGTTATTTGATATTTTTCCTTACGCGAAACTTCTGCACTTGGAATTGCAAATGAGCTTATTGATATTTGAATCGATTGAGGTGCAGATTCCGCTGAATTACTGGTTTCTTCGTGACTTATTTGATATTTTTCAGTACTCGGTATTTTGAATAAGCTACTTGATATTGGAATCGATTTCGACGGCGATTTCCATAGTTTCCTTGTCTGCTCTTGACTCTGTTGATATGTTTCTGTACTAGAAATTGCAAAGGAACTTATTGATATCTGAATCGATTGAGGTGCAGATTCCGATAGCTTAATTGTTTCCTCTTGAGTTATTTGATATTTTTCCTTACTAGAAATTTCTGCACTCGGAATTGCAAATGAACTTATTGATATTTGAATCGATTGAGGTGCAGATTCCGCTAAATTACTGGTTTCTTCTTGACTTATTTGATATGTTTCAGTACTCGGTATTTTGAATAAGCTACTTGATATTATAATCGATTTCGATGGCGATTTCGATAGTTCTCTTGTCTGCTCTGGACTCAGTTGATATGCTACTGTACTAGAAATTGCAAAGGAACTTATTGATATCGGAATCGATTGAGGTGCAGATTCCGATAGCTTACTTGTTGCCTCTTGCGTTATTAGATATTTTTCAGTACTTGAAATTTCTGCACTCGGAATTGCAAAAGAATTTATTGACATTTGAATCGATTGAGGTAGTTCTTTTGTCTGCTCTGGACTCAGTTGATATGTTTCTGTACTAGAAATTGAAATGGATATTATTGATATCGGAATCGATTGAGGTGCAGATTCCGATAGCTTACTTGTGGCCTCTTGCGTAATTCGATATTTTTCAGTACTTGAAATTTCTGCACTCGGAATTGCAAATGAACTTATTGACGTTTGAATCGATTGAGGTACAGATTCCGATAGCTTACTGGATTCCTCTGGACTTATTTGATATTTTTCAGTACTCGGTATTTTGAATAAGCTACTTGATATTGTAATCGATTTCGACGGCGATTTCGATAGTTTCCTTGTCTGCTTATGACTCAGTTGAACTAAACCTTTTGTAATTGGTATCGATTGAGTTGCAGATTTCGATAACTTACTGGTTTCTCCTTGACTTATTTGATATTTTTCAGTAGTCGGTATTTTTAATAAGCTACTTGATATTATAATCGATTTCGATTGCGATTTCGATGGTTCTCTTGTCTGCTCTGGACTCAGTTGATATGTTTCTGTACTAGAAATTGCAAAGGAACTTATTGATATCGGAAGCGATTGAAGTGCAGATTCCGATAGCTTACTTGTTGCCTCTTGCGTTATTTGATATTTTTCAGTGCTTGAAATTTCTGGACTCGGAATTGCAAATGAACTTATTGATATTTGAATCGATTGAGGTGCAGATTCTGCTAAATTACTGGTGTCTTCTTGACTAATTTGATATTTTTCAGTACTCGGTATTTTGAATAAGCTACTTGATATTATAATCGATTTCGATGGCGATTTCGATAGTTCTCTTGTCTGCTCTGGACTCAGTTGATATATTTCTGAACTAGAAATTGCAAAGGAACTTATTGATATCGGAAGCGATTGAGGTGCAGATAGCTGACTTGTATCCTCGTGAGTTATTTGATATTTTTCCTTACGCGAAACTTCGGCTCTCGGAATTGGAAATGAACTTATTGATACTTGAATCGATTGAGTTGCAGATTCCGTTAACTCACTGGTTTCCTCTTGACTTATTTGATACTTCTCAGTACTCGGTATTTTGAATAAGCTACTTGATATTGTATTCGATTTCGATAGTTTTCTTGTCTGCTCTTGACTCAGTTGATATGTTTCCGTACTAGAAATTGAAAATGAACTTATTGATATTTGAATCGATTTCGGTGCAGATTCCGATAGATTACTGGATTCCTCTGGACTTATTTGATATTTTTCAGTACTCGGTATTTTGAGTAAGCTACTTGATATTGTAATCGATTTCGGCGGCGATTTCGATAGATTCCTTGTCTGCTTATGACTCAGTTCACTCAGTTGTACAGAAAAGGTACTCGAAATTTCAACTAAACCTTTTGTAATTGGTATCGATTGAGTTGCAGATTTCGATAACTTACTGGTTTCTTCTTGACTTATTTGATATTTTTCAGTAGTCGGTATTTTTAATAAGCTACTTGATATTATAATTGATTTCGATTGCGATTTCGATAGTTCTCTTGTCTGCTCTGGACTCAGTTGATATGTTTCTGTACTAGAATTTGCAAAGGAACTTATTGATATCGGAATCGATTGAGGTGCAGATTCCGATAACTTACTTGTTGCCTCTTGCGTTATTTGATATTTTTCAGTACTTGAAATTTCGGCACTCGGAATTGCAAATGAACTTATTGAAATATGAATCGAGTGAGGTGCAGATTCCGATTGCTTACTTGTTTCCTCGTGAGTTATTTGATATTTTTCCTTACGCGAAACTTCTGCACTCTGAATTGGAAATGAACTTATAGGTATTTGAATCGATTGAGTTGCAGATATCGAAAACTTCCTGGTTTCTTCTTGACTTATTTGATATTTTTCAGTAGTCGGTATTTTGAATAAGCTACTTGATATTAAAATCGATTTCGATGGTGATTTCGATAGTTCTCTTGTCTGCTCTGGACTCAGTTGATATGCTACTGTACTAGAAATGGCAAAGGAACTTATTGATATCGGAATCGATTGAGGTGCAGATTCCGATAGCTTACTTGTTGCCTCTTGCGTTATTTGATATTTTTCAGTACTTGAAATTTCTGCACTCGGAATTGCAAATGAACTTATTGACATTTGAATCGATTGAGGTACAGATTCCGATAGCTTACTGGGTTCATCTTGACTTATTTGATAGTTTTCAGTAGTCGGTATTTTGAATAAGCTACTTGATATTAAAATCGATTTCGATGGCAATTTCGATAGTTCTCTTGTCTGCTCTGGACTCAGTTGATATGTTTCTGTACTAGAAATTGAAATGGAACTTATTGATATCGGAAGCGATTGAGGTGCAGATTCCGATAGCTTACTTGTTGCCTCTTGCGTTATTCGATATTTTTCAGTACTCGGTATTTTGAATAAGCTACTTGATATTGTAATCGATTTCGACGGCGATTTCGATAGTTCTCTTGTCTGCTCTGGACTCAGTTGATATGTTTCTGTACTAGAAATAGAAATGGAACTTATTGATATCGGAAGCGATTGCGGTGCAGATTCTGATAGCTTACTGGTTTCCTCTGGACTTATTTGATATATTTCAGTACTCGGTATTTTGAGTAAGCTACTTGATATTGCAATCGATTTCGACGGCGATTTCGATAAATTCCTTGTCTGCTTATGACTCAGTTGATACTTTTCTGTACTCGAAATTTCAACTAAACCTTTTGTAATTGGTATCGATTGACGTGCAGGTTCCGATAGCTTACTTGTTTCCTCTTGAGTTATTTGATAAATTTCCTCACGCGAAATTTCTGCACTCGGAATTGCAAATGAACTTATTGATGTATGAATCGATTGAGGTGCAGATTCCGATAGCTTACTGGATTCCTCTGGACTTATTTGATATTTTTCAGTACTCGTTATTTTAAATAAGCTACTTGATATTGTAATCGATTTCGACGGCGATTTCGATAGATTCCTTGTCTGCTTATGACTCAGTTGATACTTTTCTGTACTCAAAATTTCAACTAAACCTTTTGTAATTGGTATCGATTGAGTTGCAGATTTCGATAACTTACTGTGTTTCTCTGGACTTATTTGATATTTTTCAGTACTCGGTATTTTGAATAAGATACTTGATATTAAAATCGATTTTGATGGCGATTTCGATAGTTCTCTTGTCTGCTCTGGACTCAGTTGATATGTTTCTGTACTAGAAATTGAAATGGAACTTATTGATATCGAAAGCGATTGCGGTGCAGATTCTGATAGCTTACTGGTTTCCTCTGGACTTATATGATATATTTCAGTACTCGGTATTTTGAGTAAGCTACTTGATATTGTAATCGATTTCGACGGCGATTTCGATAGATTCCTTGTCTGCTTATGACTCAGTTGATACTTTTCTGTACTCGAAATTTCAACTAAACCTTTTGTAATTGGTATAGATTGAGTTGCAGATTTCGATAACTCACTGGGTTCCTCTGGACTTATTCGATATTTTTCAGTACTCGGTATTTTGAATAGGCTACTTGATATTAAAATCGATTTCGATGGCGATTTCGATAGTTTTCTTGTCTGCTCTTGACTCAGCTGATATGTTTCCGTACTAGAAATTAAAAATGAACTTATTGATATTTGAATCGATTTCGGTGCAGATTCCGATAGCTTACTGGTTTCCTCTGGACTTATTTGATATATTTCAGTACTCGGTATTTTGAATAAGTTACTTGATATTGTAATCGATTTCGACGGCGATTTCGATAGTTTCCTTGTCTGCTCTTGACTCAGTTGATATGTTTCTGTACTCGAAATTTCAACTGAACCTTTTGTAATTGGTATCGATTGACGTACAGGTTCCGATAGCTTACTTGTTTCTTCTTGTGTTATTTGATATTTTTCCTCACGCGAAATTTCTGCACTCGGAATTGAAAATGAACTTATTGATATTTGAATCGATTGAGATGCAGATTCCGATAGCTTACTGGATTCCTCTGGACTTATTTGATATTTTTCAGTACTCGGTATTTTGAATAAGCTACTTGATATTAAAATCGATTTCGATGGCGATTTCGATAGTTCTCTTGTCTGCTCTGGACTCAGTTGATATGTTTCTGTACTAGAAATTGAAATGGAACTTATTGATATCGGAATCGATTGAGGTGCAGATTCCGATAGCTTACTTGTTGCCTCTTGCGTTATTTGATATTTTTCAGTACTTGAAATTTCTGCACTCGGAATTGCAAATGAACTTATTGACATTTGAATCGATTGAGGTACAGATTCCGATAGCTTACTGGGTTCATCTTGACTTATTTGATAGTTTTCAGTAGTCGGTATTTTGAATAAGCTACTTGATATTAAAATCGATTTCGATGGCAATTTCGATAGTTCTCTTGTCTGCTCTGGACTCAGTTGATATGTTTCTGTACCAGAAATTGAAATGGAACTTATTGATATCGGAAGCGATTGAGGTGCAGATTCCGATAGCTTACTTGTTGCCTCTTGCGTTATTCGATATTTTTCAGTACTCGGTATTTTGAATAAGCTACTTGATATTGTAATCGATTTCGACGGCGATTTCGATAGTTCTCTTGTCTGCTCTGGACTCAGTTGATATGTTTCTGTACTAGAAATAGAAATGGAACTTATTGATATCGGAAGCGATTGCGGTGCAGATTCTGATAGCTTACTGGTTTCCTCTGGACTTATTTGATATATTTCAGTACTCGGTATTTTGAGTAAGCTACTTGATATTGCAATCGATTTCGACGGCGATTTCGATAAATTCCTTGTCTGCTTATGACTCAGTTGATACTTTTCTGTACTCGAAATTTCAACTAAACCTTTTGTAATTGGTATCGATTGACGTGCAGGTTCCGATAGCTTACTTGTTTCCTCTTGAGTTATTTGATAAATTTCCTCACGCGAAATTTCTGCACTCGGAATTGCAAATGAACTTATTGATGTATGAATCGATTGAGGTGCAGATTCCGATAGCTTACTGGATTCCTCTGGACTTATTTGATATTTTTCAGTACTCGTTATTTTAAATAAGCTACTTGATATTGTAATCGATTTCGACGGCGATTTCGATAGATTCCTTGTCTGCTTATGACTCAGTTGATACTTTTCTGTACTCAAAATTTCAACTAAACCTTTTGTAATTGGTATCGATTGAGTTGCAGATTTCGATAACTTACTGTGTTTCTCTGGACTTATTTGATATTTTTCAGTACTCGGTATTTTGAATAAGATACTTGATATTAAAATCGATTTTGATGGCGATTTCGATAGTTCTCTTGTCTGCTCTGGACTCAGTTGATATGTTTCTGTACTAGAAATTGAAATGGAACTTATTGATATCGAAAGCGATTGCGGTGCAGATTCTGATAGCTTACTGGTTTCCTCTGGACTTATATGATATATTTCAGTACTCGGTATTTTGAGTAAGCTACTTGATATTGTAATCGATTTCGACGGCGATTTCGATAGATTCCTTGTCTGCTTATGACTCAGTTGATACTTTTCTGTACTCGAAATTTCAACTAAACCTTTTGTAATTGGTATAGATTGAGTTGCAGATTTCGATAACTCACTGGGTTCCTCTGGACTTATTCGATATTTTTCAGTACTCGGTATTTTGAATAGGCTACTTGATATTAAAATCGATTTCGATGGCGATTTCGATAGTTTTCTTGTCTGCTCTTGACTCAGCTGATATGTTTCCGTACTAGAAATTAAAAATGAACTTATTGATATTTGAATCGATTTCGGTGCAGATTCCGATAGCTTACTGGTTTCCTCTGGACTTATTTGATATATTTCAGTACTCGGTATTTTGAATAAGTTACTTGATATTGTAATCGATTTCGACGGCGATTTCGATAGTTTCCTTGTCTGCTCTTGACTCAGTTGATATGTTTCTGTACTCGAAATTTCAACTGAACCTTTTGTAATTGGTATCGATTGACGTACAGGTTCCGATAGCTTACTTGTTTCTTCTTGTGTTATTTGATATTTTTCCTCACGCGAAATTTCTGCACTCGGAATTGAAAATGAACTTATTGATATTTGAATCGATTGAGATGCAGATTCCGATAGCTTACTGGATTCCTCTGGACTTATTTGATATTTTTCAGTACTCGGTATTTTGAATAAGCTACTTGATATTAAAATCGATTTCGATGGCGATTTCGATAGTTCTCTTGTCTGTTCTGGACTCAGTTGATATGTTTCTGTACTAGAAATTGAAATGGAACTTATTGATATCGGAAGCGATTGAGGTGCAGATTCCGATAGCTTACTTGTTACCTCTTGCGTTATTCGATATTTTTCAGTACTCGGTATTTTGAATAAGCTACTTGATATTGTAATCGATTTCGACGGCGATTTCGATAGTTCTCTTGTCTGCTCTGGACTCAGTTGATATGTTTCTGTACCATAAATTGAAATGGAACTTATTGATATCGGAAGCGATTGCGGTGCAGATTCTGATAGCTTACTGGTTTCCTCTGGACTTATTTGATATATTTCAGTACTCGGTATTTTGAGTAAGCTACTTGATATTGCAATCGATTTCGACGGCGATTTCGATAAATTCCTTCTCTGCTTATGACTCAGTTGATACTTTTCTGTACTCGAAATTTCAACTAAACCTTTTGTAATTGGTATCGATTGACGTGCAGGTTCCGATAGCTTACTTGTTTCTTCTTGTGTTATTTGATATTTTTCCTCACGCGAAATTTCTGCACTCGGAATTGAAAATGAACTTATTGATATTTGAATCGATTGAGATGCAGATTCCGATAGCTTACTGGATTCCTCTGGACTTATTTGATATTTTTCAGTACTCGGTATTTTGAATAAGCTACTTGATATTAAAATCGATTTCGACGGCGATTTCGATAGATTCCTTGTCTGCTTATGACTCAGTTGATACTTTTCTGTACTCGAAATTTCAACTAAACCTTTTGTAATTGGTATCGATTGAGTTGCAGATTTCGATAACTCACTGGGTTCCTCTGGACTTATTCGATATTTTTCAGTACTCGGTATTTTGAATAAGCTACTTGATAATAAAATCGATTTCGATGGCGATTTCGATAGTTTTCTTGTCTGCTCTTGACTCAGTTTATATGTTTCCGTACTAGAAATTGAAAATGAACTTATTGATATTTGAATCAATTTCGGTGCAGATTCCGATAGCTTACTGGTTTCCTCTGGACTTATTTGATATATTTCAGTACTCGGTATTTTGAGTAAGCTACTTGATATTGCAATCGATTTCGACGGCGATTTCGATAAATTCCTTGTCTGCTCTTGACTCAGTTGATATGTTTCTGTACTCGAAATTTCAACTGAACCTTTTGTAATGGGTATCGATTGACGTGCAGGTTCCGATAGCTTACTTGTTTGTTCTTGTGTTATTTGATATTTTTCCTCCCGCGAAATTTCTGCACTCGGAATTGAAAATGAACTTATTGATATTTGAATCGATTGAGATGCAGATTCCGATAGCTTACTGGATTCCTCTGGACTTATTTGATATTTTTCAGTACTCGGTATTTTGAATAAGCTACTTGATATTAAAATTGATTTCGATGGCGATTTCGATAGTTCTCTTGTCTGCTCTGGACTCAGTTGATATGTTTCTGTACTAGAAATTGAAATGGAACTTATTGATATCGGAAGCGATTGAGGTGCAGATTCCAATAGCTTACTTGTTGCCTCTTGCGTTATTCGATATTTTTCAGTACTTGAAATTTCTGCACTCGGAATTGCAAATGAACTTATTGACATGTGAATCGATTGAGGTACAGATTCCGATAGCTTACTGGATTCCTCTGGACTTATTTGATATTTTTCAGTACTCGGTATTTTGAATAAGCTACTTGATTTTTTAATCGATTTCGACGGCGATTTCGATAGTTCTCTTGTCTGCTCTGGACTCATTTGATATGTTTCTGTACTAGAAATTGCAAAGAAACTTATTGATATCGGAAGCGATTGAGGTGCAGATTCCGATAGCTGACTTGTTTCCTCGTGAGTTATTTGATATTTTTCCTTACGCGAAATTTCTGCACTCGGAATTGGAAATGAACTTATTGATACTTGAATCGATTGAGTTGCAGATTCCGATAACTCACTTATTTGATACTTTTCAGTACTCGGTATTTTGAATAAGCTACTTGATATTGTATTCGATTTCGAAAGTTTTCTTGTCTGCTCTTGACTCAGTTTATATGTTTCCGTACTAGAAATTGAAAATGAACTTATTGATATTTGAATCAATTTCGGTGCAGATTCCGAAAGCTTACTGGTTTCCTCTGGACTTATTTGATATATTTCAGTACTCAGTATTTTGAATAAGTTACTTGATATTGTAATCGATTTCGACGGCAATTTCGATAGTTTCTTTGTCTGCTCTTGACTCAGTTGATATGTTTCTGTACTCGAAATTTCAACTGAACCTTTTGTAATTGGTATCGATTGACGTCCAGGTTCCGATAGCTTACTTGTTTCCTCTTGAGTTATTTGATAAATTTCCTCACGCGAAATTTCTGCACTCGGAATTGCAAATGAACTTATTGATGTATGAATCGATTGAGGTGCAGATTCCGATAGCTTACTGGATTCCTCTGGACTTATTTGATATTTTTTAGTACTCGTTATTTTAAATAAGCTACTTGATATTGTAATCGATTTCGACGGCGATTTCGATAGATTCCTTGTCTGCTTATGACTCAGTTGATACTTTTCTGTACTCGAAATTTCAACTAAACCTTTTGTAATTGGTATCGATTGAGTTGCAGATTTCGATAACTTGCTGTGTTTCTCTGGACTTATTTGATATTTTGCAGTACTCGGTATTTTGAATAAGATACTAGATATTAAAATCGATTTTGATGGCGATTTCGATAGTTCTCTTGTCTGCTCTGGACTCAGTTGATATGTTTCTGTACTAGAAATTGAAATGGAACTTATTGATATCGAAAGCGATTGCGGTGCAGATTCTGATAGCTTACTGGTTTCCTCTGGACTTATTTGATATATTTCAGTACTCGGTATTTTGAGTAAGCTACTTGATATTGCAATCGATTTCGGCGGCGATTTCGATAGATTCCTTGTCTGCTTATGACTCAGTTGATACTTTTCTGTACTCAAAATTTCAACTAAACCTTTTGTAATTGGTATAGATTGAGTTGCAGATTTCGATAACTCACTGGGTTCCTCTGGACTTATTCGATATTTTTCAGTACTCGGTATTTTGAATAAGCTACTTGATATTAAAATCGATTTCGATGGCGATTTCGATAGTTTTCTTGTCTGCTCTTGACTCAGCTGATATGTTTCCGTACTAGAAATTGAAAATGAACTTATTGATATTTGAATCGATTTCGGTGCAGATTCCG
The DNA here is from genome assembly GCA_018153305.1 of Drosophila kurseongensis. Lineage (NCBI taxonomy): Eukaryota > Metazoa > Arthropoda > Insecta > Diptera > Drosophilidae > Drosophila > Drosophila kurseongensis. The sequence continues at coordinate 1,920,396 of JAECXX010000108.1, read as the reverse complement.
ATAGCTTACTGGTTTCCTCTGGACTTATTTGATATATTTCAGTACTCGGTATTTTGAATAAGTTACCTGATATTGTAATCGATTTCGACGGCGATTTCGATAGTTTCCTTGTCTGCTCTTGACTCAGTTGATATGTTTCTGTACTCGAAATTTCAACTGAACCTTTTGTAATTGGTATCGATTGACGTGCAGGTTCCGATAGATTACTTGTTTCTTCTTGTGTTATTTGATATTTTTCCTCACGCGAAATTTCTGCACTCGGAATTGAAAATGAACTTATTGATATTTGAATCGATTGAGATGCAGATTCCGATAGCTTACTGGATTCCTCTGGACTTATTTGATATTTTTCAGTACTCGGTATTTTGAATAAGCTACTTGATATTAAAATCGATTTCGATGGCGATTTCGATAGTTCTCTTGTCTGCTCTGGACTCAGTTGATATGTTTCTGTACTAGAAATTGAAATGGAACTTATTGATATCGGAAGCGATTGAGGTGCAGATTCCGATAGCTGACTTGTTTCCTCGTGAGTTATTTGATATTTTTCCTTACGCGAAATTTCTGCACCCGGAATTGGAAATGAACTTATTGATACTTGAATCGATTGAGTTGCATATTCCGATAACTCACTGGTTTCGTCTTGACTTATTTGATACTTTTCAGTACTCGGTATTTTGAATAAGCTACTTGATATTGTATTCGATTTCGATAGTTTTCTTGTCTGCTCTTGACTCAGTTTATATGTTTCCGTACTAGAAATTGAAAATGAACTTATTGATATTTGAATCAATTTCGGTGCAGATTCCGATAGCTTACTGGTTTCCTTTGGACTTATTTGATATATTTCAGTACTCGGTATTTTGAATAAGTTACTTGATATTGTAATCGATTTCGACGGCGATTTCGATAGTTTCCTTGTCTGCTCTTGACTCAGTTGATATGTTTCTGTACTCGAAATTTCAACTGAACCTTTTGTAATGGGTATCGATTGACGTGCAGGTTCCGATAGCTTACTTGTTTCCTCATGAGTTATTTGATATTTTTCCTTACCAGAAATTTCTGCACTCGGAATTGCAAATGAACTTATTGATATTTGAATCGATTGAGATGCAGATTCCGATAGCTTACTGGATTCCTCTGGGCTTATTCGATATTTTTCAGTACTCGGTATTTTGAATAAGCTACTTGATTTTTTAATCGATTTCGACGGCGATTTCGATAGTTCTCTTGTCTGCTCTGGACTCAGTTGATATGTTTCTGTACTAGAAATTGCAAAGAAACTTATTGATATCGGAAGCGATTGAGGTGCAGATTCCGATAGCTGACTTGTTTCCTCGTGAGTTATTTGATATTTTTCCTTACGCGAAATTTCTGCACTCGGAATTGGAAATGAACTTATTGATACTTGAATCGATTGAGTTGCAGATTCCGATAACTCACTGGTTTCGTCTTGACTTATTTGATACTTTTCAGTACTCGGTATTTTGAATAAGCTACTTGATATTGTATTCGATTTCGATAGTTTTCTTGTCTGCTCTTGACTCAGTTGATATGTTTCCGTACTAGAAATTGAAAATGAACTTATTGATATTTGAATCAATTTCGGTGCAGATTCCGATAGCTTACTGGTTTCCTCTGGACTTATTTGATAGATTTCTGTACTAGAAATTGCAAAGGAACTTATTGATATCGGAATTGATTGAGGTGTAGATTCCGATAACTTACTTGTTGCCTCTTGCGTTATTTGATATTCTTCAGTACTTGAAATTTCTGCACTCGAAATTGCAAATGAACTTATTGAAATATGAATCGATTGAGGTGCAGATTCCGATTGCTTACTTGTTTCCTCGTGAGTTATTTGATATTTTTCCTTACGCGAAACTTCTGCACTCGGAATTGGAAATGAACTTATAGGTATTTGAATCGATTGAGTTGCAGATATCGAAAACTTCCTGGTTTCTTCTTGATTTATTTTATATTTTTCAGTAGTCGGTATTTTGAATAAGCTACTTGATATTATAATCGATTTCGATGGCGATTTCGATGGCGATTTCGATAGTTCTCTTGTCTGCTCTGGACTCAGTTGATATGCTACTGTACTAGAAATTGCTAAGGAACTTATTGATATCGGAATCGATTGAGGTGCAGATTCCGATAGCTTAATTGTTGCCTCTTGCGTTATTTGATATTTTTCAGTACTTGAAATTTCTGCACTCGGAATTGGAAATGAACTTATTGATACTTGAATCGATTGAGTTGCAGATTCCGATAACTCACTGGTTTCCTCTTGACTTATTTGATACTTTTCAGTACTCGGTATTTTGAATAAGCTACTTGATATTGTATTCGATTTCGATAGTTTTCTTGTCTGCTCTTGACTCAGTTGATATGTTTCCGTACTAGAAATTAAAAATGAACTTATAGATATTTGAATCAATTTCGGTGCAGATTCCGAAAGCTTACTGGTTTCCTCTGGACTTATTTGATATATTTCAGTACTCAGTATTTTGAATAAGTTACTTGATATTGTAATCGATTGCGACGGCAATTTCGATAGTTTCTTTGTCTGCTCTTGACTCAGTTGATATGTTTCTGTACTCGAAATTTCAACTGAACCTTTTGTAATTGGTATCGATTGACGTCCAGGTTCCGATAGCTTACTTGTTTCCTCTTGAGTTATTTGATAAATTTCCTCACGCGAAATTTCTGCACTCGGAATTGCAAATGAACTTTTTGATGTATGAATCGATTGAGGTGCAGATTCCGATAGCTTACTGGATTCCTCTGGACTTATTTGATATTTTTCAGTACTCGTTATTTTAAATAAGCTACTTGATTTTGTAATCGATTTCGACGGCGATTTTGATAGATTCCTTGTCTGCTTATGACTCAGTTGATACTTTTCTGTACTCGAAATTTCAACTAAACCTTTTGTAATTGGTATCGATTGAGTTGCAGATTTCGATAACTTACTGTGTTTCTCTGGACTTATTTGATATTTTTCAGTACTCGGTATTTTGAATAAGATACTTGATATTAAAATCGATTTTGATGGCGATTTCGATAGTTCTCTTGTCTGCTCTGGACTCAGTTGATATGTTTCTGTACTAGAAATTGAAATGGAACTTATTGATATCGGAAGCGATTGCGGTGCAGATTCTGATAGCTTACTGGTTTCCTCTGGACTTATTTGATATATTTCAGTACTCGGTATTTTGAGTAAGCTACTTGATATTGTAATCGATTTCGACGGCGATTTCGATAGATTCCTTGTCTGCTTATGACTCAGTTGATACTTTTCTGTACTCGAAATTTCAACTAAACCTTTTGTAATTGGTATAGATTGAGTTGCAGATTTCGATAACTCACTGGGTTCCTCTGGACTTATTCGATATTTTTCAGTACTCGGTATTTTGAATAAGCTACTTGACATTAAAATCGATTTCGATGGCGATTTCGATAGTTTTCTTGTCTGCTCTTGACTCAGCTGATATGTTTCCGTACTAGAAATTGAAAATGAACTTATTGATATTTGAATCGATTTCGGTGCAGATTCCGATAGCTTACTGGTTTCCTCTGGACTTATTTGATATATTTCAGTACTCGGTATTTTGAATAAGTTACTTGATATTGTAATCGATTTCGACGGCGATTTCGATAGCTTCCTTGTCTGCTCTTGACTCAGTTGATATGTTTCTGTACTCGAAATTTCAACTGAACCTTTTGTAATTGGTATCGATTGACGTGCAAGTTCCGATAGCTTACTTGTTTCTTCTTGTGTTATTTGATATTTTTCCTCACGCGAAATTTCTGCACTCGGAATTGAAAATGAACTTATTGATATTTGAATCGATTGAGATGCAGATTCCGATAGATTACTGGATTCCTCTGGACTTATTTGATATTTTTCAGTACTCGGTATTTTGAATAAGCTACTTGATATTATAATCGATTTCGATTGCGATTTCGATAGTTCTCTTGTCTGCTCTGGACTCAGTTGATATGTTTCTGTACTAGAAATTGAAATGGAACTTATTGATATCGGAAGCGATTGAGGTGCAGATTCCGATAGCTTACTTGTTGCCTCTTGCGTTATTCGATATTTTTCAGTACTTAAAATTTCTGCACTCGAAATTGCAAATGAACTTATTGAAATATGAATCGATTGAGGTGCAGATTCCGATTGCTTACTTGTTTCCTCGTGAGTTATTTGATATTTTTCCTTACGCGAAACTTCTGCACTCGGAATTGGAAATGAACTTATAGGTATTTGAATCGATTGAGTTGCAGATATCGAAAACTTCCTGGTTTCTTCTTGACTTTTTTTATATTTTTCAGTAGTCGGTATTTTGAATAAGCTACTTGATATTATAATCGATTTCGATGGCGATTTCGATGGCGATTTCGATAGTTCTCTTGTCTGCTCTGGACTCAGTTGATATGCTACTGTACTAGAAATTGCAAAGGAACTTATTGATATCGGAATCGATTGAGGTGCAGATTCCGATAGCTTAATTGTTGCCTCTTGCGTTATTTGATATTTTTCAGTACTTGAAATTTCTGCACTCGGAATTGCAAATGAACTTATTGACATTTGAATCGATTGAGGTACAGATTCCGATAGCTTACTGGGTTCTTCTTGACTTATTTGATATTTTTCAGTAGTGGGTATTTTGAATAAGCTACTTGATATAAAAATCGATTTCGATGGCGATTTCGATAGTTCTCTTGTCTGCTCTGGACTCAGTTGATATGCTACTGTACTAGAAATTGCAAAGGAACTTATTGATATCGGAATCGATTGAGGTGCAGATTCCGATAGCTTAATTGTTGCCTCTTGCGTTATTTGATATTTTTCAGTACTTGAAATTTCTGCACTCGGAATTGCAAATGAACTTATTGACATTTGAATCGATTGAGGTACAGATTCCGATAGCTTACTGGGTTCTTCTTGACTTATTTGATATTTTTCAGTAGTCGGTATTTTGAATAAGCTACTTGATATTAAAATCGATTTCGATGGCGATTTCGATAGTTCTCTTGTCTGCTCTGGACTCAGTTGATATGCTACTGTACTAGAAATTGCAAAGGAACTTATTGATATCGGAATCGATTGAGGTGCAGATTCCGATAGCTTACTTGTTGCCTCTTGCGTTATTTGATTTTTTTCAGTACTTGAAATTTCTGCACTCGGAATTGCAAATGAACTTATTGACATTTGAATCGATTGAGGTACAGATTCCGATAGCTTACTGGATTCCTCTGGACTTATTTGATATTTTTCAGTACTCGGTATTTTGAATAAGCTACTTGATATTGTAATCGATTTCGACGGCGATTTCGATAGTTCTCTTGTCTGCTCTGGACTCAGTTGATATGTTTCTGTACTAGAAATTGAAATGGAACTTATTGATATCGGAAGCGATTGAGGTGCAGATTCCGATAGCTTACTTGTTGCCTCTTGCGTTATTCGATATTTTTCAGTACTTAAAATTTCTGCACTCGGAATTGCAAATGAACTTATTGACATTTGAATCGATTGAGGTACAGATTCCGATAGCTTACTGGATTCCTCTGGACTTATTTGATATTTTTCAGTACTCGGTATTTTGAATAAGCTACTTGATATTGTAATCGATTTCGACGGCGATTTCGATAGTTCTCTTGTCTGCTCTGGACTCAGTTGATATGTTTCTGTACTAGAAATTGAAATGGAACTTATTGATATCGGAAGCGATTGAGGTGCAGATTCCGATAGCTTACTTGTTGCCTCTTGCGTTATTCGATATTTTTCAGTACTTAAAATTTCTGCACTCGGAATTGCAAATGAACTTATTGACATTTGAATCGATTGAGGTACAGATTCCGATAGCTTACTGGATTCCTCTGGACTTATTTGATATTTTTCAGTACTCGGTAGTTTGAATAAGCTACTTGATATTAAAATCGATTTCGATGGCGATTTCGATAGTTTCCCTGTCTGCTTTTGACTCAGTTGATACTTTTCTGAACTCGAAATTTCAACTGAACCTTTTGTAATTGGTATCGATTGACGTGCAGGTTCCGATAGCTTACTTGTTTCTTCTTGTGTTATTTGATATTTTTCCTCACGCGAAATTTCTGCACTCGGAATTGAAAATGAACTTATTGATATTTGAATCGATTGAGATGCAGATTCCGATAGATTACTGGATTCCTCTGGACTTATTTGATATTTTTCAGTATTCGGTATCTTGAATAAGCTACTTGATATTATAATTGATTTCGATGGCGATTTCGATAGTTTTCTTGTCTGCTCTTGACTCAGCTGATATGTTTCCGTACTAGAAATTGAAAATGAACTTATTGATATTTGAATCGATTTCGGTGCAGATTCCGATAGCTTACTGGTTTCCTCTGGACTTATTTGATATATTTCAGTACTCGGTATTTTGAATAAGTTACTTGATATTGTAATCGATTTCGATGGCGATTTCGATAGTTTCCTTGTCTGCTCTTGACTCAGTTGATATGTTTCTGTACTCGAAATTTCAACTGAACCTTTTGTAATTGGTATCGATTGACGTGCAGGTTCCGATAGCTTACTTGTTTCTTCTTGTGTTATTTGATATTTTTCCTCACGCGAAATTTCTGCACTCGGAATTGAAAATGAACTTATTGATATTTGAATCGATTGAGATGCAGATTCCGATAGATTACTGGATTCCTCTGGACTTATTTGATATTTTTCAGTACTCGGTATTTTGAATAAGCTACTTGATATTATAATCGATTTCGATTGCGATTTCGATAGTTCTCTTGTCTGCTCTGGACTCAGTTGATATGTTTCTGTACTAGAAATTGCAAAGGAACTTATTGATATCGGAATTGATTGAGATGTAGATTCCGATAACTTACTTGTTGCCTCTTGCGTTATTTGATATTTTTCAGTACTTGAAATTTCTGCACTCGAAATTGCAAATGAACTTATTGAAATATGAATCGATTGAGGTGCAGATTCCGATTGCTTACTTGTTTCCTCGTGAGTTATTTGATATTTTTCCTTACGCGAAACTTCTGCACTCGGAATTGGAAATGAACTTATAGGTATTTGAATCGATTGAGTTGCAGATATCGAAAACTTCCTGGTTTCTTCTTGACTTTTTTATATTTTTCAGTAGTCGGTATTTTGAATAAGCTACTTGATATTATAATCGATTTCGATGGCGATTTCGATGGCGATTTCGATAGTTCTCTTGTCTGCTCTGGACTCAGTTGATATGCTACTGTACTAGAAATTGCAAAGGAACTTATTGATATCGGAATCGATTGAGGTGCAGATTCCGATAGCTTACTTGTTGCCTCTTGCGTTATTTGATATTTTTCAGTACTTGAAATTTCTGCACTCGGAATTGCAAATGAACTTATTGACATTTGAATCGATTGAGGTACAGATTCCGATAGCTTACTGGGTTCTTCTTGACTTATTTGATATTTTTCAGTAGTGGGTATTTTGAATAAGCTACTTGATATAAAAATCGATTTCGATGGCGATTTCGATAGTTCTCTTGTCTGCTCTGGACTCAGTTGATATGCTACTGTACTAGAAATTGCAAAGGAACTTATTGATATCGGAATCGATTGAGGTGCAGATTCCGATAGCTTAATTGTTGCCTCTTGCGTTATTTGATATTTTTCAGTACTTGAAATTTCTGCACTCGGAATTGCAAATGAACTTATTGACATTTGAATCGATTGAGGTCCAGATTCCGATAGCTTACTGGGTTCTTCTTGACTTATTTGATATTTTTCAGTAGTCGGTATTTTGAATAAGCTACTTGATATTAAAATCGATTTCGATGGCGATTTCGATAGTTCTCTTGTCTGCTCTGGACTCAGTTGATATGCTACTGTACTAGAAATTGCAAAGGAACTTATTGATATCGGAATCGATTGAGGTGCAGATTTCGATAGCTTACTTGTTGCCTCTTGCGTTATTTGATTTTTTTCAGTACTTGAAATTTCTGCACTCGGAATTGCAAATGAACTTATTGACATTTGAATCGATTGAGGTACAGATTCCGATAGCTTACTGGATTCCTCTGGACTTATTTGATATTTTTCAGTACTCGGTATTTTGAATAAGCTACTTGATATTGTAATCGATTTCGACGGCGATTTCGATAGTTCTCTTGTCTGCTCTGGACTCAGTTGATATGTTTCTGTACTAGAAATTGAAATGGAACTTATTGATATCGGAAGCGATTGAGGTGCAGATTCCGATAGCTTACTTGTTGCCTCTTGCGTTATTCGATATTTTTCAGTACTTAAAATTTCTGCACTCGGAATTGCAAATGAACTTATTGACATTTGAATCGATTGAGGTACAGATTCCGATAGCTTACTGGATTCCTCTGGACTTATTTGATATTTTTCAGTACTCGGTATTTTGAATAAGCTACTTGATATTGTAATCGATTTCGACGGCGATTTCGATAGTTCTCTTGTCTGCTCTGGACTCAGTTGATATGTTTCTGTACTAGAAATTGAAATGGAACTTATTGATATCGGAAGCGATTGAAGTGCAGATTCCGAAAGTCTACTTGTTGCCTCTTGCGTTATTCGATATTTTTCAGTACTTGAAATTTCTGCACTCGGAATTGCAAATGAACTTATTGACATTTGAATCGATTGAGGTACAGATTCCGATAGCTTACTGGATTCCTCTGGACTTATTTGATATTTTTCAGTACTCGGTAGTTTGAATAAGCTACTTGATATTAAAATCGATTTCGATGGCGATTTCGATAGTTTCCCTGTCTGCTTTTGACTCAGTTGATACTTTTCTGTACTCGAAATTTCAACTGAACCTTTTGTAATTGGTATCGATTGACGTGCAGGTTCCGATAGCTTACTTGTTTCTTCTTGTGTTATTTGATATTTTTCCTCACGCGAAATTTCTGCACTCGGAATTGAAAATGAACTTATTGATATTTGAATCGATTGAGATGCAGATTCCGATAGATTACTGGATTCCTCTGGACTTATTTGATATTTTTCAGTATTCGGTATCTTGAATAAGCTACTTGATATTATAATTGATTTCGATGGCGATTTCGATAGTTTTCTTGTCTGCTCTTGACTCAGCTGATATGTTTCCGTACTATAAATTGAAAATGAACTTATTGATATTTGAATCAATTTCGGTGCAGATTCCGATAGCTTACTGGTTTCCTCTGGACTTATTTGATATATTTCAGTACTCGGTGTTTTGAATAAGTTACTTGATATTGTAATCGATTTCGACGGCGATTTCGATAGTTTCCTTGTCTGCTCTTGACTCAGTTGATATGTTTCTGTACTCGAAATTTCAACTGAACCTTTTGTAATTGGTATCGATTGACGTGCAGGTTCCGATAGCTTACTTGTTTCTTCTTGTGTTATTTGATATTTTTCCTCACGCGAAATTTCTGCACTCGGAATTGAAAATGAACTTATTGATATTTGAATCGATTGAGATGCAGATTCCGATAGCTTACTGGATTCCTCTGGACTTATTTGATATTTTTCAGTACTCGGTATTTTGAATAAGCTACTTGATATTGTAATCGATTTCGATGGCGATTTCGATAGTTCTCTTGTCTGCTCTGGACTCAGTTGATATGTTTCTGTACTAGAAATTGCAAAGGAACTTATTGATATCGGAATTGATTGAGATGTAGATTCCGATAACTTACTTGTTGCCTCTTCCGTTATTTGATATTTTTCAGTACTTGAAATTTCTGCACTCGAAATTGCAAATGAACTTATTGAAATATGAATCGATTGGGGTGCAGATTCCGATTGCTTACTTGTTTCCTCGTGAATTATTTGATATTTTTCCTTACGCGAAACTTCTGCACTCGGAATTGGAAATGAACTTATAGGTATTTGAATCGATTGAGTTGCAGATATCGAAAACTTCCTGGTTTCTTCTTGACTTTTTTTATATTTTTTCAGTAGTCGGTATTTTGAATAAGCTACTTGATATTATAATCGATTTCGATGGCGATTTCGATGGCGATTTCGATAGTTCTCTTGTCTGCTCTGGACTCAGTTGATATGCTACTGTACTAGAAATTGCAAAGGAACTTATTGATATCGGAATCGATTGAGGTGCAGATTCCGATAGCTTACTTGTTGCCTCTTGCGTTATTTGATATTTTTCAGTACTTGAAATTTCTGCACTCGGAATTGCAAATGAACTTATTGACATTTGAATCGATTGAGGTACAGATTCCGATAGCTTACTGGGTTCTTCTTGACTTATTTGATATTTTTCAGTAGTGGGTATTTTGAATAAGCTACTTGATATAAAAATCGATTTCGATGGCGATTTCGATAGTTCTCTTGTCTGCTCTGGACTCAGTTGATATGCTACTGTACTAGAAATTGCAAAGGAACTTATTGATATCGGAATCGATTGAGGTGCAGATTCCGATAGCTTAATTGTTGCCTCTTGCGTTATTTGATATTTTTCAGTACTTGAAATTTCTGCACTCGGAATTGCAAATGAACTTATTGACATTTGAATCGATTGAGGTCCAGATTCCGATAGCTTACTGGGTTCTTCTTGACTTATTTGATATTTTTCAGTGGTCGGTATTTTGAATAAGCTACTTGATATTAAAATCGATTTCGATGGCGATTTCGATAGTTCTCTTGTCTGCTCTGGACTCAGTTGATATGCTACTGTACTAGAAATTGCAAAGGAACTTATTGATATCGGAATCGATTGAGGTGCAGATTTCGATAGCTTACTTGTTGCCTCTTGCGTTATTTGATTTTTTTCAGTACTTGAAATTTCTGCACTCGGAATTGCAAATGAACTTATTGACATTTGAATCGATTGAGGTACAGATTCCGATAGCTTACTGGATTCCTCTGGACTTATTTGATATTTTTCAGTACTCGGTATTTTGAATAAGCTACTTGATATTGTAATCGATTTCGACGGCGATTTCGATAGTTCTCTTGTCTGCTCTGGACTCAGTTGATATGTTTCTGTACTAGAAATTGAAATGGAACTTATTGATATCGGAAGCGATTGAGGTGCAGATTCCGATAGCTTACTTGTTGCCTCTTGCGTTATTCGATATTTTTCAGTACTTAAAATTTCTGCACTCGGAATTGCAAATGAACTTATTGACATTTGAATCGATTGAGGTACAGATTCCGATAGCTTACTGGATTCCTCTGGACTTATTTGATATTTTTCAGTACTCGGTATTTTGAATAAGCTACTTGATATTGTAATCGATTTCGACGGCGATTTCGATAGTTCTCTTGTCTGCTCTGGACTCAGTTGATATGTTTCTGTACTAGAAATTGAAATGGAACTTATTGATATCGGAAGCGATTGAGGTGCAGATTCCGATAGCTTACTTGTTGCCTCTTGCGTTATTCGATATTTTTCAGTACTTAAAATTTCTGCACTCGGAATTGCAAATGAACTTATTGACATTTGAATCGATTGAGGTACAGATTCCGATAGCTTACTGGATTCCTTTGGACTTATTTGATATTTTTCAGTACTCGGTATTTTGAATAAGCTACTTGATATTGTAATCGATTTCGACGGCGATTTCGATAGTTCTCTTGTCTGCTCTGGACTCAGTTGATATGTTTCTGTACTAGAAATTGAAATGGAACTTATTGATATCGGAAGCGATTGAGGTGCAGATTCCGATAGCTTACTTGTTGCCTCTTGCGTTATTCGATATTTTTCAGTACTTAAAATTTCTGCACTCGGAATTGCAAATGAACTTATTGACATTTGAATCGATTGAGGTACAGATTCCGATAGTTTACTGGATTCCTCTGGACTTATTTGATATTTTTCAGTACTCGGTATTTTGAATAAGCTACTTGATATTAAAATCGATTTCGATGGCGATTTCGATAGTTTCCCTGTCTGCTTTTGACTCAGTTGATACTTTTCTGTACTCGAAATTTCAACTGAACCTTTTGTAATTGGTATCGATTGAGTTGCAGATTTCGATAACTTACTGGTTTCTTCTTGACTTATTTGATATTTTTCAGTAGTGGGTATTTTTAATAAGCTACTTGATATTATAATCGATTTCGATGGCGATTTCGATAGTTCTCTTCTTTGCTCTGGACTCAGTTGATATGTTTCTGTACTAAAAATTGCAAAGGAACTTATTGATATCGGAAGCGATTGAGGTGCAGATTCCGATAACTTACTTGTTGCCTCTTGCGTTATATGATATTTTTCAGTACTTGAAATTTCTGCACTCGGAATTGCAAATGAACTTATTGACATTTGAATCGATTGAGGTCCAGATTCCGATAGCTTACTGGGTTCTTCTTGACTTATTTGATATTTTTCAGTAGTCGGTATTTTGAATAAGCTACTTGATATTAAAATCGATTTCGATGGCGATTTCGATAGTTCTCTTGTCTGCTCTGGACTCAGTTGATATGCTACTGTACTAGAAATTGCAAAGGAACTTATTGATATCGGAATCGATTGAGGTGCAGATTCCGATAGCTTATTTGTTGCCTCTTGCGTTATTTGATTTTTTTCAGTACTTGAAATTTCTGCACTCGGAATTGCAAATGAACTTATTGACATTTGAATCGATTGAGGTACAGATTCCGATAGCTTACTGGATTCCTCTGGATTTATTTGATATTTTTCAGTACTCGGTATTTTGAATAAGCTACTTGATATTGTAATCGATTTCGACGGCGATTTCGATAGTTCTCTTGTCTGCTCTGGACTCAGTTGATATGTTTCTGTACTAGAAATTGAAATGGAACTTATTGATATCGGAAGCGATTGAGGTGCAGATTCCGATAGCTTACTTGTTGCCTCTTGCGTTATTCGATATTTTTCAGTACTTAAAATTTCTGCACTCGGAATTGCAAATGAACTTATTGACATTTGAATCGATTGAGGTACAGATTCCGATAGCTTACTGGTTTCCTCTTGACTTATTTGATACTTTTCAGTACTCGGTATTTTGAATAAGCTACTTGATATTGTATTCGATTTCGATAGTTTTCTTGTCTGCTCTTGACTCAGTTTATATGTTTCCGTACTAGAAATTGAAAATGAACTTATTGATATTTGAATCAATTTCGGTGCAGATTCCGATAGCTTACTGGTTTCCTTTGGACTTATTTGATATATTTCAGTACTCGGTATTTTGAATAAGTTACTTGATATTGTAATCGATTTCGATGGCGATTTCGATAGTTCTATTGTCTGCTCTGGACTTAGTTGATATGTTTCTGTACTAGAAATTGCAAAGGAACTTATTGATATCGGAATCGATTGAGGTGCAGATTCCGATAGCTTACTTGTTGCCTCTTGCGTTATTTGATTTTTTTCAGTACTTGAAATTTCTGCACTCGGAATTGCAAATGAACTTATTGACATTTGAATCGATTGAGGTACAGATTCCGATAGCTTACTGGATTCCTCTGGACTTATTTGATATTTTTCAGTACTCGGTATTTTGAATAAGCTACTTGATATTATAATCGATTTCGATGGCGATTTTGATAGTTCTCTTGTCTGCTCTGGACTTAGTTGATATGTTTCTGTACTAGAAATTGCAAAGGAACTTATTGATATCGGAAGCGATTGAGGTGCAGATTCCGATAGCTTACTTGTTGCCTCTTGCGTTATTTGATATTTTTCAGTACTTGAAATTTCTGCACTCGGAAATGCAAATGAACCTATTGACATTTGAATCGATTTCGGTGCAGATTTCGATAGCTTACTGGATTCCTCTGGACTTATTTGATATTTTTCAGTACTCGGAATTTTGAATAAGCTACTTGATATTAAAATCGATTTCGATGGCGATTTCGATAGTTCTCTTGTCTGCTCTGGACTCAGTTGATATGTTTCTGTACTAGAAATTGCAAAGGAACTTATTGATATCGGAAGCGATTGAGGTGCATATTCCGATAGCTTACTTGTTGCCTCTTGCGTTATTTGATATTTTTCAGTACTTGAAATTTCTGCACTCGGAATTGCAAATGAAGTTATTGACGTTTTAATCGATTGAGGTACATATTCCGATAGCTTACTTGTTTCCTCGTGAGTTATTTGATATTTTTCCTTACGCGAAACTTCTGCACTCAAAATTGGAAATGAACTTATTGATATTTGAATCGATTGAGTTGCAGATTCCGATAACTCACTGGTTTCCTCTTGACCTATTTGATATTTTTCGGTACTCGGTATTTTGAATAAGCTACTTAATATTGTATTCGATTTCGATAGTTTTCTTGTCTGCTCTTGACTCAGCTGATATGTTTCCGTACTAGAAATTGAAAATAAACTTATTGATATTTGAATCGATTTCGGTGCAGATTCCGATAGCTTACTGGTTTCCTCTGGACTTATTTGGTATATTTCAGTACTCGGTGATTTGAATAAGTTACTTTGTATTGTAATCGATTTCGACGGCGATTTCGATAGTTTCCTTGGCTGCTCTTGACTCAGTTGATATGTTTCTGTACTCGAAATTTTAACTGAACCTTTTGTAATTGGTGTCGATTGACGTGCAGGTTCCGATAGCTTACTTGTTTCCTCTTGAGTTATTTGATGTATTTCCTCACGCGAAATTTCTGCACTCGGAATTGCAAATGAACTTATTGATATTTGCATCGATTGAGATGCAGATTCCGATAGCTTACGGGAACCCTCTGGACTGATTTGATATTTTTCTGTAGTCGGTATTTTGAATAAGCTACTTTGTATTGTAATCGATTTCGAGGGCGATTTCGATAGTTTCATTGTCTGTTCTTGACTCAGTGTATATGTTTCTGTACTTGAAATTGCAAATGATTTTATTGATATTTGAATCGATTGAGGTGCAGATTCTGATAGCTTACTTGTTGCCTCTTGCGTTATTTGATATTTTTCAGTACTCGGAATTTTGAATAAGCTACCCGATTTTGTGATCCATTTCGAAGGTGATCTAGATATCTTCCTTGTTTCCTCTTGACCAAGTTGATATTTTTCTGTACTCGTTATTTCTGCACTCGGGATTGCGAATGAACTTATTGACATTTGAATCGATTGAGGTGCAGATTCCGATAGCTTACTTGTTAGTTGTTGAGTTATTTGATATATTTTTATTGTAATCGATTGCGTTGGTGGTTTCGATGGTTTTTTTGTTCCCTCTTGACTTAGTTCTGTGCTCAAAATTGTAAAGAAACTAGGCATTTCGGAAAAGCGAATTTCAGAACTTGGGTTTGTTTGGCAGTTGCAGGTACATGAGTCTTCTGCTAGTCCTATGTTGCATGTGCATTCGCAGATAGTATAAGTTGTTGGCTCACTACTCGTTTTGGATTTGTTGAACTCCAACGATGACATCGTCGATGACACTATTATTTTCTTTCCAATACCGCTTCCAGCTTGAGTTGTAATATAGTTCCGACTTCCACTAAGTGTGGACACTTTTTCTGTGAGTAGTGACTGCGTGGACTTACTTCGTGTTTTACTAGTCGTGACTTCTGAAGCGCTGGTCCTTAAAATGCATTCGCAGATGCATGAGTCTTTACCCACTTCAAGTTCACAAGTACAATCACACACATGAAAACTGGATTGGGTCGGTTGATATATTGAAATTGATTTCGATTGGGGTTTAGATCTCGAAAACTCCCTTGTTCCCAAACTACTTGATAGTTTTCTTGTTTCCTCTTGACTTACTAGATACTTTACTGTGCTCGAAAGTCCAAAGAAACTAGGCATTTCGGAAAACCGAATTTCAGAACTTGGGTTTGTTTGGCAGTTGCAGGTACATGAGTCTTCTGCTAGTTCTATGTTGCATGTGCATTCGCAGATAGTATAAGTTGTTGGCTCACTACTCGTTTTGGATTTGTTGAGCTCCAACGATGACATCGTCGATGACACTATTATTTTCTTTCCAGTACTGCTTTCAGCTTGAGTTGTAATATAGTTCCGACTTCCACTAAGTGTGGACACTTTTTCTGTGAGTAGTGACTTCGTGGACTTACTTCGTGTTTTACTAGTCGTGACTTCTGAAGCGCTGGTCCTTAAAATGCATTCGCAGATGCATGAGTCTTTACCCACTTCAAGTTCACAAGTACAATCACACACATGAAAACTGGATTGGGTCGGTTGATATATTGAAATTGATTTCGATTGGGGTTTAGATCTCGAAAACTCCCTTGTTCCCAAACTACTTGATAGTTTTCTTGTTTCCTCTTGACTTACTAGATACTTTACTGTGCTCGAAAGTCCAAAGAAACTAGGCATTTCGGAAAACCGAATTTCAGAACTTGGGTTTGTTTGGCAGTTGCAGGTACATGAGTCTTCTGCTAGTTCTATGTTGCATGTGCATTCGCAGATAGTATAAGTTGTTGGCTCACTACTCGTTTTGGATTTGTTGAGCTCCAACGATGACATCGTCGATGACACTATTATTTTCTTTCCAGTACTGCTTTCAGCTTGAGTTGTAATATAGTTCCGACTTCCACTAAGTGTGGACACTTTTTCTGTGAGTAATGACTGCGTGGATTTACTTCGTGTTTTACTCGTCGTGACTTCTGAAGCGCTGGTCTTAAAAATGCATTCGCAGATGCATGAGTCTTTACCCACTTCAAGTTCACAAGTACAATCACACACATGAAAACTGGATTGGGTCGGTTGATATTTTGAAATAGATTTCGATTGGGGTTCAGATCTCGAAATCTCCCTTGATCCCAAACTACTTGATAGTTTTCTTGTTTCATCTTGACTTACTTGATACTTTACTGTGCTCGAAATTGCAAAGAAACTAGGCATTTCGGAAAACCGAATTTCAGAACTTGGGTTTGTTTGGCAGTTGCAGGTACATGAGTCTTCTGCTAGTTCTATGTTGCATGTGCATTCGCAGATAGTATAAGTTGTTGGCTCACTACTCGTTTTAGATTTGTTGAACTCCAACGATGACATCGCCGATGACACTATTATTTTCTTTCCAGTACTGCTTTCAGCTTGAGTTGTAATATAGTTCCGACGTCCACTAAGTCTGGACACTTTTTCTGTGAGTAGTGACTGCGTGGATTTACTTCGTGTTTTACTCGTCATGACTTCTGAAGCGCTGGTCCTTAAAATGCATTCGCAGATGCATGAGTCTTTACCCACTTCAAGTTCACAAGTACAATCACACACATGAAAACTGGATTGGGTCGGTTGATATTTTGAAATAGATTTCGATTGGGGTTCAGATCTCGAAATCTCCCTAGATCCCAAACTACTTGATAGTTTTCTTGTTTCATCTTGACTTACTTGATACTTTACTGTGCTCGAAATTGCAAAGAAACTAGGCATTTCGGAAAACCGAATTTCAGAACTTGGGTTTGTTTGGCAGTTGCAGGTACATGAGTCTTCTGATAGTTCTATGTTGCATGTGCATTTGCAGATAGTATAAGTTGTTGGCTCACTACTCGTTTTGGATTTGTTGAACTCCAACGATGACATCGCCGATGACACTATTATTTTCTTTCCAGTACCGCTTTCAGCTTGAGTTGTAATATAGTTCCGACGTCCACTAAGTGTGGACACTTTTTCTGTGAGTAGTGACTGCGTGGATTTACTTCGTGTTTTACTTTTGACTTCTGAAGTGCTGGTCTTAAAAATGCATTCGCAGATGCATGAGTCTTTACCCACTTCAAGTTCACAAGTACAATCACACACATGAAAACTGGATTGGGTCGGTTGATATTTTGAAATAGATTTCGATTGGGGTTCAGATCTCGAAAACTCACTTGTTCCCAAACTACTTGATAGTTTTCTTGTTTCCTCTTGACTTACTTGATACTTTACTGTGCTCGAAAGTGCAAAGAAACTAGGTATTTCGGAAAACCGAATTTCAGAACTTGGGTTTGTTTGGCAGTTGCAGCTACATGAGTCTTCTGCTAGTTCTATGTTGCAGGTGCATTCGCAGATAGTATAAGTTGTTGGCTCACTACTCGTTTTGGATTTGTTGAACTCCAACGATGACATCGCCGATGACACTATTATTTTCTTTCCAGTACTGCTTTCAGCTTGAGTTGTAATATAGTTCCGACTTCCACTAAGTGTGGACACTTTTTCTGTGAGTAGTGACTGCGTGGACTTACTTCGTGTTTTACTAGTCGTGACTTCTGAAGCGCTGGTCCTTAAAATGCATTCGCAGATGCATGAGTCTTTACCCACTTCAAGTGCACAAGTACAATCACACACATGAAAACTGGATTGGGTCGGTTGATATTTTGAAATTGATTTCGATTGGGGTTTAGATCTCGAAAACTCCCTTGTTCCCAAACTACTTGATAGTTTTCTTGTTTCCTCTTGACTTACTAGATACTTTACTGTGCTCGAAAGTCCAAAGAAACTAGGCATTTCGGAAAACCGAATTTCAGAACTTGGGTTTGTTTGGCAGTTGCAGGTACATGAGTCTTCTGCTAGTTCTATGTTGCATGTGCATTCGCAGATAGTATAAGTTGTTGGCTCACTACTCGTTTTGGATTTGTTGAGCTCTAACGATGACATCGTCGATGACACTATTATTTTCTTTCCAATACCGCTTCCAGCTTGAGTTGTAATATAGTTCCGACTTCCACTAAGTGTGGACACTTTTTCTGTGAGTAGTGACTGCGTGGATTTACTTCGTGTTTTACTCGTCGTGACTTCTGAAGCGCTGGTCTTAAAAATGCATTCGCAGATGCATGAGTCTTTACCCACTTCAAGTTCACAAGTACAATCACACACTTGAAAACTGGATGGGGTCGGTTGATATTTTGAAATAGATTTCGATTGGGGTTCAGATCTCGAAATCTCCCTTGATCCCAAACTACTTGATAGTTTTCTTGTTTCATCTTGACTTACTTGATACTTTACTGTGCTCGAAATTGCAAAGAAACTAGGCATTTCGGAAAACCGAATTTCAGAACTTGGGTTTGTTTGGCAGTTGCAGGTACATGAGTCTTCTGCTAGTCCTATGTTGCATGTGCATTCGCAGATAGTATAAGTGGTTGGCTCACTACTCGTTTTGGATTTGTTGAACTCCAACGATGACATCGCCGATGACACTATTATTTTCTTTCCAGTACCGCTTTCAGCTTGAGTTGTAATATAGTTCCGACTTCCACTAAGTGTGGACACTTTTTCTGTGAGTAGTGACTGCGTGGATTTACTTCGTGTTTTACTTTTGACTTCTGAAGTGCTGGTCTTAAAAATGCATTCGCAGATGCATGAGTCTTTACCCACTTCAAGTTCACAAGTACAATCACACACATGAAAACTGGATTGGGTCGGTTGATATTTTGAAATAGATTTCGATTGGGGTTCAGATCTCGAAATCTCCCTTGATCCCAAACTACTTGATAGTTTTCTTGTTTCATCTTGACTTACTTGATACTTTACTGTGCTCGAAATTGCAAAGAAACTAGGCATTTCGGAAAACCGAATTTCAGAACTTGGGTTTGTTTGGCAGTTGCAGGTACATGAGTCTTCTGCTAGTCCTATGTTGCATGTGCATTCGCAGATAGTATAAGTTGTTGGCTCACTACTCGTTTTGGATTTGTTGAACTCCAACGATGACATCGACGATGACACTATTATTTTCTTTCCAGTACTGCTTTCAGCTTGAGTTGTAATATAGTTCCGACGTCCACTAAGTGTGGACACTTTTTCTGTGAGTAGTGACTGCGTGGATTTACTTCGTGTTTTACTTTTGACTTCTGAAGTGCTGGTCTTAAAAATGCATTCGCAGATGCATGAGTCTTTACCCACTTCAAGTTCACAAGTACAATCACACACATGAAAACTGGATTGGGTCGGTTGATATTTTGAAATAGATTTCGATTGGGGTTCAGATCTCGAAATCTCCCTTGATCCCAAACTACTTGATAGTTTTCTTGTTTCATCTTGACTTACTTGATACTTTACTGTGCTCGAAATTGCAAAGAAACTAGGCATTTCGGAAAACCGAATTTCAGAACTTGGGTTTGTTTGGCAGTTGCAGGTACATGAGTCTTCTGCTAGTCCTATGTTGCATGTGCATTCGCAGATAGTATAAGTTGTTGGCTCACTACTCGTTTTGGATTTGTTGAACTCCAACGATGACATCGCCGATGACACTATTATTTTCTTTCCAGTACTGCTTTCAGCTTGAGTTGTAATATAGTTCCGACGTCCACTAAGTGTGGATACTTTTTCTGTGAGTAGTGACTGCGTGGATTTACTTCGTGTTTTACTCGTCATGACTTCTGAAGCGCTGGTCCTTAAAATGCATTCGCAGATGCATGAGTCTTTACCCACTTCAAGTTCACAAGTACAATCACACACATGAAAACTGGATTGGGTCGGTTGATATTTTGAAATAGATTTCGATTGGGGTTCAGATCTCGAAATCTCCCTAGATCCCAAACTACTTGATAGTTTTCTTGTTTCATCTTGACTTACTTGATACTTTACTGTGCTCGAAATTGCAAAGAAACTAGGCATTTCGGAAAACCGAATTTCAGAACTTGGGTTTGTTTGGCAGTTGCAGGTACATGAGTCTTCTGCTAGTCCTATGTTGCATATGCATTCGCAGATAGTATAAGTTGTTGGCTCACTACTCGTTTTGGATTTGTTGAACTCCAACGATGACATCGACGATGACACTATTATTTTCTTTCCAGTACTGCTTTCAGCTTGAGTTGTAATATAGTTCCGACGTCCACTAAGTGTGGACACTTTTTCTGTGAGTAGTGACTGCGTGGATTTACTTCGTGTTTTACTTTTGACTTCTGAAGTGCTGGTCTTAAAAATGCATTCGCAGATGCATGAGTCATTACCCACTTCAAGTTCACAAGTACAATCACACACATGAAAACTGGATTGGGTCGGTTGATATTTTGAAATAGATTTCGATTGGGGTTCAGATCTCGAAAACTCACTTGTTCCCAAACTACTTGATAGTTTTCTTGTTTCCTCTGGACTTACTTGATACTTTACTGTGCTCGAAAGTGCAAAGAAACTAGGCATTTCGGAAAACCGAATTTCAGAACTTGGGTTTGTTTGGCAGATGCAGGTACATGAGTCTTCTACTAGTTCTATTTTGCAGATGCAATCGCACACTGTATAAGTTGTTGGCTCACTGCTTGTTTCGGATTTGGTCAACTCCAACGATGACATCGTCGATGACACTATTATTTTCTTTCCAGTACCGCTTTCAGCTTGAGTTGTAATATAGTTCCGACTTCCACTAAGTGTGGACACTTTTTCTGTGAGTAGTGACTGCGTGGATTTACTTCGTGTTTTACTCGTCGTGACTTCTGAAGCGCTGGTCCTTAAAATGCATTCGCAGATGCATGAGTCTGTACCCACTTCAAGTTCACAAGTACAATCACACACATGAAAACTGGATTGGGTCGGTTGATATTTTGAAATTGATTTCGATTGGGGTTTAGATCTCGAAAACTCCCTTGTTCCCAAACTACTTGATAGTTTTCTTGTTTCCTCTTGACTTACTTGATACTTTACTGTGCTCGAAAGTGTAAAGAAACTAGGCATTTCGGAAAACCGAATTTCAGAACTTGGGTTTGTTTGGCAGATGCAGGTACATGAGTCTTCTACTAGTTCTATTTTGCAGATGCATTCGCATACTGTATAAGTTGTTGGCTCACTGCTTGTTTCGGATTTTGTCAACTCCAACGATGACATCGCCGTTGACACTATTATTTTCTTTCCAGTACCGCTTTCAGCTTGAGTTGTAATATAGTTGCGACTTCCACTAAGTGTGGATACTTTTTCTGTGAGTAGTGACTGCGTGGATTTACTTCGTGTTTTACTCGTCGTGACTTCTGAAGCGCTGGTCCTTAAAATGCATTCGCAGATGCATGAGTCTGTACCCACTTCAAGTTCACAAGTACAATCACACACCTTAAAAATGGATTGGGTCGGTTGATATTTTGAAATTGATTTCGATTGGGGTTCAGATCTCGAAAACTCCCTTGTTCCCAAACTACTTGATAGTTTTCTTGTTTCCTCTTGACTTACTTGATACTTTACTGTGCTCGAAAGTGTAAAGAAACTAGGCATTTCGGAAAACCGAATTTCAGAACTTGGGTTTGTTTGGCAGATGCAGGTACATGAGTCTTCTACTAGTTCTATTTTGCAGATGCATTCGCAGACTGTATAAGTTGTTGGCTCACTGCTTGTTTCGAATTTGGTCAACTCCAACGATGACATCGCCGATGACACTATTATTTTCTTTCCAGTACCGCTTTCAGCTTGAGTTGTAATATAGTTCCGACGTCCACTAAGTGTGGACACTTTTTCTGTGAGTAGTGACTGCGTGGATTTACTTCGTGTTTTACTTTTGACTTCTGCAGTGCTGGTCTTAAAAATGCATTCGCAGATGCATGAGTCTTTACCCACTTCAAGTTCACAAGTACAATCACACACATGAAAACTGGATTGGGTCGGTTGATATTTTGAAATAGATTTCGATTGGGGTTCAGATCTCGAAATCTCCCTTGATCCCAAACTACTTGATAGTTTTCTTGTTTCATCTTGACTTACTTGATACTTTACTGTGCTCGAAATTGCAAAGAAACTAGGCATTTCGGAAAACCGAATTTCAGAACTTGGGTTTGTTTGGCAGTTGCAGGTACATGAGTCTTCTGCTAGTCCTATGTTGCATGTGCATTCGCAGATAGTATAAGTTGTTGGCTCACTACTCGTTTTGGATTTGTTGAACTCCAACGATGACATCGCCGATGACACTATTATTTTCTTTCCAGTACTGCTTTCAGCTTGAGTTGTAATATAGTTCCGACGTCCACTAAGTGTGGATACTTTTTCTGTGAGTAGTGACTGCGTGGATTTACTTCGTGTTTTACTCGTCATGACTTCTGAAGCGCTGGTCCTTAAAATGCATTCGCAGATGCATGAGTCTTTACCCACTTCAAGTTCACAAGTACAATCACACACAAGAAAACTGGATTGGCTGAGTTGATGTTTTGATCTTAACAGCGTAATGTTTGTTGAATTAGTTGATATTTTGCTCATTGTAGTGGAAGATTTCGTTAGGTGGCTTGTTTCCTCTTGATTTGTTTGATGTTTTTCTGCACTCGACATTGCAAATGGACTAATTGATATTGGAATAGATGGAGGGACGGATTCCGGTAGTTTGCTTGCTTCCTCTCGACTTCTTCGATACATTTCTGTACTTGAACCTTCTGCACTCGAAATTGCAAATAGACTAGTTGATAATGGAATCGATTGCGACACAGATTCCGATAGTTTGCTTGCTTCCTCTCGACTTCTTCGATACATTTCTGTACTTGAACCTTCTGCACTCGAAATTGCAAATAGACTAGTTGATAATGGAATCGATTGCGACACAGATTCCGATAGTTTACTTGCTTCCTCTCGACTTCTTCGATACATTTCTGTACTTGAACCTTCTGCACTCGAAATTGCAAATGGACTAATTGATATTGGAATCGATGGAGGGACGGATTCCGGTAGATTGCTTGCTTCCTCTCGACTTCTTCGATACATTTCTGTACTTGAACCTTCTGCACTCGAAATTGCAAATAGACTAGTTGATATTGGAATCGATTGAGACACAGATTCCGATAGTTCACTTGCTTTTTCAAGAGTTATATGATATTTTTCTCTACTCGGAATGTTGAATAAACTACTTGGCTTTCTACTTGATCTAGGTGGAGATTTCGTTAGTTGGCTTGTTTCCTCTTGAGTTGTTTGATATTTGTCTGCACTCGACATTGCAAATGATTTAATTGATATTGGAATCGATTGCGGTGAAGATTCCGATCGTTTACTTGTTTCTTCATGAGTTTTTTCATATATTTCGGTACTGGAACCTTCTGCACTCGAAATTGCAGATGGACTAATTGATATTGGAATCGATATTGGTGCAGACTCCGATAGTTCATTTGTTTCTTCATGAGTTATTCGATACATTTCTGTACTTGCACCTTTTGCCCTTGAAATTCCAAATGAAGTTATTGATATTGGACTCGATTGAGACACAGATTCCGAAAGTTTACTTGCTTCCTCAGGACTTATATGATATTTTTTCGTACTTGATATTTTGAATAAACTACTTGGCTTTCTACTTGATCTTGGTGGAGATTTCGTTAGTTGGCTTGCTTCCTCTTGAGTTGTTTGATATTTTTCTGCACCCGACATTGCAAATGATTTCATTGATATTGGAATCGATTGAGTTGAAGATTTCGATAGTTTACTTGTTTCTCCATGAGTTTTATCGTATATATCTGTACTTAAACCTTCCGCACTCGAAATTGCAAATAGCCTAGTTGATATTGGAATCGATGGAGGCACAGATTCTGATAGTTTACTAGCTCCCTTTTGAGTAATTCGAAACATTTCTGTACTTGAACCTTCTGCGCTCGAAATTGCAAATGTACTAATTGATATTGGAATCGATGGAGGCACATATTCCGACAGTTTAATTGCTTCCTCTCGAGTTATTCGATACATTTCTGTACTTGAACCTTCTGCACTCGAAATTGCAAATAGACTAGTTGATATTGGAATCCATTGAGACACAGATTCCGATAGTTTACTTGCTTCCTCAGGAGTTATATGATATTTTTCTGTACTCGGTATGTTGAATAAACTACTTGGCTTTCTGTTTTTTTGAGGTGGAGATTTCGTTAGTTGGCTTGTTTCCTCTTGAGTTGTTTGATATTTGTCTGCACTCGACATTGCAAATGATTTTATGGATATTGGAATCGATTGAGTTGAAGATTCCGATAGTTTACTTGTTTCTTCATGAGTTTTATCGTAAATATCTGTACTTAAACCTTCCGCTCTCGAAATTGCAAATGGACTAGTTGAAATTGAAATCGATGGAGGCACAGATTCTAATGGTTTACTAGCTCCCTTTTGAGTAATTCGAAACATTTCTGTACTTGAACCTTCTGCACTCGAAATTGCAAATAGACTAGTTGATATTGGAATCGATTGAGACACAGATTCCGATAGTTTACTTGCTTCCTCAGGAGTTATATGATATTTTTCTGTACTCGGAATGTTGAATAAACTACTTGGCTTTCTACTTGATCGAGGTGGAGATTTCGTTAGTCGGCTTTTTTCAAAAGATTTTATTGATATTGGAATTGATTGCGGCTCAGATTCCAAAAGTTCACTTGTTTCCTCTTTAGTTATTTTATACATTTTTGTACTTGAAAAGGCAATTGGACTAATTGATATTGCAATCAAGGAAGGCAGAGATTCCGATAGTTTACTAGCTTCCTCTGAAGTTATATGATATTTTTCTGTACTCGACATTGCAAATGATTTTTTTGATATTGAAATCAATTGCGATAGAAATTTCGATACTTTTCTTGATTTCTTCTGAGTTATTGAGGAAGATTGAATTGAAGATTGCAACTTACCCTTGTCAGTTATTTGATCTGTTTCTGCGCATTCTGTACACGAACTACTTGATATTGTATAAGATTGGGGTATAGATTCCGGTAGTTCACTTGTATCGTCTTGGGTTTTTTGATACATTTCTGTACTTGCACCCTCACCTCTCGAAATAGCAAATGGACTAATGGATATTGAAATCGATTGAGGCACAGATTCCGATAGTTTACTTGCCTTCTCTGGAGTTCTTTGATATTTTTCTGTACTCGGAATTTTAAATAAACTACTTGGCTTTCTACTTGATCGAGGTGGAGATTTCGTTAGTTGGCTTGTTTCCTCTTGAGTTGTTTGATATTTTTTTGCACTCGACATTGTTACTGATTTTATTGATATTGGAATCGATTGAGGTGAAGATTCCGATAGTTTACTTGCTTCCTCTCGACTTATTCGATACATTTCTGTACTTGAACCTTCTGCACTCGAAATTGCGAATGAACTAGTTGATGTTGGAATCGATGGAGGCACAGATTCTGATAGTTTACTTTCTTCCTCTTGACTTATATGATAAATTTCTGTACTCGGAATATTGAATAAACTACTTGGCTTTCTACTTGATCGAGGTGGAGATTTCGTTAGTTGGCTTGTTTCCTCTTGAGTTGTTTGATATTTTTCTGCACTCGACATTGTTACTGATTTTATTGATATTGGCCTTGATTGAGGTGCATATTCCGATAGTTTACTTGCTTCCTCTCGAATTATTCGATACATTTCTGTACTTGAACCTTTTGCACTTGAAATTGCAAATAAGCTTATTGATATTGGAATCGTTTGAGACACAGATTCCGATAGTTTACTTGCCTTCTCTCGACTTATTCGATACATTTCTGGACTAATTGATATTGGAATCGATTGAGACACAGATTCCGAAAGTTTACTTGCTTCCTCTGAAGTTCTTTGATATATTTCTGTACTCTTAATTTTGAATAAACTACTTAGTTTTCTACTTGATCGAGGTGGAGATTTGGTTAGTTGGCTTGTTTCCTCTAGAGTTGTTTGATATTTTTCTGCATTCGACATTGCAACTGATTTTATTGATACTGGTATCGATTGAGGCACAGATTCCGATAGTTCACTTGTTTCCTCTTTAGTTATTTTATACATTTTTGTACTTGAAAAGGCAAATGGACTAATTGATATTGCAATCAAGGAAGGCAGAGATTCCGATAGTTTACTAGCTTCCTCTGAAGTTATTTGATATTTTTCTGTACTCGACATTGGAAATGATTTTTTTGATATTGAAATCAACTGCGAAAGAGATTTCGATACTTTTCTTGTTTTCTCATGAGTTATTGAGGAAGATTGAATTGAAGATTGCAACTTACCCTTGTCAGTTATTTGATCTGTTTCTGCACATTCTGTACACGAACTACTTAATATTGTATAAGATTGGGGTAGAGATTCCGATAGTTTACTTGTTTTTTCTTGGGTTTTTTGATACATTTCTGTACTTGCACCCTCAGCTCTCGAAATTGCAAATGCACTTATTGATATTGGAATCGATTGAGACACAGATTCCGATAGTTTACTTGTTATCTCTGGAGTGCTTTGATTTTTTTCTGTACTCGATATTTTGAATAAACTACTTGGCTTTCCACTTGATCGAGGTGGAGATTTCGTTAGTTGGCTTGCTTCCTCTTGAATTGTTTGATATTTTTCTTCACTTGAAATTGCAAATGATTTTATTGATATTGGAATCGATTGAGGTGAAGATTCCGATAGTTTACTTGCTTCCTCTGAAGTTATATAATACATTTCTTTACTTGAACCTTCCGCACTCGAAATTGCAAATGGACTAGTTGATATTGGAATCGATGGAGGCACAGATTCTGATAGTTTACTAGCTCCCTTTTGAGTAATTCGAAACATTTCTGTACTTGAACCTTCTGCACTCGAAATTGCAAATAGACTAGTTGATATTGGAATCGATTGAGACACAGATTCCGATAGTTTACTTGCTTCCTCTGGAGTTCTTTGATATTTTTCTGTATTCGGAATATTGAATAAACTACTTGGCTTTCTACTTAATCGAGGTGGAGATTTCGTTAGTTGGCTTGTTTCCTCTTGAGTTGTTTGATATTTTTCTGCACTCGACCTTGCAAATGGTTTTATTGATATTGTCATCGATTGAGGTGCATATTCCGATAGTTTACTTTCTACCTCTGGAGTTATTTGATATTTTTCTGTACTTGAACCTTCTGCACTCGAAAATTCAAATGGACTAATTGATATTGGAATCGATTGAGACACAGATTCCGACCGTTTACTTGCTTCCTCTCGACTTATTCGATACATTTCTGTACTTGAACCTTCTGCACTCGAAATTGCAAATAGACTAGTTGATATTGGAATGCAGTGAGACACAGATTCCGATAGTTTACTTGCTTCCTCAGGAGTTATATGACATTTTTCTGTACTCGGAATATTGAATAAACTACTTGGCTTTCTACTTAATCGAGGTGGAGATTTCGTTAGTTGGCTTGTTTCCTCTTGAGGTGTTTGATATTTTTCTGTACTTGAACCTTCTGCACTCGAAATTGCAAATGGACTAATCGATATTGGAATCGATGGAGACACAGATTCCGATAGTTTACTTGCTTCCTCTGGAGTTATTTGATTTATTTCTGTACGTGAACCTTCTGCACTCGAAAATGCAAATGGACTATTTGATATTGGAATCGATTGAGACACAGATTCCGACCGTTTACTTGCTTCCTCTCGACTTATTCGATACATTTCTGTACTTGAACCTTCTGCACTCGTAATTGCAAATAGACTAGTTGATATTGGAATCCAGTGAGACACAGATTCCGATAGTTTACTAGCTTCCTCTGGAGTTCTTTGATATTTTTCTGTATTCGGAATATTGAATAAACTACTTGGCTTTCTACTTAATCGAGGTGGAGATTTCGTTAGTTGGCTTGTTTCCTCTTGAGTTGTTTGATATTTTTCTGCACTCGACCTTGCAAATGGTTTTATTGATATTGTCATCGATTGAGGTGCATATTCCGATAGTTTACTTTCTACCTCTGGAGTTATTTGATATTTTTCTGTACTTGAACCTTCTGCACTCGAAATTGCAAATGGACTAATCGATATTGAAATCGATGGAGACACAGATTCCGATAGTTTACTTGCTTCCTCTGGAGTTATTTGATATATTTCTGTACGTGAACCTTCTGCACTCGAAAATGCAAATGGACTAATTGATATTGGAATCGATTGAGACACAGATTCCGATAGTTCACTTGTTTCCTCTTTCGTTATTTTATACATTTTTGTACTTAAAAGAGCAAATGGACTAATTGATATTGCAATCGAGGAAGGCAGAGATTCCGATAGTTTACTAGCTTCCTCTGAAGTTATTTTATATTTTTCTGTACTCGACATTGCAAATGATCTTTTTGATATTGAAATCAACTGCGAAAGAGATTTCGATAGTTTTCTTGTTTTCTCATGAGTTATTGAGGAAGATTGAATTGAAGATTGCAACTTACCCTTGTCAGTTATTTGATCTGTTTCTGCGCATTCTGTACACGAACTACTTGATATTGTATAAGATTGGGGTAGAGATTCCGATAGTTTACTTGTTTTGTCTTGGGTTTTTGATATATTTCTGTACTTGCACCCTCAGCTCTCGAAATTGCAAATGCACTTATTGATATTGGAATCGATTGAGACACAGATTCCGATAGTCTAATTGCTTCCTCTCGACTTATTCGATACATTTCTGGACTAATTGATATTGGAATCGATTGAGACACAGATTCCGATAGTTTACTAGCTTCCTCTGGAGTTCTTTGATATTTTTCCGTACTCGATATTTTGAATAAACTACTTGGCTTTCCACTTGATCGAGGTAGAGATTTTGTTAGTTGGCCTGTTCCCTCTGTAGTTGTTTGATATTTTTCTGCACTCGACATTGCAAATGATTTTATTGATATTGGAATCGATTGAGGTGAAGATTCCGATAGTTTACTTGCTTCCTCTGGAGTTATTCGATACATTTCTGTACTTGAACCTTCTGCACTCGAAATTGCAAATGGACTAATTGATATTGGAATCGATTGAGGCACAGATTCCGATATTTTAATTGCTTCCTCTCGACTTATTCGATACATTTCTGGACTAATTGATATTGGAATCGATTGAGACACAGATGCCGATAGTTTACTAGCTTCCTCTGGAGTTCTTTGATATTTTTCTGTATTCGGAATTTCGAGTAAACTACTTGGCTTTCCACTTGATCGAGGTGGAGATTTCGTTAGTTGGCTTGTTTCCTCTTGAGTTGTTTGATATTTTTCTGCACTCGACATTGCAAATGATTTTATTGATATTGGAATCGATTGAGGTGAAGATTCCGATAGTTTACTTGCTTCCTCTGGAGTTATTTGATATATTTCTGTACTTGAACCTTCTGCACTCGAAATTGCAAATGGACTAATTGATATTGGAATCGATGGAGGCACAGATTCTGATAGTTTACTAGCTCCCTTTTGAGTAATTCGAAACATTTCTGTACTTGAACCTTCTGCACTCGAAATTGCAAATAGACTAGTTGATATTGGAATCGATTGAGACACAGATTCCGATAGTTTACTTGCTTCCTCTGGAGTTCTTTGATATTTTTCTGTATTCGGAATATTGAATAAACTACTTGGCTTTCTACTTAATCGAGGTGGAGATTTCGTTAGTTGGCTTGTTTCCTCTCGAGTTGTTTGATATTTTTCTGCACTCGACCTTGCAAATGGTTTTATTGATATTGTCATCGATTGAGGTGCATATTCCGATAGTTTACTTTCTACCTCTGGAGTTATTTGATATTTTTCTGTACTTGAACCTTCTGCACTCGAAAATTCAAATGGACTAATTGATATTGGAATCGATTGAGACACAGATTCCGACCGTTTACTTGCTTCCTCTCGACTTATTCGATACATTTCTGTACTTGAACCTTCTGCACTCGAAATTGCAAATAGACTAGTTGATATTGGAATGCAGTGAGACACAGATTCCGATAGTTTACTTGCTTCCTCAGGAGTTATATGACATTTTTCTGTACTCGGAATATTGAATAAACTACTTGGCTTTCTACTTAATCGAGGTGGAGATTTCGTTAGTTGGCTTGTTTCCTCTTGAGGTGTTTGATATTTTTCTGTACTTGAACCTTCTGCACTCGAAATTGCAAATGGACTAATCGATATTGGAATCGATGGAGACACAGATTCCGATAGTTTACTTGCTTCCTCTGGAGTTATTTGATTTATTTCTGTACGTGAACCTTCTGCACTCGAAAATGCAAATGGACTATTTGATATTGGAATCGATTGAGACACAGATTCCGACCGTTTACTTGCTTCCTCTCGACTTATTCGATACATTTCTGTACTTGAACCTTCTGCACTCGAAATTGAAAATAGACTAGTTGATATTGGAATCCAGTGAGACACAGATTCCGATAGTTTACTAGCTTCCTCTGGAGTTCTTTGATATTTTTCTGTATTCGGAATATTGAATAAACTACTTGGCTTTCTACTTAATCGAGGTGGAGATTTCGTTAGTTGGCTTGTTTCCTCTTGAGTTGTTTGATATTTTTCTGCACTCGACCTTGCAAATGGTTTTATTGATATTGTCATCGATTGAGGTGCATATTCCGATAGTTTACTTTCTACCTCTGGAGTTATTTGATATTTTTCTGTACTTGAACCTTCTGCACTCGAAATTGCAAATGGACTAATCGATATTGAAATCGATGGAGACACAGATTCCGATAGTTTACTTGCTTCCTCTGGAGTTATTTGATATATTTCTGTACGTGAACCTTCTGCACTCGAAAATGCAAATGGACTAATTGTTATTGGAATCGATTGAGACACAGATTCCGATAGTTCACTTGTTTCCTCTTTCGTTATTTTATACATTTTTGTACTTAAAAGGGCAAATGGACTAATTGATATTGCAATCGAGGAAGGCAGAGATTCCGATAGTTTACTAGCTTCCTCTGAAGTTATTTTATATTTTTCTGTACTCGACATTGCAAATGATCTTTTTGATATTGAAATCAACTGCGAAAGAGATTTCGATAGTTTTCTTGTTTTCTCATGAGTTATTGAGGAAGATTGAATTGAAGATTGCAACTTACCCTTGTCAGTTATTTGATCTGTTTCTGCGCATTCTGTACACGAACTACTTGATATTGTATAAGATTGGGGTAGAGATTCCGATAGTTTACTTGTTTTGTCTTGGGTTTTTTGATATATTTCTGTACTTGCACCCTCAGCTCTCGAAATTGCAAATGCACTTATTGATATTGGAATCGATTGAGACACAGATTCCGATAGTCTAATTGCTTCCTCTCGACTTATTCGATACATTTCTGGACTAATTGATATTGGAATCGATTGAGACACAGATTCCGATAGTTTACTAGCTTCCTCTGGAGTTCTTTGATATTTTTCCGTACTCGATATTTTGAATAAACTACTTGGCTTTCCACTTGATCGAGGTAGAGATTTTGTTAGTTGGCCTGTTCCCTCTGTAGTTGTTTGATATTTTTCTGCACTCGACATTGCAAATGATTTTATTGATATTGGAATCGATTGAGGTGAAGATTCCGATAGTTTACTTGCTTCCTCTCGACTTATTCGATACATTGCTGTACTTGAACCTTCTGCACTCGAAATTGCAAATGGACTAATTGATATTGAAATCGATTGAGACACAGATTCCGATATTTTAATTGCTTCCTCTCGACTTATTCGATACATTTCTGGACTAATTGATATTGGAATCGATTGAGACACAGATGCCGATAGTTTACTAGCTTCCTCTGGAGTTCTTTGATATTTTTCTGTATTCGGAATTTCGAGTAAACTACTTGGCTTTCCACTTGATCGAGGTGGAGATTTCGTTAGTTGGCTTGTTTCCTCTTGAGTTGTTTGATATTTTTCTGCACTCGACATTGCAAATGATTTTATTGATATTGGAATCGATTGAGGTGAAGATTCCGATAGTTTACTTGCTTCCTCTGGAGTTATTTGATATATTTCTGTACTTGAACCTTCTGCACTCGAAATTGCAAATGGACTAATTGATATTGGAATCGATTGAGACACAGATTCCGATAGTTTACTAGCTCCCTGGAGTTCTTATATTCGTATGAATTTCAAAAACACTTTTCACGATTTCGAGTTGGCGTTTCCCTAATGTTGATATTCCACGACATTGCAAATATTTTATGAAGGAATCGATGAGGAAGATTCCGATAATACGTTTCCCGGGTAAGATATATTCAACTGAACCTCACCGAAATGCAAATGGACTAGTGATGTGGGACGGGAGGCACAGATCCGAAGTCGCTCCCCAGTACGATACATTCAGTACGCACCTCGCACGAAATGCAAATGGACTAGTATGTAGAATCGATGGAGGCACAGATTCTGTTAGTTTACTAGCTTCCTCTCGAGTCATTCGATACATTGCTGTACTTGAACCTTCTGCACTCGAAATTGCAAATGGACTAATTGATATTGGAATCGATTGAGACACAGATTTCGATAGTTTATTGCTTCCTCTGGAGTTCTTTGATATTGTCGACAAAAACACCCACGACGAGAGAGGGCCCCGAGGAACCACCACACAAAGGCGCAACCCCCCCCCCACAACCCCACCCCCCCCCAACCACAACACCCCCCACAACACAAACCCCACCAACAAACAACACACAAACCCACAACATTCTGACTAACCCCACCAAAAAAGACTATGATTGAACGATGAGACACAATTAGTTCTGCTCCCTAAAATTCTTACCTTTTTATATTAATTTTTTTTTTTTTTAGAACACATTCCGAATTACTTGCTCTATTGATATTTTTCTGTACTCGGAATTTGAATAAACTACTTGGCTTTCCACTTGATCGAGGGAGATTTCGTTAGTTGGCTTGTTTCCTCTTGAGTTGTTTGATATTTCCTGCACTCGACATTGCAAATGATTTTATTGATATGGAATCGATGAGGTGAATTCCGATAGTTTACTTGCTTCCTCAGAGTTATTAATATTTTCTACTGAACCTTCTGCACTCGAAATACAAATGGACTAAAAACAACAACAGTTACCCCTCTGAATTTTCTTACTCAATTTAAAAAACACCCACACGGTCACGTTCCCTATTGAATTTTCCACCACACAAAATTTACATATAAATCCCAATTCCGTATTTACTTTCCTCTGAGTTATTCGAACATTCGACTAACCTCGCACTCAAATCAAAGACTAATGATATTGGAATCTAACAAACAACATACTCCATTCTATTCACTCAAACACTGGCTTCTCTTATTCTATCCCATTAACCACCACACAATTAAACACAAACAATTACCTCTCATTATTAAATTCTACTCCTCAAGGACAAAACAACACAATCTTATCTCCTCCAATCAACTTACTAGATTGAGACACAGATTCCGATAGTTTACTGCTTCCTCAAGTTATGATATTTTCGTACCGGAATGTGAATAAACTACTGGCTTTCTACTTGATCGAGGTAATTTCTTCAAAAGATTTTATGATTGAGATGCGGCCAATTCCAAAGTTCTTGTTTCCTCTTAGTTATTTATACATTTTGACCTTAAACAAATGGACTAATAATGAACAGAAGGCAAATCCAAGTTACTACTTCCTCTGAAGTTATAGATATTTCTGACCACATAAATGAAACAATCAAACATATTCTCATTATATAAATTATTTTTCACATTCTGACACAACACTTGATATGTAAATAATTTCCACTTCCATCAACTATATATATCATTCACAGATTCCGATAGTTTACTGCTTCTCTGGAGTTCTTTGATATTTTTCTGTACTCGAATTTAAATAAACTACTTGGCTTTCTACTTGATCGAGGTGGAGATTTCGTTAGTTGGCTTGTTTCCTCTTGAGTTGTTTGATATTTTTTGCACTCGACATTGCAAATTTTATTGATTTGGCTCGATTGAGGTGAATTCCGATAGTTTACTTGCTTCCTCTCGACTTATTCGATACATTCTGTACTGAACCTTCTGCACTCAAATTACAAAGAACTATGATATGGAACGATGAGGCACAGATTCTGATAGTTTACTCTTCCTCTGATTATCGATAATTTCTGTACTAAACCGCGAGCGATCTGCCCTGAGTGTTTGAATTTTCTGCACTCGACATTTTACTGATTTCATTGATATTGGCCCGATTGAGGTGCAATTCCGATAGTTTACTTGCTTCCTCTCGAATTATCGATACATTTCTGTACTGAACCTTGCTAAATGCAAACATGTAGAATTTCTCTACTATAACCACAATAACAAACACAGACCAAAACCCCCGAATTCTAAATTTCGTACTCAATTGAAAACTACTATTTCTACTGACGAGGGAGATTTATTGGCTTGTTTCCTCTAGAGTTGTTTGAATTTTCGCATTTCCATATTCACTTGTTTCCTCTTTAGTTATTTTATACATTTTTTACTTAAGCAAAGACTAATGATATGCACAGCAAGTTCCGATAGTTTACTAGCTTCCTCTAATTTGATATTTTCTGTACTCACATTGAAATAAACAACTGAATTAATTTTCTCAATAAGTGATGAAGATGCACCCCAGTTATTTGATCTGTTTCCTCTGTACACAACTCTTAATTGTAATGGGGAGAATGTTTACTTTTTTCTGTTTTGACATTTCACCCACCTCGAAATTGCAAATCACTATTGATATTGGAATCGATTGAGACACAGATTCCGATAGTTTACTGTATCTCTGGAGTGCTTTGATTTTTTCTGTACTCGAATTTGAATAAACTACTTGGCTTTCCACTTGATCGAGGTGGAGATTTCGTTAGTTGGCTTGCTTCCTCTTGAATTGTTTGATATTTTCTTCACTGATGCAAGTTTATGACGATGAGGTGAACCGAAGTTTACTTCTTCCTCTGAATTATACAATACATTTCTTTACTTGAACCTCCCACTCGAAATCAAATGGACTAGTTGATATTGGAATCGATGCACACCAAATCCTTCACCTCCCAACAAGGAGACACAGATTCCGATAGTTTACTTGCTTCCTCTGGAGTTCTTTGATATTTTTCTGTATTCGGAATATTGAATAAACTACTTGGCTTTCTACTTAATCGAGGTGGAGATTTCGTTAGTTGGCTTGTTTCCTCTCGAGTTGTTTGATATTTTTCTGCACTCGACCTTGCAAATGGTTTTATTGATATTGTCATCGATTGAGGTGCATATTCCGATAGTTTACTTTCTACCTCTGGAGTTATTTGATATTTTCTGTACTTGAACCTTCTGCACTCGAAAATTCAAATGGACTAATTGATATTGGAATCGATTGAGACACAGATTCCGACCGTTTACTTGCTTCCTCTCGACTTATTCGATACATTTCTGTACTTGAACCTTCTGCACTCGAAATTGCAAATAGACTAGATGATATTGGAATAGGGAGACACAGATTCCGATAGTTTACTTGCTTCCTCAGGAGTTATATGACATTTTTCTGTACTCGGAATATTGAATAAACTACTTGGCTTTCTACTTAATCGAGGTGGAGATTTCGTTAGTTGGCTTGTTTCCTCTTGAGGTGTTTGATATTTTTCTGTACTTGAACCTTCTGCACTCGAAATTGCAAATGGACTAATCGATATTGGAATCGATGGAGACACAGATTCCGATAGTTTACTTGCTTCCTCTGAGTTATTTGATTTATTTCTGTACGTGAACCTTCTGCACTCGAAAATGCAAATGGACTATTTGATATTGGAATCGATTGAGACACAGATTCCGATAGTTTACTTGCTTCCTCTCGACTTATTCGATACATTTCTGTACTTGAACCTTCTGCACTCGAAATTGCAAATAGACTAGTTGATATTGGAATCCAGTGAGACACAGATTCCGATAGTTTACTAGCTTCCTCTGGAGTTCTTTGATATTTTCTGTATTCGGAATATTGAATAAACTACTTGGCTTTCTACTTAATCGAGGTGGAGATTTCGTTAGTTGGCTTGTTTCCTCTTGAGTTGTTTGATATTTTTCTGCACTCGACCTTGCAAATGGTTTTATTGATATTGTCATCGATTGAGGTGCATATTCCGATAGTTTACTTTCTACCTCTGGAGTTATTTGATATTTTTCTGTACTTGAACCTTCTGCACTCGAAATTGCAAATGGACTAATTGATATTGGAATCGATGGAGACACAGATTCCGATAGTTTACTTGTTTCCTCTGGAGTTATTTGATATATTTCTGTACGTGAACCTTCTGCACTCGAAATTGCAAATGGACTAATTGATATTGGAATCGATTGAGACACAGATTCCGATAGTTCACTTGTTTCCTCTTTCGTTATTTTATACATTTTTGTACTTAAAAGGCAAATGGACTAATTGATATTGCAATCGAGGAAGGCAGAGATTCCGATAGTTTACTAGCTTCCTCTGAAGTTATTTTATATTTTTCTGTACTCGACATTGCAAATGATCTTTTTTGATATTGAAATCAACTGCGAAAGAGATTTCGATAGTTTTCTTGTTTTCCATGAGTTATTGAGGAAGATTGAATTGAAGATTGCAACTTACCCTTGTCAGTTATTTGATCTGTTTCTGCGCATTCTGTACACGAACTACTTGATATTGTATAAGATTGGGGTAGAGATTCCGATAGTTTACTTGTTTTGTCTTGGGTTTTTTGATATATTTCTGTACTTGCACCCTCAGCTCTCGAAATTGCAAATGCACTTATTGATATTGGAATCGATTGAGACACAGATTCCGATAGTCTAATTGCTTCCTCTCGACTTATTCGATACATTTCTGGACTAATTGATATTGGAATCGATTGAGACACAGATTCCGATAGTTTACTAGCTTCCTCTGGAGTTCTTTGATATTTTTCCGTACTCGATATTTTGAATAAACTACTTGGCTTTCCACTTGATCGAGGTAGAGATTTTGTTAGTTGGCCTGTTCCCTCTGTAGTTGTTTGATATTTTTCTGCACTCGACATTGCAAATGATTTTATTGATATTGGAATCGATTGAGGTGAAGATTCCGATAGTTTACTTGCTTCCTCTCGACTTATTCGATACATTGCTGTACTTGAACCTTCTGCACTCGAAATTGCAAATGGACTAATTGATATTGAAATCGATTGAGACACAGATTCCGATATTTTAATTGCTTCCTCTCGACTTATTCGATACATTTCTGGACTAATTGATATTGGAATCGATTGAGACACAGATGCCGATAGTTTACTAGCTTCCTCTGGAGTTCTTTGATATTTTTCTGTATTCGGAATTTCGAGTAAACTACTTGGCTTTCCACTTGATCGAGGTGGAGATTTCGTTAGTTGGCTTGTTTCCTCTTGAGTTGTTTGATATTTTCTGCACTCGACATTGCAAATGATTTTATTGATATTGGAATCGATTGAGGTGAAGATTCCGATAGTTTACTTGCTTCCTCTGGAGTTATTTGATATATTTCTGTACTGAACCTTCTCACTCGAAATGCAAATGGACCAATGATATGGAATCGAGGCACGACGGACAGCTCCGAGTAATGCATCTGCAACCTCCACCAAACAAAAGCAGTGAGGACGATGCACAGATCCGAAGTACCGCTCCCTGGGTCTGAATTTCGTATCGGAATAGAAAAACACGGCTTCACAACGAGGTGGGATTCGTAGTGGCTGTTCCTCCGAGTGTGATATCTGCACTCGACCTGCAAATGGTTTATGATATGTCACGATGAGGCAACCGAAGACTTCACCTCTGGGTATGATATTTCGACTAACCTCGCACCGAAAACAAATGACTAAGAAGAATCGAGACACAGATTCCGACCGTTTACTGCTTCCTCCGACTATTCGATACATTTCTGACCCCCACAAATCAAAGACTGTAAGGACAAGACACAGACCGATAGTACTGCTCCCAGGGTAAGACATTTTCTGTACTCGGAATAAAAAACACGCTCACACGAGGGGGAGAGTGGCTGTTTCCCTGAGGTGTTGATATTTTCGTACGAACCTCTGCACCAAAGCAAAGGCAACGATATGGAATCGAGGAGCACGATTCCGATAGTTACTGCTCCTCTGGGTATGATTATTTCTGACGAACCTCTCACTCGAAAAGCAAATGGACTATTGATATGGAACGATGAGACACAGATTCCGACCGTTACTGCTTCCTCCGACTATCGAACATTCGTACGAACCTCGCACCGAATAAAAAGACTAGTGATATTGGAATCAGTGAGACACAGATCCGATAGTTTACTAGCTTCCTCTGGAGTTCTTTGATATTTTCTGTATTCGGAATATTGAATAAACTACTTGGCTTTCTACTTAACGAGGTGGAGATTTCGTTAGTTGGCTTGTTTCCTCTTGAGTTGTTTGATATTTTCTGCACTCGACCTTGCAAATGGTTTTATTGATATTGTCATCGATTGAGGTGCATATTCCGATAGTTTACTTTCTACCTCTGGAGTTATTTGATATTTTCTGTACTTGAACCTTCTGCACTCGAAATTGCAAATGGACTAATCGATATTGAAATCGATGGAGACACAATTCCGATAGTTTACTGCTTCCTCTGGAGTTATTTGATATATTTCTGTACGTGAACCTTCTGCACTCGAAAATGCAAATGGACTAATTGTTATTGGAATCGATGAGACACAGATTCCGAAGTTCACTGTTTCCTCTTTCGTTATTTAACATTTTGTACTAAAAGGCAAATGGACAATGATATGCAATCGAGGAAGGCAGAGATTCCGATAGTTACAGCTTCCTCGAGTTATTTTATATTTTTCTGTACTCGACATTGCAAATGATCTTTGATATGAAACAACGCGAAAGAGATTCGAAGTTCTGTTTCTCATGGTATGAGGAGTGAATGAGGCAACTTTGTCAGTATTGATCTGTTCGCGCATCTGTACACGAACACTGATATTGTATAGATGGGGAGAGTTCCGAAGTTACTTGTTTGTCTTGGGTTTTGATATATTTCTGTACTACCTCAGCTCTCGAAATTGCAAATGCACTATTGATATTGGAATCGATGAGCACAGATTCCGATAGTCTAATGCTTCCTCTCGACTTATTCGATACATTTCTGGACTAATATATGGAATCGATGAGCACAGATTCCGATAGTTACTAGCTCCTCTGGAGTTCTTGATATTTTCCGTACTCGATATTTGAATAAACTACTGGCTTCCACTGACGAGGTAGAGATTTGTTAGTTGGCCTGTTCCCTCTGTAGTTGTTTGATATTTTCTGCACTCGACATTGCAAATGATTTTATTGATATTGGAATCGATTGAGGTGAAGATTCCGATAGTTTACTGCTTCCTCTCGACTTATTCGATACATTGCTGTACTTGAACCTTCTGCACTCGAAATTGCAAATGGACTAAT
The DNA here is from genome assembly GCA_018153305.1 of Drosophila kurseongensis. Lineage (NCBI taxonomy): Eukaryota > Metazoa > Arthropoda > Insecta > Diptera > Drosophilidae > Drosophila > Drosophila kurseongensis. The sequence continues at coordinate 1,880,451 of JAECXX010000108.1, read as the reverse complement.
TGATATTGAAATCGATGAGACACAGATTCATATTTAATTGCTTCCTCTCGACTTATTCGATACATTTCTGGACTAATTGATATTGGAATCGATTGAGACACAGATGCCGATAGTTTACTAGCTTCCTCTGGAGTTCTTTGATATTTTTCTGTATTCGGAATTTCGAGTAAACTACTTGGCTTTCCACTTGATCGAGGTGGAGATTTCGTTAGTTGGCTTGTTTCCTCTTGAATTGTTTGATATTTTTCTTCACTCGACATTGCAAATGATTTTATTGATATTGGAATCGATTGAGGTGAAGATTCCGATAATTTACTTGCTTCCTCTGGAGTTATTTGATATATTTCTGTACTTGAACCTTCTGCACTCGAAATTGCAAATGGACTAATTGATATTGGAATCGATTGAGACACAGATTCCGATAGTTTACTAGCTTCCTCTGGAGTTCTTTGATATTTTTCTGTATTCGGAATTTCGAATAAACTACTTGGCTTTCCACTTGATTTCGTTAGTTGGCTTGTTTCCTCTTTAATTGTTTGATATTTTTCTTCACTCGACATTGCAAATGATTTTATTGATATTGGAATCGATTGAGGTGAAGATTCCGATAATTTACTTGTTTCCTCTGGAGTTATATGATATATTTCTGTACTTGAACCTTCTGCACTCGAAATTGCAAATGGACTAGTTGATGTTGGGATCGATGGAGGCACAGATTCCGATAGTTTACTTGCTTCCTCTCCAGTTATTCGATACATTTCAGTACTTGCACCTTCTGCACTCGAAATTGCAAATGGACTAGTTGATGTTAGAATCGATGGAGGCACAGATTCTGTTAGTTTACTAGCTTCCTCTCGAGTCATTCGATGCATTGCTGTACTTGAACCTTCTGCACTCGAAATTGCAAATGGACTAATTGATATTGGAATCGATTGAGACACAGATTTCGATAGTTTATTTGCTTCCTCTGGAGTTCTTTGATATTGTTCTGTACTCGGAATTTTTAATAAACTACTTGGCTTTCTACTTGATCGAGGTGGAGATTTCGTTAGTTGGCTTGTTTCCTCTTGAGTTGTTTGATATTTTTCTGCACTCGACATTGCAAATGGCGATGGTGCATATTCCGATAGTTTACTTGCTTCCTCTGCAGTTATTTGATATATTTCTGTACTTGAACCTTCTGCACTCGAAATTGCAAATGGACTAGTTGATGTTGGGATCGATGGAGGCACAGATTCTGTTAGTTCACTTACTTCCTCTCGAGTTATTCGATACATTTCTGTAATTGAACCTTCTGCACTCGAAATTGGAAATGGACTAATTGATATTGAAATCGATTGAGACACAGATTGTTTTATTGCTTCCTCTCGACTAATTCGATACATTTCTGGACTAATTGATCTGTGAATCGATTGAGACACAGATTCCGATAGTTTACTTGCTTCCTCTGAAGTTCGTTGATATTTTTCTGTACTCGGAATTTTGAATAAGCTGCTTGGCTTTCTACTTGATCGAGGTGGAGATTTCGTTAGTTGGCTTGCTTCCTCTTGAATTGTTTGATATTTTTGTTCACTCGACATTGCAAATGATTTTATTGATATTGGAATCGATTGAGGTGAAGATTCCGATAATTTACTTGCTTCCTCTCGACTTATTCGATACATTTCTGTACTTGAACCTTCTGCACTCGAAATTGCAAATGGACTAGTTGATGTTGGAATCGATGGAGGCACAGATTCTGTTAGTTCACTTACTTCCTCTCGAGTTATTCGATACATTTCTGTAATTGAACCTTCTGCACTCGAAATTGGAAATGGACTAATTGATATTGAAATCGATTGAGACACAGATTGTTTTATTGCTTCCTCTCGACTAATTCGATACATTTCTGGACTAATTGATCTGTGAATCGATTGAGACACAGATTCCGATAGTTTACTTGCTTCCTCTGAAGTTCGTTGATATTTTTCTGTACTCGGAATTTTGAATAAGCTGCTTGGCTTTCTACTTGATCGAGGTGGAGATTTCGTTAGTTGGCTTGTTTCCTCTTGAGTTGTTTGATATTTTTCTGCACTCGACATTGCAAATGATTTTATTGATATTGGAATCGATTGAGGTGCATATTCCGATAGTTTACTTGCTTCCTCTGGAGTTATGTAATATATTTCTTTACTTGAACCTTCTGCACTCGAAATTACAAATGGACTAATTGATATTGAAATCGATTGAGACACAGATTCCGATAGTTTACTTGCCTTCTCTGGAGTTCTTTGATATTTTTCTGTACTCGGAATGTTGAATAAACTACTTGGCTTTCTACTTGATCGAGGTGGAGATTTCGTTAGTTGGCTTGTTTCCTCTTGAGTTGTTTGATATTTTTCTGCACTCGACATTGCAAATGATTTTATTGATATTGGAATCGATTGAGGTGCATATTCCGATAGTTTACTTGCTTCCTCTGGAGTTATGTAATATATTTCTTTACTTGAACCTTCTGCACTCGAAATTACAAATGGACTAATTGATATTGAAATCGATTGAGACACAGATTCCGATAGTTTACTTGCCTTCTCTGGAGTTCTTTGATATTTTTCTGTACTCGGAATGTTGAATAAACTACTTGGCTTTCTACTTGATCGAGGTGGAGATTTCGTTAGTTGGCTTGTTTCCTCTTGAGTTGTTTGATATTTTTCTGCACTCGACATTGCAAATGGTTTTATTGATATTGGCATCGATTGAGGTGCATATTCCGATAGTTTACGTGCTTCCTCTGGAGTTATTTGATATATTTCTGTACTTGAACCTTCTGCACTCGAAATTGCAAATGGACTAATTGATATTGGAATCGATTGAGGCACAGATTGTTTTATTGCTTCCTCTCGACTTATTCGATACATTTCTGGACTAATTGATATTGGAATGGATTGAGACACAGATTCCGATAGTTTACTAGCTTCCTCGGGAGTTCTTTGATCTTTTTCTGTACTCTGAATTTTGAATAAACTACTTGGCTTTCTACTTGATCGAGGTGGAGATTTCGTTAGTTGGCTTGTTTCCTCTTGAGTTGTTTGATATTTTTCTGAACTCGACATTGCAAATGGTTTTATTGATATTGGCATCGATTGAGGTGCATATTCCGATAGTTTACTTGCTTCCCCTGGAGTTATTTGATTTATTTCTGTATGTGAACCTTCTACACTTGAAATTGCAAATGGACTAGTTGATGTTGCAATCGATTGAGACACAGATTCCGATAGTTTAATTGCTTCCTCTCGACTTATTCGATACATTTCTGGACTAATTGATCTTGGAATCGATTGAGACACAGATTCCGATAGTTTACTAGCTTCCTCTGGAGTTCTTTGATATTTTTCTGTACTCGGAATGTTGAATAAACTTCTTGGCTTTCTACTTGATAGAGGTGGAGATTTCGTTAGTTGGCTTGTTTCCTCTTGAGTTGTTTGATATTTTTCTGCACTCGAAATTGCAAATGGTTTTATTGATGTTGGCATCGATTGAGGTGCATATTCCGATAGTTTACTTGCTTCCTCTGGAGTTATTTGATTTATTTCTGTACTTGAACCTTCTGCACTCGAAATTGCAAATGGACTAGTTGATGTTGGAATCGATGGAGGCACAGATTCTATTAGTTTACTTACTTCCCCTCGAGTTATTCGATACATTTCTGTAATTGAACCTTCTGCACTCGAAATTGGAAATGGACTAATTGATATTGAAATCGATTGAGACACAGATACTGATAGTTTTATTGCTTCCTCTCGACTTATTCGATACATTTCTGGACTAATTGATCCGTGAATCGATTGAGACACAGATTCCGATAGTTTACTTGCTTGCTCTGGAGTTATGAAATATATTTCTTTACTTGAACCTTCTGCACTCGAAATTGCAAATGGACTAATCGATATTGAAATCGATTGAGGCACAGATTGTTTTATTGCTTCCTCTCGACTTATTCGATACATTTCTGGACTAATTGATATTGGAATTGATTGAGACACAGATTCCGATAGTTTACTAGCTTCCTCTGGAGTTCTTTGATATTTTTCTGTACTCGGAATGTTGAATAAACTTCTTGGCTTTCTACTTGATCGAGGTGGAGATTTCGTTAGTTGGCTTGTTTCCTCTTGAGTTGTTTGATATTTTTCTGCACTCGACATTGCAAATGGTTTTATTGATATTGGCATCGATTGAGGTGAAGATTCCGATAGTTTACTTGCTTCCTTTGGAGTTATATAATATATTGCTTTACTTGAACCTTCTGCACTCGAAATTACAAATGGACTAATTGATATTGAAATCGATTGAGACACAGATTCCGATAGTTTAATTGCTTCCTCTCGAGTTATTCGATACATTTCTGTACTTGAACCTTCTGCACTCGAAATTACAAATGGACTAATTGATATTGAAATCGATTGAGACACAGATTCCGATAGTTTAATTGCTTCCTCTCGACTAATTCGATACATTTCTGGACTAATTGATCTTGGAATCGATTGAGACACAGATTCCGATAGTTTATTTGCTTCTTCGGGAGTTATATGATATTTTTCTGTACTTGGAATATTGAATAAGCTACTTGGCTTTCTACTTGATCGAGGTGGAGATTTCGTTAGTTGGCTTGTTTCCTCTTGAGTTGTTTGATATTTTTCTGCACTCGACATTGCAAATGGTTTTATTGATGTTGGCATCGATTGAGGTGCATATTCCGATAGTTTACTTGCTTCCTCTGGAGTTATTTGATTTATTTCTGTACTTGAACCTTCTGCACTCGAAATTGCAAATGGACTAGTTGATGTTGGAATCGATGGAGGCACAGATTCTGTTAGTTTACTTACTTCCTCTCGAGTTATTCGATACATTTCTGTACTTGAACCTTCTGCACTCGAAATTGCAAATGGACAAATTGATATTGGAATCGATTGAGACACAGATTCCGATAGTTTAATTGCTTCCTCTCGACTTATTCGATACATTTCTGGACTAATTGATCTTGGAATCGATTGAGACACAGATTCCGATAGTTTACTTGCTTCTTCAGGAGTTATATGATATTTTTCTGTACTTGGAATATTGAATAAGCTACTTGGCTTTCTACCTGATCGAGGTGGAGATTTCGTTAGTTGGCTTGTTTCCTCTTGAGTTGTTTGATATTTTTCTGCACTCGACATTGCAAATGGTTTTATTGATGTTGGCATCGATTGAGGTGCATATTCCGATAGTTTACTTGCTTCCTCTGGAGTTATTTGATTTATTTCTTTACTTGAACCTTCTGCACTCGAAATTGCAAATGGACTAATTGATATTGGAATCGATTGAGACACAGATTCCGATAGTTTAATTGCTTCCTCTCGACTTATTCGATACATTTCTGGACTAATTGATCTTGGAATCGATTGAGACACAGATTCCGATAGTTTACTTGCTTCTTCAGGAGTTATATGATATTTTTCTGTACTTGGAATATTGAATAAGCTACTTGGCTTTCTACTTGATCGAGGTGGAGATTTCGTTAGTTGGCTTGTTTCCTCTTGAGTTGTTTGATATTTTTCTGCACTCGACATTGCAAATGGTTTTATTGATGTTGGCATCGATTGAGGTGCATATTCCGATAGTTTACTTGCTTCCTCTGAAGTTATTTGATTTATTTCTGTACTTGAACCTTCTGCACTCGAAATTGCAAATGGACTAATTGATATTGGAATCGATTGAGACACAGATTCCGATAGTTTAATTGCTTCCTCTCGACTTATTCGATACATTTCTGGACTAATTGATCTTGGAATCGATTGAAACACAAATTCCGATAGTTTACTTGCTTCCTCTGGAGTTCGTTGATATTTTTCTGTACTCGGAATTTTGAATAAGCTACTTGGTTTTCTACTTGATCGAGGTGGAGATTTCGTTAGTTTGCTTGTTTCCTTTTGAGTTGTTTGATATTTTTCTGCACTCGACATTGCAAATGATTTTATTGATATTGGAATCGATTGAGGTGAAGATTCCGATAGTTTACTTGCTTCCTCTGGAGTTATATAATACATTTCTTTACTTGAACCTTCTGCACTCGAAATTGCAAATGGACTAATTGATATTGGAATCGATTGAGACACAGATTGTTTTATTGCTTCCTCTCGACTTATTCGATACATTTCTGGACTAATTGATATTGGAATCGATTGAGACACATATTCCGATAGTTTACTAGCTTCCTCTGGAGTTCTTTGATCTTTTTCTGTACTCTGAATTTTGAATAAACTACTTGGCTGCCTACTTGATCGAGGTGGAGATTTCGTTAGTGGGCTTGTTTCCTCTTGAGTTGTTAGATATTTTTCTGCACTCGACATTGCAAATTGTTTTATTGATGTTGGCATCGATTGAGGTGCATATTCCGATAGTTTACTTGCTTCCTCTGAAGTTATTTGATTTATTTCTGTACTTGAACCTTCTGCACTCGAAATTGCAAATGGACTATTTGATGTTGGAATCGATGGAGGCACAGATTCTGTTAGTTTACTTATTTCCTCTCGAGTTATTCGATACATTTCTGTGCTTGAACCTTCTGCACTCGAAATTGCAAATGGACTTATTGATTTTGGAATCGATTGAGCCACAGATTGTTTTATTGCTTCCTCTCGACTTATTCGATACATTTCTGGACTTATTGATATTGGAATCGATTGAGACACAGATTCCGATAGTTTACTAGCTTCCTCTGGAGTTCTTTGATCTTTTTCTGTACTCTGAATTTTGAATAAACTACTTGGTGGAGATTTAGGTGGAGATTTCGTTAGTTGGCTTGTTTCCTCTTGAGTTGTTTGATATTTTTCTGCACTCGACATTGCAAATGGTTTTATTGATGTTGGCAACGATTGAGGTGCATATTCCGATAGTTTACTTGCTTCCTCTGAAGTTATTTGATTTATTTCTGTACTTGAACCTTCTGCACTCGAAATTGCAAATGGACTAGTTGATGTTTGAATCGGTGGAGGCACAGATTCTGTTAGTTTACTTACTTCCTCCCGAGTTATTCGATATATTTCTGTACTTGAACCTTCTGCACTCGAAACTGCAATTGGACTTATTGATATTGGAATCGATTGAGACACAGATCCCGATAGTTTAATTGCTTCCTCTCGACTTATTCGATACATTTCTGGACTTATTGATCTTGGAATCGATTGAGACACAGATTCCGATAGTTTACTCGCTTCTTCAGGAGTTATATGATATTTTTCTGTACTTGGAATATTGAATAAGCTACTTGGCTTTCTACTTGATCGAGGTGGAGATTTCGTTAGTTGGCTTGTTTCCTCTTGAGTTGTTCGATATTTTTCTGCACTCGACATTGCAAATGGTTTTGTTGATATTGGCATCGATTGAGGTGCATATTCCGATAGTTTACTTGCTTCCTCTGAAGTTATTTGATTTATTTCTGTACTTGAACCTTCTGCACTCGAAATTGCAAATGGACTATTTGATGTTGGAATCGATGGAGGCACAGATTCTGTTAGTTTACTTACTTCCTCTCGAGTTATTCGATACATTTCTGTACTTGAACCTTCTGCACTCGAAACTGCAATTGGACTAATTGATATTGGAATCGATTGAGACACAGATTCCGATAGTTTAATTGCTTTCTCTCGACTTATTCGATACATTTCTGGACTAATTGATCTTGGAATCGATTGAGACACAGATTCCGATAGTTTACTCGCTTCTTCAGGAGTTATATGATATTTTTCTGTACTTGGAATATTGAATAAGCTACTTGGCTTTCTACTTGATCGAGGTGGAGATTTCGTTAGTTGGCTTGTTTCCTCTTGAGTTGTTTGATATTTTTCTGCACTCGACATTGCAAATGGTTTTATTGATGTTGGCATCGATTGAGGTGCATATTCCGATAGTTTACTTGCTTCCTCTGGAGTTATTTGATTTATTTCTGTACTTGAACCTTCTGCACTCGAAATTGCAAATGGACTAGTTGATGTTTGAATCGGTGGAGGCACAGATTCTGTTAGTTTACTTACTTTCTCTCGAGTTATTCGATACATTTCTGTACTTGAACCTTCTGCACTCGAAACTGCAATTGGACTTATTGATATTGGAATCGATTGAGACACAGATCCCGATAGTTTAATTGCTTCCTCTCGACTTATTCGATACATTTCTGGACTAATTGATCTTGGAATCGATTGAGACACAGATTCCGATAGTTTACTCGCTTCTTCAGGAGTTATATGATATTTTTCTGTACTTGGAATATTGAATAAGCTACTTGGCTTTCTACTTGATCGAGGTGGAGATTTCGTTAGTTGGCTTGTTTCCTCTTGAGTTGTTTGATATTTTTCTGCACTCGACATTGCAAATGGTTTTATTGATGTTGGCATCGATTGAGGTGCATATTCCGATAGTTTACTTGCTTCCTCTGAAGTTATTTGATTTATTTCTGTACTTGAACCTTCTGCACTCGAAATTGCAAATGGACTATTTGATGTTGGAATCGATGGAGGCACAGATTCTGTTAGTTTACTTATTTCCTCTCGAGTTATTCGATACATTTCTGTACTTGAACCTTCTGCACTCGAAATTGGAAATGGACTAATTGATATTGAAATCGATTGAGACACAGATTCCGATAGTTTAATTGCTTCCTCTTGACTTATTCGATACATTTCTGGACTAATTGATCTTGGAATCGATTGAGACACAGATTCCGATAGTTTACTTGCCGCTTCAGGAGTTATATGATATTTTTCTGTACTTGGAATATTAAATAAGCTACTTGGCTTTCTACTTGATCGAGGTGGAGATTTCGTTAGTTGGCTTGTTTCCTCTTGAGTTGTTTGATATTTTTCTGCACTCGACATTGCAAATGGTTTTATTGATATTGGCATCGATTGAGGTGCATATTCCGATAGTTTACTTGCTTCCTCTGGAGTTATTTGATATATTTCTGTACTTGAACCTTCTGCACTAGAAATTGCAAATAGGCTTGTTGATGTTGGAATCGATGGAGGCACAGATTCTGTTAGTTTAATTGCTTGCGCTCGAGTCATTCGATACATTTCTGTACTTGAACCTTCTGGACTCGAAATTGCAAATGGACTAATTGATATTGGAATCGATTGAGACACAGATTCCGATAGCTTACTGGCTTCCTCTGGAGTTCTTTGATATTTTTCTGTACTCGGAATTTTGAATAAACTACTTGGCTTCCTACTTGATCGAGGTGGAGATTTCGTTAGTTGGCTTGTTTCCTCTTGAGTTGTTTGATATTTTTCTGCACTCGACATTGCAAATGGTTTTGTTGATATTGGCATCGATTGAGGTGCATATTCCGATAGTTTACTTGCTTCCCCTGGAGTTATTTGATTTATTTCTGTATGTGAACCTTCTGCACTGGAAATTGCAAATGGACTAGTTGATGTTGGAATCGATTGAGACACAGATTCCGATAGTTTAATTGCTTCCTCTCGACTTATTCGATACATTTCTGGACTAATTGATCTTGGAATCGATTGAGACACAGATTCCGATAGTTTACTCGCTTCTTCAGGAGTTATATGATATTTTTCTGTACTTGGAATATTGAATAAGCTTCTTGGCTTTCTACTTGATCGAGGTGGAGATTTCGTTAGTTGGCTTGTTTCCTCTTGAGTTGTTTGATATTTTTCTGCACTCGACATTGCAAATGGTTTTATTGATATTGGCATCGATTGAGGTGCATATTCCGATAGTTTACGTGCTTCCTCTGGAGTTATTTGATATATTTCTGTACTTGAACCTTCTGCACTAGAAATTGCAAATAGGCTTGTTGATGTTGGAATCGATGGAGGCACAGATTCTGTTAGTTTACTTACCTCCTCTCGAGTTATTCGATACATTTCTGTACTTGGACCTTCTGCACTCGAAATTGCAAATGGACTAATTGATATTGGAATCGATTGAGACACAGATTCCGATAGTTTAATTGCTTCCTCTCGACTTATTCGATACATTTCTGGACTTATTGATATTGGAATCGATTGAGACACAGATTCCGATAGTTTACTCGCTTCTTCAGGAGTTATATGATATTTTTCTGTACTTGGAATATTGAATAAGCTACTTGGCTTTCTACTTGATCGAGGTGGAGATTTCGTTAGTTGGCTTGTTTCCTCTTGAGTTGTTTGATATTTTTCTGCACTCGACATTGCAAATGGTTTTATTGATGTTGGCATCGATTGAGGTGCATATTCCGATAGTTTACTTGCTTCCTCTGAAGTTATTTGATTTATTTCTGTACTTGAACCTTCTGCACTCGAAATTGCAAATGGACTATTTGATGTTGGAATCGATGGAGGCACAGATTCTGTTAGTTTACTTACTTCCTCTCGAGTTATTCGATACATTTCTGTACTTGAACCTTCTGCACTCGAAACTGCAATTGGACTAATTGATATTGGAATCGATTGAGACACAGATTCCGATAGTTTAATTGCTTTCTCTCGACTTATTCGATACATTTCTGGACTAATTGATCTTGGAATCGATTGAGACACAGATTCCGATAGTTTACTTGCTTCTTCAGGAGTTATATGATATTTTTCTGTACTTGGAATATTGAATAAGCTACTTGGCTTTCTACTTGATCGAGGTGGAGATTTCGTTAGTTGGCTTGTTTCCTCTTGAGTTGTTTGATATTTTTCTGCACTCGACATTGCAAATGGTTTTATTGATGTTGGCATCGATTGAGGTGCATATTCCGATAGTTTACTTGCTTCCTCTGAAGTTATTTGATTTATTTCTGTACTTGAACCTTCTGCACTCGAAATTGCAAATGGACTAATTGATGTTGGAATCGATTGAGACACAGATTCCGATAGTTTAATTGCTTCCTCTCGACTTATTCGATACATTTCTGGACTAATTGATCTTGGAATCGATTGAGACACAGATTCCGATAGTTTACTTGCTTCTTCAGGAGTTATATGATATTTTTCTGTACTTGGAATATTGAATAAGCTACTTGGCTTTCTACTTGATCGAGGTGGAGATTTCGTTAGTTTGCTTGTTTCCTTTTGAGTTGTTTGATATTTTTCTGCACTCGACATTGCAAATGATTTTATTGATATTGGAATCGATTGAGGTGAAGATTCCGATAGTTTACTTGCTTGCTCTGGAGTTATATAATACATTTTTTTACTTGAACCTTCTGCACTCGAAATTGCAAATGGACTAATTGATATTGGAATCGATTGAGACACAGATTGTTTTATTGCTTCCTCTCGACTTATTCGATACATTTCTGGACTAATTGATATTGGAATCGATTGAGACACATATTCCGATAGTTTACTAGCTTCCTCTGGAGATCTTTGATCTTTTTCTGTACTCTGAATTTTGAATAAACTACTTGGCTGCCTACTTGATCGAGGTGGAGATTTCGTTAGTGGCCTTGTTTCCTCTTGAGTTGTTAGATATTTTTCTGCACTCGACATTGCAAATGGTTTTATTGATGTTGGCATAGATTGAGGTGCATATTCCGATAGTTTACTTGCTTCCTCTGAAGTTATTTGATTTATTTCTGTACTTGAACCTTCTGCACTCGAAATTGCAAATGGACTATTTGATGTTTGAATCGGTGGAGGCACAGATTCTGTTAGTTTACTTACTTTCTCTCGAGTTATTCGATACATTTCTGTACTTGAACCTTCTGCACTCGAAACTGCAATTGGACTAATTGATATTGGAATCGATTGAGACACAGATTCCGATAGTTTACTCGCTTCTTCTGGAGTTATATGATATTTTTCTGTACTTGGAATATTGAATAAGCTACTTGGCTTTCTACTTGATCGAGGTGGAGATCTCGTTAGTTGGCTTGTTTCCTCTTGAGTTGTTTGATATTTTTCTGCACTCGACATTGCAAATGGTTTTATTGATGTTGGCATAGATTGAGGTGCATATTCCGATAGTTTACTTGCTTCCCCTGGAGTTATTTGATTTATTTCTGTACTTGAACCTTCTGCACTCGAAATTGCAAATGGACTAGTTGATGTTTGAATCGATGGAGGCACAGACTCTGTTAGTTTACTTACTTCCTCTCGAGTTATTCGATACATTTCTGTACTTGAACCTTCTGCACTCGAAACTGCAATTGGACTAATTGATATTGGAATCGATTGAGACACAGATTCCGATAGTTTAATTGCTTCCTCTCGACTTATTCGATACACAGATTCCGATAGTTTACTCGCTTCTTCAGGAGTTATATGATATTTTTCTGTACTTGGAATATTGAATAAGCTTCTTGGCTTTCTACTTGATCGAGGTGGAGATTTCGTTAGTTGGCTTGTTTCCTCTTGAGTTGTTTGATATTTTTCTGCACTCGACATTGCAAATGGTTTTTTTGATGTTGGCATCGATTGAGGTGCATATTCCGATAGTTTACTTGCTTCCTCTGGAGTTATTTGATATATTTCTGTACTTGAACCTTCTGCACTAGAAATTGCAAATAAGCTTGTTGATGTTGGAATCGATGGAGGCACAGATTCTGTTAGTTTAATTGCTTCCGCTCGAGTCATTCGATACATTTCTGTACTTGAACCTTCTGGACTCGAAATTGCAAATGGACTAATTGATATTGGAATCGATTGAGACACAGATTCCGATAGCTTACTGGCTTCCTCAGGAGTTCTTTGATATTTTTCTGTACTCGGAATTTTGAATAAACTACTTGGCTTCCTACTTGATCGAGGTGGAGATTTCGTTAGTTGGCTTGTTTCCTCTTGAGTTGTTTGATATTTTTCTGCACTCGACATTGCAAATGGTTTTGTTGATATTGGCATCGATTGAGGTGCATATTCCGATAGTTTACTTGCTTCCCCTGGAGTTATTTGATTTATTACTGTATGTGAACCTTCTGCACTGGAAATTGCAAATGGAGTAGTTGATGTTGGAATCGATGGAGGCACAGATTCTGTTAGTTTACTTGCTTTCTCTTGAGTTATTCGATACATTTCTGTACTTGCAATTGGACTAATTGATATTGAAATCGATTGAGCCACAGATTGTTTTATTGCTTCCTCTCGACTTATTCGATACATTTCTGGACTAATTGATATTGGAATCGATTGAGACACAGATTCCGATAGTTTACTAGCTTCCTCTGGAGTTCTTTGATCTTTTTCTGTACTCTGAATTTTTAATAAACTACTTGGCTTCCTACTTGATCCAGGTGGAGATTTCGTTAGTTGGCTTGTTTCCTCTTGAGTTGTTTGATATTTTTCCGCACTCGACATTGCAAATGGTTTTATTGATGTTGGCATCGATTGAGGTGCATATTCCGATAGTTTACTTGCTTCCTCTGAAGTTATTTGATTTATTTCTGTACTTGAACCTTCTGCACTCGAAATTGCAAATGGACTATTTGATGTTGGAATCGATGGAGGCACAGATTCTGTTAGTTTACTTGCTTTCTCTTGAGTTATTCGATACATTTCTGTACTTGAACCTTCTGCACTCGAAATTGCAAATGGAATAATTGATATTGAAATCGATTGAGACACAGATTCCGATAGTTTACTTGCTTCTTCAGGAGTTATATGATATTTTTCTGTACTTGGAATATTGAATAAGCTACTTGGCTTTCTACTTGATCGAGGTGGAGATTGCGTTAGTTGGCTTGTTTCCTCTTGAGTTGTTTGATATTTTTCTGCACTCGACATTGCAAATGGTTTTATTGAAGTTGGCATCGATTGAGGTGCATATTCCGATAGTTTACTTGCTTCCTCTAAAGTTATTTGATTTATTTCTGTACTTGAACCTTCTGCACTCGAAATTGCAAATGGACTAATTGATATTGAAATCGATTGAGACACAGATTCCGATAGTTTACTAGCTTCCTCTGGAGTTCTTTGATCTTTTTCTGTACTCTGAATTTTTAATAAACTACTTGGCTTCCTACTTGATCCAGGTGGAGATTTCGTTAGTTGGCTTGTTTCCTCTTGAGTTGTTTGATATTTTTCTGCACTCGACATTGCAAATGGTTTTATTGATGTTGGCATCGATTGAGGTGCATATTCCGATAGTTTACTTGCTTCCTCTGAAGTTATTTGATTTATTTCTGTACTTGAACCTTCTGCACTCGAAATTGCAAATGGACTATTTGATGTTGGAATCGATGGAGGCACAGATTCTGTTAGTTTACTTACTTCCTCTCGAGTTATTCGATACATTTCTGTACTTGAACCTTCTGCACTCGAAATTGCAAATGGAATAATTGATATTGAAATCGATTGAGACACAGATTCCGATAGTTTAATTGCTTCCTCTCGACTTATTCGATACATTTCTGGACTTATTGATCTTGGAATCGATTGAGACACAGATTCCGATAGTTTACTCGCTTCTTCTGGAGTTATATGATATTTTTCTGTACTTGGAATATTGAATAAGCTACTTGGCTTTCTACTTGATCGAGGTGGAGATTTCGTTAGTTGGCTTGTTTCCTCTTGAGTTGTTTGATATTTTTCTGCACTCGACATTGCAAATGGTTTTATTGATGTTGGCATAGATTGAGGTGCATATTCCGATAGTTTACTTGCTTCCTCTGAAGTTATTTGATTTATTTCTGTACTTGAACCTTCTGCACTCGAAATTGCAAATGGACTATTTGATGTCGGAATCGATGGAGGCACAGATTCTGTTAGTTTACTTACTTCCTCTCGAGTTATTCGATACATTTCTGTACTTGAACTTTCTGCACTCGAAATTGCAAATGGAATAATTGATATTGAAATCGATTGAGACACAGATTCCGATAGTTTACTTGCTTCTTCAGGAGTTATATGATATTTTTCTGTACTTGGAATATTGAATAAGCTACTTGGCTTTCTACTTGATCGAGGTGGAGATTTCGTTAGTTGGCTTGTTTCCTCTTGAGTTGTTTGATATTTTTCTGCACTCGACATTGCAAATGGTTTTGTTGATATTGGCATCGATTGAGGTGCATATTCCGATAGTTTACTTGCTTCCTCTGGAGTTATTTGATATATTTCTGTACTTGAACCTTCTGCACTAGAAATTGCAAATAAGCTTGTTGATGTTGGAATCGATGGAGGCACAGATTCTGTTAGTTTAATTGCTTCCGCTCGAGTCATTCGATACATTTCTGTACTTGAACCTTCTGGACTCGAAATTGCAAATGGACTAATTGATATTGGAATCGATTGAGACACAGATTCCGATAGCTTACTGGCTTCCTCAGGAGTTCTTTGATATTTTTCTGTACTCGGAATTTTGAATAAACTACTTGGCTTCCTACTTGATCGAGGTGGAGATTTCGTTAGTTGGCTTGTTTCCTCTTGAGTTGTTTGATATTTTTCTGCACTCGACATTGCAAATGGTTTTGTTGATATTGGCATCGATTGAGGTGCATATTCCGATAGTTTACTTGCTTCCCCTGGAGTTATTTGATTTATTACTGTATGTGAACCTTCTGCACTGGAAATTGCAAATGGAGTAGTTGATGTTGGAATCGATGGAGGCACAGATTCTGTTAGTTTACTTGCTTTCTCTTGAGTTATTCGATACATTTCTGTACTTGCAATTGGACTAATTGATATTGAAATCGATTGAGCCACAGATTGTTTTATTGCTTCCTCTCGACTTATTCGATACATTTCTGGACTAATTGATATTGGAATCGATTGAGACACAGATTCCGATAGTTTACTAGCTTCCTCTGGAGTTCTTTGATCTTTTTCTGTACTCTGAATTTTTAATAAACTACTTGGCTTCCTACTTGATCCAGGTGGAGATTTCGTTAGTTGGCTTGTTTCCTCTTGAGTTGTTTGATATTTTTCCGCACTCGACATTGCAAATGGTTTTATTGATGTTGGCATCGATTGAGGTGCATATTCCGATAGTTTACTTGCTTCCTCTGAAGTTATTTGATTTATTTCTGTACTTGAACCTTCTGCACTCGAAATTGCAAATGGACTATTTGATGTTGGAATCGATGGAGGCACAGATTCTGTTAGTTTACTTGCTTTCTCTTGAGTTATTCGATACATTTCTGTACTTGAACCTTCTGCACTCGAAATTGCAAATGGAATAATTGATATTGAAATCGATTGAGACACAGATTCCGATAGTTTACTTGCTTCTTCAGGAGTTATATGATATTTTTCTGTACTTGGAATATTGAATAAGCTACTTGGCTTTCTACTTGATCGAGGTGGAGATTGCGTTAGTTGGCTTGTTTCCTCTTGAGTTGTTTGATATTTTTCTGCACTCGACATTGCAAATGGTTTTATTGAAGTTGGCATCGATTGAGGTGCATATTCCGATAGTTTACTTGCTTCCTCTGAAGTTATTTGATTTATTTCTGTACTTGAACCTTCTGCACTCGAAATTGCAAATGGACTAATTGATATTGAAATCGATTGAGACACAGATTCCGATAGTTTACTAGCTTCCTCTGGAGTTCTTTGATCTTTTTCTGTACTCTGAATTTTTAATAAACTACTTGGCTTCCTACTTGATCCAGGTGGAGATTTCGTTAGTTGGCTTGTTTCCTCTTGAGTTGTTTGATATTTTTCTGCACTCGACATTGCAAATGGTTTTATTGATGTTGGCATCGATTGAGGTGCATATTCCGATAGTTTACTTGCTTCCTCTGGAGTTATTTGATTTATTTCTGTACTTGAACCTTCTGCACTCGAAATTGCAAATGGACTAGTTGATGTTGGAATCGATGGAGGCACAGATTCTGTTAGTTTACTT
The DNA here is from genome assembly GCA_018153305.1 of Drosophila kurseongensis. NCBI lineage: Eukaryota > Metazoa > Arthropoda > Insecta > Diptera > Drosophilidae > Drosophila > Drosophila kurseongensis. The sequence goes on along the minus strand of JAECXX010000108.1, from coordinate 1,863,657 downwards.
ACTTCCTCTCGAGTTATTCGATACATTTCTGTACTTGAACTTTCTGCAGTCGAAATTGCAAATGGAATAATTGATATTGAAATCGATTGAGACACAGATTCCGATAGTTTAATTGCTTCCTCTCGACTTATTCGATACATTTCTGGACTTATTGATCTTGGAATCGATTGAGACACAGATTCCGATAGTTTACTCGCTTCTTCTGGAGTTATATGATATTTTTCTGTACTTGGAATATTGAATAAGCTACTTGGCTTTCTACTTGATCGAGGTGGAGATTTCGTTAGTTGGCTTGTTTCCTCTTGAGTTGTTTGATATTTTTCTGCACTCGACATTGCAAATGGTTTTATTGATGTTGGCATAGATTGAGGTGCATATTCCGATAGTTTACTTGCTTCCTCTGAAGTTATTTGATTTATTTCTGTACTTGAACCTTCTGCACTCGAAATTGCAAATGGACTATTTGATGTCGGAATCGATGGAGGCACAGATTCTGTTAGTTTACTTACTTCCTCTCGAGTTATTCGATACATTTCTGTACTTGAACTTTCTGCACTCGAAATTGCAAATGGAATAATTGATATTGAAATCGATTGAGACACAGATTCCGATAGTTTACTTGCTTCTTCAGGAGTTATATGATATTTTTCTGTACTTGGAATATTGAATAAGCTACTTGGCTTTCTACTTGATCGAGGTGGAGATTTCGTTAGTTGGCTTGTTTCCTCTTGAGTTGTTTGATATTTTTCTGCACTCGACATTGCAAATGGTTTTATTGATGTTGGCATCGATTGAGGTGCATATTCCGATAGTTTACTTGCTTCCTCTGAAGTTATTTGATTTATTTCTGTACTTGAACCTTCTGCACTCGAAATTGCAAATGGACTATTTGATGTTGGAATCGATGGAGGCACAGATTCTGTTAGTTTACTTACTTCCTCTCGAGTTATTCGATACATTTCTGTACTTGAACCTTCTGCACTCGAAACTGCAATTGGACTAATTGATATTGGAATCGATTGAGACACAGATTCCGATAGTTTAATTGCTTCCTCTCGACTTATTCGATACATTTCTGGACTAATTGATCTTGGAATCGATTGAGACACAGATTCCGATAGTTTACTTGCTTCTTCAGGAGTTATATGATATTTTTCTGTACTTGGAATATTGAATAAGCTACTTGGCTTTCTACTTGATCGAGGTGGAGATTTCGTTAGTTGGCTTGTTTCCTCTTGAGTTGTTTGATATTTTTCTGCACTCGACATTGCAAATGGTTTTATTGATGTTGGCATAGATTGAGGTGCATATTCCGATAGTTTACTTGCTTCCTCTGGAGTTATTTGATTTATTTCTGTACTTGCACCTTCTGCACTCGAAATTGCAAATGGACTAGTTGATGTTGGAATCGATGGAGGCACAGATTCTGTTAGTTTACTTACTTCCTCTCGAGTTATTCGATACATTTCTGTACTTGAACCTTCTGCACTCGAAATTGCAAATGGACTAATTGATATTGAAATCGATTGAGACACAGATTCCGATAGTTTAATTGCTTCCTCTCGACTTATTCGATACATTTCTGGACTTATTGATCTTGGAATCGATTGAGACACAGATTCCGATAGTTTACTCGCTTCTTCAGGAGTTATATGATATTTTTCTGTACTTGGAATATTGAATAAGCTACTTGGCTTTCTACTTGATCGAGGTGGAGATTTCGTTAGTTGGCTTGTTTCCTCTTGAGTTGTTTGATATTTTTCTGCACTCGACATTGCAAATGGTTTTATTGATGTTGGCATCGATTGAGGTGCATATTCCGATAGTTTACTTGCTTCCTCTGGAGTTATTTGATTTATTTCTGTACTTGAACCTTTTGCACTCGAAATTGCAAATGGACTAGTTGATGTTGGAATCGATGGAGGCACAGATTCTGTTAGTTTACTTACCTCCTCTCGAGTTATTCGATACATTTCTGTACTTGAACCTTCTGCACTCGAAATTGCAAATGGACTATTTGATGTTGGAATCGATGGAGGCACAGATTCTGTTAGTTTACTTACTTCCTCTCGAGTTATTCGATACATTTCTGTTCTTGAACCTTCTGCACTCGAAATTGCAAATGGACTAATTGATATTGGAATCGATTGAGACACAGATTCCGATAGCTTACTGGCTTCCTCAGGAGTTCTTTGATATTTTTCTGTACTCGGAATTTTGAATAAACTACTTGGCTTCCTACTTGATCGAGGTGGAGATTTCGTTAGTTGGCTTGTTTCCTCTTGAGTTGTTTGATATTTTTCTGCACTCGACATTGCAAATGGTTTTGTTGATATTGGCATCGATTGAGGTGCATATTCCGATAGTTTACTTGCTTCCCTGGAGTTATTTGATTTATTACTGTATGTGAACCTTCTGCACTGGAAATTGCAAATGGAGTAGTTGATGTTGGAATCGATGGAGGCACAGATTCTGTTAGTTTACTTGCTTTCTCTTGAGTTATTCGATACATTTCTGTACTTGCAATTGGACTAATTGATATTGAAATCGATTGAGCCACAGATTGTTTTATTGCTTCCTCTCGACTTATTCGATACATTTCTGGACTAATTGATATTGGAATCGATTGAGACACAGATTCCGATAGTTTACTAGCTTCCTCTGGAGTTCTTTGATCTTTTTCTGTACTCTGAATTTTTAATAAACTACTTGGCTTCCTACTTGATCCAGGTGGAGATTTCGTTAGTTGGCTTGTTTCCTCTTGAGTTGTTTGATATTTTTCCGCACTCGACATTGCAAATGGTTTTATTGATGTTGGCATCGATTGAGGTGCATATTCCGATAGTTTACTTGCTTCCTCTGAAGTTATTTGATTTATTTCTGTACTTGAACCTTCTGCACTCGAAATTGCAAATGGACTATTTGATGTTGGAATCGATGGAGGCACAGATTCTGTTAGTTTACTTGCTTTCTCTTGAGTTATACGATACATTTCTGTACTTGAACCTTCTGCACTCGAAATTGCAAATGGAATAATTGATATTGAAATCGATTGAGACACAGATTCCGATAGTTTACTTGCTTCTTCAGGAGTTATATGATATTTTTCTGTACTTGGAATATTGAATAAGCTACTTGGCTTTCTACTTGATCGAGGTGGAGATTGCGTTAGTTGGCTTGTTTCCTCTTGAGTTGTTTGATATTTTTCCGCACTCGACATTGCAAATGGTTTTATTGATGTTGGCATCGATTGAGGTGCATATTCCGATAGTTTACTTGCTTCCTCTGAAGTTATTTGATTTATTTCTGTACTTGAACCTTCTGCACTCGAAATTGCAAATGGACTAATTGATATTGAAATCGATTGAGACACAGATTCCGATAGTTTACTAGCTTCCTCTGGAGTTCTTTGATCTTTTTCTGTACTCTGAATTTTTAATAAACTACTTGGCTTCCTACTTGATCCAGGTGGAGATTTCGTTAGTTGGCTTGTTTCCTCTTGAGTTGTTTGATATTTTTCCGCACTCGACATTGCAAATGGTTTTATTGATGTTGGCATCGATTGAGGTGCATATTCCGATAGTTTACTTGCTTCCTCTGAAGTTATTTGATTTATTTCTGTACTTGAACCTTCTGCACTCGAAATTGCAAATGGACTATTTGATGTTGGAATCGATGGAGGCACAGATTCTGTTAGTTTACTTGCTTTCTCTTGAGTTATTCGATACATTTCTGTACTTGAACCTTCTGCACTCGAAATTGCAAATGGAATAATTGATATTGAAATCGATTGAGACACAGATTCCGATAGTTTACTTGCTTCTTCAGGAGTTATATGATATTTTTCTGTACTTGGAATATTGAATAAGCTACTTGGCTTTCTACTTGATCGAGGTGGAGATTTCGTTAGTTGGCTTGTTTCCTCTTGAGTTGTTTGATATTTTTCTGCACTCGACATTGCAAATGGTTTTATTGAAGTTGGCATCGATTGAGGTGCATATTCCGATAGTTTACTTGCTTCCTCTGAAGTTATTTGATTTATTTCTGTACTTGAACCTTCTGCACTCGAAATTGCAAATGGACTAATTGATATTGAAATCGATTGAGACACAGATTCCGATAGTTTACTAGCTTCCTCTGGAGTTCTTTGATCTTTTTCTGTACTCTGAATTTTTAATAAACTACTTGGCTTCCTACTTGATCCAGGTGGAGATTTCGTTAGTTGGCTTGTTTCCTCTTGAGTTGTTTGATATTTTTCTGCACTCGACATTGCAAATGGTTTTATTGATGTTGGCATCGATTGAGGTGCATATTCCGATAGTTTACTTGCTTCCTCTGGAGTTATTTGATTTATTTCTGTACTTGAACCTTCTGCACTCGAAATTGCAAATGGACTAGTTGATGTTGGAATCGATGGAGGCACAGATTCTGTTAGTTTACTTACTTCCTCTCGAGTTATTCGATACATTTCTGTACTTGAACTTTCTGCAGTCGAAATTGCAAATGGAATAATTGATATTGAAATCGATTGAGACACAGATTCCGATAGTTTAATTGCTTCCTCTCGACTTATTCGATACATTTCTGGACTTATTGATCTTGGAATCGATTGAGACACAGATTCCGATAGTTTACTCGCTTCTTCTGGAGTTATATGATATTTTTCTGTACTTGGAATATTGAATAAGCTACTTGGCTTTCTACTTGATCGAGGTGGAGATTTCGTTAGTTGGCTTGTTTCCTCTTGAGTTGTTTGATATTTTTCTGCACTCGACATTGCAAATGGTTTTATTGATGTTGGCATAGATTGAGGTGCATATTCCGATAGTTTACTTGCTTCCTCTGAAGTTATTTGATTTATTTCTGTACTTGAACCTTCTGCACTCGAAATTGCAAATGGACTATTTGATGTCGGAATCGATGGAGGCACAGATTCTGTTAGTTTACTTACTTCCTCTCGAGTTATTCGATACATTTCTGTACTTGAACTTTCTGCACTCGAAATTGCAAATGGAATAATTGATATTGAAATCGATTGAGACACAGATTCCGATAGTTTACTTGCTTCTTCAGGAGTTATATGATATTTTTCTGTACTTGGAATATTGAATAAGCTACTTGGCTTTCTACTTGATCGAGGTGGAGATTTCGTTAGTTGGCTTGTTTCCTCTTGAGTTGTTTGATATTTTTCTGCACTCGACATTGCAAATGGTTTTATTGATGTTGGCATCGATTGAGGTGCATATTCCGATAGTTTACTTGCTTCCTCTGAAGTTATTTGATTTATTTCTGTACTTGAACCTTCTGCACTCGAAATTGCAAATGGACTATTTGATGTTGGAATCGATGGAGGCACAGATTCTGTTAGTTTACTTACTTCCTCTCGAGTTATTCGATACATTTCTGTACTTGAACCTTCTGCACTCGAAACTGCAATTGGACTAATTGATATTGGAATCGATTGAGACACAGATTCCGATAGTTTAATTGCTTCCTCTCGACTTATTCGATACATTTCTGGACTAATTGATCTTGGAATCGATTGAGACACAGATTCCGATAGTTTACTTGCTTCTTCAGGAGTTATATGATATTTTTCTGTACTTGGAATATTGAATAAGCTACTTGGCTTTCTACTTGATCGAGGTGGAGATTTCGTTAGTTGGCTTGTTTCCTCTTGAGTTGTTTGATATTTTTCTGCACTCGACATTGCAAATGGTTTTATTGATGTTGGCATAGATTGAGGTGCATATTCCGATAGTTTACTTGCTTCCTCTGGAGTTATTTGATTTATTTCTGTACTTGCACCTTCTGCACTCGAAATTGCAAATGGACTAGTTGATGTTGGAATCGATGGAGGCACAGATTCTGTTAGTTTACTTACTTCCTCTCGAGTTATTCGATACATTTCTGTACTTGAACCTTCTGCACTCGAAATTGCAAATGGACTAATTGATATTGAAATCGATTGAGACACAGATTCCGATAGTTTAATTGCTTCCTCTCGACTTATTCGATACATTTCTGGACTTATTGATCTTGGAATCGATTGAGACACAGATTCCGATAGTTTACTCGCTTCTTCAGGAGTTATATGATATTTTTCTGTACTTGGAATATTGAATAAGCTACTTGGCTTTCTACTTGATCGAGGTGGAGATTTCGTTAGTTGGCTTGTTTCCTCTTGAGTTGTTTGATATTTTTCTGCACTCGACATTGCAAATGGTTTTATTGATGTTGGCATCGATTGAGGTGCATATTCCGATAGTTTACTTGCTTCCTCTGGAGTTATTTGATTTATTTCTGTACTTGAACCTTTTGCACTCGAAATTGCAAATGGACTAGTTGATGTTGGAATCGATGGAGGCACAGATTCTGTTAGTTTACTTACCTCCTCTCGAGTTATTCGATACATTTCTGTACTTGAACCTTCTGCACTCGAAATTGCAAATGGACTATTTGATGTTGGAATCGATGGAGGCACAGATTCTGTTAGTTTACTTACTTCCTCTCGAGTTATTCGATACATTTCTGTTCTTGAACCTTCTGCACTCGAAATTGCAAATGGACTAATTGATATTGGAATCGATTGAGACACAGATTCCGATAGCTTACTGGCTTCCTCAGGAGTTCTTTGATATTTTTCTGTACTCGGAATTTTGAATAAACTACTTGGCTTCCTACTTGATCGAGGTGGAGATTTCGTTAGTTGGCTTGTTTCCTCTTGAGTTGTTTGATATTTTTCTGCACTCGACATTGCAAATGGTTTTGTTGATATTGGCATCGATTGAGGTGCATATTCCGATAGTTTACTTGCTTCCCCTGGAGTTATTTGATTTATTACTGTATGTGAACCTTCTGCACTGGAAATTGCAAATGGAGTAGTTGATGTTGGAATCGATGGAGGCACAGATTCTGTTAGTTTACTTGCTTTCTCTTGAGTTATTCGATACATTTCTGTACTTGCAATTGGACTAATTGATATTGAAATCGATTGAGCCACAGATTGTTTTATTGCTTCCTCTCGACTTATTCGATACATTTCTGGACTAATTGATATTGGAATCGATTGAGACACAGATTCCGATAGTTTACTAGCTTCCTCTGGAGTTCTTTGATCTTTTTCTGTACTCTGAATTTTTAATAAACTACTTGGCTTCCTACTTGATCCAGGTGGAGATTTCGTTAGTTGGCTTGTTTCCTCTTGAGTTGTTTGATATTTTTCCGCACTCGACATTGCAAATGGTTTTATTGATGTTGGCATCGATTGAGGTGCATATTCCGATAGTTTACTTGCTTCCTCTGAAGTTATTTGATTTATTTCTGTACTTGAACCTTCTGCACTCGAAATTGCAAATGGACTATTTGATGTTGGAATCGATGGAGGCACAGATTCTGTTAGTTTACTTGCTTTCTCTTGAGTTATACGATACATTTCTGTACTTGAACCTTCTGCACTCGAAATTGCAAATGGAATAATTGATATTGAAATCGATTGAGACACAGATTCCGATAGTTTACTTGCTTCTTCAGGAGTTATATGATATTTTTCTGTACTTGGAATATTGAATAAGCTACTTGGCTTTCTACTTGATCGAGGTGGAGATTGCGTTAGTTGGCTTGTTTCCTCTTGAGTTGTTTGATATTTTTCTGCACTCGACATTGCAAATGGTTTTATTGAAGTTGGCATCGATTGAGGTGCATATTCCGATAGTTTACTTGCTTCCTCTGAAGTTATTTGATTTATTTCTGTACTTGAACCTTCTGCACTCGAAATTGCAAATGGACTAATTGATATTGAAATCGATTGAGACACAGATTCCGATAGTTTACTAGCTTCCTCTGGAGTTCTTTGATCTTTTTCTGTACTCTGAATTTTTAATAAACTACTTGGCTTCCTACTTGATCCAGGTGGAGATTTCGTTAGTTGGCTTGTTTCCTCTTGAGTTGTTTGATATTTTTCTGCACTCGACATTGCAAATGGTTTTATTGATGTTGGCATCGATTGAGGTGCATATTCCGATAGTTTACTTGCTTCCTCTGAAGTTATTTGATTTATTTCTGTACTTGAACCTTCTGCACTCGAAATTGCAAATGGACTATTTGATGTTGGAATCGATGGAGGCACAGATTCTGTTAGTTTACTTACTTCCTCTCGAGTTATTCGATACATTTCTGTACTTGAACCTTCTGCACTCGAAATTGCAAATGGAATAATTGATATTGAAATCGATTGAGACACAGATTCCGATAGTTTAATTGCTTCCTCTCGACTTATTCGATACATTTCTGGACTTATTGATCTTGGAATCGATTGAGACACAGATTCCGATAGTTTACTCGCTTCTTCAGGAGTTATATGATATTTTTCTGTACTTGGAATATTGAATAAGCTACTTGGCTTTCTACTTGATCGAGGTGGAGATTTCGTTAGTTGGCTTGTTTCCTCTTGAGTTGTTTGATATTTTTCTGCACTCGACATTGCAAATGGTTTTATTGATGTTGGCATAGATTGAGGTGCATATTCCGATAGTTTACTTGCTTCCTCTGAAGTTATTTGATTTATTTCTGTACTTGAACCTTCTGCACTCGAAATTGCAAATGGACTATTTGATGTCGGAATCGATGGAGGCACAGATTCTGTTAGTTTACTTACTTCCTCTCGAGTTATTCGATACATTTCTGTACTTGAACCTTCTGCACTCGAAATTGCAAATGGAATAATTGATATTGAAATCGATTGAGACACAGATTCCGATAGTTTACTTGCTTCTTCAGGAGTTATATGATATTTTTCTGTACTTGGAATATTGAATAAGCTACTTGGCTTTCTACTTGATCGAGGTGGAGATTTCGTTAGTTGGCTTGTTTCCTCTTGAGTTGTTTGATATTTTTCTGCACTCGACATTGCAAATGGTTTTATTGATGTTGGCATCGATTGAGGTGCATATTCCGATAGTTTACTTGCTTCCTCTGAAGTTATTTGATTTATTTCTGTACTTGAACCTTCTGCACTCGAAATTGCAAATGGACTATTTGATGTTGGAATCGATGGAGGCACAGATTCTGTTAGTTTACTTACTTCCTCTCGAGTTATTCGATACATTTCTGTACTTGAACCTTCTGCACTCGAAACTGCAATTGGACTAATTGATATTGGAATCGATTGAGACACAGATTCCGATAGTTTAATTGCTTCCTCTCGACTTATTCGATACATTTCTGGACTAATTGATCTTGGAATCGATTGAGACACAGATTCCGATAGTTTACTTGCTTCTTCAGGAGTTATATGATATTTTTCTGTACTTGGAATATTGAATAAGCTACTTGGCTTTCTACTTGATCGAGGTGGAGATTTCGTTAGTTGGCTTGTTTCCTCTTGAGTTGTTTGATATTTTTCTGCACTCGACATTGCAAATGGTTTTATTGATGTTGGCATAGATTGAGGTGCATATTCCGATAGTTTACTTGCTTCCTCTGGAGTTATTTGATTTATTTCTGTACTTGAACCTTCTGCACTCGAAATTGCAAATGGACTATTTGATGTCGGAATCGATGGAGGCACAGATTCTGTTAGTTTACTTACTTCCTCTCGAGTTATTCGATACATTTCTGTACTTGAACTTTCTGCACTCGAAATTGCAAATGGAATAATTGATATTGAAATCGATTGAGACACAGATTCCGATAGTTTACTTGCTTCTTCAGGAGTTATATGATATTTTTCTGTACTTGGAATATTGAATAAGCTACTTGGCTTTCTACTTGATCGAGGTGGAGATTTCGTTAGTTGGCTTGTTTCCTCTTGAGTTGTTTGATATTTTTCTGCACTCGACATTGCAAATGGTTTTATTGATGTTGGCATCGATTGAGGTGCATATTCCGATAGTTTACTTGCTTCCTCTGGAGTTATTTGATTTATTTCTGTACTTGAACCTTTTGCACTCGAAATTGCAAATGGACTAGTTGATGTTGGAATCGATGGAGGCACAGATTCTGTTAGTTTACTTACTTCCTCTCGAGTTATTCGATACATTTCTGTACTTGAACCTTCTGCACTCGAAATTGCAAATGGACTAATTGATATTGAAATCGATTGAGACACAGATTCCGATAGTTTAATTGCTTCCTCTCGACTTATTCGATACATTTCTGGACTTATTGATCTTGGAATCGATTGAGACACAGATTCCGATAGTTTACTCGCTTCTTCAGGAGTTATATGATATTTTTCTGTACTTGGAATATTGAATAAGCTACTTGGCTTTCTACTTGATCGAGGTGGAGATTTCGTTAGTTGGCTTGTTTCCTCTTGAGTTGTTTGATATTTTTCTGCACTCGACATTGCAAATGGTTTTATTGATGTTGGCATAGATTGAGGTGCATATTCCGATAGTTTACTTGCTTCCTCTGGAGTTATTTGATTTATTTCTGTACTTGAACCTTTTGCACTCGAAATTGCAAATGGACTAGTTGATGTTGGAATCGATGGAGGCACAGATTCTGTTAGTTTACTTACCTCCTCTCGAGTTATTCGATACATTTCTGTACTTGAACCTTCTGCACTCGAAATTGCAAATGGACTATTTGATGTTGGAATCGATGGAGGCACAGATTCTGTTAGTTTACTTACTTCCTCTCGAGTTATTCGATACATTTCTGTTCTTGAACCTTCTGCACTCGAAATTGCAAATGGACTAATTGATATTGGAATCGATTGAGACACAGATTCCGATAGCTTACTGGCTTCCTCAGGAGTTCTTTGATATTTTTCTGTACTCGGAATTTTGAATAAACTACTTGGCTTCCTACTTGATCGAGGTGGAGATTTCGTTAGTTGGCTTGTTTCCTCTTGAGTTGTTTGATATTTTTCTGCACTCGACATTGCAAATGGTTTTGTTGATATTGGCATCGATTGAGGTGCATATTCCGATAGTTTACTTGCTTCCCCTGGAGTTATTTGATTTATTACTGTATGTGAACCTTCTGCACTGGAAATTGCAAATGGAGTAGTTGATGTTGGAATCGATGGAGGCACAGATTCTGTTAGTTTACTTGCTTTCTCTTGAGTTATTCGATACATTTCTGTACTTGAACCTTCTGCACTCGAAATTGCAAATGGAATAATTGATATTGAAATCGATTGAGACACAGATTCCGATAGTTTACTTGCTTCTTCAGGAGTTATATGATATTTTTCTGTACTTGGAATATTGAATAAGCTACTTGGCTTTCTACTTGATCGAGGTGGAGATTTCGTTAGTTGGCTTGTTTCCTCTTGAGTTGTTTGATATTTTTCTGCACTCGACATTGCAAATGGTTTTATTGATGTTGGCATCGATTGAGGTGCATATTCCGATAGTTTACTTGCTTCCTCTGGAGTTATTTGATTTATTTCTGTACTTGAACCTTTTGCACTCGAAATTGCAAATGGACTAGTTGATGTTGGAATCGATGGAGGCACAGATTCTGTTAGTTTACTTACTTCCTCTCGAGTTATTCGATACATTTCTGTACTTGAACCTTCTGCACTCGAAATTGCAAATGGACTAATTGATATTGAAATCGATTGAGACACAGATTCCGATAGTTTAATTGCTTCCTCTCGACTTATTCGATACATTTCTGGACTTATTGATCTTGGAATCGATTGAGACACAGATTCCGATAGTTTACTCGCTTCTTCAGGAGTTATATGATATTTTTCTGTACTTGGAATATTGAATAAGCTACTTGGCTTTCTACTTGATCGAGGTGGAGATTTCGTTAGTTGGCTTGTTTCCTCTTGAGTTGTTTGATATTTTTCTGCACTCGACATTGCAAATGGTTTTATTGATGTTGGCATAGATTGAGGTGCATATTCCGATAGTTTACTTGCTTCCTCTGGAGTTATTTGATTTATTTCTGTACTTGAACCTTTTGCACTCGAAATTGCAAATGGACTAGTTGATGTTGGAATCGATGGAGGCACAGATTCTGTTAGTTTACTTACCTCCTCTCGAGTTATTCGATACATTTCTGTACTTGAACCTTCTGCACTCGAAATTGCAAATGGACTATTTGATGTTGGAATCGATGGAGGCACAGATTCTGTTAGTTTACTTACTTCCTCTCGAGTTATTCGATACATTTCTGTTCTTGAACCTTCTGCACTCGAAATTGCAAATGGACTAATTGATATTGGAATCGATTGAGACACAGATTCCGATAGCTTACTGGCTTCCTCAGGAGTTCTTTGATATTTTTCTGTACTCGGAATTTTGAATAAACTACTTGGCTTCCTACTTGATCGAGGTGGAGATTTCGTTAGTTGGCTTGTTTCCTCTTGAGTTGTTTGATATTTTTCTGCACTCGACATTGCAAATGGTTTTGTTGATATTGGCATCGATTGAGGTGCATATTCCGATAGTTTACTTGCTTCCCCTGGAGTTATTTGATTTATTACTGTATGTGAACCTTCTGCACTGGAAATTGCAAATGGAGTAGTTGATGTTGGAATCGATGGAGGCACAGATTCTGTTAGTTTACTTGCTTTCTCTTGAGTTATTCGATACATTTCTGTACTTGAACCTTCTGCACTCGAAATTGCAAATGGAATAATTGATATTGAAATCGATTGAGACACAGATTCCGATAGTTTAATTGCTTCCTCTCGACTTATTCGATACATTTCTGGACTTATTGATCTTGGAATCGATTGAGACACAGATTCCGATAGTTTACTCGCTTCTTCAGGAGTTATATGATATTTTTCTGTACTTGGAATATTGAATAAGCTACTTGGCTTTCTACTTGATCGAGGTGGAGATTTCGTTAGTTGGCTTGTTTCCTCTTGAGTTGTTTGATATTTTTCTGCACTCGACATTGCAAATGGTTTTATTGATGTTGGCATAGATTGAGGTGCATATTCCGATAGTTTACTTGCTTCCTCTGGAGTTATTTGATTTATTTCTGTACTTGAACCTTTTGCACTCGAAATTGCAAATGGACTAGTTGATGTTGGAATCGATGGAGGCACAGATTCTGTTAGTTTACTTACCTCCTCTCGAGTTATTCGATACATTTCTGTACTTGAACCTTCTGCACTCGAAATTGCAAATGGACTAATTGATATTGAAATCGATTGAGACACAGATTCCGATAGTTTAATTGCTTCCTCTCGACTTATTCGATACATTTCTGGACTTATTGATCTTGGAATCGATTGAGACACAGATTCCGATAGTTTACTCGCTTCTTCAGGAGTTATATGATATTTTTCTGTACTTGGAATATTGAATAAGCTACTTGGCTTTCTACTTGATCGAGGTGGAGATTTCGTTAGTTGGCTTGTTTCCTCTTGAGTTGTTTGATATTTTTCTGCACTCGACATTGCAAATGGTTTTATTGATGTTGGCATAGATTGAGGTGCATATTCCGATAGTTTACTTGCTTCCTCTGGAGTTATTTGATTTATTTCTGTACTTGAACCTTTTGCACTCGAAATTGCAAATGGACTAGTTGATGTTGGAATCGATGGAGGCACAGATTCTGTTAGTTTACTTACCTCCTCTCGAGTTATTCGATACATTTCTGTACTTGAACCTTCTGCACTCGAAATTGCAAATGGACTATTTGATGTTGGAATCGATGGAGGCACAGATTCTGTTAGTTTACTTACTTCCTCTCGAGTTATTCGATACATGTCTGTTCTTGAACCTTCTGCACTCGAAATTGCAAATGGACTAATTGATATTGGAATCGATTGAGACACAGATTCCGATAGCTTACTGGCTTCCTCAGGAGTTCTTTGATATTTTTCTGTACTCGGAATTTTGAATAAACTACTTGGCTTCCTACTTGATCGAGGTGGAGATTTCGTTAGTTGGCTTGTTTCCTCTTGAGTTGTTTGATATTTTTCTGCACTCGACATTGCAAATGGTTTTGTTGATATTGGCATCGATTGAGGTGCATATTCCGATAGTTTACTTGCTTCCCCTGGAGTTATTTGATTTATTACTGTATGTGAACCTTCTGCACTGGAAATTGCAAATGGAGTAGTTGATGTTGGAATCGATGGAGGCACAGATTCTGTTAGTTTACTTGCTTTCTCTTGAGTTATTCGATACATTTCTGTACTTGAACCTTCTGCACTCGAAATTGCAAATGGAATAATTGATATTGAAATCGATTGAGACACAGATTCCGATAGTTTACTTGCTTCTTCAGGAGTTATATGATATTTTTCTGTACTTGGAATATTGAATAAGCTACTTGGCTTTCTACTTGATCGAGGTGGAGATTTCGTTAGTTGGCTTGTTTCCTCTTGAGTTGTTTGATATTTTTCTGCACTCGACATTGCAAATGGTTTTATTGATGTTGGCATCGATTGAGGTGCATATTCCGATAGTTTACTTGCTTCCTCTGAAGTTATTTGATTTATTTCTGTACTTGAACCTTCTGCACTCGAAATTGCAAATGGACTATTTGATGTCGGAATCGATGGAGGCACAGATTCTGTTAGTTTACTTACTTCCTCTCGAGTTATTCGATACATTTCTGTACTTGAACCTTCTGCACTCGAAATTGCAAATGGAATAATTGATATTGAAATCGATTGAGACACAGATTCCGATAGTTTACTTGCTTCTTCAGGAGTTATATGATATTTTTCTGTACTTGGAATATTGAATAAGCTACTTGGCTTTCTACTTGATCGAGGTGGAGATTTCGTTAGTTGGCTTGTTTCCTCTTGAGTTGTTTGATATTTTTCTGCACTCGACATTGCAAATGGTTTTATTGATGTTGGCATCGATTGAGGTGCATATTCCGATAGTTTACTTGCTTCCTCTGAAGGTTTTTGATTTATTTCTGTACTTGAACCTTCTGCACTCGAAATTGCAAATGGACTATTTGATGTTGGAATCGATGGAGGCACAGATTCTGTTAGTTTACTTACTTCCTCTCGAGTTATTCGATACATTTCTGTACTTGAACCTTCTGCACTCGAAACTGCAATTGGACTAATTGATATTGGAATCGATTGAGACACAGATTCCGATAGTTTAATTGCTTCCTCTCGACTTATTCGATACATTTCTGGACTAATTGATCTTGGAATCGATTGAGACACAGATTCCGATAGTTTACTTGCTTCTTCAGGAGTTATATGATATTTTTCTGTACTTGGAATATTGAATAAGCTACTTGGCTTTCTACTTGATCGAGGTGGAGATTTCGTTAGTTGGCTTGTTTCCTCTTGAGTTGTTTGATATTTTTCTGCACTCGACATTGCAAATGGTTTTATTGATGTTGGCATAGATTGAGGTGCATATTCCGATAGTTTACTTGCTTCCTCTGGAGTTATTTGATTTATTTCTGTACTTGAACCTTCTGCACTCGAAATTGCAAATGGACTAGTTGATGTTGGAATCGATGGAGGCACAGATTCTGTTAGTTTACTTACTTCCTCTCGAGTTATTCGATACATTTCTGTACTTGAACCTTCTGCACTCGAAATTGCAAATGGACTAATTGATATTGAAATCGATTGAGACACAGATTCCGATAGTTTAATTGCTTCCTCTCGACTTATTCGATACATTTCTGGACTTATTGATCTTGGAATCGATTGAGACACAGATTCCGATAGTTTACTCGCTTCTTCAGGAGTTATATGATATTTTTCTGTACTTGGAATATTGAATAAGCTACTTGGCTTTCTACTTGATCGAGGTGGAGATTTCGTTAGTTGGCTTGTTTCCTCTTGAGTTGTTTGATATTTTTCTGCACTCGACATTGCAAATGGTTTTATTGATGTTGGCATAGATTGAGGTGCATATTCCGATAGTTTACTTGCTTCCTCTGGAGTTATTTGATTTATTTCTGTACTTGAACCTTTTGCACTCGAAATTGCAAATGGACTAGTTGATGTTGGAATCGATGGAGGCACAGATTCTGTTAGTTTACTTACCTCCTCTCGAGTTATTCGATACATTTCTGTACTTGAACCTTCTGCACTCGAAATTGCAAATGGACTATTTGATGTTGGAATCGATGGAGGCACAGATTCTGTTAGTTTACTTACTTCCTCTCGAGTTATTCGATACATTTCTGTTCTTGAACCTTCTGCACTCGAAATTGCAAATGGACTAATTGATATTGGAATTGATTGAGACACAGATTCCGATAGCTTACTGGCTTCCTCAGGAGTTCTTTGATATTTTTCTGTACTCGGAATTTTGAATAAACTACTTGGCTTCCTACTTGATCGAGGTGGAGATTTCGTTAGTTGGCTTGCTTCCTCTTGAGTTGTTTGATATTTTTCTGCACTCGACATTGCAAATGGTTTTGTTGATATTGGCATCGATTGAGGTGCATATTCCGATAGTTTACTTGCTTCCCCTGGAGTTATTTGATTTATTACTGTATGTGAACCTTCTGCACTGGAAATTGCAAATGGAGTAGTTGATGTTGGAATCGATGGAGGCACAGATTCTGTTAGTTTACTTGCTTTCTCTTGAGTTATTCGATACATTTCTGTACTTGAACCTTCTGCACTCGAAACTGCAATTGGACTAATTGATATTGGAATCGATTGAGCCACAGATTGTTTTATTGCTTCCTCTCGACTTATTCGATACATTTCTGGACTAATTGATATTGGAATCGATTGAGACACAGATTCCGATAGTTTACTAGCTTCCTCTGGAGTTCTTTGATCTTTTTCTGTACTCTGAATTTTTAATAAACTACTTGTCTTCCTACTTGATCCAGGTGGAGATTTCGTTAGTTGGCTTGTTTCCTCTTGAGTTGTTTGATATTTTTCTGCACTCGACATTGCAAATGGTTTTATTGATTTTGGCATCGATTGAGGTGGATATTCCGATAGTTTACTTGCTTCCTCTGAAGTTATTTGATTTATTTCTGTACTTGAACCTTCTGCACTCGAAATTGCAAATGGACTAATTGATATTGAAATCGATTGAGACACAGATTCCGATAGTTTTATTGCTTCCTCTCGACTTATTCGATACATTTCTGTACTTGAACCTTCTGCACTCGAAATTGCAAATGGAATAATTGATATTGAAATCGATTGAGACACAGATTCCGATAGTTTACTTGCTTCTTCAGGAGTTATATGATATTTTTCTGTACTTGGAATATTGAATAAGCTACTTGGCTTTCTACTTGATCGAGGTGGAGATTTCGTTAGTTGGCTTGTTTCCTCTTGAGTTGTTTGATATTTTTCTGCACTCGACATTGCAAATGGTTTTATTGATGTTGGCATCGATTGAGGTGCATATTCCGATAGTTTACTTGCTTCCTCTGAAGTTATTTGATTTATTTCTGTACTTGAACCTTCTGCACTCGAAATTGCAAATGGACTATTTGATGTTGGAATCGATGGAGGCACAGATTCTGTTAGTTTACTTACTTCCTCTCGAGTTATTCGATACATTTCTGTACTTGAACCTTCTGCACTCGAAATTGCAAATGGACTAATTGATATTGAAATCGATTGAGACACAGATTCCGATAGTTTACTTGCTTCTTCAGGAGTTATATGATATTTTTCTGTACTTGGAATATTGAATAAGCTACTTGGCTTTCTACTTGATCGAGGTGGAGATTTCGTTAGTTGGCTTGTTTCCTCTTGAGTTGTTTGATATTTTTCTGCACTCGACATTGCAAATGGTTTTATTGATGTTGGCATCGATTGAGGTGCATATTCCGATAGTTTACTTGCTTCCTCTGAAGTTATTTGATTTATTTCTGTACTTGAACCTTCTGCACTCGAAATTGCAAATGGACTATTTGATGTTGGAATCGATGGAGGCACAGATTCTGTTAGTTTACTTACTTCCTCTCGAGTTATTCGATACATTTCTGTACTTGAACCTTCTGCACTCGAAACTACAATTGGACTTATTGATATTGGAATCGATTTAGACACAGATTCCGATAGTTTACTCGCTTCTTCAGGAGTTATATGATATTTTTCTGTACTTGGAATATTGAATAAGCTACTTGGCTTTCTACTTGATCGAGGTGGAGATTTCGTTAGTTGGCTTGTTTCCTCTTGAGTTGTTTGATATTTTTCTGCACTCGACATTGCAAATGGTTTTATTGATGTTGGCATAGATTGAGGTGCATATTCCGATAGTTTACTTGCTTCCTCTGGAGTTATTTGATTTATTTCTGTACTTGAACCTTCTGCACTCGAAATTGCAAATGGACTAGTTGATGTTTGAATCGGTGGAGGCACAGATTCTGTTAGTTTACTTACTTCCTCTCGAGTTATTCGATACATTTCTGTACTTAAACCTTCTGCACTCGAAACTACAATTGGACTAATTGATATTGGAATCGATTTAGACACAGATTCCGATAGTTTACTCGCTTCTTCTGGAGTTATATGATATTTTTCTGTACTTGGAATATTGAATAAGCTACTTGGCTTTCTACTTGATCGAGGAGGAGATTTCGTTAGTTGGCTTGTTTCCTCTTGAGTTGTTTGATATTTTTCTGCACTCGACATTGCAAATGGTTTTATTGATGTTGGCATAGATTGAGGTGCATATTCCGATAGTTTACTTGCTTCCCCTGGAGTTATTTGATTTATTTCTGTACTTGAACCTTCTGCACTCGAAATTGCAAATGGACTAGTTGATGTTTGAATCGGTGGAGGCACAGATTCTGTTAGTTTACTTACTTCCTCTCGAGTTATTCGATACATTTCTGTACTTAAACCTTCTGCACTCGAAACTACAATTGGACTAATTGATATTGGAATCGATTTAGACACAGATTCCGATAGTTTACTCGCTTCTTCTGGAGTTATATGATATTTTTCTGTACTTGGAATATTGAATAAGCTACTTGGCTTTCTACTTGATCGAGGAGGAGATTTCGTTAGTTGGCTTGTTTCCTCTTGAGTTGTTTGATATTTTTCTGCACTCGACATTGCAAATGGTTTTATTGATGTTGGCATAGATTGAGGTGCATATTCCGATAGTTTACTTGCTTCCCCTGGAGTTATTTGATTTATTTCTGTACTTGAACCTTCTGCACTCGAAATTGCAAATGGACTAGTTGATGTTTGAATCGGTGGAGGCACAGACTCTGTTAGTTTACTTACTTCCTCTCGAGTTATTCGATACATTTCTGTACTTGAACCTTCTGCACTCGAAACTGCAATTGTACTAATTGATATTGGAATCGATTGAGACACAGATTCCGATAGTTTAATTGCTTCCTCTCCACTTATTCGATACATTTCTGGACTAATTGATCTTGGAATCGATTGAGACACAGATTCCGATAGTTTACTCGCTTCTTCAGGAGTTATATGATATTTTTCTGTACTTGGAATATTGAATAAGCTACTTGGCTTTCTACTTGATCGAGGTGGAGATTTCGTTAGTTGGCTTGTTTCCTCTTGAGTTGTTTGATATTTTTCTGCACTCGACATTGCAAATGGTTTTATTGATGTTGGCATCGATTGAGGTGCATATTCCGATAGTTTACTTGCTTCCTCTGAAGTTATTTGATTTATTTCTGTACTTGAACCTTCTGCACTAGAAATTGCAAATAGGCTTGTTGATGTTGGAATCGATGGAGGCACAGACTCTGTTAGTTTAATTGCTTCCGCTCGAGTCATTCGATACATTTCTGTACTTGAACCTTCTGCACTCGAAATTGCAAATGGACTAATTGATATTGGAATCGATTGAGACACAGATTCCGATAGCTTACTGGCTTCCTCAGGAGTTCTTTGATATTTTTCTGTACTCGGAATTTTGAATAAACTACTTGGCTTCCTACTTGATCGAGGTGGAGATTTCGTTAGTTGGCTTGTTTCCTCTTGAGTTGTTTGATATTTTTCTGCACTCGGCATTGCAAATGGTTTTGTTGATATTGGCATCGATTGAGGTGCATATTCCGATAGTTTACTTGCTTCCCCTGGAGTTATTTGATTTATTTCTGTATGTGAACCTTCTGCACTGGAAATTGCAAATGGAGTAGTTGATGTTGGAATCGATGGAGGCACAGATTCTGTTAGTTTACTTGCTTTCTCTTGAGTTATTCGATACATTTCTGTACTTGAACCTTCTGCACTCGAAACTGCAATTGGACTAATTGATATTGGAATCGATTGAGCCACAGATTGTTTTATTGCTTCCTCTCGACTTATTCGATACATTTCTGGACTAATTGATATTGGAATCGATTGAGACACAGATTCCGATAGTTTACTAGCTTCCTCTGGAGTTCTTTGATCTTTTTCTGTACTCTGAATTTTGAATAAACTACTTGGCTGCCTACTTGATCGAGGTGGAGATTTCGTTAGTTGGCTTGTTTCCTCTTGAGTTGTTAGATATTTTTCTGCATTCGACATTGCAAATGGTTTTATTGATGTTGGCATCGATTGAGGTGCATATTCCGATAGTTTACTTGCTTCCTCTGAAGTTATTTGATTTATTTCTGTACTTGAACCTTCTGCACTCGAAATTGCAAATGGACTATTTGATGTTGGAATCGATGGAGGCACAGATTCTGTTAGTTTACTTACTTCCTCTCGAGTTATTCGATACATTTCTGTACTTGAACCTTCTGCACTCGAAATTGCAAATGGACTAATTGATATTGAAATCGATTGTGACACAGATTCCGATAGTTTAATTGCTTCCTCTCGACTTATTCGATACATTTCTGGACTAATTGATCTTGGAATCGATTGAGACACAGATTCCGATAGTTTACTTGCTTCTTCAGGAGTTATATGATATTTTTCTGTACTTGGAATATTGAATAAGCTACTTGGCTTTCTACTTGATCGAGGTGGAGATTTCGTTAGTTGGCTTGTTTCCTCTTGAGTTGTTAGATATTTTTCTCCATTCGACATTGCAAATGGTTTTATTGATGTTGGCATCGATTGAGGTGCATATTCCGATAGTTTACTTGCTTCCTCTGAAGTTATTTGATTTATTTCTGTACTTGAACCTTCTGCACTCGAAATTGCAAATGGACTAATTGATATTGAAATCGATTGAGACACAGATTCCGATAGTTTTATTGCTTCCTCTCGACTTATTCGATACATTTTTGGACTAATTGATCTTGGAATCGATTGAGACACAAATTCCGATAGTTTACTTGCTTCCTTTGGAGTTCGTTGATATTTTTCTGTACTCGGAATTTTGAATAAGCTACTTGGTTTTCTACTTGATCGAGGTGGAGATTTCGTTAGTTGGCTTGTTTCCTCTTGAGTTGTTTGATATTTTTCTGCAGTCGACATTGCAAATGGTTTTACTGATGTTGGCATCGATTGAGGTGCATATTCCGATAGTTTACTTGCTTCCTCTGAAGTTATTTGATTTATTTCTGTACTTGAACCTTCTGCACTCGAAATTGCAAATGGACTAATTGATATTGAAATCGATTGAGACACAGATTCCGATAGTTTTGTTGCTTCCCCTCGACTTATTCGATACATTTCTGGACTAATTGATCTTGGAATCGATTGAGACACAGATTCCGATAGTTTACTCGCTTCTTCAGGAGTTATATGATATTTTTCTGTACTTGGAATATTGAATAAGCTACTTGGCTTTCTACTTGATCGAGGTGGAGATTTCGTTAGTTGGCTTGTTTCCTCTTGAGTTGTTTGATATTTTTCTGCACTCGACATTGCAAATGGTTTTATTGATGTTGGCATCGATTGAGGTGCATATTCCGATAGTTTACTTGCTTCCCCTGAAGTTATTTGATTTATTTCTGTACTTGAACCTTCTGCACTCGAAATTGCAAATGGACTATTTGATGTTGGAATCGATGGAGGCACAGATTCTGTTAGTTTACTTACTTCCTCTCGAGTTATTCGATACATTTCTGTACTTGAACCTTCTGCACTCGAAATTGCAAATGGACTAATTGATATTGGAATCGATTGAGCCACAGATTGTTTTATTGCTTCCTCTCGACTTATTCGATACATTTCTGGACTAATTGATATTGGAATCGATTGAGACACAGATTCCGATAGTTTACTAGCTTCCTCTGGAGTTCTTTGATCTTTTTCTGTACTCGGAATTTTGAATAAACTACTTGGCTTCCTACTTGATCCAGGTGTAGTTTTCGTTAGTTGGCTTGTTTCCTCTTGAGTTGTTTGATATTTTTCTGCACTCGACATTGCAAATGGTTTTATTGATATTGGCATCGATTGAGGTGCATATTCCGATAGTTTACTTGCTTCCTCTGAAGTTATTTGATTTATTTCTGTATGTGAACCTTCTGCACTGGAAATTGCAAATGGACTAGTTGATGTTGGAATCGATGGAGGCACAGATTCTGTTAGTTTACTTGTTTTCTCTCGAGTTATTCGATACATTTCTGTACTTGAACCTTCTGCACTCGAAATTGCAAATGGACTAATTGATATTGGAATCGATTGAGACACAGATTCCGATAGTTTAATTGCTTCCTCTCGACTTATTCGATACATTTCTGGACTAATTGATCTTGGAATCGATTGAGACACAGATTCCGATAGTTTACTCGCTTCTTCAGGAGTTATATGATATTTTTCTGTACTTGGAATATTGAATAAGCTACTTGGCTTTCTACTTGATCGAGGTGGAGATTTCGTTAGTTGGCTTGTTTCCTCTTGAGTTGTTTGATATTTTTCTGCACTCGACATTGCAAATGATTTTATTGATATTGGAATCGATTGAGGTGCATATTCCGATAGTTTACTTGCTTCCTCTGGAGTTATTTGATTTATTTCTGTACTTGAACCTTCTGCACTCGAAATTGCAAATGGACTAATTGATATTGGAATCGATTGAGACACAGATTCCGATAGTTTAATTGCTTCCTCTCGACTTATTCGATACATTTCTGGACTAATTGATATTGGAATCGATTGAGACACAGATTCCGATAGTTTACTCGCTTCTTCAGGAGTTATATGATATTTTTCTGTACTTGGAATATTGAATAAGCTACTTGGCTTTCTACTTGATCGAGGTGGAGTTTTCGTTAGTTGGCTTGTTTCCTCTTGAGTTGTTTGATATTTTTCTGCACTCGACATTGCAAATGGTTTTATTGATATTGGCATCGATTGAGGTGCATATTCCGATAGTTTACTTGCTTCCTCTGAAGTTATTTGATTTATTTCTGTATGTGAACCTTCTGCACTGGAAATTGCAAATGGACTAGTTGATGTTGGAATCGATGGAGGCACAGATTCTGTTAGTTTACTTGTTTTCTCTCGAGTTATTCGATACATTTCTGTACTTGAACCTTCTGCACTCGAAATTGCAAATGGACTAATTGATATTGAAATCGATTGTGACACAGATTCCGATAGTTTAATTGCTTCCTCTCGACTTATTCGATACATTTCTGGACTAATTGATCTTGGAATCGATTGAGACACAGATTCCGATAGTTTACTCGCTTCTTCAGGAGTTATATGATATTTTTCTGTACTTGGAATATTGAATAAGCTACTTGGCTTTCTACTTGATCGAGGTGGAGATTTCGTTAGTTGGCTTGTTTCCTCTTGAGTTGTTTGATATTTTTCTGCACTCGACATTGCAAATGATTTTATTGATATTGGAATCGATTGAGGTGCATATTCCGATAGTTTACTTGCTTCCTCTGAAGTTATTTGATTTATTTCTGTACTTGAACCTTCTGCACTCGAAATTGCAAATGGACTAATTGATATTGAAATCGATTGAGACACAGATTCCGATAGTTTTGTTGCTTCCTCTCGACTTATTCGATACATTTCTGGACTAATTGATCTTGGAATCGATTGAGACACAAATTCCGATAGTTTACTTGCTTCCTCTGGAGTTCGTTGATATTTTTCTGTACTCGGAATTTTGAATAAGCTACTTGGTTTTCTACTTGATCGAGGTGGAGATTTCGTTAGTTTGCTTGTTTCCTCTTGAGTTGTTTGATATTTTTCTGCACTCGACATTGCAAATGATTTTATTGATATTGGAATCGATTGAGGTGAAGATTCCGATAGTTTACTTGCTTCCTCTGGAGTTATATAATACATTTCTTTACTTGAACCTTCTGCACTCGAAATTGCAAATGGACTAATTGATATTGGAATCGATTGAGACACAGATTGTTTTATTGCTTCCTCTCGACTTATTCGATACATTTTTGGACTATTTGATATTGGAGTGGATAGAGACACAGATTCCGATAGTTTACTAGCTTCCTCTGGAGTTCTTTGATCTTTTTCTGTACTCTGAATTTCGAATAAACTACTTGGCTTCCTGCTTAATCGAGGTGGAGATTTCGTTAGTTGGCTTGTTTCCTCTTGAGTTGTTTGATATTTTTCTGCACTCGACATTGCAAATGGTTTTATTGATATTGGCATCGATTGAGGTGCATATTCCGATAGTTTAATTGCTTCCCCGGGAGTTATTTGATTTATTTCTGTATGTGAACCTTCTGCACTCGAAATTGCAAATGGACTAGTTGATGTTGGAATCGATGGAGGCACAGATTCTGTTAGTTTACTTGCTTCCTCTCGAGTTATTCGATACATTTCTGTACTTGAACCTTCTGCACTCGAAATTGCAAATGGACTAATTGATATTGAAATCGATTGAGACACAGATTCCGATAGTTTACTTGCTTCTTCAGGAGTTATATGATATTTTTCTGTACTTGGAATATTGAATAAGCTACTTGGCTTTCTACTTGATCGAGGTGGAGATTTCGTTAGTTGGCTTGTTTCCTCTTGAGTTGTTTGATATTTTTCTGCACTCGACATTGCAAATGATTTTATTGATATTGGAATCGATTGAGGTGCATATTCCGATAGTTTACTTGCTTCCTCTGAAGTTATTTGATTTATTTCTGTACTTGAACCTGCTGCACTCGAAATTGCAAATGGACTATTTGATGTCGGAATCGATGGAGGCACAGATTCTGTTAGTTTACTTACTTCCTCTCGAGTTATTCGATACATTTCTGTACTTGAACCTTCTGCACTCGAAATTGCAAATGGAATAATTGATATTGAAATCGATTGAGACACAGATTCAAATAGTTTACTTGCTTCTTCAGGAGTTATATGATATTTTTCTGTACTTGGAATATTGAATAAGCTACTTGGCTTTCTACTTGATCGAGGTGGAGATTTCGTTAGTTGGCTTGTTTCCTCTTGAGTTGTTTGATATTTTTCTGCACTCGACATTGCAAATGGTTTTATTGATGTTGGCATCGATTGAGGTGCATATTCCGATAGTTTACTTGCTTCCTCTGAAGTTATTTGATTTATTTCTGTACTTGAACCTTCTGCACTCGAAATTGCAAATGGACTATTTGATGTTGGAATCGATGGAGGCACAGATTCTGTTAGTTTACTTACTTCCTCTCGAGTTATTCGATACATTTCTGTACTTGAACCTTCTGCACTCGAAACTGCAATTGGACTTATTGATATTGGAATCGATTGAGACACAGATTCCGATAGTTTAATTGCTTCCTCTCGACTTATTCGATACATTTCTGGACTAATTGATCTTGGAATCGATTGAGACACAGATTCCGATAGTTTACTCGCTTCTTCAGGAGTTATATGATATTTTTCTGTACTTGGAATATTGAATAAGCTACTTGGCTTTCTACTTGATCGAGGTGGAGATTTCGTTAGTTGGCTTGTTTCCTCTTGAGTTGTTTGATATTTTTCTGCACTCGACATTGCAAATGGTTTTATTGATGTTGGCATCGATTGAGGTGCATATTCCGATAGTTTACTTGCTTCCTCTGAAGTTATTTGATTTATTTCTGTACTTGAACCTTCTGCACTCGAAATTGCAAATGGACTAGTTGATTTTGGAATCGATGGAGGCACAGATTCTGTTAGTTTACTTGCTTCCTCTCGAGTTATTCGATACATTTCTGTACTTGAACCTTCTGCACTCGAAATTGCAAATGGACTATTTGATGTTGGAATCGATGGAGGCACAGATTCTGTTAGTTTACTTACTTCCTCTCGAGTTATTCGATACATTTCTGTACTTGAACCTTCTGCACTCGAAATTGCAAATGGACTAATTGATATTGAAATCGATTGAGAAACTGATTCCGATAGTTTAATTGCTTCCTCTCGACTTATTCGATACATTTCTGGACTAATTGATCTTGGAATCGATTGAGACACAGATTCCGATAGTTTACTCGCTTCTTCAGGAGTTATATGATATTTTTCTGTACTTGGAATATTGAATAAGCTACTTGGCTTTCTACTTGATCGAGGTGGAGATTTCGTTAGTTGGCTTGTTTCCTCTTGAGTTGTTTGATATTTTTCTGCACTCGACATTGCAAATGGTTTTATTGATGTTGGCATCGATTGAGGTGCATATTCCGATAGTTTACTTGCTTCCTCTGAAGTTATTTGATTTATTTCTGTACTTGAACCTTCTGCACTCGAAATTGCAAATGGACAATTTGATGTTGGAATCGATGGAGGCACAGATTCTGTTAGTTTACTTACTTCCTCTCGAGTTATTCGATACATTTCTGTACTTGAACCTTCTGCACTCGAAACTGCAATTGGACTTATTGATATTGGAATCGATTGAGACACAGATTCCGATAGTTTAATTGCTTCCTCTCGACTTATTCGATACATTTCTGGACTAATTGATCTTGGAATCGATTGAGACACAGATTCCGATAGTTTACTCGCTTCTTCAGGAGTTATATGATATTTTTCTGTACTTGGAATATTGAATAAGCTACTTGGCTTTCTACTTGATCGAGGTGGAGATTTCGTTAGTTGGCTTGTTTCCTCTTGAGTTGTTTGATATTTTTCTGCACTCGACATTGCAAATGGTTTTATTGATGTTGGCATCGATTGAGGTGCATATTCCGATAGTTTACTTGCTTCCTCTGAAGTTATTTGATTTATTTCTGTACTTGAACCTTCTGCACTCGAAATTGCAAATGGACTAGTTGATGTTGGAATCGATGGAGGCACAGATTCTGTTAGTTTACTTGCTTCCTCTCGAGTTATTCGATACATTTCTGTACTTGAACCTTCTGCACTCGAAATTGCAAATGGACTATTTGATGTTGGAATCGATGGAGGCACAGATTCTGTTAGTTTACTTACTTCCTCTCGAGTTATTCGATACATTTCTGTACTTGAACCTTCTGCACTCGAAATTGCAAATGGACTAATTGATATTGAAATCGATTGAGAAACTGATTCCGATAGTTTAATTGCTTCCTCTCGACTTATTCGATACATTTCTGGACTAATTGATCTTGGAATCGATTGAGACACAGATTCCGATAGTTTACTCGCTTCTTCAGGAGTTATATGATATTTTTCTGTACTTGGAATATTGAATAAGCTACTTGGCTTTCTACTTGATCGAGGTGGAGATTTCGTTAGTTGGCTTGTTTCCTCTTGAGTTGTTTGATATTTTTCTGCACTCGACATTGCAAATGGTTTTATTGATGTTGGCATCGATTGAGGTGCATATTCCGATAGTTTACTTGCTTTCTCTGAAGTTATTTGATTTATTTCTGTACTTGAACCTTCTGCACTCGAAATTGCAAATGGACTAGTTGATGTTGGAATCGATGGAGGCACAGATTCTGTTAGTTTACTTGCTTCCTCTCGAGTTATTCGATACATTTCTGTACTTGAACCTTCTGCACTCGAAATTGCAAATGGACTATTTGATGTTGGAATCGATGGAGGCACAGATTCTGTTAGTTTACTTACTTCCTCTCGAGTTATTCGATACATTTCTGTAATTGAACCTTCTGCACTCGAAATTGCAAATGGACTAATTGATATTGAAATCGATTGAGAAACTGATTCCGATAGTTTAATTGCTTCCTCTCGACTTATTCGATACATTTCTGGACTAATTGATCTTGGAATCGATTGAGACACAGATTCCGATAGTTTACTCGCTTCTTCAGGAGTTATATGATATTTTTCTGTACTTGGAATATTGAATAAGCTACTTGGCTTTCTACTTGATCGAGGTGGAGATTTCGTTAGTTGGCTTGTTTCCTCTTGAGTTGTTTGATATTTTTCTGCACTCGACATTGCAAATGGTTTTATTGATGTTGGCATCGATTGAGGTGCATATTCCGATAGTTTACTTGCTTCCTCTGAAGTTATTTGATTTATTTCTGTACTTGAACCTTCTGCACTCGAAATTGCAAATGGACTAGTTGATGTTGGAATCGATGGAGGCACAGATTCTGTTAGTTTACTTGCTTCCTCTCGAGTTATTCGATACATTTCTGTACTTGAACCTTCTGCACTCGAAATTGCAAATGGACTATTTGATGTTGGAATCGATGGAGGCACAGATTCTGTTAGTTTACTTACTTCCTCTCGAGTTATTCGATACATTTCTGTACTTGAACCTTCTGCACTCGAAATTGCAAATGGACTAATTGATATTGAAATCGATTGAGAAAATGATTCCGATAGTTTAATTGCTTCCTCTCGACTTATTCGATACATTTCTGGACTAATTGATCTTGGAATCGATTGAGACACAGATTCCGATAGTTTACTCGCTTCTTCAGGAGTTATATGATATTTTTCTGTACTTGGAATATTGAATAAGCTACTTGGCTTTCTACTTGATCGAGGTGGAGATTTCGTTAGTTGGCTTGTTTCCTCTTGAGTTGTTTGATATTTTTCTGCACTCGACATTGCAAATGGTTTTATTGATGTTGGCATCGATTGAGGTGCATATTCCGATAGTTTACTTGCTTCCTCTGAAGTTATTTGATTTATTTCTGTACTTGAACCTTCTGCACTCGAAATTGCAAATGGACTAATTAATATTGAAATCGATTGAGACACAGATTCCGATAGTTTTATTGCTTCCTCTCGACTTATTCGATACATTTCTGGACTAATTGATCTTGGAATCGATTGAGACACAAATTCCGATAGTTTACTTGCTTCCTCTGGAGTTCGTTGATATTTTTCTGTACTCGGAATTTTGAATAAGCTACTTGGTTTTCTACTTGATCGAGGTGGAGATTTCGTTAGTTGGCTTGTTTCCTCTTGAGTTGTTTGATATTTTTCTGCACTCGACATTGCAAATGGTTTTACTGATGTTGGCATCGATTGAGGTGCATATTCCGATAGTTTACTTGCTTCCTCTGAAGTTATTTGATTTATTTCTGTACTTGAACCTTCTGCACTCGAAATTGCAAATGGACTAATTGATATTGAAATCGATTGAGACACAGATTCCGATAGTTTTGTTGCTTCCTCTCGACTTTTTCGATACATTTCTGGACTAATTGATCTTGGAATCGATTGAGACACAAATTCCGATAGTTTACTTGCTTCCTCTGGAGTTCGTTGATATTTTTCTGTACTCGGAATTTTGAATAAGCTACTTGGTTTTCTACTTGATCGAGGTGGAGATTTCGTTAGTTTGCTTGTTTCCTCTTGAGTTGTTTGATATTTTTCTGCACTCGACATTGCAAATGATTTTATTGATATTGGAATCGATTGAGGTGAAGATTCCGATAGTTTACTTGCTTCCTCTGGAGTTATATAATACATTTCTTTACTTGAACCTTCTGCACTCGAAATTGCAAATGGACTAATTGATATTGAAATCGATTGAGAAACTGATTCCGATAGTTTAATTGCTTCCTCTCGACTTATTCGATACATTTCTGGACTAATTGATCTTGGAATCGATTGAGACACAGATTCCGATAGTTTACTCGCTTCTTCAGGAGTTATATGATATTTTTCTGTACTTGGAATATTGAATAAGCTACTTGGCTTTCTACTTGATCGAGGTGGAGATTTCGTTAGTTGGCTTGTTTCCTCTTGAGTTGTTTGATATTTTTCTGCACTCGACATTGCAAATGGTTTTATTGATGTTGGCATCGATTGAGGTGCATATTCCGATAGTTTACTTGCTTCCTCTGAAGTTATTTGATTTATTTCTGTACTTGAACCTTCTGCACTCGAAATTGCAAATGGACTATTTGATGTTGGAATCGATGGAGGCACAGATTCTGTTAGTTTACTTACTTCCTCTCGAGTTATTCGATACATTTCTGTACTTGAACCTTCTGCACTCGAAATTGCAAATGGACTAATTGATATTGGAATCGATTGAGCCACAGATTGTTTTATTGCTTCCTCTCGACTTATTCGATACATTTCTGGACTAATTGATATTGGAATCGATTGAGACACAGATTCCGATAGTTTACTCGCTTCTTCAGGAGTTATATGATATTTTTCTGTACTTGGAATATTGAATAAGCTACTTGGCTTTCTACTTGATCGAGGTGGAGATTTCGTTAGTTGGCTTGTTTCCTCTTGAGTTGTTTGATATTTTTCTGCACTCGACATTGCAAATGGTTTTATTGATGTTGGCATCGATTGAGGTGCATATTCCGATAGTTTACTTGCTTCCTCTGAAGTTATTTGATTTATTTCTGTACTTGAACCTTCTGCACTCGAAATTGCAAATGGACTAGTTGATGTTGGAATCGATGGAGGCACAGATTCTGTTAGTTTACTTGCTTCCTCTCGAGTTATTCGATACATTTCTGTACTTGAACCTTCTGCACTCGAAATTGCAAATGGACTATTTGATCTTGGAATCGATTGAGACACAGATTCCGATAGTTTACTCGCTTCTTCAGGAGTTATATGATATTTTTCTGTACTTGGAATATTGAATAAGCTACTTGGCTTTCTACTTGATCGAGGTGGAGATTTCGTTAGTTGGCTTGTTTCCTCTTGAGTTGTTTGATATTTTTCTGCACTCGACATTGCAAATGGTTTTATTGATGTTGGCATCGATTGAGGTGCATATTCCGATAGTTTACTTGCTTCCTCTGAAGTTATTTGATTTATTTCTGTACTTGAACCTTCTGCACTCGAAATTGCAAATGGACTAATTGATATTGGAATCGATTGAGACACAGATTCCGATAGTTTAATTGCTTCCTCTCGACTTATTCGATACATTTCTGGACTAATTGATCTTGGAATCGATTGAGACACAAATTCCGATAGTTTACTTGCTTCCTCTGGAGTTCGTTGATATTTTTCTGTACTCGGAATTTTGAATAAACTACTTGGTTTTCTACTTGATCGAGGTGGAGATTTCGTTAGTTGGCTTGTTTCCTCTTGAGTTGTTTGATATTTTTCTGCACTCGACATTGCAAATGGTTTTACTGGTGTTGGCATCGATTGAGGTGCATATTCCGATAGTTTACTTGCTTCCTCTGAAGTTATTTGATTTATTTCTGTACTTGAACCTTCTGCACTCGAAATTGCAAATGGACTAATTGATATTGAAATCGATTGAGACACAGATTCCGATAGTTTTGTTGCTTCCTCTCGACTTTTTCGATACATTTCTGGACTAATTGATCTTGGAATCGATTGAGACACAAATTCCGATAGTTTACTTGCTTCCTCTGGAGTTCGTTGATATTTTTCTGTACTCGGAATTTTTAATAAGCTACTTGGTTTTCTACTTGATCGAGGTGGAGATTTCGTTAGTTTGCTTGTTTCCTCTTGAGTTGTTTGATATTTTTCTGCACTCGACATTGCAAATGATTTTATTGATATTGGAATCGATTGAGGTGAAGATTCCGATAGTTTACTTGCTTCCTCTGGAGTTATATAATACATTTCTTTACTTGAACCTTCTGCACTCGAAATTGCAAATGGACTAATTGATATTGAAATCGATTGAGACACAGATTCCGATAGTTTAATTGCTTCCTCTCGACTAATTCGATACATTTCTGGACTATTTGATCTTGGAATCGATTGAGAGACAGATTCCGATAGTTTATTTGCTTCTTCGGGAGTTATATGATATTTTTCTGTACTTGGAATATTGAATAAGCTACTTGGCTTTCTACTTGATCGAGGTGGAGATTTCGTTAGTTGGCTTGTTTCCTCTTGAGTTGTTTGATATTTTTCTGCACTCGACATTGCAAATGGTTTTATTGATGTTGGCATCGATTGAGGTGCATATTCCGATAGTTTACTTGCTTCCTCTGAAGTTATTTGATTTATTTCTGTACTTGAACCTTCTGCACTCGAAATTGCAAATGGACTATTTGATGTTGGAATCGATGGAGGCACAGATTCTGTTAGTTTACTTACTTCCTCTCGAGTTATTCGATACATTTCTGTACTTGAACCTTCTGCACTCGAAATTGCAAATGGACTAATTGATATTGGAATCGATTGAGCCACAGATTGTTTTATTGCTTCCTCTCGACTTATTCGATACATTTCGGGACTAATTGATATTGGAATCGATTGAGACACAGATTCCGATAGTTTACTAGCTTCCTCTGGAGTTCTTTGATCTTTTTCTGTACTCTGAATTTTGAATAAACTACTTGGCTTCCTACTTGATCCAGGTGTAGTTTTCGTTAGTTGGCTTGTATCCTCTTGAGTTGTTTGATATTTTTCTGCACTCGACATTGCAAATGGTTTTATTGATATTGGCATCGATTGAGGTGCATATTCCGATAGTTTACTTGCTTCCCCTGGAGTTATTTGATTTATTTCTGTATGTGAACCTTCTGCACTGGAAATTGCAAATGGACTAGTTGATGTTGGAATCGATGGAGGCACAGATTCTGTTAGTTTACTTGCTTTCTCTCGAGTTATTCGATACATTTCTGTACTTGAACCTTCTGCACTCGAAATTGCAAATGGACTAATTGATATTGGAATCGATTGAGACACAGATTCCGATAGTTTAATTGCTTCCTCTCGACTTATTCGATACATTTCTGGACTAATTGATCTTGGAATCGATTGAGACACAGCTTCCGATAGTTTACTCGCTTCTTCAGGAGTTATATGATATTTTTCTGTACTTGGAATATTGAATAAGCTACTTGGCTTTCTACTTGATCGAGGTGGAGATTTCGTTAGTTGGCTTGTTTCCTCTTGAGTTGTTTGATATTTTTCTGCACTCGACATTGCAAATGGTTTTACTGATGTTGGCATCGATTGAGGTGCATATTCCGATAGTTTACTTGCTTCCTCTGAAGTTATTTGATTTATTTCTGTACTTGAACCTTCTGCACTCGAAATTGCAAATGGACTAATTGATATTGAAATCGATTGAGACACAGATTCCGATAGTTTTGTTGCTTCCTCTCGACTTATTCGATACATTTCTGGACTAATTGATCTTGGAATCGATTGAGACACAAATTCCGATAGTTTACTTGCTTCCTCTGGAGTTCGTTGATATTTTTCTGTACTCGGAATTTTGAATAAGCTACTTGGTTTTCTACTTGATCGAGGTGGAGATTTCGTTAGTTTGCTTGTTTCCTCTTGAGTTGTTTGATATTTTTCTGCACTCGACATTGCAAATGATTTTATTGATATTGGAATCGATTGAGGTGAAGATTCCGATAGTTTACTTGCTTCCTCTGGAGTTATATAATACATTTCTTTACTTGAACCTTCTGCACTCGAAATTGCAAATGGACTAATTGATATTGGAATCGATTGAGACACAGATTGTTTTATTGCTTCCTCTCGACTTATTCGATACATTTCTGGACTAATTGATCTTGGAATCGATTGAGACACAGATTCCGATAGTTTACTCGCTTCTTCAGGAGTTATATGATATTTTTCTGTACTTGGAATATTGAATAAGCTACTTGGCTTTCTACTTGATCGAGGTGGAGATTTCGTTAGTTGGCTTGTTTCTTCTTGAGTTGTTTGATATTTTTCTGCACTCGACATTGCAAATGGTTTTATTGATGTTGGCATCGATTGAGGTGCATATTCCGATAGTTTACTTGCTTCCTCTGAAGTTATTTGATTTATTTCTGTACTTGAACCTTCTGCACTCGAAATTGCAAATGGACTATTTGATGTTGGACTCGATGGAGGCACAGATTCTGTTAGTTTACTTACTTCCTCTCGAGTTATTCGATACATTTCTGTACTTGAACCTTCTGCACTCGAAATTGCAAATGGACTAATTGATATTGAAATCGATTGAGACACAGATTCCGAAAGTTTTATTGCTTCCTCTCGACTTATTCGATACATTTCTGGACTAATTGATCTTGGAATCGATTGAGACACAAATTCCGATAGTTTACTTGCTTCCTCTGGAGTTCGTTGATATTTTTCTGTACTCGGAATTTTGAATAAGCTACTTGGTTTTCTACTTGATCGAGGTGGAGATTTCGTTAGTTTGCTTGTTTCCTCTTGAGTTGTTTGATATTTTTCTGCACTCGACAATGCAAATGATTTTATTGATATTGGAATCGATTGAGGTGAAGATTCCGATAGTTTACTTGCTTCCTCTGGAGTTACATAATACATTTCTTTACTTGAACCTTCTGCACTCGAAACTGCAATTGGACTTATTGATATTGGAATCGATTGAGACACAGATTCCGATAGTTTAATTGCTTCCTCTCGACTTATTCGATACATTTCTGGACTAATTGATATTGGAATGGATTGAGACACAGATTCCGATAGTTTACTAGCTTCCTCTGAAGTTCTTTGATCTTTTTCTGTACTCCTAATTTTGAATAAACTACTTGGCTTCCTACTTGATCGAGGTGGAGATTTCGTTAGTTGGCTTGTTTCCTCTTGAGTTGTTTGATATTTTTCTGCACTCGACATTGCAAATGGTTTTATTGATATTGGCATCGATTGAGGTGCATATTCCGATTGTTTACTTGCTTCCCCGGGAGTTATTTGATTTATTTCTGTATGTGAACCTTCTGCACTGGAAATTGCAAATGGACTAGTTGATGGTGGAATCGGTGGAGGCACAGATTCTGTTAGTTTACTTACTTCCTCTCGAGTTATTCGATACATTTCTGTACTTGAACCTTCTGCACTAGAAATTGCAAATGGACTAATTGATATTGGAATCGATTGAGACACAGATTCCGATAGTTTAATTGCTTCCTCTCGACTTATTCGATACATTTCTGGACTAATTGATCTTGGAATCGATTGAGACACAGATTCCGATAGTTTACTCGCTTCTTCAGGAGTTATATGATATTTTTCTGTACTTGGAATATTGAATAAGCTACTTGGCTTTCTACTTGATCGAGGTGGAGATTTCGTTAGTTGGCTTGTTTCCTCTTGAGTTGTTTGATATTTTTCTGCACTCGACATTGCAAATGGTTTTACTGATGTTGGCATCGATTGAGGTGCATATTCCGATAGTTTACTTTCTTCCTCTGAAGTTATTTGATTTATTTCTGTACTTGAACCTTCTGCACTCGAAATTGCAAATGGACTAATTGATATTGAAATCGATTGAGACACAGATTCCGATAGTTTTGTTGCTTCCTCTCGACTTATTCGATACATTTCTGGACTAATTGATCTTGGAATCAATTGAGACACAAATTCCGATAGTTTACTTGCTTCCTCTGGAGTTCGTTGATATTTTTCTGTACTCGGAATTTTGAATAAGCTACTTGGTTTTCTACTTGATCGAGGTGGAGATTTCGTTAGTTGGCTTGTTTCCTCTTGAGTTGTTTGATATTTTTCTGCACTCGACATTGCAAATGATTTAATTGATATTGGAATCGATTGAGGTGAAGATTCCGAGAGTTTACTTGCTTCCTCTGGAGTTATATAATACATTTCTTTTCTTGAACCTTCTGCACTCGAAATTGCAAATGGACTAATTGATATTGGAATCGATTGAGACACAGATTGTTTTATTGCTTCCTCTCGACTTATTCGATACATTTTTGGACTATTTGATATTGGAATGGATTGAGACACAGATTCCGATAGTTTACTAGCTTCCTCTGGAGTTCTTTGATCTTTTTCTGTACTCTGAATTTCGAATAAACTACTTGGCTTCCTACTTAATCGAGGTGGAGATTTCGTTAGTTGGCTTGTTTCCTCTTGAGTTGTTTGATATTTTTCTGCACTCGACATTGCAAATGGTTTTATTGATATTGGCATCGATTGAGGTGCATATTCCGATAGTTTACTTGCTTCCCCGGGAGTTATTTGATTTATTTCTGTATGTGAACCTTCTGCACTGGAAATTGCAAATGGACTAGTTGATGTTGGAATCGATGGAGGCACAGATTCTGTTAGTTTACTTGAGCCTTTTATTGATATTGGCATCGATTGAGGTGCATATTCCGATAGTTTACTTGCTTCCCCGGGAGTTATTTGATTTATTTCTGTATGTGAACCTTCTGCACTCGAAATTGCAAATGGACTAATTGATATTGGAATCGATTGAGACACATATTCCGATAGTTTACTAGCTTCCTCTGGAGTTCTTTGATCTTTTTCTGTACTCTGAATTTTGAATAAACTACTTGGCTGCCTACTTGATCGAGGTGGAGATTTCGTTAGTTGGCTTGTTTCCTCTTGAGTTGTTTGATATTTTTCTGCACTCGACATTGCAAATGGTTTTATTGATGTTGGCATCGATTGAGGTGCATATTCCGATAGTTTACTTGCTTCCTCTGAAGTTATTTGATTTATTTCTGTACTTGAACCTTCTGCACTCGAAATTGCAAATGGACTATTTGATGTTGGAATCGATGGAGGCACAGATTCTGTTAGTTTACTTACTTCCTCTCGAGTTATTCGATACATTTCTGTACTTGAACCTTCTGCACTCGAAATTGCAAATGGACTAATTGATATTGAAATCGATTGTGACACAGATTCCGATAGTTTAATTGCTTCCTCCCGACTTATTCGATACATTTCTGGACTAATTGATCTTGGAATCGATTGAGACACAGATTCCGATAGTTTACTTGCTTCTTCAGGAGTTATTTGATATTTTTCTGTACTTGGAATATTGAATAAGCTACTAGGCTTTATACTTGATCGAGGTGGAGATTTCGTTAGTTGGCTTGTTTCCTCTTGAGTTGTTTGATATTTTTCTGCACTCGACATTGCAAATGGTTTTATTGATGTTGGCATCGATTGAGGTGCATATTCCGATAATTTACTTGCTTCCTCTGAAGTTATTTGATTTATTTCTGTACTTGAACCTCCTGCACTCGAAATTGCAAATGGACTAGTTGATGTTGGAATCGATGTAGGCACAGATTCTGTTAGTTTACTTGCTTCCTCTCGAGTTATTCGATACATTTTTGGACTATTTGATATTGGACTGGGTTGAGACACAGATTCCGATAGTTTACTAGCTTCCTCTGGAGTTCTTTGATCTTTTTCTGTACTCTGAATTTCGAATAAACTACTTGGCTTCCTACTTAATCGAGGTGGAGATTTCGTTAGTTGGCTTGTTTCCTCTTGAGTTGTTTGATATTTTTCTGCACTCGACATTGCAAATGGTTTTATTGATATTGACATCGATTGAGGTGCATATTCCGATAGTTTACTTGCTTCCCCGGGAGTTATTTGATTTATTTCTGTATGTGAACCTTCTGCACTGGAAATTGCAAATGGACTAGTTGATGTTGGAATCGATGGAGGCACAGATTCTGTTAGTTTACTTGCTTCCTCTCGAGTTATTCGATACATTTCTGTACTTGAACCTTCTGCACTCGAAATTGCAAATGGACTAATTGATATTGGAATCGATTGAGACACAGATTGTTTTATTGCTTCCTCTCGACTTATTCGATACATTTCTGGACTAATTGATATTGGAATCGATTGAGACACATATTCCGATAGTTTACTAGCTTCCTCTGGAGTTCTTTGATCTTTTTCTGTACTCTGAATTTTGAATAAACTACTTGGCTGCCTACTTGATCGAGGTGGAGATTTCGTTAGTTGGCTTGTTTCCTCTTGAGTTGTTTGAGGTGAAGATTCCGATAGTTTACTTGCTTCCTCTGGAGTTATATAATTCATTTCTTTACTTGAACCTTCTGCACTCGAAATTGCAAATGGACTTATTGATATTGGAATCGATTGAGACACAGATTCCGATAGTTTACTAGCTTCCTCTGGAGTTCTTTGATATTGTTCTGTACTCGGAATTTTGAATAAGCTACTTGGCTTTCTACTTGATCGAGGTGGAGATTTCGTTAGTTGGCTTGTTTCCTCTTGAGTTGTTTGATATTTTTCTGCAGTCGACATTGCAAATGGTTTTATTGATATTGGCATCGATTGAGGTGCATATTCCGATAGTTTACTTGCTTCCCCTGGAGTTATTTGATTTATTTCTGTATGTGAACCTTCTGCACTGGAAATTGCAAATGGACTAGTTGATGTTGGAATCGATGGAGGCACAGATTCTGTTAATTTACTT
Organism: Drosophila kurseongensis; assembly: GCA_018153305.1. NCBI lineage: Eukaryota > Metazoa > Arthropoda > Insecta > Diptera > Drosophilidae > Drosophila > Drosophila kurseongensis. The sequence goes on along the minus strand of JAECXX010000108.1, from coordinate 1,825,369 downwards.
GCTTCCTCTCGAGTTATTCGATACATTTCTGTACTTGAACCTTCTGCACTCGAAATTGCAAATGGACTAATTGATATTGGAATCGATTGAGACACAGATTGTTTTATTGCTTCCTCTCGACTTATTCGATACATTTCTGGACTAATTGATATTGGAATCGATTGAGACACAGATTCCGATAGTTTACTAGCTTCCTCTGGAGTTCGTTGATATTTTTCTGTACTCGGAATTTTGAATAAGCTGCTTGGCTTTCTACTTGATCGAGGTGGAGATTTCGTTAGTTGGCTTGCTTCCTCTTGAATTGTTTGATATTTTTCTTCACTCGACATTGCAAATGATTTTATTGATATTGGAATCGATTGAGGTGAAGATTCCGATAATTTACTTGCTTCCTCTCGACTTATTCGATACATTTCTGTAAAGGAACCTTCTGCACTCGAAATTGCAAAGGGACTAATTGATATTGGAATCGATTGAGATACAGATTCCGATAGTTTACTTGCTTCCTCTGGAGTTCGTTGATATTTTTCTGTACTCGGAATTTTGAATAAGCTACTTGGCTTTCTACTTGATCGAGGTGGAGATTTCGTTAGTTGGCTTGTTTCCTCTTGAGTTGTTTGATATTTTTCTGCACTCGACATTGCAAATGATTTTATTGATATTGGAATCGATTGAGGTGAAGATTCCGATAGTTTACTTGCTTCCTCTGGAGTTATATAATATATTTCTTTACTTGAACCTTCTGCACTCGAAATTGCAAATGGACTTATTGATATTGGAATGGATTGAGACACAGATTCCGATAGTTTACTAGCTTCCTCTGGAGTTCTTTGATCTTTTTCTGTACTCTGAATTTTGAATAAACTACTTGGCTGCCTACTTGATCGATGTGGAGATTTCGATAGTTGGCTTGTTTCCTCTTGAGTTGTTTGATGTTTTTCTGCACTCGACATTGCAAATGGTTTTATTGATGTTGGCATCGATTGAGGTGCATATTCCGATAGTTTACTTGCTTCCCCTGGAGTTATTTGATTTTTTTCTATATGTGAACCTTCTGCACTGGAAATTGCAAATGGACTAGTTGATGTTGGAATCGATGGAGGCACAGATTCTGTTAGTTTACTTGCTTTCTCTCGAGTTATTCGATACATTTCTGTACTTGAACCTTCTGCACTCGAAATTGCAAATGGACTAATTGATATTGGAATCGATTGAGACACAGATTGTTTTATTGCTTCCTCTCGACTTATTCGATACATTTCTGGACTAATTGATATTGAAATCGATTGAGACACATATTCCAAAAGTTTACTAGCTTCCTCTGGAGTTCTTTGATCTTTTTCTGTACTCTGAATTTTGAATAAACTACTTGGCTGCCTACTTGATCGAGGTGGAGATTTCGATAGTTGGCTTGTTTCCTCTTGAGTTGTTTGATATTTTTCTGCACTCGACATTGCAAATGGTTTTATTGATATTGGCATCGATTGAGGTGCATATTCCGATAGTTTACTTGCTTCCCCTGGAGTTATTTGATTTATTTCTGTATGTGAACCTTCTTCACTCGAAATTGCAAATGGACTAATGTATGTTGCAATCGATTGAGACACAGATTCCGATAGTTTACTTGCTTCTTCAGGAGTTATATGATATTTTTCTGTACTTGGAATATTGAATAAGCTACTTGGCTTTCTACTTGATCGAGGTGGAGATTTCGTTAGTTGGCTTGTTTCCTCTTGAGTTGTTTGATATTTTTCTGCACTCGACATTGCAAATGGTTTTATTGATGTTGGCATCGATTGAGGTGCATATTCCGATAGTTTACTTGCTTCCTCTGAAGTTATTTGATTTATTTCTGTACTTGAACCTTCTGCACTCGAAATTGCAAATGGACTAATTGATATTGAAATCGATTGAGACACAGATTCCGATAGTTTTATTGCTTCCTCTCGACTTATTCGATACATTTCTGGACTAATTGATATTGGAATGGATTGAGACACAGATTCCGATAGTTTACTAGCTTCCTCTGGAGTTCTTTGATCTTTTTCTGTACTCTGAATTTTGAATAAACTACTTGGCTTCCTACTTGATCGAGGTGGAGATTTCGTTAGTTGGCTTGTTTCCTCTTGAGTTGTTTGATATTTTTCTGCACTCGACATTGCAAATGATTTTATTGATATTGGAATCGATTGAGGTGAAGAATCCGATAGATTACTTGCTTCCTCTGGAGTTATATAATATATTTCTTTACTTGAACCTTCTGCACTCGAAATTGCAAATGGACTAATTGATATTGGAATCGATTGAGACACAGATTGTTTTATTGCTTCCTCTCGACTTATTCGATACATTTCTGGACTAATTGATATTGGAATCGATTGAGACACAGATTTCGATAGCTTACTAGCTTCCTCTGGAGTTCTTTGATATTTTTCTGTACTCGGAATTTTGAATAAACTACTTGGCTTTCTACTTGATCGAGGTGGAGATTTCGTTAGTTGGCTTGTTTCCTCTTGAGTTGTTTGATATTTTTCTGCACTCGACATTGCAAATGGTTTTATTGATATTGGCATCGATTGAGGTGCATATTCCGATAGTTTACTTGCTTCCCCTGGAGTTATTTGATTTATTTCTGTACTTGAACCTTCTGCACTCGAAATTGCAAATGGACTAGTTGATGTTTGAATCGGTGGAGGCACAGATTCTGTTATTTTACTTACTTCCTCTCGAGTTATTCGATCTATTTCTGTACTTGAACCTTCTGCACTCGAAATTGCAAATGGACTAATTGATATTGGAATCGATTGAGACACAGATTCCGATAGTTTAATTGCTTCCTCTAGACTTATTCGATACATTTCTGGACTAATTGATCTTGGAATCGATTGAGACACAGATTCCGATAGTTTACTCGCTTCTTCAGAAGTTATATGATATTTTTCTGTACTTGGAATATTGAATAAGCTACTTGGCTTTCTACTTGATCGAGGTGGAGATTTCGTTAGTTGGCTTGTTTCCTCTTGAGTTGTTTGATATTTTTCTGCACTCGACATTGCAAATGGTTTTATTGATATTGGCATCGATTGAGGTGCATATTCCGATAGTTTACTTGCTTCCCCTGGAGTTATTTGAGTTATTTCTGTATGTGAACCTTCTGCACTCGAAATTGCAAATGGACTAGTTGATGTTGTAATCGATGGAGGCACAGATTCTGTTAGTTTACTTGCTTTCTCTCGAGTTATTCGATACATTTCAGTACTTGCACCTTCTGCACTCGAAATTGCAAATGAAGGTATTGTTATTGGAATCGATTGAGACACAGATTCCGAAAGTTTTATTGCTTCCTCTCGACTTATTCGATACATTTCTGGACTAATTGATCTTGAAATCGATTGAAACACAGATTCCGATAGTTTACTTGCTTCTTCAGGAGTTATATGATATTTTTCTGTACTCGGAATTTTGAATAAGCTACTTGGCTTTCTACTTGATCGAGGTGGAGATTTCGTTAGTTTGCTTGTTTCCTTTTGAGTTGTTTGATATTTTTCTGCACTCGACATTGCAAATGGTTTTATTGATGTTGGCATCGATTGAGGTGCATATTCCGATAGTTTACTTGCTTCCTCTGGAGTTATTTGATTTATTTCTGTACTTGAACCTTCTGCACTCGAAATTGCAAATGGACTAGTTGATGTTTGAATCGGTGGAGGCACAGATTCTGTTAGTTTACTTACTTCCTCTCGAGTTATTCGATACATTTCTGTACTTGAACCTTCTGCACTCGAAATTGCAAATGGACTAATTGATATTGGAATCGATTGAGACACAGATTCCGATAGTTTAATTGCTTCCTCTCGACTTATTCGATACATTTCTGGACTAATTGATCTTGGAATCGATTGAGACACAGATTCCGATAGTTTACTCGCTTCTTCAGGAGTTATATGATATTTTTCTGTACTTGGAATTTTGAATAAGCTACTTGGCTTTCTACTTGATCGAGGTGGAGATTTCGTTAGTTTGCTTGTTTCCTTTTGAGTTGTTTGATATTTTTCTGCACTCGACATTGCAAATGGTTTTATTGATGTTGGCATCGATTGAGGTGCATATTCCGATAGTTTACTTGCTTCCTCTGAAGTTATTTGATTTATTTCTGTACTTGAACCTTCTGCACTCGAAATTGCAAATGGACTAATTGATATTGAAATCGATTGAGACACAGATTCCGATAGTTTAATTGCTTCCTCTCGACTTATTCGATACATTTCTGGACTAATTGATCTTGGAATCGATTGAGACACAGATTCCGATAGTTTACTAGCTTCCTCTGGAGTTCTTTGATCTTTTTCTGTACTCTGAATTTTGAATAAACTACTTGGCTTCCTACTTGATCGAGGTGAAGATTTCGTTAGTTGGCTTGTTTCCTCTTGAGTTGTTTGATATTTTTCTGCACTCGACATTGCAAATGGTTTTATTGATATTGGCATCGATTGAGGTGCATATTCCGATAGTTTACTTGCTTCCCCTGGAGTTATTTGAGTTATTTCTGTATGTGAACCTTCTGCACTCGAAATTGCAAATGGACTAGTTGATGTTGTAATCGATGGAGGCACAGATTCTGTTAATTTACTTGCTTTCTCTCGAGTTATTCGATACATTTCAGTACTTGCACCTTCTGCACTCGAAATTGCAAATGAAGGAATCGATATTGGAATCGATTGAGACACAGATTCCGAAAGTTTACTTGCTCCCTCTGGAGTTATTTGATTTATTTCTGTACTTGAACCTTCTGCTCTCGAAATTGCAAATGAACTAGTTGATATTGGAATCAATGAAGGCACAGATTCCGATAGTTTACTTGCTTCCTCTGGAGTTCTATGATATTTTTCTGTACTCGGAAATTTGAATTTGCTACTTGGCTTTCTACTTGATCGAGGTGAATATTTCGTTAGTTGGTTTGTTTCCTCTTGAGTTGTTTGATATTTTTCTGCACTCGACATTGCAAATGGTTTTATTGATGTTGGGATCGATGGAGGCACAGATTCTGATAGTTTACTTGCTTCCTCTCCAGTTATTCGATACATTTCAGTACTTGCACCTTTTGCACTCGAAATTGCAAATGGACTAGTTGATGTTGGAATCGATTGAGACACAGATTCCGATAGTTTACTTGCTTCCTCTCCAGTTATTCGATACATTTCAGTACTTGCACCTTCTGCTCTCGAAATTGCAAATGGACTAATCGATATTGGAATCGATTGAGACACAGATTCCGATAGCTTACTAGCTTCCTCTGGAGTTCGTTGATATTTTTCTGTACTCGGAATATTGAATAAGCTACTTGGCTTTCTACTTGATCGAGGTGGAGATTTCGTTAGTTGGCTTGTTTCCTCTTGAGTTGTTTGAAATTTTTCTGCACTCGACATTGCAAATGGTTTTATTGATATTGGCATCGATTGAGGTGCATATTCCGATAGTTTACTTGCTTCCCCTGGAGTTATTTGATTTATTTCTGTACTTGAACCTTCTGCACTCGAAATTGCAAATGGACTAGTTGATGTTGGAATCGATGGAGGCACAGATTCTGTTAGTTTACTTACTTCCTCTCGAGTTATTCGATACATTTCTGTACTTGAACCTTCTGCACTCGAATTTGCAAATGGACTAATTGATATTGGAATCGATTGAGACACAGATTTCGATAGCTTACTAGCTTCCTCTGGAGTTCTTTGATATTTTTCTGTACTCGGAATTTTGAATAAACTACTTGGCTTTCTACTAGATCGAGGTGGAGATTTCGTTAGTTGGCTTGTTTCCTCTTGAGTTGTTTGATATTTTTCTGCACTCGACATTGCAAATGGTTTTATTGATATTGGCATCGATTGAGGTGCATATTCCGATAGTTTACTTGCTTCCCCTGGAGTTATTTGATTTATTTCTGTACTTGAACCTTCTGCACTCGAAATTGCAAATGGACTAGTTGATGTTTGAATCGGTGGAGGCACAGATTCTGTTAGTTTACTTACTTCCTCTCGAGTTATTCGATACATTTCTGTACTTGAACCTTCTGCACTCGAAATTGCAAATGGACTAATTGATATTGGAATCGATTGAGACACAGATTCCGATAGTTTAATTGCTTCCTCTCGACTTATTCGATACATTTCTGGACTAATTGATCTTGGAATCGATTGAGACACAGATTCCGATAGTTTACTCGCTTCTTCAGGAGTTATATGATATTTTTCTGTACTTGGAATATTGAATAAGCTACTTGGCTTTCTACTTGATCGAGGTGGAGATTTCGTTAGTTGGCTTGTTTCCTCTTGAGTTGTTTGATATTTTTCTGCACTCGACATTGCAAATGGTTTTATTGATATTGGCATCGATTGAGGTGCATATTCCGATAGTTTACTTGCTTCCCCTGGAGTTATTTGATTTATTTCTGTATGTGAACCTTCTGCACTCGAAATTGCAAATGGACTAGTTGATGTTGTAATCGATGAAGGCACAGATTCTGTTAGTTTACTTGCTTTCTCTCGAGTTATTCGATACATTTCAGTACTTGCACCTCCTGCACTCGAAATTGCAAATGAAGGTATTGTTATTGGAATCGATTGAGACACAGATTCCGAAAGTTTTATTGCTTTCTCTCGACTTATTCGATACATTTCTGGACTAATTGATCTTGGAATCGATTGAAACACAGATTCCGATAGTTTACTTGCTTCTTCAGGAGTTATATGATATTTTTCTGTACTCGGAATTTTGAATAAGCTACTTGGCTTTCTACTTGATCGAGGTGGAGATTTCGTTAGCTTGCTTGTTTCCTTTTGAGTTGTTTGATATTTTTCTGCTGATTTTATGGATATTGGAATCGATTGAGGTGAAGATTCCGATAATTTACTTGCTTCCTCTCGACTTATTCGATACATTTCTGTACTTGAACCTTCTGCACTCGAAATTGCAAATGGACTAATTGATATTGGAATCGATTGAGACACAGATTCCAATAGTTTACTAGCTTCCTCTGGAGTTCTTTGAAATTTTTCTGTACTCGGAATTTTGAATAAACTACTTGGCTTTCCACTTGATCGAGGTAGAGATTTCGTTAGTTGGCCTGTTCCCTCTTTAGTTGTTTGATATTTTTCTGCACTCGACATTGCAAATGATTTTACTGATTTTGAAAGAGATTGAGGTGCAGACTCCGATAGTTCACTTGTTTCTTCATGAGTTAGTTTATATATTTCTGTACTTGAACCTTCTGCACTCGAAATTGCAAATGGACTAGTTGATATTGGAATCAATGAAGGCACAGATTCCGATAGTTTACTAGCTTCCTCTGGAGTTCTTTGATATTTTTCTGTACTCGGAATTTTGAATAAACTACTTGGCTTTCCACTTGATCGAGGTAGAGATTTCGTTAGTTGGCCTGTTCCCTCTTTAGTTGTTTGATATTTTTCTGCACTCGACATTGCAAATGGTTTTATTGATATTGGCATCGATTGAGGTGCATATTCCGATAGTTTACTTGCTTCCTCTGGAGTTATTTGATTTATTTCTGTACTTGAACCTTCTGCACTCGAAATTGCAAATGGACTAGTTGATGTTTGAATCGGTGGAGGCACAGATTCTGTTAGTTTACTTACTTCCTCTCGAGTTATTCGATACATTTCTGTACTTGAACCTTCTGCACTCAAAATTGCAAATGGACTAATTGATATTGGAATCGATTGAGACACAGATTCCGATAGTTTAATTGCTTCCTCTCGACTTATTCGATACATTTCTGGACTAATTGATCTTGGAATCGATTGAGACACAGATTCCGATAGTTTACTCGCTTCTTCAGGAGTTATATGATATTTTTCTGTACTTGGAATATTGAATAAGCTACTTGGCTTTCTACTTGATCGAGGTGGAGATTTCGTTAGTTGGCTTTTTTCCTCTTGAGTTGTTTGATATTTTTCTGCAAATGGTTTTATTGATGTTGGCATCGATTGAGGTGCATTTTCCGACAGTTTACTTGCTTCCTCTCGAGTTATTCGATACATTTCTGTACTTGAACCTTCTGCACTCAAAATTGCAAATGGACTAATTGATATTGGAATCGATTGAGACACAGATTCCGATAGTTTAATTGCTTCCTCTCGACTTATTCGATACATTTCTGGACTAATTGATCTTGGAATCGATTGAGACACAGATTCTGATAGTTTACTAGCTTCCTCTGGAGTTCTTTGATCTTTTTCTGTACTCTGAATTTTGAATAAACTACTTCGCTTTCCACTTGATCGAGGTAGAGATTTCGTTAGTTGGCCTGTTCCCTCTTTAGTTTTTTGATATTTTTCTGCACTCGACATTGCAAATGGTTTTATTGATGTTGGCATCGATTGAGGTGCATATTCCGATTGTTTACTTGCTTCCTCTGGAGTTATTTGATTTATTTCTGTACTTGAACCTTCTGCACTCGAAATTGCAAATGGACTATTTGATGTTGGAATCAATGGAGGTACAGATTCTGTTAGTTTACTTACTTCCTCTCGAGTTATTTGATACATTTCTGTACTTGAACCTTCTGCACTCAAAATTGCAAATGGACTAATTGATCTTGGAATCGATTGAGACACAGATTCCGATAGTTTAATTGCTTCCTCTCGACTTATTCGATACATTTCTGGACTAATTGATCTTGGAATCGATTGAGACGCAGATTCCGATAGTTTACTTGCTTCCTCTGGAGTTCTTTGATATTTTTCTGTACTCTGAATTTTGAATAAACTACTTGGCTTTCTACTTGATCGAGGTGGAGATTTCGTTAGTTGGCTTGCTTCCTCTTGAATTGTTTGATATTTTTCTTCACTCGACATTGCAACTGATTTTATTGATATTGGAATCGATTGAGGTGAAGATTCCGATAATTTACTTGCTTCCTCTCGACTTATTCGATACATTTCTGTACTTGAACCCTCTGCACTCGCAATTGCAAATGGATTTATTGATATTGGAATCGATTGAGACACAGATTCCGATAGTTTTCTTGCTTCCTCTGGAGTTCTTTGATATTTTTCTGTATTCGGAATTTTGAATAAGCTGCTTGGCTTTCTACTTGATCGAGGTGAAGATTTCGTTAGTTGGCTTGCTTCCTCTTTAATTGTTTGATATTTTTCCTCACTCGACATTGCAAATGATTTTATTGATATTTGAATCGATTGAGGTGATGATTCCGATAATTTACTTGCTTCCCCTCGACTTATTCGATACATTTCTGTACTTGAACCCTCTGCACTTGCAATTGCAAATGGATTTATTGATATTGGAATCGATTGAGACACAGATTCCGATAGTTTACTTGCTTCCTCTGGAGTTCTTGGATATTTTTCTGTACTCGGAATTTTTAATATGCTACTTGGCATTCTACTTAATCGAGGTGGATATTTCGTTAGTTGGTTTGTTTCCTCTTGAGTTGTTTGATATTTTTCTGCACTCGACATTGCAAATGGTTTTATTGATGTTGGAATCGATGGAGGCACAGATTCCGATAGTTTACTTGCTTCCTCTTGAGTCATTCGATACATTTCTGTACTTGCACCTTCTGCACTTGAAATTGCAAATGAACCAATTGATATTGGAATCGATTTAGACACCGATTCCGATAGTTTACTTGCTTCCTCAGGAGTTATATGATATTTTTCTGTACTCGTAATTTTGAATAAACTACTTCGCTTTCCACTTGATCGAGGTAGAGATTTCGTTAGTTGGCCTGTTCCCTCTTTAGTTGTTTGATATTTTTCTGCACTCGACATTGCAAATGATATTATTGATATTGGAATCGATTGGGGTAAAGATTCCGATAGTTTACTTGTTTCTTCATGAGTTATTTTATACATTTCTGTACTGGAACTTTTTGCACTCGAAATTGAAAATGAACTTATCGATATTGGTTTCGATTGTTTACTGGTTTGTTCATGAGTTAAATCATTTTTTTCGGAGCTCGTAATTTTGGACAATTTACTTGATATTGTAATCGATTCTGATGCAGATTTCGTCAGTTTTGGTGTTTTCTCTTGACTCCATTGATATTTTTCGGTGCTAGAAATTTCAAATGGTCTACTTGATCTTATGCTAGATAAAGGTGAAGATGTCGAAAGTTTTCTGGTTTCCTCAAGTGTTGTTTGATATTTTTCTGTACTCGTAATTTCATAAGAACTTATTGATATTGAAATCGATTTAGGTGGTGATATCGATAGATTTCTTGTTTCCTCATGAGTTGTTTGATATTTTTCTGCACTCCAAATTGCAAATGAACTTATCGATATTGGTTTCGATTGTTTACTGGTTTCTTCTTGGGTTATATGATATTTTACTGAACTCGGAATTTTGAACAACCTACTTGATATTGTACTCGATTGCGATGAAGATCTCGACAGTTTTGTTGTTTCCTCTTGACTGAGTTGATATTTTTCGGTGCTAGAAATTTCAAATGGACTACTTGAAATTATGCTAGATAAAGGCGAAGATGTCGAAAGTTTTCTTGTTTCCTCAAGTGTTCTTTGATATTTTTTTCCACTCGAAATTGCATATGGACTTATTGATATTGAAATCGAATTAGGTGGTAAAATCGATAGATTTCTTGTTTCCTCATGAATTGTCTGATATTTTTCTGCATTCCAAATGGTTAATGAACTTATAGATATTGGAATATATTGAGGTGAAGATGCCGATAAAGTTTTTGTTTCCCTAAGAGTTGTTTGATATTTTTCTGCACTTGAAATTTCACTGAAAATTTCAATTGAACTACTTGGCGTTGTTATCAAATGAGGTAAAGATTTAGACAGTTTGCTTATTTCCGCTTGTGTTTTTGAATATTTTTCTGTACTCAAAATGGTATACGAACTGCGAATTTTATTGCATTCGCAGGTACAAGAGTCGTTTTCTAGTTTAATTGTACAGGTGCACTCGCAAATCATAAAAGTTGGTGGTTCAGTGCTTGCTTTCGATTTGGTCATTGCCAACGATGACATTTTCGATGGCTTTATTGACATCTTTTCCGACACACTTTTCTCTTGAGTCGTAATATATTCTCCAATTCTACTAAGTTTTGTTCCCATGAGTAGTGACGGCTTGTATCCACTTGCTGTGTTGCTTGTTGTGACTTCTGAAGTGCTGGGCCTAAAAATACATTCGCAGATGCATGCGTCTTTACCCATTTCAAGTTCACAGGTACAATCACACACGAGGAAACTGGATTGTTCAAATTGAAAGTTTGAAATGGTAGTCGATTGAAGGACAGATCTTGTTAGTTTCTTGGTTTCTGAATAACTTGATATTATAACCGTTTTTGGCGATAATCTCGAAAGTTTCCTTGTTTTCTCTTGAGCTAGTTGATAATTTTCTGTACTTGAAATTTTAAAGGAACTAGGTATTGCGGAATACTCAATTACAGAGCTTGGGTTTGTTTTGCAGTTGCACGTACAAGAGTCTTCTTCTAGTTCTATTTCACAGATGCATTCGCAAATAGTATAAGTAGATGGTATAATGCTTGTTTGTGATTTGGTCATTTCCACCGAAGATATTTTCGACGACAGTATTATTCTATTTCCAGTCCCACTCTTTTCTTGAGTTGTAATATAGCCTCCAATTCCACTAATGTTTGATATAGTTTCCGTCAGTACCAACCGCATAAATGTACTTGCTGTTTCACTTGTTGTGACTTTTGAAGTGCTGAGCCTAAAAATGCAGTCGCAGATGCACGAGTCTTCACCCAAATTAAGTTCACAGGTACAATCGCACACAGAAAAACTGGATTCCTTAAGTTGAAATTTTGAAATCGTCGATTGAGGCATAGTGCTCGACAGCTTCCTGTTTTCTGAACTACTTGCTTCACCTGCTGTTTTACTTGTCGTGGCTTCTGAAGTGCTGGGCCTGAAAATGCAGTCGCAGATGCATGAGTCTTTACCCATTTCAAGTTCACAGGTACAATCACACATAGAAAAACTAGATTGTTTAACTTGAAATTTTGAAATCGTTGATTGGGGCACAGTACTCGACAGCTTTCTGGTTTGTGAACTGATTGATGTACTTGCTGTCTCACTTAGCGTGGCTTCCAAAGTGCTGGGCCTAAAATTGCAGTCGCAGATGCATGAGTCTTTACCCATTTCAAGTTCACAGGTACAATCGCACACAGAAAAACTGGATTCCTTAAGTTGAAATTTTGAAATCGTCGATTGAGGCATAGTGCTCGACAGCTTCCTGTTTTCTGAACTACTTGCTTCACTTGCTGTTTTATTTCTCGTGGCTTCTGAAGTACTGGGCCCGAAAATGCAGTCGCAGATGCATGAGTCTTTACCCATTTCAAGTTCACAGGTACAATCACACATAGAAAAACTAGATTGTTTAACTTGAAATTTTGAAATCGTTGATTGGGGCACAGTACTCGACAGCTTTCTGGTTTGTGAACTGATTGATGTACTTGCTGTCTCACTTAGCGTGGCTTCCAAAGTGCTGGGCCTAAAATTGCAGTCGCAGATGCATGAGTCTTTACCCATTTCAAGTTCACAGGTACAATCGCACACAGAAAAACTGGATTCCTTAAGTTGAAATTTTGAAATCGTCGATTGAGGCATAGTGCTCGACAGCTTCCTGTTTTCTGAACTACTTGCTTCACCTGCTGTTTCACTTGTCGTGGCTTCTGAAGTGCTGGGCCTGAAAATGCAGTCGCAGATGCATGAGTCTTTACCCATTTCAAGTTCACAGGTACAATCACACATAGAAAAACTAGATTGTTTAACTTGAAATTTTGAAATCGTTGATTGGGGCACAGTACTCGACAGCTTCCTGTTTTCTGAACTGCTTGATGCACTTGCTGTTTCACCTATCGTGGCTTCTGAAGTGCTGGGCCTAAAAATGCAGTCGCAGATGCATGAGTCTTTACCCATTTCAAGTTCACAGGTACAATCACACATAGAAAAACTAGATTGTTTAACTTGAAATTTTGAAATCGTTGATTGGGGCACAGTACTCGACAGCTTTCTGGTTTCTGAACTGATTGATGTACTTGCTGTCTCACTTATCGTGGCTTCCAAAGTGCTGGGCCTAAAAATGCAGTCGCAGATGCACGAGTCTTTACCCAAATTAAGTTCACAGGTACAATCGCACGCAGAAAAACTGGATTCCTTAAGTTGAAATTTTGAAATCGTCGATTGAGGCATAGTGCTCGACAGCTTCCTGTTTTCTGAACTACTTGCTTCACTTGCTATTTTACTTGTCGTGGCTTCTGAAGTGCTGGGCCTAAAAATGCAGTCGCAGATGCATGAGTCTTTACCCATTTCAAGTTCACAGGTACAATCACACATAGAAAAACTAGATTGTTTAACTTGAAATTTTGAAATCGTTGATTGGGGCACAGTACTCGACAGCTTACTGTTTTCTGAACTGCTTGATGCACTTGCTGTTTCACTTGTCGTGGCTTCTGAAGTGCTGGGCCTGAAAATGCAGTCGCAGATGCATGAGTCTTTACCCATTTCAAGCCCACAGGTACAATCACACACAGAAAAACTGGATTGTTTATGTTGAAATTTTGAAATCGTCGATTGGGGCACAGTACTCGACAGCTTCCTGTTTTCTGAACTGCTTGATGCACTTGCTGTTTCACTTGTCGTGGCTTCTGAAGTGCTGGGCCTAAAATTGCAGTCGCAGATGCATGAGTCTTTACCCATTTCCAGTTCACAGGTACAATCACACATAGAAAAACTAGATTGTTTAACTTGAAATTTCGAAATCGTTGATTGGGGCACAGTACTCGACAGCTTTCTGGTTTCTGAACTGATTGATGTACTTGCTGTCTCACTTATCGTGGCTTCCAAAGTGCTGGGCCTAAAAATGCAGTCGCAGATGCACGAGTCTTCACCCAAATTAAGTTCACAGGTACAATCGCACACAGAAAAACTGGATTCCTTAAGTTGAAATTTTGAAATCGTCGATTGAGGCATAGTGCTCGACAGCTTCCTGTTTTCTGAACTACTTGCTTCACCTGCTGTTTTACTTGTCGTGGCTTCTGAAGTGCTGGGCCTAAAAATGCAGTCGCAGATACATGAGTCTTTACCCGTTACAAGTTCACAGGTACAATCACACACAGAAAAACTGGATTGTTCAAGTTGAAATTTTGAAATCGTCGACTGAGGCACAGATCCCGAATGCTTCCTGTTTTCTGAACTGGGCCTGAAAATGCAGTCGCAGATGCATGAGTTATCACCCATATTAAGTTCACAGGTACAATCGCACTTAGGAAAAATTGATTGTTCAAGTTGAAATTTTGAAATCGTCGATTGAGGCACAGATCCCGAATGCTTCCTGTTTTCTGAACTGGGCCTGAAAATGCAGTCGCAGATGCATGAGTTATCACCCATATTAAGTTCACAGGTACAATCGCACTTAGGAAAAATTGATTGTTCAAGTTGAAATTTTGAAATCGTCGACTGAGGCACAGATCCCGAATGCTTCCTGTTTTCTGAACTGGGCCTGAAAATGCAGTCGCAGATGCATGAGTTATCACCCATATTAAGTTCACAGGTACAATCGCACTTAGGAAAAATTGATTGTTCAAGTTGAAATTTTGAAATCGTCGACTGAGGCACAGATCCCGAATGCTTCCTGTTTTCTGAACTGGGCCTGAAAATGCAGTCGCAGATGCATGAGTTATCACCCATATTAAGTTCACAGGTACAATCGCACTTAGGAAAAATTGATTGTTCAAGTTGAAATTTTGAAATCGTCGATTGAGGCACAGATCCCGAATGCTTCCTGTTTTCTGAACTGGGCCTGAAAATGCAGTCGCAGATGCATGAGTTATCACCCATATTAAGTTCACAGGTGCAATCGCACGTAGGAAAAATTGATTGTTCAAGTTGAAATTTTGAAATCGTCGACTGAGGCACAGATCCCGAATGCTTCCTGTTTTCTGAACTGGGCCTGAAAATGCAGTCGCAGATGCATGAGTTATCACCCATATTAAGTTCACAGGTACAATCGCACTTAGGAAAAATTGATTGTTCAAGTTGAAATTTTGAAATCGTCGACTGAGGCACAGATCCCGAATGCTTCCTGTTTTCTGAACTGGGCCTGAAAATGCAGTCGCAGATGCATGAGTTATCACCCATATTAAGTTCACAGGTGCAATCGCACGTAGGAAAAATTGATTGTTCAAGTTGAAATTTTGAAATCGTCGACTGAGGCACAGATCCCGAATGCTTCCTGTTTTCTGAACTGGGCCTGAAAATGCAGTCGCAGATGCATGAGTTATCACCCATATTAAGTTCACAGGTACAATCGCACTTAGGAAAAATTGATTGTTCAAGTTGAAATTTTGAAATCGTCGACTGAGGCACAGATCCCGAATGCTTCCTGTTTTCTGAACTGGGCCTGAAAATGCAGTCGCAGATGCATGAGTTATCACCCATATTAAGTTCACAGGTACAATCGCACTTAGGAAAAATTGATTGTTCAAGTTGAAATTTTGAAATCGTCGACTGAGGCACAGATCCCGAATGCTTCCTGTTTTCTGAACTGGGCCTGAAAATGCAGTCGCAGATGCATGAGTTATCACCCATATTAAGTTCACAGGTACAATCGCACTTAGGAAAAATTGATTGTTCAAGTTGAAATTTTGAAATCGTCGACTGAGGCACAGATCCCGAATGCTTCCTGTTTTCTGAACTGAGCCTGAAAATGCAGTCGCAGATGCATGAGTTTTCACCCATATTAAGTTCACAGGTACAATCGCACTTAGGAAAAATTGATTGTTCAAGTTGAAATTTTGAAATCGTCGATTGAGGCACAGATCCCGAATGCTTCCTGTTTTCTGAACTGGGCCTAAAAATGCAGTCGCAGATGCATGAGTCTTTCCCCATTTCAAGTTCACAGGTACAATCACACACAGAAAAACTGGATTGTTTAAGTTGAAATTTTGAAACGGTAGACGATTTTGGCACAGATTGAGGTGATAATTTTGAAAAGTTCCTTGTTTTTTCTTGAGCTATTTCATATTTTCCTGTTCTCGACGTTTTAAAGGATCCAGGTTTTGTATTGCAGGCGCAGGTACAAGATTCTTTTGTTAGCTCTATTTCACAGACGCATTCACAATTAGTATATGTGATTTGTTTACTACGAGTACTCGACAGTATTTTCTTTCCAGTCACACTTTGATCTTGATTTGTAATGTTTTTAAATACTGAAGTACTACTTTTAAAACCGCAAACGCAAATGCATGATTCTTTGTTTTCTTCAAGTTGGCAGCTACAATCACATACAGGAGAACTCGATTGAGCAAGTTGAATTTTGGATTTTATATCCGATTGAGGTTGGCATTTTGAAAGTTGCACATTTTTTTCAGGACACGAAATTTTGTGATTTGTGGTTTGCAGTTGTGTTTTGCAGTTGCAGGAACAAGAGTCTTCTTCTATTTCTAATTCACAGGTGCAATCGCAAACATTATAAGTTGATGGCTTGCTGCTTGTTTTTGATTTGCATTCATAGATGCATAATTCATTGCACACCTTAAATTGGCAAGGACACTCACATTTTGAGGATACATTATGTAAATTGAACTCTTTATTTGTAATTATAGGTGAATAAATTAACTTTGAGATTTGACCTTTTATATTAAGATTGGTGACTAATTGTAGTTGATTTTCTTTGTGATCAGTAGTTTTGCTTAGGGGCCATTTTGTTATTGTATGAGGTGACCCTGATGTCACTTGCATAATAAGGCCAACTTTCTCGTTAACTAATTTTAATTGTGCTTCACCTAATGTTTTGTTTGTGAGCATAATAGTTAATTTTTCTTTTTTAATAATTGGATTTGATAAGTTTTTTATAGAAAATATATGTTTCTCTTGTAAATGGACAAATTTAAATTTTTGCACTAGTTCTTGTGAAACGATTACTTTTGTTTTATTTGCCGACAAATATTCAAAAAATTCTGTTTTTTCCATTATATTCTTTGGAGTTACAACTTTAGACGATTTCATTAATAAAAACTTTCGTCTTCGAATTAATATAAACAACGGTAAAATTGGCTTAATAGTATACTTAGCATATTCACTTAAGTTTTTTGAGAAATTTTGAAGTTTTTGTGCGGTTTTCCTCACCGCTATTGATTTTATTAATTCTTGAGCAATATCTTTCCTTTTTTTACCGTCCAATATGTTAATATTTTTTAATATAGCTGTATAGGCCTTTGAGGAATTTGGCACCTTAGAATACATTTTTTAAATGATCAATTATCCAAAAAATTGCACATTCGTAAAAACTCACCCTTCGTGCACGGCTATTCAAATGTATCTTCAGCTGTAAGTTCCTTGTGCTTAGAAAAGATTCAGTTATGAAATCTATTGTAATGCATCGTCTAAAAGTACTTTTCTTACTTATTAATTGTATAAAACACTGAATATGTTTGATTTTAAATATGCTCTGCAGAATAAAAAGGGTAATTCCACTCCGCGACAAATTATTTTGAATCTGAATACGACAAGATAGCACAACAATTTTAACTCCAGTGTTTGTGCGAAAAAAATATTGTTTTGAAATAATATATTGATTAAGATCTGCTTGCAAATTTGTAATGCTAGTTAAGTGATCCTTTTCAAACAACTTTATGCTTATGGTGTGAAACTGTGTGAAGCAATGATAAAATAAATCTTTCTTCCAATATTTCTGTTTGAATTGAAAATATAAATTTAAAAGATAAACTGCTTTGTTATTAGTCATAACTTACCCTTAAAAAACTATAGTTCAAAACTGGAAATATGGTGAACCCAGCAATACGCCAGCTCAGAAGCGTATTCCAAAATATCTGCCGAAAACTATTTTTCAATGTGATATCTAGTCTAATTTTCGATTTTACGAAATTGTAATAGTTTCTAAAGCTCACTGTGCTTTTTGGATTTAGTTGATTATATAACGATATTTTAGTCATTTTTCGAAACCGAATAGCTGACCTGTTATAATTGAAATATGTAAAACGTTTGTTATGAGAATCCGATGGCTTAGATAAATAAAGGTAAAAGGCTAAGTTCCGATTGGAATCTTGATCCTTTATCCAAAGTATTCTTTTTGGATTATTGATGGGTCCTGTAAATAAAAATCAGTTATCCCAATCAGAACTTAGATTTTTTACATTACTTACCTACGAAAATAGTAACAAAGGCAACAGTTAACCAAAAACCGATTACTATTTGCATTTTTGAGCTTACTTAAAATATCGGCTAAAAATGTTTTTACTTTTGCGAGCAGTAAATTTCCCAAGTCTCCGATAATAAATAATTTCTTTAAATTGACTTTTCATGTCGCATGATTTGATAATAGGCGCTTAAATGCCATTTTTTACAGCCCCAAATACTAACAATGAAAAACAGGGTTCATATTTCACGAAAACGGAGCACACTCTATATTTTTCCACAAAAAATAAATCAAATTTGCCCACTACAATAAAAAAAACTTTAAGCAATTCCAAACTTATTTGTAAATTATACAAGTCTTTTATAATTATAAAAATTTTGTTTATTTTTGTATGTGCAGACGGTATAACCTACTTACCTCAAACAATTTTAACATTTTTTTATACAACATTCTGAAATGGTCGTATTTTCATCAAAAGGAGCAAAATTAAAGATTATTTGTTTTTTGAATGCCATGACAAAACTAATCCTTTTTTTTGACGAAGAACAATTTTTTGTAATTAAAAAAAATTATTTTAAGTGCATCCGTTAAGGTTCAAATTAAAAAATTGCTAAGTCTTAACACACCATGTTATTACTCGTACAACCATGCAATTTCTACTTAAACTTACCAAGCCGCACAATAGTAGTGATAATTATTAAAACCTAACTTTATTAAGACAAAAAAAATTAATCGACTAAAATATTGTATTATATGTATATGTATTTGCTCAAATACTCATTTCAGACTTATAAACATTAAGTACCGTACTCAAGTGTATGCTTTTGTAAACAAGCGATATGTGGGTATTAGTATCGAACAATGCTTTAGCTCGCTGTCATATATCCAAGAAATTTTGAAACGGGCACACTACTAATGATTTAATAATGCTGGAAACTTGCAAAAATATAAATAAACGGCAAGGAAATTTGGGTCGAGCTTATGCTTCGTCAGCTTTTGACTCCACAATGCGACTAATTATTGGTATATCTTCGACCTTTGTAAAGTTGGCCAAAGAATCCGAATTTAGTATGTTTTGGATATAGTCATGTCTGAACTTTTCCCACTTTCGTGTCTTAAGGAAGTCCTTAAACAAGTCCTCCCTGGTTGGAATATTGCATTCGATATAGAAACGCTGCCTCTGCCAAATGTTACCGGGATTCTGGGCGGCCTCAAAGAGCCAGAAGCGGGGTATTAGGATGCACTGCACCGTTGTCCGTGCCATAATTACGCGGTGATCCATCTTCTCGCCCAACCCAAAGATCCCACCGTAGGTTAGTGAGCCAACGTCAATAAAATGCGTCTCATAGTGCTGCAAGTCGTCCGTCTCCTCGACAGTTTCTTGCAGCGAGGTGTTCGAGGCGGTGAATATTTCCGAGCCCTCCGTCTCGCTCTCTATGCCCAGTTCGATAGTTTCGGGCACGGGCGACTGTCGGCCGGAATTCTCACTGTACCGGTCCTCGGCGAATTCCTCGGAGGCATCGTAGGACTCCTCGCCCTCACCCCCTATGTAGAACTCGTACTCATCCCGCTCCTCCTGGCGCTCTCCCTCCCGCTGCCGCTGTCGCTGGCGTTGCCGCTGTCGCGCTTGATCCTTGGTGGATCTCCTAGTCGGCGACTTTTTCATATCGGCACAGGCGCGCTGTATCTCTTTGAGGCCCATTTTACGCAGCTGTCAAACGAGAAAAACAAGAAAGGAATCTAAATTCGGTAAGCCAAAGTTTAAACAGCCCAGGTCCTATTTACAAAATTGTACAATGCTCTATTTAATTTCTTTATGCTTGAAGTGAAATAGGGTTTTTTTTTTTTAAATTGACAAAGATTTATATGATACTTTTTGGTACTAAACTTAAGACAAATTTTCAAAATCTCGGCGTTATTTGTTAAAAAAGATCAGCTTGCGACACATGAAATGCCTTGTTATATATTTTTGGTTAATACATTCCTTTTTATAATTTGTAGTTTTATTTAGTAGTCAGCTTTCACGACTGCGACAACTGAAGTGGTCCAATACTTTTATTTTATTAATTCCGATTTTATAATTTTTCGTGTTCTAAAATCATTTTTTAGGCGATCCTCGTAACCGAAAGCACCATCTCTAACACATTGATCTCAATAACGACACATCGATAAAATGGTAAGCTTCCGTGCGATATATCGTGCATAATGACGCAAGTTTGCTCTAACCACTTTTTATTTTCAAGAGATTGTGAAACAGTGAGTTTTTCTCAAAAACTTTAAGGCTTACAGAAATATGTATAAGACATAAAACATGTATTTTTATACCCCTGCAGGGTGTATTATAATTTTGGTCAAAAGTGTACAACGCAGTGAAGGAGACATCTCCAACCCTATAAAGTATATATATTCTTGATCAGGATCACCTCCTGAGTTGATATAGCCATGTCCGTCTGTCCGTCTGTCTGTTTCTACGCGAACTAGTCTCTCAGTTTTAAAGATATCAAATTGAAACTTTGCATACACCCTTCTTTCCTTTGCACGCAGTATATAAGTCGGAACGGCCGGGATCGGCCGACTATATCCCATACCTGCCATATAACTGAACGATCGGAAATGCCATAACTTTGGAGTTTGTAAAGTTGGAAGTTGGGATTTTCTTTGGGTTTTATATTTGGCCAATCAATCCGACCTACCAAGTTTCATAAGGATCGGCCGACTATATCTTATAGCTGCCATATAACTGATTGATCGGAAATGCAATAACTTTGGTGTTTGTTAAGTTAGGAAGATGGGATTTTTTTAGTATTAAGAATGCATCATATAAATAGTTTTGAAGAATATAATTTACAGAATATTCTGCAAGGGTATATCAACTTCGGCTCCGCCCGAAGTTAGCTTTTCTTTCTTGTTTAAATATCTTTCGCTTTACCGTTATCTTTCAGGAAACAGCCAACTTTGATCATTTTTTCAATAATCGGAACACCAAAAAACGTGGATATGGAAAGCTTGAACAAAATCGGAGGTTGGAGCTAAATGGAAGTTCACTCGAATAAGGGGTCGAAAAGCTTTCTTCTTCCTGTTACATACTTTTCAACGAATGCAATATACCCATTCACGCCACGGATAACGGGTATAAAATCGATGTTGTGTCGACTTTCCCATTGATTTTCCTATAATTTTAAAACGATATTTCTGAAATCGAAAAAAGGTGCTTTGCGAGTTATATGCAAATACGTTTGGAAAAATGTTATTATTATTAAGTTTCCGTTCCTTTCTTTGGCAACTATCCTGGCCGTTTCAACATACATTTATAAATAAGATTTTAGGTAATGTTTCGATCAAATAGATTTAAAACTAAGAGAGTTTGCGTAGAAACGGACTGACGGACATGGCTAGATCGACTCGGCTAATGCTCCTGACCAAGAATATATATACATTATATAATCGAAAATGTCTACTTTGCAAACTTCTTACTAAAATTATAATACCCTCTGCAAGGGTAATATATTGTCATTATTTGCCGAAATTCTAACGCTGGTTGTAAATGATACGCCATGGTGAAAAATAAAAATTCAGTAAAACGTGGATCTAGTGTTTCACATGAACACATGCCCCAGACCGCCTGATGTATCGTTTACCACCAGCTTTGAGCACTCACCCCCCTCTTCTTGCTTTGGTTGCTCTCATCCACCGACGAACTGGACTGCATGTATTCGTTAACGTCAAAAAACGGATCGTTGTTAGTCTTCGAACCGTCATCCATATTCAGGGCTCCAGACTCCCGTTTAGGCACCAATGCCAGCTCGAATACCTTCTCCCTTTTGACCATGCTCACCTGGAGGGGAAGATGAATTATATAGTCCGGCCAGATCGGATGTGGCCAAATAGCAGACCTTCATGTGAAGGCACTGGAGCACGACGCACTCGCCGCTAAGAACAAAGTAGACAAAGCTCATAGAGCCCAAGTCCTCGGTGTAGATTGTCTCCAACGGATCGAACTGCTGAATGGTCCCGTACTTGCTGGCGTTTACGATCTGAGCCAGTGGATATGGGCCTATGTCGCAATTCGGCTAGGTTTATTTTCCAGCACTCACCTGCTCTTCGTTAAGAAAGTTAAAATAGTCTAAGGCCCGAAGCGCAGCCTTCTTTTCTTTCCACAGCTTTTGCATAAAGGGCTGAAGGACAAGTTTGTAGTTTGAGTTAAATACAGCTAGTAGCTCGCAATTAGCTGAAGACTAGATTTGGTAATTCCATTGAACTCAATTCTAAACTACGAAGCTTACTTGTGGCGATGTAAGTGTTGGTTCTGGGCGAATCTTCCATGACATCGATGTCGCCAATACAATCGCCGGGTCCAAAGATAGCCTCTGATTGTAGCTCATAGCCCTTTGTGGCCTTCACAAAAGCAAATAACAGATATTAAAAAAAAGTTACATTTTAAATATCCTATAATCTTTTAAAAACCATAAAACTAGGTTTACAAGTGCAGAGTAAGGCTACAAAAAATATTATTGTTAAATTGGTTTTATATTTTAAAAAGTGCCACAGAAATCACCTCAACTTTAATACTGCTTCAATTTCAACCAGAGTTTAAAATATATTGATTTTTTGCAGATTATAATTAATTGAACCACCTATTTGACGAAATACTCATTTAAGCCTAGTACTCACATCGTTGAAATCTGCTCGTCAGCTATAAGAGAGAGCGAGAGGACAAGAGCTGGCCAACACTTTTCGCTAGGCTCTTTTTTTAGCCCCGCACAGAACAGAGTGTTTCTTAGGTCAAAAATGGACGGAAAAACAACAAAAACCCAGAAAATCGCCTGCAAGAACTTAGCGCAGCTATGATCTCTAAATTACCAAATAATTATCAGTAATTAAAAAAAAATCAGCTGTTAATTTTAAATTATATTGTTTTCTAATTTATTTGTATCCCGGATAATAAATCCTGCCAAAGTAGTTAAGAAAATACCCTTGAAAGGCTCTTTCCCGCTAATAAGATTTATGTATTTGAATGCTTGTTAAGAAACCCAGCTGATTGATAGCACGACCGTAGCACGCTTAATAATATGGAAAGATTAAAGTTTTTCCGCTAAGGAACTCGTTTTTCGATCTGAGTACTAGGTCAAAGGAAGAAAGGAGCCATTTTCGAGCCAATAAATTATAGGCGTTCCTTTACAAACCTACAGTGGCTCACAGCTTATTTCGTACAGACGTAAACTTGAAATTCAAAATCATATAGCTGGCAAACTTTACGGAATATGAAAAATATTTAAATGCAGTTATGTTTAGTAGTATTTTGGCATTTATTAAGGCACTTAATTATTTTCAAACTCCATTAGATAACTAAGAAAAACTAAAAATACGGACTTTTTTATGTCACAGCTTATTTCGTGCAAGAAACTCAATGTTAAATATTTTGACCATAAAATAACTTAATACTTTGTGTGGCCTCCCTTCTGTTTGATGACATCCTTCAAAAAGTCGGTACCACAGGAAAGATTAAACTTTTTGCCCTGGTGAACTCGTTTTTCGATCTGAGCACTAGGCTTAAGGAAAGAACATTTTCAAGCAGAAAATAATATAAAAGTATATAGGTATAAGTATAAAATAGTATACATATATGAAAAACCAAAATGAAAAACAAAATGAAAAACCAATTTTTCTGCACTGTAATATTAAGATTAATGTTAACAAAACATTAGAGTTTTGTATCTAAAAAGGTGTTGCAGCCAATTTTAAAAAGTATTCTTAGAATAGCTTATGAAATTAAGCGAAGTTTTGTGGAACCCACAAGATTTTTTCGCTGATTTAGTATAAGCGCGCGACTTTTGTGGCACTTCTGTAAGTTGAAAAATATAAAATATTTGTATACCCCTGCAGAGAGTATTATAATTTCAGTCAAAAGTTTGCAACGCAGTGAATGAAACATTTCCGACCATATAAAGTATATATATTCATGATCAGGATTAACAGGAGATCTAGCCATGTCCGTCTGTCCGCCCGCTTCTACGCAAACTAATCCCTCAGTTAATAATATTTAAATTTAATATTTAAATATTATGGAAATACGGCTTTAACTAAATTAAAATCGGACAACAGCTATATGTGCTGCCATAGAAACGATGGCAAAATGCAGCGTAAAGTCAACACAGCTTCATTGTTTTTAGTAATATTGGCATAGAAATCGAAATGTAGTCGATTTGTATTAACTGCAAGGGTATATAAACTTCGGCTTGCCGAAGTTTGCTTCCTTTCTTGTTTGTTTTGTTTTTACCAATTACCTTAGAAGTTATGGCTTTTCAAAATTAAAAGTGATGGGTGTACGATTAAATTTTGTGCTTACTGTATCATGTCGCGTTAAGTAGCTCAGATACAATTTAAACATTTTACCTTGTTTAATACATTCCTAGACATTTCCACCTCTCCAGCGATAATAAAATAAATGGTTACGGGGACATCGCCCTCCTTCATGATAACGCGTCCGGGAGTGACCGCCATGAACTTGACATGCGGTACCAGGCGGGCGCGTACTTTCTACAGGAGAACGACGCAATAATGAGTGGTCAATGAGCAATCAATCAAAGGCTACCCACTGGTGGAAATTTGGAAAAGCATGCTAGGTTCGCCACAATGTTGCACAACTTCTTCCTGTCATCGACGCTTCGCGTGGAATGCGGAGTGCGCAGGAGCGATTTCTCCTGGAATTCGGTGAGGGGTATGGGGATTACTTTTGGCTCACAGAGCGTTCAGCGTACTGCTCAGCACTTACGGCCATGGTCATCATGCCGACCTTGCGCTTCTGTCGCACCAGCATGGCCACGTTCTTTTTCACGTTCAGCGAAATGCCAGTGTCCTCGGTGGCTTCATTCAGCCACTGCATGTTCAGGATCACGGTGCGGACGAGCTTCTTGAACCGATTTTTGGCAGCCCTCTTGGCCGGGGCATCAAGTCCTTCGCGCTGGCGCTTCGACATGGTTGCAATCTTTTTTTGCTTTGGTTTTTGGTATGTCTGCCTATATAAGAACTGTCAACCAGCTTATGTTTATGGTCGTATCTCTCGTTGAAAGTCCTGATAAAAGCCACAGATGTCGTTTTGCTAGGTTCAATTGATTGTGTTTATATGACATGTTCCCAATGACAACTATGTTTGTAAGCCGCCTGCTGCGACAGTTGGCTTTGGTTTTTACTTACTTTTACAAGTATAATATGTTCTAATAGGCGCATACATACATACAGTGAGTCACAAAAGTATTCGTTGCGAAGTACCCCATTAATAAATACATGTTTTTTAATGATTAAGTAACAAATTGATTATTTTATTTATTGTTTAGCGTAACGCACTTATTGAACGTTCAAGGAATAGCAAAAAGTTTTTTAAAAATTATCTTCATTGCTTTTTTCTTCTTTGGAAATTATTACCACTACAAAATATAGTCTCACAAAAGTATTCTTTTTTTTGTTTCAGAATTAAATATTTATGTGTTTTTTTTAATTCAGTATTTTGTCATTGTTTTCCTTAATAGGTTGTAAGCGTCTCAGCATTGAATCCACTAATTTCGGCACCTCACTTCGGAAGTATTCGGCCATTCCTTAAGGAAAATCTGTTTTAGTACGGTCTTGGAGGAATTCGAATGTTCCTAGACTTTTAGATTGAGGAGGGCCCGAATTGTTGACGTCTAGGGTCTGTGGAGGCGTTGGAATCTATTTGGTGTTGTTCAACAGCCACATCTTGACTTTGTCCTGTTGGATAATGAACTGGTCGCTTTATAGACCCATTCTGGTGGCATTTTTATACCCTTACAGAGCGTATTTCAATTTCAGTCAAAAGTTTTCAACACAGTGAAGGAAACATTTCCGACCCTATAAAGTATATATATATTCTTGATCAGCATCACCAGGAGAGTCGATGTCCGACTGTCTTTCTGTCTGTCCGTCCGTCTATCCGTCTGTCCGTCTGTCCGTCCGTCTGTCCGTCCGTCCGTCCGTCTGTCCGTCCGTCTGTTCGTTTCTACGCAAACTAGTCCCACAGTTTTAAAGCTACATACATATCTGCATGAAACTTTCCCAAAAGTAGTCTTGCTTTTGAAGGCAGTATATAGGTGGGAACGAGCCGGATCACGCGACTATATCGTATAGCTCCCATAGAAAAAAACGGAAAAACAAAAAATTAAAAAAACGTTTAAATTTGTTGTTTTTCATTTTTATTCACTCTTTGGGATTTGGTAATATTTAAATATTATGGAATTGCGGTTTTAATTAAATTAAAATCGGACATCTATGTATATCATATAGCTCCCATAGGAAAATAAAAAAATTAAATTAAAACAAGAAAGGAAGCAAACTTTGGCAAGCCGAAGTTTATATACCCTTGCAATTATTAAAGCCTAGTATCCAGATCGACGAAAACCGTACGCCAGTCATAAGAGAGAGCGAGAGGCAAACAGCTGGCGTTCACTTTTCGTGGGGCCTTTTTTTCACGTCGGTCCCCTGATCGACGAAAAAAATACCAGAAAATTCCATAGCGTTGCCAGACAAGGCAAACGCTGTACAAAGAAATTAATAAACAGTACAATTTAAATTTAACAATTGTTTTTTTTATTTACTGATAATTATTTATTAATTAAGAGTTCATAGCTGCACTTTTATTATGTTTTTTCGTACAATTTTGACCTAAGAAACACTTTGCTCTGACAAAAGGCAGATACTATTAATGTTATTTTGTCCTCACATGTAAACTCCTGCAATCGACTTTTGCAGGATTTTTGTTTTTTCCCCTGCATTTTTAAAAATGTTCAGTGAGAAGCGCACGCCAAAAGATTCAATTTTTTATTCTTTTCGCTAGGGTTCACCCAAAGTTCATTTCAGCAGACTGGCAACGCTATGAAATTTTCTGGTATTTTTTTCGTCGATCTGAGTACCGAGGTGAAAAAACAAGCCTGACGTAAAGTGTTTGCCTCTCGCTCTCTCTCATGACTGGCGTACAGTTTTCGTCGATCTGAGGCTTAAGGATTGGTGCGAGAACTCCCCATACTATTGCTTGTGCTTCGCACCTGTTAGAAGTGGTGAGAAACCGAAGTTAGAAGAAGTTGGCTTCCAACATGGCTCTCAGCAGAGCTTTGGCACAGGCCTGGGCAGAGCAAATGAAACCTCTATATAGTTTCTTACTCTATGCGCAGGCAGAGCAAATGACGCGAATGGGCGTTTCTCGCAAACGAAAATTGAATCAATTAACAATTGATTCATCTACAACTTGTGTTGTTATATTCATTTACTTAATAGTTTTTTCGGTATAGAAAGTTATTGAAATGGTTTGGCGTTTGAGGGTTTCGGGAAAAAAGCATTCAGAACAATATTTTCTTCAATAAAGAAGCTTATATAGTTGCCGACGTGGTCGCATTTCGTGAAAGGGGCGTGTTCCGCAGAGGAACATTGAGTGGCTAAATTGTCGGCAACGTGATGTATTATGAAATATTGTGGGGCCGAAAATTGATTCATCTACAACTCGTGCTGTTATACTGATTTATTTAATGGTATTTTCGAGTTTAGAGTGATTTGATAGACAACTAAATGTAAATTTGGTAAACTAACTATTATAAAAATATTACAATTTGAATGATTAATTACATTGAATTCCTAAGAAAAAGAAAACTGGAAGACCGTTTTAAAAATGCGATTTTGTCCTTTCTAATCGATTGATCGATGAAGCTGACGACTTTAAACTTACTCTTGATCTCGTACTGACGGGAATCCATTTGGGCATCGGATGGTTTCTAAAAAAATAAAAGGAATAAGAATTAATTAATACAACAACGATAAACAATTTAAGTAGGTAAAGACAGGAGACAAACTACCTGCCAGGAAAAAGCTGAACATTTTGGTAGGTAACAAGCAAAATACCCAGGTGTAAGTGTTTAGAAACAAATACCTGCACACCCGTGCGATTAAAACACCGTCTTTGAACTGACATGCAAGATTATTAGTCGGCTTATTAGTAGAATGACACCAACACCAAGTACACAGTTCTCTTCGGATTACCTATTACTGGACATTTGGGTAAAATTTCGTATTCGCAAGCGAGATCTCTTCTTTGCTGTCACCGGGCTCCGATTCCTCACTCACACCCTTAATGCTGCTCAGGCAGAGACAATGATGGGACCTGGTTATTCGATCTAATTGCAGAAGTTTGCAGTCGATTACTTACCGTTCTCTGAAGAGTTTCAGCGTGCTCGGCTTTAGAATAAACAGGACGAATATGATTATACCCTGGCTCCAATTAATGTAGTCGGCCACCAGTAATACTTTAGACCAAGGTGTGTTTTGGACCAAGTATGAGATTATCTCTAAACTCCAGTTTAGACCCATGATGATAAAGAGTCGCAGAAAGAAGGTGTACCTGTAGGAATCATGGAAGGCATAAGAAACATAAATACTTATTCAATATAATTTTATATACGTCTGTTTGTCCGAGTTGAGCTTATAATTCCTTTCTGGCTTTTTGGCAAAGTCTTGTATGTCCCTCCTCACTTTCATTATACGAACGGCCGTCAGAGTAAACATGGTTATATTGAACACAATCAGCAACAGCATCGGTCCATAGAAGTAGAGCATGGCAGACCATGCCATAGCTGTTGTAGAAAGATAAGTTGCATGTGAGGGCACAAACATAATCGGAAATCGGTCATCGGGACGCACTATAGATCCAACATTGTTCATACTGGCCCACACGCGGTTTCCAGTCCTCGTTCTCGACGAATTTCTCAGCCAGATAGGTGACTCCGGTTAAGACCGCCGCCATTCCCCAAGCGTAACAATTGTAGGCCAGAAACCAAGACTGTGGCAGGTAGCGGTTGACCGTGTGCGAGGTGCCGCTGAACGTGTTCCAGAGGTGCAGACTTATGACAGAGAGCCATAAGAACGCGGCCATGACGAAAAAGTAGCCCAGGTAACCTAGCCAAGATTGGAAGAAGTTTCGTTACTTTAGCATTACTCCTAGGCAATCAACTAACCTGATGTAAGGCAGAAACCATCCGATAGTCTCCACAAGTTGAGCAGCAGGAGGACGTAGCTCATGAAAATACTAAACATATAGCAGATGAAGCACTTGCCGTGCAAGTTTTGTAGCTTCTTAACAAAGAGGTACACGCCGATCGTAAGCAACATACAAATCAGCGAAATGATCATCACTGTGAAAAGAAAAAGAAAGAAAAGGTTAGTTTGAAAGGATCTAAATATTGTAAATATTAGCTTACCGACGGTTTGCGCCGTCTTAGATTGCTCTGTCGGGCAATTGTGTGGCGAAATTTGAATAAACGTTGTGTTTTGGACTGTGTCTTTAAATTCAAAATGCTGCATGCAGTATTCACGCTTGTTCATAAACATCATGTCATAGTGGCGTTTAAATGTTCCGTTCTACAGAGGGCAATGCCGGTTAAACTTGTCACATATGTATGTATATAGCATAATTAAGCCTAGTACTCAGATCGACGAAAACTGTACGCCAGTCATGAGAGAGAGCGAGAGGCAAACAGCTGGCGTTCACTTTTCGTCAACGGTTTTTATAATGCGATATTTGAATTTTAACTACTTGTCAACAAACCCAGCTGATTGACAGTACGACCGTAGCACGCTTAATTCTGATGAACTCTCGAAATTTTGGTCACACTGGAAAGATTGAAGTTTTTACGCTAGCGAACTTGTTTGTAGATCTGAGTACTAGGCTTAATTAAGGAAATATACCTCAAACAGTGTGTACTTATCCGTTTCATCTCGGCTGTCTAGGTTGAACGTTATTTCGCAGGGCATAGGCAGATCCCACTGCACGATGAATTCGTTCTTAAAGTGCCTTTTTACCACGGACCTGTTGTTAAGGGTTAGGTTCAGGAAAGGATCTAAGCTGTCCATATCTTTCTCCGTCCCTTCAAGACACTCTTTATGATCCATTATGTGGTTATGGGGGCAGCAGAACCTGACGCAGGGCTTCAGTTTGCAAACACATCCTCTAAGGTGGCTCTTAACCTTCTCCTTCGAGTCGTCCGGCAGAAGTTTGTAGTCATATTCACCCGTCAAATGCACAGGAATGACCAAGTTTTCAAAGAGATAGGAACCATTTGATAACTTTTGAGCCGTCGTAATATTAGCAGTGTCGAAAAAGTCGCAATTGGGAATCTCCGCATCTCCGTGTTCTACCATCAGTAAAAGAGCTGTGGCAAACAATCCGAGAAGCATCCGCATCCTTCCTCAAAGAAACTATAAACACAAGATTTCCTGTGAAAATCAAATCGGTTATCCAAAAGCACAATTTTTTATAGAAAGCAAGGGTGTAATTTTCTGATGAAACCATATTCGTTTTTAGTCAAACACGCCCTTGATTACTCCCACAAAAGTTCCACACGAAGCACTGTGTTGACCAGCCGGATTCCTAATAAACGATCGGCCAGCACATTTTATACCCTTGCAGAGGGTATTATAATTTCAGTCAAAAGTTTGCAACGCAGTGAAGGAGACATTTCCGACCCTATATTCTTGATCAGCATCACTAGTCGATCATAGCTGCTATAGAAACGATGGCAAAATGCAAAAATCGACGTAGTAATGTTCTTAGTAATATAGCTATAGAAATCGAAATGCAGTCGTTTTGTAATAAACAAACAAATTTTTAACAATTAACCGCTTTTTTTTATATTTTTTATAATTTTGCAAACAATTAATTTACGTAGTTTTGTCATTTTGTCGACATTATTATATAAACTAAAGATATGAGAAAAAATTGCACTCGCGAAAATTGTTTATCCGCCCCCTGCTCACACAATATTTGTACTGAGAAAATCTGCGATAAATGTTCATGATGACTTATTAATTAATTTCATTTGTTCTGCCCGCACCTCTGCCAAAGCTCTGCTGAGAGCCATGTTCGAAGCTAACTTCGGTTTCTCACCACACCCAACATGTGCAAGGCACAAGTAATAGTATGGGGAGTTCTCGCACCAATCCTTAGGAATAAGAGCGACCAGTGCAGCAATAAGTATTCACCACTGGACTCGATTCCAGTCTGAGCGAACAAATTAAAAGAGCAATGGAGATTAAAGCATGGCTTATCGCTTTTAGCGCTGCACTCGTCAAAAATGCGATTGCGAAACCGCAAGTGCCATACGAAATTCTGCTCCATCGGCAATTTGACCCTTTAACAAGAAAGGAAAGCTAACTTCGGGCGGAGCCGAGGTTGATATACCCAAAAATATAGCCAAAAATAAAATCCATAGAAAATCCCAACTTCCTAACTTTACAAACACCAAAGTTATGGCATTTCCGATTAATCAGTTATATGGCGGCTATAGGATATAGACGGTTGACGATTGCAACGCAGTGAAGGACACATCTCCGACCCTATGAAGTATATATGTATATTCTTGATCACCGTCTGTCCGCCAGTCTTACTGTCTGTTACTACGCAAACTAGTCTCTCAGTGTTAAATCCATTTGGAAGCAGCTTTACAAAAAAAAATTTTTTTTTATTGCAGGTACTTTATATGTCGGAAAGAATTGGATCAGTTGACTATATCATATGGCAACCATAGGCACAATCAGCAAAAAGAGAATTCAAATTATAACTTCGTTGTTTTTTAACATATACCCATATACTTCGAGATATAGCAGTTTTTAACGATATCAGAAATATGGTTTTAGTTTTATATAAAACGTTTTACCATATAGCTGCCATAGGAAAGATCGGAAAATAAATAGGACAAGAAAGGAAGAAAACTTCGGCAAGCCGACT
Organism: Drosophila kurseongensis; assembly: GCA_018153305.1. Classification (NCBI taxonomy): domain Eukaryota; kingdom Metazoa; phylum Arthropoda; class Insecta; order Diptera; family Drosophilidae; genus Drosophila; species Drosophila kurseongensis. The sequence continues at coordinate 1,793,415 of JAECXX010000108.1, read as the reverse complement.
ACATTTCGATTTCTATGACTAAATTACTAAGAACAATGAAACTATGACGACTTTGCGCTGCATTTTGCCAACGTTTCAATGGCAGCTACAGTCATGGGAAAAATAATAGAAACGACAATTTTTTTTCGTATTTTTCAAACTTTTCTTCAGCCAATTTTTTTTTTTTTAAGTTTAATAATTTTGTTTGATAGTCGATACAATTATGTGTCAAAATGTAACAAAACAATAATTTCCAAAAAACGTAATGAACTAAAAAATAATTTTTAAAATTTTTATTCCTGGAAAAAAATAATAGAAACGACTGAGTTTATTCCATGGTAAACAGTTTTGAAGCTTCAAAGCCTATTAGTTTAGATGGTAACTTTAATATATAGTTGTGCCACTGCAATTTTTAATGACTTCGGTTCACGGGCGTCCCATTGAATCCACCAAATTGGCACACATTGATGGTTCAATGGAGTACCACTCGGACTTCACTTTCTTCCACAACTCTTCTCTATTATTGGACTTAAACCCACCAATCCTCTTCTTTATTATCCCCCAAAGGTTCTCTATAGGATTTAAGTCTGGGGGCTGCGATTACGGCGATTCATCAGAATAATAAGCGCGCAACATCGGTGAATTTCAAAAGGCGGCTTGTTAGAAAATAAAAAAAAAATCCCTTTCTCTCGTCGAAACATCTTAAAAATGATTTAAATGCACCGGTTACATTTCGAACCATAAGAAATAGGCTGATTGAAGCCGATCTAAAAGCCCATTCAGACCAAAAGGTAGCATACCTCGGCAAGAAAAATACCGGCAAACGTGTACATTTTGCGAAGGTGCATTTATTGCCCTCCGATTGGAAAAATGTGTTGTTGGCGGACGAAACCAGGATGCTTTTGTTTGAATCTGATGGGAAACCACATGTAAGGTGCCATAAGAATACTGCCCACGACCCAAAGTACTCTATTAAAACCGTTAAACATGGTGGTGCGAAAATCATGTTGTGGGGATGCTTTTCCCAGTCGGGTGTTGGTCCAATACATTAGATAAAGGAAAAAATGTGTGCCACCCACTACGTAGACATACTCTACAGCAAAATGCTACCTTATGCTGAAGAGGAAATGCCAATTGAATGGAAGTTTCAGCAGGATAATGACCCGAACCATTCTTCAAAGCTGTCCAAGAAATGGTTTGTGGACAACGAAGTTCCCTTGATGGAATAGCCTTCGAAGGCCCCAGAATCCTATAGAGCACCTTTGGGGGATAATAAAGAAGAGGATTGGTGGGTTTAAGTCCAAAAATAGAGAAGAGTTGTGGAAGAAAGTGAAGTCCGAGTGGTACTCCATTGAACCATCAATGTGTGTCAATTTGGTGGATTCAATGGGACGCCGGTGAACCGAAGTCATTAAAAATTGCAGTGGCACAACTATATATTAAAGTTACCATATAAACTAATAGGCTTTGAAGCTTCAAAACTGTTTTCCATGGAATTAACTCAATCGTTTCTATTATTTTTTCCAGGCCTAAAAATTTTAAAAATTATTTTTTAGTTCATTACGTTTTTTGAAAATTATTGTTTTGTTACATTTTGACACATAATTGTATCGACTATCAAACAAAATTATTAAACTTAAAAAAAAAAAAATTGACTGAAGAAAAGTTTGAAAAATACGAAAAAAAATTGTCGTTTCCATTATTTTTTCCATGACTGTATATGTTATTGTTATCCGATTTTAATTTAATTATAACCGTAATTCCATAATATTTACATATTACTAAATCCCAAAAAACAAAAAAAAAATTAAAAACAACAAAGTTATAATTTTTTTGAATTTCTCTTCCGATTGTTCCTATGGGAGCTATGTGATATAGTCGCCCGAGCCGGCTTATGTATATACTACCTGCAATACAAAGACAACTTTTGGGAAAGTTTCAAGCAGATAACTTTAAAACTGATGGACTAGTTTGCGTAGAAACGGACGGACGGACAGACGGACGGACGGACAGACGGGCGGAGAGACAGACGAAATTCGGTGACTGTCTGTGTCGGAGAGTCTAGTCCATAATTTATAAAAATACTCTCCGGCCTTTAAAATTGTTCTGTAGTCACTAGCTTGTGTCTCTTTGAGCAGGCAGACCGAAATCGACGCCTACTTGGTGAAGAAAGAGGTGCTGTCTCAGTTGTTCCAGGAAAGAGGCTTTCAGTCCGCCAGTCTACTTCAGGACGAGGCTGTTGGCGTCCAGTTGGCCGGCTACGAGGCCATGATGGACACCACCTGGCTGAGCGCCCTGCGTTCCGGCAACTGAAAGCACTGGGTGACGGCGATGCTGGAGGCCACCAGAGCCGATGTCCACTTCGACGTCCGACTGGGCGTCTCCGGAGTTCTGGAGCTGCTGGTCTTCGAACTGGCGGACGGTGGCTTCCGCCCACATTTGGGCCCATGTCCACCAGGACACCAGGACGAGTTCGTCATCATCGGCCACAACTCCCCCTTTGTATGTATATGGGACCAATCGCAGTGAGGGAATCTTTCGATTCACCGAACAAAAACCCCTTAACTCTTGCAGTTCCGCTGCGACAATTCCACCGAGCTGTGCTCCTCGATGTGCGACCAGGTGTCCTGACTGAAGAACAGCCTGTTTGCCAGTCTCCACCAGTTCCCCGCCTACGGATTGGTGCAGTGCTGCCGGGTGGAGGACGTGGCCAGCAAGCTTGACAACTTTCCCGGGTCGTTCGCGAAGGAATCCGCCTCCACGAGCTCGACCCCAGCTCCGGATCCTATTCCGGCTTTTGTGATGTCCCAGAAGCCAGAAAGGGAGAGCACTGAACTACAGTAATAGCTGCAGCGTTATAAAAAGTCTTCAAACAGGTTAAGCATAAAGTAACTGTTAGCCTTCATTAGTTTAAATAACAAAGAAACAATTGCGCTATAAGGGTATACAAATCCTTGCAGAGGTTATTATAATTTCAGTCAAAAGTTTGCAACGCAGTAAAGGAGACATTTCCAACCCTATAAAGTATATATATTCTTGATCAGCATCACCAGGAGAGTCGATCTAGCCATGTCCATCTGTCCGTTGGACATCTATATCATATAGCTCCCATAGGAACAATCGAAAAATTAAAAACCAAAGTTATAATACCCTCTGCAAGGGTATAATAAAAACTGTCTAAACTCGGTGGCTTTCCAGTTTGGGAGCTCTAACCCTTGCAGAGGGTATTATAATTTTGGTCAAAAGTGTGCAACGCAGTGAAGGAGACATCTCCGACCCTATAAAGTATATATATTCTTGATCAGGATCACCTCCTGAGTTGATATAAGCATGTCCGTCTGTCCGTGTGTCTGTTTCTACGCAAACTAGTCTCTCAGTTTGAAAGATATCGAATTGTACCTTTGCACATATAAGTGTTAAGTTAGGAAGTTGGGATTTCCTGTGGGTTTTATATTTGACCAATCAATTCGACCTACCAAATTTCATAAGGATCGGCCGACTATATCCTATAGCTGCCATATAGTTATTTATATTTAAGTTCCTAAAATACGCAGATCAGTTGTAAAATAATCTCAACCACGACTCTCCCATTTTATAAAAGAAAATCAAATCAATACCAGACACCGTTAGGAGTACAGTATAGATTTTGTTTCTACGCAAACTAGTCTCTCAGTTTTAAAGATATCGAATTGAACCTTTGCACATATAAGTGTTAAGTTAGGAAGTTGGGATTTCCTGTGGGTTTTATATTTGACCAATCAATTCGACCTACCAAATTTAATAAGGATCGGCCGACTATATCCTATAGCTGCCATATAGTTATTCATATTTAAGTTCCTAAAATACGCAGATCAGTTGTAAAATAATCTCAACCACGACTCTCTCATTTTATAAAAGAAAATCAAATCAATACCAGACACCGTTAGGAGTACAGTATAGATTTTGAATTTGGATTAATATTTAAATGATTTTTATTTAAAGAACTTGGGCATTATCATCTGTTGAATATTTATATATTTTTAGTTTAAATTTAAACATATAACAGACGAACAGTGTTGAAGAATACATTTATAATTTAGCCCTTTTTAAAATAAGAATTTTTGTAAAAACCGAATTGGCAACGCCGACAGAAGAGGCGACCACTTGCGAAATAAAGTGTCTATGTGAACGACGTACAAATCTGAGACGCGCATTTTAAATTTGGTCTTTCGATCGGATATTAACTCTAAAACCTCAGGTAAACCCTCAACATGGTCTTTCGATCGGATATTAACTCTAAAACCTCAGGTAAACCCTCAACATGGTCCTTCGATGTCAACTGAACAGCAAATGGATTGAAAAATAGTTCTCGCGTCCTTAGAACTTCACATACACGCTCACATAGACGACGACTTGAGTTGTGTGTGTGTATTCGCGAAAGTTTGCAATATATCGTAATATTGTGAAATTCGGAATCTACGACGCAATAAATGATTTCTCTACGATATCTGTGAGGTGAAAACAAGACGCAGACAGCAATCATGGCACCAACAGGACATAAAAAGAAATCGCAAGGAAATCAACAACAAAAAACTTCAAACACAAAACAAATTAAAGCGGATAGACCTGACGACACACCACGACCCGATCTTTCGACCACAAGGGACACAATTCTAGAAAATCGCAACCAAACACTGGTTGCATCTACACCGGCTATTATAAACGCAGTGAATGAATCCGTACATCCGCATGGAAACCGCATACACTTCGGAGGAAGTCAATCCTCCCGCAGTTCAGCCAAGGTGCAACGACTTCAGGTACAGCTTGAGTACTCTAAGAAACAACAGGAGCTACGGGATCAACTGGCAAAACAGGAACAAGAGCGAGCACGGCTACAATTTCAACAGGAACAATTGGATCTCGAGCAGCAATTATATTTGGCCCAATTGGGATCCGATGCAGGCAGCCAAATAGATGACAACAATCTGGACAATCTGGAACAATATGACGACGACAACAAAGATTTCCGTACGCGTGAGTGGGTCAATGGAGCTCAACGTAAGCTTAAGTTTCAAAACGATACTATGTCTGAAAACAAATTATCTAACCATAACGATATCGAAACATTCATGGCCAGGCAGACGATCAAACAAGATCTTCCATCGTTTTCAGGGGACCCATTAGAGTGGCCCATATTCTATGCAGAGTTTGAAAATAGTACTAAAATTTGTAATTTCAATGACTATGAAAACTTAAGTAGACTCAGAAAAGCTTTAGGAGGACGTGCCAAAGAATGTGTTCAGGCACTTTTAATTTTACCAGAAAATGTCGACACCATTATTGAAATCCTTAAAGAGCGTTTTGGAGACCCATGTTACATAATAAGATTGCTCCTTGACAAAATCAAACAGTTCCCAGTTATTAGAGACGAAAAATACGACAAACTTTTTGCATTCTATGACATAATCACTAATCTGGTTCACACTTTGCTGAATATCGGTGATATAGATCAAATACGAAACCCTTTAATTTTCGATGAGATTTTAGACAAGCTTCCCATGCATCAACGTATTGCCTTCGTAAAATACTATCAAAAGTTAAAAGAAAAAATTGACCCAAAAATAATTATTTTTCATTCGTGGCTAGGTGAGACTATCAAAGCTGCCACCACTTTAGGATTTGGCCACATTATCAGCAAGTCTAGAGACACCACTTTGACGGTTTCGGGTATTCGGGATGGCACAGGCAAAGCTCAGGTGAAAGGTTTTTGCAATTTTTGCAAACTGACTGATCACTACGTGAATACTTGCACTAAATTTAAAGATTTAAATGTTGACAAACGCTGGGAGCATGTAACTCAAAATAACCTGTGTATTTCGTGCCTTGGTAAAAACCATTTACTTAAAGACTGCAAACGTAAAAGACAATGTAACAGAAATAATTGTAGTTACAGTCATAATAGTCTTCTACATAAAGACAAATCTCAAAACATACAATCATGCAAGTCTGAGGGTAGTGAACAGACAGTCTCAAGTAACACAGAAAAGAATTGCAACGTTAACTGGAATACAAACAAAGTTTTGTTAAAAGTGGTACATGTCACTCTTATGGGACCACAAAATACGATTGAAACATATGCTCTTCTTGATGAAGCGTCCACCATTTCCTTAGTTGATGAAAAGTTAGCTAACGATTTAGGTCTTGACGGTCCAACAAAGCCTTTGAAAATGCAATGGACTAACAATGAAACATATGAACAAGATAACTCTAAAGTAGTCAGCGTACGCATCAAAGGCAGTGGTTCTAATACTAAGACACACACGATGAGAAGGGTAAGGACTGTTTCTAGTCTCAATTTGCCGCTGCAAACCTTAAACATAGACAACATGACAGACAACTTTCAGTTTTTAAAGAACTTTACCCATTGCTCTTACGATCGGGCACATCCTAGAATTCTAATAGGACAAGACAACTGGTCTCTTATTGTATCACGCAAGTTGAAGTACGAATCCTTTGACGGTCCGGTTGCTAGCAACACATGGTTAGGTTGAGTCGTGCATGGTTTAACACAACCTGAAAGACAGTCGAACGAGACAAATCATACACTACATGTAACCAACCATTTTACAGAAACTGACGATTTGGATGAGCTTCATAACCTAGTAAAGTCTTACTGGTCAATCGAAAACGAACTCTCAACTCAAAAAGACTTTCCAATGTCTGTAGACGACAAAAGATGCATAAGTATTGTTGATAATACTTTAAAGCGAGTAGGTGACAGGTTTGAGTGCGGACTTTTCTGGAAGAAAGACAACCTACAGCTTCCTGAAAGCTATAATAACGCTATGTCTAGGTTACTATCATGCGAACGTAAAATTGACAAGAACCCCGACTATGGACAAAAATATTCCGAAGTAATGGAATCTTATATTTCAAAAGGGTATTTAAAAAAGCTAAACTCGACAGAAGCTAACATTAAAACACCACTGACTTACTATCTTCCGCATTTTGGTGTACAAAACATCAACAAACCAGGAAAACTGCGAATAGTGTTTGATGCCGCTTCTAAAAGCCACAACTATTGCTTGAATGATTTTTTACTACCTGGACCTGACCTTTATAATCAATTATCTTCCGTTCTTATGAACTTCAGAGAAAAGAAAATAGTTTTCGTAGGAGACATTAAAGAAATGTTTCTGCAAATCCAAGTACCTGAGACAGATAGACATGCTCAAAGAATTCTATGGAGAGGGGATAGAAGACAGGGCCCTCCGGACGTTTATGAAATCCAAGTTATCTTTTTCGGAGCCAAATGCAGTCCAAGTATAGCTCAACAAGTAAGAAATTACAACGCGAATGATTTCCAACAGAAGTATCCCAAGGCCTGTCAAGACATTATAACCAAGCATTATATGGACGATTACTTAGGCGGAGCAGATGACATTGACAGTGCTGTTCAACTGATCAAAGACATTTCATTTGTACATCAAAAAGGTGGCTTCCAAATGTGTAATTGGATATCAAATTCAACAGAGGTTCTGAATCAAATAACTACTGTCAATGGTCAAAATAAAGCTCAGGCTTCTCATAAAATCAAAACACTTACAGAAGAACGTGTGCTAGGGCTAATGTGGAATTACGAAACCGACACATTCACCTATAATCTTAAATTTACAAAAGCACATCATGAAATAATTAATATGTCCAGGCGACCCACCAAGCGAGAGATTCTAAAGATTACAATGTCGATTTTTGATCCATTGGGTTTCCTCTCAAATATTCTCATAACTAACAAAATACTTTTGCAAGCTATATGGGATAGCGGTATTGGCTGGGACGACCAAATCATTGACGAACATTTTGCGATTTGGAAAACACTCTGCGATTCTTTTCGAAAAATCCGAAACTTTGCAATTCCCAGACTTATGACAACATTGCCAATCACAGAATGCGACATTCAGTTGCATATATTTACTGACGCATCGAAATATGCATATGCAGCATGCGCTTACATTCGATTTAAAAAAAATGAGACAATCGATTGCATGTTGATAACAGCGAAGTCTCGAGTCGCTCCTCTTAAGCCTTGTCGATCCCAAGATTGGAATTACAGGGTGCTTTATTAGGTGCAAGAATGAGCAAAGCACTACTAGAAACATTAAATTTGAAAATAAATAAAATATATTTGTGGACGGACTGTCAAATTATTTTGTACTGGCTAAGGTCTAGCAGTAAGAGATTTAAAACCTTCGTATCCCAGCGGTTAGGTGAAATTCAAGAACTAACCAACGTTCGTGATTGGAGATATGTTCCGTCAAAAATCAATCCCGCTGATGAAGCCACAAGGGTCGCAAAGGTAGATTTGGAAAAGAACAATTCGTGGATAAAAGGCCCAGAATTCTTGTATATCAATATTAAAAAGTGGCCAACAAGTCAAATAACCTTTGAAGATGACGACACAAACGAATACGTAAATGTAATGTCTGAAGCAAAACGTACATTTGTTTTACCTGATGTAAGCAGATTCTCCAGTTGGACAAGGTTTTTACGAACAACCGCTTGGCTACTTCGATTTGTGAAAAATCTCAGGAGCAGCAAAGAACTTCGCCTTAATGGCGAACTTACAGCTAATGAATTAGTTGATGCCGAAAATGTAATTCACAGAAAAATTCAATCGGATTCCTTTCAAGCTGAAATTCAAAGTCTACAAAAAGGAGAGTCAATAGGGAACTCAAGTCGCTTAAAAGCTTTACCATTATATTTTACAACCGACGGACTACTCAGATTAAAAGGTAGATTGGACAATTTGAATGACGTGGACTATAACATGAACGCAAAGAATCCGATACTTCTCAGTAACGACCATCCAATCACTGCGCTGCTGATATTTTTTTACCATAAACAAAATTGTCATATTTTTACTGAAACGGTCATTTCTAATCTTAGAATGAAATATTGGATAATTAGATGTAGAAATACGGTGAAGAAAATAATTCGTGAGTGCCAATTTTGTAAAAATAGACGTGCTAAGCTACAGACAGCTCTAATTGGACAGCTTCCTAAATGCAGAATTGAACCAACCGAAAGAGCTTTCCTAAAAGTTGGAATAGATTACTTCGGTCCCATCGAGGTATTGGTAAACAGAAGTCATGTAAAAAGGTATGGTGTAATTTTTACTTGTATGACCACTCGTGCAGTTCATTTAGAAATAGCAGAGGACTTGTCTTGTAATGCATTTATGCATGTGTTTCGTCAGTTTGGTTGCCGTCGTGGCTTTCCAATAGAACTATACTCAGACAATGGGACCAATTTTAAACGAGCAAGTAAGGATCTTAAGATAATAATTGACAATTGGTCAAATGATGAAATGACACAGTTCTTGGCACAAAAAAATTGCACATGGTCGTTTAATCCCCCATTGTCGCCTCATATGGGAGGAGCCTGGGAGAGATTAATTCAATCTATTAAAAATTATTTATGTTTTTTACTTAAAGAACGGTTCCCAAAAGAGTACACACTTAAAACTTTGTTTTGCGAAATTGAATTCATGATGAACAGTCGTCCACTCTTGTTTGTGTCATCTGATTTACCAGATGAAGAGCCTTTTACGCCAAATAATATATTAATTGGTCCAAATTTTCGAGAATCTTTCCATTCTGATGTGTCGGATGGAGACCTAAAATTGTTAAATATGTGGAAGGCTTCTCAGAGACTGACTGATATTTTTTGGGTCAAGTGGAGAAAAGAATACAGGCAATATATCCTGTATAGCCGTAAATGGGTTAAAAAATTTGATAATTTAAAGGAAGGAGATATTGTGCTGGTTATGGATTCAGATTTACCAAGAAACGTTTGGCCAAAAGGTATTATTGTAAAAACTTATCCTGCCAAAGATAACACTGTTCGAATTGTAGACGTTAAGATAAAAGGAAACATCTACAAGAGACCCATTGTTAAGTTAATTAAATTAGATGTTAAGAAAACAATGTAAGAGCTTAAGTATTGCCAACTTAATTATAATGCAATACTTGGGAGGAGAATGTTGAATATTTATATATTTTTAGTTTAAATTTAAACATATAACAGACGAACAGTGTTGAAGAATACATTTATAATTTAGCCCTTTTTAAAATAAGAATTTTTGTAAAAACCGAATTGGCAACGCCGACAGATGAGGCGACCACTTGCGAAATAAAGTGTCTATGTGAACGACGTACAAATCTGAGACGCGCATTTTAAATTTGGTCTTTCGATCGGATATTAACTCTAAAACCTCAGGTAAACCCTCAACATCATCATCTCAACGAATGTAAGTGATATATTCCAGTCGTTGTTATGCCATAAACCCCACATAATTCCGAAACTGCCTCTGCCATCTTTGAAGTATTTTCCATTGAGCATACTGTAATTTTAAGTGGTTATAGTAAGAAGATTTAAAAAGAGCATAAATAAGCAGGTTTACCTGAATCCACAGTGATCGTACTACCATCCACCAAATGAGGAGGCACAATTTCTTTCAGAGTTGTCATTATCCCGATCATGTGTCAAGAACTTTTGGTTCTTATGGAATGTCAGGGAATCTCCGGCATCTCCAGAATATTTCCCTAGACTCTTCAATTTGTAGTATTCCTCCTCACTCCCAATCTTAAAGGCATCATAATGAGAGTAGCTGGTGGATCCATTAACCATCCCAAGTTTAATGAAGAGTTCGTGAGGTCGTGCCTCAGTCATCCGATGCAATTTTTCCAACCCGATGAATAATTCTCCACTGACATTCCCAAATCTATTTGTATACTCATCCCAGGTTCGATTGAAGTTCTCGGATCCGTCAATGCGTCTCTGAATTACAGTCCAACCAGGTGGAGACGACGCACATGACATCTTAAATGGTTCCATCTCCCTAAGTTTTATTTGGTATTCCGAAATCTGACTAGATTGTTCTGACTTTGTTGTCTCAATCAATTTGATCTTATTTCTTAGGTCCGAGGTCAGTTTATCTCTGTTTTTAAGGTGCTCCTCTTTCACATTTAAAATATATTCTTTGCTTTTGATTTGACCTTCGGATATTTTTAACTGACTTTGCAAGTCCTTTATGGTGTCTTTCAAAGTATTTACTTGGCCTTTGAGTTCATCGTTGGCATCGGCTGTTATTTTCATCTGTACAAAATTATAAAGAGCAGACGATAAAATAATAATCATTGCATTAGATGATAAGATAAGATAAGATGTCTATATGTCATTCAGTCATTCTGAATGTCTGTCTGTCTATCCGTAACTCACCGTCCTAAGTTCCTCCATTCTGTTCAATCCCATATCCCACTTGGTCTGCAGAGAGTTAGTTGAATTCGCGAAGTCTTCTTTTGAGATGAGTTCCTGCAATAGGTTCTTTATTTCGGAATTCACGGCCATATGTTGTTCTTCCGCCAGATCGAATCAAGTCAAGCCTGCAGATCCTTTTGTCCTTGCGCAGTGGTCATCCTAAGGGCTGTCTGCCCTGCCTCAATCTCATCCAACCTTTTTAGGATATTGCGGGAATGGTCAAAAAGCGGGTTGAGTCTGGTCAGGCAAAATGAGCCGCATAGTCTTTGTTCATCTAGGACAACGCACAACGACGGATCTTTTGAATTGAACCCAATTCCTCCTTGTACACTTGGAAAAATGAATATGCCAAGCAAATAGGATAATAGTCTCAGCATCTTAAGTTGTTCGACCTACTCAAAACGAATTTAAAAATACTAAAAATGTAGCTATAAGTTGAAGGAACAACGAAACCTAACATATTGCTGAACGTTCATATTTCCTATATATGGTACGTGGCCTTCCTAATCTCTAGTCCGTTGGCCAAAAATCGGAAGAAACCAAATCACCTAATATGTGTATGTACATATGTATGTATGGACTATAAAGTTGGAATGTTCTTATAGCTTATTTGTGCCTTAAATATTAGTGAAAGTATTTGTTAATTTGGAAAACAACAAAAGCGCTTTATTTTTTTTTTAATCATTTGGAAACCAAAAAAAACCCCGAGATAGTTGCATAGTTCCTCAAAAAGAAATTTACAATCTGAAAATAATCTTCTGCTTCGTTTTATGTGCGCCAATATTCTGATAGACACTTTCTACTGGGCTTTCCAAAACCGAGAATCTATTGTACATCAATGTTTAATGAGTGTTGGGGAGGAGCGGAACAAAACCAAGAGGAAACATTAAGAAATATGAATAAAAAATCATAAAAACAGCAATAGTATGAATAATTGAAATGCCGTGTCGTAACCCCAGTCGGCGAAAGTTTTGATTCACTCGAAAGGTCCAAATCAGTGGCGCTATTCTGTAATAAAAAAGCTGCCATTGTCTCTGACTTCAGCTCTGAAAATCAAATGTTATGGAGTCAGCTTGGCACATCTGAGAGTAAAGACTAGTACTCAGGTCGACGAAAACTGTACGCCAGTCATTAGAGAGAGCGAGAGGCAAACAGCTGGAGTTCACTTTTCGTCAGGTTTTTTTTACCTCGGTACTCAGATCGACGAAAAAAAATACCAGAAAAGTACTTCGCGTTGCCAACCACCTGAAATTAACTATTGGTGAACCCTGGCGCAAAGATTTAAAAATTTAATCTTTTGGAGTGCGCTTCTCACTGAAAATTGTAATAAATGGAGGGAAAAAATAAAAAAACCCGCAAAAGTCGATTGCAGGAGTTTACATGTGAGGACAAAATAACATTAATACTATCTGGGGTGCCTCTTGTCAGAGCAAAGTGCTTCTTAGGTCGAAAATGTTCGAAAAAACACAATAAAAATGCAGCTTTGAACTTTAAATTAGCAAATAATTACCAGTAAATTAAAAAAAAACAACTGTTAAATTTAAATTGTATTGTTTTTTTTTTCTTTTAAAGCGTCAGACTTGTCTTGCCTACGTAGTTGATAATATCTTTTAAAGGCTTTTTCCCGCAAATTCGATATTTGAATTTTAACTGCTTGTCAACAAACCCAGCTGATTGACAATAAGACCGTAGTACGCTCAGTTCGGATGAACTCTCGAAAATATGGTCACACTGGAAAGATTAAAGTTTTTTACTAGGCTTAATTTGAAATAACAATTCATTAATATAAGTAGAAGATGTAATTTAATTTTAGCATCCAGCGAATGATAAACTGAACATAAATATATATATATTTTTTTCGGATACACCACATTTGATAAAACTGATCCGTAACCACTATACTTACAGCGGATTAGTCATCAACGGCAAAATATTGACCAAGACGTCAGTTCGACGGACAATTAGCCACTGCGCTAAGTCTGATGTGTCCATATTGTTAAAAATTACCGAACAAAAGGTAAAATTGGCAACAGCTCTTCAATTTAAGCATTGGTTAAGAAAATATATTACAATATTAAAATTTGTGACGACCCAGCGTCACAAATAATAAAAGAACATTCAAAAAAAAAACACACAATGATCTTTTATTCTCCCTACGCCACACCACTTTCAAAACGCGCGCCCAAAACGATAAACTGGCCACACTAATATATCGATAGTCGACTACCAAACCTGGCCACACTAACTCCACCGATACATCGATAGTCGACTACCATCGCTATATTCGTGACCCGATAACGAGTTATTAATATCGGAATTCTCAACATCGACCGCTCTGGGCACACTAAACGGGGCCTATATAAGCAGAGGCAAGACCCAAGATGAGGAACTTGCGTTCCGATGATCATCGAGGAAGCATCAGCAACAAAGGAAAATATACGGGTAAGTGTTCTGGTAGATAGTCTTGGTATTGGTGGTGGATCCGTAAGAACTTGGTTCTTATACCCGTTACTCGTAGAGTAAAAGGGTATATTGTATTCGTGCAAAAGTATGTAACAGGTGGAAGGAAGCGTTTCCGACCCTATAAAGTATATATATTCTTGTTCAGGATCACTAGCCGAGTCGATCTAGCCATGTCCGTCTGTCTGTCTGTCCGTATGAACGCTGAGATCTCGGAAACTATAAAAGCTAGACATTTTGCATGTAGATTTTAGGATTTCCTACGCAGCGCAAGTTTGTTTCAAAATGGTGCCACGCCCCCTCTGACGCCCACAAGCTGTGGCCACAGTTTTGATGCTATTATGAAAATAAAATAATTTATATGTATTTGTTTCGTCAATACCTATCGATTGGCCTAATAAAAGTTTGCCACGCCCACTCTAACGCCCAAAAACCCATTAAACGCTTAAGCCTGGCTAGCGCCTACATTTCCGCCTTTCATGGCCCGTGGTACCAATGTCTTGGGGTAGATGGCGCAATACAATAGCGCCACCTAACGGATGACTTTAGCTGAGTAACGGGTATCTAATAGTCGAGGCATTAGACTATTGCGTTCTCTCATGTTTTTAAATCTGTTCTGCGTCCTGGTGAGGATCACTGGCGTCCCGGTTTGGTTTCCTAGAAATCAGCCCAGACCCAGTCGTGATCACTGAGGCGGCCCGATTTACGTAATACAGGCCCACCTCAGTGAGTTCCTCCAGACGCCACGTTTCCGGCTCCCAACCCGGAAACGAAACGGATGTAGAACGGCAGTTCGAACATAACGATGCCCGGCATAGCGAAACTAACGATGCCCTACATTCCCACTAGAAATCCAAGTAGATCTCTCCCAACGACCCAGAAAACTACGAACCCGACGTACGCGCGACGAAGCAGTCCACTACTCGGCTCTTCCGCAGCGCAGAGGCAACTTTTTGGACCTTCTGCAGCGCCGACGCAACTTCTCGGCCCTCGGCAGCGCCGAAGCTCGCAGTATGCAGTGAACCTCTTGGCCCTTCCGTAGCGCCGGGTCACGACAACAAGCAGTTTATCACTCGGCCCTTCCGTAGCGCCGGATCACGACAGCAAGCAGTTCATCACTCGGCCCTTCCGAAGCGCCGAATCGACAAAGCAAGCAGTCCCGACTCATCTATACACAACCACACGACCAATAATATTGTACGATTACTTCGAAATACACGTCTCTTTTATAGTTCTATCCCTCTGTGTCATTATTGGGGAAAGGGAGGTAAATCGATTTATAGAGGAAAAATATAAATATCTGTCACGAACCCTAACCACGGCGAGCTATACCGTCTGCCAAAACAGGGTCGTTACAAATTAGAACAAGAAAGGAAAGCTAACTTCGGGCGGAGCCGAAGTTGAAATACCCTTGCAGAATATTCTGTAAATTATATTCTCCAAAATTATTCATATGATGTATTCTTAACACTCATAAAAATCCCAACTTCCTAACTTAGAAAACACAAAAGTTATGGCATTTCCAATCGTTCAGTTAAGTGGCGGCTATAGGATATTGTCGGCCGATCCTTATGAAATTTGGTAGGTCGGATTGACTGGCCAAATAAAAACCCATAGGAAATCCCAACTTCCTAACTTAACAAACACCAAAGTTATGGCATTTTTGATCAATCATTTGATTTTGGGAAAGTTTCAAGCAGATAGCTTTAAAACTGAAGGACTAGTTTGCGTAGAAACGGACAGACAGACGGACATGGCTAGATCGACTCTCCTGGTGATGCTGATCAAGAATATATATACATTATAGGGTCGGAAATGCCTCCTTCACTGCGTTGCAAAATTTTGACTGAAATTATAATACTCTCTGCAAGGGTATAAAAACTACCAACAACACTTACCAAAATCTTAACAGTAACCACAAGTGCACAAGTGCGCAAAGCAAACAAGTGCAAGACTTAACCAACGGCTTAAAACACAGTGACGGCGTGATGGGGGATCCCCCCGATCGAGGTCCATTAACTGCCCACGACAAAAATATGGCACTAGTAAAATCACCTGGCCCAAAATACCTTATTATTAAAAGATGTGATCTACTTATAGATCTTAGCAACATCAACCCATTCCTAATTAAAAAACAAATTGACTTCACCTGTGGCGGTGAGGTTGAAGACTGCAACAAACTCAGAAACGGAACACTACTCATCAAAACAAAAAAAAACATTCAAGCCAGCAGATTGCTCGCATTAAAAGCTTTTGCACCCGAAATAAAAATCGAAGAGAGTATCCACAACACACTTAACTCAACCAAATGGGTAATCTATTCTAATGACCTAAGAGGAATAGAAGAAAATATTATCCAAAAAGAACTTGCCAACTAAGAAGTATGCGAAGTTAAAAAAATTATGAAAAGGGAAAACGGCGCACTCAAAGAGACTGGACTAATAATAATTACGTTTAGCCGCCATAGCCTCCCAGAATATATTAAAATTGGCTATCAAAGGACCACAGTAAGGGAATACATACCCCTCCCATTAAGATGTAACCACTGCTTCAAATTCGGCCACTTGCACAAGTTCTGCAAGAATAAAAAAATATGCTATAACTGCGGAGAAGAACACCACACAGACACACAAGAGAAATGCACTAGACCACAAAGATGTATAAATTGCAACGATGACCAAACAATCGACCCCCACAACTCAACCAACAGGAGATGCCCAATCTTTAAAACCCAACAAGAGCTTATTGCTATCAAAACAACAAAAAAATGCGACAACAAAACTGCCTTAACAATACTAAGATCTAGAAATTCGAACAACGCACCCATTTCCTATTCATCCATCGCCAAACCAACACCTCACACACATCACAACACTACACCTTCACAAAATCCAGGACCTCAACAACTCAAAGGACGCAATCTCACACAGCAAGGACAATCTCCCCCCAGGAAACAACTAACTTCATACGCAGATCTATCTATAGATAATAAAGTAGACTCTTCCAAATCAACCCACCCAACCCCCAAACCAACCACTAACCCAGTTCAAATCCTACCTCTCTCTACATCAAAGCGAATGCTAGCATCTCTCAAAGCTGCAAACAAAAAGGTAAACAAAAAAATCAAATCAAATTCAACAAAAACTAGAGACGCTTCCAGCGACTCCTGTGATATGGAAACAAACTAATCTACCCACACCCCTATAAACTATAAATATGGTTAAAATAATCCTATGGAACATCAAAGGTTACCGAAATAACTATCCCGAACTACAATTAATTATTAAACAATTTAATCCACATATAATAGCCCTACAAGAAACACACTTAGCGCACACTGCAACACTCCCAATTCCCATTAACTATTTAATTTACAGCAGCTACAGTACAGTTAGTGCATAAAGCCATTTCCCACTCACAACATCCACTAAGTCCAGATCTAGAAGCTGTAGCTCTTACCTTAGATTAAAAAAAAAATCATCCTTATCTCTACCTACATTTCTCCCAATAAACGCTTTAATCTTAAAAACCTAGAAAACGTCCTATCCCCAACAAACCCACCCACACTAGTCCTTGGCGACTTCAACAGTTGGCACCCTTACTGGGGATCCCCCAGAGCCAACTCCAGAGGAAACACCGTTGCAAAATTTGTAGACCGCTCTGACTACATTCTATTAAATGACAAATCGCCGACTCACTACTCAACACACAACACATTTACACATATCGACCTTTCTCTCGCCACCGCCAACATCGCTCGACCTCAATGGCAGCGACCACTTCCCCATACTTATTTCTTTGTTTCAACATACATCCCCATCCTTTACCGCTAAACCTTCCTTTAACCTCAAAAAAGCAGACTGGAAACTTTATAAGGACAATATCTTAAATTACAGCTCAGGTACTCAACCTACCAATAATATAAACAAATAAACTGCCATAATTAAAAAAGTTATAATTCAAAGTGCCCACCTCTCTATACCCCAAAACTCTATCTTTACCCTCAAACGTGCCGATCCCTGGTGGAACAACGACCTAGCTTTCCTTAAACACATCAAAAACTAAAAATGGAAGATGCTTAAAGCTAGCATTACTTCAGAAAATATAGTCGAATTCAAAAAAGCCAACGCAAAGTACAAAAGAGCAGTTAGAGAAGCAAAAAAAACCACCATCAACTACTTTACCTCCGAAATCCAACCCAACTCGGACCCAACTAGAGTGTGGGCAAACGTTAAACGCCTATGCGGACTCTATCCCACTAAACATATCCACACTATATATAACCCTTTCACCCAAACTAACACCACTAATCCATCAGAAATAGCAAACACCTTCGGTAACGTCTGGTCAAAAGAAGCTGACAACTCAAATTTTTCTACTACATTTAGATCAAATAAGAGCCTGGTCAACTATACAACAAACTACTTTCCATGCCACTCAGCGCTAGAAATAGAAAAAGACATAAGTCTAAAAGAACTTCTATCTGCCCTCAACTCTCTCAAAGGTGCCACTCCAGGGCCAGATCGCATCTCCTACTGCATGATAAAAAAACACACCTTCCCCTTTTAAACTCAAAATCTTACAACACTTCAATAACATCCTCAACTCTCATATCCCTCAATCATACAAACTCAGCCTAGTCCTTCCTATTTTAAAACCCCAAAAACCCCAAATCGAGCCCAAATCATACCGACCTATTGCCCTAAACCCATGTTTAGCCAAATTTCTGGACAAAGTTATTTCTAAAAGATTGTGGTGGTTTGTTTTAAGCAACAAACTCTTGCACAACAACCAATTCAGTTTTAAAAGGGAAAAATCTGTCCTAGACAGTCTACTATATGTAGACCACCTAGCGACCAGAGCCCTCTCCTTAAAACGACACATTTCTATCATATCCCTAGATTTCGCAAAAGCCTTTGATAAAATAGGTATGGGAGGGAATCCTCATTCACCAACTCCAAAAATGGAAAGTAGGCCCCCGAATAATAAAATAGTGTCTAACTTTATGAACAACAGAAAAATCATAATCAAAAACGGACTCTCGCTTTCCAACTCTTACCCACTTGACAACGGCATCCCACAAGGCTCCCCCATCTCTGTTATCCTATTCCTAATTGCCTACAATTCCATTTGTAACATCATTTCCATTCCTAAACAATTTAAGTTTACGGCCTACGCTGACGATTTCCATATAATCATAGAACACAAAAGGGAAAAAAACCCCTCTACAAATCTAACAGCTGTCTTCCAAAAAATTCAAGAATGGTGTGCGTACTCAGGTGCCTCCCTCTCGATCGAAAACAGTCAACACCTACACATATGCAGGAAACACAATTGTAGAGCAAAAATATATACCGGATCCATAACTTTCCCTGAAACTAGCACCACAAAAATTCTAGGCCTCACCATTAATAATAAATATAACTGGTCCACCCACATAAGCAGACTTAAAGATAGCCTCTGCAAACCCCTAAACATCAAACACCTATCCTCCCCAAAATACAACACTTACACCTCATCCCTTATCCAAATTATCAAATCCATCCTAATTACTAAAATCGACTACTGCTTACCTATTTATGGAAGCGCACCTAATCACTTAATTAACCACTTAAAAACCACTCAAAATTCAGGAATTAGAGCAGCACTAGGCGCATTCCGTACTACACCAACCAACAACCTTCTCATTGAATCCAACATACAATAGAACACAGAAGAGCACTTTTAACGGGCAAACTAACAAATAAATTACGAGACTCCCCTAAATAATCTAACCAAGACCACCAAAAAAAGTTTAAGTACCCAAGCGCAATAGACCATAGAAATCTGCAAAAAACTAAACCTCCCCTACCTACCAATCAAAAACTACCCTAACAAAAAATACAACATCGAACTAATATTAAAAGCTACAAACACCGATCTGTCCAAATACAGTAAAGCCAACACCCCTCCATCTACCTACAAACAACTTTTCTAATTCCTAAAAAACACCCTCCCTAACCACCAATTCCTATACACCGATGGCTCGATGGCAAATGGCATATCAAGCTTTAGCGTAACCGACGAAAACAACACCATCAAATGTGGTCTTCTTCCACACTCTACTCCTCAGTCCTTACAAGCGAACTAATTGCCATCCACGAAGCTATAAAGACAGCTTTAAAAAATCCAGGAAAACATGCAATCTGCTCAGACTCCCTATCGTCCCTCAACTCCCTAACTAATTATAACAACCACTCCTACTACCCCACAATCATTAGAAACCTTATTACCAATAATTTCCCTAAAATTAAACTAATTTGGATCCCCAGTCCTATCGGCATAAAAGGCAATGAGAATGCTGACAAAACAGCAAAAGAAACACAAAAATACCCGCTTATATACACACAAAACAACAACACTAACGACATTACACATCACCTCAAAAAATATATAAAACTAAAACAATCCTACCTGCATAACAATACCTCTTCCTGGTACAACAATATCGTTAAAACGACATAACTCCACCCTTCTACAAACGACATATCTTCGCGCGGAGATATGACGTTTAAAAACGAAATATTTTTGAGCGGAGATATGTCGTTTTTGAACGTCATATCTCCCCGCGGAGTCTTGTCATCGCATAGGTGCCCATCTGATAGCGTTCGAGACCATTGAAGAATGGGATTTGGCTAATCAATACCTGTTCAACAACGTCATAGATGATATATACTGGACCTCGGGTGCGGACTTGGCAAATCAGGGAAAGCATAATTGGTTTTCAACTGGTGAGCCATTGACATTAAATATTTGGAAACCGGGAGAGCCAAATAATTTAAATGGAAATGAACATTGTGACTAGTTAGGGTACAAACGAACTCCAACCAACTACAAAAAATTAAATAACCAACCCTGCGAAATACAATGGCACTACATATGTGAAAGATTATATCCAAAGATCGCCTCGTTTGTTATCTGGTGAAGGATTCTTAAAATTAAAGATATATCATAAACATTGAATAAAAGATTAATCTGATAAAAATCCAATCGGTTTATACATTTATAAAAAAACAAGAATGTATTTTTCGAAGGTTTTCAATTTTCTTAAGAACATTTTTAAAATTTTTATTTTGTTTAATTTTTAGAAGTTTTTTTTATAAAATGTATTCAAATAAGGTTTTTAATTTTTTCAAATGTTATTTGCAATCTATTTGCAAAGATTTCCTAGTATACTATACTATACTATACTATATACTTTCAGAATGTTCTGTAAATTATATTCTCCAAAATTATTCATATGCATTCTTAATACTCATAAAAAATCCCAACTTCCTAACTTTACAAAAACCAAAGTTAGGGCATTTCCGATCAATCAGTTATATGGCGGCTATAGGATATAGTCGGCCGTTCCGACTTATATACTGCGTGCAAAGGAACGAAGGGTGTGTGCAAAGTTTCAATTCGATATCTGTAACGAATTGCTTAGGTTGGTGTTGGGATGGGAAGAGACAGGCGCACGAGTTACCGACCAGTCGGTAGGCAACGAGCTTCCGGCTAACCCTCCCAGAGCTACCCTGGAAATGGTACGCTGACTGGACAGCCACACGAACACATACATACATACGGATGCAAATATGTTGCAATCTAAACATTGTCCAAATCGGGCAACGACCACTTGAGTCGTTGCCCCGTTACATTTTTGCTGACCTTGCAACAGGATGCCCCAACTCTCCGATACAGGAAATATGACACGAGCAGACACTTGGAATGATTTCTGTTTAAACATTCGTTTATTTCTTATAGCATATAAGAATCTTTGTACACTTGAACAGCGGCGGCTACTCGGCCACCGCTGAGAATACATTAAAGCAGTCTTAAACTACAACTCAACCGTAGAAGACGTTCTTATTTCAAATCGTATAACTTTTGAAAATCTAAGTTGAGAAACCCATCTATCCTGGAACCTTTCTGACGACCTCTGGTGGAAGAAGTGCTACAATCAACCCAATACTGGAAACAAGGTGCTAAAACCAACCCATAACTCACGCATAATTCTCCGGCTACTTGCTCGTCGGCTAATGGGGTGGTATTTTTGCCGCCCTTTCCCTGAGGTACCTAACTTTTACATTATTATACTCGATATTTTGCGTGCTACGACAAGCTACATCGGGAGGACCCCAACACAACACAAACACATTAAAACTAGTCTATTGGACATGCAAGATCGGACGACTATTTAACCCCAGATGTTGTGGGATTACTGATGCCCCTCCCTGCCTTGGCCATTCTCTGCATTCCCATAATCAAATGGAATTTTTAATTTTTTTGTTTTTTTGGTGAATGGCCCCTTTGGGTTTCACAGGGCGATCGCACTAGCCGAAGGCAAAACTACTCGGGCTTAACACATTATAATTATTTTATTCCTTAGTGACTAATAAAATGGTTAAAATTAAACATAATGTAAATAGATGAAATAATGAAATACAATGTCGTGCAATGAGTATATGTATGTGTGTAACAAAGAAACAATAAATGTGAAGGTGTTTAAATTGGACATAAAAATCTTGTACGACAAAAGAGAATTGAAAATCGCATTGTGTTTCGTCAAGCAAGGGACATTTAATAAACAGGCTAACGCAAACGGATCAAAGAAAAGATTGGCAAGTTTTGTTGCTGTTCTTTCTTTTGATTTTTAATATGTTTGTTTTAATTTAGATTTTTTTTTTGGATTGCGCGTTTAGATGAACTTTTTTGTTTTTGTGTGCATTTTTTTTTTTTTTTTAATTTAAATATTTAGGTAAAGAAATTAATACATCGGAGCCTAAGCCACCGAGTCACTCACCCGAATAATTCGTAGACGTCCAACGGAGAAAGCGCTTTGGCCGTGGAGATCGAAGCTGTGGGAGTTAAAATTTTATGCAAAAAAAAATTCTCTAAATGTATATCAAACACCAAATTTTTCCTTTTTTTTTTTTTGAAATTCGCCAAGATCCGTGCGCATTTTTTCTTTTACATTTTCTTTGCTCTTCGACGGACTATTATTTTTCTCTTTTGTTTTCCAACGACTTCTCTCGCACTTTCGCTTAGATTACTAACATATAAAACAAAAAAAACTGTTCTAATCTTAAATTACTTTAAACATTTTTTTTTTTTTTTTTTATATTTTTCTTGGTGCCTTTCTGTCTTGCTTCCTTTATTGCTTATATATGCGCAGACAAATTAACTTGCGAGCATTCTCGCCATCCGTTTTGCGCAGTGCGTCTTCTTGGGACACAACGAAGAAAAGGCAATTATGAGGCTTTTCTTATTGGCCTATATAGACGGTGGACGAAAATTCGGCTTAAATATTCATCCTTTTTTTGTTAACTCCTGCGGCTAATTTCTCTGGGTGGGACTTCTGCGTTTACGGCCTCAAAACCAAGACCTGGCTTTGGCCGGCAAACCTTCGCGCAGGTAAATTTTATGCACTTCTTCTGCTGCCAGCGAACTGTTGCGAATTCCTCCGCCGCTGTCGAGGAACCGTTTAGCCGAACCCTAATGGCAACAAAACGCTATCTGTTACTGACTAAACTTACTGGTTTTTTTTTTCATTTAATGTCTCACCTTTTCTGAGGGCAAGTCTTTCTTCACTTTTGTTCTAATTTTTTTTTTTAATTACTAAGTTGAAGTGACTGGATCCTCCGGCCGCCAAAAGGGAACAGAACGAATGGACGCCCCGAATTAAGCGGGAACCCATGTCGCTCTCCCAAAGGTTAATTTTCCCTCTGGAGAAAGCCTGACATTCGGCCCTGTTAAGCAATCTATCTAATTTGACCGGCGACCTCGACTTGGAACATTGCTCTCCTAGATGGCGCCTGCAACCTCGTGTTTTCTCTCATAGAGGGCGGGACTCTCAGCTTGCTTTGCTGGGACAAGCGTTACATATCTTAACAAGAAAGGAAAGCTAACTTCGGGCGGAGCCGAAGTTGAAATACCCTTGCAGAATATTCTGTAAATTATATTCTCAAAAATTATTCATATGATGCATTCTTAATACTCATACAAAATCCGAACTTCCTAACTTTACAAAAACCAAAGTTATGGCATTTCCGATCAATCAGTTATATGGCAGCTATAGGATATATTCGGCCGATCCTCATGAAATTTGGTAGGTCGGATTGATTGGCCAAATATAAAACCCATAGAAAATCCCAACTTCCTAACTTTACAAACACGAAAGTTATGGCATTTCCGATCAATCAGTTATATGGCAGCCATAGGATATAGTCGGCCGATCCCGGCCGTTCCGACTTATATACTGCGTGCAAAGGAAAGAAGGGTGTGAGCAAAGTTTAAATTCGATAGCTTTAAAACTGAGAGACTAGTTTGCGTAGAAACAGACAGACGGACAGACGGACATGGCTATATCAACTCAGGAGGTGATCCTGATCAAGAATATATATACTTTGTAGGGTCGGAGATGTCTCCTTCACTGCGTTGCACACTTTTGACCAAAATTATAATACCCTCTGCAAGGGTATAAAAAACAAGAAAGGAAAGCTAACTTCGGGCGGAGCCGAAGTTGATATACCCTTGCAGATGTGAGGAGTTAAATAACTCCTCACAAATAAATGAGAGTTTGGAGATTACAACTGGAGAGAGTTTGGAGAGTACAGCTGGAGAGAGTTTGGAGAATACAGCCGGAGAGAGTTTGGAGAGAAACGAGAAGAGAGTTTGGAGAATACGGCTGGAGAGAGTTTGGAGAGAACGAGGAGAGAGAGAGTTTGGAGAGAAGAAGTAACGGTAGAACGCGACGGACTTTGGACCCTAGTATGGTGCCGAGCGCAAAACCGAAAAAGGAGAAGCCGAGAACTAACGGGATACGCCGGCCTATATAAGCAGGCCGAGCGCAGGAAGAGGGATCAGTAGATCACAAGGAGTCAATCCAGCAAGATCAGTAGACAAGCAGCACATCAGTGAACAACACAAGTCAAGTCAACACCAGGAGGAAGCAGAGCCGCGCCGAGTCAACAGGAGCAAGATCGCTACATCAAGACGTTCGGGACTTAGAGTTGAAGTCTCCGAGCTGAGAAACAGGTAGCTGAGGTCCTTAAGGCATCACGCGGCTAAGTCCAGGCGCTTTGTTCTAATTCTTGTCGCGACGTGAGCTTGGCGTATTGCTCGGCGAGTCCGACAGAAGTGAATAGAAAGAGTCCTTCGACAAAGAACCGTGGGCTCGAAAGAGAAGTTGTCCAGAACTAGCGGCCGTGCGAAAGCAATTGCCTTGTCGAATTCCGGCGAACGCCTGAACCGACAGGCGAGAATTGTGCGTCTGAATCACGGGTGTCTCGAGAGGCGTATGCGTCGAGAGCACGGTAATTCACCGCCAGAGTCCTAGACAGGCAACTGATCGAGTCTCGAGAGCCAAAGACCCGCTGCACCTAGTCTCACTAGAGCACGCAGACCACGACCCAGGACTTCGCACCGTGAGCAGAGCGAGGACATCGAGGGCACGAGGAGCGACGAGCAGTCATCGCAGGCCCAGCAGCAACCAAGCCATACTACAACACATTCAGTCCACGGCTAAGAGGCGAGGGCGGAAACGTTCGTCTTGAACCTAGCGTCCTGCCACAGGGACTGCATTGGCGGCCTTCCGGCGTATGCTTGAACCGTCAGGTAGAAACTGTGTAGGCGTCTGGTGTGACCGGCCGGGACAGATCCAGGGACAGGAGGCTGTGGCTGCGAAAGGCGTACGCTTTGAGAGCCCGGTGCCTGTTCACCCTAGTCTGAGAACGGTGACGCATCCCTAGACCCTCATAGCCCCGAAGCCAGCGACAGCGGAGGCGTTCCAGAGCAGCGAGCAGCGAGACAGCAGAGAGCGACGGTGGAACGACCACAAGTCTTCAAGGAAGGAGCTGAGACAACCATCTGTCACCATTAGTCCCAGGCCGAGGGACAGTCGGCGAATAAAGATCCTAATACAAACACCCTAACATTCTGTGCGTTCTCACTAGACAATCGGGCGGTCACGTTTATATAAATTTGGTGGGACGAACAACACACATCTTCTGAGCTAGCCGCACGATACTCGTAGCGAGCAGACAATACAAAATCAGTTCGTTACACAGAATACTCTGTAAATTATATTCTCCAAAATTATTCATGTGATGCATTCTTAATACTCATAAAAAATCCCAACTTCCTAACTTTAAAAACACCAAAGTTATGGCATTTCCAATCGTTCAGTTATATGGCAGCTATAGGATATAGTCGGCCGATCCTTATGAAATTTGGTAGGTGGGATTGATTGGCTAAATATAAAACCCATAGAAAATCCCTTCCTAACTTAACAAACACCAAAGTTATGGCATTTCCGATCAATCAGTTATATGGCAGCTGAAGGATATAGTCGGCCCATCCCGGCCGTTCCGACTTATATACTGCGTGCAAAGGAAAGAAGGGTGTGTGCAAAGTTTCAACTCGAAATTCATCACTACAAAAATTCATCGCCCTTTCATCAGCAGCGGACTGCAACGCCGGCAGAGCCAAAGGCAAAGTCGGCAGAGCCGAGTGCGACGCAGGCAGAGCCGAAACTCTCAGTCCCCGATCATAGGAAACGCAGAAAAATTTCCATCTCCCTCTCTTACTCTGTCTCTCTCCCCATTAAATGAGCTGAGAGGTGGAGGACAATGTATTAAAATCACATCGACCTTTATACACCCTTGAAATTAAATTAGCATAATTTTTGTATTGTAGTCGTTGAATCTTATTAATTATATTATTTTATGGAAATACTTTTTAAAAATAAAATTATTATGATAGTTTTGAAAGGTATGGATTCCTTTTTTAAGTGAATTTAAGTTATGTAAAGTCGGATATGCTTTTATATACCCTGCTTTGACGCGAAGCGAAACATGTAAAGACAAATTAGGCAAAGGAAAGAACAATAGGATTAACGATGCCCTTGTTTT
The DNA here is from genome assembly GCA_018153305.1 of Drosophila kurseongensis. Taxonomy (NCBI): domain Eukaryota; kingdom Metazoa; phylum Arthropoda; class Insecta; order Diptera; family Drosophilidae; genus Drosophila; species Drosophila kurseongensis. Next base: position 1,766,746 of record JAECXX010000108.1, on the reverse strand, counting down.
CCACTGAAGTTGTTTTCGCGGCTTTTACGTGCACTTGCATTTGAGAGAACAGATCGAAGCTGAGATTTATTGTGAAATGTTATAACTAAATTTATCAGAAATTTAGGTAAGTGTTATTTTATTAATTATTTTGAACTGTACCTACATATACTGTTAATATATTTATTCATTATTTAAGGCGAAGCTTATAATAAAACTGCTGGGCCAGCATTAACTAAGCTGGACTTGGCCGGCGGCAAAACAAGAAACGCAGCAAGTTTTTATATATTTTATAATAATTTTTCTATTTTAGATATACTTGGTCAGGATGAGCCAGTACATAAAGCACGAAGTCAAAAAAAGAGCACCGAAACCGAAACATCCTAAACACCTCCGAGACAACTGAAAACGTACATATGTACATATGTATATTGAATTAAGTTAAATTAATTATTTATATGTAATAAATTAAATGAAATAATGTAATAAAATAAAAAAAAAATGTATATGAAAATTTACTGAATGAATTTTACTGATGAAAAAAAAGCGATGAAAAAGCGATGAAATAGTGATGAATTACTGATTAAAGAGTGATGAATTACTGATTAAAGAGTGATGAATTACTGATTAATTCATCACTCTTTAATCAGTAATTCATCACTCTTTAATCACTATTTCATCGCATTTTAATCACTATTTCATCGCATGTTCATCAGTAAATGCTGATTAAAGAGTGATGAATTACTGAAAAAAGAGTGATGAATTACTGATTAAAGACTGATGAATTTTTCACTGATTAGCTCCTAGGACATGCCAATGTTAAATTCATCACCAATTTGTATGAAGATTCATCGATTAATCATCAGCAGTGATGAATTTTTGGTGATAAAAAAGCGATTAAAAGGTGATGAACGGTACTGCAGGGAGGTGATGAACGGTACTGCAGGGTAGCGATCGAGATGAAATGATAGCACACATGCACCCCTTTATGAGAATGCATACATACAATTCAAGCGCAGGGCAACCTTCTTCAAAATGCGCCTCTCTGCGACTAAACGACCGAACTCGTGCAATGAACGAGCATCAAAATGAACGCACACGGGCCTGCCGCTTAGAGCTGCCAGTTTAGTTTTTTTTCCGTCAAATCTGACTTTTTTCAAAGTCGAAATGCGGGAAAAATTTGGGAATTGCGGAAAGCGGGAATTCTGGATTTTTTAAAAAGCAGTTGGCTTTCTTACGCTTTTTTTTAATGCTGCCAAAAATTTCATAAAAAGACACAAAAATTACCATTTTTGAAGAAGCTGTGCATAAAAAGTGTACTAACTCGGTAACACCTACCAGTTTTCGTACAAATGCACCAATGTGTATAGAAGTGGCAACATTATCATATGTTCTTGTCGATATTTGCCAATACTACCATAACAATATAAAAAGTGCGCGTAAGCGTTGATCTACACGTATTTCACAATGCCCAAAAAGTATAAGCAAAAGTGCCGTGATGTTTGGTTGAAAAGCGACGAATTCAAGGCATGGCTTTGCAGCGATGACACTTACTGCAAGATCGGAACAAACATGTCGTACGATAGCGAAACTAATGATATTCGCGACGATAGATGACTTGCTAAATATCTTATTGTTTGCGCATTTTTCTGATTAGTTTCAGCTTTTTTTTCTTTCTCTCTAGTTAAAAACAGCTTTTTTTTTTAAAAGTTGGCAGCACTGAGCCCTGGGGCCATGATACAATAACATAAGTCTCGTCGGCTGTCTAAACGTTCGGGTTTTGGTCAGTGCGTGTTCGTTTCTTGAAGTAAAAGGTTGTCTGTGGACGAAATTTGTAAACAATTAACCCTTATGCAAAATGACATATTGCAATGTGTGCTGCAGACACGTGGATGGCGTGAAATTTATAAAGGCACCAAAATGTTTACAAAAAAGAGCGTTGTGGGAGGACTCGTTAGGATGTAAACTTGGCGATTATTCCAAAATTTGCGACACGCACTTTAGTTCTGCTCAGTGGAAGTTGACACCACAAAGAGGTGGGACTTTTAAAAAAAGGCGACTGAACGAAGATGCTGTCCCACAGAGAGAACCTGAACTTAATATTCCAAAATTAGGCTACGCCGATTCAAGCACGCAAACAGAGTAAGTTAAACATGGAGTAAAAAGTAAATACTTACAGGGAAACATTAATATATTTTTATTACAGGGACAATATAATAGGGTCAACAATGCTTATCGAGAACAAAAGCCTTAGGAAAAGAATTCGTGAGATGGAGAAGGAAAATCGTTCTTTTTGCCAGCAGCTGGAGGAATATAAGGAGTTGGAAATGTCTTTAGCCCAAATTTTCACGGAGACTCAAATAAAAATATTAAAGAGTGGAGGAAAGCGAGCCAAATTTAATTCTACAGACATTTCTGCTGCGATTTGTCTTCATACAGCGGGTCCTCATGCATATACCCATTTATACAAAAAAGGATATCCTTTGCCGAGTCGAGCCACGTTATATAGATGGTTAGCAGATGAACCTATTAAAACGGGTACCCTGGACTTTGTGATTGACCTCATGGTCAACGAAGAAATGCTTGAAGTGGATAAGCTATGCGTTTTGTCTTTCGATAAGATGAATATTACTGCTGGCCATAGCTCAGCGGATAACGTTAATAAACCAAATAATTACGTCCAATTGGCCATAGTTCGTGGGTTGAAAAAATCTTGGAACCAGCCAGTATTCTTTGACTTTGATAATCAAATGAACGCAGATATTCTGAATGACATCATTAAAAAGCTGCACAAAAGAGGTTATCCCGTAGTAGCTATTGTCTCTGACTTCAGCTCTGAAAATCAAATGTTATGGAGTCGGCTTGGCATATCCGAGAGTAAGTTTTAAATAATAATTTATTAATATAAGTAGAAAAATTTAATTAATTTTTGTTTTAGCAAAAACCTGGTTTACCCATCCAGCGGATGATAAACTAAACATATATGTTTTTTCGGATACATCACATTTAATAAAACTGATCCGTAACCACTATATTGACAGCGGATTAGTCATCAACGGCAAAATATTGACCACAAAGACAATTCGACAGGCAATTAGCGCCTGCGATGAGATTATTGTGTCTGAATTCTTACCGGAAATTACCGAAAACCACTACAATGTTGGCTCGCTCGGTGAACAAAATGTAAAATTGGCTACTCAATTGTTTTCCAATGCAACAGCGAATTACATTAGGAATATTTCATTAAGGTATGAAGTAGAAAACGCGTGCGAAACCGCGGATCTCTTTAAAGTTTTCAATGATTGGTTCGACGTTTTCAACTCTATCGAAACAACACAGCCATATGGTAAACAGATTGAAGTACAACGAGCCGTTTTGACTAAAATGACTGAAATTATGCGCAAGGATTTAGTTGGGAAAGCCCATAGGCTGCCCTTCCAAAACGGAATTTTGGTCAATAATGCATCCCTTGATGGCCTCCTGGCATATTTATCTAAAAACTATCAGATTGACTATATACTAACTTGTCGTCTTAACCAAGACATTTTCGAAACATTTTTTGGCCCCATAAGAGAGAGCGGCGGCCAAAATGACCATCCAACTGCTCTTCAATTTAAGCATAAGTTAAGAAAATATATTACAGATATGACAAAATTAAAGAAAAATAGCTAATAACTGATTTTAACAACACTAGTTGTCAAATGCTTAGCTCTATGTTTTAGCAATGTTTTTATCGCGATTGTTTTAGGTTTGTATTGTAAGAAGACAAAAGATTGTCTATTCAAAAACAAAAACAACGCATAATTTTAAATTTAAAATTATTAAAAATTAAAATATGAAAAAACAAATAAAACTCCTGTTATTATTAAAGGCAAAATAAAACCCTTGGAACCATCTAAGGGTTAATCCACAATCGTCGTTTCGCTAGCACTCGCACTCATTGTTATGATTGTAGAGGTATCAGATTTTTGCTGACGAGACTTCCTTCAGTTATTGTATTATGGTTTGTACTAAACATTTTCGTTTAAGATACATTTTTTAGATTATTTAGTTTTCTATTTGTCAACAAACCCAGCTGATTGACAGTATGTCCGTAGTACACTTATTATATTATCCGAACTCTCGAAAATTCGGTCTCTCTGGAAAATTTAAATTGTTTCCGCTAGCGACATAGTTTTTCGATCAGAGTACTAGGCTTAACATTTGCAAATCAAAACAAAGAACAGCTGTGTACAAACACATATACTCGAGTTTACTAAGTGTAAACGGGTATTCTGCGTGATCGCGTTAACTCCGCTATCGATAAGAAACTCGGGTAAGGGTAAGTCGCCTTGAGCGAATACACCACCGCTTATCGATAGTTAGCGGGGACTCGCTCCGCAGTTAGCGGGGACAAGTAAGATTTTCAATACTCGTTAGAGGTGGAAAAACACCGATGACGCCCTACCCAACATCGATATTACCGATATTTTGAAAACACCGACACCATCGATATTTTACGCTCCTCTATGGACAATTTATCATTGGTGTGGCTATCGGTACGGAAGAAATTGGTTTGTTTTAAATTAAATTGTTATGAATACTATAATATATATATATATTAAGCTCATAATAAATGGAAGTTCACAACAAAGTGTTTTGTTGTTTTGGTTTGGTGCAGTAATGTAATGTATATGTATATTTACACACGCGCATTGCCCGACAAATCTTTTGTGTAGATGGTTTTTGTTTGTTGGGCACTCCATATGAAAAGGAAATGAGTGTTTGTGCTAATGATTCATTGCAAAAGACAGAACACAACCGAGATTGAAATTTGTGACTCCTTTGCTCGTGTATGTATGAACCGTAAAGAAATGAACCGAGCGTGTTCTACTCGTTTGGCAAGGGCTCAGTCGGAACCAAAAGTTTGTGTGTGGCTCGTATTAATTGCTTGTGTTTTAGATAGCTGTGATGAACAAGAGGGTGCAGTCGCAGTCCCAGCGCTTAAAAAACGATACACATACGGATGTACGACTGGCTCACTCATCTTGCACCCCAGACTAATAAGTAACGGGAAAGATAACTCGAGAAAGCTCAAGTTTGCCCGACAGTAGCTCCCCTACAGTCGTCTACTTTGATAATCCCCAAAATATCCTTAATATATCCGGTGATGACGATGAGGAATATGTACATATGAATGTATGTACAGTGGCGCACTGCTTATTTCTTCCAGAGCTAAAATCCAAATTAGCAGTGGTATCATAGATAAACTATAAAATAAATCAAACAAATTTGCAAATGCCGTTGTTTCAGATATATTTTCATACACATACATATGTGTATTAGGGCACTTCATTTTTCCCATTTAGCTGTAACCCACAATTTGTCAATAATTTAGTTTTTTTTATACTTTTAGGTGCTATTGCAAAATATTGAAAATCACTACAAAAAAAAATATGAAAGACTGCAATCAAAATTGTGGAATATTTTTATTGCCTTTTGGTTTTATGACTTTTAATTTCATTTGAAATAAGCTGTGGGTCACTTTATATAATGTATTTAAATTTTAGACACGCCCAATGCGTTACAAATATCAGACCAAAATTATAATACCCTATTCAGTCTGCTATAAGATATTGTCTGATCCGTACGATTTGTAAATTTTATTTGCATGCTAAAAAAAAGGACGTTGAAAAAATGCGGTTTTTCAATTCAAATTAATAGTTATCTGCCAGTTAAGAATATGCCAGCTTGACAATCAGTTAAAGAAGATGGAATAATTGACAGCTGATCCCAGAAGCATTATCAGCTGAAGCCATTATTTTGCGGGTAACAGGATCCTCTTATTATTGATGTTTGTTAAGAATTGTTTTTACGCCAAGTCCGACTGGTCTTTCACTTTATCTGCAGCTAACTACTACTGACTCATTAACTCAACATCGAGAGCAAGCCCTTAATCGCTATTAGTTGGCAAAAAGAGAAATGAGCAACTAAGTTTAATAAGGTTGCCTAGTCCTCAAATCGCGAAATCCTGTGTCTCCCAATTTTATGATGATTGAGACAACTTTTTGGGCGGTATGTATGTATTATGTTTTCCAAATTAACCAACAGATTTTACTATGTTATGTGCTAAGAAATTTGGAAAACGGATATGAAGACTTATTAGCTGATTAATATATTATAATATTATTACCATGGTTAATAATTTGTATATATTAACCATTGTCTTCTTTTAATATGTACATATAATAATCTCCTGTTTACGTCTGTTGTGTCCTAGACTCTCCAGGAGTTCTCCGACTGTCATGGTTGCTGTGTCATCTGGCTCGTTGAACATAGTTTGGCTATTTCTTCTTCTGGTGATTTCCAAATAGTATCTTGTGTTGAAGGTTTTTCTTACTCATCTTAAGTAGTTACTGTTTTACCTGCTGTTTAATATTTCTTGAATACAAAATCTACCGGCATCCTCCTGTCCATAATTATTGGTTTCAAAAAAGAAAACAGTGTGGAACTTTCTTATGGTTTTGGATTGCACGGCAATTTTGACTTCAGATCAAATAATTTATCTTTGGCACTAGTAAAACCTACTTTGATTTTACTGGCTTAGCTCGTATTCCGATTTTATAGCGGCTTAAAGATTTGAAGTAAAATATCTTTAGGGAAAATTTAATTTGTATGTTCATATTTTTATACCCTTGCAGAGGGTATTATAATTTTGGTCAAAAGTGTGCAACGCAGTGAAGGAGACATCTCCGACCCTATAAAGTATATATATTCTTGATCAGGATCACCTCCTGAGTTGATATAGCCATGTCCGTCTGTCCGTCTGTCTGTTTCTACGCGAACTAGTCTCTCAGTTTTAAAGATATCGAGTTGAAACTTTGCACACACCCTTCTTTCCTTTGCACGCAGTATATAAGTCGGAACGGCCAGGATCGGCCGACTATATCCTATAGCTGCCATATAACTGATTGATCGGAAATGCCATAACTTTGGTGTTTGTAAAGTTAGGAAGTTGGGATTTTCTATGGGTTTTATATTTGACCAATCAATCCGACCTACCAAATTTCATAAGGATCGGCCGACTGTATCCTATAGCTGCCATATAACTGATTAATCGGAAATGCCATAACTTTGGTGTTTGTTAAGTTAGGAAGTTGGGATTTTTTATGGGTTTTATTTTTGGTCAATAAATCCGACCTACCAAATTTCATAAGGATCGGCCGACTATATCCTATAGCTGCCATATAACTGAACGATTGGAAATGCCATAACTTTGGTGTTTTTAAAGTTAGGAAGTTGGGATTTTTTATGAGTATTAAGAATGAATAATTTTTGAGAATACAATTTACAGAGTATTCTGCAAGGGTATATCAACTTCGGCTCCGCCCGAAGTTAGCTTTCCTTTCTTGTTTTACGATTATTGTAGGCATAACATAAGGAAATAAAAGCAAAGTAACCTTTTTGAAAAAGTGTTCCCAAAGTGTTAAGAATTGAAAATATCAGAAAACAAGAAAGGAAAGCTAACTTCGGGCGGAGCCGAAGTTGAAATACCCTTGCAGAATATTCCGAATTATATTCTCCAAAATTATTCCTTTGATGCATTATTAACACTCATAAAAAATCCCAACTTTCTAACTTTAAAAACACCAAAGTTATGGCATTTCCAATCGTTCAGTTAAGTGGCGGCTATAGGATATAGTCGGCCGATCCCTATGAAATTTAGTGGGTCAGATTGATTGGCCAAATATAAAACCCATAGAAAATCCCAACTTCCTAACTTTACAAATCCCAAAGTTATGGCATTACCGATCAATCAGTTATATAGCAGCTATAGGATATAGTCAGCTGATCCTTATGAAATTTGGTAGGTCAGATTGATTGGCCAAATATAAAAGCCATAGAAAATCCCAACTTCCTAACTTTACAAATCTTAAAGTTATGGCATTACCGATCAATCAGTTATATGGCAGCTATAGGATATAGTCGGCCGATCCTTATGAAATTTGGTAGGTCGGATTGACTGGCAAAATAAAATACCCATAGGAAATCCCAACTTCCTAACTTAACAAACACTAAAGTTATGGCATTTCCGATCAATCAGTTATATGGCAGCTATAGGATATAGTTGTCCGATCCTGGCCGTTCCGACTTATATACTGCGTGCAAAGGATCGAAGGCTATGTGCAAAGTTTCAATTCGATATCTTTAAAACTGAGAGACTAGTTCGCGTAGAAACAGACAGACGGATAGACAGACGGACAGACGGACATGGCTATATCAACTCAGGAGGTGATCCTGATCAAGAATATATATACTTTATAGGGTCGGAGATGTCTCCTTCACTGCGTTGCACACTTTTGACCAAAATTATAATACCCTCTGCAAGGGTATAAAAAGGATATAATATTTTTTGTATGTCAAAATTATAAAAGGTTTTAACTAGGTTAGATGAGTATATTAAGAATCCGAAGTCACAGTAGTTACATTTTTCGTGAATCACTGTGGAATTTAACAGATGTACTTTATACTGATTATAGTAAAGTATTTGACACTGGGAACTCATTGATTAACACAGCTTCACAGGATACACCTCTCACTCTGGAAACTCAAAGCTAATTGCAGCTTCACAAGGTACAACAACCATACAGCTTGATCGAGCTTCACAGGATTAAGCAATCCACAATCTCGAGTTCCCTCTTATAAGAGATCTCCTGGCAAATCACAACAAATGACCACTTATCACTCCTGTTAAAAAGATATTCCCATAGCAGTGGATTAGTTAAGTCGCCACTCCGTTAAAGGTTCAAATAAAAAAGAATGCAGGGAATAGATCGCAATCTAATTCTGGCCACTTGGATGCCGAGTGCCGAGGCTGTGAAAGGAACAGCGCAAAACGGTAGCAGCCATCTAAAATAAACTTATTCATTCTGGTTAACATTTTATTTTGTATGTGAATAAAATCGGCCATTGTTAAATCAAATTTTTCGAAAACGAGTAATTTTGTTGAAAAGTTGAAAGTTGGTATGCAAAACTCTTAGGATCGCGATGATCTGACGGAAACTTAGTTTTAAAGGACTTTAAGAGTCCGGAAATCTCTTAGCGAAGGCAGACGTGGACAAAAAAACTAATTTACAGAACTGCATTTAATTGATAATATCTGTTAAATTAAAATATTTTATGTTGTGTTATTTTTAAAGCCGTTTCCAATTAGTGAAATGAACTCCTTAAGGTTCGGCGTTTCATAAATCCTTGTTCTGCGGAAGACATCTGCATCTGTGCTTTAACTGAATTAAAAACTGTTTGAAAATGAATCATTGTCGAAGAACGGAGGCAACGCCTTAAAATGCAAAACTTAATTAGTCTTAAAATAATGCTTGTACTGAAAATGTAGATAAGCATTTAAGTTCTTTTATTCGTTTTTCTTACAGTTTTACACATAATCAGCACGGAAAACCTAACACAATCAGAAAAGCCCCCGATTCATTTACTTAAGCGCAAACATATCGTTGCTATATGTGGCTCTTATTAAAACGCATTCCCTTCGAAGTTAAATATAGACTTAGATTCTCATTCACTGCACAGAGATCATAAACATAGCATGGCCGACCTAATACACTTGGGAAATATAGATGTGGTCATTCAGAAAGACAAACCCGGATCGCCCACGGGCTGTTCCGATGATGGAAACTTAGCAGGACTGGGTGCCATGAGTGGCTTGGGCAACGTAATGGTTGCGGGTGGCATTGACCTGGGTGACTTGGCCCTGGAATTGGATCACGATGAATTCGATGGACCCCATATGCTGAACGGTAAGCAGAATTTTAGATTATTATACTTTCCTTACAATATTTTTTTGGCTTGCGTTTTTATTTGTTTAATGATTGATTTATTTTCTAAAATTATTACTTATAGTAGAACATATATAGTTATTGGGAGTCCATCTAATCCCCTAAACTATTTCTTCTGAGAATTACATTTACCAACTCAAAAGAGATTTCAATGACAGGTATCAGTAAATTTTATTTGAATTATAGAATTTGTTTGAAATTATGATATTGATAACATTAGATTTACTTTCTTTCTAATTACCTTTTAATAAGTTTCACTCTATGTTTTTAACAAACCCTTCTTTTAGGCGAACGTCCAGCGATTATTGCTCCTCCGGAAAGTGAATGGTACCATGGCCGACTAGATCGTTACTCTGCTGAGTCACGTCTGCGGGGAAGCAGTAAACTGGGAAGCTATTTAGGTGCGTAGACGTACACCTTGGTAAATTAGGGTGAAAATAGTTCTAAAATATTTTATTTCTGCCGATGCATCTTAATGTTGAGCAGTTCGGGAAAGTGACCGCAAGCCTGGCTCTTATGTTCTAAGTTATTATGGGCGCACCGGCATAAACCATTTTCGGTAAGTGCCTTTTTTGCTATTACTAAGTTTTTAGGGTCTTCGATGACGCAAAAATTGTCTTGTAAACTCGACTATAGCGTTACACTTTTTTCACGTTGATTATATATATTCTGTTATTGTATTTCATAGGATCACAGCCGTGTGCGGAGACTTCTACATTGGTGGACGACAATTCATTTCCTTAAGCGATCTTGTTGGCTACTACACCTCATGTAGCGACTTACTAAAGCGCGAACGGTTAACCATACCAGTAGCTCCGCCAGAGCCAGTCAATGACAAGAAGCGCGTCGTAGCCATCCTGCCTTACACAAAAATGCCAGAGACCGACGAGCTGAGCTTCCAAAAAGGTGATATTTTCTTCGTGCACAATGACATGGGCGATGGATGGTTGTGGGTAACTGCCCATCGTACTGGCGAGCAGGGAATGATTTTCAGGGAACTTGTGGACGATTTGGATGTGTCTATCGACCCCAATACCGTGTTTCCTTGGTTTCATCCTAATTGCACTAAAAACGAAGCCGTCGATATGTTGGTCAAAGGTATGTACCTTGTTTATACCCCGGAGTAAATATGTAGGTGAGATTCAAATTTGAATTGTTTGTTTAATTGTTTCTTAATAGCTGGACCAGGAAGTTTTTTGGTTCGTCCGAGCGACAACTCCCCTGGCGATTACTCTCTTTTCTTCCACATAAACAACCAGATCCAACGCTTTCGTATAGAGAAGAAAGGTGTGCGATATTTGATGGGAGGGCGCACTTTTGAATGCCTGGACGCAGTAATTAATCGATACCGCAAAGAGCAAATTGTAGAGGGTCACTCACTCAATCATCCGGTTGTTAATGGTATTCAACCAGAGTTTAATCAACAATACGTCGTGGAAAAAGCCGCTGAGAAGATATATGCGACACTACGCGAATGCCGCGACCAAATCGGCCTTAAGAAAATCAAAGGCATCAAACACCACGGGCACTTAAACAAAAAATCCGACAAAACGACAAAGTGGAAACAACTTTATTTCGCTTTAATCAATGACGGCTCTGAGACGCAACTGTGCTTCTACGACAATCCCAAGAAAACCAAACCGAAGGGTTTGATCGATTTGTCATGTGCTTACCTCTACCAATGCCACGATTCCCTCTGGGAACGACCCTACTGCTTTCAAATTGTGGAGAGGGCCTTGCCCTGCCTGGCCACAGTTACATATCTTTGTGCTCCTAGTCAGGAAAGCTATGTGGAATGGATAAACTCTCTCAAGGCGCAGTGCGACTCACAGTTAAGTCGGGCTCAGAAGAAGGTATCCCGACTTCGCGAGCTCCGTTGTCTCAACCTACACGTGCTAGAAGCTCATCGCCTACCCTTCAAACTAGTGCCACATCCATACTGCAGTATTTCACTTAATCAAGTCAAAGTGGGCAAAACGCGTGTCAAAATTGCCCCTGAACCCGTGTGGGAAGAGGAATTCGTACTAGAGTAAGTCCTCTTACATATTATTCCACTTCTTATTGTTCTTGTGGCCATATTTTTGATATTTCTGAGTGCATTGTTGCAAAAAGACTTAGAATTATTCAAGCGTCATAATGATGTATTTCCTTTTAGCGATGTCCCGCCAGATGTGGTCTCCCTAACTATAACGTTGATATCACGCGGGAAGCGCGGCAAGGACTCTGAAGTCGCCGATCTAACCATTGAACTATCCAGCCTGAAGAATGGGCAGGAGACGGAGGGCTGGTACCAACTCACGGGCATGACGCCGATGGGCGAGTGGGGCTCGTTGCGGCTGCGGATGCGCTACCTCGACGATCTGATAATGCCTTGCGAGGAGTACAGTCCCCTCCAGCAGCTGCTTCTGGAGTCGGAGCTCTACGCGGTGAAGGCCCTGGCAGAGCTCTGCCACAATGATCGCGTCCCCTTGGCCACGGCCCTGCTGCGAGTGTTCCGGCAGGAGAAGCGGGAAACAGAATTGATCCGAATGCTTTGCCAGGCGGAGGTGACGCGCGAGAACGAGACGACAACGCTTTTTCGGGGCGCTTCCTTGGCCACAACACTGATGGACCTATATATGCGCACTGAATGCAGCGGATTCCTGCAGTCGGCCGTCAGCGAAACTGTTCAGCGCATTCTGGAAAGTAAGCAGTCGGCTGAACTCAACCCAACCAAAATGGACGTCAATGATGACGCCTGCACGAACGCAGAATTCCTCTTGCAAATACTGGATCTGGTTACACAGTCGATATTCACTTCGCCGGACGCCTGTCCCCGAAATGTGCGCTTTATTTGCAACTGTCTTCAGAAAGCTGTGATGGCTAAGTGGCCAACAGAGCGGCTGGTGCGGACCCGAGTCGTCTCTGGGTTTATATTCTTGCGTCTACTATGCCCAGCGCTGCTAAACCCACGTCAGTTCGGTTTGGTCAGTGAGACGCCTCCTATGGCAGCCACTCGTTCTTTAGTCATGGTCGCCAAGTGTCTGCAAAACCTAGCCAACTTGATTGAATTTGGAGGGAAGGTTCGTACGATTTGAACTCGCTTTCGCATCATTATTTGCTTTGCACAATTGACTCAAATATTTTTTTCAATTTTTCAGGAACAGTACATGGAGGTTGTCAATCCGTTTATTTTAAAAAACAAGGAACGCATGATTGTATTCTTGGATCAACTATCCCTAGTTACCGATCCGAATCAGCCGCTTGGAATGTTTGTGGAACAAAGCACAAATCTCAATTCGCAAGACACGGGTAAATTTATTAAAACAAGAAAAACCAAAGTTGATTATCCTTGCAGCTACAAAAAAAAATGTATAACTCTATAAGTCAACAATATCAAACGACTAAACATCTCGAATTGATGCGCTTAAGCTTAAAAATAATACAGCAATGTCAATTTTCATTATCCCGTATTATTGTGCAAACAATTTTCCGATTTAGAAAAAAAAATGTAAATCCGATTTTTGAAATCCTCATACTCTTTATATATATGTGTATACTTGTTCCGTACAGTGATCAGCGCGATTTGTCACTACTGCCGTCGTGCAATTGTTTGTGCGATTATTGGCAATCAAACTAGTATTGCAGCATGGTATTTATTTGTTTTCCTTTAGTTGATCTGATAAATACACATATAACAGAAGGTTACACATTTTTAAAGGATACCTATATATTCGTGACTGGTTGTACTTTGTCGCAATTAAAAACCAATTCTTGTGGAGCAGAGCTAAGTCTGGGGAGTAAATTAAGCTTTGGTTTACGAAGCTGTCTTACTTACCAAATAAATAACCATATTTTTCTTGTATTTTTTAAGGGCGCGAGCTGGCTACGTTACATCACATCTGTGTATCACATTCGCAAGAACTTCACGAATTATCTAACATACTTTCAATTAAGAAACTTGTCACAGTTACGGATATGTTAACCAAACATAAACTGAAGTACCGCGAGATGATCAGCTAAAATAAATTGCGAAGACCGGATAATAAAAGCACTGTCTTCTTATCTACAAGTCCCTTCATACCTTTTTATAAAATATTTATATGTGTATACTATTAGAATACATAAAATAAGAACTCATAATAACTGGTTGCATTGTATTGGAATAGTAAACAAAATATCATTTATAAAAATTATTTATATGAAATGAAATAATATTTAACTGACCGGTATGCATTTATTTACTATTATTAGAATTACCTATAATACACCAGCTTACACGGCGTACTCCGTATAGCCGCAAACTTAGACAATGTGGTTTTGCTATTGATATTGGGTTACAATTTGGGGTTACAATCACCGAATAAAAGACGGCTTCACATCGTGTATACGAAAAGACAGACGGACATATGTATGAAGCAAAGGGTGAGTATAGGTAGACTTTAAAAAAATCAATTTGTTTAGGGGAATAAAAATAAAAATAAAAAAAGTAAAATTAGCAAAGTTGGATTCTTGCATTAAATACCATTTCGTTGATCAGTTTAAAAGTTTTTATTATATTTATATTTTGAAGGTATTTTTCAAATAAGATGTTTATCTCGTTTGCTGTCGAGTTGATTTTTTAGGTCTGAATTTATATGGCTGGAAATATTTTTGTCCTTCCGCCTTTAAAACAAGAAAGAATGCTCATAACGGTAAACAAAAACGTTTTATTTAATAAAACGACTATATTATGATTAACAACTATAGTTCTCAATTTATACACGTAAAAACAATGAAGCCAAGTAGGTTTTTCAATCGAGTACTATGGCAGCTATATGATATAAATCATAGTTGTCCGATTTAAAAAAATGAAGTTCTTAAATCGTAAACAACTATATTTCGGAGTATTTTTTTAAAATTATTTTTTCGATTGTTACAATGGCAGGTAGAGGAAAACCAAATTAAATCGAATTAAAAGTCTGGCCCAAAAAAGGGTGTCCCGCTTGTAAAAGAATTACATTTGTGTATGGAGATTGACTTTATTTATTTTGCATTCAATTATCCATAGACTTGGCTTATTGAATAAATGTATATAGACTTACTGTTGTTATTTTTTAAAATTAGAAAAAATTAGGCTTAAAACAGCATTTTAAAATATTTTTTCTTGGGAAACCGAGGAACTTTTTTTTAACAACATATTGCATTTGTAAACTATAATATGCTTTCTGAATTGAACGCATTTCACGACGAGTCGTGCCTCTCGCTCACTCCCATTATGTGCCATTGGGAAATCTATTTCATGCAATGTTATTTACAAGGCTGAGCGTGAGACATATGTACATGTATATCTTTTTACGGCCGAACCAAATAATTGTTGTAAACGGTAATTTGTTTTGTATCTGCTCCTAGCTTTCAGGAATTCCTTTGTATAAAACCCAATTTTAACTTAAAAGGTAAGTAAAAACTTCGCCATTAGCAATGCACAATAGGACGGTCGAAATTTGTATGAACATTTCAGGGATACCAGATGGTATACGTTGGAAAAATGCATTAAGGGCATAGGCCTTAGTGCTTCACTCATACGTACTGTTGGTTTTGATCAAAAATACATGAAATTACATGTCGTATGAGTAATTTGAGACCGTTTCGCAACGCCTAAGACTTAAATTTAAAGTATATATAGCACCAATGGAGTTAATTTAAAACAATTCCACAATCCTGCAAAAATCCAATATGATTTGTACGCATATATTTAATAACTATAAAATATTACATTAAAATTTGTTTTTACATATTATGCTTTATTTGCGGCTTCCTTTCCGGCCTTTTCCGCCCTTTCCGCCCTTCTCGCGTTTCTTTTTTGCTACTACTGACCGCTTGTCCTTCTTTTCTCGTGGATCAACGACACGATACTGACCTTTCACACCTGCTGGGCGACGGGCTCGACGAGCGGCTGATTGCTTTTTAGCGACTACATATGTAACCTCCTTCTTTTTCTCTTGAGCCTTTTTGTACACCTTTTTAAGCTGCTTTGATTTCTCGTGATTGGTGGCATCGCTGTTCTCCATTATCTTTTCGGCCATTTTCTTAGCCTTAGCTAAGCGTTTTGTGGAACGACGCTGTTTACGCGCTTTAGCCTCCATGACCTTCTTTATTGGGCGCACATTCAGCTCCTGCAATTTGCGTTGGTACTCCGCGGTTAGCTCCTTGGGAACTGGCTGTGGTTTGGTCATGTGCTCATCCTCATCTTGTACAAACCAAACGGGAAGGTTTTCATCGTTAAAAGCATATCTATTCCAGGCGGCGTCGATGAGGTCACGGCGTGTTTTCTTGTTGCGGGTTAAAAATGCACCCAATGCCATCTCATTTTCGGATAAGCGAACCTTTTTCACCTTTGTTTCTGAAACATAAAAATGGGAAAATGTTTAAGAAGGATATTCATTTAAATCTAAACTACATTGAACATGCTTAGTGTAAGATCCAGGATTTCGTTGTGTGAGGGCTTTAAACCCCACTGAATTTCCTAGTGGATAATAATCGTATCTTTTCTCCTTGAACTTTAGTGTACCTTCCTATTTTCTTCCAATCAAATATATTATCAATTACTTGCATGTCAATTTAGTTTCTTTATCATCAACCACTTAGATTTTGAATGACTTTCAGCTAGCAGTAAGCCATTTATTTATTAATACTAACCTGTAACCGAGTCTTCATTATCATGCTTGTCATCTTCATCTTCGGAGTCGGATGACTCTGAGCTGCTTTCCTTTGATGTGGCTTCGTGGCGTGCGCGACGTTTGGCTTTCTTGCCTTGGATCAGTTCGTCATCCGCGGTAAGGGTGCTCTCACCCAACACTGACACACCCTTGGCCTTGTATTCCTTGGCCAGATTATCCAGGTCGTAGTTTTCTTCATCGTCGTCTGACTTTATATTTTGGAGGACATCTTTTTCATACCAAAGCTGAACACGTTGCTCCCGCTTAGTATTTTTATCCCGAAAATCAGTTGATTTGATGAGTGGATTCTCGTTTCGTTTTTTCCTCTTGTTTTTACCTTTTGAAACCTCTTCATCGTCGTCACTAAGGCCCAGACCCCGTTTATCCATGTTGGTGTCGTCTTCTGAAGCTTCGCTTTGTTCTTCGTCATCCTCGTCCCCATAGTTCAAATCATCATTCACATTCTGTTCATCCTTGTCATAATACTTGTATTTTGACAGCTTAGGTTGCTCGGGAAGATTTTCGTCCACAGCAAAATCAGGCTGAACATCTAGCAAATCGTCCAGCTCAGCAGAAGTGTTTATATTTTTAAGCTCAAAGATTTCGTGCTCCATTTCCTCGACAGGACCATCGTCTCCCTTGATTACCATGTTGAGGTTCATCTTCTCATGCAATTTCGCTTTTGTTTTAAGCGTCTTCTTCCGCTTCCGCTTGAGATCTTTTTTCTCCTCGTCCAAAATTGTGTCGATTTGCGTTTGAAGTTCGGCGTCTTCCATGTCCTCTATTTCCGCTTGTGTTAATGGTTTCGCCTTTTCCTCTTCGCCATTGGGGTCCCCGACGAGCAGCGGTGTTTCCTTTTTCACTAGAAGTTCCCTTACGTCTTTCCACCATAGCACAAGTCCTTTAATATCTTTGCGGCCCAAGACCTTAAGATCTTTACAACACTCCAGGATTTCTGGTGTAGTTTTTTTGTGATTGGCAATTCGTTTGTCATCGATACGAATTGATCCCACGCCTTGTAGGGCAGCTAGGGCATTTTCAGCTTGCATAAACTCTGTGGCAGCTAGATCGTTGCGGAGAGCAATATCCTGAGCTGTATATCCCTCGGCTTTGATGCGCTTCTGCTTTTCTGGATGAAGCAGGCTGCTCTTCTTCTTGGCGTCGAGGTCGAGCTCCTCGAAGACATATTTCGAGTCCAGCAGACGGGGATCTATGTGGTCGGGTGCTATGTACCCCTGGCAGACCACAAATATCTCCGCGGATTCCTTACGCGAGGCGCTTGGTTTGGTGGCATGAACCTTCTTGAAAAGCTGCTTCAAGACCCAGAGCAGAGCATTGTAGTCCTTGGAACGGAATACCTTTGTTACGAACCAACCGCCGCTGCGCAGAAACTGTGTGGTCAGCTTGAGGGCGTTGAGGGTGAGGCAGATCTGCTGATAGGCATCGTACAGCCAGTTGCGACCCACGTTGGGAGCTCCATCGTGGAGCACAACATCGGCCTTCCACGATTGCAACTCCTTAGTCAGCGACTGCCGGCATTTCTCGGTTGTTATGTCCTCCACCAGACCAATGCAACCGGCTATTGGGCGGATCGGGAAGAGATCCACGCCAATTACAATGCTGGACACCGGCATGTTCTGCTTGGCCACCTGCATCCATCCTCCGGGAGCTGCGCACAGGTCCAAACATACTTGCGACTGCTGAAGGAAACCAAATTTTCGATTTAGTTGGATCAACTTGAAGGCAGCACGCGATCGAAGTCCTGTTTCCTTCGCTAGCTGGTAGAACTTGTCCTTTCTGGTTTTTCCAACTTTGGTTTTCTTGCCCATTTTTCCTCCGATTCAATAAAATCACGATAAATTGAACCGAATTCAAATTAAATGCACCAAATCGTGCACGTGTTGCCAACAGTGTGGCCGTATTGACTATTTTGAATATTCCACCAGGCTTAAAAAATGATTTGCGTCAAATAAGCGACAAAAATGAAACGGTTGAGTATGGAACATGAAGGGTGTTTTTGCAGGGACCGTAATCTCTATAAGCCTAGTACTCAGATCGACAAACGAGAACGCTAGCATAAAAACATTAATCTTTCCAGTGTGACCAAAATTTCGAGAGTTCATCAGAATTAAGCGTCAATCAGCTGGGTTTGTTGACAAGCAGTTAAAATTCAAATATTGTATTTGCGGGAAAGAGCCTTTAAAAGATATTATCAACTACCTTGGCAAGACAAGTCTGCCGCTGTACAAAGAAATTAATAAACAATTTAAATTTAACAGTTGTTTTTTTATTTACTGATAATTATTTGCTAATTTAAAGTTCATTGCTGCACTCTTATTATGTACAATTTTGACCTAAGAAACACTTTGCTCTGACAAAAGGCACCCTAGAGAGTATTAATGTTATTTTGTCCTCACATGTAAACACCTGCAATCGACTTTTGTGAGTTTTTGAGTTTTTCCCTCCATTTCTTATAATGTTCAGTGAGAAGCGCACGCCGAAAGATTAAATTTTTTATTCTTTTCGCTAGGGTTCACCCAAAGTTCATTTCAGCAGACTGGCAACGCTATGCAATTTTCTGGTATTTTTTTCGTCAATCTGAGTACAGAGGTGAAAAACAGGCCTGACGTAAAGTGAACGCCAGATGTTTGCCTCTCGCTCTCTCTCATGACTGGCGTACAGTTTTCGTCGATCTGAGTACTAGGCTAAAACATCATCGATTTTTTTTCACCTTTACAAACAGTGTGACCGGGAACAAATTTGTACTGCAGAGCATGTCTTAGCTAACTGTGGGGTGTGTATCCGCTACTCGCTCGGCAAGCCGGGTGGGAGCACTGAGGCTGGGTGGCAACGCCGCGCTAGTCACTCGCACGCAAACAGATCGCTGGAGAGGGAGAACACGAACACACAAAAGGAAATAGTAGTTTTCCGTACGAATCGAGCCCAGCCCAGAAAAGCGGAAAACGGAACGGACGCGCCAGCGGTTGCAATTTTCCATTAACTGTAAGTAGAAAATATGCCTGGAGCAGGTGGACGTAAAAGAGTGCCAAAGATCCAGATAGAAGTTAAAAAATTATCCAGTGAAAAGTGAACGAAACGATACGTCGATGACGGGCCTGCTTGTGTGTGTGTGTGTGTGGTTCGTGCAACGGTGTGGGTGTGTGATAAATAATTGGTTCCAAATTTCATTAGTTTTTAACCCGTGAATGGCAAATATTGTCTGGTTCTTTACTAATTGCGGGGGAAAACAAGTTAAGATTAGCAGCTGTCTACTGCTGGTTTCGTGTGCAATAAAGTTAGCATAGAGCTAGTGCAGTAAAAACTGCATTTAAGTGAACACGCACCGCTCGGACACACACACACACCGGTGCAGCCTACTCGATACGCCCGTGTGTGTCCAATCAGAATTTTCTGATGCCCGTCCGTCCGGCTTATCTGTGTGCGCCGTTGCTTTCCGTTCTTTCTTTGGCTTGAGTCATCGCTCGGTCTGCACAGATATGCCCGCTGCTCCGCATAGATAAGGCCCTGCCGACGAACGGTCACTCTGGCAGGAGCAGGAGTGGGCCAGGACCGCACCCTAGTCTGCCTCCCCTGCCTCTTCCCCGCCGCCGGGTGACAAAATCCGGAAACTAATCCAACGCTCTCTCTTACAACGCAGGAGTCATCCATCTGCACAACATGCAAACCATCAAGTGCGTGGTCGTCGGCGACGGAGCCGTGGGCAAGACCTGCCTGCTCATCTCGTACACAACCAACAAGTTCCCCTCGGAGTACGTGCCCACGGTCTTCGATAACTATGCGGTCACCGTGATGATCGGCGGCGAGCCTTACACACTGGGCCTATTCGATACGGCCGGGCAGGAGGACTACGACCGTCTGCGTCCGCTCTCCTACCCACAGACGGATGTCTTCCTGGTCTGCTTCTCGGTGGTTAGTCCCAGTTCCTTTGAGAACGTCAAGGAGAAGGTAAGCAGATAGCAGCAGATAGATGTGCCAAAATAGACTAACCAGACATTTAATCAACTCCACAGTGGGTGCCCGAGATCACGCACCATTGCCAAAAGACGCCGTTCCTGTTGGTGGGCACACAGATCGACTTGCGCGACGAAACCAGCACGCTGGAGAAGCTGGCCAAGAACAAGCAGAAGCCCATCACCATGGAGCAGGGCGAGAAGCTGGCCAAGGAGCTGAAGGCCGTCAAGTACGTGGAGTGCTCGGCCTTGACACAGAAGGGCCTGAAAAATGTATTCGACGAGGCCATCCTGGCCGCCCTTGAGCCGCCAGAGCCGACAAAGAAAAGGAAGTGCAAATTCTTATAATTCTTCTCCCCCCGCATGATGTGTCCCTTTCTTTCTGGCTTCCTACTATCGCATTGACTCCTTCCCAGCCTCCCAGCGTCGAGAAGCGTTTAATATATGCCCATATATATGTTTTGACAATGTTATTCTGCAATCGCTTCTGCCGGAGCCCAGTCCAGCCCAGTACTCCAGAAGCTGCTTCCCCTCAATCTGCCTATGTCTGTCTTTCCCTCTCTTTCTCTATCCGTATATGTGTCGGTACTGTCCGTGCTCCGACTTTGGAGCTAGAATCGCCCTGGATTATGATTTAAACACTGTCTCAGCTAACTGGGCAGTTGCTTTTAAACTGGGACACTCTTCCGCCCCTCAGATTTCAATCCCGATCTTCGCCAGGACCGACTTCATTTCTGCTCGCATTCTTGTTTTTGGCGCAATTTTCTTATTAAGAGAGAAAACACAATATCAATATAGCGAAAACAAATTATTTATATATATTTCTTTATATATATACAAGAATTAAGAAGAAACAACAAAATATAAACGTATGATAAAACAAACAAAAAAAGGGAGAACCATGCAAATTTTTGTTTTGCATCAGTCTATAAAACACTTGCAATCCAAGTCGATAGTCCCATGAGCAATGTGAAAAATAAGCAAAGTCGCGAAGATTAAATAAAATATTTATGATAACTAATGGCGTTATGTTCAGAAAATGGAGGTTGGAAGGAATTTGCTAGCATGCAAATATGAAAGTGAAGCTTATTATGTAATAAAACTAAGAGTATGAGTATTGAAATATGATTAAAAATAAATTAAAAGAAAACGAAACAAAAACAGAACTAGGCGTTGCAACCACAAACACACATCTGAAATTTACAATCTATATAAATATATATATTTAAATATGTATAATCCATAAAGTATAACAATAAAACAAACGGCAACAGCAAGAAACAAATTTGTATTGTAGTTCAGCAAAAACAACAAAAAAAAATACGAACTAATGCATTTTTTAATATTTTTATATGTATACATTATCAATTTTTACATTTTTTTTCTAGACCTTAGTGATTTAACATTATTGATTTCAGATATCTTATAATAAAACGAAATCCAAAACGAAACGTTTTCTGTGTTGCCAGTTTTCCAGAATGAACAAGGAACAAAAACCCAAAACTAAGTTCGTAAAAGGGTGAATTTTATACAATTGATCTGCCGTTTTCTTAGAAAACGTACAAAACCGTATGCTAAAGTGTTTTTACTGACGCCAAAATTTAATGCAATAGTTACATTAAATGTTGGAAAAAGTGTGAGCATAAGCACCATTTCCGTGAATTATATCGACTTGCTATGAATTTCAGGACATATAAAAAACGGGAATCCTTTGAATAACATGAAAGAAAAGCTAACTTCGGGCGGAGCCGAAGTTGAAATACCCTTGCAGAATATTCTATAAATTATATTCTCCAAAATTATTCATATAATGCATTCTTAACACTCATAAAAAATACCAACTTCCTAACTTTAAAAACACCAAAGTTATGGCATTTCCAATCGTTCAATTATATGGCAGCTATAGGATATAGTCGGCCGATCCTTATAAAATTTGGTAGGTCGGATTGATTGGCCAAAAATATAATTCATAGAAAATCCCAACTTCCTAACTTTACAAACACCAAAGTTATGGTATTTCGGATCGTTCAGTTATATGGCAGCTGTAGGATATAGTCGGCCGATCCTTATAAAATTTGGTAGGTCGGATTGATTGGCCAAAAATATAATTCATAGAAAATACCAACTTCCTAACTTTACAAACACCAAAGTTATGGTATTTCGGATCGTTCAGTTATATGGCAGCTATAAGATATAGTCGGCCGATCCCGGCCGTTCCGACTTATATACTGCGTTCAAAGGAAAGAAGGGTGTGTGCAAAGTTTCAATTCGATAGCTTAAAAACTGAGAGACTAGTTTGCGTAGAAACAGACAGACGGACATGGCTATATCAACTCAGGAGGTGATCCTGATCAAGAATATATATACTTTATAGGGTCGGAGATGTCTCCTTTACTGCGTTGCACACTTTTGACCAAAATTATAATACCCTCTGCAAGGGTATAAAAATGGTAGCAAGCTAAAAATGAGGTACTGATAGGTGTTTATATACCAATAATATTATTAAAGCAGGTGATATCAAACAAATTGAATGGGAATTTACTTCCAATGCGGTAACAAGCTTACAAAGGAATTTTTTAAGTTATACGATGCACCTGATGCAAGACGATAACGACGTTAAATTCATAATCAACTTTTTTGTGTAACTGAATACAATGTAAAAAGACTATGGACCCGAAAGAACTGCAAAATGGTAAGGGAGAAGAAATTCTATAGACAGTTTTAAGCAGTATTGGCCAAGAAACACTTGCTCTTTAATCCATTTGAAATAATAAAATTAAAATAAGTACTATTTTTTGAGGAATTTGAGTTTATGAAAGAGCAATAATTAATCATCGATTTATTGGTGAAATTAATAGACGAAAATATGACTAAAAGGTGATGATTAACTATCAAAGATTATTAAGTGATAAAAAGTTTTTAAGTCATGGATGCATGTTTTAATGGTAAACTCTCAGACAAGCCTACCTTTGTTAAATTCGTCGATGAATTATTTAGCATTAATTATTTTAATGATAATAAGAACCGAGTTCACTTTCCTTTAGTGGTAAAGAATTTGCCAAGTAATTCATGGTATTGAACTTTTGTCAGTAATACCAAAGACCAATATAATCTCTTATATATATTATTGGTCTTTGGTAATACATAACGAAGCAAGTTAGACATCTCCCACCCTATTAATAATATATATTATTTAGAACTGCGGACAGTTCATCCTATTAAAACCAGTACGCAGTCGTAACAGAGTGAAACAAAACGTAACTTTAACCCATTTCTTGGAATTTTACGAAAATAGTCTATAATTCAAAGGATTTAGTTTCCCTTGCATAACAACATTAAACTTATTTAAAGCACCTTATTCTAACTTATCGGGAAGTGTAAGGCAAAGAGAGAAACTAATGCGGACCGTCAGCCTAGAGGCTGTATCCATTTGCACTTGATGGCCGCCGCGGCCACTGCCTCCTCGTGGGATTCGGCGAAGCCCGCCGTACCCTGGATGTCGATGTGGTCGTAGTCGAAGCGCAGACTGCCCTCCTTGTCCTGCTTGAGCTGCTCCACGCCGTGCCAGGCGATCATCACGCCGTTGTCCGAGCAGTAGCGCTTGGACGGCCGAAAGCTCCTACATCCGTACTGGGCGGCCAGGTGTGCGATATTGGCGTAGATGACGTCGTTATTGGCCACCCCGCCGGACATGATAAGCGTGGGCGAGGCGTCGCCAAACAGTCGAACGTTTGGCAGCAGGCAGTACTCGATTGCCCGTTGGGTGCGGTGCATCAAATGCCGGCTGACGGCGCGCAGCAGGCCGGCGCAGAAGTCGCTGTAGTTGCTGATGACTCCGTCCGGAGGTGTTAGCTCTTCCCGCTCCCGCGTTTTGATGGCGCGGAAGGAGTTGTTCTTGATGCCGGCGAAGCTGAAGTTGCAGTTGCGCTGCTGGGCTAGTGGCAGGGGGAACTCGTAGGCCAGCGGATTGCTGGCTAGCAGGGCGGCGTGCTCGATGGCCCGCCCACCGTTCCACAGTCGGTACTCGGGTAGAATGTGCAGGCGCAGGCGTCGCCCGATTTTGTCGAAGGCTTCTCCGGGCGCGTCGTCCAGTGTCTGGCCGAGGAGCGCCAGCCTGCCGGGGCCGTGAACCACCGCCAGCTGGCAGTGGCCGCCGCTGGCTAACAGGCAGAGGAACGGGAAGCGGATTTCCTCCGGGTGCTCCATGCGGGCCTGCAGAGCGTGCGCCTCCATGTGGTGGACAGGGAGCAGGGGCTTCTGCAGGCGACGGGCTAGGTGGCGAGCAAAGCGCAGGCCCACCAGAAGGCTCATTGGCAGTCCGGGCCGCGTGGTCACCGCGATGGCCGCCAGCTCCTCCGGCTGCAGTTGGGCCTCCGCCAGGCAGCGCTGGTAGGCGGATTCAATTCGGGCGCGGTGCAGGTCCTGGGCCCTGGGCGGGATGATGCCGCCGTATCTGCAATCCCATCGGTTAGATTTTCGAATGAATCCACGAACGTACTCACCGAGTGTGGAACTCCTGTTGGGACTCCAGAACATTCGCCCTCACCCTGCCGGCAGTGTCCACAATGGCGATGCCCGTGTCATCGCATGAGGTCTCGATGCCCAGCACGTAGCTGAGGCGGCGACCGTGGCACCGCAGTGCTCCTCTGAGCCCCTCTCCGATTGCATTCCCTATTCCATTGCCGGCTGAAAACCTGAGTGCATGCATAATGGCCAGTGTGACCGGGCGGCGGCAGTAAGCACTAGACCAGTAAATGGTAAGACCGTTTGTGTTAAGACCCCCTCCCACGAGTTGAGATCTCATCTGTATTTTCTTTATTTATCTCACCTTTGAGCTACAAAATACAAGAAATAAGCAAAAACATAAACAAAAAGTGGGTTCACGCTGATGGTCTCGTTAGCCAACGTTCAACGTCTAAACAAATATAATGTACATACATTTATAAAAATGTCCATATATAATGATATATTTTTGATACTGAAAAATTTTGGTAGCACTATAACATTTAAAAATAAAGTGCTTATCAACATTGTTTTTAATTATAATATTGACGAATACGCATTTTAAGCAACAAAACTGATACAGAAACCCACAATTTTAAAATAAAAAAAATTGTTGATGAATAAAGTCGTTCTAAATTTGGGAAATACTTTTGATGATTAAGGTCTCTAACTAAACAATTTTATAAACAAAAGTTGATAAAATAATAGATAAAAAAATAATTATATTCGATAATAAATAGTGAATATGTTTACTTTTCTTGTTATTGGTTTATTTTTTCAAATTGAATTTTGGACTTGTCTTTGTCGGTTTACAACTAAATAATAAATAATATTGGTTTTATTAGAGAAAGCCATCCGCAGATTTGCAAAGAGATGGCATTCCCATTGGTTATTTTCCGGAGATGCATTAACGTACACGTAACACCAGAACCCACGCGCACACGCATACGCACCTACAGGGAATTCCGGACTTGCACATGAGCCGGTCGTATAGAATAGAATTCTTTTAAGTTAGTGAATATTAAATACATTTTGGCCTCTTAACGTTCGTAATAGACGCGATAGTAAAGAGTCTTGGAGCGCCAGATGCTGTAGCTGTTGTCGAACTTCAGCAAGTAGACGCCCTCGCCCGGATAGGAGTGAGAGCCCACGTACACCTCATTGTAGCACTCACGCCGGTAGATGGGCACAATAATGGAGATGGGTGCCTTGGGGGCAGCAGTCGGGTTGCTAACCGCTCCACGCTCCTGCGACAGCGAACCCGACTCCAGGTCCTCGGTGGTGGATAGGTAGTCCTCGTCTACGCAGTCCTCGTCCTCGTCGGAGTCGCTCACGTGCACAGTCACCTCGTTGGTCACGGGCTTGGCCCACTCAAAGTAGATGCCGAAACCTATGTCGTAACTGTCCGTGGCGAACTCCCAGAAGATGCATTTGCCGTTCATGTTGGTGGGCACCCGAACCTGCAAATAGTAAGAATCAAGATATGCCCTTTCAAAAATCTGATTGGAACCCACCGTTACCGTGTCGCCGTGCCCGATGGTAATGACGCCGTCGCCATCGCCGGCAGACACCTCAGTCTTGAACTGCTCGATGTCGGGACGAGTCCAGATCTTGGCCGGGCATATCATGACGTAGTCGTCGTACTCCTCCTCGCCAAGCTGATCCTGCACGTCGCCCTCCGCCTGATCCACATGGCCGAGCTGCTGCTCAGCCATTTGCTGCTGCTGTTGCGTCTCTATTTCACCCAGCTTCAGAGCCTCCATGGCGTGGGGCAAGTCGGTAGGGCTGTTGTTGTTGTTGCCAGGGGCGTTGTCCTCCAGTTCCCTGTCCTGGTGGTTCTTTTCCTCTGGATTCTGGTTATGTTGCTGATTCTGGTTCTGTAGATGGAGCTGCTGCATGTACTGGTGGTAGTGCTCCCGCTGCAGCTGGTGGATAAGCACGGCCTGCTGCTCGGGATTGCCGGGGAACTGTTTCTCGGCATACAGCTGTGGATGGAGTGTTATGTGGGTAAATTAAATTGCCTGGGAACTGGGTCACGACCCCTTTCAATGGCAGAGACCCTGTTAAGGCCGGGCCCCAGCAATTAGCATGCATTATTGAGCTCAACAACAGGTGCAGAGGCCCGGCATCTCGTGGAAAAAATCGATGGGCTCTACCTTGAACTGCTGATACGTCTGCTTGTTAAGCGCGTCTTGCAGCTGGCGGCGCTGCAGCTCCTCCTTGTAGCCCTCCTCGAGCAGCTCCTGCTGGGCGTTCTCCTGCCGTTCGCGTGCCTCCTTCTCCAGCTCCATGAGTCGCAGCTCCTTGCGCAGGGTCTCGTCGCGATCCTGCCGCACGGCCTCAATGTACGGTCTGAAGGCGCTGCACATGGTGTCCAGCAGATCGACGAAGCCCTCCATGGCCTGCTCTCGAGTGATCTCGCCCAGAAGCTGCCAGTGCTGCTGGCGGTCGCGCCCGATCACGTCCAGGACGCCCAGCGCCGGTGCCCGAGTCGTGTTAAAGGGACCCAGGGCCGCCTGCTGCTTGAAGGCGATCAGTTTCAGGTTGTCCTCGTAGGACAGGTGGATGGCCTTGCCCGAGTTCCCTGCGAAGAGCACGGTTACAAGTTAGAAATGGGGAAACGGATCGGTTGAGGGGTCACTCACTCTTGTAGAACGCGAATGCAAGGCGATAGAGTTCCATTAGGGGGAAGCCCCACTTCTCGGCCGACGGGGACGCCGTGTCCGCCGACGCTGCCGCTCCGCTGCTGCTTGTCCCGCTCGCCATGGTGCCGTCGCTTGTGGTTTTTCTCCACGCTCGCTGGCAACTTTTGCCTGCAAACTTTTCGCAAAACAAAACAAAATAATAGAATTTGACGTCTGTCGCCGGTGTGACCAGCTGCACTGCAGGCTCGGAGCGGTCGTGCTGTAACGCGTTTTGCAACACTGCCAGTAGCTGATCAGTGCTGGCATTTTTTGAAGCGGATATCAGTTTATGGTATTCTGTAAATTGTCGGTGTTAATGGCTTATTTTTTTTTTAATTCATTAACAAAAACTTTATTTTACATTTCCGAACTGAGTTAAATGATATACTGGATATATTTTATATGCGTGGAATTAGCATAGGTCTTTATTTTTGAATTTTCTCGATATTTGGGCAGGTAATCCAAAAAAACTTAAATGCAAAAGAAGAAACCACTTACTTTACTTATAGGGTTTGATAATTTTCGAGATCTGCAAGTATTTTAAATTTGGATTTGAAAAATCTGCTCCCCGCACTTTCGGGAATAAATCCACTCACAGCTATGTTTTCAATACAATTTTAATCCAAGAAACTGCGAATAAAAATTGTTTGAAACTTTCCTTAAGCCCTACATTTTTGGATCTTCATAGCGATAAATTTTAAACAGATCTTGTTCCATTTTCCACCGCTACACAATCGAACTCACCGACTTTAATTTTAAGCACATATTTATGTATATATGGAGGTTATTTTAAGGCAGAAGTGTGTATGTTTCCGTGGTCACACTATCATTGTTATTGTTGCTGGGATTATACACGTGCAGTGAAATCGTTTTGTTTTTTTGTCAATACTGAAAGCTGAACTCAACGATGGGAAGTACTCGGTTCTTCCTGGCGGATCTGCCGACCAGGACCTCGGAGGCGGACCTGCGTAGCCTGTTCCAGGACTACGGCCATGTGGAGCATGTGGATCTGAAGCGGAAGGAGCAGGATGGGGCGACCAAGGTGCTCGCCTTTGTCACCCTGCAGACGGAGGATGCCCAGTACTGTAAGTCGGCCGGCATGGAGCAGTGCGTTGCGATAACTTAGGGATCACTTTCCAGGCGTCAACGAGCTTAACTGGCAGCAGCTGCACGGTGAAAAGCTGCGGGTGTCCTTGGCCAAGGAGTCGTTTCTGGACCGACTAAAGCGCGAGCGCGAGGAGAACCAGCGGCGGGAACAGGGCGAGCCAGTCGAATCCGAGGTGTCGGCGCCAGTCTCCCAGCTGCTGGCAAAGAGCAACCAGAACAAGCGCAGGGTCTTCGGCGAAGACGAGGAGATAGGCGACGACGAGATTGCTCCGGAGCTGCTAATTACCAAGAAGCGCGCCGCCCACTCCATGCACAATGGCAAGGTAAGCACTTACTTAAGGACTTTTAAGGATTTTTTGGCATCTAAACTGGGTTCCTTTACTTTCAATACAGATCGTCATACAGCAGGAGCACGACGTGAAACCGCTGCACGTCATCGAGCAGCACCGCAAGCCAGCCAAGCAGCAACCAGACGCCAAGGTCAGCCAGGCCGAGCAGAAGCGCAAGGAGTCGCTAAACAAGATGAGACAGGGGCACCAGCAGAAGAAGTCTGTCATCCAGCAAGCGCTGTCTGCGATATCCGGCGAAGGGGCTCAGGCGAAGAGGATCAAGTTCAGTGACGACGAGGAGGAGGTAAAGCCTGTCCAAAAGTCCAAACCACAAAAACGGGATCTCTTCGAGGGCGACGAGGATGAGGAGGACGAGGAGGTCGTCCTGCCGCAGCACAAGGGAAAGAAGGGCGAGCGTCTGGTGGAGATGCAGAGCAAACAAAGCATAGATCCCCGCTTTCGTATCACAGCCAACTTTGTGGACGAAGAGGAGGAGGAGGAGGCGGAGCTGCAGGGATCTGGCGACCGCAGTGGAGATGTGCCAAAGCCGGAGGACAGTGAGCGTAAGTGGCAGATGGACATTCTGGAGCAGGTTGTGGGACATAAGATTAGCGGGGCCAATAGCAATGACGGTAAACCTGCCAAAAGCAAAAAAATGTTGCGCTTCGATCCGGCCAAGGAGGACCATCAGAAGCTAGTACGCCAGAAACACTCCAAGGAGGAGGAGGCTCCCAAGACCAAAGACGCGAAGACCGGCAACAGCGCCACTGTGCAGGCCCCCGTCTCAAAAACGGCCTTCTACATGGTCACCGACACCCTTAAGGATTCACTGAACACTCGGGGCGAAGGCTTTAGTCTGCTTGACATGTTTGGCAGCGCCCCCGACGAGGAGGTGGCTAAGCGCCAAGACCAGTTGGAAAAGCTGGGTCACGAAAAGATTCTGGTGGGCAAGGCTTCCGTCAACAAGCTCGGCTTGGACACGCTTAATCCCTTCTCCTACGACTCGTCTGACAGCGAGGACGAAGCAAAACCGCCAAAAGACGAGCAAGACCTAGAGGTCAGCAAGGAAAATCAGGACCAGCCAGTCAAGAAGTCTAAGCAGAAGAAGAACAAAATCAAATTGGAGTCCTTCTTCATATCCAAAAACGATCCTCGACTGAAAGGTAAGAACGTCAGTGCTTTCTATCCGAACTAATTCATCTGGTCTTGCAGAGGGCGCCAAATTCTTCAAGTCCGCGAAGGCGGAGGTTGACCAGGCCGACTACGACCAAGTAAGGAACCGTCTGAAGCTCCTTATCAGCAACAAGATCGCCAAGACCAAGAAGAACCTGCCCAGCAAGGACATTAAACAGTACCGGAATAAAAAAGCAAAACAATAATCCCCTTAAGCTGATCCTTAGGTTAATTTATACGGTAGTTAAAGGGCTTTCTCTGGCTTTCCACTCCTCCATTTACATACCTACTTTTTACCCCAGTGCCAAAGCCATTGCTGATAATTTTTGTTGACTCTGATCTACTCCCTCGCAGAAGTATGGCGAAGGTTTGGCCAAAAAGTGGCATTGTGAAAGCCAAAGCATGCCTCATGTAGTTGTAAGCCTAATCCTTTGTAAAATAAACCACGTTCTTTTTTTTAAATCGTACATGTATTTATCTAGATTACAAAAAAAAGAAATGATTGTGCTTAAGTTGCTGCACAAATGCATTTGAGCCCCGTTGCAGCTCCAACTAGATTATTGTAGCGGTGAGAATCCTGCTGTGTTGAGATTCATTTGGCATCCGGAGGTGGGATTCCGCCTAACTAAAAGCTAATTAAAAAAATTAAAATTATCGCTGCAACAAAAATTGCGGTGCTCAACATTCCATTAAGTTTCTTTCGTCCGCTGAGCACGTTCGTCGGCTCTAAGTAAACATGGCAATCTCAATAAAAATTCGAGACGTGGCTCGTCTTTGGCACTGTGTCCTCCTCCGCCATCCGGGCAGGATTGGTGGTAGGGAGATATTATGGGTGGAAGGTTTAAGTAGGTCTAGCGGGTGTTAAAATAGTGGGTGTGTGAGTGTTGTATTCTATGTCTGCTTGGTATCGGCTCGCTCTTCATCTCCAGCTTTTAGGGCATTGTCAGCCGTGTCCTTAACATGAGGACCGCCACCGCTATCGCCATCGTCAGGCACTTCGATGACGTGATCCTGATCCCCAACGGTAATGGAGCTGCTGCTACTAGTTGGCGGATTGCTTTTCTGCTCTGCACTGGGCTGCTCAGCGGGATGTGCCTGCGATGCTGGTGGCGCTAAAAATTGCGCTTCTGGTGGAGGAGAAAAGCGATCTGCTGCCGTAGGAGTCTTTTCTTTGGACGTCGTCGAAAATGAAAGTGCTCGTTTTACGGCTAACGTCTCAATGGCCACCACTGTGCGCTCTAGCAGGTTCATCAGCCGGTCCTCGCGCGCATCCATCCGCTTGAGAAACTCCTCGTCACGCTTTTCGCGCCGCTTCAGATATTCAATCAGCTCGTAGTTGGTGCTGTCGCCATCGGTGGAGGTGGACATCTTGCGCTTCTTCTTCAGCGTGGTGGACGAGGAACAGTCGGACAGATTGTCCGTGTCGACGATCACGTCGGGGTGCAAAATATTTGGATCCAGGCCCGGTGAATAGTAGTTCTGTGCCCTGAAAGACAACTGTTTTAAGAGGGGAACCGGAAACTCCGTCTTCCGTCGCGAGCACTCACCCATTGTAGTTCGTCTGCATCAGCTGGATGTCGTCCGGGTTGAACTCGCCTTCCGAAAGTGGTTCCGACCTGTGTGCAGAAGAGCATGGTGCTTGTCTTAGATTTGTGATCCTACTGAGCAATTATTTGGTCAAAAACTACTTAAAATATATACACACAAATAATTAGCTTGATCAAATTGATCAATGCGCATAGTTATGTAATGAATAGTTCCGTATCTCCAACATAATTTTATGTAACGCCCACGGCCCATCTAATACAATTTGAATGTTTACGTCCCCATTTAGGTATATTTTCATAATACCTTACCAAATAATTGTATTTATTTTATTGACCAACCGGATTTGCAAATAAATAAATTCACAATTTTATCTTGAAAGCTAATTAATTTCACCCAATTCGCACAGAAACAGTGTAATGATATTAAAAAAAAAATAGCTCTCTTATTAAATGTTATATTTATATCGCTTTAAGTCGATATTCAAAAAAAATTCACACCTATTATATTGTCCATGAGTGTAAATAAGGTTTGCAAGAAAACCATACTCTTACCGATGATTGTGGAAGATTTTGGTATGCAATAAACTTATATGAAAATCAACCAAATCTATTTTAGGTTTTAGTTACTTGTTTGTATATCCTTCCAGATGATAATATAATGTCAGTCATTTTCGACCCTATAAAGTATATATATTATTGATCAGCATACGGTGAGAGTCGATCTAGCCATGTCCGACAGTCCGTTTATACGCAAACTTGTCTTTTAGTTTTAGAGCTATCTGGATGAAACCTTCCCAAAAGGTATTATATAAGTGGGAACGGACCGGATTGGACTACTATATCAATATAGTTTCCATAGGAACACTCGGAAAAATAAATTTTAAAAATGATAACTTCGTTGTTTTTTAACTTATACGTTTATATTGCGATATTTTATAATATATATAATTTTAAATAATTTTAGAATGACGGTTTCAATTTTATAAACATTTTAGGAACGATAGAAATATTTACTGGAAAATCGTTTTTAGCATAAGCGCATTTAAATCGATAGATAGACGTTTTATAAAATATTTTTTTTGTAACAGCTGCATGGGTATACAAACTGCGGCTTGCCAAAATTTGATTTTTTTTATCAAAAAATTAAAAAAATATCTCTTTAACAAGAGGTTAAATTTAATCAAGAATCAGAAATATATAATCTACGCTTTAATACCTTAGTATCCCACGATACATTATTTACACCCATTAGCTATTTATGTAACTTGGTTCAAAAATATTCTGGTAGGTAAACAAGCAGAACAGATTTAAAGAATTAAAGAGAAAATAAATTTTACTCTAAGAGAACTGAACTGAACTGAATTACGTAATTTGCAATTATCTTAAAAACGAAATACACAACGAAAGTTGTCTTAATCTTTCTTATAGCAGTTTTAAGATGTTATCGTAAACAGATTTTAAACGAAATAATTATTTGAAATACCTACGGAACAACAATCTGCTGACCCTAGTTTCTCAGATATTTTCTAACCATGAATACAACTTTGGCCTGTTCATGTACTCACTTCATGGATATGTTATTGTCATGGTGGTTGTTATTCTGGTGGTGCATGTTAAGGGCTCCATTGCAGTCCTTTTCGAAGTCGGGTGCCTCGCCCGGGTCATCCATCGGACCGTGGCCCAAGCCATGGCCCAGGCCGTGAAGGCGGTTTTTAAATGCGGGACGCTCATGCTCATCCTCGTCGTCGTCCTCGTGCGCTATCTGAACGTCCCCGACACAGGCCATTTGGAGCTCGTGCCGCTTCTGGGCGGCCACTGCAGCAGCGGCGGCTGCGGCCGCCACCTGCATCTGGAGGGGACTCTCGTCATAAGCGCCGCCGGAAAGTCCGGAAACGCCACCGGACCCTGGACCGGCCCCACCGACCGGGCACGGCACTTCGCTCAGCTGCGCCTCCACGAAGTGGTTGGGCAGGAAGCGCTCCAGCTTGCACCCGCTCTGCGAGGAGTCCGTGGAGTGGGCGTGCGAATGGCTCTGGCTCTGACTCAGGCTCTGCAGGAGGCTGTGCTGGTGCGGGGTGAGATTGTCCTTGTTGAGTAGCACTCCCAGTTCGGCCGCCTGCCGCCGGCGCTGGTAGTAGGAGAGCTCGTTGTGGTTCTTGGAGATAAGCGCCAGGCGCTTGCCGTTGGAGCCCCAGCACTCGCCACGCTGCTCCTCGATCTCCTTGAAGAGGAACATGTACGGCCAGTTGCGGCGCACATGGCGCTCCGGGTTCTTCTTTAGCTGCGTGTAGATCTTCTTGAGGTTCTCGTACCGGTTGCAGCACTGTTTGGCCGTCCGCTTCCGGGCACTGAATCGGTTGAGCACCTCGGCGACCATCTCCCATACGCTGGCATGGTTCTTGCGGTTCGACTGGAACGCGCTCTGGATGCGCTCTGACTTGACGATGTTCAGTAGTGCCACCGACTCCGGCACGTTGAAGTACGACTCCGGCGTGCGCGGCGCCCGCTGGTGGTGGTAGCTGCTCGTCACTGGCGGGGGGTTTTTCGTCTCCTATAGGGATCAGTGGTATTTTGGTGGTGTTATTAAGGAATTAATATAAACAAATTTTATAATAAGTAATATTTTAGAAATAAGTAATTAGATCATTATCCTAAGACTGTATTTCTTATTAATTCCTTGCAGAGGATATTATTATTAGAGTCTAAAGATTGCAAAGCAGTGAAGGAGACATTTCCGACCCTTTAAGTATATATGTACGATATATTCTTGATCAGCTTCACCAGAAGAGTCGATCTAGCCAAGTCTGTCTGTCCATCCGTCTGTCTGTGCGTTTCTACGCAAACTAGTCTTTCATGTTAAAAGCTATCTGATAAAATTTTCTTAATTTTTATTTTTCTTAAGTCAAAACGGGTTGAAAAAAAAGCTCGTTTCAAACCATATACGCTCTTATAATTTCAAAATTAGAGATTACATTTTATAAAAATCGGAAGTCATTGAAACGATCAAAAATTTGTAAACCGTTAATCTGAAATTTTTTAAAAATGCTATATTAGGGTCGATAAGTCGGATCGGTCAACACTTTAATATACATAGCTCCCGTTGGAACTATCGACAAAATAAATTATTCGATTTTTAACATATGGTATACGGAAATAGTATTTTTAAAAGATTTCAGATTAACGGTTTACCTTTATACTGCAATAGAAAGAAGACTTTTGAGAATGTTTAAAACTGAGAGGCTAGAAACGGACAGACGGACATGTCTAGATTGACTATCCTGTTGATGCTGTTTCTGATCAAAAACATATATATATATTGTATAGGGTCGGAAATGTCTTATTCACTCTTCTTCAAAATGTAGATTTAAAGTATAATACCCTCTGCAAGGAGATAACAAGATTTGGGGCCTTTTGACGTCATTGACAATGTTAAATGAATTTTTAAATAACTTGAAAAATAGCTGTTGTTTTTGGAAAATTGTGTGTGTGTTAATAGATTAATGTAGTGTATACCGCCAAAAACATTTCTCAACATTAATCCCAACTCTCTAGATGTTATAGTGCCCCAGATCTCTGAGTTCATACGGACAGAAGGGTTGATGGAAATACGAACATGGCTAAATCGACTCGTCTATTGATCCTGATCAAGAAAACGTAAAAAAATCCATTTTACACTAAGAGTGATCAAACTTAAGGTATCGGTTAAAATATAGAAAAAAACAAGAAAGGAAAGCTAACTTCGGGCGGAGCCGAAGTTGATATACCCTTGCAGAATATTCTGTAAATTATATTTTCTAAAATCGGATCGGTTGGCCAAAAGTAAAACTCATAAAAAATCCCAACTTCCTAACTTTAAAAACACCAAAGTTATGGCTTTTCCGATCGTTCAGTTATATGGCAGCTATAGGATATAGTCGGCCGATCCTTATGATATTTGGTAGGTCAGATAAATTGACCAAAAATAAAGCTCATAGAAATTTTTAATAAATTATTTATAAAAGAAAAATTAATGAAGTCACTTGTATTTAACAGTATATTGATGTTTCATTTAAATATCAGCATATTAGAAAAAGAACAAGAGAGAACGCTATAGTCGGGTGCACCGACTGTCAGATACCCGTTACTCAGGTAAAGGGAGTGCGAGGGAGATGGAGATAGAAACTTTGACCACGCATAACTTTTTAACGAATGGTCCGATTTGAAAAATTGTTGCTCATATAGTAAAAGGATATATTGTATTCGTTGAAAAGTATGTAACAGGTAGAAAGAAGCGTTCCCGATCCTATAAAGTGTTTACCTATATATACATATATTCTTGATCAGGATCAATAGCCAAATCGATTAAGCTGAGTCTTGCAGTGCAAGTTTATTTCAAAATGCTACCATGCCCATTCTAACGCCCACAAATTGCAAAACTCTTTAGAGACCTTGTTGAGTCTAATTATTTGGCGGAATATGTTAAAACCGCAAACCCGAATTCGGTCATTATCTGTCGACACACCAAAAATTTTGTCAAAGCAGTACTTTAGAAGTTATAGGACATATTAAGTGTTAATTGTGACGTCACTGCATATTTGAAAACATTGTTCATATATTTGAGAAAGCGGAACAGAGCGAGAAAACTGTTAGCAGGAAGGTGCTGCTTGTTTTCAGCTTGTGGTGTTTGCACTACAGTTCGACATTACCTGGGGGTACATATATTTATTTTGAAATTGGTGACCTCAGTAACGGGTATCTCATAGTCGAGGCACTCGACTGTAGCGTTGCTGCCATACAACTGATTGATCGGAAATGCCATAACTTTGGTGTTTTTAAGGTTAGGAAGTTGGGATTTTCTATGGGTTTTATTTTTGGCCAATCAATCCGACCTACCAAATTTCATAAGGATCAGCCGACTATATCCTATAGCTGCCATATAACTGAACGATTGGAAATGCCATAACTTTGGTGTTTTTAAAGTTAGGAAGTTGGGATTTTTTATGAGTATTAAGAATGCATCACATGAATAATTTTGGAGAATATAATTTACAGAGTATTCTGCAAGAGTATATCAACTTCGGCTCCGCCCGAAGTTAGCTTTCCTTTCTTGTTTTGGTTTATCTTATTGGCCTCTATACTCTAAAAGGTATGCAAAAATCATTTTAGTGCCTTAAACTAAAAAAAAAAGTTGTTTTAAAATCAACCACATGTGTCCAAAAATTAATATTTAATAAGCAGGATCGAGGCAAATCGAATGTTAATATTGGTGGAAGAATGCCCAGAAGCCGTTTTTATACTCTTGCAGAATTTCAGTCAAAAGTTTGCAACGCAGTGAAGGAGACATTTCCGAACCTATAAAGTAAATATATTCTTGATCAGCATCACCAGGAGAGTCGATCTAGCCATGTAGAAATTGTCGCCATAAACTAAACTCACCTTAAATCCAAGAAAGAATTTCTATATTTTAGTAAAAATAGTACTTGTTTTTAGACATTTTTTTCTTCAAATTAGAAATTCTGCCCTAAAAAATTATTTACCCTAAAAAATAGAAAAAATTTCTCAAATTAACCTTAAAAATTCGATAACCCTAAAAAATAGAAACGCTTTCTTAAATATAGAAATATTTTCTTAAATATAGAAATATTTTCTAAAAAATAGAAATTAATCCCAAAATATAGAAATATTTTCTATAACATAGGAAACATTTTCTAAAACGACCATAAAATTGTTCTAACCCTGTCCGAGTAGCCTAAGGGTTAGAACTTCTGACCAGAAATCTAAGCACCGCAAGTTCAATTTCAGCTGTCGACATCTTTCTTTTTGCTTTTTACACCCGTTACTCGTAGAGTAAAAGGGTATATTGTATTCGTGCAAAAGTATGTAACAGGTAGAAGGAAGCGTTTCCGACCCTATAAAGTATATATATTCTTGTTCAGGATCACTAGCCGAGTCGATCTAGCCATGTCCGTCTGTCCGTCTGTCCGTCTGTCTGTCTGTCCGTATGAACGCTGAGATCTCGGAAACTATAAAAGCTAGAAGATTGGCATTTTGCATGCAGATTCTAGGAGTTCCTACGCAGCGCAAGTTTGTTTCAAAAAGGTGCCACGCCCCCTTTAACGCCCAATTTAAATATTTTGGAAAAGTAAAAATGCAGTTTTATTGTGTTTATCAATACCTATCGAAATGTAGAAGAAATTTTTCAAATCGGACCATTCGTTAAAAAGTTATGCGTGATCAAAGTTTCTGTCTCCATCTCCCTCGCACTCCCTTTACCTGAGTAACGGGTATCTGATAGTCGGGGCACCCGACTATAGCGTTCTCTCTTGTTTTTACTTGTGTTATAAACACAGATGAGAAGTAATGCTTAGAACGATTATCCCTTTATTGAAAAGTAATTAAAATATTTTTTGTCATATGAAATATCATCTTAGAAAATTTATTTTAAATATTTAGACTTTCACAGTTGCGACTTAACGAGTTCTAAAAACTTTTTTTAACTAATATTCTTCGCAAAAGCCCCATCATATAGTCTTTGGTTTGCCTTGCGTTCTTCGCGCGTGACCGTGGCTCCATTCAATATCTTTGAACTCACGCGCGGGAGACCTGGGTTCGAATCCCACCGACGGACGAATAAAATTATAAGTTTTTTCGGATAAGATACTTATCGGAATTTGCTTGTAAGAACTGAAATAAATCATAATTGTACACAATTTTCTCTCTCTTCCCCACAGAATTACAGTTGAAATCGATATTGGCAATTCATTAGTGCAATACTAATACAAGCTTTGTGACTTTTCTGAATGAAAAGTAAAGTGCTTAAATCATATATGTACATATATATACACATACATAAATATACATAGGTCCATAAATCCTGAATGAAAAATTACATCATGATGCATGTAGGCACATTTTTTCTAATTTTTAGAAAAAATACCTTAAAATTTATGGTTAGATGCCCTACTTTTAAGAAATATTTTTCTATTTTTTAGAAAAGTTTTTCTTGTTTTTAGGGCTCTTTGCCTTAGATTTTAGAAAGGAACGCCCTTAATTTTAGAAAAATGTATCCTACAATTTAAGGTGCGATGCCTTTGAAGTCAAAAATAAGGCGAATTTCTTGTTTTTAGGGTTAATTTTGGTATGAGTGTAGGAAAACTCGATTTGATTCAAAAACAACCATTTAGTGTACCGAAATATATGTAATTCTGAGTATGCCAATCTACTTTTGGGTTCTTTCATACCTTCTCGTATGATATAAAAATCCTTTTCCTAAGCAAAAACATTTTTTATTAGTTGACATACTGTAGGTATAGTTCAATCCAGTTTATAAGCGCGGTTTAAAGCTATTAACATAAAATATTCCAAATCGAAATTGTATGTGTATACTGGTCATGATACAAAATCTTGCTTATCGAACGGCTGTATCTTATAGTTCTCTTAGAAACCATACTGTACATTTTGCTACGTTTATTTGTTTCCAAAGAATTATAGGCTGCTTTATGCCTTGTATGTTGGTTTTTACAATTTTGGCCTCTATCAAAGTATTTCCTGAATTTGTGTGACGTATCAGAAAAACTATTGAACAAAATTAATAATATTTTATAAATTATTTTAAAGCGACTTTTTAGATGCATAGAATTCTGTCTGATATGTACATATATAGATAATGTTAATGTACATAGGTTGTATATGTATATATGTATGTATGTAAATTCAATGATAAAAAATTATTGTTTATGGAACGTTGTATTAATTATATGGAAAACCCGTACTCATGATTCTGATGATCTGAGGTTGGTTGAAGATGCCGCCCGACTTATTCAAGAACTGGATGCGTCATTATTTGGACTAGAACAGCATGATACACAAATGCTGTCGGTAAGAACTCATTCCACGATATATTCCCCCAGCAGATTATGACTAAACACAGCGAAAATGGTTTCACAGATTTTCGCAAATTGTCACTGCTGATAATAATCCATGCAAAGGCAATGGCATTCCGATCCCATCTGCAAAGACTTCCGAGTCTCGTCGATCTCTGTCTCTGGAAGCTGATCTTCAGTTGTTTTGCTTACCATTTGATAATTCTGATTTGTCAGCAGCTTCTCCTTGATGCCCCAATTTTGCTGAGAAGGCGAAATTCTGGATCTTGTCTTCCTTCTCTTCTTTTCTTTTCTCTTCTCTTTTCTTTTCTTCAATTCTTTTTCTGCGGCGGATTTCGTTGAGTGCTTCAATGGCGGATTCTCCTGCTCTTGTTGCTTCTCTGTTTGTTGTTTTTATTGTAGATGTTTCCGCCGTGCGTCGTTTGCATTTCAAATGGTCCTAGTTGGAACGCAACGTTACCCTTGTAACGTTCGGCGATTAACGGTTAAAGTTAAAGCTCGGCGATGGTTGTGCATGTGTGAGAGTCTCTCTACAAAATAATACATATGCATGTATATATGTACATATATAAAGAATAGCGAATCACAACAAGAACAACACAGAAACCGAAACGTCGCAAGGAACAACAAAATAAAAATCGGAATAAACGAACGAACGCGATTTTTGTATGTCTTTGTTGTTTTTGGCGTTACTCGCATTTTGTTGTTGACAACAAACCGACAACGACTATTAATATTTAGAAGTTAACCTTTTAGCCTTAGACGGCGGCTCATCGGCTACGGCAACGTCGACAAAAACACGCAAAATAAAAATAAAAAGAATACGAAACACCAGAAAAAAAACAAATCACGAAATCAGATGCACATGTGCCTTGCGTACACACTCAGAAATATCCGTCTGCATATTTATTTATCAGTTATTATAATTCCTTTTAACTTTATTATTATTTCCACCAAAGCTTTTTTATGACAGGTCCCTGTTGTTGTTGCTGTTCCTGTTGCTGTTCCTGTTGATCCTCCTTGTCTCGCACTCTCTCACTCACACACACGCACAGGCTCTCACGGACTCTTTTTCCCTCTCTTTAACTTACGCACGAGAAGCTTTCGCTGACCTGCATTTGCACTGAGAGAAAAAAGAGGCGCGCGTCTCGGTCTCGTTTTTGCCGGACAACCGTTTACCGCTTCTCTGTAGTCTGCCTGCTCCTGAGATTCCAACTAACCAACTAAAACTAACCAAACCAAACAACAACGAAACTGAAACTGAACTTTTTGTTTGCGATCCCGTTGCCGATACTAACGGCAGTCGCACACACACATGGCACACGAGCACTCGCACTTACACTCCCATAGGCGTACACGTATATATATACCGCTACGATCGTTAGGCAGACGATCGCTCCTCGGGCACGGAACATAACGGCACATAACGGAACGGAACGGAACGGGACGGCTCTGCTCTAACCTGGTAGATTGCGGCGGAGGCGATGCCTTCTGTGGTGCACATGTGTGCCGCTATGTGCATGTGTGTGCGGGTATATAAATATACACGAATATGTACATATGTATGTACGTACGTCTACTTATAGAATCGGACAGAGATCGCTACTACGGCGTCAGAGGCGGAGGAGGAAGTGGGGGAGGCTAGGGAGGCAGCGGATCGGATCAGATCGGTTCGGAGCAAGCAAGATTCCAAGATCCACAGCCCGAAGAGGGAAGCAGTTACTCCGATTCAAATTCAATTCCTACTCTACGAACCAATCTTCTCCCGACTGCGCTGTGCATGTGTTCGGTTCGGTTTGCTTCGGGATGGTATGGCATGGATCTAGATCTATGAAGGGCCAAATGGGAAAAGTCGTAGCCTAAATATAGATACAAGTATGCTATGCAGTTGGTGGATGCGTTGGCTTCTGTTTCGGCTTTTGGGTTGATGATCTCTGCAGCGAAACTGCATCTCGAGCACTGGGCAGATCGCACCAGGATACCAAATACCGCCGTACTCCAGCAACATCTTGGTTAACATCTGTTATAAATTAGTATTTCATCTTATTTTTGGAGTTTGTATTGGAAAACATAACGTAAACCGTACAGAATATGGATGTGCATAAAACATTCAAAGGCGACAGTTGCGCTAACCAAATTCGTAGATTTCAGATTGCCACGAGGAAATTCTGCTATGCTGATCAAAATTTAAGATTTTTTCTTAAAAATACTAGTGTATTTTAATATTACCGATAGTAAAAAAAAAACAAACAAAAAAAAGAATATCTACACAATTGGCTATATTTAACATTTTTACAAGACTACTCAACTAAACACAGCAGTTGCTATCGGCAGCCCAGAGAAAAAATACATTTTTAAGGCTTCAAATATTGTATACACAATTGATTTAAAAATTTTATAAATATAAAAGGATTTTTATTTGGGTTGTTATCGGCTTAATTTTATAAAAACGTTCAATTTTTGGATAAGCGATTTTATGTTTATTATTTTTAAGTTCGAAGTAATTACCTTAAATTTTTTTTCATTCTTTACATATTTAATTACTTAAAGTTTTTTTTACATATTTTTATTCGCATCGACTATTTGGCTGCCTAACAAATAAGTGGTATTTTTTGACAAAATAATTGGTAAATATTCATTATTGTAAAAACGTAAATATTAAAATAAAACAGCAAAAAAAAAAATGACAACTTTTCAAAGTACTCACATACCTAATTGAAGAGTAATTTTCCGCCGATAGAAGTTCTTGCCATGAAAATCGAAAGCTTTTTAAACATTTTCAGCACTGTTTTCACAAAAATGCATTTGGGTCACAGAATATAACCCTTATAAGAGAAGTTTGTCTGTTGTTCGAAAGTTTAATCAAAAAGTAGTCTTATAAAAAAAATGGTTGCTTGAATCCGGCCTTGAGATGGTAGTCGAGTCGAGTCGACTCTAACAACTACCAAGCTACAGTGATAAGTCATTCGGTCGGAGATAACCCCGCTCCCGCCTAACACTGTTTTCAGAGTCCAGAGATTATCGAAATTACGCATGAGCCACCCGACTTCGAGCTTGCGCCTGGGATTCACTAGAAAAATTGGGATCTGTCTCCGATTCGGACTCGGGTGCTCCGGATCGGGTTTGGCTGTTAGATATTGGCTGCAGGCTGTACCAGTCCAGACCAGACCAGACCCAGACCCCCGATACGGAGCATAAAGAAGACATAAAACAAAAAGCGTTCGCTGAGTGGCAAAGAGAGTGGGCGACGAGAGATCGTAAAGCGAACCACATAGTTCAGTTCGGATGCAGATACAGCTACAGATACGTACACTTATTTTGGATTACAAATAGAATACGACCGTTGCCAGAGCATACGTTGGTACGTGTGTGTGTGTGTGTGTGCGCGCGGTATATGTACTAAAAATTAAAAATACCGGTGGGGCCGTGAGTAAAATTTGAACGGCCCCAGCAATGCCACCACCCAATCCCAATCCAATTCCAATTCCGATTCCAATTCCAACGAGAGTGAGGCGTTGTGGTTACCGCCAGGGCATTTTCCGTGCGAAAGCTGATCGTTGATCGGATCGCTCGACACGTGAGTCAGGCAAACTAATCAATGAAAATCGGCAAACTCTCGAGCGGGGGGGGTGTCAAAGGTGGCGAGCAAAGCCCAAACCCAAATAACGACAGCCCATCGTAATTCGATTTTGCTTATAAACATTCGCCGGACCGACAGCAATGCATACATCTGCATGTGCTTAGAAGCACCCAATGCATACACAAATATATGCCCCCCCCCTGGATAAAATCGTTCGGGGCTTTGCGTTGGAAAAGTCGTGGGTAGTACCGCTGCATTTGGAATCTTATCAAAATCACGCCGATCAGAACACAAATGCCTCAATAAAGAGCAGCTTCTCTCAACAGTTGCA
Source organism: Drosophila kurseongensis (assembly GCA_018153305.1). Lineage (NCBI taxonomy): Eukaryota > Metazoa > Arthropoda > Insecta > Diptera > Drosophilidae > Drosophila > Drosophila kurseongensis. The sequence goes on along the minus strand of JAECXX010000108.1, from coordinate 1,723,173 downwards.
TTTACTGACGATCAAAGCAACTAAAAAGTTTGTTATTTAAATTATGAAATAGAGGACTTCCGAGTTGTGTGTCTTTATATTCCTTTGCTTGGGGTTTTGTAGATGAAATCAAACGCCGGTATTTGATCCATATAATCTTTCATGACCAGTTGCACCTTTCGAGTTCGAGACTATAAGGTTTGGTTGTCTTATTCACTATATTCTCTACAAACCTAAATATATTAATTTTAATTAACACAAATTAAGAAATCACCAAGTAACTTAGGCAAATGATTATTTATTATTTACCAATCATAAAGTGGTTGGGAACACAGTACACTACCAAACGATCTGAAAGATATACACCTGCAAATTACAACTGATAACAACAAAGTGCAAATGGAAGTTTAGCTCCAAGTTACTCCTCTCTTCTATTACAAATAGTTAAATATGCTATCGGATAGGAAACCCTTGTGTGTAATTAATCAAGAAGCACCTGCATCCATAAAAAAAACCGTCTATTTCTCCAATCTTCACAAAGAGGTGGAATTTACCAACGGACTCAGGCTTTTGAGAAATTTGGGCCCAAAGTCGCAAAAGAGAGTGCTATCGACCATTGTAGGATGTGAACCAAACTTTACTTACTTATTTTTATCAGCCTCTATACAGAGTTCAATAACCCACCACACGATCCCCACAAGAGGGGAGCGTAATGTAACGCATGTTAAGTTCCCCTTTTTCGCCCGAACCAAGTGTTATTGTCGTCGGCATCGGTTCGGACCCGTGGTAGCATACTGTTTCTGGCCCTAGCCTACGGTCCTCGATACGCCGCTTTAAAAATAGCAACTATAAATCTTAGGTACTCTCGTTGCTGCTGTCATTGGCAAAAAACGTTCGTTAAACGTTCCCGGCAGATCTTGAGAGGAGATCTTCTTGCTGCTGCTGCTGTTGGACTGTGTAAAAGCATCGCATCCAATCCCATGTAAATCGGCCACATGCACTCACTCATCCGAACATCTGTCAGTCCATGCAAACACTTAACAAAATCAACCATCCGCGTCCTATGTACATACATCTAGCAGGTTATGAATTAACGAATTTTTTTCCGATACCGAATAGATTGCTAATTTACTCTCGCTTTAATGCACTTTAGTATAAGTTAAGATATTATTATTTGTAACCCTGGCAGAGCTGTTAATACTTTGGTCTGATGGGCGTTATTTATTTTAACTTAAGGGGTTACTTGAAATTTATAGTCTAAAAACATGTATTAAAAAAATATTTCATGCTTAAAATAACATTTTTTACTAACCACAAAATTGTTTATACATGTACAATTATTATTAAAATATTAAATTTTTATCGCAACTTAATCGAAAAAAACTTATTATTGGCTAAATTTTTCTAGTTTTTCCGTTGAGCACGATAAATTTGTATAAGGAGTTAATTTGACAAATACGGTCAAAGATATTGTGGCATGATCGTTGAAATTCACTCTTTATAATTTCCAACTATATTTTATCTGAATACTGAACATCAATCCATGGTGTATCGAATTTTTTTATTTTATTCCGAGTGTACACACATGTTTCTACATATATATGATATGTGTGTTGCAGGGCTGAAACTATCGAAACTAATGTTACTTAAGTTGCCGTTGGGGGAGGAAAGATCTTACAGTCCTCGGTAAAGATCGGACCCAAAAAAAGAAACAGATTCGAATTCAGAAAGAGATACAGATACAGGCATACCATAACGATTCGGATGCACATACAGACGTACAGATTATACGATCGTGACGCCAGCGGAGGAAATTTAGAGCATGGGGAGCGGGCGAGGGCGGGGGTGGGATTGGACGGACAGCAACTACAGAACGGAGCGTAAGCAATGTTAACGAGTAAAAATCAAGAAAATTTTAGTTCTAAAAATAACCATTGTACTCATTTTTGTTTCAAAACGGAAAGGAAAGCGGCAGCCAACAAACGACCAAAAACCAATAGCTATAAAGCGCAAAGATACTGAGATACTTGCACTCTGCGCAACGGCCTGAGATACAGATATTCATATACTTAAATATTCAGACATTCGACTACATAGATGAGCATGAGTCGGCAACGGATTCTTGGCAATGTCATTGGGGTAGAACATACTGTTTTACATATGCCTTGGGTAATGTTCTTGGAACTCAATTTGTAACGTTGCAAACTGTTAAAGTCCTACCCGTATACAAAGATAAACGGATGCGAATGTTACGAAATATTTTTCAAATATTTAAGCCCCCAAAAAATTGTGATTTTCCAAGATTCAGGAAACTTAAATTAAATTCCTTTGCTGAAAAAATTAGTTCCTTAAGTTTCGGAAACTTTAAGATCTAGAGAATTTAGATCTTTGGATTTCTATTTAAAACTTTTGCCACGCCCTATGCTACAAACAGCATCAAGCGCGTATACATACATCTTTTGGGATGTAATTGTAGTAATTGGTGGGCACCGTTTGAATAAATCGCTTGACTATCAATGTATATATGATATATAGAATTTACATGTAAGTTATTACACAAATACTCTTCTTTAAAGTAGAAAAACAGCTATATAAATGCTGTGCTTTTGCTAAAAATAACTGCTATTCTCATTTTTTTAATTAACAAAATTATACACATTTTGAATACCACTTAAACTAACTACCCCAAAAAGCCAAAAGTTGTCTACATCTTCGAATAGTATTACAACACTTGTTCAATGAACATTAAACAAATGTATAAACATGAATACTTCATGTTCAAAAAATTAGAAGTCCTAATAAATATTTGTTGCTCTTTATACCCTTGCACAGGGTATTAAAATTTTTTTTATTATACTAAATCAAATGATGTGTTCTATGAAGGCAATTTTTAAAGCAAAGCTAAGCTAAGAGGATTTCGAAACCAATCGAAGCATTTCTCTACTTTCTCTAGCAAATTTCTTATTAAAATTCTTGTTATTTTTTCAACAAGTCGATATTTTAATATTGAATTGAAATGTTTTAATATATCGATATTCACCGTTTTTGCAGTTTATATTTGAATTTTCTTTCTGTATAGAGATCAAAGCTCTATGGTTTATTATAGCCAAAAGCCAAGGAATCCGTTTTAAAGGCGGCGAGCATCCTGCATAAGACAGTTTACAGTAGCGTGCCTCGCAAGTGCAAATCCTCGGATCCCAAAGTCCTTTAGATAAGGGCGCCATCTAGTGGCACAATCGCGCGATTATCCCTTTTGATGGGCGAGCTTTGGGCAGCTTTAACTGCGATGGCATTCGGGCGGCACCGATGGCTAAAGGCCACAAGCGGGAGTGGTGGAGGGTTGGCGGATTGTGGTGGGTGTCAGGCAGGTGTGTAACAGCAAACGGCAAACAGCAGTTAACAGGTGCGCACACATATGCTGTCCATCCCGTTACACAATTCCGATGAAAGCGGCGCGGCGCCTCTGGGGAGCATGTGTATTTGCATATCCTTGAGCGTCTCTCCCCCACACACACACACACATGCGATGACGGTGACCAAGGAGCGCAGGGAGGAGAGGGGGCTGAGTCTGCGCTCTGGCTGCTTGCACTTTCCGTTGCCTACTTTCGTGCGTGTGGGGTAGGTAGCCTGAGAGCGAGGGTGTCCTTGTGTGAGTGCGTGTGTGAGAGGAAAGAGTGAAATCGAAACCGAAAACGAAAGTCGGTTAACGGTAACTTGTAGCTTTGGAAGGACAACTCTGTTATAGATACAGGAAACTTCCTGTTCGCGGCCGTTGTCGTTGGCGTTGCCAGATCACCGCACTCTTATTCGTCCTGCCAACTTCGTCGTTTGCCGTTCGCCATTCGCCGCATCGCACGCATGTAATGCTGTAGGACGAAAGCTCCTGCAGAAGGAGCCACGGAGAGGAAAGGCCACACTACTCGCTTCGCTTTTCACAAAAAAGTGATACACACGGAAAAATCGCTGGCATTCATTCACCGAAGACCGAGGCGAGAAGCGCGTCGCGACCGCCTGCGAGAAGAAACGTGGCCAAGAATCGGTGACCAGGACAGGATAATTCACATTTATGTTAGCTGCAAGTTTCTGAGAAGACGTTGGCATTTGACTTTTTGTTTGTGTGCTGTGCTCTGTGTTCCTGTGCGTGCAACGGTGAAAGGATAAGGATATAGGAGTATATACACACACGAGTGTCCTGTGTGTGTGCGCGAGTGTGCGTGTGTGTTTGGGGCCACGTGAAGGCGAAGGCGCGCAACAACAGGAGCGCTTGGGATAGAGATAGAGATAGAGAAAGTGACAGTGCTGGCGAAAAACCGAAAGTGAAAATTGAATACGAGCGTGCGACAGAAACAGAATCAGAACCAGAAACAGAATCGGAATCAGAATCAACGGGCGCGGATCCTTTTGGCGTAAACTGTTGAATATAGAATGACGCTGCTGACAAAAATCAATGTAAAGCACAAAGAAGCAACAGCAGTTGTAACGGTAACAACAGCCAGGATCCCCAGTCTGCGTCGCTCCCTCAGATAGAGATAAAGATAAGGATAAAAAGAGCGAGCGAGCGAGAAAAAACACTAGCACTAGAAGGACCCTTTCGCAAAGCCAGCTCATTCAAGTGCAACAATCGCCGCCTTCTCCGCAACACAGGACGCCCACCTCCACCCATCTCCCCCTGCTGGCCCAAAAGAGTGCTGTCCTTTTTGGTAATAACTGTTGAGGGCAGATACAAAGCAAAATGAAGCCGTCGGATTTGTTGTTGGTGCTAGAGAAGGTAAGCAACAAAAACCGAAAAAAAGACCAAAGGAAACCAAAAACAAACAAAGCCCCCTACCCCACTCCCTAGAGTAGGCTGAAAAGTGTATTTTTATTTCTCCACTGAATCTGACACAGAGTTTTGGTCACTGCTAAAATTGGAGCCTCCTCACCCACATCCACATCCACGTCCACTCACACACACAGCGTGCGTGTGTTAATGGGGCTCCGTTGTAATGGTATGCCTCAAAAAGGTCATTATGATGCCGAACGCCGACGCACACAGTTAAACACTTACACAGCCACACAGGCGAAGGCATGTGTGTGCGTGTGGAGTGGTGTGGTGTGGCGTGGACTTATGCAAATCCATTTGACAACGAAGAAGCTCGCCACCCACTCACCCACTCACCGACTCACCCACACAAGCACTCGGACGAGCAAGTCATCGGCGAACGAGCATAGACGTGGAAAGTACGAATACACTTACACCAAGCTTCAATGCCAAAGCATAAAAACAACAAAAAATCCAAAAAAATATATACATATACATACACTCACCCACACACAAACACAAGCACCAGTACAGAAGGGCTGGCCACGAAAGGGGGCCCAATTTTGGCTCGGCGTTATCTTTATCGCAACTTCTGTTGCGCTGGCCCTTTACAGCCGCAGCTGTAATTGGAGCCGCTCGTCTCTAGACCAAGTCCCCAGTTCCACCAAGCCCGAAATCCCACTCCCAGAAGCATGTGTTTTCGGGCCAGGATTAGGTGCGAGCGGGATGGCCACAGGCGGAGAAGCTTTGTTATGACAATATCGCTCATACGCAGTGTGTGGCTGGTTGCAAGACGAGCTTAGCCGCCCGAAAAGTATGCTATACTGAGACACTGATAACAAAAGGGTGGAATGGACCGGTGTTCGTGTACAAAAGTGATATTGTTAGCTGTTCCCAAAAAAACAGTTTGGTCTTTGCTTGTCTTATTGAAACGTGTGGTAATACAAATTTTCCCCTTAAATATGTAATTGGAATAAATTATGGCAGATAGAGAATATATTGATTAAACAGATTATAAATTTATATTTTCTAATTTTATTATAATTAAGCTTAAAACGGAATTCAATAAATAGTTTTGTTATCTTTTCAAAAACTGAGGCTTTTGCCATAGTAAATTTGCATAATTATTCTTTGAATTTAGTATTTTTGTTTATACTTTATTAAAACGTTTTTAAAAATAAACGACTTTAATTCAAAGTTAAAATATTTGAAATAAACAAAAAATGTACAAAATTAGTTAAATTTTTAATTTTTCATCAGGCGAACCATTCAAATATTATTATACCTACAATAACTTGTTTTATGTTCATTTGTGATACACTTATTTAAAAACAACATTATGTAAATATGAACGTGTTTAATTTGACCATGTCGTTTTCGCTGGGTCAACCTATTTATTGGGAAATATTTGTGACTGTGCAGAATTTCTCTGAGAAGTAAATTTATTTTATGTTTGAAGATGCCCCCTTCACTCGCACTTGGCTTATCTGGCAAACAGGGCAAGCCTGCGACCCCGCGGGATTATCGTCCCCCAGGAAGTCCGTCCCCTTCTTGGCGGGCTGACCTTTTGTGCTGCTGGCTGCTGACATTGCAGTTGCCGCTCATCCCCTGACACTTGCGAGCCATTAATAACGCCAAATTGTAGAAAAAATAGAACAAATAAAGAGCACTGGGAAATGGGTCTGTAGAGGGAGCCGAAGTAAAAAAACACCCTTACAGCTTGTGCTTCGAAGCTTGTTTAGCTTGGTATAGCTTAGAACCCACAATTATAGATTTACTTTATTATTTTTCACTTAACGAAAAAAATGAGGACTAAATATTGGCTGCATAACTAAGTTTATTTAATTTAAGTTTTTGAATCAGTAAGCTAATAACGCTTGTGATGACATATGTACGTATTTGTCTTTCAATCGTCAAGGAAAATGTTACTTAAAAACGAATAAATAAAAATATATATATATATCCTTATTCAAGCTTGCTTAAATATTGAACTGAACACAGTATTGTGTGATTACTAAAATTATAAACTCGTTCAGATTTTGGGTAGTGCCCCTTAAATTGAGCTCTTTTTACTTTTATTTTATAGAATACCTCCATGATCCTGCCAAAGATGTTAGTCTAAATCTATTAAAGAGGTTCTTATAAAACGGATTTGAAGGTTAATTCACAAAATATTGTGATAGCATATTTGAAGTTTTTTAGAAGTGTGTTTTCAACAGGTCTGTTTACAAGGTCATGCTATGAAAGCCAGTCTGACTGAGCCTGCGTTACAAACTTCGAAACAGAACCGAAATGCCCTCTGCAAGGATATAATGTATGGGGTAGCATGGTACTCATTGGGTGGAGCGTTGGCGAGTCGAAGGACAGCACCGCATATGGGATGGACGGGATGGGGGCGCAATGAAGGCGACTAGATGGGGCTCGGCCTGGGACTCGGCTCGGTTGCTTTGATTGCTTCAAGGACTGGCCCGTTGTCGTGGTAGTGGATCGTTTCCCGGAACTGAGCCAGGGCGCCCACGCATCCACTTTGTGCACCGCCACCACAGGGAGACACAGATAGGGATTCTAGTGGAGAGATAGGAGGCATCTGTGGTCGACCGCCTACCCGCTGACATGCCATTAAGCTGGGGAGCAAATGATGTCGGCCGCTGCAGCTGACATCAAAGGCTCTTCCTGAAATGAGTGCACCGAGGTCCTCCTTAAGAGCCATTTCCTAAAAAGGATGCAGAGAGCAGGAATCCGTAGTGGGGAGCATTTGCAGAAGTTTGAAACGGCAGCCAGATTCCCAGCTCAATTGCATTAAGGGTTAAATTAAGTGAAATAATGGAAACATATTGAAAAACAATAAAGGACAAACACTGAAGAAAAATATGTTTCTTGGTCTAAAAATCTGAATTATTTAAAAATATTTTTGGTATATTTTTTATAAATATATGATAAGGTTGTCCGATTTTCATTAATTGAAAAACGTATTGCTGGCACCGTAAAAAGTTAATATATTTTGTTTTATAAGAATAATTATTTTAAAACAACGAAATTTATCCAATTCTCGAAGATTTCCATACTAGTTGACCAATTGGTTTCATGGCAGCTTTTGAATGAAGCAGCTTTAATTGAAAACGAATTACTAAAACCTGGCGAATATATATCGAGATATATATGTTTAAAAACAAGAAAGGAAAGCTAACTTCGGGCGGAGCCGAAATTTAAATACCCTTGCAGAATATTCTGTAAATTATGTTCTCCAAAATTATTCATTTGATGCATTCTTAACACTCATAAAAAATCCCAACTTCCTAACTTAACAAACACCAAAGTTATGGCATTTCCGATCAATCTGTTATATGGCAGCTATAGGATATAGTCGGCCGATCCCGACCGTTCCGACTTATGTACTGCGTGCAAAGGAAAGAAGGGTGTGTGCAAAGTTTCAATTCGATAGCTTTAAAACTGAGAGACTAGTTTGCGTAGAAACAGACAGACGGACATACAGACGGACATACAGACGGACAGTCAGACGGACAGACGGACATGCTTATATCAACTCTGAAGGTGATCCTGATCAAGAATATATATATATATATACTTTATAGGTTCGGAGATGTCTCCTTCACTGCGTTGCACACTTTTGACCAAAATTATAATACCCTCAGCAAGGGTATAAAAAGCTAATTAAAGAGTTTAAGTTAGAAAAAAATATTTTATTATAAATAAAGCAGAAAGAGTTTTGTTATTCATAAAAACGTAAATACCCTTTTTAACTCACAAATTTAAAAAGGGCTTATCAGCTTAAATTCGACTTAAGGAATTAAAAAAGTAGAAAAGAAAAATAAGTTATGGAAGTTCCAAGTATTTTTCCTGTTATTACCCTCAGCAAAAAGTAAAAGTATTTATCACAAAAAACAATGTTACGCCAAAATGTTATATAATTGTATGTTTATTTCGAAAAAGAACTGGAATGAACCAATCTTTGGCAAGCCGAAGGTTACATATAAATTTAAAAACAATAACTCTATGTTGATTCTTTATTCGTTCCTATAGCAGCTTTATTCTCTAGTCTTACTTTTAAAATTGTACAAAATGACGTAAGCAACGAGATATAATTTTTTTTATATGGGAGCTATGAGATCGAACCCCTAAGTTATGTCAGTTTGTTTTGGTTGAGTGTTCAAAAGCTCGTTGCAAGGGCAGGCAGGACTTGTTGCGAATATCGATTGCCATGTCCTTGCCAGGCTCCTGCCATTTTGCTCTGACATCAGTTATCAGTGGAGAGCACTCGCCTCTCGCGGGTGGATGGAGATGGTGGCTCTCATCTTTCAATAGCATCTGCTCGAGCGATGGTCCTCCAATTAATTGCACTCTGGCTCCGATTTCAGGTCAAGTTCAGGGTGCCCCTGCCGCCGGGAGTCAGCTCGACGACGCTCCTGCCCAAGCTCATCCGCACCAAGGACGTGAAGCAGCTGCAGGACGGCAACGCGCAGCCACAGAAGCCCAAGCTAACGGTGAGCCGGTCGAGGGACTCGTCCTTCAAGATTTCCCTGACCCCGATTCCCATCTGCCCACAGAAATGTCTCAACACGCTGGACCTGACCTCGCTGGGCATTGGATCCTGCTGCGGCACGGGCATGTACCTGGTGGCCGGCATGGTGGCCCAGAAGATAGCCGGGCCCGGAGTGGTTATTAGTTTTATTATAGCCGCCATAGCGAGTATTTTCTCAGGTAACCGAGCCCCTCGCCCTTCAGCTGATTGATTGGGCCAACTGAGTACTTTCCCTAAGCGAAAGGAGAACAAATATAATTTATAGCAGTTAATGCTCTGGTTAGAGCAGGCGATCCAATGTTAGATGCATTTAATAAACAACATATATTATTATGCTCAGTAGAATTAACATACCTCTAAATTATTCAGAGTCAAATGTTGCAATTCAAATATTAAGTCAAGTGGTTGTATATCAAAATATCGACGGTTATTAATGAATTTATACAGATCGTTGAATTCGGATTTGCATTTTCATTGTCTAGGAAATGCGAACAAGACTTAAACTCCACAAAACTAATTAACGAAATAGTACGGTTTTTATTTTCTGTAACCCAGAAGTCTTGAGTTCCGGCTTATATAGGTTTGATTGTGTTTTCGAGAGCTAAATGCTTTATACAATAATGATTTTGTTTAAAGGGATACAAATCCCTCAGAAGTGCAAACATTGAAGGGCCCACTAGCCAATGCCACTTCCGGGAATAGTTCCACTCACTCAGTTGGCCCTCTCCCAGTCCTTGTGGTCCAATCCAATCTGACAATCCCATCCGATCTGATGATCCACAGGCGCCTGCTATGCGGAGTTTGGCGTTCGTGTGCCCCACACTTCCGGCTCGGCCTATATGTATTCATATGTGGCAGTTGGAGAGTTCGTAGCTTTTATAATTGGTTGGAACATGATATTGGAATATCTAATAGGTGAGTAGCCGCCGTGGGCGCTCTGAACTCTGAACTCTGACCTCTGAACTGTGAACTCTGATCTCCGACTCCGACAGGAACAAGTGCCTGTGCCTGTGCGTTAAGTTCGAGTTTCGATTCCCTGACCGGCAATGCCATTGCGCGAACGATAAGCGAGTCCATCGGCACGATATTCGGTGAGTAGTGCGGATCGGCTGCGGCTCCTTCCCGACTCAACGTCCTGTATATCCTTTACTGAAGGCAAGCCACCGGACTTCATTGCATTCGGCATCACGCTGCTCATGACCTGCGTCCTGGCGATGGGTGCCAGCAAGTCGGTCATCTTCAACCACTCCCTCAACGCCGTGAACCTGGCCACGTGGGTGTTCGTAATGGCCGCCGGGCTGTTCTACGTGGACACGAAGACGTGGTCCGAGCACCAGGGATTCCTGCCCTACGGCTGGAGTGGAGTGAGTACCAACCAAGCCTTGTCGAAAACCCAATTGTGTATTATCATTTCCGACTGTTTCGGGCCACAGGTGTTTTCGGGTGCTGCCACCTGTTTCTACGCCTTCATCGGTTTCGACATCATCGCGACAACCGGCGAGGAGGCACACAATCCACAGAAGAGCATCCCGAAGGCGATCGTCGGTTCCCTGGTCGTCGTGCTGATCGCCTACGTTAGCGTTAGTCTAGTCCTAACATTAGTGGGTGAGTACCATCCAACCGATTACCGGACTCGACCTAAAAGCATCAACTGTCTCCACCGGAGGAGGGATTGTGACATATCTCCATATTCGTGGGGACTTAATTTAAAACCAAAACTTGTATGATACATTTTTAAAGACCACTTTCGGTGTTATGATGGGCTCTCAACTACTTTTTGCTTCTTGCCGCCTTGAAACTATAAAAACTTTTAAAATACTATTTCAATAATAACTATAATTGGGTACAACTTAAGGAGACAATAGACACTTTAAAATCATTTTTTTTTTCTTAAATCTTATTTGGGGCGGTTCAATACAAATATATATAGATAAGATAGTCCGATTAGAATAATTATAAGACCAAAATACAAATGATTACCTAATATATGAACAGCCCCTGAGCACTGGCCTGGAATTTATTATTACATACATTTTGCACTAATGAAATGCTCTCCCAATCCTCAATCCTCAATCCACAGTTCCCTACGATCACATCAACACGGGAGCGGCGCTGGTCCAGATGTGGTCGTACGTGAACGCCCCGAAGTGCCGGGCGGTGGTGGCCATCGGAGCCACCGCCGGACTCTCGGTGGCCATGTTCGGCTCGATGTTCCCCATGCCGCGCGTCATCTATGCGATGGCCCAGGACGGGCTGATCTTCAGGTGAGTGGCAGCCGTGGCCCTTTCTGTTTAAGCCAATTTCCCACCACACTTTCCAATTACAATGCAATCCCCTCCAGGCAACTTTCGCAGCTGTGGCACCGCACCAACGTGCCCGGACTGGCGACCATCGGCAGCGGACTGGCCGCCGCCCTGGTGGCCCTCACCGTGCGCCTGGAGATCCTCGTCGAGATGATGTCCATCGGCACGCTGTTGGCCTACACGCTGGTCTCCACCTGCGTCCTGGTGCTGCGCTACCAGCCGCACAGCACCTCGCTGGTGGAGCTGCTGCCGGCCCAGCTGCGCACCCCGGTGGCGCCCGGGACGGCCAGCGACTCCCGCTCCCACGTCACGCCCGCCGAGGTCCTGGAGGTGCCCGGCAAGCTGACCATCAAGCGCGTCACGCGCGGCATGTCCGATTCGGACGACTCCTTCATTGACGACAGCCCCGAGGGGTTCCTGGGCGGGCGCGACGACCAGTTCCTCGTGTCCGACCGCTCCGAGAACAAGTTCTACGGCAGTGTGCACGGCGCACCCACCGGACCCACCGGCCAGGCGACCGCCTTCGACGCCATGGGCCTGAACTTCGTCACCCGGAAGATCCACGACTACGCGTACCTGTGTCCCGGCTTCTTTCCCTGGATAAATCCCGGCCAGGCCACCGCCGAGAGTGGTAAGTTCTGCAGCCGTAGCCGTAGAGTCACCGGTAGTCTTGGGTCGATTGTGCTGCTCAGTGGGTGGGCAAAGTAGCTTGTTTGCTCTGCGAGTGCTTCCGAGTTCCGGGAAACATTTAATCTCATTTAGGTATTGGTTCCTGCAAACACTTTTAGTTAATAGCTGCAGTTACCTCAACTGAATTTCACAGTTCACAACCCATTGGTGGTGTTGACAAATCACCCAGAGTCCAGAACTTAAGGTTAACTTAACTGAAAAAAAATGAAAAAACGGAAGACAGGTAGTCAGAAGTTCAAGCTTACAAAGCCTTGTCTGGAGACTTCAATCACGACTATACCCACTTAATGGGGTTGGTTATACAAGCCTCTGATAAATATCATAATAGACGCAAGCTACAGAAAATCCGAAACTTAATTTTAACCATATTTTTAGAGAAAATAAAAAAGGTTGATAAAAACAAATGTTTGCTTACATTTGGATGCATTAGGCTGCTCGACTATCTTACGTCTACATTGTTAAAATTCAACCCATGCAAGGGTCCGTCGTATAAATTAGAGTTTATGGTAATTTTCATTGTTTAATATAAGTATTATTAGTATAAGGTAACTAATAATTATTTGAGTCTACTAATTTGTTCATTATTTTGATTTTAGCAACGACCCTTTAATAAATCCGTTCTGATATTCTTAGCATTTTCTTAACATATTGCCTTGTACTTATTTACAAATGTGCTTTCCATCTACTGACAGTTCGTTTCTATAATAGGAATCAATTAACCTTTTCAAAATTTGATTTTTGTATTTGTAGTTATAGATATATATTTGTATTGTCTTAGGTATTGTTATACCAGAACAAGCATCAATTAAGAAAACATAGACAGCGAGAGCTCAACTTTATTCACCTGCTGAAAGGGAGCAATTTTTACCCAAAACTATATCTGCGCCTATTCACAACAAAATTGCAATTGAAATTGACTCTTTGCTTATGCTTTTCCAATCCAATCCTATCCGATCCACCACCGACGCACCACCGATCCACCGATCCATCGACATCGACATCGACCCACCAGGCATGTACGTCACCAAGCTAGTGGGCATCATGTTCGGTCTCATATTCTTCCTGGACCTGTTCGCGGCCATTGGCTGGTCCGGTGGCCTCGCCGCCTTCATTTATTTCATTTTGTTTATCGGCATATTTGTGATACTATTGATTATATCAAGACAGCCGCAGAATAGGTAATTCCACGCCGCCGCCACCCGTTCCCGTTCACCAGCCCCAGCTAACCCATCTCCCCATCTATCGTCCTCCGATCTCGTCCAGGTATGCGCTGGCCTTCCTCACGCCCGGACTCCCCTTCATCCCGGCCATCGCCATCACCGTGAACATCTACCTGATATTCAAGCTGAGCATCCTCACGCTGGTCCGCTTCACGGTGTGGATGTCCCTGGGATTCGTCATGTACTTCTACTATGGCATCACGCACAGCAGCCTAGAGCAGACCAGCGACGACCTGGAGCTGCACGTCGACTACGTGAGTGTTCCCATTGACTGTGTGATCCCTCTTAGCCTAAACCTATCCATCCTCCTTCCGTGCAGAGCAAAAACGTCGAGGAGAAGGCCGTGTGGGATCAGCAATCGTACAACCAGACCCACGAGCCCGTCTGGGCCAGCAAGGAGGTGAAGCAGACGTCGAGTAAGTGGATTCTTTGCATGTTTTGAAACGATTCATAAGCGGAGCTCCCACCCCGGGGGAAAAAAATGATAGATTGCCCTTTTCCAACTAATATAGATATAACAAGAAAAGAAAGCTAACTTCGGGCGGAGCCGAAGTTGATATACCCTTGCAGAACAGTCTGTAAATTATATTCTCCAAAATTATTCATATGATGCATTCTTAACATTCATAAAAAATCCCAACTTCCTAACTTTAAAAACAGCAGCTATAAATTATAGTCGGCCGATCCTTATGAAATTTGTTAGGTCGGATTGATTGGCCAAATATAAAACCCATAGGAAATCCCGACTTCCTAACTTAACAAACACCAAAGTTATAGCGTTTCCGATCAATCAGTTGTATGGCAACTATAGGATATAGTGGGCCGATCCCGCCCGTTCCGACTTATATACTGCGTGCAAAGGAAAGAAGGGTGTGTGCAAAGTTTCAATTCGATATCTTTAAAACTGAGAGACTAGTTTGCGTAGAAACAGACAGACGGACAGACGGACATGCTTATATCAACTCAGGAGGTGACCCTGATCAAGAATATATATACCTTATAGGGTCGGAGATGTCTCCTTCACTGCGTTGCACACTTTTGACCAAAATTATAATACCCTCTGCACGGGTATAAAAATGTAACTTTACGTATCCATTGCTGTCTAACTGGCGGATTGGTAATTTTCACTCCCTTTAAAGTATTAAGTGTATTCCTGATCAGTATCAAAATCGATCTTGCCATGTCTCTCTGTCTATCCGTATGGACGTCGAGATCTCGAAAACTGTAAGAGCTGTAGGTTTAAACGCGGATTCTAGTTATGACAACGCAGCGCAAGTTTATTTCAAAATTTTATTGGTCGGTATAAAATATATATATATATATGTAGACACGTCAAAAATTCAAAGTCGCATAAATATGATATTATAGGATATATTACGAAATTAAATTCAATCATATTTTGTGACGTTTTTGCAAACGGTCAAACATGCCTTCATGTATATTTTTTGCAACAGATGATGCTTGCGAATAGAATTGATGGCGCCAGCAATTCATATTTATTTTGAGATTTTTTAACAGTGTTACAGAATTCCTTGTTTTTATACCCTTGCAAAGGCTATTAAAATGTCTGTCAAAATCTTGAAACGCAGTGGAGTAGACATTTCCGTGGATACATTTTTAATCAGCATTACCATGGGAAATATGTCTGCCTCTCCGTCCGTCCGTCCGCCTTTCTTTTGTAGGTAGTAAATAATTCATTTAATTTAAGGGAAAATCGATATAGCTTCATTGTTTTAACAATCGTACAACAGTTGTTTCATGGAATATTTTTCATTTTTCGAATAGCTGCAAGGGAATATTTTTTTAGCTATTAAAAAATCAGTCCAATTTTAAGCGTATCAAAGTTTTAGATTGAAAATCAAAAGACCAGTTTCCTCCTTACATAGATGCTAGCAAGTCCTTCTTTTCCTAATGCTACCTATTTGGTTGTGTCCAGCAGAGCAACGCTACAACTACGGAAAGACCGCGTCGTCCACCTCGTCGGCACAGGGCAGCTCGAGGAGTGGCGGCCAGGTCAGTGGGACGGAGAAGCCATCGGGCAGGAGCACCGCGGGCCCCAACCGACCAGTTCCACCTCCTCCGATCTCCGGCCAGACGAAGGGATCGGGCAGCGGTCCGCCCATGGAGCGCCAGTACACCGGCCAGTTCAGCATGTTCGTGGACGAGGGCCAGTTTCCCTCGTGGGAAGACTAAGCAAGCACCATCTGCATATACCCCAGTCCGTTCCCAACACTGATCTCCCCGCAGATTCCCGAGTGATGCTCCATCAACGAGCAACTGTGCAACAACCAACTCACATCGGCTTCGATCTCGAGAGCAGGCGATGGTGAAAGCGATCGGGGCCAGGACGAATTCCCTGGATCCGGCCTGCCGTGTGCAGCTCACTCACTTGTAAATACGATTAGAGATGTTAAGTTTAACCATATGGCGAAGTGTGTCGTTACCGATTTGCAGAGGCATACCGTATACAAGGCATGTGCCTGGGGCGGCGGAGTCACTGTTCACTGCACTCCGCCCGGCCCCCAGCGAGGTCACCATTATACACCTATACCATAAACCATATACAAAACATAATATACACATATATATTGATTATACAAGAAAATATATATTTACATATATAGCGATGGGTTATTAGTTCAGCAAAGAGTTACAGTGCAAAGTTGCCGAATTCCAAATACCCGAACCAAACCCTGATGCAAACCGACCGATTAGCGATAGACGATAAGCGAAACCACGCAGCAGATAACCAATAACCAGTAACCGATGGACGATTGTGCTAAACTCCGATTGGCGGGCGTTTTGGGTGACGTTGGTCAATCGGCTTTCAGCACAGGAATCGGTAGGGCAGACACCATAACACAACACCTGAGCATATTTCTGAGGGAAGGCAGATATATCCGGCAGTGAGGTGGGTGTCGGGGTGGTACCGTGCACAACTGTACATTTTAGGCACCATCACCCCCACACTCACACCCACACCCAGACCCACATACACAAGAGACAAACGAAAAACCCTAGACTTGTGAGGAGATTCCCGGAGCAGATCAGAGGAGACTTTTAGTAACCCCAAATTATATAGACCCTCTGAACCAAGACGATCTTTGCAGGGATCTGCTCACACACAGGGACCCTCACCTGACGATCTAAAACAAGAACATTATGTACCTATGATTCTATTGTTGTTTACCTATTTATGCTATGCATTTTATGCGGAGCTTGGCCGTGAGGTTGTACAGTACGCTCTGCCTACGGCCATCCCGTCTCACTCACTCTATCGGAATGATATTTGTTTTTTATTCTAGAAGCTCGCGCTAAGCTAAAACTCATTTTTAAGCGGCATTTCGCATTCGTTGTAATACAATTCATTTTACTAATGGAATACCAAGCAAAAATTATACAAATACGCATATATATTTAAAAAATTACCATATAGACAAATACCAAAGAATACCAAATATTTATTGAACTATTCAAACTTAAACCAAGAATAAAACCAAAGCAAGCATAACTACAAATATGTATAAACACAATGATAACTTAAACCAAAAGCAAATATGATAATGAAAACTTTTATGTACAAGCATACTTTTTTCCACTTTATATACTATGTACAAGCAAACCATGCATAACTATTTAGCTAAATTACAAGTATATGGCAAGTTAAAGCAAAATCAACCTTTTTAATAATAATAATACTTATGATAATTTATTCCTTTTGTACTTCACGACTTTGTACAGGAAAGAACCCGAATAGCGAATATCAAAGATTGCAACAAGAACTCAATAACCTAGGGCTAGCTTCTAATCTAGCCCCGCAACAGAGAAAACACTATTTATATACAACCGTACCGTCTAAGACATTCGATAGTTTGTTTTTGACTGATTTCGTTCGATTTCATTCAGTTGATCCGTTAAATTTCGAGTGCCAAATCATTGCACCCTGCACTCCTTGAACCAGTAGCCGAGAACTTAAGTCCTAGGACCGAAACAAAACTAGTTCCATGTTTCACTTACTATATATGTATTAGGGTTTTCGAAGAGGACCTTTCTGGACCAACTACTTAAGATATAGTGCCACCCAACTGGTCCCGCACCACGTAATATGAATTCTATCTTTCGTTCACCAGAGCTCTTCTGATTTGTTCGAAAACCTAAACCGAACACGATTTGTACATACAAAACTATACAGGCAGGCAACAAGAACAGTGCGAACGTATATTTTTATGAAAAAGACACAACAATGAAGCAACTAAGGGAAACTAAACTCAGATACAAAGGTAATAACTAATGAATAACATATCCTACCACACAGCTTAAAGTTGAGACGTACATCTAACGGAACTCACCGAGTGCACATTTATCCGATAGTTTCGATAGCCGATCTCAGATTAACGATTACGACAGTCCCATCCCAAGTTTTTTTCGGTTACCAAATTGGGTCAAATAATTAGTTTAAACGGATACTCACTTTCTTATGTGGACTTGAGTTTTTGGCAGTGAAGGAGTATTATCCAAACTTTCTGTTGAGTGTGCACACAGAGGAGTTTCAACCGTACTTTTACATGTCATTCAAAGTGACAAAAGTTACAGTTCAGGCAATCCAGTAACTGCGGGCTGAAGCAGCTTCCACCTTTCGGTTCTTTCGGTACCACCAAGTTAAGATAAATGTTATGGGAATATGATAGTTTTAATAGATTTTCTACAGTTCCAATTTAAAGCGAATAACAACCAAGTCAACAAACATAACACGCAATATATCGATAAGTGTGAAGGGAAAAACCAAAAGCTTCCGTTAACAACAAGTATGCATTTTACTATAACATATTATTTCCAAACTATTTTATTCCTTCAAACGGAGAATAAAAACAAAACCAACAACGGACAAAACGTACGTACTTTAATGTCTATGCCCACTGTGACTGTAACTGAGATTTGAGCAACAGGATGAGATCAGAATCAGAAAAAATGGAAGTGACGAAAAACCTAATCGCACTTACAAACACGCATAGACACGCACACAAAAAGCAACAGAACAACAATAAGAACAGCAATAAGAAAAACCGCAATTGAAGACAATTATAATTCCAAAAGCGAAGCAGACCGATTACTTAAGAGCCAAGTCTAAATATAAAAAACCTGGAATAATCCATATTTGATTATTTAGTTAATTGGAAATGCCTTTAGGCGATTGTTTCCTTATTAATTGATTTTCCAGCTGAATATAACGTACTTAAGTTTCTGTTTATTTCATAAGACTGAATTACTGGAATATGATTTATTTTAAACGTGTATATAATTAAGGTGTAATAGCAAACTTTACAACTTTTACTAATGAAGCATCAAAATTTTTGAAATTATTCTGAACTCATTTATTAAAAAATTAAAAAAAAACAAAGTCAAAAGTTTGGAGATGAAACGAGAAAAAAGTGATGAGAAAGTCGAGAGCGAATGAAGTTAATATGCAACTATAAATATATAACTTATTTGGGAATATCCCGATATGATGATATATATATATATATATTTCAATGGATCGATAACAAAAAAACAGCAAACCAAAGTGAAATGAAAATGATGTTAAAATACAAGAAAAAAAAACATTTTTTAATTCAAATACTACTCTTGATTTGTTTTCTGTGTTAATAACTTATTAAATGATATTTCTTGAGAATATTAAAAAATAAAATTGTTAGGATATTCAATTTTGTCGTTTTTTATGGAGGAATCCATCTACCATATATGTACATATGTATATATTCTGGATCACCATTACTCGATCAGTTGATATAGTCATGTCCTTCTATCCGTCAGTTTTTATACCGTTTGCGTGGTGTTTAATTTCGAGCTGGACCAAAAAGTTTAAATTTTGACTCATCTGCAAATAATACGTCATCCCAAAACAAAATCGGAAGAAGAATATGCTCCCTTTTCCCTAATACAGAGCTCGAAATCAAACACCTAAAAGCTACGGTCAAGCATGGCACGGGTCATGTTATGGTTTGGTCCTGTTTGGCAGCTTCTGGTGGGGCAACCTCGTTTTTATTGACGGAATCATGGATGGCCAATATGTACCTACATATTTTAAAGGAAAACCTGCTGAAAAACTGGGCATGCGCGATCGATTTCGGTATTACCAGGATAACGATCCCAAACACTCGGCCGCAATTGTCTGGAACTGCCCTCGCGTGGTCATTACGCCAGCACAGTCCCCAGACTTGAATGTGATCGAAAAAGTGTTATCTTGGAAGAAAGGAGAAATATGACAGTGAGAGCACAAAAAGATTAGTTTCCTCCATGGGAAATCGTCTCAGATGAGTTCTGAACCAGAGAGGAGGACACACAAAATATTAGCTGTAAAACAAGAAAGGAAAGCAAACTTCGGGCGGAGCCGAAGTTGATATACCCTTGCAGAATAGTCTGTAAATTATATTCTCCAAAATTATTCATATAATGCATTCTTAATACTCATAAAAAATCCCAACTTCCTAACTTTAAAAACACCAAAGTTATGGCATTTCCAATCGGTTAGTTATATGGCAGCTATAGGATACAGTCGGCCGATCTTTATGAAATTTGGTAGGTCGGATTGATTGGTCAAATATAAAACCCACAGAAAATCACAACTTTCTAACTTTACAAACACCAAAGTTATGGCATTTCCGATCAATCAGCTATATGGCAGCTATAGGATATAGTTGCCCGATCCGGCTCGTTCTGACTTATATACTACCTGCAATATAAAGACAACTTTTGGGAAAGTTTTAAGCAGATAGCTTGAAAACTGAGGGACTAGTTTGCGTAGAAACGGACGGACGGACGGACAGACGGACGGACAGACGGACATGGCTAGATCGACTCTCCTGGTGATGCTGATCAAGAATATATATACTTTATAGGGTCGGAAATGTCTCCTTCACTGCGTTGCAAACTTTTGACTGAAATTATAATACCCTCTGCAAGGGTATAATTAGTAAAAAACAAGAAAGGAAAGCTAACTTCGGGCGGAGCCGAAGTTGATATACCCTTGCAGAATATTCTGTAAATTATATTCTCCAAAGTTATTCATATGATGTATTCTTAATACTCATAAAAAATCCCAACTTCCTAACTTTAAAACAAGAGAGAACACTATAGTCGAGTGCCTCGACTATTAGATACCCGTTACTCAGCTAAACAACTTTAGATTTTGCATTAACATAATGTGAATTAGAGTGACCACAGGAAAAAAGGACAAAAAGTTAAAATTATCAATTTGAATTAGGCGATCTCTTAGAGCTGGCAGCTTTACAGCACGAGCATCAGCACCAGCGCTGCTTTAGCGCAGGCAGCTTTTGTCCTGCATACACACATACGCCATTGTTTGACTCAGACCTCCAATTTGGCTAACTTGATTTGATTTGCATAGTTCTTGGGTTATAGTTCGGTATTGACAAATGAAAACCATCGCAATTTCCTTTAATAGAAATCCTTATCGAGAATTAACGTTGACTCTGTGTTGAGCACCTTGGCCAGCTGTTCCAAAGTCATCCGTTAGATGGCGTTATTGTATTGCGCCATCTACCCCAAGACATTGGTACCACGGGCCATGAAAGGCGGAAATGTAGGCGCTAGCCAGGCTTAAGCGTTTAATGAGTTTTTGGGCGTTAGAGGGCGTGGCACCATTTTGAAACAAACTTGCGCTGCGTAGGAACTCCTAAAATCTACATGCAAAATGCCAATCTTCTAGCTTTTATAGTTTCCGAGATCTCAGCGTTCATACGGACAGACAGACAGACAGACGGACATGGCTAGATCGACTCGGCTAGTGCTCCTGAACAAGAATATATATACTTTATAGGGTCGGAAACGCTTCCTTCTACCTGTTACATACTTTTGCACGAATACAATATACCCTTTTACTCTACGAGTAACGGGTATTAACACCAAAGTTATGGTATTTCCAATCGTTCAGTTATGTGGCAGCTATAGGATATAGTCGGCCGATTCTTATGAAATTTGGTAGGTCGGATTGATTGGCCAAAAATATAATTCATAGAAGATCCCAACTTCCTAACTTTACAAACACCAAAGTTATGGTATTTCGGATCGTTCAGTTATATGACAGCTATAGGATATAGTCGGCCGATCCCGGCCGTTCCGACTTATATACTGCGTGCAAAGGAAAGAAGGGTTTGTGCAAAGTTTCAATTCGATATCTTTAAAACTGAGAAACTAGTTTGCGTAGAAACAGACAGACGGACAGACGGACATGCTTATATCAACTCAGGAGGTGATCCTGATCAAGAATATATATACTTTATAGGGTCGGAGATGTCTCCTTCACTGCGTTGCACACTTTTGACCAAAATTATAATACCCTCTGCAAGGGTATAAAAATACTGCCTTTTTCAACGCCACATCTTATTTGACCCATTTCATCAAATTAGTTATATAAAATAGCAAAAAAAATATTTGGTAACTTTTAGTATTTGGTATGTCCGCCCTTTTGGTCCACAACCGACTTCTGTCGATTGGGAATAGATTCGACCAATTTTTTTGTGGTTTCTGGGGTGATTTTAGCCCATTCTTCGAGCAAAGCCGTCTTCACTTCCAAAAATATTAAATTTTGACTCATCAGCGAAAATGATTTTTTTAATATTTTTGGGTCCAAATGACGTTCTAACGTATGGCGTAAAGATAATACAGATCTGCAGGACAAACATCTAAAACTCACCGTTAAGCATGACGGCGGACACGTTATGGTTTGGGCTTGTAAGTCCGCAGCAGGAGTCGGAAACCTTAAATTTATTGAAAGCACAATGGATAAAAATGTTTATCTTAATATCCTTAAGGATAATTTACTCCAAAGTGCTGAGAAATTGGGTATAAAACAGGGTTTTCGGTTCTACCAAAACAATGACCCAAAGCATAAGTCGGGTATTGTTCAATATTGGCTGGTTTATAATTGTCCCCATATAATGAAATCGCCAGCTCAGTCACCCGATTTTAATGTTATTGAGAATTTGTGGGCTTTGCTGGACTCAAAAATTCGGGAGCGCAATAATTCCAATAAAAATGACTTGAAGACGGCCTTGCTCGAAGAATGGGCTAAAATCACCCCAGAAACCACAAAGAAATTGGTCGAATCTATTCCCAATCGACTGAAGTCGGTTGTGGACGAAAAGGGCGGACATACCAAATACTAAAAGTTAAAAATATTTTTTTTTGCAATTTGTTATAAATAATTTGATAAAAGGGGTCAAATAAGCTAAGGCGTTGAAAAAGACAGTATTTTTAGTTTTTATTGTTTAATTAAGAAGTTCCTTGCTAGAATAAATAGATGAAAACTAATTTTTAAGTTAAAACAACAGTTTGTCCAACCAACTGCTAAAGCATATTTATTTTAAAATTGTGCGAAGAGTCTTAAAACTCCCCACAAATCCCGATGCAGGAGAGCGGCCTAGCAACAGCGAAGTAGGCGAGAATGCCGGAGGAGTCAAGAGCATCCAGATCAAAAGGGAAACAAACGGACCGTGAACTAACGGTATAGCGCTTGACCTTGGGCCCTCACACAGCAAGGGCAACGAGGTCAAACGGTAAACAGGCGGACTTCGCACCCGCACAAAGAGGACGCACCGTGAATTAACGGTACGGCACGTGAGCTGGAGGAGGGAAATAACGGGACCACCACGGGCTATAAAAGAACGGCGCAAGCGCAACTCAGTCATCAGTGAGAGTGCGAGAATTAAAGCGAGTGCGTGAACGCGAAATCAGTGAGCCAGGACAGTCAAGTGCCAAGACAACATCGCAAAGTCGAGACGCCGAACGACCACGGCTTTACAAGGCTGATGCTACATCGCTAAGTTCCAACGGTGGTTAAATCGAGCCTTTGGAGTCCTTGCGTGAAGTCTGGCGATAAGGTGGCTAGGCGATAAGGTAGAACCTAGTTCTGCCTGCTAGGCAATACACCTTGCCGGCGAAATCCAGACTGAGCTCCGGGAGCCTGCGATAAAGGTGGCTGGGCGATAAGGCAGAACGTAGTTCTACCTGCTAGGCGATACACCTTGCCGGCCCCGGTAGGGAAGTTCGCATAACATCCAAAGTCTCGGTGGAGCCGTCACGATCTCAGACACCGGTGAGCAGCAAGCCAGCAGCGACAATAATAAAACCCATTGTGTTTTATGTCCCAACGATATACTTTGTTGGTCCACGATTAAGGCATCCTGTGAAAAATGTACTTTTGAACTTGGCTGTTATAGACACATCCCACATAGCACCAACCGCTGTTCATTTACGGGATGTTCCAAAAGTTTTTGTCGTGCAAAAAATTTGTTTCTTGTCTACTAATAATTATAACCACACCATGCGATATTTAGCCAATTTTTATCCTCGCAACCCTACAAAAAAATGTTAAGAAAATAAAAGCGAAAAAAGGAGTTTTTAAACAGCTTGACAGATTTAACCTCTTTAAGAAATTCTAGATGGTGACTTAGTACGAGCACAAGTTTCCAATCAGTCAAAAATCTTATAAAAGAAAAACACGTGTGAAAAGCCTATTATCTGTATTTCTAGTGAAATTAAACTATCGGTAGGTATAGGTATTTTCTATTATTTCTCTCTACGGTGAAAAAATACTAAAAACGGTATTATTTTCGACAGCTCCAGTCTAGTCACTCCCCGGCAAACGGTCGCACTAACTACGCAGAGAGGAAAAGCTAACAATTTTTCTGTGCCCAAAAACTAATAATTTAAAAGGTATTTAAAGGTGAGCTTTGTTTGGAGAAGTATCTGGCAGACGGAATAACCCGGACCTGTTTTCCAAGGACCATTTGAAGCCATTCTCAAAATTCCGCGACATTTTTGAGACGTGTTCAAGCTGCGATACGCTATACGGACGAATGTGTGTTGGTATTCGGCTGACTCCGTGACTGCGCCCACTACGCCCCCAAAAAAGGGGCCCTTGCAATCAATAATGTCATCTTTTCCCCATCCTTGTTTTGATCCACAGAGCTAGTTCGCACCGAGGAGCAGCAGCAACGATGACCGATTCCAAGTACTTCACCACCACCAAGAAGGGCGAGATCTTTGAGCTAAAGTCGGAGTTGAACAATGACAAGAAGGAGAAGAAGAAGGAGGCGGTTAAGAAGGTGATCGCCAGCATGACGGTGGGCAAGGACGTGTCCGCCCTCTTTCCCGACGTGGTCAACTGCATGCAGACGGACAATCTGGAGCTGAAGAAGCTGGTATACCTCTACCTGATGAATTACGCCAAGTCTCAGCCGGACATGGCCATCATGGCGGTGAACACGTTCGTGAAGGACTGTGAGGACTCGAATCCCTTGATCCGGGCGCTGGCCGTGCGCACCATGGGCTGCATCCGGGTGGACAAGATCACCGAGTACCTGTGCGAGCCGCTTCGAAAATGTTTGAAGGACGAGGACCCGTACGTGCGTAAGACGGCCGCCGTGTGCGTGGCCAAGCTATACGACATTTCGGCCACGATGGTGGAGGACCAGGGTTTTCTGGACCAGCTGAAGGACCTGCTGTCCGACTCGAATCCCATGGTAGTGGCTAACGCGGTTGCCGCGCTCAGCGAGATCAACGAGGCCAGCCAGTCCGGGCAGCCGCTGGTGGAGATGAACTCGGTAACCATCAACAAGCTGCTGACGGCACTCAACGAGTGCACTGAGTGGGGTCAGGTCTTCATTCTTGACTCGCTAGCCAACTACAGTCCAAAGGACGAGCGCGAGGCTCAGTCTATCTGCGAGCGAATCACTCCGCGTCTGGCCCATGCCAACGCCGCCGTCGTACTCAGCGCCGTCAAGGTGCTGATGAAGCTGCTCGAGATGCTCTCCAGTGACAGCGACTTCTGCGCCACACTCACCAAGAAGCTGGCTCCGCCACTGGTCACGCTGCTCTCCTCAGAGCCGGAGGTGCAGTACGTGGCGCTGCGCAACATCAATCTGATCGTCCAGAAGCGGCCAGACATCCTTAAGCACGAAATGAAGGTGTTCTTTGTCAAGTACAACGACCCCATTTACGTGAAGCTGGAGAAGCTGGACATCATGATTCGCCTGGCCAACCAGAGCAACATTGCCCAGGTACTCAGCGAACTTAAGGAATATGCCACCGAGGTGGACGTGGACTTTGTGCGCAAGGCAGTGCGCGCCATCGGGCGATGTGCAATCAAGGTGGAGCCTTCGGCGGAGCGCTGCGTCTCCACGCTGCTGGATCTTATCCAGACAAAGGTCAACTACGTGGTGCAAGAGGCAATCGTGGTCATCAAGGACATCTTCCGCAAGTACCCTAACAAGTACGAGAGCATTATTAGCACGCTGTGCGAGAACCTGGACACCTTGGACGAACCGGAGGCACGCGCATCGATGGTTTGGATAATTGGCGAGTACGCGGAGCGCATTGACAACGCCGACGAGCTGCTTGACAGCTTCCTCGAGGGTTTTCAGGTCGGTGCTTAGATCATTTGTCATTTAATCAAAATGTTAATTTAATGCATTTTTAATTTTCCAGGATGAAAATGCACAGGTGCAGCTACAGCTGCTCACGGCCGTGGTTAAGTTGTTCCTCAAGCGCCCCTCAGACACCCAGGAGCTGGTACAGCACGTACTCTCACTGGCCACCCAGGATTCCGACAACCCCGATCTACGTGACCGTGGCTTCATATACTGGCGTCTGCTGTCCACAGACCCGGCAGCCGCCAAGGAGGTGGTGCTGGCCGACAAGCCGCTCATCTCGGAAGAGACAGACCTTCTGGAGCCGACACTGCTGGACGAGCTCATCTGCCATATCAGCTCGCTGGCTAGTGTGTATCACAAGCCTCCGACCGCGTTCGTAGAGGGTCGCGGGGCCGGAGTGCGCAAGTCGCTGCCCAACCGCGCCGCCGGATCCGGAGCTGGTGGCGAACAGCCAGAGAGCGGAGCCGGTTCAGAGGCTATGGTCATCCCGAACCAGGAATCTCTTATCGGCGATCTGCTTTCCATGGATATCAACGCACCCGCTATGCCCTCCGCTCCAGCGGCCACCAGCAACGTGGACCTGCTGGGCGGCGGTCTAGACATTCTGCTGGGTGGTCCACCTGCAGAGGCTGCTCCCGGCGGTGCCAGCAGTCTCCTGGGCGACATTTTCGGTCTGGGCGGCGCTTCGCTATCGGTGGGCGTGCAAATCCCTAAGGTCACATGGCTGCCGGCGGAGAAGGGCAAGGGCCTTGAGATACAGGGTACGTTCTCACGCCGCAATGGAGAGGTATTCATGGACATGACGCTGACTAACAAAGCCATGCAACCGATGACCAACTTCGCCATCCAACTGAACAAGAACAGCTTCGGTCTGGTGCCCGCGTCGCCAATGCAGGCTGCTCCTCTCCCACCCAACCAGTCCATCGAGGTGAGCATGGCGTTGGGCACCAATGGACCCATCCAGCGCATGGAGCCCCTCAACAACTTGCAGGTGGCTGTGAAGAACAACATAGACATCTTCTACTTCGCCTGCCTAGTACACGGCAACGTGCTGTTTGCCGAAGACGGACAGCTGGACAAGCGCGTCTTCCTCAACACCTGGAAGGAGATCCCCGCCGCCAACGAACTGCAGTACAGCCTAAGCGGCGTCATTGGCACCACCGACGGAATCGCCTCCAAGATGACCACCAACAACATATTCACCATCGCTAAGCGTAACGTCGAGGGCCAGGACATGCTCTACCAATCACTCAAGCTGACCAACAGCATTTGGGTACTCCTGGAGCTAAAGCTGCAGCCGGGCAACCCAGACGCCACACTCAGCCTCAAATCGCGCTCCGTAGAGGTGGCCAACATAATCTTTGCCGCCTACGAGGCCATCATCCGCTCCCCATAAGCGTCCCACGCAAGACGTCGGATGGTGGACGAGGAGCACAAAGCAATCGGAGCGATCAATTTATGAGGGAACCCACGAGATGTTCTCAGCAGGTGTTGAAGATTAGCTCAACAATAAATTGTAATTTACGTATTATTACTATATTGTGTATTGGCGGCTTCGCCACATACATACATTATTTATGCATATGCACACATATAAACCAATCAAGTTTGTCGAGAGAACTGTTAATTGTTAATCGGAGATGCATGTCCTCAATGTGTTGTAAAGTATGACGGTAGCGAAAACTGCGACAAAGCATTCCAAAACTCTGTAACCCCAAATACTGCACGACATCTATGTATATGTACGTGTCCTAGTAAAATGTATGACATAACACATTAAATATTTCAGTCATTGTTTCCTTAATGCCAGCTTAATCTTGGGATGCCGATTTCCGCTCACTTTTTTAGAAAATTAATCAAAATATAAATTCGAATAGTTCGATCTGTCCATACTGAAGTCGAGATCTCAGAAACTATTAGAACTGCAGAATCGGTATTGTTTTATTTGTTTCAAAGTTAAGAGCTAAAAATCGCAAAATTCACCCTATTGATTTAGGAAAAGTATTCTTATTTTAACTCTTTTAATTTTTTTTAATTTCAAGAAAAGTACCATGTCTTATTGTATTGCAACTATTGCAAATACATTAAAATGGGTAAGTGTAGAGAATAAAAATAAGAAGAAATAAGCAAGTTGATTTGAAACCTGATACCGATAAATTAAATAAAAGGGAGACATTTTTCCGGCGCAGATCAACTTTGTGTCCGGCCACGCCCACTTCTGCCCCCGTAAGGTAAAATTCACGTATCAGTCACTATTTGAATTTTAACCGTAATCCAAATCCATATCTTTTCACGTTCCGACCCAAATACCCAAGAAACATAATGTTTACATCACCTTACATTGTTTTTATTTTAATATTTTATTCCGATTGACAAAAACAATTGGGAATTTAATTTGCGGTGTAAAATAAGGAGTAAAAGCTTTTGAGCTTATTAAAGGAGACAATTAGTTTTCAGTACGGGCTAATTCTTTGAAATTTGTGTGGGATATTAAATACCTCATCTGTTTTCCCATCATTGGGATTCGCCCAAAAACACAGTATTTAAAGTCTTATAAATAAGAGAATACCTTGCAGGGAAACAGTCCTTAAATGGTATAGTATACCTGGTCATGGTTGCGCGGAGCGAGAAGCTTTGGCTCCTGAGCTTTTCGCGTTGCCTTTCGGGGGTTGTTTTGGTCCTTTCTGACCCACAAGAGCGGACAGGCGCCCATCGCCGTTCTATAGCCAGAGCCATCCCTGTCGTGGCCGCAGGACTGTTTTCCTGTTGTACCACAAGCTATTCTGGCTTGGCCCCGATTGTAGCAAGCGTCCAGTCCCACGTCGCAGTGCGAAAATGTGTACAAATACTGCAGCATACCCGCAGTAATTTGGCTGGCAGGATCGGGTGTATTTTTTGTGCAAGTTCGGCTGCAGGACATCCAGTGCTCCGCCCTATTTTAGGGCTTCTCTGGTTTTGGTTGACACACAAAGCGGAGAAAGGACAACCATGCCCGAATCAGTGAAGGAATGTGGACCCGTTTTGTGCCAGTGAGGACCAATTAACCGACTATCGACTGTCAGGATACTCTCCTGGTATCCTGCTGCAACGAAAACAAAAAATCGCAGATCGTTTTTGGAAGCCAAGCGTCCGCCAAAAATTAATCAGCCGGAATGAGGGTGGGGGCGGACATGGTATACGATTACGGCAGCGAGGACTCAATGGGCACCACCCACCTGGACTGGCCCTTTCTCATCAAGGTTCGTGACACTCAACAACCACACTCACACACCCTCACGCACACACACGCGCTCTCTCACAGGGCTCGCCGTAAATAACACCAACACAGGCGCCCATATTTGCACGCTTTTTAGGTTAAGTCGAAACAATATGCAAAGTGTCGGGTATAATGTGTATAAGTGGGGTTTGTGTGTCAATAGCTGTGTCACCAGCAGGACGAAACGGAAGCTGACGCTGCGCTCCTTCAATGTTCCCATTGCAAAAGCCTTAGTTCGCCTCTGACTCGCATTTTAAAGAACCAATAATGGTACCTGCTGTAAACAAGCAATAGGTTAATTAAATATTTCCGCTAAAAATCAAAAAAAAGATAGAGCCATTGCAAGGGATAGTATACATATGTATGTACATATGTATGTAGGATGTAAACATGATAAAAAGATACAGACATGCCCGTGTAATATT
Organism: Drosophila kurseongensis; assembly: GCA_018153305.1. Lineage (NCBI taxonomy): Eukaryota > Metazoa > Arthropoda > Insecta > Diptera > Drosophilidae > Drosophila > Drosophila kurseongensis. The sequence goes on along the minus strand of JAECXX010000108.1, from coordinate 1,693,504 downwards.
TACTACCTCCGATTGAAAGCTATCACTATAAGTCCGGATAAATATATGTAACTTTATTAATTTTTGAGTTCTCTAAATTCAATGGTAAGTTGGCAGACTCTTGGTTCACTATTCACTATTTACTGTTCCTTCTATATACTTCTGATAAAACGTGTACAAGTTTTCATCTTCTCTTCTCATCCCGTTAATTATTTAAGTCATTCCAATATGTAAGGAATTGAAAAAGTTTTGAAACCGTTTTTACATTTCGAAATATTTTTAATCGTCGACCTACGCAACATTCAAATTATAGCGTTGTTGTGTTATGATTTCTGGTAATTCCCAATATCATTTCGGTACACATCGATTTACATCTTAGAATAACCGATATTTTTCAATATTAAAATTACATGGTTTTATGTATCAAAATAATAGATAAAATATCGAAATGCTTTGTTTTGTATATTTTGATCCTATCAGGATCGTCTACGAAATCAGGAGATTTCTATCATTTTCGGTTAAAACTCAAAATTTAAATTTGATATGATTCCATGCACCAAGGGTGCTCAAATTTACATAATAACAGTGAACGCAATAAAATAATTTTATACAAATTAAAATTGTTGTTGGCTACTCGGTCCAATCAGGAGATGATCTCGACAGAAAGAAGATGGTGTAAAATGTTTTTTTTTAAATGCTGTGTGCGCCTAAAGTTTTACCTAAGTGTAAGTTGAGCCACCCTGTCATAGATTACATGCAGTTGAGTCATTTGGGTATCGTTAAGAGTGCTAGCTAGCTCTAGGCGGGCTAATGTGTATTTTAAGTGGTGTAAATTGAAACCGTCATATGTACTCTTTTAAATGGGTCACTTTACATGCCAGTAACCAAAAGTTAGGAGCAGAAGAGTGGTGCCATCATCGCGGCCCCTTGATAAGTGTGCCGCGTCCTTGGTCGAATTACGATGACCCCGCCTCAACCCTCTAACTCCTTCCACAGGGCATCCTGGAGGGCCAGACCTGCACACCCACTGCGCCGGAACCGCTGGCCGCCATCCTGTGGGCCATCTTTGCCGTGTTCGGCATAGTGTACGCCCTGCTTGGCTACCGCTGCCTGCGGGCTGTCGGCTTCCTCAGCGGACTGATGGTGGGCGCCAACGGCATCTTTATCCTGCAGGACTTCCAGATCACCTTCCTGGGCAAGCCGGCGGACTCGGCGCTGGCCATCGTGGCCGGACTGCTGGGCGCGGTCCTCGGCTCCACGTACCCGGTGGCCTCCGTGCTGATCAGCGCCTTCGCCGGCGCCCTTCTATCCGGCGCCGCCATGGCCGTGTGCGTAGCCACCTTTCCGGACAACGAGTTCGGGGTAAGTCCCCTACTTGGGGTTGCCTTTCGGAGTTCGATTACCTTCTATACATACCTATTAATATATCCCTTCCCTCAACAGTACCGCGAGATCTATGTGGCCGTGGTGGGCGGTGCCGTCATCTGTTCGGTACTGACCTTGTGCTGCGTGAAGTACGTGACCATACTCACATCCAGCATTGTGGGCACGGCCATGATCCTCAGCGCCATCGACTTTTTTATGCACGGCCTAGAGACCATCAATTGGGTAAGTCAAAAAGCATCTATATTTTTTTCGGGCTCACGGGAAGATTAGTAAAGACTTATCCGATCTATATCATACATATCCTTACATAGTCGTTCGATTTTTATGAAACGGTTAGATTAATGGTCCGGTCCTTCCTTTTATATTTATTTTATGTATTTAGGCCATTTTCAACATTTCTTGCTATAGAATGAAAGCTATACAAAGTTGACAGTTTAAAAAAGATGGAAACGGCTATTTTATGTTTTTTCAGACCGTTGAAAACTTTTTAACTATTGGTGGAGCTCTTTGCATGTTTGACCCGTATCATCGGCATGAGATTTTTCAAAACCAATTTTTATACCCTTGCAGAGGGTATTATATGTAATTTCAGTCAAAAGTTTGCAACGCAGTGAAGGAGACATTTCCGACCCTATAAAGTATATATATTCTTGATCAGCATCACTAGGAGAGTCGATCTAGCCATGTCCGTCTGTCCGTTTCTACGTAAACTAGTCTCTCAGTTTTAAAGCTATCTGCTTGAAACTTTCCCAAAAGTTGTCTTTCTATTGCAGGTAGCTTATATTTTGGAACGATCGGGCTACTATATCATATAGCTCCCATAGGAACAATCTAAAAAAAATGTAAATAAGTAAAACTTTGTTGTTTTAAATTTTTTTGTTGTTCTTTCTGATTTGGTAATAAATAAATACTACGGAATTATGGTTTTAATTAAATTAAAATCGGTCATCTAAATATAGCTCCCATAGAAAAATCAAAAAATTAAAATTAAAAAAAATAATTTTTCTGTTTTTCTATTTATCAAAATATTCCTTCGAGATATAGTAATTATATACTATATCGGAATTACGTTTTTAGTTTTATCAAAATCGGACAACAATATCATATAGCTGCCATAGAAACGATGGCAAAATGCAGCCCAAAATCGACATAGTATTGTTTTTAGTAATATAAGGGATATAAAACGAAATGTAGTCGTTTTGTAAAAACTGCAAGGGTATATAAACTTCTGCTTGCCGAACTTTGCTTCCTTTCTTTGTTTGTTTTTACCACGTTTTCTATCAGTTGTCCATTCGAGTTGCAAAACTATAAATTAGACACACAAGTTTAAATTATGCATTTATTTTTAACGGTCCTTCGCAATATCCTCCGCCTTTCGCCCACAGATAATCGGGATGCGACCGCATCCCTCGCCGCCGCCTTGCTACGGCGGCCTCCTGATCGCCGCCTGGCCAGTCACCATCGTCCTCAGCATCATGGTGCAGTGCTTCATCACCGCCTGGCGCGTGGACCACCGCAAGCGCGTCTACATGCGGCACCACAACCACCCCGGCCACGCCCACGGCTCCCACCTGCCGCACAGCCAGCAGCAGGCGGGCCCGGGCCACGCCCTCGCCCCTGTGCGGCGATCCCAGTCCCGCACCCGCGAGACGCGCGAGGAGGCCAGGCAGCGCAAGTTCCGTTACCTGTACCAGGTGCGCACGGCCCGCGGAGACATCATATCGCAGGTGAGGGGACTACTCTGTAGAGCGGGGAGATCGGGGACTGACTCTGATCAAGTTCGCTTTTGCGAAGAACTACATACACTAATCACAGTTTTTAGTGTTATGAAGAATGCAAAGTCAAAACTGCAGCAACAGTTTCCATGTTGCACTGTGCTATTGAACCCAATCCCAATACTGCGCGCTTTGGTGAATATACCCTACCAGAAAAAATATAAAGTGCGTGTTAAAGTATTTGAATTGAGTTCAATGTATATCGTTGCCTTTGTTCAATAATGTTTTCCAACTAGCCCTCGATTTTCTCTAGGTTTAGGGGGATATTAAGTGCCGTAAAAGCGACTCACCCATTACAATTCATATGCGCACTTACTTTCGGATGTCCGCTTTTATAACGAGATACAGTTCCAATGGCACTTGCACGAAATAATCCAATGACCATTTCGTACCATGCCTTGCCTTGCCTTTCTAGCAAAATATCCTTTGCATTTGGAACATTTACCACAAACTTTAATTCGTTTTCTTAAAATAAAAGTTGGCTAGACAAAGAATTACAGATGCTTAAAGAGATTTGGCAAACACATCTGTGATTTATCATTATCTTTTGATTCAGAACTTTGTATCGGCCCTGCAGAAGCGTATCCAGCTGAGCGGCACGGAGACGCCTTCCGAGCGGTCGATCAAGAGCAGCTCGAACGAGCGGAACACGTTCCGGAGCGACCGGACGCACTTCACCACCATCCACGACCCCGACTCGGAGCTGTGCGACAAGATTGAAATCGTCCGTGACATTGGATAACAAACAAGCAATAGCTACATGTAACTATACCCGTAAGGGGGCTACGGGCTGCGGTACTTGGGCATGGATGGGACACGGGTCGGGGAAGACACCTGGGAGACCAGAGGACGGGAAGGATCGAGGGCTCTAAAGAGTCCTGCGGAGGGGATGACTCAAACAAGTACGGTTGCATGTAGACTTTGCAGATGGGGCACAAAGTGCCGGGCACTGGGAGCGCTGGAAACACTGGATAGACAGAGGGGAGGATCATTGGAAGCTTTAACTATCAGAGGATATACGGATCCGGAGCTGGTTTCCCGCACATTGGAGCATTTCCGGCGCGCATCACTTCGCCGCCAAGCGGAGATCAGCGGGACAAGTAGTAGATTAAGATTAATTGAACCGTGCACAGCTAGAATGTAAGACATCCGATTGCCGAGAGGAGATAGCAGGAAGTGGATTTCGTTCTCTTCACTTATTCGAATGTTACTAAAGATAGATATACTCCCTATGTATGTATACATACATACACATTTACTTGTATGTGCGGTGAAATTACAGAGCCGCACATAAGTTAGGCTACTACTTTAAGTTGACATCTGCGAGTGATGAATGATTTATTATTGTGGATCATGGGTACATCGTATTCCTGCAACTAAAACTAAACCTAACCAAGTACTAGTAACGCTTCTCCCACTTCGAATATAGCCAGGCAACCGCAATTACTAATCAGTTAATATCTGTGTTATAATTATACGACTCGAAAGAAAACCAGAGATACAGTAGGCGCACATACATAGGTGCATTAGTAGCAGCTCATGAATGGAGCGTCGGCATTTCGTTCCATTAAAACTATCAAGTACATAGGCCTAAGAATTACGTTGCAAACTCCATACGCTCAAACATATAATGCAGTTTCCCGATCCCGCAAGACAGGCAAAATACAATACAATACCTATTAAGTACAATTAAAAAGCGAAGCGACGAAGCAGCGGAAAAGAAATATGAACGCCCTATACTCAATTCAGTATGACTGTCCCATCTCTGGGCAGATGAATTCAAAGCATAAACCTGTACAGTTGGAGCCATAGCCATTAGAGTTAGACCTAGCGTTAGCCAGTCGGAAAGCCAAAGCTAAGCCACTTATTTGACTACACACGCCATGTCGATATATGTAACTCACAATCGCTGTAAGGGAAGGGAATGTAAGGTCCGACCAAGTCAGCATTTAACACCCCTAAACGATACGCTCGATCAGCCGTCTTAGCATTATCCGTAAGATTAACGTTCAAAATATATATATTATAAGGTATTAGATCCATGCAAACAGCGGTACAAACTCAAATTAATTCCAAAAATTTCACGCGATTAATGCTAGCCGAGACATATGTACCAAGGTAAGTGATATAAAACGTTTTTAACTGTCTAGTTAAAGAGCCTAGGCACAATTTTTGCGAACGTAAATAGTGGAATCAAAAAAAAATTACATTTGAAAGGTCTTGACAGTCTTCCATAGGTATTTTTAAATATTAATTTTAAACTTGAAATTCTTTTCACACAACATGCTATGTGATCATATAAACTTTTCCCACTCTTTTCCACTTTATCACATTTTTAGACTTAATTCCGATCTTTTTTTAGTAAAAGAGTTTTCATTTAGCGCAAAAAATGTTGGGTCCATTAGCTGGACATTTACAAAGAAAAATTGCAAAATTACAATATAATAAGTAAAAAGAAAAACAGAAAAATTTCTCCAAGCCTTGAAGGATTGGACATTGCCAGGCAGAAACTTCCATATCGAATCGGTTGGTTTCCAAATCACAAATATATGTATAACTCAAGTTTCCTGTTATGTTATTAGCTCTTAGTTTTTAGGAATTGCTGCCGTCCGCAATTGTTGATTTTAAACTATCCAACAAACTGTAAAAACGAAATAGGCCAGATAAAAATATTTCGAAAATTCTTTAAAATTGAAAATAGATTCGCTAATCAATATGAATAATACAAAATGGCAAAACTTTTAGCAACTGACAGTTTTAAATTAATAAGTCTTGAATTTCGTACTCTTAAAGCAAGATAGCCAGAAGTTTAAAATGCAATAACCTATCAAGAGCTTAATGGTATTTTTATTTGTATTTAATATCGATTAGTAACAGTGCATTTTAAATTTTAAAAAATGTATTGTTTATGAAAAGTTTGACTCAGTATTTTTTCCTGAAAGGTGTTAATTCGGTTCCTCTCGTGATTTTATTGTTTTAAAGCAATGTCTAATCGGAGGATAATGGGGTATGCTGCAAAATTTAAGTTCGGCGAGTAACAGAAATTTGTAAGACAAACGTTCGACACACTTAAATAAATATAACGAAAAAGATAATAACTGCAAACTAAAGTAGTGAAAATCATAAAAGAGTTGCACATTAAAATATAAGTAAAAAATCAAAGGATTTAAATGAGAAACGATTGTAGTCAGTGTGATTCTAGCTTTGAATATTGCTTTGGTGGATTTTCAAATTTCTGGTGCCAAAGTGAAATCGAAGCTGAGAATACTGCTAATAAAAGCATCTGTAATATCCTAAAAAGAAAACATATTAAATAAACTATGCAGGCCACACATGTGTTTTTCTTCAACTCACAATACGTTTTTATATCGAAATGCATAAATAATTCAAATGTGATTTCCAAAAATATCCATAAAATAAACCTTAAGCCCAATTAAAAACCTAATGACAGTTTACTAAAATTATAAAAAAAAAGTTGTTAAAGCTTTGGCGGATCATTAAAATCTTTCTTAAATTAAAAAAATAAATAATAAGAAAAAGGAAATAATTATTGAATCTAAAAAATAATTAAAAGAAATCATTTAATTCGAGAAAAATATTTTTAAATTAATAAAAAAAATTAAAAATTCAGAAACATTGAGAGATAAGAATATCTGAAGACATAAGAATGAATTAGAAGAACGAAATGGGAACTTTTTTTTCGTAAAAGTGATCAAAGTGACAAATATTTCAAAAATTGTTAGTTTTATCCCTCCTGATGACTGATGGCGATGGGACTTCGCTGTGGAAACTTCAGTTCCTCCAAGTCAATGACGAAACGATGACGTCTTCGTGACTAATATTTTATTAATTAATAACACATCGGAATACAGTTGCGCGGATCTGTTTCGAATTCCTTTTCGGCCAGCAGCAAGATTAAGAAGAAACAAACAGTCGATTCAGAATTCAGATAATTGAACATTTGTGTATTTGTATTTGTCGATGATGGTCTGCATTCATCGCTCGGGAAAGCACAAACATGAACTAGTCGCTGTCGAAATGGTTGCAATTGCCGAATTCTGGTTGCCACGCTCCTCTACGTCCGCCCATCGTTCGTGTCCTGTGTTTGGGGTCGGGATGCGGTGGCCGGCTTTAGATGCGGCCCGGGAATGTGCCGCTCTCGCGCTGGTCGTCCCACTTCTCCACCCAGGCGTTGGGACACATCGACTTGTAGACCTTTTGGAAATAGTTGCAGGGCGCGAAGTCCTCGCCGCGCTTCTTCTGGCAGCGGTGGAAGTCGATATACGACTGGTAGCAGTAGCGGGTCACGTTCTGGTTAGGGAACCGTGGATCGAACGGGGCGGTCTCCAGCTTGTAGGCGGACATGTTGCTGCTGTCTGACGATTTGTCGCTGCTTTTGTTTTTGGACATGAAAAATTGCATATAGACTTTAGTTGGGAAAAGAAAATAAAAACGAACGGAACCGAAGGCAAGGAGGAAATCATCGATCGAAATGCAACCAAATCGTAAACCAAGGCAGTGATAGACAGAGAAGGAGTTATACAGTCCGAACGAAAAAGAAAGAGATGAATGGATGTGGTGGATTAACGTGAGGGCGAGGTACATAACCAAATAAGAATGAAAACGATACGATAAATACAATTTCAGTGCATAAACGGGGAGGAAGAGATAAATATATAAATCACAAAGGTTAGTTCTTCAAGTTTGTGGTTGCTTAATGAGCGGTATATATCATATTAAATAGAGAGATACATCTCGTATGGTTCTTCTAAAGTTAAGGCTTACGATCTAGACTATGATTATTTAATTATGTGTATATCGAGGCTGCAGCTAGTCCCTCGACCCGTGTGAAAAAAATACAAATTACACTGCTCGCGCTTGCAGCTCGAAAGCCCTCCACTATAACTACAAACTACGGATCTGTGCTCGCTTATTCCCGTGTACAAAATATTCAGAGGGGATTGGGGGATCGCAATGTGCGAGAGGGGAATTGGTCGAATCGAAATGGAGTATGGGCTGGGGAGTTCACGTTTGCCCCTCTGCCTGCGTTCAAGTTCATGTTTCTATGAGGAGCGGGACTGTTGCTGCTACTATTTGACCAGCGGCCGCTTGCCGTTGTCCGTGTCACAGGCGTTGCTCTTGTACTTGTTGACCTCGGCCAAATACAGCGACCAGAAGTCCTTCGGGTCCACATCGCTCTCGTTGGGCGTCTTCAGCTTGGCCACTACGCCGGTCTTCAGGACCTTTCCGCCGCGTCGTCGTCCCACAAGGGGAGGGGGAGGCGCCAGCTTGCCTGCCGCCGCAGCGGCGATGTACGGAGCGGCAGCGCTGCTGGCAGCCCCCAACGCGATTGCTGGCAGCACGGGCGCCGTGGTGGCCTCGGCCAAGGCCAACTGCTGCTGCTGCAGGACCTCCTCCGCTCCGCCGGCGGCGAGGATCGCTGGCTGCTGCACCTGATGGCTGCCCACCTGCTGCTTCTGCTCCTCCTGCATCTTCTTGAACAACTCCATGAACGAGCCGTCGTTAGCGAAGACGGGGTGCGAAGGTGGCTCCGGCTTGGGCGGTGGGTACACCTTGCCCTCCCTGGCAAGCGTCTCGCGCAGCTTCTGTTCCATCTCGCGGTGGATGCGCTCTTTGTCGAAGGGCTCGTCGGTGTCCAGGTTGTAGTAGGCGCCCACGGCCGAGGCAGCGGCGCTGCTCTTGCCGGCCAACTGGACGTGCTCTGCAGCAGCGGCAGCTGCTGCGGCAGCTTTCTGTACGGCGCTCAACTCTGGTCTGCCGGTAGATGGTGGCAGGTGTCCTCTTCGCTGGCTGCTGCTGCTGGATCCTTGGCCAGGACCAGAGGTCGGCGACTCCGAACGGCGGTAGTGGCTTGAGCGTCTCGAGTAGTCTCTCTCTCGATCACGTTCGCGATCCCTGGAGCGATCTCTGGAGCGATCTCTGGAGCGATCTCTGGAGCGATCTCTGGAACGATCTCTGGAGTCGCGGTCCCTGTGGTAGCGGGACTGCTGCCGCTGCGGCTCCTGGCGGCGACGACGCTGACCAGAGCGCTCCACGGAGCGGCTGCGACTGCGGGAACGGCTCCGACTGTAGCGACTGCGCTCTCGCCTGGAAGCTCCGGAGGCTCGCTCGTTGTGGCCGCGCTGATGGCCGCGCCCGGCACGCCTTTGTTGCAGGTGATGGTCGTCCTGATCCTGCTGATAGTAGGGCAGGCGGGCCGCCGACATGTCGGATGTAGTGATGATCTGCAATTCGAAACTATGCCGCGTTAAATCGAGCAGTTGGCAGAAGCACGTTTACGAAATACCTATACTCAATATCAGTATGCTTTCTGTTTTCTTTTCTTTTTAGTATCTGCCGTTTGGTTCTGTTCTGTTCTGTTCGCTTGACGCTTGTCAGAATCGAGAATCGAGAATCTAGCGTAATTTCTTGCGCTGACTTGACTTGGCTGGCGCTGGCTCCTCGACCGGAGGACCGGATTTGGGTCCGGATTAGGGAGCCAGAGCTCCAACCAAGTGGATGTGGGCGACAAGAAATGCTCGCGGAACAGGCATACGCGACTCTTATGCAATTTGGATATTGGATACTTAGACTTTGACTTGGATTTGGATGCATTGATTTGATTTGATTTGATTGCTTTGATTGTACTTGGCTGGCAGATTTCTGTTTGATAAAATGAGAAATGGTAATTTACTTGTTTGCGATGTCCGCTGCGGTGGAAGTGGTGTTGCTCCAACGTTGCGGCTACGTTACGTTATCATCCGTGCTGGAGGATTCCTTCCGTTTTGATGGGATCAGATCGTATCGTATCGATTCAAATCAGTTGCAGGTGCGCCTGCTTGTTTTTCTTGGGTTTAGTGCTTAACTCTTGACTGATTGCGACTCTGAAACGTATCGGATTTTCGGATTCGCCTGCATGGAAAAATGACTTGAACGCATGAATACAAAACGTTACTCGAACCAGGACGCGCAGTGCATGGGATTTGATTTGATTTGTCTTTCTGGCTACGATTGTGGTTAAGGATATACTAGGGCTGTTTTTTTTGCGTCCACCCCCTTTGCGAGCGGAGACTTATGTAACCCAGGGTGATTGGATTGGATCCCCGCCTGGATCGGGGCAACTTACGGATGCAGACGACGGAGTCCCCGTCCCCAACCAGCCCTGCCCCTGCCCCCGCATCACCATCGAGTTATGTAACTTGTACTTTTCCTCCTGCCCGAGGAATATTGGCCAGCGGAAGTGTTAGTGCGCAAGTGTCTATGTGTGTGTGCGTATGTTACGAGTTACGAGTTGCGGATTGCGAAGTTACGGTTTACGGCCCAATTTCTTTTTTTGGGGGCTAGACGGCACTCGAATCGATCGATCGGTGCCTTGGCTTACGGTCTGGTTTACTTGATAAGGTGCGAAAAACATACCTTTGTTGTTCCGAGAGTACGACGAAAAATTTTCAACTGCCGAGAATCTCACGAGCCCCTGTGCGATAGGAATGGCGATGGCCGAACGGAGCTATCGTTGGCTGTCAGAGTGACAGCTAGGGCTGGGTTGCCAGATCGCCGTTGGCACAGCGCCAGTGCTGGCTACTGCTGAAAGCCGATTCGGAATCGGACTCGGAGTCCGAAACTGTGACACGCGCGGATGGCAAACACAAGTCGCATCCTTCTCCGCTGTTGATGATGGGAAGCAATCCTCCCGAGCACGGGACCAAGCCGAGATCCACCAGACACCGCCACAACCACCGAGTGGTGCGCAAGCAGCCGCCGCGACCCACCAGCGACCGACACAACATCTACATCACCAGCAAGACAGACTTTAAGGTAAGTAAACACCAGTCTTGGTTCTCCCAAGTGGTAATCCTTAATGTTTTCTTGTGTCTCGGGCAGTCACAGCAGCGCCGTTGCGAGGAGCTGCTCAACGCCGGCGCCCGGGAAATCTTCCTGCATTGCATGGGCTTCTCGGTCACCCGCGGCCTCAATCTCGCCCTGCGCCTCGTCCACAACTCGGAAGGTGCGCTCAGCTACTCCATCAATACCTCCACCGTGCAGCTGGTGGACGAATTGCATCCGCTGTGCGATGACGAGGACGTAACCTTCCGCCAGCGCAACAACTCGGCCCTGCACATCAAGGTCTTCAACCGCAGCCTTTTCGACATCGTCGTGCCACAGCCGTCGCAGTCCCAATCCCAGGCCCAATTCCGCGGCAAACCAAAGGCCAGGCAGTAGGCAGTCGGCTGTCAGGATGTTCAAGCTCTCGGAGCTGGTGCGCTGGCTAGGGCTCACTGAGTTCGAGATCCTGGTCAACCTGTGCGGCCTACTTGTGTTCACCATCACGCTGGCCGTCAAGCTGCACCTGCAGGCCAGTGCCGGACCCGGTGGTATCCTGTCGGAGGCCATGTGTGACTGGTTTACCGTCTTCAGCCCCCTGTTCTTCATCGACATTTGCAACGCGTACTTCTGCGTCATCGTGGGCATCCGCATGTACCTGGACTCGAACAACAAGCGCAAGGCACTGCACCGCTTCATGTGGAGCACCTACTTTCTGGTACTGATTGCCATCTTTAAATACCTGCTCTGCCTGAAGCTCTCCAGCAAGACCGGCCTCGAGTACTCGGAGGTCTTCTCGCCGATCTTTGTGCTCTTGCAGCTCGTAGCGGTGCGGGCTTGCCAGTTGCCCAATTCCATCTGAACCAAAGCCCTTGATATAATCACACATACATATATTCTGTCTGATCTAATATGGATGAAATGTGTTTATCTTTTATTCTTAATGGTATATTCATGCTCCATGTGGAATCATATATTAAATGTTTTTGAACTAAACTTTGGAAATTTTTACTCAATTTCTGAAGCGTAAAGTAAGTAGATGTCATCTAAGCCTCAAGAAATCTTTTTATGTGGTATAGCCTTAGTAATATTATGTAAGTAGTTTTAAATTACTCAATATTAAAATATCAATGAAATATTTATTGATCTGAAGATTAGAAATACGGATATCATGAGAATTATCTGTGCTAAGTTTGTCGAGTCCGAATTCCAGTGTTGGTCAGCACCGCCGATGTGTCTGTGATCGGGTGGCAGCACCAGGGGAAACTGATTGCTCAGCTCCGCCAAACGAAACAATAACAGAAAGTTGTAATCCGCTATTCAGAGTCCAGAAACGTAGCTTCGTTAGCGCCATGTCCACTTTGAACCGTCCCAAGTCCCCGCACACGCCCACCGCCATCAAAAAGGGCGAGAAGGAGGACAGTTTTTGGGACAAGTTCAGCACCCTGGGTCGCAAACGCGGCACCCGCGAAGGTAGGTTGATCCCTTGGAGTACGTTTAATGACTCTGTTTGGGGAGGGAGTGGCCCGTTCCTACTGGATTCTATACTTGGACATCCAAACCCTCGAATGATGGCAAAAAGCATCCCGGAAACGCCTCCTTTTCGGTTTACGAAGCTCTTCTGAGAACAGATGCGCGGATGGGCTGATTAATCAGAACATTGCGTCACTGCTGACGCACACAAACAAAGGGGACTGTGTGCGTGTGATGGCCTTGTTTCGTCATCGTTTTTGTTTATCTTATAGATGCTATCATTAAATACGTTCCCTGATCACTACAATTTCAGTGAAGAAGGTGCAGGAGGAGGGCAAGTACGCCATTGACTCTCCCGGCTCGCCCAGCCAGTATGATATCCCGCCCGAGGACTACGCCCTGCGTAAGTGCATCCCTCTGAGAGGGAATTTCTATCCCGAGTCCAAAAACTTATCCTATCCGATCCTCACAGGCGAGCACGAACAGCGCGCCGTCATCGATCCACAGTCCATCAATGATCCCGAGGTGGTCAAGCTGCAGCGAATCCTCGTCGACTGGATCAACGACGAGCTGGCCGAGCAACGGATCATCGTCCAGCATCTGGAGGAGGACATGTACGACGGCCAGGTACTGCACAAACTCTGGGAGAAGCTCACGGGCAAGAAGCTGGACGTGCCGGAAGTCACACAGTCGGAGCAGGGTCAGCATGAGAAGCTCAACATCGTCCTAAGGGCCGTTAACCACGTGAGTGTCCTTGATACGATGTCAAGCCTGATCCTGCGGGATAAATTGTACGGGCCTATTCTGGATTTCAATTTTCTGAACAATAATTTAGACAATATTATTATGCGATCTGGAAGGCTATAGGAATACGCTAGTTAGCCAATTAATTGTCTTCCAAGAATATTCCCTTTACCTCGTTCTAATCCAATAGTCTTCTTTTAATTTACGACTTTTTTGATACGACTTTCATAAGTACACATACTCACATACTCATTTAGAGTCTCGGCCCTTCCGCTTTTGAATCATTGTTGATTATACCATGTTTTAGAAAAGTACGTTTTTCTCGAAACAACTCAAACTAGTATTAGCACAGTTTAAAAGCTTTCAACTGATCATATATCGGTTACTTTATCCTATGGCTGCCATTTATTTGTCACAGTGACCATACGAATCTATGCCGATTATTTGCGCTGTGTAAAGCTATCAACAAAAAATTTTACAAATAAGAAATGCCGATCGGGTCACTATAACTTTCCTATAGCTGCCATAGAAAAGATCGGTTGACATTGGACAAGTTTCGTTGTTTTAGAAATGAGCGTATATAAAAAATTTAGATTATTTTAGCCAATAATTCCAAAACCTGGATCTTTTGGATTGCTATAGTTCGCTTTCGATTAAGGTTTTGTTTAATTTGTGAGTAATACACATATGTAAATAAATTAGAGCGGTCCAAATTTTTATGAACATATTAAGGTATTATTCTCACCTGCTTATACTAATCGTCTTGCTGAAATTAAGGCATGACCGAAGAAATTTGAGGAAAAAAAGCTTTTTGGGGCTCTGACTTGGATTCTAAGCTTATCACTCATACGCCCTGTTGCCTTTGATCAACGAATTTATTCTTGCTGACATTATCACGATACTTTGAGACCATTGCGTAACGCTTAAAACTTAATAAAATTTCTTGGCTTTCAAATAAATTTATTTCCCACATTTCCACATTATACGAAGTAAGGTTTTTATACAGAGTAAGGTTTTTATTTTGGACCACCCTTATCTACATACATTCGAAATTAGTTTAAACTCGTAAAGTAGGGAAGAAAGTATTTTCGAAACTATAAAGTATATATCGGGATCAGTAGCTAGTTGACCTAGATCTAGCCTTGTCCGTTTGCCTGTCCGCCATCCAGTCTGTCCGTTCGTATGAACGTCGAGATCTCGGAAACTATAAGAGCTAAAAACTTGGGATTTCCGCACTTGAAAACTTATTCGGTTAATATCTATCGACACACCAACAAATGTTCCAAATGGCACCACTACTTCTTTAAAAGTAATTAGTAATTTAAAGTGTTAATTATGACGTCACTGCATTTTTGAGAAACGGAGTTCATATATTAAAGAGATCTGAAGAGAGCGATGGAATTGTTAGCGTGGGTCGGTGGTACTGCTCTCTCTCAGTTTATGGTGTTAGCACTGCAGTTTGGAAATGGCGACATTTTTAAAGCGATTATAGCGTTTTTTCTTGATATTCGCTATGAGTTTCGACGGCTCCACCACAACTTTTTGCACAAAAAAGCTCACACAAAGCGAATGGTAGAAAAAAAAAGTGTTTTTGATAGCAGAGTGTGAGAATAATACCATAAGGAATAATACAAAATTTCCTTGAGGCAAATGCACATGGATAGTTGTTTAAACAGCGTAAAGTTCAAACAATATACATACATAATTGAACTGAAAAACAATGTATGAGGGTACTTCCTCATTTTAAAAAGCTTTTTATTGATGTTAGCTACAATTCCGTCAGCAGCTCAAACTGCTTTAGAGCCGGTCGGTTTTACTATAATACAAATTATACTTGTATTTTTGACATTAGTTGGTGTAAACCTTAAGAGAAAGATTATGGTGCTGAGCCAACAGCATTATAAACCCTGGTCGCCCAATTATAGTTCGACTTTCATAGTGATTGGTATTGCCCCACTATATCCCCCATCTTCTCTTTATTTCCCCAGACACTCGGCTTTCACCAGAAGATCCCAAAGTGGTCGGTGGCCAGCGTGCACTCGAAAAACATTGTGGCCATTCTGCACCTTCTGGTGGCTCTGGTGCGACACTTCCGGGCGCCCGTTCGCCTACCGGAGAACGTGTTCGTGACGGTTGTGATCGCGGAAAAGAACGCGGGAGTGCTGAATGCGCAGAAGTTCCAAGAGCAGATAACTTCTGAGTACGACGACCTGGGCATGCGCTGCGAAAAGGACGCCTTCGACACGCTGATCGACTGTGCGCCCGACAAGCTGGCTGTTGTGAAGAAGTCCCTGATCACTTTCGTGAATAAGCACCTCGCCAAGCTGAACTTCGAGATCAGCGACCTAAACACGGACTTCCGCGACGGCGTTTATCTTTGCCTGCTAATGGGTCTGCTTGGCGGCTTCTTTGTCCCGCTGCACGAGTTCCATTTGACGCCACAGGACGTCGATCAGATGGTGAGCAATGTGGCATTCGCCTTTGACCTGATGCAAGACGTGGGCTTGCCCAAGCCAAAGGCACGGCCCGAGGACATCGTCAACATGGACCTCAAGTCCACCCTGCGTGTCCTTTACAGCCTGTTTACCATGTTTAGGGATTACGCCTGAGTGGAAGCCGGATGAAGCGAACCGCAAAGCCAGAGGGGCAACAATCGGCGCCAATTTCATATTTTATATTAACCTTTTGTAATGTTTACACGATTAATTTATATGCGTTCCAAAGTTGGTTGTAAACGGTGCAGCAGCTGAAGCATTCGAGCATTCAAATGCTTCTGCAGATAAATAAGAAAAAGCCAGCGGCTGCATCGTTTGTTATCAGCTTTAGGGACGCTTTTATATATAGATATATATACATATGTGTCACTGCGAGCTGCTCGAATCCAGGATGTCTGAAGCAGGGCAGAGAAGAGCTAACCCAAACCCAAACCCGGCGGCCAGTTGTTAACTTGTCTTACTCACGTGCCAGCTGTAGTTGTTGTTACTAAGTGAATTTACTGTATTAATTCAAATAACCGAGATTGTGCCTTTATATCACACAGAGCTTTTGCGAATTATGTCACAGATCAGATATAAAACCTGTAAATGTAGAAGTGTACGGAAAAGTCTTCAAAAATTGTATTGTGTACGTTAAAAATTTGGATTAGAAAAATCAATAAATATTGCCAATAGCATATGTGTTATTCTATTTTAAACAGTTTCAAGGCTCAAAATTTATCTGGGGCTGCATCACTCACAATTGCCAGCTTCCATCAATTTCACATGTAAGTTTACCTGTCCGTCGTATTCAGGGAGTCCCGTAGATAGCCTCTTCCCGCTTTGCTTTTTGAATTGTGGCGGTTGCGGGCGCAACTTGCAACGATTGGTTATCGATCACAGCTGCGGCTGGGCTGCCAGACTGCTCCTCGCAACGACTTGTTATCTATTACTGCTGCGGCTGGGCTACCAGACTGCCCGCTGGCCAGAACAATTTGAATTAAAAATCGTCTGCCTGGACCTCAACCTTCGCCCAGGTTTTGGCCACGGCCCTTTGACCGCAGCATTGCTCGATTTCCGCTTTGTCAGTGCAAAACTAACAATCAAACAGGTTTTAAAGTAATGTGTCGTTTTGAAACAAGGTGGCAACCATGCGCATGCTTTTTATGATTTTCACAATAGCCGAGCGAAGTTTCAAGATTCTAGAACTGCCCACTGCCACTACGCTCCTCCTGCGACGCCACTGCTACAACTACGGCTACGACTACAGCAGCCCCACACAACTAGAGCTCAGTCGCGAGGCCACACGTCTGGTAATCCGCCGCCTGCAGCGCACCGTGCTCCGCCTGATCCGCGACCCGGACTTTAGCATGTCCTCAGAGGCGAATCCCGAGTCTGAGAAGGATTACCAGGAGTCACCATTCGCGGCAAATCGCAAGAGCACCTCCACCGCCGGCAAGCAGGACTCCAACTGCCGCACCTGCAACGACTTCAAGTCGTGGTCGAAGCAGCAGCGCCTGATCTCCAGCGTTCAGAGCGCTAAGGTGACGTGATTTTGTTGTCCACTCCGTCAACGCAGCCAGCCCGTAATCGAGCCTCCCTTCCTTCCAGGTGAAGCACATGGCCGCCGCCGAGAAGCTAACTGTAAACGCCGCCGAGGATGCCCTGCCCCGCGACGACTGCCCGCTGGACAAGGTCCGGCTTGGCATCTCCACCTGGGGTCTGCTCCACACCATGGCCGCATTCTATTCGGACAACCCCACGGATACAGAGAAGCGCGACATGAAAACCTTCTTTGAGGTGCTGTCGCGCCTTTATCCCTGCGAGTTCTGCGCTAAGGACTTCCGCACCGAGTAAGTTTACCTTAGCACCGCCCTTAAGTGCTGATCATTGATGTCATGGTCTTTTACAGCCTGGACGTCAACCCCATCAATGTCAACTCGCAGAAGGAGCTGGCCATGTGGCTGTGCAAGTTCCACAACCGGGTGAACGACAAGCTCGGCAAGCCGCTTTTTGACTGCAGCAAGGTAAATGAGAGATGGCGTGACGGCTGGCTGGACGGCTCCTGCGACTAAGCGCCCCAGCCACATCTCGCCGAGATTCTCGGGTCCCGCCCGGTGTTGCCATGTTGACCAGACTTGTCCCACATATTGCTCGACATGCCCATCACCACCATGGAACTCCTGCTCGGCGGAAATCCGCCGCCTAAACTGAGTGCCCTGTGCCCCGTTCCTGGCCAGAGCCACCTAATCGGTCGGGACCTGCGTCGGCTTGACATAAAATTGAGTTATATTGTAATCGAAGGTCCCTTGTTAAATGGTTTGCTGGCTATGAACTCTCAGAGAATACACACATTTTGTTGAAGACCCGTTTTGTGCGTTTTCATTGGCCCTGCAGATTTCACAACCTTTAATCTGCCAACAGGCCTTCATAAGATAAGAAGAGTGTCGACTCATAGGTGAGGAAACACATTTACCTGGTACCCAATGACGGGCCCAAAATCTGATAAGCTGGGATGATAAATGTCTAAAACTTCTAATTCGGAATAACATAACTTGTGGAGTTTAGTTTGGCCAATGATTTGATTTTGAAATTAAGGTTTTGGGAAAAATTGTTATTTCTGTTTATAAAAAGGTTTTTCTAATTTCTGTGCATATTTTAGACTTTTGAATTTGTTACTCTTATAATTTCTTTGTAATGTGTTTATAGCTGACAGAAAAGAAGCTAATCTATCAACGAAAAATTAAATTATTCAGTTATATTTTTTACGATCTCAATAAGCCAATAACTAAATTTTTTTGTAGATTAAAACTTCAGCAGTTAAAAAATGGTATGCATTTTGATATTTTGAATGCTCAAAATCAAAAATATTTCAAATTTTCACAATTGATTTATATATAGTAATGCACAATTCGCTTACAAGTAATTATTTGTGAGATCAGAATAAGTTTTCAAAAGCAATGCTCAAAAAATCTGTAGTGTTATTTGCGACACGCCTGATAAAAGCCTATTTACACAAGAAGTATTCCTGCAACAGCGACCAAATTCCACAAGAGCGCTTTTTTCTTCCATAAGAAAAACTTGTGCCAGAAAAGGTATGCTGTGAATGACCTAAAATTCTGCTGGAATTCAGTTTTTTTGCAACAGGCACCCGCCTAAGTGAATGGATTGCAAAAACTTATTTGCAACAACTATTTTAAGCAACTATGTGAGGACCATATTTCACGGAATAAAGACAAAAAAACAACCAAACTTGTAACACGTCAGAAAGTTAAATAAAATGCTCGCATATTTGTTTTCAATAAATAAGTATTTTAGCCAATATTATATATTAATATTCCGTTTGTATGTATCGACCAGTTCATAAATAAATAATACGAATTTTTTAATTTTAAAGACTATATTTTTTATCAGATTTAACATGTTAATCTAAGAAATAGCCAGATCACACGGGAAAATGTCTGCTCTGAGCAGCACTGTCGCTGTCCACACTTTTGCGACTTAGCCAACACTGGCGCAGATCGAACAGTTAGTTGCCCGCTGGCTTTTGCGCGTCGCACGTTTAGTTCGTCCAATTTCTTGATTCGATTGAGCCGAGAGCAGAGTGTAATTACCAAACAAAGAAATGCGCTTGGCGAAAATTGAATAAATAAAAGCGCCCGCCGTGTGTGACAATCACTTTGCCCACCCCATTTAGCCAGAAAAGGAGTAAAGCAGCAGCGGAATAACAGGAAGCAGCAGGCAGGCTGTGGCAGAGAGAGAGAGAGAGAGCGAGCGAGTCGAATCAAAGACAGGGCTGTTCATAAAACCAGGTGTTTACATCCTGCCGTGTGTGTGTGTGTGTGTCGTCATCGAACAGCAATTTAATTTATAAATATTCGTGCACTAAACAATAGTGTTATTTGCATGCCCCCTATCTTTTACTTTTTTTTTTATAATTTTTTCGCTGTGTCCACGTGCGGTGTCGTCCCCAACACTCTCATTTAAAGCCTCTCCACTACAAGTGCGCACCTGGATTTCCGAATTCCCAGCTCCCCAATCCGGACGAGTACCGTTGCCAAATCGCAAGCGGAATAATGGCCCCGGCTTTGAGCAAGTTGGCCAACAACCAGAGCGCCATCGTCGGCGTGGCGGGCATGACGGCGGCCCTCTGGATAATCGCCTACGGCAAAATGTCCAACAAGAAGAGGTGAGTACGCCCCATTTCTTTTCCACGTAAATTGAGTGCTTAGAGGTACTGCCCCGCCAACATTGGGGAAGGTCTCGGTCGTGGCCACCGAAACTCCCTTGATATTGAATTTAATTTATTTGCACACTCTCGAAAAGCGCAAAAATCGACATGTGGCCATGTGTGCTCGTGCAACATACGATGTTGTAGTGGGTCATCTGGTGGATTTCAAACTGGTTTTACGATTGGCTTTCCTTCCACACTGGATGCACTTCCCCTTCATTGTATTCCGGTTTCAATTGATCCGCTGACCATCGCACAGTGAACCAAACATATGTTAAAATATTTGCTAGGAAGTTTTTTTTACAGCAGGTGCATAAATTAACATTCAATATTGTAAAAGAAAGGAAAAGCAACAAACGCGAAATATAAAACAGTTAAAAAAATAACTTTATTTACATATTATTTTAGACTCCATTAGATAAATAAAATCTGTAATTTTATACATTTCATTTATTTATTCGAAAGAGATAAAGGTTGCTCTATTATTGTATTTTACGTGCAAACATTTATTATTTATATTGACACACATTATTTACATCTCGAAATGCTTTGAAATGAATTTTCAACCACTGTGCAGTGATCAGATCCAATGAATAAACAGTGGAGAGCAAGGCCATCCTCTTCGGTTTGCTTTAATTTTGGTAACGCTGCACATAGAGCCATTCGAGAGATTTTTATTTCAAAACGATAAGTCTTTTCCAAATATTTATTAAAACATTCTGCCCAATCCAAATTTCCTCACGGAAATGAAATAACAACTCTATGATTTTATACGCTTTCGCGGGGTACTATAATTTCAGTGAAAAGATTACAACGTAGTGAAATTTATATAAAGTATATTTATTCTTGATCAGTATCACCAGACGAGTCGATTAAGCCATTTCTGTCTGTTTATCCGTTTCTATGTAAAAAGTCGGATAGACTCTCCTGGTGATACTGATCAAGAATTTATACTTTATAGGGTTTGACTGAAATTATAATGCTGCAAGGGTATACAAATTATAACTTCGTTGTTTTTAAATATAAAAACATACACTCCGACATATAGTATTTTTGTATATTTTCACAGATTTTTTTTACTTAAAAATCAGTCGAATACGACAAACTAGAAAGGAAATAAACTTCGACAAACGGAAGGCTATGTGCTCTTGCAGCTATTACAAAAATAAAATATTCTATAAAACTATTATTTTTCGAATACGCATATATTATTCGAATGTTTCCATGGCAGCTGTATGATATAATACGCAGACCCAACATTTGTTGTAGTCGCAATTGCGAAGCTCGTAGCATGAGCAGGTGAGACTGCCTAATGTACATAAAGAAATTCAAGAGACGTGCAACATGTACATATGTATATACTCATATGGGTTTAATATAATTTCTAATACACTAGTTTCTTTAGAAGAACGCCAATTAATGGTTTACTGACAGATAACTATTTTAAGCCTCAATATTCGATTCTATTGCAAGTCAAGTGGCCTCTTAACGAAAACTGCATTTCACTTAGGCTTAGGCCAATCGCTTCAGGCTGATTAGGGAAGTATTTCCTACACTCCTCGAATTTAGAGCACCCCTCTCCGGCTGCGAATTGTGACGAAAGTGGACGTTAACACTCGGATGCATGTTGTTCAAGGATTTCCTAATCAACCACTTACGGTTCTAGCCAAGGGCCACGTTCAGGTGTTTGGATGGACTTGGTCTCTTGCGCTAATCTAATCGGTATCACGCCAGTCTACAATACTCAAATTGGCCCACGTTATCGGACCTCGTGCCGATTATGCTATTGTTAACGCGCCCGATATTGGCCTATATTTGATGTTCAGGGTTTGGCCCGGAAATCTCCGCCCACTCAACCTATCCGTCCATTCGATCTAATTGAATAAAGGGGTTGGACTATTTGCATGACAGCTCCAATTAATTAGAGAGATTGCGGTGGACGAGTGGAGTGCATTGCCGCATTGCCGTGGGTACATGTACCACTCGATAATTGCAGCTATTATTCCGATATCAGGAACCGACTTGAAAGCCGGCTCTTTCCGCACCTTCTGCACGCCAGTTTGTACTTATGTATGGGCTGCACTTTGGTAAGCAATCGAATTGAAAGATTTTTAATGGGCTGTCGGCGGTTGTTGTTTCGTTGTTGGCGAAGTGTGGATAGCCGGCAAATGTATGCGCAATTCCAAATTCGTATACCCTACTGCGGATTGAGTGACTCACATCAGTCAATTGTGGTAGTGATTGTACACTCAAGAGATCAGATCCACGTCAAACCAGAAAAAGTAATGGTTGGGAAGTTTCTATTTACAGTTTTAAAATACACCTTTTATTCAGGCTTTTAACAGATTAGTTTGATTGGTGGATATATTTACGATTAAATAAGTAATTTAGTCATACTCCCCTTTAAAGTTATGGCCCCAATTGGGTTTTCACAAATTTAAAATTAAATGATAGAAATGGGGCCGTTTACTCGTCTTCGTTGTGGACCAAGTAGGGTTTAAACTGCGAAAAACGTTTCGACTTTTGAACCCACGTTAAGCTTACCATTAAGAGCTTACCATCTTTAATGCTTCAAATATGACCCAATCAGACTTACAAGGCGGTCCATATGGACATGTTCGTCCGACTGCTTCTGTCAGTTTAAAAAATATCTTTTTTTTTATCATTGAAGGTTTTATATTTCAAACTCAAGTAGTAGATAGGGAAGTCTGAAAGCTCTGAATAATCGGTAAATGATTAGTAAAAACGCGAGTTTATTTATCAGGAAATTTTTTATTATAGTTATCAAATAGTAAAACCCTTTGCACGACCTTCGAAGTTGACAAACGCGACTTATCAGAGTAAGCACTTACCAGCAAAAAAGTGTTAGTGTAATTAGTACTGTTATTATTAATCATGGTTTTTACTTGATATGCATTCGACTGGTTCGAATTCGACAAGGTTTAAAGTGCCTCCAGCGAAGGGTATCCCAAACTCCGCAGAGCTTCTTAAAATTCCACGAAAGGTTCAACAACACCTATGCAAATCTTTCGGCAGTCCGAAAGTCTAACAACTTTGACATCCAGCAGCCTGCATTGCAATCGAACACGTAACCGATGGGCAGTTTACTCGGGTGGCGCAACATACTCGATCGCACTCGTACCCACGGATGGCATGATGACACCCGAGTATAAAACATAAACATTACAGTTGTACCTTTTAATGACTTGCGACGGGCGCATAGCACTTAAAGCGGCTTCTGGTTTCGTTTTTCCATTTCTTGTGTTTTCGCTTTTGCAGCCCGGTGGGCTGCGCGGGAGGAGCGGGTACTATGTGTTAATTTGTGTAAGACCTGCTCTGTTTTCCGCAGGTAGGCAGACACATTCTCGCCGAAAGTGGTTGCGCAATAGTTCCAGATTCACTCAGTGTGGCATGCTCGCTGTGTGAGGCTCAATTGCTGCACCTTGGCCCTGGTGATCGGAGGGCCCCAAAAGCAGATGCAGTCGCAATTTGTATAATTCCCGCCTTAACTCAAGTCGGTGCGTGAAATGGGATCGTAATTTTAATGCAGATTCGCGGCCGAGGTCTGACATTTGCACTTGTCGAGCGGCTGCCACGTTACCTTACCAAGGCCTCTCTCTCAGATCTGAGCTGGTGTGCGTGCCGGTAGACTTCAGCTAACAGGTAACAGCCACAGCCACAGATACAGCTAACAGCTACAGGTAAACAGGCCCGCCGGACAGGTGATGAGTGTGTCTACCTACATATCTGATTTTGGCGAGTGTTTATCAGCTATCAGCTCGATAAGAGCCGCCAGAGGCGCTGCCGATCGATCGCTGCAAAAGAACCACCGAACTTTGGCTGGAATGGATATGTAGCGACATCCGCGTATCTGTATCTGAGTCAGACGCTAACTGATCTTCTCGTGTTTCGGTTCAATGTGCCCCCCATTAGGCGATCGCCGGCGATTAGAGAAAGAGAGCTTTGGATGAATCGAGTGGGCACGGGGAAAGGGAAGCCACTAGAGTGACCTATGGACCCAAACACATGTTTCACGCCCAGACGGTGAAAACAAGTTTAATATATGAATAAAAAAAGGAAAACCACACACGAGAGCTAGACAAACGGACGAATAGATAGAAATATATATATATATATATATAGTATAGTACATGAATAATTCAAAGATCTACGCAGCGATATCTAGGAAATAACCAAGTCATCACGACTTGTAGCTTTTCGCCTGCAGATAGCCAAGGCGCGAGCTTTGTACTTTGTTTGGCTTAACATACCACCCCACACTGCATCATCCACATCCAATAGTGGACTTCGCCCTGGACTTCCCACCCAATTAAGCGATCCAATGTGGAATAACCATTTGTAGTGACAAAGGATGGGTTTACATTGAAGCGTTCGTGTTGAGCAGGTCAGCGCTGTTGGTGCTCATAATTGGGCACGGGTCAAAAGTTGCTTGGGCTTTGGTGGATTTTCACAACATTGGAAAGCTTGCACTATTTTTGAGAAAATAAGCAATGGGTTTGATTATAGGCGACCGGAATATGGTTTAAAATATTCTTTAAGAATATCAAATACTGCCTATGTTATGGAGAAGGTCCGAAAAAACGAGCCATTTGACTTATTTTCTTAACAACAAAATAATGATTTTAAATGGATCTTAATAATCGGCTTGAGAGCCATCGACAAAAAACGCGTAACAATATGACAGCTTTAAGATGTAGTTCTTGAATTATAAATCGACGTCATGACAATTCGACCAAATTGTTGATATATGTGGATAGTCCAATGACTAGTCTGTTTAAACTTTTTAAGAATTTATTAGGCGTTGCAAGCTTTTGTGGTTACTGTAATAAACCAACATATAAAGAAGTATTTTATTGAAGATAAAAAAATGCTTAGTTTAACATTAATTTAAGGTTTTTTTTTAAGTTTTCATGTGAGCAAAAAAAAACGCATTAAAACAGAAGGATTTATCAAATTCTAATTAGCGATTCTTGTCAAAAATAAATATTTTGCTCGTAGCAGTACCTTTATAATGGATTGAAATATAATAATATAGTGAAATACAAATTTGTTGGTAAAGAGGGTAGGAAAAATATTTATAGCTAAATTTGTTTATTTTAACGAAAGTTAACATTAAATAGTCTCCATTGACTCTCCATAACTTTCTACATTATATGGCTGTCACTGGTCGGTAAAAATGATCGAGCAGTTTTAGTTTTACTTAATGACATCCTGTGCCCATTACTGATCATTTCAACGACTTAATTATTATCTTAAATCACACACATTTAATGCAACTAAGAGAGTTTAAACGCGTAGCTCAATCGTTATTAGCAAAAGCAATAAAACCGATTTGCTAGTAAAAACCAAAGGTTGATATTTAAATTTGCTATATAATTTTTATAATTTGTTTCATTCATAACGCAGCTAGACAATATCCATACTGTATTTTTGCCTTTAACCAATTCGAGAAAAACTTTTCTTACGACCCTGTTTTGAGAAAATCGACGTCAAAGTATTACATATTTCACTTAGGGTCCATTTTAAGGCTTACTAACAACAAAACTACAGATCTTTAATTTAAATAAAATGATTCTTTAAACATTAATCTTCAGTATATAACAAGAACATGCAATGTGTGACCTTTGTCGTCGTTAACTAATTAAAAGTACAAAGTTAATTTTTGCCACATTTTTTTAAAGCATAGTGTAACCCTAGGTTTAACAAGGAACAATTAAAAATGTAAAAACCGAGACACACGCTCAACTTTATAAATATCAAGCTACGTTGGAAAAAGTGACAAAAATTATCAAATTTAAAATGCATTTAAATCAATGGGGAAAAGGTCCCACGTGGAATTTTCGAGTTGAACATTGAAGTTGAACGTTTGAAAGTTTTTTGTCTCGATTTGGCAATTCATTTCGGAATAATTTGTTTTTAGTCATAGCCTTTTTTGTCGATCAGGGTAATGAATTAACGTTGGCTAGTTTTTAAATTTGTTAACTTGGTCATAAATTCATGCGAAAAATATTAAAATGATTGGTTGCTAGTTTTACAGCTTCTAGATTAATGTTCGTCTTTATTTATGGAAACAGTAGTGATATCGTAAAGATAGCAAATACAAGTATATTTTTTGATTTTAACCTTTTTTTCAAGTACTAAAATCAATGCGGTTATTTATCAGTATTTACCTATATATTATTTTTTAGTTGTAAGTACAAAAGTCATTTTTACGAATAAATATGTTTTGAGAGGAGTATCTAATAGGTATTGAATGCAACTTTTATTTCTCCACTATTTTAGAAAACCCGGTTATGAGGACAAGATCCAGTACACAATCGCCGAAAAGAAGGAGAAAAAGGCGTCCAAGGCCCATGTAAACTCAGTATTCTTTAAACAGCTGCGCCAGCTTCTCCGTAAGTAGATCAGCGGTACGCCGGAGTCGATCAGCGGTACGCCGGAGCGCTCACAACCTCCTCTCCTTTTTTCCTTATAGCCATTCTTATCCCGGGCTTCTGGAGTATTGAGACTGGCCTGCTGTTCCTGGTGGCCGCCGCACTGATTGGACGCTCTGTGAGCGACATCTGGATGATCCAGAATGCGACTGTGGTGGAGAGCACCATCATACACATGAACCGCACCAAGTTCAAGTCCGCGTTGCTTAAATATCTGACGGCTCTTCCAGCGGTAAGAGAGATCAAATGAATCCCTTTGCGTGATAGAATATATATCATGTTTTACTTTTTAAATAGCAATTTTTTAATACGGAAACAACTACTAACTTAATATTGGTGTTTCTTACAGATCTCTGTTGTGACCAACGTCCTTAAGTGGAGTTTGGGTGAGCTGAAGCTAAGGTTCCGCACTAACCTCACACATCACCTGTACAGTCAGTACCTAAAGTGAGTACCGTAAAAAGATTATGGTAGGACAGGACTCATATCATGTCTAACAATTACAAACGATAAAAAAAAGACATCTTGTGGTGTTACATGGGTTTATAAAGGCCAAAAATAATAACTTTTATAAATAAAAAAAAAATTTTGTTAAACGCGAATCATTTTTACTCAGACCTCGAAAACACCTTTGGTGAATATTTAAAACTTGATTTTAAACTTGATCAGCGTGCACAAAAAAAAGAAATGTTGTTTTAGCGAAACCCCTTTAGTTGAACAAAGCGTGATGTATCCAGTTCAATGTAACATATATGCTTTTCTTGCTTCTAGTGGCTACACCTACTACAAAATGTCCAATCTGGACAACAGGATAGCCAACGCCGATCAGCTGCTGACAACGGACATCGACAAGTTCTGCGAGAGCGCGACGGACCTGTACTCTAACATCAGCAAGCCCGTGCTGGACATCTTCATCTACGTGTACCGTCTGACTGTGAACCTGGGCGGCAAGACGCCCTCGATCCTAATGCTCTACCTGCTGTTCGCTGGTGTTTTCTTGACGCGTCTGCGCCGCCCCACTGGCCGCCTGACCGTCGAGGAGCAGAAGCTGGAGGGCGAGTTCCGCTATGTGAACAGCCGACTGATCACCAACTCGGAGGAGGTGGCCTTCTACCAAGGCAACAAGCGCGAGAAGCTCACGCTGCTGGCCAGCTACTCCAAGCTGCGCTCGCACCTGCGCAAGTTCCTCGAGTTCCGCGTCAGCATGGGCATCATCGACAACATCATCGGAAAATGTACGCTACCACCATGTTGTCCCAGTGCACCTAACCCTAACAGCTGTCACCCACAGATTTCGCCTCCATCGTGGGCTTCTACGCCGTATCCATTCCCTTCTTCGCCGAAAACCACCCGCTGCTGTCCGGCGAGCACAGTGGCCAGCGCTTGCAGGCCTACTACACCTACGGGCGCATGCTGGTCAAGCTGGCAGAGGCCATCGGTCGCCTGGTGCTAGCTGGACGCGAAATGTCCCGCCTCGCCGGCTTCACCGCCCGCATGACAGAGTTGATCAAGGTGCTGGGCGACCTCAACAAGGGCACTTACGAACGAACCATGATTAACGGCAACAACATCACGCAAAACGCCGGTGGATCGGCGGCGAGCAACTTTGGGCCGAACAAGGGCATCATGTGCTTCGAGGACAACATCATCCGTTTCGAACAGGTTCCCCTGGTAACGCCCAACGGCGACGTACTGCTTCAGGAGCTAACTTTTGAAGTGAAGTAAGTGTAAAACAGATGCGGCTAAAGTTAGATTTCTCATTGAGCTCTCTGGTTTCAGGTCTGGCACAAACGTCCTGGTTTGCGGACCCAACGGCTGCGGCAAGTCCTCTCTGTTCCGCATCCTTGGTGAGCTGTGGCCTACGTGGGGCGGCAAGGTCACGAAGCCCTCGCGCGGCAAGCTCTTCTACATACCTCAGAGGCCCTACATGACACTAGGAACATTGCGCGACCAGGTGAGCAGTGCATAAAGCTTAATGTTGTACATCCGTAATGTAACCTGATAACACCTTTTACTTAAACAGATTATTTATCCACACACGCGCGAGGATATGCGCCGACTGGGACAGAGCGACGAGGATCTCATGCACTACCTGGACATCGTGCAGCTGACCTATTTGGAACAGCGCGAGAACGGCCTAGACGCAATCGAGGACTGGATTGACGTGCTGTCCGGTGGCGAGAAGCAGCGCATCGCCATGGCCCGGCTCTTCTACCACCGGCCACAGTTCGCCATTCTGGATGAGTGCACCAGCGCTGTCTCCGTGGACGTGGAGGGCAAGATGTATAGCTACTGCCGCGAGGTGGGCATCACGCTCTTCACGGTATCGCACCGCAAGTCTCTGTGGGTGCACCACGACTACTACCTGCAGTTCGACGGCCGGGGCAGCTATGAGTTCGAGACCATCGACCAGGAAAAGGAGCACTTCGGCTCCTAAGTCCGCAAATCCCCTTCTTCCCTCAGCCCGGTGCCCAGGACCAGAAGCTGCGCAACATCGTGGTCAGATTTCCGCCCGAGCTCTAGCTGTAACTT
Source organism: Drosophila kurseongensis (assembly GCA_018153305.1). NCBI lineage: Eukaryota > Metazoa > Arthropoda > Insecta > Diptera > Drosophilidae > Drosophila > Drosophila kurseongensis. The sequence continues at coordinate 1,664,634 of JAECXX010000108.1, read as the reverse complement.
CGGAGCTAGAAACCCTCAACCCGCCCTGGCTCCTTCTCCTCCATATGGTGCACTGTATATACCGAGATCTGTATATATTGCAACTTGGAAAACCTTTCTTGTTTCGTTTGTGATTGTTTCCTTTGTACGCAATTCCACGTTTTATTCCTTTTTAATATAATATCCTCCGCTGGGATTTTAGATGAGTAACTGAGAATTGAGCCGGTGTTAGCGATGTAAGCGTAAAGTAGTCGGCGAAAGGCCGCAAACGATGTATGAGCGTTTAGAAAACCTTTTAGTAAATAGTACACCTATACCTGTAGACCGCACAACTCCCAAATCACGCATAGACAACTTATACTAATTTGTAAACTACACTTGGCTTATTCAATTGTTTTGTATTTTTGGTTGAATTGGAATTGGAATGGAACCTTGCACCGCAACAATGGATTGCACTGCAAGACGCAATAAATGTATATAAATATAAAAAAAATGTATTTAATGCCGGTGGAGAATTTAGATTGCTAGCTTAAACTTATTTAAAAATGAGTCTCAGGCCTTCCGTTTTGGCTTTTTGCTCTCCATCAGACTCATGATAGTCTTGCGCAAGTCTTCCGTCTCCTTTTGCTCCATCTCGAGGTGCTCGATCTGATCCTTCCGCTCCTGGAGCTGCGTCTCCAGCACGGAAACCAGGTCCTCGGACTTCTTGCGCGCATCCCGCTGCTCCTCCAGGGCCTTGTGCGTCTTGGTCAGCTCCCGTTCGCGCTCTTCTATGGTGCGCAGCTTCTCCTTCATATCCTGCTCGTAGGCCACCATTGACTTCTTTAGTTTGTCGATGCGAGATGTCTGCAAGGGAAGTGAGAGAGAGGGGATCGATGCATGGAACACTTAGTGGATTTAATACTTGTGCTCTTACGTTTTCTTTGTTGTGAGCCTCCAGCTTGGTGAGCTCCTCGCTTTTGGCGCTCAGGTTCGTTCGCAGCTCCTCGCAGTCCTTTTGCAGGCCGGCAATCTCTGACTGTTTCACGTTCAATCGCCGTTCGCTGGCCTGCAGGTGTTCGGAGTTCTCAGACAGTTGCTTCAGTAGATTAGACATGTTGCTTTTCAGTTTGTCCGTCTGCTGTTTGAGATCCTTGCACTGAGTTTGTAGCCTAAAAGACGGAGAAGTTTATAATGTATTTCAAATATGGAATAAAAGCTAAAGAACTTGCAATAGTTTCGTCATAGTGATTTAGGACTCTGCCTATATAAGAATTGTTAAATAAATCGTCTGAAGATTCAAAATTTGTAAAATATTTTTGTGGTAATCTCTTTGCCTTCAAGATGAAGAACATCCAAAAATGCTATATTCTGCATGTATACTTGTTTTGGCGTGTTGTAGTAGTTTTTGATTTAGACAATTATAACAATAATTATTCGAATTATCATGCTTCCAATAAGTATTTGTGAAATGATGTACCCAGTGAAATAAAAGATAGTGGACAAATGGGAGACTCATGGAACTAACTTAAACGTCCTGGATAGATACTAAGCCAAATCCCACTTTGTGTTCGCTTGCTAGCCCTACTAACTCCACTTACCGCTCCTGGCTGATGAGCAGCTCGAAGTTTGTAGCCTGGAAGCGTTCTAGCTCGGTGCTCTGCACGTGGGCCAGCTGAGTACTATTGGTCAGCTGCTGGCCGGCCTGCTCCAGGCGCTGCTGCAGACTCAACACGGCGCCGTTGAGGCTGTCGATGCGGTGGTTGTATAGCTCGATCACCTGGGAGACTGGTGCCGATGCAAGCTCGTTGCGACGAACAATGCCTCCGATGCTGTCCAGAAGTGCGTTTACCCGTTGCGCCATTTCTTTGTCGGTAAAGGTGCGGTGGCTCTTAAGGATCGAGCTGAGGTTGCGCCACTGATCGGCTTGGTCGCTGTAGGCAACTAAAGTCCCTGATATCGAGCCGCTTGGACCACCGCTAAAACCAGCCACATGCTATAAGAGGTAGTATAAAAAGATACTTGGGAATTTCAAAATATTTAGGAGGTTATGGATACCACAGGGTTTGCAGATATACACTCACTCGCATATCTCTGCGTACACCCCAAAAAAATTTCAAAATCTAACTTTGAACATTAATTGTTCGGCCATTTATGCATGTATTTTATTCATTCTTTTTTTAAACAAAACTATGGTTTATTGTCTTCATTGACGTAGAAATATTAGAAATATTCAACAGGGGGTTATATTTTATTTTTAATTTTAAACCTAACACTACGAAAAAGTGTACGCGCAAAAGTCTGCGTACAGCAGTTTTCAACTTCGAGGAATGCAGGATTGTGCGATTTCCGTTAATTTTGTTGTCGCCGATCTACTTTAGAATGCCTAAAAATAGACATTACGCAGTTAAAATGAAACTTTTTCATTATAATAACGAGCATATTGCAACATGGAACAAAAAGGCAAGGAAATTTCTGTTGAGGAGTGGAAAATTATATTAAAAGGTTTTTGGATGGAAAATCTTATAGAGAAATTGGTGCTTTAGTTGGTAGAACCCACTCATCCATCCAAAGAGTGATAGATAACTACAACTCGGCTGGAAGTATCTTGCCAAAGGCTCGTTCTGGCCGTCCGCCTTTGCTTATAATCCGCGAGCAGAGAAATATTATCAAATCTATTCAGCTCAACCCAAGGACGACAGCTCACCAGGCAAAGCTGAAGGTCGAGGATAGATTTTCCAAAAGAGTTTCCGAAGATACTGTACGCCGGACCATAAAAAAGGCTGACTACCATAGCAGAGTCGCCCGCAAAAAACCTCTCATATCGGAAGTCAATAGACATAAGCGCCTAACCTTTACTAATGAGTATATTTCCAAACACCAAGACTTCTGGAATAAGATTATATTTCCCGACGAAACTAAATTCTGCATATTTGGAATCAAGGGAAAGGTTTTGGTATGGAGGAAAAGCGGAGAAGCCTCAAATTAAGAAAATTTGGTTGGCACAGTAAAGCAAGGAGGAAGCGGAATAATGGTGTGGGGGTGTATGGCAGCAAGTGGCGTTGGAAAATTGGTATTTATCGAGTTAATAATGGATCAGAAAATCTATATTGACATATTAAAAAAACAATTTAAAAGAAAGTGCTGAAAAATTAGGGCTCGAAAGTGAATGTTGGTTCCAACAAGACAACGACCCGAAGCATACGGCGCAGAATACCAAGCTTTGGCTGCTGTATAACGTCATAAATCAGCTGCGAACACCTCCCCAAAGTCCTGATCTAAGCCCAAATGAGCATTTTTGGGATCTTCTTGAGAGGAAAATCCGAAGACACACGATAACATCTAAAAAAATGCTCAAGAATGTGATTCTCGAGGAGTAGGGGAAAATTACTGCAAATGAGACAAAAAAAGTGGATTCCATCCCGAGACGCCTTACGGAAGTTTTGCAGAGAAAAGAATACCCTACCAGTTACTAAAAATAATATTATTTGTGTTTTAAACAGGTGTACGCAGACTTTTGCGGGTACATTTTTGGTAGTGGTAAGTTTAAAATTAAAAATAAAATATAAGACACTGTTGAATAATTTAAAAAAAATACGTCAATGAAGACAATAAATTATAATTATGTTTAAAAAAAAGAATGGGTTGAATATATGCATAAATGGCCGAACAGCTAGGGTTTAAAGTTAGATTTTGAAATTTTTTTGGGGTGTACGCAGAGATATGCGAGTGAGTGTAGATGATTGAGAGACTATTGAGGTTGCTAATTAGATTCTAAAGATTCGAACTTATAGGACCCTTCTTGAACCCCTGGATTGGAAAAATGAAAAAGGAAGAGTCAGGAACTGCTGCTTACCTTGGCCACAGCTTTCTTGGGGAAGTGCTCGAACTGTGCGATTTGGAGGACCGCGGCCACCAGAGGTTCGCTTCTGCTGACCATGCCGCGGGCCAGGCAGTACTGCAGCTGGGGCTGCTCCAGTAGAGTGCAGCATTTGTCCAAGTACGCCTTCTTAGCGATGCCGGCGACGTTGACAAGCAGCAGCAGGCAGAAGCAGGCCTTCTCCACCTCTGCCTGCGCCAAGCTCTGTGTGCTGAGGAACTGGGGAACTAGGGCGAGCGGAGCCGCCAGGATCTTGTCGAAGTACGACTCGGAGATCTTGGACAGCACCAGCTTCTCAGTCTTGGGCTCCTGCAGCAGGACGATCAGCAGGCGTAGAACGGCCAACACCTGAGCGGGCCTCGTCTCCGGTCGCTCCGTGCTGACCACCAGGCTGACCACGTGCGATGGATCGCGGGCGATGAGCTGGGCCACCGCTGCCCGCTTGCCCAGGCGCAGGAGGGTGCAGAGCAGCTCAATAGCCGCCACGCCGCACAGATCGGACCCCAGCCAGTCTCCGACCATCTCGTACAGGCGCGTCGTGATGGCGTCAAGGCTTATGACATTGCTGCCGTCCTCGGAGAGCTGCAGAATGTAGCTGACGAGGCGGAAGACCAGGTCCAGGCAAATCTGGTGGTGCTTTCGTGTCTCCTCCTGCGAGTCGTCCATGCCGCAGCGAGCGTCGATTTGCTGAAAATGGGAAAGCAGTGAGAAATGCCCTAGGCTGAAAGCCCACGAAAACTCACGTCCAGCAGCTTCTCCACGTCCTCGCAGTAGTGCGTGTGCGATAGCATCGCCCGGTGAAGGCCGGCGTGGCATTGCGAGTCCAGCAGGAAGTCGACGATGTGCCGCATCTGGGCCACGTTCCAGTGCTTCAGGCAGTCCTCGATGCCGGCGAAGGCGGTGCGCAGAAAGGTGTACAGCTCGCGGAGCTCGAAGGCGTAAACGTCCTCTGAGAGGATGATGAGCATCTTGTAGGCCAGCAGGCCGTAGTTCTGGATGCGCCGGCAGAAGGCGGATATGTTCACGCTGCGCAGGAAGAGGAACAGCACGGCGAAGTTCTTGTAGCAGAGGTTCACCAGCACGGAGAGGGCTGTGGCACCACCAGTCGTGGTACAAGAGTCGTCTCCCGAGCCGTGCACGATCTCCACCAGGTGCTCGAGCAGGCCCGCTAGGTAGGGCTCCTCCCAGGCGATGTGGATGCCGTATGTCAGGTCCTGCAGCAGCACCAGCAGCCGGTGCATCCGCTCCGGCTTCAGAGTTCTCCGGATGAGCATGCCCAGCAATGGCACGAAGCAGTATTTCTCGACGATCGCCAGCCGCGCCTCCAGATTTCGGCTGCAGTGCTGCACCAGCGCCACGCAGCCCCACAGCACGTCGTCCTCAGCGCCTTCGTTCTCCAGGGCACCCATCAGGGCGTGCAGGTCCACGTAAAAGCGGGCCAGCTCCAGGTTTCCCGGTGCCGGGGCAAAGTGCAGCGGCTGCACCTTGGTGCCCAGCAACGCCACGCTGCGCTGCACGTAGACCAGCGACTCCTCGGACCGCTGCACCTGGAAGGCGGCCGCTCGCGCCCGGAACTCCCGCACATAGCCGATGGCCAGCGTGGCCCCCGCGTCCTGGTGTGACTGTGGCGAGTCCTGGCCGTGGTTGTTGTTGCTGCCGTTGCCGGCCGATGTGTGGTTTCGTAGCGTAGCCATTCGGTTCCGATCCGTTCGCAAGTTAAAACTTGGATTCGCTTCGAAAAAACAACAAGCGTCAAACAGAAAACAATTTCGAAAATTTCCGATTGCTTGCCGCTAGTAGGATCGATAACATTTGGCGCAATCGATTGGCCTTTGGTTGTCTGTGGTGTGGCACCACTCTGTTTTATTATTCTCGATGGGTATTCTGGTAACACTGCATGGCGGACGATTTAAAAAATAAGAATAACAATATTATTTATTTTATTCAAATAATATAAACGAACGATAGATTTTTGTTCGGCTTCTAAAAATAAAGCATAATTGATTAAAAATGACATTACATTTTTCCAATTTTGTTAAAATTCTCAATTTCCATGATTTTTTGAGTAGTTACAACGGAAATAATCAAAGTTCATATTTCTATTTCTGGAAAAAACCGTTAAGAACGGCTACAATTTTAAATTTATTTTTATCCGTTTGATTATAAATAGTTTTATTGATAGACTTCAAGAGAGAATACATATGACAATCACTTTATTTGTAACATTTTTTAATTCTTTTAATTGACTGGTAGTAAAATCAAAATAACCTTTTTTTTTCTCATTGTGAAACTTCGATATTTATTTAAAGGTATATCGATGCAACGAAGTGTGCCCGTGCCCCAACGGTTGCTTTCATTTCAAAACATTGCGGGTTACAGTAAAAGTGTTTAAATCATAAAACATGCATATTTAAATATATTTTATTTTTGTTAATTTGTTTAAAGCTATGAACAACACAACAGACTTAAAATATAAACAGGTAATTAAAAAAAAATTATTTAATATTTGAGGATGGCAGGGATGATTTTATTATTATAATGGCAGAGAACTCGGATTGGGTCAACACGGAGTAGTTTGACCTTCACACCTGTAGTGCTAATGGAAGGAATCCACGACACGGTCTGGGATCTGGGGGATGAATCTACGGTGCCATTAATGAGTTGGTTCAGTTCCGACGGTCATTTAAGGTTGGCCGGACGAAACAGCTCAGTCTATCTCTGTAGGAAGGTAGTCGGCGTCCTGTCTCCCTGTTTAAGCCACGTAACGCAAACAGGAGAACCTGCTTCTGGGCGTATTCTTGATAAAGCTCTGAATACGCTTAAACAGTATTCACCTGTTTGATGGTGTAGGCAAACAAAAAAGAGTTTGCAGTGCACTGATTATCAAATTCGTTGGTCCAGCTTTTGATGAAAGCTTCGTTGATTAAAGCAAATTTTATTCTTGAACAGAGTCAATACGTTCAAGCGCTGTTTTCAGGAGTATGTATGAATAGTTGGATTGTATAAAAAAAAAGACATGGATTTACATTTATAAGCAGTAGCTTATTGACTTGAGTCTTCCTCAATTAATAAATAGGCCAATTAGAAATGGACCGTGTGGTGCTCCAGAGCTCACAAAAACATGTCGTTGGATCTTTTGGGTCCGGTTTGTAAGGTAGGAACGAATGTACGAGAGAATCCAAGGAGGAGAAGCTTGTGGATCAGTAGAGTATGGTTCACTGAATCAAAGGCTTTGCTGAAGTCAGTAAAATTGATATCTTTTTATACCCTACCAGAGGGTAGCATCACCAGGAGAGTCGATTTAGCCATGTCTGTCCGTCCGTCCGTTTTTACGCAAACTAGTCCCTAAGTTTTAAAGCTATCTGCTTGAAACTTTCCCAGAAGTTGTCTTTCTATTGCAGGCAGTATATAAATCGTATCATAAAGCTCCCATAGGAACAATCGGAAAAAAACATTTTAATTTTTTTTGTTTTTATACCCTTGCAGAGGGTATTATAATTTCAGTCAAAAGTTTGCAACGCAGTGAAGGAGATATTTCCGACCCTATAAAGTATATATATTCTTGATCAGCATCACCAGGAGAGTCGATCTAGCCATGTCCGTCTGTCCGTCCATCTGTCCGTCCGTCTGTCCGTCCGTCTGTCCGTCCGTCTGTCCGTCCGTCTGTCCGTCCGTCTGTCCGTCCGTCTGTCCGTCCGTCTGTCCGTCCGTCTGTCCGTCCGTCTGTCCGTCCGTCTGTCCGTCCGTCCGTCCGTTTCTACGCAAACTAGTCCCTCAATTTTAAAGCTATCTGCTTGAAACTTTTCCAAAAGTTGTCTTTCTATTGCAGGTAGTATATAAGTCGGAACGAGCCGGATCGGGCGACTATATCTTATAGCTGCCATATAACTGAACAATCGGAAATGCCATAACTTTGGTGTTTGTAAAGTTAGGAAGTTGGAATTTTTTATGAGTGTTAAGAATGCATCATATGAATAATTTTGGAGAGTATAATTTACAGAATATTCTGCAAGGGTTTTTTAACTTCGGCTCCGCCCGAAGTCAGCTTTCTTTTCTTGTTTTGGGATTTGGTAATATTTAAATATTACGGAATTAGGGTTTTAATTAAATTAATTATTAAATTAAATCGGACATCAATATCATATATGTAGCATCCATAGGATAATTAAAAAATAAATAAAAAACAAGAAAGAAAAGCTAACTTCGGGCGGAGCCGAAGTTTATATACCCTTGCAGAATATTCTGTAAAAAAAAATTATGAGTATTAAGCATCATATGAATAATTTTGGAGAATATAATTTACAGAATATTCTGCAAGGGTATATTAACTTCGGCTCCGCCCAAAGTTAGCTTTCCTTTTTTGTTTTATCTTATTTAGCACGAAGTATTAGTATGAAGTTTTGTATGTATTTTAACATATTCTGTTCGTTTCTATATAGTCCTTTTGCACCTCTCTCGATCTAGTTTCTTACGCCCATTGGAGAATAGGGCAAGCCGAAGTTTGCTTCCTTTCTTGTTGAACATGGTGTTTTGAAAATCTTTTGGATTTAAATGGCGCTAGTTGTAAAGTAATGTAATTTTTTGGGTGAACCCACAATATTCCACGTATACACTGGGTGGTTGTGGGTTGACTAGAACCATGCATGTTGATGACCTTCTGGACCCTAAACTTCAGTTTTCTGACCTTAGTACTTTCATGGTGAATTAAGCCAGGGGAGTGCTCGGATTTATTAAAAGGTGGTTAAAGGCATTCGATGATACCTATATCACAATGACTTTATTTATTTCACTAGTCCGTCCAATCCTTGAGTAGTTTTCACCAGTTTGGAGTCCCAGGTATGGTGTACATATAGACCGGATAGAGTCTGTGTAAAATAACTTTTTACTATTTGCTCTACGGGGCCTTGACTGGAATGCAATCCATATTTTACCCTCTTATTCTAGTAGACTTCTTCTAATTAATATACCATCCTTATCAAACCGTAGAACGATGCTTGGCACCACTTTTATTCGTAAACTTATTCACGGGGATGTGGAGAGTCCCGAGTTACTGGGTCGCCTAAACTTCCTAGAATTACCAGGAACTAATTCCTCTTACTTTAAAACATTGTAGATCTTACTTTTAGAGTACTGTGTAATAGACTCTTTGCCAATCTTAAAATCATTTTTGTATCTTATTTAGCCCGAAATATTAGTATTTAGTTTTGTATGTACTTTAACATAATCTGTTCTTTTCCATATTGTCCTTTTTCACTTCTCGTGATCTCGTTTCTTACGTCGATTTGGGGAATAGGGCTCCGCGCGTAACAAACACAGCTTGGTGTCGTAAGAACCTTTTGTTTGTGCTGTTCATAGTGCATCAAAGCCCGAAATAAAAACAAAAATTGTATTTCCTTTTTTATACGGTTTTCTACTTTCATAAAAACCAATATATATTAAAACGAGGACGGCAGCTAACTTTGGCAAGTCGAAGTTTTAATACCCTTGCAGACATGTAAAAATTTTAAAAAGGGATATTTTCACAGCCTTTAACAATTATTCCTATGAAAGCTATAAAATATAGACGTCTCATCGGCAAGCGCTTTTACCATGATCAAGGTATGCGTAAATAAGTAAGACTTGGAAAAATTGATGACAATAGCTTATACACTGCGCGAAATATCCTGAAAAACATCAAATTTGGACCGAATTAACCCTATTATTCCTTTGGAAGCTATAGGATATAGACGTCTGATCGGTACGCCCAATTATCCTGATCAAGGTATGCAATAAAAAACAAGAGAGAACGCTATAGTTGGGTGCCCCGACTATCAGATACCCGTTACTCAGGTAAAGGGAGTGCGAGGGAGATGGAGATATAAACTTTGATCACGCATAACTTTTTAACGAATGGTCCGATTTGAAAAATTTCTTCTACATTTCGATAGGTATTGATAAACACAATAAAACTGCATTTTTACTTTTCCGAAATATTTAAATTTTTAAAATCGTATATAAGCGATTGTGGGCGTTAAAGGGGGCGTGGCACCCTTTTGAAATAAACTTGCGCTGCGTAGGAACTCCTAGAATCTGCATGCAAAATGCCAATCTTCTAGCTTTTATAGTTTCCGAGATCTCAGCGTTCATACGGACAGACAGACAGACAGACAGACAGACAGACGGACAGACAGACGGACAGACGGACAGACGGACATGGCTAGATCGACTCGGCTAGTGATCCTGAACAAGAATATATATACTTTATAGGGTCGGAAACGTTTCCTTCTACCTGTTACATACTTTTGCACGAATACAATATACCCTTTTACTCTACGAGTAACGGGTATAATAAGATTTGAAAAGAATTATGTCAATAGCTCATAATATCCTGAAAAACATCAAATTTTAAACGATTTTACCTTTTTGTTTCTATGGGAGCTATAGGATATAGACGTCCGATCGGCACGCGCTTTAACCCTGATTAAGGTATGCATAAAAAAATTAAATTTGGAAAGATTTGTGTCAATAGCTTATATACTGCGCGAAATATCATGAAAAACATCAAATTTTAAACGATTTCATCCTGTTGTTCCTATGGGAGCTATAGGATATATGTGTTCGATCGGCACGCGCTTTTACCCTGATCAAGGTATGCATAAAAAATAAGTTTTGGTAAGACGCATGTCAATAGCTTTTACACTGCGCGAAATATCTTCCATTCTTGAAAGTCATATCAGATTGTTCCTATGGGAGCTATAGGATATAGACATCCGATCAGGGTTTTCAAACTTGATCTGCGTACACATGTTTTAGGATGACTGTGAAAGTTTCAGATCGATAGCTTTTAAACTGAGCCCGCAAACAGTATTGAAACAGACGGACAGACGGACATGGCTATATCGACTCCCCTGTTGATCCTGATCAAGAATATATACTTTATGGGGTCGGAAACGTCTCTTTTACTGCGTTACAAACTTCTGACCAAAATTATAATACCCTCTGCAAGGATATAAATAAGAATTTAAAGATTTAAAAAAACTTTTATTTCTGAGTTTCAGAGAATAATTTTTGTTTTGTATAACCATTTCTGAATTGACAAAATTATTGTTTGATTCAAGGACGATTTTCGATTATGTTTTCCTTTGAAAGCTGTTTTAGGATTTTTTTTTCCTATCTAATAAAAAAATATAACCATTTGAAGAGTAATCAAACCAAACCTTGTATTTTACTTTCAATTTAGAATTGCAAGCTTTGTTCCTCTGAGTGTGCTTGGACCACTTTCACGTTTTTTCAGCCTGTCTCATTTTCGAAGCGATAAAAAAGCTTAGGCTTATGCTTTCTGCACATTTGGGCCAGGGCCCGGCCTACCGTCCACCCACCGCCCACCCACCGTACAATCAACAACAATGCCTAGAGCTGAAAGCATGCGTAATTCTGCGACGCGAAGGGGGTTGTGGGTGGAAGTGGGGAGGTCGGGTGGCCGGGGCATTTCGGTAGGTGAGGGTGGGGGTGGGCAAGGCACATGTGGTCCGCAGTGGAGCACCACCCCCTCCTCAAAAACAGAGGGATGCTGTCCAGCAAGGAAATTCGTTTTGATTTTGCATGGACTTTTCAAAATTTATGCGCTATTTGAAATGTTGCGCACGTGTGTGCGTTGTGTCCGTGTTCTTGTGCCATGTGTATGTATGTTTAAACAAAATTAAATATCCAAAAGGGGCAGGGAAATGGAATTTAAGGCTTACTCGACTGAAAGTAGGATAAAGTCGCAATTTAAGGAGATGCAAGTCCAGTATTCAAGGCTCTATTCAATCCAGTGCTTAGACTCTGCTGAAATGTATTGAATAAATAAGTTAAATGGAAAATCTCATAATTATCAATCATTAAAAGCCCCCTTAATTTATGGACAAAAATATATTGCATTTCATGCGTCAAGAATCTTGATTGGTTCAATATAAAATTATTTAATAAATTCGGTTTACACAAGTTTTTTTTTATAAAAAAGGATAGCAAATAAAACATATACATACATATGTCTAAAAACAGAGAACAAATGCAAATCTGTTAAGATAAATTCAATGGAACATGAGATTTTTGTTGAGCGAACAAAAAGCTTAATGACTTGTAAAACTATGTTTTTTAAAACACATAACAATTTTATATTAAAACACATTTCTAAGGAAACAGGAAACATCCATAATATTCAAAGTCAAAGTGACTAAAACTGATTATAATTAAACAATATTCGTATATTTTTTTATTTTGATAGATAAGAAGCAAAATTTAAATACTTAAACTTTCGGAATGAGAAAACGTGGTACATTTAAAAAGTTTAAATAAAATACATTTTCAGCGCTAAATTTAAAATCAGTTTTTTGGGAGTTGGAGGCGATCCTCAGTATCTTCAGTATCACTATTTTAAACCATAATTCAATTTTTTCTCAGTGCATAAATCCTGTTTCCACACACATGGCAAATTTGAATTGTGTGTATGTGCTGGCGTTGTATAGTGGAAAGTTTCAATATTGGCTCAGCCAGTTGGAGGGGGTGGGGTGGTCGTGGGGCTACAGTGGGTGGTGTTTGCCCAACTGCCCAAAAACGCCCACAGTGACAGCACATAAGCACACACACTTACGTGCGCATGTGGCTGTCCTTGTATATATTTACATTATTCATGCACACACACACTGGCGCTTTTGAAAAATGCGTTTTATTCAAAGCGGAAGCATCGGGCTCTGACCAAGGGGTCGGCGGTGGGTGTGGAGTGGGTGGATGGGATGGGTGGCTGGGTCCTGCGGGCTTTCAGCGTTCAAGGTCTCGTCTTCCTCGCTGCCAACAGATAGATTCAACTTTGCCTCCTTTACTTAACCCTAAAGTTTAGAAACGCTTGCAAATCTTACATAGTGTTTCAAAAGTGGGTTTCTTTTACTATTTACTTTGTAATATTTTAATTTCCTAAGTCCGCAATTAATTGCCAGCCGAAAAACAAATCACTCAAGTCAAAACTCACCACTGCCCACACGTTTCAATGTAAATAACTTTTACTTCACTAATATTTTTTAAAAGACAACAGTTTTATAAAATTTAAGATACACTAAATATGGAAGCAGGCCTTCTAAGTAGTCTCCACCATTATTTCGATAAAAGGAAAACAGCTCATCCGTTGTTTGCCCCAGCATCTGCCGTGTTTGCCTTCGAGGGCGAGTGTCCCTGGTGTAGGACTAAGCTCCTTTAAATCGCAGCTAACAGCTCAAAGTGCTTTAAACGATTTCCAATTTTTCCCGGAGCAAACTTTAGCTGGAGTTCAACTCGAAAAAGGGGTTCAAAGGAATGGGGAAATTCCTGTCAAATCATTATTATCCGCCACTTTGAGATACCTAACAAATAGTAAGAATTTTAGCAAAACAAATTTAGTATTATTGTCTGATATAAAAAAGGGGATATGATTTATAGGTAAATTAAGTCAGTAAAAGTGATTTGTACGATTAGTAATGGCTGCCTATTCTGAATCAAAAATATACACTTTATGGGGACGGAAACTCTGCTGATCGATGGACCTACATCCCAGACTTTCCCACTTTCACTCGTCTGCGCATCTGCGCTCGTCTCCCTGACCCGCCGCAACTTGGATGGCCTTGTGATTTCCCACTCCTCGATTTTCCCTTTTACCAGCGGGACTGCAGCGAATGCAACCAAATCGGATTGTTCAATCAAAAGACTGGCACACACCCACACACTCGCACACAAGCCCGAAAATCATTTGGACAATGGAAATCGGACACTGAACGACGGACATGAATGTGAATCGATTTTCATGCTCTGTTGTACAGGCTTTACCCGAAATGCCATTAAGTTTCTTGATTTTCCCCTGGATTAGGTGCACACACAGTGAACAAATATATAACACAAATGCTTTTTCAAAACAAAAATTATATTTTTTTCAAAAATATTTCGGGAAGTATTTTTTTGAGGTTATCACGAATTTTATTTTATTAGTTTATTTTTGTTTTGTTCTATTGAATCAATTCTAAATCAAACAATCTAAATAGAACTAGACCATTTTTATATAAATTAATTAGTAAAGTATATTTGATTAAATCAGATATCCAAGTTTAAATAAAAACGTACTTAGGTTTACTTTGTCGTTTTTCTTCGGGTGCAAGAGGGCGTTCCTGTGAGTAAGGTGGTATAACGAAATCTCCTGGCTATCCGTGATTCTTCTTTCCACATTGAGTCCCGAATAACTTGGCATGCAACGATAAATTACGGCGATATGAGAGGCACCGAAGAATAGGTAAAAGAAAATCACTCTTTCATCGTCCTTGAGCTGTTACTTCCAGTGTAAGGCGTTTATGCGTGGTATAAATCACGGTTATTCTGAAATTCTGAAAATTGAAACAGGAACAACAATTTTAAAAGCTGGTCAATATTATACCGCAGACTATCTAATCGTACGATACTTATAAATATTTATATCACGGATAACTGGCTTTCCTAGGTGCTGAAAACACCTTAAATAGTTACTTCCTTAAACATGTTCCGATTTTGAGATATTTATAAATATATTTCCCTGTTAGCAGGGACAAAATCTGCAATATTTTGAAAAGTACAATTTGTGTTTTAAAATGTTAAAAGCTAAAAAGTAAGTATTAGAATAGTTGCAGGCCTTGAGTCTGAATAGTCTTCACACAGATATCCCCGAACTGCATATTCCGAACAGATATCCCGATCTTCGAGGATTGGCCACGCATGAACGTTGTTCCTGACCAGCTCACCTGATTACCCTCCACCAGGGCCATTACGACCATCAACTGCATCAGTGCAAGTGCCCACTTTTCGTGTTGTTCATTGTCTTCGCTCTTCGTTTATCAATTCTCGCCGCTTGGTCCTCGTTCCTGGGTTCTCTTTCCCGTTCTCCTTCTCGTTCTCGTTATCCGAGTTTTTCCGAGCACAGGAAACCTCGGTCGTCGGGCCGTCGCCACTACCTGTTGATTTCCCCGGTTCGGCGATGGCGTCATTCCAAATGATGCACGGCGCCTTTTAGTTGGACACGGTCTGCGTGATTCCGCTCCAGCCTTTTCCTTTTCCATCCCCTGTAATCGTTCCTGTACCTGCTGCGTTTGAAGTACGTGTAGATGCAGATACACTCTGAAAAATCAATCATTTTTATCAATCAAAAAGCGAGAATTGTCTTTTGTCAAAAACAATTGCCTTATTAGTTTAATTGAAACTTTAAACTCTTGTATCAACATGGGACGCTAAGGAAACGCGAGGCGGGAAAACAAATATATAACAGAAATTAAGAGTTCTCTTATAACAAACTTAACAAGCAAATTTAGATTTTCGATATTAAAGCAGAAAGTTAAACAAAATATCAAACTTTGCTGTGCGCAATTATTAATTCAAAGCACCATTCAAAATCATTTATATTGAGCGACTGTTTAAAATATTTTGAATGGATAAAAGCGTTATTAACCAATTTTCCAACTAAACTAATTCGATCGATTCCATCCCCTCAAAAAGCCCAGTAAGACTAAAAAACTGTAGTTTACATTCTTTATTTCGGTTCAAAAAAATTCATTTTTTCATGTGTCAGTTTTTTGCTTCCAATATTTTTGGTATGACAATTTCGTTTCTCCTTGTGTGTAAAGGGGTGGTGAGGGGAGACCCGTCGATTATATGTACATACGTACACATAAATGTATGTACAGGTTTATTTTAGAGATACATGTTTGCGAAAATTCATTCGGTTGCAGAGCCTCGGATTTCAACTTGGGTTCCGGGTTCCGATTTGAGTTGGCATACATTGAGATGTGCTTATTAGAGGACACATATATGTAATTGGCCTGATGCCAAATCCATTTAACACTGAGTTTTCCTAACTTTTATTATATAAAATCTTTGTTAAAATTTCTGATACAAGTTGGGTTCTCTTGAGGTTGGTTGGCCTTTTGCGTTTGCATCTGAGGTTGCTATAAGTTTGTAAAAATGTACAAATATCAATGCACGCACACACAACATACACAAAAAATAATTGGGAATTACAATTCTGATTTTGGTAAATCTTCATCTGTGTGATTTGGTTTTCCTTTTTTTTGCGCCATTACTGGAGAGAGGTACATGGTTCCTTGTAGATTTATTGGATTTTTTTCGTCTTTTGTTTTTCAAAAGTCTACTACACTCAAGTGGCTTCTTCTTGTACAAGCCTAATTTCAGATTCGTATCCTTTTTTTGTGGAACACTTCGTCAAATAATTAATTAATTCAAAACCACCTTCACAATAAATTAGAAAATCTGATCGTTTTCCTTAGGGGTTAACTTAAATAATTGTACAGTGTGGTTGTTGCTACTTTAACTTAAAAATTAATGATTAAGACCTTTGTTTAAGAAACGGATACAAATACAATACAAACAATAATGTTTTTCTTTGCCTTATTACTTAAATCAAACTTCGGACTTAAGAAAAAATAATTGGCTTGTACAAGAAATACCCGATAATGTTTCATGCATTGGCCATTGTTCAACTTTTCCTATTAACTCTTTGGCGGTTTCAGTGTTTATTTTTCACTTGGTGCTTCTTAAAAATTTCCTTTAAATATACCCGATCATCATATTCGTATATGTGTGTATAATTTGTAAGTTTCATACGGGTTTTGTGCTCCCTTTTATTTAATAATTAATTGCTAAAATTTAACATGTAGTTGCTACATAATTCAAATATGTTTTTTAGTTTCTCTCTTTAAATATCTTTCAAGAAATTGCATTTAGCTTAGATCGAAGAATCGTTATAGTCTGAACCAAAGAGTTGCCTGCATCAAGTATTGCTTAGGTGTTCTGCTTCAAGAAAAAAAACTATATTTACGTATAATTCTAAACACAAACAAAATTGTATTGAAGTCCAGGGAAGGAAAAATAGATTCGGTGTTCCGAAAAAATGTAATAGTCCTGCAAGTTATTTCTTTGCCTTTGCGGTGTAGGGTCCCTGAAAAAGAGCTTTTAAGAGTTTTCGCTATTCACTTGAGTATTGCAGAGTGCAGTACTTCTATCTGGTCTAAACTGATAAAGGAAATGGTACAGTGAGACGTAGAGTGTAACTGGACATGCGGACAAACACTTCGAGGTTATAGTTATATTATTATTCAGGCTCAAAGATTAACTCCCTGCAGGACTACCGAAATCACTTGTTTCTAGTTCTCAATTGGATTTTCGTTGTTGAGATAGATGGGGTGGGGGGGAGAGTAGTGGTGGCAACTACTGCTCCCTTCTGGCCACTGCCCCCTGACCTTTGGCCACCGCCCCCGGGAGGGGAGGGAGGTGGTGCATGGGTGTTGGTTGCGTTGTCATATGAGCAACAAATTCATGGTAGCTGGCCAAACTGTAAAGATTCAAATTTAAACTGATGACAATGCCGCGCAACTGGGGGAAGGGGGAGGGGGAGGGGGATGGGTGGCCGGTTTCATTAAGCCTAGAAGTACCCTTCGTATATAATGTATAGGTGTGTATAAATAGCATATAAACAATTATATTTAAAGTTATTTGTTTTAGTTTTACGTATAATTAGTTGACATTTTCTTCGATTTGTTCGCATTGGCTGCGTTTGTTTTGTATATAAGCTTGTTCTTATTTCAAAATGAGAATCGAACTAAAATATTCCTGCTTGCACTTGCACTTGTGTTTCATTTTATTGCTAACGAGGTAGATTTCTATTACTTTCTGAGCTGTTCTGCCGAGGTAATCGTTTGTGGTTCTATGCTATCGCTAGTTTCGTCCTTAACATTTCGATAAAAAAAATACTTTATATTGCACAGTAAACACTCCCAACTGACGGATGAAATGCGTTTCGCGAAGCGAGTTAATTCAATTCAATTTCAACTAAAAGTATTGCCTCTCCTGCTTTTAACCTTTTGCTATTTAAGTTTAATTATTGTGTTTCCGTTTGCCCAATAAATGATATGCACAATGTTGATATAGGAGACAATATTCTGCAGCTGCATCTTCGTCATCTTCCCCTCTACGTTTTAGTCCTTCGACTTTTTACGCCTATGTACAGCTAATGAATGCAATTGCAAGTGTATTTGTAATTGTAATTGTGGCCAGGAGCGTCAGATAAAAAGGGCTACAAGTACGCAAAATAATTCCCTTTAGTACGGCTTTTTGGGCTGCTACTTGTCTTGTTACACATCAATATTTGAATGGGAGTCTGCGATTGGCGGACAAGGAGTTATACTAAATTTGCACTAAAGAGATTCGATTATTTCCTGGGGAATCCCTAGTACGTCCTGAATGTAGGTCCCTTTCGAAAGAAAACTTATTCATTGATTTTACTAGAATATGTAAACGAAAACCTTTCAACTGAAAACATTTTTTACGCGGGGTGGGGGAGAGAGCTTCTGTGGTAATCCTGAAGTCCATGATGATGATGATCGGGGTGGGGGTAAAATTGTACACCATTCAAGTTGATGTTTCTTTGGGGGCTTCCTCCTTCGTCCTTCCCCTCTTCGTACTCTCGCCAAGGCCCGGAGTTCACGGGTTGTCCGAAATGATTCAATTCACTTAAATTTTGATCCGTTTCTGGGCGTTCGGCTGCCTGCGCATCGCTGAATACATAGATGCGTTCGATTTGGGCTGCCTCCTGGATGCTGCAACGATTGAAAGTGGGGGAACGGGAGGTTAGTTGGAGATTAATGCGAGTGTCGGGGGAGAAAAGGCCAACCCGAAAGCTTGGCTGGCTAATTAGTCAACGTCCCCGCCGCCGGACGACAGATGATGACAAGTCGGCAACACGTATCTATGTATCTGTATCTGCGACATTTGAAACATCTGTTTCTGTTTCAGTTTCAGTATCTGTACTTGGGTCTGCGACTGCAGCTGTGGGATCTGATCGGAATCGGGATCGGAGTCGGAGTCGGGATCGGGATCGGGGGAAGTCGGTCTCAGGTTCAATGTAAGACTTGATATAAAGGAATCACACCGACATCAAATCCAATAAATCTCTAATCCAATTTTAACTCATTATGCTTATATGCACACACGGTCCCACAGCGATCTCGCTCGCACCCCTGACAACCCCCGCCCGCTGGAATTATTAGCTAAGGCTATAAGGCCAGCGCTCTATAATCTGATATCTAAGATGTTGCTCCGTTCCCCTTTTCCACCGACCTCTCCTCTCCGATTCGGTTTCGGCGTAATTCTTATAATTCGTATGATTCTGCTTCTTCATCGCTCGCTTTGTTGTTTCTTTTCTGTGGCCCACAATCCACAAAAACGACAACAACAAGGGGAACGCCTTTATTTTTTTCTTCTTTTAATTTCGGCTCGGCCGTCTTCTTCTTACACTTTGATGTGTGTATGCATGCGTCACACTAAGGCTTAGATTATACACGGCGCGAAATCAGGGAGAAGTCCTCGATTTTGAATGGAATTTTTAGACTCTGTGCAGCTAAAGCTCTCAAGAATTATTATAACTTATCATAACAAATTTTAGGTTTCATTTTAATTGACGTACTTGAGTAGCAACAATATAAAACATTTAAATATCTAGATATATTGGCATACAAATCCAAACGAAACCTTATCTTTTGGATAAAGTGAGAAGATCGATTTTTAAGCCTTATCCTTACAGATGTAACCATATATGTATGTATGTATATTAAGATGAGCAAAAACATTACAGTGCATACATCCCAATTCAATTGACTCCGCTGTGTTTTGAACCATTAAATGTAAATTTGAAAACCGAAGCAATTTATTTAATGGGTTTCAATGATAAACTTTGGATCCTAAGCACCAAGGTGCTTCCTTACAATTATCTAAAACATGCCTCCCCCCAGTCAGTCTTTTACTTTCAGTTAATGCTAATACAGGTATCTACTTTGGCTGTCCCTCTGGTCCAGTCCAATCCATCTATCCCTGTAACTTTTTCGGAGTCATCCAATGCGGCCGTTTCTATCCTACCACCTCCCCTCCTCGCCACGCCCCTCCCACGCCGCCCCTATCCGCGGCCATTTATCTTAGCGCTTGATTTTGTTGCTGGATCGCCGGGCTTCAGTTAATCTGCAGCGCATCAGCAATTAGCGGAAACTCGTCATAAAAAATACGAAAAGAGAAGAGAACAGCAGCAACAACACAAAATCGGATAAAGCGCCGACAGCAACAAGAAACCAAAAAAAAGTTTTGGCTATAGTTTAGTTTTGTTGCTGTCTGTTGTATGTATTTTGGTTGAAACTCAGTCGCTGGTTCGTTGCGGGGCTCAAAAAGATTTATTTTGTTTTACTTTACTTCTTTCTGTCGTCTTTTTTTTCTAACTGATTGTGAGACAAAATTTCGGTTGAATTGGAATTAGGACACACACATGAAGTGAAGCTTCAAAATGTAGCAACGATTTCTGGACAGCCAAAAAAACGACAACGACGAAAACAGCGTTGTTGTGTCGCTTGGCGCAGCTGTGCGCCATTTGATGACGCTCCTCGTTTTCGCCATGCGGCAGCACCGCTGCCCCGCCCATCCAGCCCCGCCCCTGCTCCGCATATACAGTGACAAACTTAATTATTGGCACAGCAAGCATGTTAAACTTTAAGGCTATTTTTCGTCTTCTAATATGCTGATATTAAAATAAAACAAAATATTTTTAGATAGAATCATTAATTTTATATTAAATTCAAGTGACTTCATTAATTTATCTTTTATAAATAATTTATTAAAAATAAAAAACCAAAAGAATGGACCAAATTTCCCTGAACAAAATTATTGGCACACTTGGATTTTAATTAACTATTTTGTTAAAACTTTATCGATTTGGCCACTTTTTTTTTAATTATCACATTTGCCTCTATAATCTCAATAGTATAATGATTAATTTTATAGCTAAAATTGTTTTAGTGCCTTAAAATAAAGGAAAAGTTGTTTGATTTTACAAGGTAAAAATAAAATCAACCGCATGTGTTCAAAAATTAAAATTTAATAAGCAGGATCAATGCAAATCGAATGTCAACATTGGGGAAAGGATGCCCAGAATCCATTTTCCCATTCGGAGTCCTTTGCGACATTTTAAAGGACCCACGCAGTTTCAAAATGCAGTGCACACTGGCTAATCAATGGCCTTGAGAGGCCAGGAAAGCTTAAGGATCGTATAAAAGGATAATGTCAACCCCCAGATCTCCTCAACACGTATCAAAGTTGATGATAAGAAGGACTTTGGTAAGGATATTCACCCAACAGCCTTTTTTCAGGCCATGCATGATGGTTTCTACAAGCGACTTGCTGCTAGAAAAAATCAATCGATTTTAAATGTCAAAAACAACCATTTAGTATAGCGAAATCAAAATCTGAGTATGCCAATTGACTTTTGGGTCCTTTTAGCCTTCTCATATGATATAGTAGTCCTCTCCCTAGGTAAAAGGCTTGTGTTAGTTAACTTTTCAAATCGGTTGATTTTTTCTAGCAGCAAGTCGTTTGTAGAAACCATCATGCATGGCCTGAAAAAAGGCTGTTGGGTGAATATCCTTACCAAAGTCCTTCTTATCATCAACTTTGATACGTGTTGAGGAGATCTGGGGGTTGACATTATCCTTTTATACGATCCTTACGCTTTCCTGGCCTCTCAAAGCCATGGATTAGCCAGTGTGCACTGCATTTTGAAACTGCGTGGGTCCTTTAAAATGTCGCAAAGGACTCCGAATGGGAAAATGGATTCTGGGCATCCTTTCCCCAATGTTGACATTCGATTTGCATTGATCCTGCTTATTAAATTTTAATTTTTGAACACATGCGGTTGATTTTATTTTTACCTTGTAAAATCAAACAACTTTTCCTTTATTTTAAGGCACTAAAACAATTTTAGCTATAAAATTAATCATTATACTATTGAGATTATAGAGGCAAATGTGATAATTAAAAAAAAGTGGCCAAATCGATAAAGTTTTAACAAAATAGTTAATTAAAATCCAAGTGTGCCAATAATTTTGTTCAGGGAAATTTGGTCCATTCTTTGGTTTTTTATTTTTAATAAATTATTTATAAAAGATAAATTAATGAAGTCACTTGAATTTAATATAAAATTAATGATTCTATCTAAAAATATTTTGTTTTATTTTAATATCAGCATATTAGAAGACGAAAAATAGCCTTAAAGTTTAACATGCTTGCTGTGCCAATAATTAAGTTTGTCACTGTATCATTTTAAATTTTAAAATCGCCCCCATCCCGCTGTTCGCCGCACACTTCTCGGCGAGGATTCAAATTCAATGTGCGCTTGTAAGTAAGTTCGTCGCCTAAGTCTTTTGTTTTGAATGCCCATCGGGGAGGCACAGTTAGCAGTTGATCGGCTTGGACTGCTACAGTGATACAGTTATAGTCACAGCGGATCCCGGAAGGATCCCACTGGACGAATGAGCTCGGGAAGGTGGAGCCATGGCACAAACTTCTTTTCGAGTTTTTAAATATATGTACATACATATACGATTCAATTGAAATAAATTATTCAACTAAAAGGAAAGTACTAATATATAAATATAGATAGAAATTCCTATTAATGGTTGAATGGATAGTTGTAATTATCAGCATATAATATTATTATAAAATAAAACAAAGAAACATAAGGAGATAGCTATTTTAGAATACTAAATAAATAACTAATTTTAAAATATGCAAGTAGACTGAAAGCGAAAGCGACACTTTAAGGAATACTTATTTTGATTTAGCATTACCAGCCAAACCCTTGATCTATCAAAGATGGAGTCACTATATCTGACACCCATACATCTTTGAATTTCTTGCAAAACAAATGTGTTTAAAATGTCGGTCTATAGCAGTCTATTAATGGTATATATATATAATGTTACTGCCTATAGAAACCCTCTATCTAATGCTCTGTGGTTGGATTATGCCTAGATGTAGAAAATTATTCGTCTGTATCTGTATCTATATCTGGCCATTTTCCAAGCGGCGTAATTAAGGTTCTAGACAGACGTTCGGAATCTTGGCCAGACATGGCAGATGCTCGAAACACTGTTGAGCGAGACGATAATGATAATGATGCCGATGATGATGCGGCCGCCATGCTATCCTGTCATCTTGGTCCGCTCGCTGTTCTTGTTCTTCGTGCTGCCATTGCTGTTGTTGTTGCCGTTTGTCATTGAATTTTGGAAATCAAATATCTACGGCCGTAGCTCGGGGGTTGGTTTATTCTAGCGCTCACACACATGTCCAAAATGAAAGCAAGAAATGGTTAACAACAGCCAAGATGCTCTTGCTTTTGCTTTTGCCCGCGCCTGTGTGTGTGAACCTTTATATAAAGAACACAATAAGCATTTTAGGATGCTGTCAAATGTTCGGTAATTAAAAAAGAGATTTCTTGCTCTAAGCCAAAGTCAAATGGAGGAAAAACCTACCAAAAATAAAAAAAGATGGAAAATTTTACATTTCCCAGGGAAGAAGAAAATTTCGCATCCCAGTAAAGGGAGGAGGGTGTGAAAAGGGGGTTGGGGTCTTGGATAATTTCCATTTTTCGGAGGGCTAATTTGATTGAGTTCCTGTGTTAGATGTCAAGAGAGCCGCAGCTATCTGACAGATTCAATTTAACCTTTTCATCGTATCTAAGGCCTGAAAAAGGGCACAAGCTTTTGTGATTATTTTGAGCTAATGGGCACAAGTTGGTTTTTACCAAAAACAAACCTTACAACAATACATACAAAGATATTTAGACTTCGATGTTGCTCAAACCTAAATTTCTGCCCCAAACAGGCTCCTTCCGAATATTAAACCAAAGTATGGAAATCTGCTAGTTTTGGCAAGAGAAGGGTTATCAGATTATAATATACATAATTAAGCCAATTTTAAACTGCATCTTACAAAGATAAGCGTTTAGTATTAAAATATTTATATTATTGCGATCTTTGCACCTTTTAAGGTAAACAGTCTTTTTATTTTTCCAGAGCAAACCGTAAATTACAGATTCTACAACTTCTGGTTTCTAGACGGACAGGATTCGGGAAATGAGGAATTCAGGAAGGAGGAGGAGATAGAGATGGAGAGGGAGGGGTGACCCTGAGAACAGCAAATACAAAAGAACAGTTATGCGCAAGGAACCCAAATCCAGGGCAGAAAGTAAACACAGTCGGCGAAAAGGAAGGAGCCAAGGAAGTGAGCAGATCACACATGTTCGGCAGTTGCGTGGGAAGAAGGGGCTGGGGGAGGCGGTTGGAAGAGGAGAATGCCAGATTTGCACATCGATCATATAGCACACCACACACCACACACACACACACACCGGTATAAACTTTAGGTTGTGGTTGTCTCTTTTGAATAGTTCCCTTCCCTCATCCCCCATCCTCAACCTTCTCCTGCTGCTTCCTCCTCCAAAACAAAGACACAAAAGCCTGTCAAGGCGAAGCTATTGTGTATTGTGCGATAAGTTTTTCGGTCTATATATGTTTTTTGTATTTTTGCTCTTCGCCTGTATCGCAGGAAGATTCTTTCCTTCGCCCGATCTGTGTGTGTATAACTATGAATCATGGTAAGTGCTAACGTTCCACATACATATGTACATATATAGAGATATATAAATATATAGCTGTAGAATCGGGAGAAACAGGCGAAGTGGCGAAAGGAAAGAACAGCACAAAAGGGAGAGAACGAGCACATTTCAAGGATTACACTGTCGTGTGCGAGCGGGATGGAACGACCTACTGTCTTTCGAGGGTACGAGTATCTACAAGATACACACACGGATATATGGACACATGGAGGTAGACAATTTCTACCTGGATAACCGATCAAAATCTCTGCCGAAAAATACAAGAAAACGAAAACGAAAAGAGCCAGATAGAAACGGCGAAAGAGGGAGGCAGCGGCAGAGCGCAACATCTTGCCGAAAAATTAAAATTACAGATGGTTTGTTGCTGGATGAGCATATGTACAGGAAACCAGTTTTTATGTTCAACAAACCAAACAAAAACCCAAGAAAAACGCACGGGCAACCAAAAGCCGTGTAGAAGATACAACTACAGATACATATACACCGACACAGATACACACCAATACAGATGTGCGGCCAAACGCCGCAAGACCAAGCTGAGAAAGAGGACGGACGGCAGCGTTATGATGACATAGCCACAATTGTTGCTGCTGCCGCAACTGGTGTTGCTGTTGTAGCTGTTGTTGCTGTTGTTGCTGTTGTTGCTCTTGGTTTTGCCTTTGCTGCGAGTGTCGCGCAGGCGCAGACCCCAACGACTTTTTCAAATACTCGCCGCAAAGCCGGCAAACTCGAAACAAATTCTTGGGATTATATGTAGGTTGCGAAATCGAACTATTTTAGAACAAGTGATAGCCCCACCAAATCTCTTAAGCACTATACTATATAGACACCCAAGTTCTTCTATTTTGAATAAATAAACTTCTCTACTCCCGTAAAAGTCACTGAAAAATTGGCTATTCTAACTTCTTATGTTTTAAATATAGAACAAATAAAAAATGTGTTCCTGAAAACTGTTCTTCGCATTCTAATATTTCAATTCCACAACCATTTCTGTCTTGTTTTGAAAATGCTGATCCGAGGCTTAAAAACTTAGTATATTACATTAATTTTCCAACGAATTCTACGATTTGCAATATTTTATATATGTATATGTATGTACATTTAATGCTTAGTGAAATTTCACTATCTACGTGACATTTGTATTACTCGTAATTTGTAGTAACATGCATTATATTGTTTAAATTTACGGTACAATAAAAAAAAAATAAGCATACATAAAAAAAAATTAAACTAAAATTTTAAAAATTCATGAAAAAAGAAACATGAAGAAATATTTTGAGAATTTTGAGATTCAATATTATTTTAATATTCCCATATCCGTGTGACATTTTTATTTTTTATACACAGAGTTCAAATCTTTAAAATGCTAGAAATGCCCAGTTGCTATGCCACATTTTGAGGCCCTACTTAAAATGCAAACTTCTCTGCTGCTTGCCAATTCTCTAGCGCATTTGCTACATACATACATACATCTGTACATATTTGTATATCTGCGTCTATTTGCACCCCCTGGGCCTCGAATTTCCCGATCCATTCCCCGAGTATCTGTTCGCCACAGGAAAAAAAGGAGGGAATGCAGGGCGACAGATACTTCGACATGTGTTGGCGCGATGTTAGTAGGCTGCGGAATCTTAGATCCCGGTTAGTCGTAGGAACACATTGCATCGTTGTGGCCTCGGAAGGATGGCGAAATCAATAAATGGGATGTGCGGAGAGCCAACGCAGTCCTTCATACTGAAGATCCTTGGGCCCCGGCAAACAGGGAAGCCAGTTGCCTCACACGAGCACGTCCTCAGCGACGCCTATCTTTGTATCTACACATGTCTTGCTTGTCTTTCATTCTTTCTTTGCTTCTACTTCGCTTCTTTCTTCGCAAAAATTGAGCCTCAAACGAAAACAAAAAATCTCTATCTCGCCCGAACTCCGAATTCTCAACCTCAACTACAACTGAATCAGAAAACACAGAAAGAGAAAACAGAACAGAAAACAGAGAGGAGAAAAAACGGCGTCGAAAAATAAATATTAAAGACACGCACGTAATTTCTTTGGAACTAGCAGCGAGAAACAACAGAAACAACAATGAATTTCTAAAAAAATAATTAAGAAAAAGGAAAGAGGGAAAACACACACATTTATTTAAAAGTTTATGGCTTGTGGCTAGCAAGGAAAGGGGCCTCCCTCGCGCCAAGAGATGGCTCATAAAAGAAATATGGTCGAAAGGAACAAGGTTGGCCAAATCAGAGAATCCCAGTGGCGAAGAGTTAGCGAACATCTTCTGAACCCAAACAATGTTTCCATTTTAATCCGTCGAGATCGAGCCAAACGAATTGGACCAAACTGAAAAATAATAAGGAACGCAGCCAAATCAAATAAAGAAAAACATAATTTGCGTAATTTTCACTTTTTTTTGGTTTTGTTTATATTTGTCATTTAAAAAAAATTGTAGGCGTGCCAAGAGGGAAAGCGTTAGAATGGTTAACAATTAAAATAAAAAAAAAATAATTACAAACAAGATTTAAGATTCGGGGATGGGAATACGATAGGGATAAAATAAAGTTTTAAATAATTACAAATGGTTTTATTGGTGGAACATAAGTTAGGGGCAACTAATCGTAATAAATATATAGGTATAATAATACGCGAATATGAGCGTTCGTTCGTGGCTTAGAAACATAATAATATCCCTGATTTCGCATTTTCTTGAGTTTTGTTTCCTTTGCTATGACAATTTGGCGTTTTTAAGGCTAACATATATATATATACAAATATATATGTGTGTATATATGCGTTTGTCTAGTAACTAGATATAGTATATATATCAATTGGCATATAGTTGCTGATTTTTAGTTTACATATCGTGTATATGGCATTTGTTGTGGTTGTTTCTCTCGATTACAAAATATAATCAATAATCAAATAATAATTAAACAAGTTACATATTAAAATAAGACAAAAAAAAGTGGTACAACTAGTGTTTACATACATATATAAGTGGAATAGGTATAAATATATATATATTTATAGGCGCCCTGATTTTAAGCGTTTCTTGGACTGCTGTTGCTGAGGTATACTTGAAGGTTCACACGTACAAATTAGGCTTTACAAATAAGCATCGTAATAATAGTTAAAATACAAATAATAATAATACAATTTTAACATACAAATAAAATTAAATAATTTGCTGCTACAACAATTAGGAATTCTGTCTGTCTTTCAATCGTTTCACACATATGGCAAACTCACACAAATTACAGGAATGGATTGTGGCGCGGTGGGTGGCATTTGGGATTGGGGGTCACTGCCAAGGAGTGGCCGGCCGTCTAAGTTATTGAAATGCTGCGGCTTTGCGATCAATTCTAAGTACTGTCGTGTTCGCCCAATAAAAAATAATCAAGAATAAAACTGCAAAAACATCGAATTATTGCCTGCCAAGCAACAAAGTGTGTTTTCTTAACGAGCAAGCGAAATAAAACTGGGCGAAACTCGTTAAAGTGTGACTGACTGCCTCTCGCCAAGAACAGGACACTCAACTGCAGAGCCGCTCGAACTGCGCCCGCAGCCCAAGCCGCGCTCAGTTGCCCTCCATGCAATCGACCCCCCCTGTATCCGGTCTCCCCCAGCTCAAAGCCCAGAGCATTTCAACACCCAGATCCTGGCCTGCTCTCGCCCTCACTGCAACTCTACTCTAGTACATCTCTATAGTCTTTTCGATCATCTCGAACTCCTTCTCCACGAACTCGCTCTTGATCATCATGTGGTGATCGCTCAGCTCCTCCTCCTCTTCCTCCTCCATTTCCATCTCCATCTCATCCTCGTCCTCCTCCAGCAGGCTGTCGTCGTCGGCGGCCACATCGTCGATGTGGCGCTTCAGACTGAGGCTGGTTGGATTCAGACTGGGAGTGACTGCCTGGGCAAGGGCTGGAGCAGGAGCTGCGGGCATTGCAACTCCCGTTTCGCTCACAGCCGTCACCGTCAGCGAGCGGGCAAAGGCCGCCTTGATGGATCCGGCGACTGGGACCACACCCAATATTGCCGCCGAGACAGAGGCTGCTGCGGCGGCCGCTGCCGCGGCGGACTTCTTGCCCACCACCCGCGGCCGGTTGTGCGTCTCGAGGTGCTTGCGCAGGTGGTCCTTGCGGCAGAAGCCCTTCTCGCAGATGTCGCACATGTGCTGCTTCAGCCCCGTGTGGATCGCCTCCACGTGTCGGCGCAGGTCGGTCTTGTGGTGGAATTGCTTGGGGCACAGCTCGCACTTGTGCGGCTTGTCCTGCGTTCGGTGGCGCCCCAAATGTGTGGTGTAGACGTCCTCGCTCTGGAAGCGCTTTCCGCACTTCTGACAGCGAAACGGGTACTCACCGGAGTGGAAGCTCTTGTTGTGCTGCGTGAGGTAGCAGTTCTTGGTGAACTCCTTGTCGCACTCCAGACACTTGATCCGTCCGGAGGGCAGGGTGGTGGAGTGCGGCGACGTGGATCCGACGCTGCTGTTTCGCCGACGCTTAGTCGTCGAGGGTGTTCCGTTGCCGCCACGCCGCTTCTTGGCCAACGGCTGCTGTGCCAGCGACTGCACCTGATCCGCCAGGATCTGCTGCTGCTGCTCCAGTTGCTGCTGCTGCTGCTGGTGCTGCTGGAGTTGCTCCAACTGCTGGTGCTGCAGCTGGTACTGCTCCATCTCGTAGTCCTGCTGGTGCTGCATGAGCGTGGCCATGTCCATCTCCAGCGCGGGAGTGGCCCGCGAGCTGCTCACCGTGGGCGAGTAGGGCGTGGAGAGCACCGTCAGGGTGGGCGTTTGTGCCTCCTGCTGCCCGCCCTGCTGGTGGGCGTGGAGCGCCGTGGTCAGCGTGTGCACCGGCGGCAGATCGCCTTCCTGCGGCGACCGCTGGGCGGCCACCGAGTACGGCGATAGCGGGGCGTAGGGCGCGAACAGGGAGGCGGGCATCAGCTGCAGGATCTGGCCGTCGCTCGTGGCGATCTGGTTGCCGTAGCCCCCTCCGCCCGCCGCCGAGTGCACCTCCGACCCACTACCAATAATAGTGTGATAGCTCATTGTGGGGTCCAGCGGCTGCAGCTGCTGGTAGCATGGCGGCGGCGGCGGCATGATGGGCATGTGCATGGTGGGCGGCATGGGCATGGTGCTGGTGATGTGCGGCGGCGGCGGCTGCAGCGGCAGCAGCTGCGGCGCTGTGATGGTGGTGAGCGGCATGGGCATGGCCATGGTGGGCGGCGGGGAGCTGCTGGTGGGCGAACTGCTGCTGTGCGGCAAACTGTCCGCTAGGATTAGCGCCTGATGCTGCTGATCCAGTTGGTGAAGCTCCCGCTGCTGCTGCTCCTGATCCTCCGCCTGGTGCTGGTGCTGCTCCCCCAGCTGCTGATGGTGCGGGTGGAGCACCGCCTGGTGGTAGTGGTGCACCAGCTGCTGCTGCGGCGGCTGCATAGTGTCCTGCATACTGGTGGTGGTGGTAGTAGCTAGCGGCGTGGTGCTGGTGCTGCTGCACTGCAGCATACTGCTGTGCATGGGCGTGGGCATGGGCATGGGCATATCCAAAGCCAGCATGTTGTAGTCCATTGCCATAGGCGGCAGCATTCCCATAGGCGGCAGCGGCTGCAGCGGCGGGGTGGTGCGCGAGAAATCCGTTCCCGGCGGCTCCTGCCGGTAGATAGTATGGGGCGAGTTGCTGCTGGGCGTGCTGGGATTGGTGTTGCTGCTGCTGAGCGTGTTGGGCGTGCTGCTGTGGTAGTGACGCGCCGCCAGCAGATACTGCTGTGCCGCCTGATGCTGCTGCTGCAGGTGATCTTCCGCCTGTTCCTGCTCCCGCAGCTCCTGCTCCTCCGCCTCCTCCGTGGCCATTGAGCTGCTGCTGCTGCTGTGGCTCCTGTCCTGGCTGTGACTGAGATTGGGATGTGTGTGGTTGCTGTCCTCCATTTGCTCGCTCTTTATAGCTACCGTGGTGGCCGCCGTTGCCGTTGTTGTTGTGATTTGTGGTGCTCGGGTTGTTGTTGTTGGTGGCGGCGTGGTTGTTGTTTCGTTCAGCAGGCCCCTCATTTGGGAGGACGGCATTTGGGTGGTGTTGTTGTTGTTGAGTGGGGCGGAGGGACCTGCTAGCCCGTTTGGGTGACCGTTCAAAACGGAGTTGTGGTGCTGCGGCATCTGCTGCTGATGGTGCTGCTGTTGTTGTTGCTGCTGCTGGTTGTTGTTGTTGGAAGCGTGCTGTGGTGAAGCGTTTGTCGTGGATTGCACTTGTTGCTGCATGTAGCCATAGCCGTTGGCGGTGCCATTAGCATAGCCGTTGGCCTGCTGCTGATGGTGGTTGAGGTGGTGCTGTTGCTGCTGCTGCTGAGTGGGCGAGGGCGAGGCCGAGTACTGGGACATGGCAGCGCCGCCCATCGGTCCCACGCCCAAGCCGCCGCCTCCGCCGTACTCGGGCGGACTTCTGGGCGGCTCCGGTGGCGGGACATTGGCCGGCGGTGGTGGCGGCGGCGGTTGTTGCTGCTGCCCCTGACCGCCGCCCGAAGCGGCGGCTGCTGCAGCGGCTGCAGCAGCTGCGGCGTTGCCCCTGCGGCTGGGCTTCGTCACAGGATCGCGGGCGGGATGGTGGTGCGCCGAGATGGGCAAGGTGGCTGGGTCCGGCTGTCCGCTCGACTTGACCGCGTTCTTGTGCAGCGTCGTGTTGTAGTGGCGCTTGAGGTGTCCCGAACTGGTGAACCACTTGTTGCATGCCGTGCAGTTGTACGTTTTCGGGCGGCGCGCCTCGTTCGACTTCCAGGTAGCCGCCTTGGCCGTCAGGCTGTTGGCCGGCAGCACGGAGCTGGAACTGGGCGGTTCGAAACCGCGGTATCCGCCGCCTGGCGCCGCACCCCCCGCGCTATCCTGCCCGGGTCCGCCTGTGGTGGTGCTGGGGAACTCCGCCGGACTAGTGGCCACGCTGGCGCACAGCTCGGCACCGCCACCTCCGCCGGCTGTGGGGTCGAAGGACTTGTCCACGTAGTGCTGCGAATCGGGGTACTCGGATTTGATCAGTCCGTGGCCACCGTACTCCTGCTTGATCAGCGTGGCTCCGCCAACGCCGGCCGTCTGGTGATAGGGCGACTGCTTGGGAGAGTAGTAGGGCGACTTGTCTACACCCACGCCCACTCCTAGGCCCACGCCCACGCCCAGGCCCTGCTGCATGTAGGGCGGCAGGCCCTCCACGGAGGCCACGGTTTGCTGCGGCTGCTGCTCCCAGCTGTGGAGCGCCCGCTGCTGCATGGACTGCATCGAGTGCAGCGGATCCGGCAGAGCGCCCAGCGGCAGGCCGGCAACCGCATCGTGCTGCTGTTGTTGCTGCTGCTGCTGCTGCTGTTGGAGCAGCTGCTGGTGGTACACCATTTTCTGGGAGTCCAGGTCGAGTAGCTCGCCGGGATTGGCCGCTGTCGATCCGCCGCCGGGTGGCTGTGGCGTGGGCATCTCCTCCTTGATGTAAGGTGAGCTCGCGTAGCCGCTGCTACCGTAGGGCGACTCTCCGTGCACGTTGGCGATGTGCTCTTGCAGCTCCGACTCGTTGGTGGTGAGGATGCCGCACTTCTTGCACTGCAGCTTGCATCCGGCACTGCCAGTGGCTCCGCCCGGGGAGCCCGGAGTCTGACCACTGGAGCTGCCCAGCTGCATGTGCGAGGACGTCGACGTGGGGCTGCTGCTGCTTACCACGCGCGGACTCATGGCCACAGCTGTAGTGGTGCTGACGGCACTAGGCGCACTGCCCGCCTCCTCTTGGGCCGCACTGGCCGATGGTATGCCACCCAGTCCGGAGGTGGGTGTCTGCAGGTAGGGATGGTACCGCACCCCGGCGCTCTTGCCATAATCCACGCCCACGGCACCAAAGGCGTAGTCTGTGGGGCCCTGTTGTTGCTGCTGCTGCTGGTAGAACTGCTCGTAGCTGTTAATGTAGCTGCTTGCGTAGCCCTGCTGCTGTTGCATGTCTCCGCCGTACAGACCACCGTAGATCTGCTGCTGCTGCTGCTGTCCGCCGGAGGCAGAGTACATGTGGTGGGTGGCGTACGGCTGGTGGGTGATGCCCGAGGACTGTTGCTGCTGCTGTTGCTGCTGAGGATCGCCGCCCATGGTCTGTTGCTGTGCTTGTGGCTGCAACTGCTGCTGCGTAGGCTGTTGCTGCTGCTGTTGCGGGGGCTGCGGTGTGCCGGGCTGATTATCACTGGAGTCGGCAGCGGCGCTGATTGTGGCATTGGGCGTCGCGGGCGCACTGCCTCCGCCGCCCCCCGCTCCTGATCCTCCCACTCCTGATCCTGGTCCGCCCGCTCCTCCTCCCCCACCGCTGTCGGTGGCACTGCTGGCGGCGAGCGCCTCTGCCGCGTGCAGGGGCGGCATCTCGGTCTTAATGCTCGTCATGGACCGCTACATAAGTCGATGCTACCGATGCTTTTTGGCTGCTACTTCTGTTACGTCCTCCGGTTCTCATGTCTCTCCGGGATTAGTGGCGCATTCTATCCTGCTGCCGCTTATATTTCGTTGGCTCTGCTGAGCCGATCGTTTGTTTTGTTTGATTTTATTTTTTTGTGATTTATAGTTGAATTTTTGCTTTTGTATTTGTACTGAAAAAAAGCAAATTATTTTTTAAGACATTAATTAAAAGTTACTTGATTAAAAAAAAACACACACACACGCATTAACACTCAGAGTGATTTATGTCTAACGGTTCTTGATGTCCATTTCACTTTGATTCTGATTTGGTTTTCCAGGCACTTCTTGGTTTGGTTTGGTTTGAATCGTAAAATACAAAAACTTTGCAGTTTCTGCGGCAAATGTCAACTGCAAATTGTTTGTGGGACTCACACACACACACACTTGAAAAAAAATTAAGGATCCTCGCAGAAGATCCCTTTTCGTTTTCTTTTCAGTTTCTTACTTATCTGCGCCTCGCTTTGGGCACTTCTTCGTTGGACTGCTTCTTCGCCTCCTCCTTTCCTGCTGCTTCGCTCCGCTCTCTTCGTCTCCACTGATCTCTTTATCTCTCTCTTTCTCTGCCTTCAGCGAAACACAAAACAGCAGACTCGAAAAATAATACGAACTGAAGAAACCAAATATCGGAACCGAAACGAATCGGAATGCGGCCCACTGTGCTGGGTAATTT
The DNA here is from genome assembly GCA_018153305.1 of Drosophila kurseongensis. Taxonomy (NCBI): domain Eukaryota; kingdom Metazoa; phylum Arthropoda; class Insecta; order Diptera; family Drosophilidae; genus Drosophila; species Drosophila kurseongensis. The sequence goes on along the minus strand of JAECXX010000108.1, from coordinate 1,631,165 downwards.
TGAATTTTGAATTTTTTGTTTTTGCGAATGCGAGGGAAGGCGTTGCTCTTTATCTCTCTCTTCGCCACTTTACCGGTGAGTTTTTTCGCCTTTTTCCAAGATCACTGGAATTAGACTTCTTCTCGCGTTTATCGTTTATCGGGGATCAAACAGAAAAAAATTGTTTACGAACACAATATTATATGGAATATACAAATCTTTTGTATTATTCCCGCGTTTAGCACGAAAATGTTTTTAGTTTTGTTTTCAATTTGTTTGCCGAAAAGGTGTTTGCCAAAAATTTAGCTTTGTTTTATGTGAGTGGGAAAATGAAACAAAAAAGGGCGCTAAAAGTAGCCGCTCCACTCCGTTCGCACGCTTCGACGCTGTTCACCCGTGTCCTTCTGGCTGCTACGGCGTTCCAAATACAAATGACCGGACCGACGTGCATGCGGCACATTCCAGCGACGGCGGCAGCGGCTGCGGCAGTGGCAGCGGCAGAGCGTCGCAGTCGACGCACATGCGTGACTGTATATGTGTGCTATATACTGCGCGGCGGTATATGTTTATGTATGTGCGGCCGCCGCTGTCGCCGTCTCTGTCGCTCTGTCGCCGCCGCTGCATTTGATTTTGCTTTGCATTTTCTTTGCCTTTTAATACCCTTGCGAGGAGTACTCCGATTTTGATTTGAAAAATGAAATAACGCGTATTGCAGCTCGGGCATTATTACTAGTGAGATCAAGTTAAAAAACTGTTTGAATTTCACATACGACATATATATAAGTCATAGGAACGATCAAGCGAAAATTGAATTTTTTTAATATAAGGGCATATATGAACATTTGTATGCATTTGTTTGCTAAAAACTAAGGACTATGACTAAATTCAGTCAAAGTATTTGACTAACATTTTTGTGACCGTGATTTTACCAATGACAGAAAATATTGCTTCTAAAATTTACCTCAATTTTCAATAATTTTGACAAGATCAAATATTATGTCTGTCAGAACTTTTACGATCGATAATTGACAAAGATAATTAACCAAATATAAAATTAAAATATGGGCGAAATCAGGTTGACACTTTGAGTTGTTTTAAAATCCGAAAACAAAAACTGTCAGAGGACCGATCTTTCAACAACCAACCAATTTAATTTTATTTGCACGCTTCCTTTTTAAAAAATGTAACAAATTTAAACAGAGTTAAAAACTGGATAAGAATCAAAATACTGTATCAAACGGATAAACGCATTTTTCTAAATATATTCAAGTTTGTATAATGTAAAATCGCAACGAATTCCGAATGCTTGCCCCTGTAAAATGGCATAATATGTTTAAGTGCAGAGCATCTGCCTTTCTCATTTAAAGACTGGGTTTACATACAACCGGTGCCATATAGATCTGTATATATTATTTCAACTAAATAAACATAGCTTAAACATTATAGAATCTTTTTTAAATATTTAGATTTGACATTTGTTTTATACACCAACTGAGTATTAAATATTATTTTTTTCTCTATGAAGGGGCTATACTAACTGGCTCCAGCCAATATACAAATTATAAAATAAGATTCTTATAAACATGATTTTAAACTTGCCGGTAAGAGTTTTGGCAAACATTATTTCATGTGTTGGATTGGCTCTTAAAACGCGTGTTATGCCAAGGCAAAAAAAAAATTTTTTTATTGAGTTAAGTTTTCAGATCATAACAGAGATAACTACCCCCGTTGCCCCCGTTATCTTTGTTATGATCTGAATTTATCGTTTTTTAACCAACTTTTTTGGCAGTGTTATCATTATCACCTTCATATATTATTGAGGAATTCCACGTATAATTTAGATGCAACCTACGTTTATGACCCAGACTGCACGTCTTATCCGCATGATGTCTTAAGGATACCATTTTTTAATTTCTCTAACTTAAATTATTATTTAATACTAATATAATAACTAAAGCGAAACCTATTGATATTCGGCATTCGGCGCCTAGAACTTCTAAACGGGTGATTCAAAAGGCCTTAAACTGATTAGGCAGTTCTTTTAGCAATCCATATCGCTTCTTGCCTAAGTTATTGTTCTATGGGAAAGTGCAGCTGTGTTGCAGTTGCAGTTTTAGTTTTTGTTTATTTTTACATACGCCTTGATAGGGACAACAGCCAATTAATAGGGCTTACAGTCCGAATTAGTCAGTTGTTGACTCACTGGACCGGGCTTAAACTGATTCGCACTACTAGCCTAGTTTCAGAGCCGCGTCCAACGATTATCGGCGTCACAGGTCTCGTAAAAGTTTCCAACGCTTTACAAATTAATAAACCAAACTTTTATTACGATGGGCACACGAGAGTGCAAAAACGAGAGACAACAAAGGCCGAACTAAAACCAGAAAGAACGCTGTATAAAACTGGTTCGACTATGAAGATACCCGCTACTCTCTGATTTGTATTGTCCTTTGTACAAATGGTCCTCAAGTTTAATTAGTGAAAATCGGAGGCCTCAGTTAATTTTCTTAAAAAGGTTATGATTTTTACAATTTTTGTGAATATACATACATAGGTACATATTATGGGGGCTATATAATTTTTTAATTTTCGGGATCTCAAATGTCTAGTTGTCCAATCTCATTTTCCTGCCCTCTAAATACCGTGTACATAGGTCTTGCTCTAGACATGATAAGATCAACTTGGATTTGGATCACACTATACGAGTATACCCATACTCTATAAGTAACAGGTATGGATAGCGACGGAAAGGGTTTGTGCCTTGGATTCGGATGTAGCTGTGGTTTTTAACGTTCCTTTTTTTCATTTTTACTGGTCTGGTATTTAAACTCAGCTGAGAATGACCCAAAAGTATTTAAGAATCTCGTAACCGAAAAATCGAGGGCTAATGGAGCCCAGATACATCCATATCCACTCCATCCACACGAACGGACACACACACACCAGACACAGATACGGCTCCGGTTGTGCGGTTGTGTGAGTGGGGCCTTGAAGAAGAGTTTTGGAGTGGAGTAGTGGAGCTGAGAAGAACAGAAAGAGAGGCGAAGAGAGGCCCGAAATTTACATACATGATTGTCATAAAAAATCAGCAAGCAAATTGTCAAATCCCTAAACTGACAATAAAACAATAAAGAAAACGAAGACGCAGGCGAGGTCGCCGACGAAAGTGGGTGGAAGTGGGGAAGTGGAAAGGGGTCGACGATGATGGGTAAATTGGGGTCTCTAAAAACGGACGGCAATGAGTGATTGGCACTGAAACCTGCTGTAAACCCAGAACGAGATCTGATATTTCGTGGATCAACATATAGGAAAGTTAATGGTATATTTTGATCCACGAACCGATGCATTCAAATAAATAATAAGCTATTTTGTTTATAAATAGGTTTGTGATTAGTATTTATACTAATATCCCACATTTTTAGTTTTATAAACAAACTTAAAAAACAACCATATCAGTATCTTTTCAATCGGTCTTTATTACAGTTTTAAACATTTGTTCTCAAAATCAAATTTAAACTTATTAATTTTCTCTAAACAAGTATTCTTCAAGCTTAAATAAATACATTGGAACCCGTTAAATAAAATTTAAAGTTGACAGTATTAGTTATTATGAAAAATGGTGCTTAATATATAAGTTTATAGTTAACATTTATTATTATTGTATACTATTATTTATTTTACTGCTTTTACTATCTTTTTAATTAGAATTCTTGATTCCATATTATGTAATAAATTATTTAATGAAAGAACACTCGGAAAAATAAAGACCTATATTGTTTAGTCCCCCGTTTGGCAACTTGCTCAAATTGCCAGCATATGTTGCGAGTTGAGGGTAAAGTAGGGCAAAGGATCGGAGTAGCAGGTGGCAAGTGCCAGGAAGGTAAGTTGAAGGAAAGGGGATAGTATTAGCGCAAAAGCTGATGCAACTGTTGCAGCCGGACGACTGCAGTGGGATTAGCGCGTTTATGCCGCATTTATGAGCACGCAACAGTTGACCTGCAGACGCAGAATTTTCGGGCTGAAACTGAGTCATAAGTACTTACATACCTACATACATAGGTCATCTTCACTTTCGGCTTGCATAACAGCAATTAATTAGCTCCTACAATGGACGTAATTCCCATGACGAACCAGCAATACGAAAAGGTAGAGATACTGGTCACTTACTTTTATTATTGAAAAAGGTGAGAAAGTCGTGACGACTCTACAACTTTCCTAATTTCTGAAATCAAATTTTGTGGCGAAGAATAATAAGTAAAATAATAAATCTACTAAAAATCCACCATTTTCAACCGATCCGCTGTTGTATTTGGGCCTGGGGATTCAATCTATCGACATGGTCCATATCCTTTATAAATAATTTTGTGGCGATTTTATATATAATATGTAAAAGAAACCCGCCAAAGATATTATATTAATAAATCATAATAAAATTTAAGTTCAAATTAAGACATGCATTTTTTAAAATAATAACCAGTCGGTTAACAAACTGGAAATTTAATGCCTTAAACAAATGCCCAATTTATTTAGTTTTATCATTTTTTGACTATTTTTGTCATTCTATAAAGAATTATATTGTTTTTCTCAAAAAACTTGTAACTTCTAAATTTGTAACTTTTAATTTTGTCTTTTTTTTTCCAGGAATATTAGTTGGAGTAATATATTTTGTTCGTTTTATATATTTGTAATAATGAGAGTTTTTTGGGCTGAGCATTAAAAGCTTAAGAAATACATATTTTTAAAATATTTGTATAAATTACAGAAATAAATAAAAACAAGAAAGGAAAGCTAACTTCGGGCGGAGCCGAAGTTGAAATACCCTTGCAGAATATTCCAAATTATATTCTCCAAAATTATTCATATGATGCATTCTTAACACTCATAAAAAATCCCAACTTTCTAACTTTAAAAACACCAAAGTTATGGCATTTCCAATCGTTCAGTTAAGTGGCGGCTATAGGATATAGTCGGCCGATCCCTATGAAATTTAGTGGGTCAGATTGATTGGCCAAATATAAAACCCATAAAAAATCCCAATTTCCTAACTTTACAAATCCCAAAGTTATGGCATTACCGATCAATCAGTTATATAGCAGCTATAGGATATAGTCAGCCGATCCTTATGAAATTTGGTAGGTCAGATTGATTGTCCAAATATAAAAGCCATAGAAAATCCCAACTTCCTAACTTTACAAATCCCAAAGTTATGGCATTACCGATCAATCAGTTATATGGCAGCTATAGGATATAGTCGGCCGATCCTTATGAAATTTGGTAGGTCGGATTGACTGGCCAAATAAAATACCCATAGGAAATCCCAACTTCCTAACTTAACAAACACTAAAGTTATGGCATTTCCGATCAATCAGTTATATGGCAGCTATAGGATCTAGTTGTCCGATCCTGGCCGTTCCGACTTATATACTGCGTGCAAAGGATCGAAGGCTGTGTGCAAAGTTTCAATTCGATATCTTTAAAACTGAGAGACTAGTTCGCGTAGAAACAGACAGACGGACAGACAGACGGACAGACGGACAGACGGACAGACGGACATGGCTATATCAACTCAGGAGGTGATCCTGATCAAGAATATATATACTTTATAGGGTCGGAGATGTCTCCTTCACTGCGTTGCACACTTTTGACCAAAATTATAATACCCTCTGCAAGGGTATAACAAGAAAGGAAAGCTAACTTCGGGCGGAGCCGAAGTTTAAATACCCTTGCAGAATATTTTGTAAATTATATTCTCCAAAATTATTCATATGATGCATTCTTAACACTCATAAAAATCCCAACTTTCTAACTTTAAGAACACCAAAGTTATGGCATTTCCAATCGTTCAGCTATATGGCAGCTATGGGATATAGTCGGCCGATCCTTATGAAATTTGGTAGGTCAGATTCACTGGCCAAATATAAAACCCATAGGAAATCCCAACTTCCTAACTTAACAAACACTAAAGTTATGGCATTTCCGATCAATCAGTTATATAGATATAGTCGACCGATCCCGGCCTTTCCAATTTATATACTGCGTGCAAAGGAAAGAAGGGTGTGTGCAAAGTTTCAGTTCGATATCTTTAAAACTGAGAGACCATCAACTCAGGAGGTGATCCTGATCAAGAATATATATACTTTATAGGGTCGGAGATGTCTCCTTCACTGCGTTGCACACTTTTGTCCGAAATTATAATACCCTCTGCAAGGGTATAAAAAGAGCAAGTGTTAATATCTAAGAACTAGAGCTATTTCAATAGCTGGATCCTGAGTCCATGTTATTAGCGCAATAAACATAAGCTCAAACCTGTAGCGCTGCAAACTGAAGCCTGGAAATAAAACAGGGTACCTGAATCTCTAGCCTACCACCTGCAGAATGCTACTTGAGCAATTCTACGCAGCGTTTCTGCTTCTTCGCCACATGCCCCGATGTCCGACTGCGTAATTGCAAGGTGCGTGTAGGGATATATCTCGGCGATATCGGCCGATTTATCTGGCGAGGGGAGGAAGGGAAGGGACAGACGGAGGCGGAGGAAGAGGAGGGAGGAACGAGGGTGGATCTTGCGTGCTGGTGTCAATCACAGTCCTTCCATTTCTATCGCTCAGTTCTCTGCGTGCACAAGTGTGTGCCGCAGTTAATGACTTTTTAATTGAGCCCGTACAGATGTCAGTGCCAGCGCCGTCACTTTTTAATTGTGCGAGTGGGAAAGTCGGAGCCAGCAAGAAAATAAACTTAGCTAAGGGGCTTCCCACTTTTGGTTTACATTTTCATAACATTATTGTTTTTATATTGTTGCAAATTAATTTTCAAAAATGCAAGTCAATCGGAACCAAAATAAAAAGGCTTCTCAGAGCTATTTTCTACTAATTTTTGATTTAGAAAAAGAGTGTTTAAATATAGTATCGATTTAGAAGTTTTGTAATGCCAGTTCGCAGTGTCCTAAATATTGAATAGAACCTGCACTGGATAGTAAACTTTCAGTACACAAAAAGCATACGGAGAAATCAGCAAATGTTGATATAAGTAGGGTATGTATTCATATGTAAATATGAACATCTTGTATTTAGTCTTCACACGACATTTCTCAGTTACACAGCAAGAAATGCTCTTTTTCGACCCTATACAGAATACAAATATCTTCTTGGTAATTCTGGAACAGCATTTAACATTCAAGTAATCATATTATTTTTAAATTGTTACCTGTTTTCAATTTTTTTGGGATTAAATATTTCAAAAGGATATTAAATCATAAAAATGTAACGTGACTTTAAGATTCAATCGGATCAAGAGACTATATCCTAATCAATTATTGCTTTGACTGCAAGGGTATATAAACTTCGGCGTGCCCTTTTTAGTTCTTATTATTATTACTATTTATTATTATTATTTTTTGCGGATCGTTGTGGTGGGCCATTGTTTTTGTTGTTGCTGGATTTGTTGGCTTGTTTGCTTGTCGGTTGCTTTCGTTTGCACAATACTCCCATCCCTTTCTCCCCTCTTCGTTTTCTCTTCCCACTCTTCGTTTTGTTTGCCCGACACTTCTTTTTTACTCTCTTCTCCTTTAGTTGAGTTCACATTTGCATATTTTCAAAGATTTGCCAGTTACGATTTCAATTACTCGCTAGAAGAACGTGAGAGGGAGTGAGATAGCGTGCGGGGGTGGGGATGGAGGTAGTGGTGTAAAGAAGAAAGAGGAGGAGAAAGAGAGGAAAGATCGATAAGAGCGCAAAATGCGAAGCAGCCGGCCAACAAAATTATTATTACTTTCAAACCTCTTAAACAGGGTGAAAAGCGAGAAAAACGACAGAAAAAACTAAGTACACACGAACACACACGAATGCCGATGGAAAAACACAATAGGCAACTAAGCCTAACCAAAATAACAAAACGAGCGACAAATGCTGCTCGATCATAATTGAAAAATGCATGCTAGCCAACAAAAACAAAAACATAGCAATACAGCAACAACTATGGGAAAATAACAAAGAGAAAAAAAACAGCAGATGCACGACGCACCAACAAAATGCCATCACAGGGAGGAAAAGAGAAAGAGAAACAGAGAGAGAGAGAGTAACACGCAAAAGGAGTTGAAATTTTAAAGGAATTTAATTTGAAATGCAAACAATGCAGCTCACACACACACTCACACACAAAAGTGCAACAAAATGGCAATGAAACATGAGAGCAGCGAAATGAGCAAAGAAAAAGCAGCGCTGCGGCAGAGTCCTAGCAGAAGTGCACACGAAGAAAAACTATGTATAGTCTTACTCTAAAATAATGTCGATGCTGACTATACATACATACATATGTACAGTGACAAACTTAATTATTGGCACAGCAAACATGTTAAACTTTAAGGCTATTTTTCTTCTTCTAATATGCTGATTTTAAAATAAAACAAAATATTTTTAGATAGAATTATTCATTTTATGTTAAATACAAGTGACTTCATTAATTTATCTTTTATAAATAATTTATTAAAAATAAAAAACCAAAGAATGGACCAAATTTCCCTGAACAAATTTATTGGCACACTTGGATTTTAATTAACTATTTTGTTAAAACTTTATCGATTTGGCCACTTTTTTTTAATTATCACATTTGCCTCTATAATCTTAATGGTTTAATGATTAATTTTGGAGCTAAAATTGTTTTAGTGCCTTAAAATAAAGGAAAAGTTGTTTGATTATACAAGGTAAAATAAAATCAACCGCATGTGTCCAAAAATTAAAATTAAATAAGCAGGATCAATGCAAATCGAATGTCAAGATTGGGGAAAGGATGCCCAGAATCCATTTTTCCCATTCGGAGTCCTTTGCGACATTTTAAAGGACCCACGCAGTTGCAAAATGCAGTGCACACTGGCTTTGAGAGGCCAGGAAAGCGTAAGGATCGTATAAAAGGACAATGTCAACCCCCAGATCTCCTCAACATAGATCAAAGTTAAGGCTAAGAAGAACTTTGGTAAGGATATTCAGCCAACAGCCTTTTTGCACGCCCTCCATGATGGTTTCTAAAAACGACTTGCTGCTGGAAAAGAGAGAAAAATTGTACCGGCGAGCGGATAGTATTGAACGCTGCTCGGTAGATGGCGGCACCTAAAACCCGATTATTTGTCTAAATGTGCCATCAGCATATTTATTTTTAAATTAACGGGTATCTTAAAGTCGAGGCACTCGACTATAGCGTTTCCCCTTGCTTTTATATAAGCTATTAAACGACATCGTTAAATAAAAACTATATCCTGGAGTATATGTACATTTATCTTTTACGAACAACAAAGTTATTCATTTATTTACCTTTTACTGATTGTTTTTATGGAAGCTATATTGCAGTTCGATCCGGCCCGTTCTTAATTCTATACTACCTACAGCAAAAATAAGAATTTATGCAAAGTTCTATTAAATAGCTTGAAAACTGAACTAATTTGCGTTGAAATGGACATACTGGCAGACAGACGAACGGACGGACATTACTAGGTGGAAAATAGAATATATCGAATTTTTTTAAATGTTTTATTTGGGTTTTGGATAGCTGCGAATCATCTCTACTTAAGGTTAAAGTCTTAGTTGAATCTATCTATGGTTAATGACGATCAGATAGTCGGGGCACAAAAAGCTTTTCTTCTTGTTTGAATTATTTTTATTTGCATCTTATGAAAAGCAAGGAAATCACTATAGTCATAATTAACACTTAAAATGTTCTATAACTTGTAAAGTAATAGTGCGATTCGGAAATTGGAAGTGTTGATATATATTGAGTGAATAAGTATTTAATTGCTGGTTTTGACATATTCTGATTAATAACTGGTCTCTACGAGGTCTCTAAATGTTTGTGATTTTTAGTCGGGGCAACGTTTTGAAATAAACTTGCGCTGCGTAAGAAATCCTTGAAACTTAATTCCAAATCCCAAATCTCTAGCTCTTAAAGTTTGCGAGATCTCGAAGATCGTACGGACGGACAGATGGACATGTATTAATCGACTCGGCATTGATATTCATTACTCTACGAGCAACGGGTATAAAAATGTTATTCAGAACAATATATATTTTAATGGGACAAAATTACGATGTCAATTTTATTTACAGCATAATTACATATGATTAAATTACGTTTCAATAAAAAATATTTGATATGTTTGTATGTCAAAACTTTGAATTTGGTTGAAACAATTTAAAAGAAATACTACATTTCGACAATGTACCATAAGCTGGTGAGACCGGTGGAACAGAAGGTCTGCATTAATTTTGTTATATTCTTTACCATATATGTACTTGACTAGCGTTACCGCAAGTTTTCAATCCGTTACTCCGTTGAAAAGTAATTATATTTAAGATCTTAGGACAATTTTAAATCGAGACTTACATTTGTGTTTGCCACGTCCTCGACAAAGAATACAGACATGTGTCACGTGCTTTTGTGGTTACATTGTTTAATTAAAAAAGTAAATAAACTATTGTTTTTGTGCACTTTTTAAGGACATGTTGTGAAGGTGTTTTTAAGAACTAGTCAGTCGATATGGTTAGAGAAATCCAACTATAAATACTTTTGACATATAATGTTATTCAGCAATAGAGACCTCAACTCGCGTTTGCTAAGACTATAATTTCCTGTTGATCCGAATGCGCCAAAAACTAACCAAATAAGGCTTTATGCAATTTCAAGATCATTAAATATTTGTATTAGGCAAATCATTTTACTTAATGTTATAAGGTGTTTTTGTTTGATATATTTATAAATATCCCTTCAACCAAATATATGGGTATTTAAGACTTGTCGTTTGTCAAATGTTATTTTTCTGGACATCCCTAGATCGACTCGGCTCTTGATGCTGATATAAATATATAAAGTAAAAACATACCCTCTACTTTCTTATTTTTTAGCTATTAATTAATGCCATAGAAGCGGACGTTCGACTCATAGCGCAAATTGACACCGGAAATTGGGTAAACGCAGAGAGGTCTCTGCGTGGGCAGTTGACTTTTCCGGAGAAAAGTCAGGGGCAAGTGGGCGGGAAGGCGGCGGAAGGGGTAACAAACTTGCCTTTTATTTGCTGTGTTCGACTGTACTTTCTGTGTGACACACAAACGCAGGCTCACACACACTTGGACAGCCGGAGCAGGCATACACATGCGCCAAGTTTTAATCATTTAAAATCGTAACTGTTATTAATATTTAAGGCTGCCACATAATGGAGAATGTACACACACAAGAGTCGCCACACTCTCCCTTTCACATATGCAAATTTCAAGGATTCTAGTATACTCTTGTACTTGTATCAATTTTAATAAGTTAACCAAAGTTTTTAAGTTTCGAATTTGACACAAAATATTGTTTTTTTACGGAAAACAAATTTATTTTTTATTATGTCACTAATTCCTTCAGATTAACAAACACATTTGTTTAAACCAAAAAAATTTTTGTATAAAATTTTCAAGGCGCCATAACCATATACTGTGCATGACATTCTCAGATAATTAAACAAAACAATAATTGCATGTCTGAACTTAGTATTAGAGTATATATATGAAGCGACAAAGCGTTTTTGACCCTATAAGGTTTACACAAAATTGATCGATCAAGCCATATCATTCTGTTTGCCAAAAATTAGAATACAAATATTTTGTTCAAGCAATATCCTTTTAAGTAGGCAACAAACGTACATTGTAAATGGTCACGACGCTCGACTGTTCTTGTTAGTCAACAGATTTGGTAGTGCTGTAATTTTAGCGTCACAATGAGTTTCCAAAATGGAACTAGTTTACCCCACTGTGCACCGTGTCCGTCGCTGTCGCTCACCCACATGACCGTCCACCACCACCCCCTCGCCCAAGGCCCCGTACCCCCGGCACCACTCTAAAATATCCGAGCGCCAATTTAAATTTAATATCGACGCATGGGCAATCCACCACCGACACACGCACTCGCACTCGCACTCGCAGGACATTGCGGCGGCTGCGGCTCCTTGTGCTCCTTCTGCTCCTTGTGCCCCTTCCCGCCTCTCGTAAATCTATTTGGCACATTCATGCATAAAGTATTTAGTATCTTTGAGATACCTTTTTAACCGCATGGCAACTACACACGCACACTCGTACAAGGGACGAAGGAGTGCGGGGGTGAGCTGGGGGATTGGCAGGCGTCAAGTTCATATGGCAGCCAACCAAAATGCGCGGACACTGGGGGAAATCGGGAAAAGGGGGTGGGCACGCGGACCCAACGGCCGACACTTTCACTTGCAAATGGCTGTGTCTGTGTCTGTTTATGTGTCTGTGTCCGTGCGAGTGCGATTGCGATTGCGATTGTGTGTGTGAGCCCTCGAGCCCAAATAAATTAATTTCGAATGTAAACTCAGAGAGGACAACAAATACAATTTCCACTGAAGACACACATGCACAAACAAATCCAAAGGATGTTGTTAAAAAATGGGAGAGACATGGATTTGCACTGGATTAGAGGCACAGAACCCATGAGGATCGGCCATTCCACTGTCGAAGGATCATTTATTAAATATAAAGTATGTGTAACGTCAGGTGTACAAAACAGTCAGTCTCTCGATTGTGCTGTCCACCTTTGAAAAAATTCAAATCATAAAAATCAATATGGAGGAGAGTCCAAGAATTGGTTTTTAAGTCTGGAACTCCTTATCAAAAATGCAAAAAGACATTTTTAAATCTAGTTTGTGTTTAAAGACCAATAAATTAATATAAAATATATAAACATATAAGAATATGTTCCATGAAGTACTTTCCTTTTTAATTGAAGTTACACTTTATTTTATATATTTGTATTTTATATTTATATTTTTCGAGCTTCTCTGTTATCAATGAGTTCTGAATTTTGAAAAAGCTGCGTATTTGATATTATTGTGCTGTGTAAGAACATGTTTTTAAACTTTTGTTTATTTTTTATGATTTATGGGTTTAGTTTGGTAATTGATGCTCGACTGCAAATTTATTTATTTATTTTTAGTATTTTCAGTTTCAGCGCAGCAAGCAGTGGTAAAAGATTATCAAATTTTTATTCGTTGCTGAAGTAATCGAGGCGAAAGCGGAAATTATGGAGCCGTGTGGACTTTCATTTCCCCAACTCTCGCAGCAAAATGCTGGCCAAAACTCCACCTTGCCGGAGGGCTTATGTGCCTGCCTGTGAGCGTAGTTTCGTAATGGCCAAGCCACCAGGCCTCACCCCCCTCCCTCTCCCTCTCCCCCACCCCCGAGAAACACACACGCGCACAACTCGCAAAGGGATAATTTACGAAATTTGAATCTTAGAAATTGTTAAAAGCATTCCCCTTTCCCCAGCAGCCTCCTCCTCCCCTTCACGTGTGTGTATGCGCATGTATTTCAAAATTGCAAAATGTCTACCGTGGACATTCAAAGTCAGCATCGCCAGCGTCCGCCAGCCAAATCTCCACCCAGAGTGCACTGAGAAAAATTAATGCAGCTTTTGTAGCAGCGTACTTTTACAGGTACGACTCAGAGTATCTTGAACTACATTCTGACCAAGTATGAGAGAACCGACTTATTTTATAATCGGTAAGCTTGACCGCAAATAATCTGATTTTTGTCTTCGCTTAAATCTTTACTAACAATTAACCCTTATTGGATGTAAGTCGTTTTAATTATGTTGATCTTTCAATAAATAGTTTATGGATTGTAATGTTTGTTGGACTTAACCATTGGCTTGGTTGTCTTAAAAAATATAACACGAAGCTTCAAGTATAGGGTGTTACTGGAATTTTGTATCCGGTACCTGGTATAGGTTTGAGTGCCCGCAACTCCCTGGTCAATAATAATCCTTTTCTGCCAGTGTACAAGTCTTCCCGTCTCTTTCGCTCGCAGCTTCGGCCCATACATCTTGGCTCGACGTCCTTGCCCCAAACTCATTTGTACATCGCAGACTCAACCCCCCTGGCCCCCCAAAATCCGACTGACTGACATCGCCCCCCCCTCGCCTGTCACCCCCTGTCCAATACACGAGATATGTATACGTAACGGACAGTCGAATGGGGGTGGTGGGTGGTGGGCGGAAGGGTTGGGGTAGTGGCTGCTTTTGGATTTTGGACTTGAAAGTAGCACGATAGACAAACACATTTGGTTGCGTGTGCGTCTGTGCACGCCCCCTCCTCTCCCCTCTCTCCCCCCACCCTTTTTGGCCAACTGCTTCCTGAACTGTTTTAAATGTGTGACAGCCGACAACAAACCGCCCGCTCCCTTTCCCGCACCATTATATGCTATTTGGGGGGGTGATGGGTCCTTGCTGCCTCACCTACACAGAAAGAAAAGCTCAATTAATATATTACATATAATTAATATCAAGAATTTTTTAAATTTTGATTTTGAAATACAAAAAATTAAATGGATCAATCTAATCATTAGTCTAAATTTTATTTTTGAATATTAAAATATCAAAATTATATTGATTATTTAAAAAAATGATCTGTTGTAAACAAAGCTTTCTTCATTTAACGTTAGAATTTAAATTAATTTTTTTTCCTGCTTCGGTCGGATTTTTAATCATTTTCAGTTAAGTAGAAAATCTTCTTTTTAAACTAAGTAAAATTAATCTCGTTCTGGAATTATTACAAATGCAAGTTAAGTGAGCAATATTAATTTTTAGTTTGACTTGCGCATTCCGATTTTGTTCTTTTCTTTCCGTGTACTCCTGTTGTCCTTGCTGTTTTTGCTTGCCCAGTTTTCGAAAATGTAAACTCATCATAAGTGAACCAGCATCAGCATGTGTGTGCTGTGTGTGTGTGCTGTCCAAAAGGAGCCAACGCAGACATCGTTGACTTTGTTGTTGCTGTGGGGGAGTGGGTGGCAGCGGAAGGCAGTGGGCGGCAGTGGGCGGCAGTGGGTGGCAGTGGGTGGCAGTGGGCGGGTGGCGGACATTGTGCGTGGCAAGTGTTGTGAATGGACATGCCACTCCAAAGCAGATGAGAAAGTGGGAGTGAATCGGTGGTGGGGCTGCTGAAAATCGAAAAATGGAATGGGGTAGTGGGAAAACGAACGAATTTTACAATTTTCCTTTCCTGCTGCTCACTGTGTGTACACATGTGTACACAGAGCTAGATATATGCAAATGGCGAGGGCTGTCACAATAGTTGTGAGGATTTGGAAAACTTAGTTTTTAAACACAAAATTTGCTTATTTTTATTTACCTTTTTAGTCAAAAAAAATTGTTTTATGTTTTTGAGTTTTTAGACTAGAACTTTATTGGCATACTATTTTTGAACCTTTGACGTCAGAAATTTCTGAAATCCAAGCTTGTGACAAAAAATGAATATATTTTCGTGTAAGCTAATACAAAATATTTTTAAATTCCACCATATTTCATGTTCTAATTTATATTTGGAGGATTTTCACGGCTATGAAAAAGTAATAGCAGTTCTTCAAATTGGTTAAACAAACTTTAAACCTTTTTATCAAGCATTCTGTAATACTTATTGTGAAAGAATACACAATACTGGCTCTGAAGCAGTTAAGCAAATGCATGCTGATTTTAATATAATTTACAATTGGTATCTGTGGTCGCTAATGCTTCTTGCTTTAACTCAATGCATTAAGTATATACACTGTACACTCAAAGATAAAAAAAGAATTGCTGAGCAAAGTTTAGTTAGCCCTTTTGTCTGGAAAACTCAACAAATTCACACGGGACATTTAGTTATTCAATATGAGAATTTATAGTTTTGAAAACTTGGAATAATTATTGTTTTACCTACAATTGTATATTCATTTCTGTAGCGGAATCAGGATATTAAGTGCTTAAAGGCTTAACCCCTCGGATCTTTATTACAGTGTTTTTTTATACAACGAAGCTAAACGAAATCATAATATTTTGTTGCCACTACATGGGTGTTACTTGGTACGATCTTTTTCTCGGTGTCTTGTTAGTTTCCTAGTCTCACATGGACACACATAGAAAGTAAGTGGTTTGTGTGTGTGGGTTTGGGGCTTGGGAGAAAGTGGATGTGTGTCCAAGTGCACGTGGTGCGTCGTCGCTTTCGTCGTCTGGCATCAAAGCCAACCACCGGCCACAGCTTTGGCTCTTTGGCTCCACCGCTTGTCCTTCGTCCTTTCTCAGCTTCTGCTTTTGCGTAATTTTCGAGATTATTTCGCACACACACATACGTACGGGGGTTGTGTGCTTGTGTGGGCGTGTGTGTGTGAGGGGAGGACGACATGGACACACAGCCATGCATAATGATGTTGGCTTGTCCTGGACAGCAGCAGGCGCCTAGCTGGGTGGTTGGGCGTTGGGTGGTTGGCTGGGCTGGTCTTGTCGTAGTTATTGCTTGCGGGCATTCATTTTAATTTTAAAACAACAGCAGAAGGAGCAGCAAGGCCTAGAACACACAGCGCTTACAAATGGCAATCAATTTCAGACACACACACCCACACATGGTTGCAAGGGTTGTGCGGACCACTCGCATTTGCATCTTGTTGCGAACATCAACATCTCTGGAAATTCGCAGGAGCGAGGCGGTCAAACGAGCAGTGGGAAATGGGCAATAGAAAGTGGTTGGTTGGTTGGATTAGGAATTCTTGATGGGATAAAACTCTGTAGGCAGCAATAATAATTGAAGAGCAATGATCTTTATAAAATTACGAACCGAATTCTAGATCAGCTGAGGCATAAATAAAAGGAAACACTGAGGATTTTAGCTCAAGAAACTAAATAAGTTGGTTTTTAGGAAGTCTAGTTGGGGTTACCAAACGGATTTCTAAATAGATTAGGGTCTTTAGGTTTCCCTGTTACATTTTCAGATAGGCCTGACCATATAGAAAAACAGAGAATTCAATGACTCATTGCTAAAAGGAATAAAAACAGTGGTATTAACAATTTACAACGAAAGTTTCAGTCCTATGTTGTACTCAATCGAATTATCTTCCTGAATCTGTATGCATGCTGATAAATAAACTTATCCTAATTCCCATAAGACCTAAAATGTGTTCTGGACTACAACAAATGATTGTTCAAAATGAAAAAAATTTTGAATAGAACCCGATAGAGACATCAAATGGTGTAACCTGGGACCTTCAAGGGAGTGTAAAAGACTGCTTTGGCCTTTGTTGGTTATTTAATCATTCTCCTCTTTTAGGAGGTTTTTGGGCGATAGAGATAGAACTTCGTTCGACCTCTGCACGTCCAGTTGGAGTGATCTCAATTCATCAGCGACCAGCAATACTATTAGCATGGTCAATGTGGAGGTGTGCCCTCAATCCCAACCACTCCTGATTTCCATCAACCACCTCGCACTTCCCCAACTTGACTTAACTCATTGGGCTGGATGCTTTCAGTGTCATTAGTTTTGAATAAGCCATAAATTAAAGATTAAAATATATGACCGTGCATATACATATATTTCAATGGTGTGTGTGTGTGTGTGTCTGTATACGGACAGTAGAATCGCACTCTCTTTCCTCGGCTACCCCCTATTTGGTAATGGGCATGGCCAGCTGCGGGCAGAGGCGTAGTGGGGGGAGGGGGCGAGAGAGTTAAGGGGGCGGTGTGATAACTGGGAGTGGGGGCCGAGGAAAAGTTAAAGTGAAAGGGAAACATAAGTCCAACAATGGCCTAAAGGCAGCCTAACGACATTGCCAGGGGTTGGAGTGTGCGTGTGTGAGGGGGAGGGGGGGTTACAGGACAATGACGAAGGCGCTTTAAGCAGACCGCCCCCCCATCCCCCCACCCCGAACGCACACACGTGGACCAACCCCAAAAAGCATTACGAATTTGCATATGTGTGTCCGTGTCCATGTCCCTGTGTGCGTGTGCCAAAAACTGCTGGCGTAGGTAAATTAGTTGCTCTATGAATGTGCCAAAGTGTCTCTGTGTGTGTGTGTGTACGAAGGTGGTGTACACTGGTATCGAACACTCTCGTATTACCTTTCAATCTCCTCCTTCACTGAAAAAAAAACTTGCAGGCATTAAGACAGAATTATTACCATGCACAGAATATCTAAATATTGAATTTTCTGTCAAGTATTAAATATATAACATTTTTTGGTTTTGATTCGATGTGATTAATAAGCTTGACTTAAAATAAAGCGGAATATGATATTTTCCACGAGTTTAGCACTACGTTTTTTTTATGCTCAAAGATATGCTTTAAAGATATATCTCAACTTAAAAGTTGAAGAAGTTTAAAGACTGCCTCTCAACTGTTAATGACCAGAAATCAAAAAGCCCTAGAACTAAGACAAAGAACTCCCAAAATCTTATTTTATTTTTAACAAATAATCACTCTGAATTGTAAGTACCAAAATTCCTTATGTTTTAAATGCATAATGATCCTTGCCGACAAAGCTTGTAATATATTTCCACGAAACAATATTCTGTTCTGTGTGATTTTTCTCTCAATGTTTCATCTGCAGCAAGAATGTTCCTTTAAAACTGTAAGTTTATGCGTGTGCCTGTGTGTGTTGAGTGGTTTGGGTAGAGAGGGGGCGAAGGGACGCGGGTGGAGGGGTGAGGGGGCGAGCAGCTTGGGCAGTCGTTGGCCAAGCACACACGCACACACCCACACATTCGTAACTAAAGAACGTTACCTACACATAGGCAAGTTTAAACGTTCATCTGACGCATGCCCAACAAAGTATGCAACACAATTGGGCTAACTATGTTGCCTCCTGATTTATAGGGGCTGGAGTAGAGGTGGTGGGGGGTAGAGTTTACGGGGAAAGGGTTAGATTTTTGGGGAAATCATGTTGTTGTTTGTGGGTATGTGTGTGTGCGACAAACAATGGCCAAGAGGAACACGAACGTGAACATGGACATGGACAGGGGCAGGGACTCAAAGATGAAGCGGCATGGAGCAACCCTTACAACCTACAACTAACAACTACCATTCCCACCTTCAAAATGCGAAAACTACAAATGAATGCCCACCGAATCCCTCACTGCGGGAGCTCCTGTTGTCTAAGCTAAATATTTCGCTTTCCAGTTTTGATTATCAAAATAACTTAATTTATGTGGCCCCAACTCTGCGTGTGTGTGTGTGTGTGGGGGGGGGGATTGGTACTGGGTATGGGAATGTATGTAAAAGAGAGTCTACTAAATGGCAGCTTAAATGACGTAAATGTAGCATTGCTGCTGGCCCTTTTTTGAAAAGGATGAAGGCATTAGGCAAAGTTATTCCCCAAAAATGTTCTGAATTTGATTGTCCTTGTCATTCTTGTCCTGTGGTTTCTCCTCGTTCGGCAATAACTATTAAAATAAAATGCTCAACTTTGCCATTCATTAAACACTTGTCCCCAGCGATCGCTTGGAGTGTTTCCAACTTTTACAATAGTTGGAGTTTCAATCCGCAAGATAGAATGCCTTTAATGGCATGCAATTTACCTTACAGTCAGGGTGCTCGTCAAAATGTGATATTTCCCTATTGAAAAAGGATATAATAATGAAAATATCAAATTTGAGTTTATACGAAGAGCTAATACTTTCTAGTCTCCAGATTCAAGAGTCAAATATGTTGGATAGGATGCGAAACGAATTGCCATTTTAAATCTATTGAATTCTTCTGTGTTTATTGATACAACGTTTTTATTTTTCGGACGTTGATGCACTATGATCAGCGCAAACAAGTGGTCCTTACGACACCAAGCAGTGCTTGTTACGCGCGGAGCCTAATAGGCGTAAAAACGAGATCGCGAGAAGTTAAAAAGGACAATGTAGGAGCGGACAGACTAAGATTAGAAATACGTACGAGACAAATACTAATACTAATTTTGTGCTTAGTAATATAAAATTAATGCTTTTAGGCTTGGCAAAGAGTCGGTAGTAGAAATAATATGGTATAGTCAAATATTTAAAGTAAGAGGAACATAGTTCCTGGTAATTCTATTAGGCACGGAGAAGCTTATGCAACCCAGTAATTCGGGACTCTCCACAACCCCGAGGTCTAATATTTGATAGTTCATCATTAGAAGTTCAGTTAACTAATATTATATTTTGAGTGAAAGGAAAGTTGTATTTCATTACCATGAATGCATTTAATGAATGAGTTTCTTCGATCAAATAAGTATTTTTTATGAATTTTGTTGTGCAAAATTAACAGAATAGGAATACAAAATTTGAATTTTTTGAAGTCCTCTATACTTAATTGATATATATCATTTTTTTAAGAAATTAATAAATATATAGCCTAGATAAAAGAGTTAATTGCAAAGCTGCGACCTTCATAGACTTGTTTTCTTGAAGACCCCAGTCCATAAACTCCCCCTTTTTAGGATCCTTTCCGAGGGCTAAGTACTTGAGCGCAAAGATTGAGAGTGAAAGGCCCACCAGGTCCAATTAAACATAATTGCCGACCTCCCACCTCAACCCGGGCCCCTCCGCGAGTCCCTGACGAACGGCCCAAAAAAGTTTCAAAGAATGGGAACAAAAGAAAAAGCGAAGAAAGTGATTGGACCTCGGTCCTCGGTCCAGTAAATAGAGCCCAAGTCCTCGGACACCCATCCCTGGGAGTGTGTCGGGCGTGTGCTGGGAAGGGTTGGTCCAGCCAAACTGGGTAAATGAAAATTGGCATTTATATAAATTCAGAATGCAAAGTGAGACGCAAAAAAAGAGAGAATTATAAGAAGGAAAGTTGGGAAAAAGGGTGGCTGGCCGATGAAAGAGGAGGGTTAAACGGAGATTGAGAGGCCATTTAGATAATCAATCTCATTAATAAAAAGACATTCCTTTTGCTTCAGGGCACAGAGACACAAATCCAAGCTTAGGTAAATGGAAGATCCAAGACATCTGCAGGATCTCTTCGTCATAAGGTTCGTCTCAAGTTTTGAAGGCTTTCTTTGAGTCGAGGCTTGGTCTCCTTGTTGCCTGGAAACTGACCGAACTGAAAAGTCCAGGTCCTTAGTCCATGTTTTACTTTTACTTTTACTCCTTCCTGTCCATTCTATCCACTCTCGCCCCTACACGTTTTTGCTTACTTTCACTTTCACCCGAAATTTTTCTTTGAAATACACTTTCCCAAAAGGTGTTTGCGCTTATTATGTAGACGAATTTTTCAGCTGAAAATGCTATACATAATTCAAACAATTTTAATCATAATTGTTTCTTTTAATAAGGGAGCAAAAAAATTACCAAAGTAATAAAAATAGAACCCAAGGAAAAGGTGTCAACTTAGGCTATTGTTTGCTTAACCACAAAATGAAAAGGATCTTCTGAATTAAAAGTAACTCCAATATCTTATCGCGTTGACATAATAAAACTGGTACTCTTAGAGAAAAGAAAAAAATTAGTTTTGAGATTTGGTATAGATCATATATTTTCCAGGTATTTTGCTTGTACAAAAATATGATCAAGGATCTTTTCTTCATATTTGAGTCAAGATCTTTGTGTAATGAGCCTGTAGAGCATTCCAACTTCGATGTGTTCGTGATTTTGGCCGTCGTTTCTGCCCATCCGAACGCCTTCCTCTTCCACTAGTTCCACCCCTTTACTTGCGTGCGCTTCGTTGTCCGTTCGCAAAAAGCCCAGGTCCTGCCTCCCGAGCCTTCGTTTTTTATTTACTCGCCTTGGAGCGTGCATTTTATGTCCGAAGAAGGAAATTTTTCCCTCTATTTCGCCTTTTTCTGATATTTTTTCACTCAACATATATTCGCAGTTTTTTCGGTCCTTCTTCGTCTTGGCAGCCCCTTCGTTTCGGTCTTGGGGCTTTTTTCGGGTGTTTAAATTAGAACTTTGTTCGTGCTTTGAATTTTTAAGTTATAAACTCAAGGGGGTATTCCCCCGGAAGCCCCGCCCCTCTCGTCCAGTCCGCTGGCTTTCACTTTTCTCCCTTTTACCCATTTCTCTTGTTTGGCCAGCACAAAAAATTGAAAGAAAATTCTCGACTAAAGGGGAAAATGAGTTTTTTTTGTGCCATGGGGGCTTGAAGCGCATGCCAGGAGGGGAGAAATGGGGCTAAGAAGTAGAGTCACGGCCCGAGCAGCCGCTGGTACATTGGGTCCACTCTAAATGCCCCACTGTGGCCGCCCCGAACAGATGCTCAGATGCTCCACCCCCGGGCGAGCTCCAGAGCCCGGATCCTCGCCGCCGCTCCTTGGGGTTATTATCAAATTGAATAAAAATAAATGCGACTTCATGTGAGTTTAAATTTGGCCATGGGTGGGCCAGGGCCGTCGTTGCCTGCTAATGGGAGTGTTGCGAAACTTGTTGCTACTGGCTCTAACGAGCCTTGAATCTGTCTGGGGACCGTACTGAATGGGAGTGGAAAGTCGAGGAACCACATGAGGGATACCTCCAGTTCGGTGCGGGCCATGTGGGTCTAGTCTTAACTCCCCGCCCGCCCTTTGCCTCTTCTTGCAGGGGCGAAACTGATCGGAGGTTTCCGGGAGTACTTGGATTCTTAGCAATTATTAAACCTAGGTAAAACACAGCTATGTATATTTAAGAGATAAAGCCCTTATCGTTTGTCTGGACTAACATCTCGAGAACTATAGCCACTGGTAAAATGGAATTGTGCATGACCTTTATTCCACCGGAGTATTGCAACATTGAGGAGTGCAATCCATTACATTCTTTAGACTTCTTCGTTTTAAAGACTAGAACAAAGAGTTTTGCATATATATCATTATATATCAATTCATTTGTATTTGTAATTTTTTATACACTTCTAAATTTAAGCATGAATAAACTCTCTTGTTTGAAAGAGTTCTTTCGGTTTTACAAATTAAAATTGCATATTATTAACATGCACGTATTCAGTGTCTCACTGTTTAATTAACTTTTATGCATGCATAAGGGTTGAATGACATTCTTTCCCACGAATGCGGTTACTGTACGGCAACAAATGTGCTTACAAAAAATGAATATAAATTGAAATGGAGTGTTATAATAATGCATCATGACTTCCAGAAAACCACATTTCAATTAACTTACCCTTTTACTTTTATATAAAGATAATAACCCGCTAGTATCGCACTTATTCAGCCCTTTTACACTAGGTAGGTAATTTGAAAACCCCAGGATCATGCTTGTTTTTTGATTTTAAAAATACCCATTATATATGCTTACCGTTTCTGATTGAAAATGTACGATTGTACGATTGCAAGCTTACAGCGAATTCACTTCTTAACATTAAATGTTTAACTTATCTTTGTCTTTATTTGCAACAATAACCGAGCTGACCCATCTGCCTTCTGTCCACCAACCTCCGAATTTGCAAGTTTTGTCAACTATTTACACATCAAAGCCAAATTAACGTAATGAGGGACTTATAAAGTTTACCCATTTTCTCCATCGAACAATTGAAGTGAAAATCCGACAGATAAACACATGAGGGAGTCCAGAGAGTGAGCGGCGGAAAAACGAGAAAAACCGGACATTGGCAAAAGGGGTTGGCCGATGGCCACCCCCAATATGCTCCATCCCCAAGCCCAATAAAAAATATGTACAGAAGGAAAATGTAAAAAATTACATAAATGTAATTTCTGTGTGAGCTCTAGATCAACCCCCAGCCCCCCACCTCCCCGCCCCTGCGATTGGGCCGAGCCCTGGTTATTAAAATTTTCCTTTTAAAAATAAATGAAAACTAAATAGAAAGTGAGAGACGGGAAGCGTTGGCAGGGGGCAAAAATGTGATTTTACCCCCATTTCACTCTTTTCGATTTTGATACCCCTTCCCTCGGCCCTTTTTCCTCCCCCTTCGCCCTTCGCCGCGTAGATTTATCTCGTCCGCTGGCGAAACTTTTTAACCCTTTTGTTTAATTAAAAAACACAGAAAACGAACGAAAAAATCGAGGAAAGCGGGAGGGGAACCTGCGAGAAGCAGAAGAAGACATGAAATAGGAAGATGATGAGCAAGGACGAGGACGCGGACGACGACGAGGACGAGGACGAGGACGCGGACCAGAATAGGACAGCTGGCGCGGGATTTTAAAATGCTTTTCAATACAAAAACAATAAAAAAAACAAAAACGAACCCAAACGCACCAGAAAAAAAAGAAGAAATGGAAAGCAAAGTACATAAATTTCGACAGCCGTTGTCCTAAAAAGGGGTAAAAGAGGGTTGGGCGGCGGCGGCGGCTGCTGTAAAAAACCAAAGAAAAAGTAAAGTAATTATTTTGCATTTGCGTAGATAAAATTAACGATGATGGCGATGCCCGGAAAAAAGGAGGAAAAACTGGGATGGTCAAAGAAGCTAGACAGAGGCAGATGCATTGCGGCAAACGGAGACGGACAATGGCGAAGGCGAAGGCGATGGCGATGGCGACAAAGGGCAAGTCAGTGACAATGCGGCAAGGAGTGCTTGGCCAGGAGTCGCCCCCCTCCAACCGCCCCCACCCCCCTTTTGAACCCCGTCCCTGAGCGTCACTAACCCCATCATTATGCCAATTCGGCTGTCAAAACTTTGTGCGTACTTTAGTCCTTCTTCGCGTCTCTTTTTACCCGTTTTGCCCCCTTTTTTTTGTATTTGTCGCGCTTTATGGCCTTTAAGAATTGGAGGGGTGGTCGGGGGACGGGCGCTGCCCCGAAGTGCGTCGGCTTGATTTTCGTTGCTGTGATTCCTTGCCGGGCATCATTTGAATATGCATGAGCGCAGGGTTATTTGATGAATGACACGTGCGTAGGCGGACAGGGGCCCTTTGGGCAGGGGGGCTGGGAGGGTCAAAAGGGGATGCCGCGATCACTGAACCATCGATGGCTATATATTTCAATTTTACCTAGACATCTGTCAGCAACAAAGTTGCAGTACCACTAATTTATATGATTTTATGACTATTTAAATTGAATGGTTAAACAGAATACTGTGTACCCTTAACCTTACTTTCTTCTTAACTTTTCCAGCTACCTTCTTTTGTACATGATTGCGTAAAATAGCGGTAAAAATGAGTGCCTGGACTATGGCATACCCTCAATTCTCTGTTAAAAAACAGATTGACTACCTTTAAGGCACAACATAGCTCGTCATAAGATCCAATAAGATACAAATACATGTCAGGGGGGCATGATCACAAGTTGTTTATTTAAAATTGTAAATATGTTTAAAAGAATCCTGGTATTGGTTTTGGGTTGTGTGAATGTGTGATCAGTAATCAAGTCAATTGCCCTGAAGACTTCGCTTGGATCCCCTCGTAATTGACGCTCCTGGTGCGGTATGCCCTCCACCCTCTTTTCTTACGCATCTTTTCCTCCTTACGCACTTTTTTGCATACACAAGAGGCGAGTGGAAAAAAGCTGAGGCCAAATAAAAAGGGGTTGATTATGGTCACTAGCAAATTGGTAGTACACAACGCCAACATGAATCCCCCGCCCACTCAGGTCCAGTTTGGACCAACCAACCGTCGGCGAGGACAAAAAAAAGTGGAAAAGTGGTTGATTTTTCTTTATTTATTTATTTTTTTCCTAGATTTTTGTTTTTGTATTATTTGATTTGCTTTGCAATTTCGGTGCTAAGATTTCGCTTTTCTTTGGTAAGGATGAATTTTACATAGGAGGTACATAGCGCGAGCGAGACGGGCAGATTGATGGGGTCTGCTTCTAATGGTTTTTAAATTTTGTAATATTTCAATGTCATTTTCGGCTAATGCGCAGCGCGAGAAACTCCGTCCAAAAACCGACGAGGTACAGTTGGTCGCAAAAGGTCGGGAAAACCCCTTCCATTCCTCCCCACTTTGCATTCGTTTAATTAGCCCACGACGCCAGTTGACATCGAACTCCGAGAAAATGTGTTCAATTGATCCCGTAGAGAGGAAAGCACAAGGAGGAGGAAGTGGGAGGGGCGGCGGAAAAGTGAATGAAAAATTCAACAGCCAAACTCCCACACACACATGCTCGCATAAATAACATGCACACACAGGCACGCGGAAATGTTGTGAAATAAACCAAATAGAGAGAC
Organism: Drosophila kurseongensis; assembly: GCA_018153305.1. Taxonomy (NCBI): domain Eukaryota; kingdom Metazoa; phylum Arthropoda; class Insecta; order Diptera; family Drosophilidae; genus Drosophila; species Drosophila kurseongensis. The sequence goes on along the minus strand of JAECXX010000108.1, from coordinate 1,605,337 downwards.
AGACAAACGTTTCACACTTTCGTTATTTTTGGCCAGCGGGCAAAGTGAAAGCGAGTGGGAAAGCGGGCGGGAAAGGGGCAGGAGGCAAGAGGCGAGTCCAGACGCAAGTGAAAGTCAAATGGGGGTAGCTACGCACACACACTCAGCCACATGTGGCAAAAGCTAAAGAACGTAATCGCACGTAAGTCCTGACGTCCAGTAAAAAATTCAACAAAAAATGCGAAAAGCGAAAGCAGGAAACGAAAAAGCTCTCGGAGTCCTCTGTAAAAAATTCATGCGTGTGTGTGTGTGTGCGTGGCACGGTCGAACTCACACACACCACCCCCTCCCCTACAATCAGCCCCCTCCCCGCACACATCCTTGTCAGTCACAAGTCATTGAATGTCCTTCGAAGGCAGCTGCTGGCAATTCCCGGCCAATACAGCCAGACATCAACGCTTCAAATTTCAATATATTGAATAATACAGAGATCAAAGTTTTGGCCATGCACCCGTCCAGGGGGGCGGTCGGGTTGGGGGTATACACTTGGAATTCATTTGGGAAATTGAAAACATTTGCGGATACCGGCGTTTTGAACTCAAGCGATTTGATCGGACTTCAAAAACAGGCCAAAAATTGTTCCTTTGGGAATGCCTCCTGAAGAGCGTTTACTCGTGTTTTGTGCCAATCATGGAGTAGAACTAAGTATAACTATCAGGGATCCAACTGCAGTAGTAACTATAAATAGAATTGTATGAGTAGCTTTTATAGTTAAACACAATTAATACAGCTTAATGTATTTATTTGTAAGAAATGTGTAAATGTAAAAATATTTTTAAGATTTACTGGAAACAGTATTTGACACAAGCTGTCAGTCATTAATTGAACTCTCCAAAAAGCTTGAATTAGATTGGAGCCAAAACAGCATGATCTTGAAAAAAACAATGCTAGAACTGAACGGTACTTTGAACCTCAAATCCGACGTATTTCTCGACCTAAAAGAAAATAAATATTGTGAGAATAAGTTATTGGTCCTTATTTTGTTATTTACTCAATTAAGTGCGATCCACCAAGTGACATATTTTAAGCTAAGTTGTATGTATTTTTTTGCTACACGTTATTGTAAACATTTTAAAATCGAAAGAAATCACTGCCTTTGCAATATCCCGTATACCTACACATGCGTTTTAAATCGTTTCATGTTCGTCAGGGCAAAAAGAGTGTTCTGGCCTTATTCCCAGTTGATTGCCACTAAACCGCCCCCAGGCAAGCACACACTCCCCAATCTTGGTGTTCCTTAAGCCGGTTCCTGATTTGGCAGCCACGCTAATTTCCAAAGCCTTGGCCGACGGCGCTTATGAGCTCTGGACCCATGAAGTTCGCATTACGTATGTAAAATAGTGCAGAAATCCCCCCACCCCCCACTGGCCCATCCGAACCACCGACCCCCGTCCTCAAGCCCCCGCAACCTTTGGACACAACTTACGCACTTTACATACAACATGGGGGGGGAGGTTGGGAGTGGGTGGTTGGGCATTGGCTTTTATTGTAAGTTAAGTTGCTGTTCATGTGTGTGAGTGGGGTGGGGGGCGAATGGGGGTGGACGGGCAGTTTGGCACTCGCCATTCTTCGTCCGTTTCATGTGTGCCTTCTGAAATTTAAAATGTTCTGTGGAAATTGGTTTAGCTATGTGCCTGCCAGCGCATGTGTGTGTGCTGGGGGGGGGGGTGGTAGCTTCCTTGTACATATACAAATCGCAGGTGGGTGAATGTGGCCATTGCCTCTCCTACATAAACATAACGAAAATATGGCTAGATCCAATATGCCACACTCGACTTGAAGTTCTCGATTGTAAACTTTACTTTATGCATATCGTAGACTTCCGATTATCCGAAAGTGTTTTTAAAGTCTGTACACTCTGGCGTTATCTTCAGTTCCCTAATATAAAGTTATTTAATTTCTCCCGAGTTTACGATAATAAAAAAAAGGTGATATTTATACCCTTGCAGAGGGTCTTATAATTTCAGTAAAAAGTGTGCAACGCAGTGAGAAATTTCCGACCCTATAAAGTATATATATTCTTGATCAGCATCACCAGGAGAGTCTATCCATGTCCGTCCGTTTCTACGCAAGCTAGTCTCTCAGTTTTAAAGCTATCTGCCTGAAACTTTCCCAAAATTTGTCTTTCCATTGCAGGTAGTATATACATATGTCGGATCAAGCCGGATCGGGCGACTATATCTTATAGCTCCCATATGAAAAGAAATTATAGCTTTATTGTATTAAATTTATTTTGGTTTTTGGGATTTGGTCATAGTTAAATACTATGGAATTACGGTTTTATTTAAATTAAAAAAATAAAAATGAAGCCACCTTGGATCATATCCTTTCTGCCAGTGACCTTAGACCACGCCACTATTTGATGTACCCTTTCAGAATAACAGCTTAAGCAGGTTCGACCAGGTACTTTCTGTTTGCATCGAGGCAGTAAAGTATTTGGATTATTCCAAGATATATTAACTTTAAATAATTTAATTACGGTTTTAATTTTATGAAATTCGGACGACTATGCCTAGGACGATGTTTTGGAAAATCGACAGAGCTTTATTGTTTTTGATAATATACGCATACAAATCGAAATATAGAATAGGTTTATAGAATATCTAATGTTGTAACGATCGAAAAATGTATCGGAAAATCGACAGATTGTTTTTTAGAATATACACATAATAAGAGAAATATTGTCGGTTTGTAGAATAAGAATTCTGTAAGATTGTTTTATAGAATATCTAAATTGTGTAACAGCTGGAAAGGTATATAAACTTCGGCTTGCGGAATTTTGCATCCGTTCTTGTTTAATGTTACCTAAAATGCAAAGTCCGCAATTAAGTTTTAGAACTCAAGAGTCAAAAAAAACATTTTTTAAAGTAAAGGACAGTTTTTTTAAATACATGGCTATTTCGCCATGTGTTTATCGCCATTCGAGTCAGATTATGCCAGTTTGCCCCACTGTGCGGTATGAGGCTGGAATCGCCTCGAGTGCTTGTTGGGTGCTTGATAGTGGAGCGGATAGTTTTGCTGGCCATAAATTATTAACCGTCCTTTGTAGTTTACAACCGCATCCCCGCACACCCGCACCCACACAGCCAAACATGTTTGTACATAATAGGCAAGTCAGCGACACACTTTGAAAGGATTAAATTCTGTTTTTGTAATTAAGTTGAAATTTATAATCAAGGCGAGTTCTTGTTTGCATGCAAAGGGTGGTTAAATAGTTCGGATGGGGCCTGTTGGGGGAAGTGGACGAACAGCTAGTTATACATATACATATATAGGTTGGACTAACTTTTGCTCATGCGTACGTGTGTTCCTGTGTGTGACTCTGTTTGGGGCATTTTGTCTCAGGCAAAGTAGTTTTCAAGTTCTGCGACCACAGACAAACAAATGGAAGATGCCCGGATGGGAGCCGAAGCGGGCGAAAGTTTGTGCTTGCTTTTTTCTGGTAACTTTGGCATTTGCACGCCTCAGCGCATTCGCAATCCGAGTTCAAATCCATAGCATACTTTTGCGGGCGGCATGTTTAATTTATGACCGAACAGCATCCCGCCGCATACACACGCACACACACATGCTTTCGAATGTGTAGTTTTCTTTTGCTATTTTAAGCCAGACCCAGTGACTTAGTTCCCACAGCTAGCACGGATCTTTGGGTTAAAGTCCTGCGGAGAAATGCAAAATCACGGCGAAATTCTTGTTTTTATTTATTTATTTTTATTTCTTAGCCTGGCAGTGACAGGCCGAGGCGACATCAACACACTCAGAAAAAAAACTCTATTATTGCAAATAAAGAACCCGTTTTTTAGAATTCTAAATTAAATTTTAATTTCTTTCTTGAGCAACTTATAAAATTAAAAAATCTTAAAAAAGGAACAACAAAACTATATTGATAACCTTTCGAGGGAATTAAGCCTTCTTTTTTTTAACTTCCCAATGTTAGAAATTCCATTCCAAAAGGATTTCAGAAAATGCCTTAAAACTATGTGTTTTGTAATCGATTGTAGACATTTTTTACAACAGAGATTCTTGGAATTGAGGAACATATTTTTTAGAGTGCATTGGTCCTGCCCGGCAATCAACCTATCCGAGACTCCGCCCGCCACCCACCACCCCTTCCCCCCGAGCTGGGGTTGACTAAAAGGGTTGTCTTGTCCTTGTCCGCCTCTGACGTCCACCGAAAGTTTACAGAAGAAAATCATTTGATAAGAAGAGCAGAGAGAGCGAGAGCAGAGACAGCTCGGACACAATTTCCTACTTAAAAAAAGAAAATCGAAAGGGGGCATCTGGTCTGTCAACTACATAACATTGCGAATGAAAATTTAAGGGAAAATTTCCCTTTCTTTTTTTCCTGCGTTTTGTCCCGTTTATTTTTTCAGACTTGCACAGACACAGATACAAGCACGCATACATACATGCGTGTATACAATTGCTTTTTACGTAATTTATCATTTTCCTACTGCCGACATGGAAGTTTGCGATTTTTAGTCTTCAGTCAACCAAAAACCTCGATGAACATTTGCTTAGCATACTTTTGGGGAGTCGGAGAGCTCAGCTTTAGATTTTCTCTGCGATAAGGTGTGGCACGATGGCTTGCTGTTTAAAATGAAGGATTTTCTCCCAGCACCCTACTTCGCCATAATGAGCTCTTTTATTGCTGATCGGACATTTGAAGTATCAGTAAGAGACTCACGATCCAGCTAGGCAGAGATTCACGCAGGAGTGCCTCAAGGAAGTGTACTTGGTCCATTCCTTTACACTCTCTTCACCAGTGACATGCCTGTGCCGTTGCCCGTCACATTTCCCGAAGGTATGTCACCTACCTCTCTGCTGCTGGCTACTTATGCAGATGACACGGCCATGCCTGCGTCCCACTCATGTCAGCAGACAGCAGCGGCGGCAGTTCAAGACTGGCTGTATGCGATGGAGCGATGGACTAAGCAATGGAACATTGCAATTAACACAAATAAGTCGGCATGCGTGACATTTTCACTCAGACCCTTGATCGGCATAGATCTGACTTTCGATGGTGGCAACATCAAAAACGTCACTTCTCACTGCTACCTGGGTGTCCACTTGGACCGCCGGCTGATATGGAACTCCCACATCACGGCCATCAAATCCAAATGCCTTCGCAAGCTCCAGAAGATGGATTGACTTTTGAAGTCCAAAAGTCTCCAGCTGTCGACGAAGACTCTATTGCTCAAAGCGATCCTCACACCAACTTGGACATACGGCATCCAAGTTTGGGGCACAGCTTCAAGGCACCAGCTGAACAGGCTAAGGGTGGTGCAGGCACGTGCTGCTCGGCGGGCAACCGGGCTTCCCTGGTATGTGACCAACCGGGCAATCGAAGCTGATCTCCGCCTTATTCCAGTGGGCGATCAAATTAATCATCACAGCAGCCGATACAGCGACAGGCTCATGGCGCACCCAAACCCACTGGCTAGCAGGCTTGCCAACCCGCAACCTCTTCGAAGGCTGAAGAGATTACACCCCAGTGACCTCGCTTCCCGGGTCATCCAGTAAAACATATAAAATTTTGTAAATTTTGTAAATAATTGTAAATAATTGTAAATAATTGTATTTAGCTTAAATAGTATAATATCTACTATATATGTATATATGTCCTCATACGTCCGGTTATGTTCAAATGGCATTGAACAATTCCGGCGGAAATAAATAATAAAAAAAAAAAAGAAAAAGATTTTCTCTGTTTGACCACCGATTGGCATGTGAAAGGAACTGTAAATTATAGAATACGGTTAAAAAGAGGGACAAAATATGTGTCTGGGTCTTTTGTAATGATATATGAATGTGCAGCAGCAGGAACATTGTACTTTAAGTGTGTGTCAACATGTCTTATTCAAAGAAAAAGGGGTACAAATGATCCTTAATGATTCGATTTGATTCACTTTAAAACAAGAAAGAAGGCCAAACTATATACCCTTTCAGCAATAACAAAAAGTGTTATTATGTTAATCGACTGTATCTTTTGTTGCATGCCGGCCTATATCCACGGGGAAAGATTCTGTTCCCGTTTTAACAAAAAAACAAATTCTGTTTCCCGACCTTAAAATAAGTAAAGGGAATCGTATGCAATTTTTGTATTTTAATAATAAAAGCTTAAAGCCACATATATCTCAAAAAAATAATTTGAAGAACTTAAATACGTTTTTATACCCTTGCAGAGAGTATTATAATTTCAGTCAAAAGTTTTCAACGCAGTGAAGGAGACATTTCCGACTTTGCTTTGATTTCGAGAAAATATAAATATAATTTTATAAAGTATCAGAAATTCTCGATGGGAGATCGTGTGGGTGGTATGGCCCACAAGGTCGGGCTTTTCCCCAGGATATATTGGTGAAAGTCAATATGTTTGGCTGTATTTAAGAATTCTTTCCCACCAGATAAGTAAGTGGTGCATAAGTTTTGCCGCATTCGAGTTGACAAGAAAGGGTAATTGTTCTTGACAAATCAAGTTCCCGTTTTAATTGCGCAAGGGCCATGCTAATCTTTTCTGTATCGTTCCAATTGTAGTATGTGTTCTGGGTGTTTTAATTGACGTTTCTATAGTACATGTATGATATAGTCATCCGAAGATAATACAATTGATAACGAATTGATAAAGTAACGTATTTTTAAAAACAATAATGTTATATCAGGTATATGAAATCCGTCCACCCCGACTGATCCCACCTATAGCAAAAACACTTTTTGGGAAATCTCATCCAGTTAGCTATACAACTGAGACTATTCCGTCTGTCCGGAAATGGCTGTATTGACTCCGCTGTTAATGCTAATAGAGAATATATAATAAAAACTTAATTGAGTTACTTGCAAGCTTCCGACCAAAATGATACTAATTTGGTCTCGAGTTTTTCAAATATATATGAAGTAATACCGAATTGAAAATCACAAAAGTTCTTTATGACAGCTTTGGTTTATAAGGTTTGCAATCAAGGTTTTTAAACGAAAATGTACAATGATTTTACAGGCTCGTCTGAATATTAATAAAGAAATTATTTTTAAGAATTTATTTTTTCTTCGACCTCTCTGACATTTTTGAGTCTGTTTATACAATATCAATTTTTTAACCAGATATATATTATTAAAATTAAATAGGCATGATAATCGTGGTAAAAGTTTAGCCGGTTTAATTCTGGCCGAAAATCATTAACCCATTCGTTATTTAGGACGGTACCTGTAAAAAGATTGGTGGTAAAGCGGGGCTAATGGTAATGAATTGTAAATGCTTGTCTTAGATTCTGTGTGACCTAGCCAGGCTCCTTCCTTGCGCTCCTGTTTCTGCTCGGGACCCTGACCCTGCACCCCGAATCTAATCCCACTCCTGCTCCTTTACTCCTATCCCGTCATAAACTTGCAGCTTGCGCTTTTGGCACAACTCATTTCCGGCCTAGGAAGATAAGCCCCTGGTCCTTGGTCCGCTGTTTTCATGGGAAGGTGGGGGAGCGGGAAAATGGGAAAGTGGGAAAGCGGAAAAGTGAGAAAGCGGGATCGTTGCATGCCAGCAGGAACCAGCCACCCCCCTGGACACTTGCCACCGTCACCGCCAGCGCCTTCGCCCCTCCCCCGGACAATCTGTCCACCTTATCATGGTAATAACTGTAAGCATGTAAGCCTGGCCGAAGGGGGTGATTTCGTATTTTTCTTTACATTTCTTTGCCGCTTTTCCTTCTCGCTTTTTTCGGCTTTTCTGCCGACGCAATTTCTGGTAACCCTTTTGGGCACTTTCACCGACCTCCGGACCGCTTTTTCTTTTAGAGATTTTCGCTCGTTTTTTATGTGTGCTCTGGCCGTTGTTGTTGTTTGTATATTTTCTATATAATTTTGTGCGTCTGCTTTGCCTTCGCTCCTTCATTCCTTGCTCCCCATCCTTTCTCTTTTTGTGCTGGTCAGCTTTTCTGCACGCTTGGCAAACATCGCAAAAAAAACAAAGGGTGTAGAAAGGGTAGTAGATGCTTTTTAAGGTTGGTAGGGGCGGTGGCGGGGCGGGGCGGGTAAAGAAAGCCATAGCCAATTGTCCAAACGTACGATTTGCGTGTACAGTGAAAGCTGGCACTGTCAATATGGTCCTCTGATTTTGAAAAATTAAACGAGCTCCTAAATCTTCTAACCAATTAAAGAAGTTGCGTCAATTTGGTCAGATGGTTGCTACACTCATACCAAAATTAACCCTAAAAACAAGAAATTCGCCTTATTTTTGTCTTCAAAGGCATCGCACCTTAAATTTTAGGGTAAATTTTTCTAAAATTAAGGGCGTTCCTTTCTAAAATCTAAGGCAAAGGGCCCTAAAAACAAGAAAACTTTTCTAAAAAATAGAAAAATATTTCTTAAAAGTAGGGCATCTAACCATAAATTTTAGGGTATTTTTTCTAAAAATTAGAAAAAATGTGCCTACATTCATCATGATGTAATGTTTCATTCAGGATTTATGGACTTATGTATGTGTATACATATGTAAATGATTTAAGCACTTCGCTTTTCATTCAGCAAAGTCACAAAGTTTGTATTAGTATTGCACTAATGAATTTCCAATATCGATTTCAACTGTAATTCTGTGGGGAAGAGAGAGGAGAGAGAGAAATTGTGTACAATTATGATTTATTTCAGTTCTTACAAGTATACTCCGATAAGTATCTTATCCGAAAAAACTTTTAATTTTATTCGCCCGTCGGTGGGATTCGAACCCAGGTCTCCCGCGCGTGAGTTCAAAGACATTGAATGAAGCCACGGTCACGCGCGAAGAACGCATGTCAAACCAAAGACTATATGATGGGGCGTTTGCGAAGAATGTTAGTTTAAAAAAGTTTTTAAAAGTCGCAACTGTGAAAGTCGAAATATTTAAAATAAATTTTCTAAGATGATATTTCATATAAAAAAAATATTTTAATTACTTTTCAATAAAGGGTAAAACCTTTAGTCGTTCTAAGCATTACTTCTCATCTGTGTTTATAACACAAGTAAAAAAAAAAGAAAAAAGAAAGATGTTGGCAGCTGAAATTGAACTTGCGGTGCTTAGATTTCTGGTCAGACGTTCTAACCCCTAGGCTACTCGGACAGGGTTAGAACAACTTTATGGTCATTTTAGAAAATATTTCCTATGTTATAGAAAACATTTCTATATTTTAGAAAATATTTCTATATTTTAGAAAATATTTCTATATTTTAGAAAATATTTCTATATTTGAGAAAATATTTCTAAATTTAAGAAAGCGTTTCTATTTTTTAGGGTTATCGAATTTTTAAGGTTAATTTGAGAAAATTTTTTATATTTTTTAGGGTAAATAATTTTTTAGGGCAGAATTTCTAATTTGAAGAAAAAAATTTCTAAAAACAAGTACCATTTTTACTAAAATATAGAAATTCTTTCTTGGATTTAGGGTAAGCTCAGTTTATGGCGACAATTTCTACATTTGAGAAACACTTTCTAGATTTAAGAAAAGTTTTCTTGTTTTAAGAAAAAATTCCTTGAAAATAGAAATCTTTTCTTGGATTTAGAAAAAATAAAGTTTTATGGCGAATTTCTAAAATTTAGGGTTAATTTTGCTATGAGTGTACGGAATGTCATCCTCTATGATAAAGCCCTTTGATTACGGCCGCTCCAAAACATCGAAATCTATTAGGTTCACTTACTGCCAGCCCAGTTATTAAGTCCTAGGCTTATGGGGTGACAGAATTCAGAATCTCAAAATAACTTTATTTAAAATCCCAATGTTTCAACGTACTCAAAACAGCTGTTTAAATGAACTATGAAAAAAGGGTTTTGATCACGCGTTTGTAATGTTTTTTAAGTTTGTACCAATTTTCTTCTATGAACATTCTGGCAAAATATCGTCTTGCCAAACCAATTATGTAACGCTGAGCATCATGAAGGTTTCCATACTTGCTAGAGGTTTTAAAAACATAAAACTATTATAAACAAACTTTTACATTATAAATTAAGATAAGAAATGCAGAATATTAATATATTTATTCCTGCAGAGAGTATCAAACTAAACCGATCACCGTCGAATTCAGATATATTCGTGCCTAATTAGTTTTTATCTACCTTTCACTTGTCGGTCTTAAGTAAGAATACCATAGGTTTGTTATAGCAGAAGTCAACTTTGGAAAGCCAGCGGAACGGAAAATAAAATTGCATCACTATTAAATACTTCCTCCCATTTGCTATTACTCTGAAAAAGTGCAAGAGTTTACTGTACCATGTATGTATAGTACTTTCCATTTTTTTGCACAACCCCGCACTCCTCCCTCAACCCCTTCCGCATCCCACCCCCCAACCTCCCACACCCACTGATTTTGTTACATTTTTGTTCACTTTCGTTTTCGTTGTCATGCGTTTTTTGTTGTATTTTTTCTGTCGAAAGGATTCGTGCGAAACAAAAAGGCTGCCCAGCGCTGACCACCCACACCAACAGCACCATCCCCACCCCCACCCCCGCCACATTTCTTCTGCCCGACACACGCCACGCACACTTGGGTGTCTTTATCATGGAGAAAGGGAGAAAGTCGGAGAGGGAGAAAGCGCGCGAGAAAGGGACGCAGCGAGCTCAACCCTGAAGCAAGGACATTGACGACGTCCAGCCGGATGGGCGGCTCTCTTCTTTCTCTCCGCTTTTTTTTAGCATTTTCCATTTTCTTTTAATTCAGCCTAGCCCCCTCCCCATGCCCCCACCTTCTGCCTTTCTTTTGTTGCGATGAAGAAGGCGGAAAAGGGAAAATTGTAAATTGAGTTACGCATTCTGACAGTTTGCATTACGATCTCTAGTCAACCCCGTCGCTACACAGAAAACAATATCATGCGGTATAGTCCGGGGTACCAAAATCTGGATCCTTTCTGAATTACGTTGCACACCTGCTTGGCACTTGCATTTATTTTATTAAATTCAATCACATATGGTGTCATTCTTAATAATACTTCTTTCATCAAAAGTGCAAATAGGTTTCTCCAACTTTAATAGTTTCCCTGATCCCAAAATGACCAATCTGGTTTGCCACAGAAATCGATTCCAAACCAATTTAGTTGGAAGAGATTTGTGTGACACCTTGGACTGAGCATGATAAAATGTAAAAAACGAGTTTTTGAGCTTCAAGATAGTACACATTCTGGGACTTGGGATACATAATTTAAGCAAAGAATGTAAAATGAATATCTCGATGCTTCTTTTTTCCCTTGTGTAAAACCTGCCACCCATCCTCCCCATTTCCCAGGTCACACATAATGACCATGTGTGTGTGCATGGACTATCTATCGATCTACTTTACTCTTCATTGGCATTATTCCAGCTTCGTCGTCGTCGTCAATTGAATTCGTTTCATTTCGTTTCGTTCGAATGAATTTCGCTTTGGACTTTTGCTGATGTTTCTAGCCATGCCGGAACACACATTATGTATATGGGGCCCAGAGTGTGTGTGTCCAGCAAGGTCCCTTTTTGCTGACATGCTCGAAGGACTTCGCATATTTAAACATATTAAATATCAAAGGACAACCGCCTCGGATCTCAATTTTGCTCACATTTCCCATGACCATCTTCTTCGGCAAACTGATGCTTTTGCCCAATTAAATTTGCATCATTTGTCATGGCAACGGCCGGTTAATCGCGTGGGAGGAGGTGGAAAGTGATGCGAAAGGACTTCCCAAAGCCTCTCGGAGTATTTGCCATCTAATCAGTCCAAGAAAAGCTCAACCTTTAGGTGGAATGTTTAGATTGAACACTCCTCTGCAGTCAGTTAAACAGTAAAACTTCTGTTATTAATCGTTGGCCATAGTTCTATTCTATTAGTCGCTCCTGATTCGACAAGAAAAATCCATTTGCTCCACCTTGTATTACTTTTATTTAAGTGCTGTTCAAGGCCAAAGTCGGTTAAGGAGATACAAATAAAAAGATCTTAAAATACATCCCCTAAAAAATGTCTGCCACAGAAAAATTGACAGGCAGTTTTCAATCTATTTTCCAAACGATCAGGTAAACTAATTGCCTGTTGAAAATCCAGGTCATTTTAATTTTGTGTAAGTTATGTTTATAAGCAGTTAATGTCGTTGATCTGAAATATAAAGACTGGCCAACATAGAGTCTGCTCCAAAACTTAGGCAGTACTTATCCTCTTGCATCTTATTTGCTTACACGTGTGCCGCAACTCCGAATGGCCAACTCCCCAACCCGTTTTCTTCGTGAATAAATGGTTTTCCCTATTTTTGTCAAAATTCAATTAAAATTGTTTAACTTGGACGACAACGGGCATACAAAAAAATACAACAAACTTACATTATATATATCAAATTGTATAGGAAAATAAAACGAAAGAGTTACAGCAGCGGACGGCGACGGCGACTGCGACGCAGCAGCGCTGCAGCACCGGGCATTTCAAACAAAGGACAACATAACGAGATTAACACACACAGGCACAGAGCCACCCCAAAAAAAAGTAAAAATACGAAGCAAAATCAAATAAAAAACACAAAAAAGGAGAAGTGAAAAGCATGTAAAAAAGAGAGAGCGAACGGGGAGAGGAATTGAGAAAAAATAAAACCCGCTTAAATTAAGCCCACCTACTGGCCACCATCAGAAGCCACCACCCAACCCGGGAACCACCCACAGCCACCCACAAAAGGAAGCTGGAGCTGGACAGCAACGCACGAACGGGTTGAAGGGTACGAGCACGTTGATGAGGACATGGGGGGTGGTGCAGGAGGTGGGTGGTCCGGGGGTGTGCTGTTCCGCCCGCCGGCACTTGCCAATTTAAACAGGAAAGAAGGCCACAGGCGATGGGCCCGACTATAGTGATACCCGCCAAAAATATGTTGCATAACTACACCAACACACGACAACGAGAAAGGCATTTCTTTTTTTTGGCAAATCGAAGTCTATATACCCTTGCGGTTAATTAATACAAATAATCTATTATATGGGGATCCTTTTCTCAAAATTTCCAATCCTGGCAATCTGCAAACACATAAAAATTTTTCGCTCTATGTTCAGGACCAAGAGAGTAAAGTGTGTATATAGATCTAAGGCAGCTCTAGGACATATTCTTCGATTTATATAATTCAAAGAACTGTTTAAACATGATGTTCAAAAACTGCACGTATAGGCTTAGATTTGAAAGTAAATGACCAACTCGCCACATAAGTCTGTTTACAAAATTCAGATTTAATTAAATATTCGAAATCTCAATATGAAGATTTTGAAGATTTTTTTGAGCACATTTTTTGGCTATAAATCACATATACAAATAGTTTGTACGTATGTTTGGATCAAATGATGTCCAAAAAAAAAGGGCTTACATTTCCGAATAATTGCTTTGCTTTTTGATTTTTTTGTACCATTTATCCCTGTGTGGTTAAAAAGAGAGATCGGCTTGACTATTGATCCCCATCAAGACTAAGATGGCATATTTTTTGGCCAATAAAACATGCCCTCTTTTCGACAGGTTTACCGGGTATAAAAAGTGGAAAGCCTGAGAGAGGAGACACAAAGAAACGACCACGCAGCATAAATAAAATGCCTGCCAAGCAAAGGTCCACACACACACACACACACTCATGCAGAGCAACCCTTTCTCTCCATCTCTATCTTCATCTTCTTCTTACATTTGCTTGGCCAGTGGGCAGCCCGTGCGTTCCCCATCCCCAAAAATCCCCTAAAACCCACCGAAAACCCCCGAAACTCCCTCAAAATGCGGCAAGGAAACTGAAAATTATGTCGACAGAGGCTTCTGCTGCTGCCTCTGCCTCTGCCGCTGCCAACGGTGACGTCGACGTCGACGCAGGCGGTGGGGGCAGCGCAGGCTCAAACTCAAATCAAATCCTTCGTACCACCGATCCTGGTCAGTTTCAGTGCGAAACCATAAAAATGCGTAAATTTGCAAAGGTTTGCTTGTTCTATTCAACGGGAAAGAGGGACTTTGCTAGGACCAAGGAAAATGTAAGGATCAAAGTATCAATATCGGATATCATGTTATTTTATTTACAGAAATAGTTTTAAAATGGTCTTTATAAAAAGGCAAAAAAGCTATTTTTCTTTTTGTCATACAACATATAGTTTTCCATAGAGTTTGTGCTTCTTATTACGACACATTTTAAGTTATTTTCAGCACTAGCAATAAAAGTTAAAAATGGGGGCTCTATCCCTCCGCAAAAAAATGATTTTTTTTTAAGTAGATACAGCCTAGAACAAGAAAGGAAAGCTAACTTCGGGCGGAGCCGAAGTTGATATACCCTTGCCCTATATTGGTTGGCCAAAAATAAAATACCAACTTCCTAACTTTACAAGCACCAAAGGTATGGCATTTCCGATAAATCAGTTATATGGCGGCTATAGGATATAGTCGGCCGATCCATATGAAACGGACAAACGGACATGCTTATATCAACACAGGACGCGATCCTGATCAAGAATATATATACTTTATAGGGTCGGAGATGTCTCCTTCACTGCGTTGCACACTTTTGACCAAAATTATAAGGCAATGGTATAAAAATTATCTTAACACACAAATTGAGGATTCTTAAAAAAATAAATAACCGATATTACAGACTTTGCCCGACTTTTAAAAATCACACTATGTATTTTTAAACCCCTATATTTTTGGGTCAAAAGTTTGTTACAGGGTGGAGAGACTTTTCTGACCCTATAAAGTATATACATTCTGTTTCTATACTGTCGCGAGACCAAAACCAAAAGACCTAGAAACCAAAATCATTAAGCGCTCATCGGACGTCTATATCCTAAAGCTTTCATAGAACCAATCGGTACAAATTTATTAATGTTGCTGTGATTGAAGAAATGTATGTATTCCTCGCTGTTTTTGTCTAATCCTATTTTATCCCTGTTTTGTACCAATACAATAAGTTTTATCAAAATTGAATTACTAAATAATATATCTGTCAGGTATATGATTTTTATAAAAATCGGATTACAATATTTTATATCTGTGCTATATCTGCCATACTAGCCGTATGGGCTCATGTATTTTATCTGCGCAGTATAAAAGCTATTAACATATAAAATTTCAAATCGTATTTTTATACCCTTGCAGAGGGTATTTTAATCACCAGCATCACCAGGAGAGTCGATCTAGCCATGTCCGTCTGTCCGTCTGTCCGTCCGTCTGTCCGTCTGTCCGTCCGTCCGTTTCTACGCAAACTAGTCCCTCAGTTTTAAAGCTATCTGCTTGAAACTTTCCCAAAAGTTGTCTTTCTATTGCAGGTAGTATATAAGTCGGAACGAGCAGGATCGAGCGACTATATCATATAGCTGCCATATAACTGAACGATCGGAAATGCCATAACTTTGGTGTTTTCAAAGTTGGGAAGTTGGGATTTTTTATGAGTATTAAGCATCTTATAAATAATTTTGGAGAATATAATTAACAGAATATTCTGCAAGGGTATATCAACTTAGCTTATCTTTCTTGTTTTATGTGTACATTGATCATGTTTAAAAATCTGATCATGTAGAAAACATCGAATTTGGTAATTTGCTTTTGAAAAATGATGCGTATATCTCGCTGACTTTTGCCTAATATGATAGTTTTTTATCATTTCGTATCCATTCCATGAGTTGACAGTCTATATCCCCTAGCTGTCATATGTATATTCGCTATTGCTGGGTGTCATCATTTTTCGGTATAACTGCAAGGGTATTAAAACTTCGGCTGGCCGTTCTAATTATAATGTCACTTAACTTAAGGCAATAATCATTGTAATCGAAGCACGTTTCGAAATGTGATTTTCAGGAAAATGTGATGTAAGTTTTATGCAAAAGGGCAAGTAACGGCAGATCTGAAATTATCGTTTGCCCCACAAGTTCCAAAAGGATAGCTAAATTCATAATTTTCGAACAATTTTAAATAAAAACAAGAAAGGAAAGCTAACTTCGGGCGGAGCCGAAGTTGATATACCCTTGCAGAATACTCTGTAAATTACATTCTCCAAAATTATTCATGTGATGCATTCTTACTACTCATAAAAAATCCCAACTTCCTAACTTTAAAAACACCAAAGTTATGGCATTTCCAATCGTTCAGTTATATGGCAGCTATAGGATATAGTCGGCTGATCCTTATGAAATTTGGTAGGTCGGATTGATTGGCCAAATTTAAAACCCATAGAAAATCCCAACTTTCTAGCTTTACAAACACGAAAGTTATGGCATTTCCGATCAATCAGTTATATGGCAGCTATAGGATATAGTCGTCCGATCCCGGCCGTTCCGACTTATATACTGCGTGCAAAGGAAAGAAGGGTGTGTGCAAAGTTTCAACTCGATATCTTTAAAACTGAGAGACTAGTTTGCGTAGAAACAGACAGACGGACAGACCGACAGACGGACAGACGGACATGCTTATATCAACTCAGGAGGTGATCCTGATCAAGAATATATATACTTTATAGGGTCTGAGATGTCTCCTTCACTGCGTTGCACACTTTTGACCAAAATTATAATACCCTCTGCAAGGGTATAAAAATTAAGAACAATTAAAATGTAAACAAGAAAGGAAAGCTAACTTCGAGCGGAGCCGAAGTTGATTTACCCTTGCAGAATATTCTGTAAATTATATTCTCCAAAATTATTCATATGATGCATTCTTAATACTCATATTTCTTTTGAATTTGACATATCTACGCTTTTCAGCCTCTTTCATAATGCGACGGAGTGACAGTAACGGGCAGCAACAGTCATAAAAAGTTGGCACCAAAGTATATAGTCAGCCAATATAGGCGGCTATAGGATATAGTCGCCCGATCCAGCTCGTACAGACTAATATACTACCTGCAATAGAAAGACAACTTTTGGATGAGTTTCAAGCAGATAGCTTTAAAACTGAGGGACTAGTTTGCTTAGACAGACGGACGGACATGGCTAGATCGACTCTCCTGGTGATGCTGATCTATTCACTTTATAGGGTCGGAAATGTCTCCTTCACTGCGTTTCAAACTTTTGACTGAAAACCCTCTGCAAAGGTATAAAAACTGGTGACACATCCTTAAACTGCTTGACATATCCCTATCTCAAGTAAACCATGTTCGAAATTCACTAGGTCGCCTACTTGATTTGTGTTTTGTATCAAATCCTGAAGGTGTGTTTCTGTCCAGAGTAGCATCACTCACGCAACCTGAAGATCCATATCACCCTACAATCGAACTTACATTTGACACGGCTAGAGTTATTGAAGAAAAATCAGAAAAATCAACCAAACGAATACATTTATTTCGCAAGTCAGACTTTCTGAGGCTAAATAATTTTATTTCTTGCTTTAATTGGTCTGATCTTTACTTATGCAATAATATGTCTGATGCAGTTAATGTTTTTTCCCCTGCAATAAACTCATTTTTTAATTCCTGCACGGTCAAGATTTACCGTGCTTAATGCTCAGTGTTATAATAGTTACTTAAACCGTTGTAAGGTCCAGTTCTCTCACGATCCGAAACAGTTTGAAAACATGACGGCAACCACAGATCAGGCAATAGCCGATTTATTTGCCCAATTTTTTCAAACTACTTACTCTACTTTAGATTATTTATCACAGCCTTGTTCTTACACCATATCCAAGTCAAACCTCATATTCTGTCCCACTTTAACAGAAAGCTCTCTTCTTTTGGATCTTCTTCGTATTAAGTCTGTTTATTCGCCAGGGCCCGATGGTATTCCTGGGTGCGTGCTTAGGTATTGCGCTAAGGACCTGTGCAAACCTCTCCACATGTTGTTTACCTTATCTCTAGAAACTTCCCAATTCCCAAATTTTTGAAGGAATCATTTGTTATTCCTCTTTTCAAAAAAGGTAACAAGTTAGAAGCCAGTAATTATAGAGGTATTTCTAAGTTGTCAGCGATTCCTAACCTATTTGAAAAAATCATTAGTCCTCATTTGCAGTACCTTTGTAGATCAATCATTTTTCCGTGTCAACACGGATTTTTTTAACGTTGATCCACAATCACAAACCTTCTAGAGCTCACTACATTTGTGATAAAGGTCTTCAATAGTAGTTTTCATACAGACGTCATTTACACTGACTTTAGTAAAGCATTTGACTCTGTAAGTCACTTCTTGTTCAAAAACTTGACCTGTTAGGTTTTCCAGTTGAACTCCTTAAATGGATCTCAAGTTATCTAAATGGTCTTCGTTCACAAAGGGTCCTTTTTAAAAATTCAAATTCTAAAATTCTCCGTGTTACCTCAGGTGTCCCACAATGGACCCATCTGGATCCGTTACTTTTTACATTATTTATTAACGATCTTCCCTCAATTATAAGTCATTCTCGCGTACCTTTGTACGCAGATGATGTTAAGTTGTGCCTGCAGTATAAGGACATTTCCTTCCATTTAGACTTACAATCCGATCTAGATAATTTTCAAAACTGGTGCCGAGATAATTTACCAAATTTAAACGGTTCCAAGTGCAAGCTGATGACTTTTTATCGGGTTAATCCGATACACATTAAGTGGCAGCTCTTTGGATAGAATAACTCTTGTAAACGATCTTGGCCCCAAACTAAAATTTTCTAACCACATTTCGTCCATGGTTAATAAAGCCAGAGGAGTGCTTGGATTTATTAAAAGGTGGTGGAAAGAATTCGATGCTCCTTATTTAATTAAAACTTTATTTATTTCGTTAGTCCGTCCGATTCTGAAGTATGGGTCTCCCGTCTGGAGTCCACAATACGGAATACATATTGGTTGTATTGAATCAGTACAAAAAAACTTTCTTCTTTTTGCTTTACTGGGATGCAAGTCTTAACTTACCTTCTTATTCTAGTGGACTTCTGTTGATTAATTTACCCTCCATAGCCAACCGTAGAACGATGCTTGGTACTGTCTTCATTTATAACCGTATACATGGTGATATCGACTTCCCCGACTTCGTAAATCGGCTAAACTTTTCTGTGCCAAGTAGATTAACTAGAAAGTATATTCCCCTAATATTAAATCATTGTATATCTAACCATGCCTTTCAGAGTATTATGTTCTGACTATAATATAATACACTTTTTCCTATTATCTCAAATCTTGACTCCTGAAACGATTATTACTAGCTTCATTGTCACAAAATTGATCTTACGATTACTTTTTTCCCCGGACTTTTAACTATATTTTCTTATCTCGTGGAAAAAAAATGAATCAAATTCAAAAACTAAAATCATATTTTTATATTCCTAAGCTACTCTTCAAAGATTTTGAAATCCGATCATTTTTGGTTGAGATGTGAACACCGTACAACGCCCTATTTAACGACGCTCTAGCCGATAAAACGCTGTGTTATACCAAATATTATGAAATACATTTTTTGCAGAGGGTATTATAAATTCAGTCAACGCAGTCGATTAGCATCCCCAGAAGAGTCAATCCAAACAAGTCTCTCAGTGCTAAAACTATTTGGATAAAACTTTACCAAAAGCATACTCTCTAAGTCGGAACGGAACGGGTCGAACCGAACAACTATATTATATTGCTGAATTTGGAATGATCGGAAAAATAACTGAAAAAAACTCGGTTTTGAGAAAAAAGCTCCGTTGTATGGCGCTCAGGATATGATGTGCGTCTTATAGCTACAATCTAATAGATTCTAAAAATTGAGTAATTAATTCCACACAAGGACTATTTTTGTGCAAATAAATAAAACTGAATAAAAATGTGTTAGGCCACTAGGCCTTAGCAAAATGACAAACTTATTATATATTATTACGCAAAAAGAAACTTACAACATAACACAGATCTGTTACAAAAACCAAATAAATTAAAAAAAAACAATTAAAAACATTTGCTTTCCAAAACATAACCTGTAATATTGTTAGGACTTAAATTCCCTTCCCACCATCAACCTTATTGAAATAAAAAGATGTTTTTTTTAATTTAAATTTTTCTTAGGCATTTCTCGCATTTATTTCTCATAGTTCTCGTAACACGTTTCATTCGCACAGTTTTTGTTTGTTCTTTTTCGATTTTAATATGTTTTGAATGTTTCTATCAAAATTACAAAAAATTCCATTTGATTTGGAATATAAGGTATATATAGTAATATATATTTTTATATCAAATGTGTTTTTATTTGTGGAAAAAATGGTATCAAATGGCAACATTGTTCACTATATAATAGCCCTGCAAAGAATTTCTGGATTTTATTTTCAAAAATTGAATTTTTCTTTGATTTTATTAGTTAGATGTTGTAGTTTTCCGTTGCTGTGTTTGTAAATTTGTAGTTAATGCATATTAATGATGTCTGAATGTTGCGGCGATATAGTAATGAACTTACTTATTTTGCTTTTCTTCAGTTGTAGTCTTTTCTTTTAGTTTTAGCTAGGGCTGTAATTTGAGTTTTCCTTATTTTATATAATTAGGATTCTGTTTTGTGTTTGATTTCTCGTTCTTTAAGTTGAACCTTGATTTATTCATCTTTATTTCTTAATTGTTTATACATTGAAATTGAAATATTTAAGCAAATGAACGGAAACAAAAAAATATAAATTATATGTAAGATGGCAAACAAATTTTATTTAAAATGCTTTTTGTAGTTAAAGCAATAAATAAGTTTCTATATTTCCCTTTCATTTGCGTTTAATTACAAATGTATGCCATTTATGTGTATAAATTTATTTAGCTTTCAATTTATATTTCATTTTATCATGGACTTAATGACTAGGTTCATTTAGATTTTATTACATTTATGTAGCAAAAAATGTTTGCAAGTTTTTCTTTTTATTTTTATTTTTTTGTTTTGACACGACGACGGCGCCTATGGCACATCCTTGTGTTCCTACCATATATATATATATAGATATATATAGCGTATAGTTTCTAAAAAATATCTTCCTATAAATTCAAGCTTTAAAAAATTGGCATTTCCTTTATTTAAGTATGTTTATATCTAGATCTATATGCATAATACCCTTTAGTTTTGTATACGTAGGAAAGTAAAATGCAAATTTACCATAATAAACCCAATGCTGATTCGTGTATTCAAAAACAAAAGTTTCATATATTTATATAAGGTTGTGTGACATAGGATGAGAAAAAAGCAAGCTTTTATAGCTGATGCGGGATCTTTTGGGCTTGGAGTCTGAACACTTCTAGGATGGCTGGAGAGAGAAGGCGAAGGTTTCGTCGATTGATTCGATCATTATTCAATTACAGCACACACGCCGGTTTAAACGTAACAAAACTTTGTATAGAACTATATAGCTATACAGTGTGTATCGGGGCCAAAAGATCTAAAGTATTCAACCCGAATAGATAAGTTTTCATACATTTAAAAATTATTGAAACTATTGCTGAACCGGATACAATATACAGGCACGTATATACGCTTATATTTATATATATGGCTGTCTCTGGCTGTACACAAACATACATACAAAACAAATGGCAAACAAGTTACTACACAAAAAACAATTACAAAATTGATCAAAATATAATCGATGTGGCAACCGATCAATGATAGTAAACCGTTGATAAGTAGGTCATTAAAAGATTGCAGTATATATTTTTATCGAGTGCTCAATCGATCATCTAGAAAGCTATTCTGCGCGTACCTTAGTTTGATTAGTGCACAGCAGGGAAAATATATTTATTTAGCTTTCACTGAACTCATATAACACATGCATATAAAAATTGAACCTATAGGAACGTTTCAAAAATCATATGTTCAGAAACAAAATTCGTAAGCGAATTTAACCAAATAATTAATTTATATATTGTTATAGTTAACTAGATGAATTACATATTTGATTTGTGTACAGAAATAATTAAATTTTCTCTTATTGCCTTTAATATAAATAGTTTGATTTGCACATGCAAGGTGTGTTTTATAGCTGATCTGCCTATTTTATTTGTGGTTTGATATAAGTACAAAGAGAAATATAAATTTGTATTCTATTGAGGAACTTGATAAATATTTTGAAAACTAAGCATTTGGTTATTTTAATTGAACAATAAATGTGGAATACAAATGTTTTAAATAAAGAAAATATCGCTTTAAACAGCAAATAATTTGGATAGATCAACACATATATGCATTACTATATATTAGGTGTATATGCAGGGCTTCCCCTTTTTTAGGTTTATATGCTTTATAAGGCATTTCCTTTTCTAGCGCAGCGCATTTCATGCGCTTACAAAACGTTTACTACCGTTACAGAGATTATCGAAAAAAATTATAAAATCAATACTAAGAGCAACTAAAACATTAAAAAGTGAATGTTTATATAAACACATACACTTATCTGACGCTAACTTAGTGTTTTTAAATAATGCACTATCGTTTTAAAAATGCATTGTTGCTTTTCTTTTTACAAACTAAAATTTAGCTTAAATATTTTTACTAATGCAGAATTCCTTTTTGCATTTTGCTTTTGTTTAATTTGGTGGTTATCCCAACAATTTTTCGACTTTCGAAATGGATCAAAATCTGAAGGTTCAAACCACGTCAAAACTGTCAACCAAAAACTAGAGGACTTCTGTTTAAAACTTGTTTCGTTCACTTTTTATTTGCTCGAAAATGTTCATTGTAAAAAAATAATAATACTCTTGACTCCTGAATGCAATTTTAGCTAAAAACCCTGTTCATTCTTAAAACTTTATTTTGCCAAACAAATTATCGGCTCAAAAAGTAACAGAAAAACGATAAAGTTCGTGTTTCCACCACCGATTAAAAATATTATTTTAAAACTTTAAAAGATGGCTACAAATTGTTGACGCGTTTCACGTGGTTTGAATCCAAAATAGGATGGTGTTCTACAGTTTGATTCTCTGTTATGTGTAGTACTTGTGTAGAGAAGTGGGCGTGGCCATTTCATACTCTTAAAAAATATATATGTATAGTTATACATAAGTATGTTTTAATTAGTGGTTTTTCCATCCTGCTCCGTTTTCGCCTTATTTAGGAATTTGCATGATTTTTGTTTTTAGCTTTCTTTTAGACAAGTAATTATTTGTGCTCCTGCTCGAAAATCCTTCCTTTGAAGAACTATAATCCAAGTATGTGAGCGGATTCATCTGAAAAAAACATCCAATTAGTAACAGATCGCGAATACATAATTTAAAATTAAGACCCAACATTAAGATGGATGTAAGGTTTCTTGACCTGATGAACATTCATAGACTTTACGGCTTGACTTACCCTTCTTATCTGACGATCCTACACCCGGTTGGTCAGGTGGGTCTTGTCGCTCCGTTTCGGAGGCGGCGGCGGAGGACGCTTCTTGGCCGCCACGGAATTTCCAGGCGGCGGCGGTAGCGGAGGTGTGCCAGCATCTCCGCCAGCACCTCCCGCCCTCCCCTGGGCGTGCACGTTTTCGTAGAGCGCGTTGTGTGCGTACTCGTAGTGCTCCTGCACCCAGTGGCTCACGTTGGCCGTCTCGCGGTAGTAGTGCGAGGAGTTGGCCCCCGAGTTGAGATTGTGGGCGGCCAGCAGGTCCTCGTTGCTAAAGTCCCGGAAGCCCAGGACCTCGTGCGGCGTTGTGGCCGGCTCCGCCTTGCATTTCTGCGCCACCTGCCATTTCTTGCGCATCACGCGCTGCAGATCCTTGAGGAAGTCGCGGGGCGGATTCGAGGCGGACTCCTGGAGGCGTTTGGGCGAGGTCACCTCGCTGCTGCTACCGTTGCTCTGGCTAGACAGACGCGCCAGGTCCGAGCGCGGCGGCAACATTGGACCTGGTGCATAGGTCTGGTAGGCCGATCCCGCGCTGGAACTGGAATGACAGCTGAGCGTGGTGCTGGGCGAGCGCTGCGGCAGCACTGGCTCCGGCGAGCACATCTTGCGCCGCAGCAGCACTGGAGAGTCTGCGAACGAGACCTTCTTCTGGGCGGCGGGGGGCGGCGGCGGCAAGGGCGGTCCGGGCAGCTGGGCAGGACCTACATAATCCGGCGGCGCCTTGTACGGGGGCGCTGCTTTAAGAGCCCCCGACGGCTGCTTTACTGCCGGCTTGATCGGTTTGGCCGGCACCGCCGGCGGCAACGATCCATTGCTATTAGGCATGATCATCGGTGTACTCATTGGTGTGGGAGTAGTCGGGCTGGGCGGACCCGCATAGGTCATGGCCAGCACCTCCTCGGGAGGAGGCGGTGGGGGCAGGGAGGCCAGCGACAACTGGGACCCGTACACGTCCTGGTCATCCGACCCATCCAAAGCGGGCGGCGGAGGGGGCGGAGGCAGCGAATCCAAGGACAGCGTGGACGAGCACATCAGCGAAGCAGCATCGCCCGGTGGCGGCTTGGCGCATATGCTGGGTGTGGGCGTGGGCGTGGAGTTGCTGCTGGACGAGGTGGAGGAGGCACTGCCCATTGGCTCCACCTGCTTGACGGCAGCGGCCACTGGCACGGGAATCGGACGTCTCTTCAGCGTGCCGCTGCCATTGCTCTCCTGCGACTTGCGGCGGCTGTGGCGGCGCGTGAGCGTACCGCTGCGCTCCGGGGAACTGGCATCGCCACCGGCGCTCTCGCAGATGGTGATTTCGCCCACCTCCTTTAGCTGGCGTGTCATTGTGGTCAGCGGCAGATTTGGCTTCATCGAGGGCTTGCGCTTGATGGTGCCCGTGGTGAACTCGGAGTCGAAGCCGTTGTTGTCGTCGGAAAGGCAGCCGCTGGAGCTGCTGCTGGAGGCGCGCGATGTGCGGCCGCTGGTCGAGTTGGACATGCTGCTGATGGCCGAGGATACGCTGCCACACTGCGACGGGACTGCCGAAGAGATGCTCGAGATGGACTCGCTGCGCATGGAGGCCGCAAAGCTCGACTGCGAGACGGAGTCATCGCGGCTCAGGCAGAGATCCTCGAGTAGCGACTTGTGGCTGTCCCACAGCTGCTTGCCGTACTTGCAGACGCGGATGGCCGTTAGCCAGCGGTCCAGTGTCGGCAGGTCTTCGGCGCAGAGCATCTTGAGCGAGCGGCACGACTTGCCTAGTGAGGAGTCCGCGACCGCCTTGAAGCCGAAGGTGAAGTCGGTCGGGGACTTCCACTTCTTGCGCCAGCCCAATCCGGTGTACACGTTGTGGCCGTGGAACAGATTGAGGCAGGCCAGGTCGCGCGTGTTCTTGGTCTTCTCTTTGGGGAAGTAGTAGAGACCCGAGGAGCGCAGCACGAAGTGGTACCGCTTCCAGCCCTTCTTCGGGTCCGCCTTCATGTAGAGCGGTCCGTCCAGCTGCATCTGGTTGTGCGAATCGAAGAACTCGTCCAGCAGCATCTGCCGCGTCTGCTCGTCGTGCTGACATCCGGGCGCCATCTGGGGTCCGGGTAAGTAGAGTTCCGGGCGCGCGAACAGCGTCACCTTGTCCGGCCGCTGCTGGAAGAGCACGCGATTGCCGGCGTCTGAGTTCCACGTCATCAGGTTGTCCACCAGCAGTTCGTGGTCTTCAAAGAGGCGTTCTGCGGGGCAGAGGAAGGAATTAATAAAACAATTCAGTTTTTGAATTTAACACCAAGACAACAGATATGTTGACCAATAAGCCAATAAATTGTCTTTATGACCATAGCCACAAACACTCACCCATCTGCAGATCGCCCAAGTGCTCCACCAGCGCCCAGTTGGACTGCATCAGCACGTGGTTCTTGTCGGCCAGAAGGCGCGTTACATGGCCGCAAACCATGCGCTCGTCCACCAACAGCGACTTGGATGCGCCATCGGAGGTGAAGGCCTTGACAAACAGGCGTCGGATGGAGGCGCTTTCGAGCTTGTGCAGTGCCAGCTGGATTTTGGCCGCCTTCGAGATGCTGTTAGCGCCACTCTGCTGACCACTGTGCTGGCCATGGCCGCCATGGAGCAGCTTCTCCAAGGTGCCCTGCTGCTGTTTCTGCTGCTGATGCTGCTGCTGGTGCTGTTGCTGCTGCTGTTGCTGCAGGGATGTGTTCGAAGAGGCGGATGACTCGCTGGATAGCAGGGAGACCGTGTCGCTGAAGGCGGAGTCGTTGTCGGGCGACTCAGTGCGCGGCTCCCGGGCCGTGACAACGCCCAGCGTTATGCCCATGGTCATGCCGCCAGGTGGCGGCGGATGCACTATCATTCCGGCCACTCCAGGTGCGCCAATGAGTCCAATTCCGTGTCCGTTCTCCGAGATCCCGGACGATGAGCAGCTGCTCACGTCCGCTGAGATACTGCTGTTGGTGCGCGAGTGGGAGCGCGACGAGGCGGCCGACATGGAAACCAGTGACGGAGCATTTCCCGCCAGCTGGGCCACTCCAGGTGGTGGCGCTACTTGTAAGCCGGCAAGCGGAGCACCCACGCCGGGCAGCAAGGACGCCTCGGCATAGCTGTTTTGCGCCTCCAGCAGGCCCAGCTCGCCAAGGATCTGGTCCAGCTCCGACTCCTGCGAGTCCTCCAAGTTGGCCATGGAGATGCGGTATGTGTGGGAGAGGTGTTTGGTCTCCGGTGTGAGGGGACGATCGCTGTGCCTGCGCAACTTAACGCCAGCGCCAGCACCGGAGCCAATCACAGGGCAATCCCCACCAGCCACGAAGCCAGCGGCGGTCGTCGTCGTCGTCGCACCACCAGCCGCTGCTCCTACTATTCCTCCGCCGCTGGCAGCGCCGCCCACCAAGATGCCCCTTAGATTGATCTGCAATGGAGAAAAAAAAACGGAAAAGGATAAGCACAAATGCAATATTTTATGTAGGTATTTTATTATTTTTCTTAATTTCAAGCTAAAAATTATAATTATCCGTAACATTGTTTCTCCTCGCCTTGTTTTTAGAGCTCATATCAACCTTTTTTTATTTTCTTTCTAAAAATATAATTTATCAATTCCGACACAGAAGATGAAATTAAAACGAAATAAAAACAATTCTGAAACGTTTCTCTGCGACTCGAAGTCTCCGTAGCTCGGGTTTAATATGCGGCAGATGATAAATCTAGTTGGGAAACTTTGGCTTTATAAAGAGACCCAGAAATGCTTCAAAATTATCAGTGGGCTTCCCATCTACATATAGTCGATATTGTTGCTGTTTTGTGAAACGTGCCACAATGGAGCGTCCGTTTTCGATTCTACGATTAGCGACTGGCGATTGTCGGTTGCCAATGCAGCTGGCCCAACCGATTCCGCCCCCTCTGTCGCCCCTTCAGGGCGTCAGCTGCGCTTCAAACACGTTACCCATTTTAGTTGGGACGACAGCAACTTCCCCAGCACTAACGCCGAGCACTTTAACACCTAAAGAAAAATTGATTTGAAGCACATACCAATTCAGTTATTTCAAAATTACCACCACATCAATTTGATAGGGTTAAAAAGTATTATAGATCAATTTGGTACTGGATATAAAAATAATATGATTGTAAAATAACAATAATATTTAACAATCTGAAAATAAATAAAAGTATATCTGGCAGCAGTGGAATTCGAACCGAGACCCAGCAAAATGAACAATGTAAATATCTTTTTGGCCTGCAATTATAAATTTGATATCGAGCTGTTTTTTTTCCGTGGATATTGCAAATGCTTCTGTCGCTTGGAAATCAAAAGCCGAGCCGACGACTTCCCCGTCGTCGAGCGCTTTTGGCTTTTCTCCAGCAGCCGTCGTCTGTGCCGATAGTTATAGTTGAGCACTGTTTTTATCGCTTGTTACTGCTCCTAATGATTGTTGATATAATGCAGTCGAAACCGCTCGACTGGCTGCCTGACTACTGGCTAGTGTTAAGTAATTTACCCAGGCATAAGTCACGTATTAAGGCGACAAAGAACGGTGAACGGGGGCCGTTCGCCGTCGGGGGTAGGGGCAAAAACAATTACAATGACTGGCAATTGGCCAAGAGAAAGGGGAAGCGGGGGACGGAAGAGAGCGAACAGTTGCAAAGAAGAGAGATCTTTAATGGGTCCACCGCACACATGGAAACCTGGTTCGTTAAGTTAAGAATAAAAAGTAACAAGAAAACGATGACTTTCACACATCGAAAACTTTGATTCGATGTGGATGAAATACACAATTTGCCTTGAGTTTATAATAATTATATGCTATTTTCACAGAACACATTTTCTTAAGGCCAATAAGTTTTTTTCTCCAATCGGTTTCTCAATTCATTTATTTTGTTCAGGGCAAATAAGGTCTTAATAAAATTGTTGCAGTTTGAATTTGTATTAACACTTTTTTAAACATTGCTACTGTTTCTGGTACCTCTATATACTGTTGTATTACGTTGTATTAACACTTTTTAAGCATTGCTACTGTTTCTGGTACTTTTTATTTACTGTTGTATTACCCTGGCAATGTTCATTCCAGATTAAAGACTTCTACGCCTGGAGGGCATCCCGGCACTCGATTCGAGGAGACTGTAATAACATGTGACATCGCTGACAACTGCCAACGTCTTACTGGTCATTTTGGTTACCTTCTGGTGATGGAGTTGCCTTTTTAATGGCCTTTTCAACGCTCGACTGAATGAGTCATTGCGTGGCTTGAAAAGGTTTTTGTTTTGTTTTCGTTTGCAGCGTTGTTGCTGTCATTTATTTACTTTTTAGGTAATTGGCACTTTACTGAACTGAACTCCAGCCGGGACCCGTGATGATCCGCATCTACCATCACCGTCAGTTGCTCAACGCACCTCGAAGGGCAGCGGCTGACTATGAGGTGGGGGGAGGAAAGGTTAAAACGAGGTTAGAGTTGGTCCCATTCAACAATGCACTGTCGCCCCGCTTGGCTAGCGTTGATTTATGGACAGAAATGTACATAAATACGGGAAACGGAATACAGATAGAGAGCGGCGCATCTAATAACCCTGGCCGCCCTCTTCCCCAAACACTCAATCGGTTGTCCACAAAGTTCAATGACAGCCGCAACAAGAAATCCCAATTGACAACCCAGGGGATGGACAAAGGGGTCAGGCGAAGGGAAGGAGAGAAGGAGACGGGGAGAGGAGCCTGGTGCAGAGACCTCACACAGCATCCCATTCTACCGGCCATTTGTTGCTGTTAGTTTACGACTCTTGTTTGCATATTTGCATAGGTCGTTCCACGTTCCACTACTGCACTCCTATTCTCAGTTCCACACAGGAAAAAAAATTACTAAATATGTTCGATTAAATTATTTCTGTGCCATATTAATAAGAATCTAATTATTAAATTCATGGTATTATTTTAAATTAAAATATATACGAAACTAAACACCCTTGTTTAACACACACAGACGCAATTACCATTGTTCCAATTAACAATCTAATTATTAAATTTATGGTATTATTTTAATGTAAAATATATACGAAACTAAACACCCTTGTTTAACACACACAGACGCAATTACCATTGTTCCAAGATTTAACCTATATCTGTTTTCTGCTTGCAATGCTGAAAACCGGTTTTTATCTGATCGACATAACAACCCATTGGGAATTATAGCGTGACAAGAGGGCACTTGTTTGGACTTGGATTAACATATTAAACCAGAGCAACATATTAAAACCAATAGTCAATTTAAATTTAAGGCAGTATCAACTGCAAAGGGCAGAAATAGAAAGGTTCCCAATTTATACCGAATTTGGAAGAACGTTTTTTCAAATTTAAAAAAAAAATATTTAGATACTACTTCTCATATGTTTAAAATCTGAAAACTACTATTTACACAATTTTATTCGATATTGTTCCGGTTTCTTTTTCTGAGCACTATCCACAGTTGGTAAACTTATGGTCCTCGCATCTAAGTGTCAAAAGTCCAAGCACAAACAGAAAAAGTGGAAGGCGACTGCATGTTACTATGAATTCAGCTTCACTTTTTGGAGGGCGCAACGACAAAGTTTAAAATTCTCTTAATTGTAAAAAGCTTGTAACCACACGTTATTGCGATTTCCTTTGTGCCTTAAACACATAACCAATACATTTTGATTGCTGGGTATAAAATAAGTAGGTAACGATTGCAGTCAAAACTACGTGCAGTTTAAAGGTCTATATTTTTAATCACTGTCTCTATATATATGAGTTCACTTATTAGGTTTTCGTTGGATATATGGTTATAAAGGTAAAAATATTTGCCATAATAGGGAAGAATGCGTGACTTTAGTTTTAAAAATGCAAAATATGCAATCAATAAATAACTCTAGATTCATGGACTAATGCATTGCTGCACTTAATGAAGTAACAACCGGCACAAAAGTATGTATTACGTGATTCCAACTGTTTACTTTTTCTGACAGAAAATTGGATTTCCCATGTATTTAGTTTTTTCTATAAACAAATTTGACTCATGATACACAGAAATGTTTTCACTGACTTGACTTGCCTTACACTTTTAAACATCGTTTCCCCGTTTTTTGTTACCAGTAATAAAATTTCCTTGTTATTACGACGTCTGTGTTTAAAAGTGGTTTAAATAACAATCGTCAAAAGTCAGAAATGAAATAAACCACTCCCCACACTGTTTTCCTCCGAAGTGCTACGTTTCAGTCGTTGTCGATCTGTAAATAACTTTTTCTGCTGCAGTTCAATGTTCTTAGTGGATCGGTTTTCTGTTGTTCACCTTGGGCACACAAGTCCATATCAATGCTGCCAATATAGAGGCTAGACTTCCATTATAAACCAATTATAACCTTAGCGGATCCGAGAATTGTATGGCCAGTTGTTGAGTCTGATTCGAGGCTAGGCGTTACTGTTCCCCAACCATGTGCTCTAGCTTTTGTGAGGGACCTTACCAGAGGAATCCAGTCTAACTCTGCCTAACAAGTGGTTAAACACCGCACTCATGACCTACTCAACAGCAGTCGCATGTTCTGGGCCCATTCCACTCCCTGGGGAGTCACCCCAAAGTAATTACTTTTACACTACAATAATATTTCCAGTAATTAACTAAAAGCAAGAGTCCCGTCCCCTTGCTCCACTGACGTCACTTGGTCTGCGTGGAAATGGGGAAAAAAATGGTGGGTGGGGGAGCTCTTTGTTCAAGGCCCAAACGCATTATGAATATTCTCATGTTTGTGGACATTTACAGCAACTTCCGCAGTCGATTAATAAAAACAACAAAAAGCGCTGCCAAAAAAAGAGCAGCACACACAACACAAGAGTGGTCGAAAAAGCAACAATAGCAAGCAAACAAAAAATAAATTAATACATTAAATTTAACTTTTAATGGGCCCCGCTCGCAAACAGAAACACCCGGAGACATGCTACGGCCTTATAAAGCAGGCACTTCGCTCCTTTGGAAAAATTGTCGCTCATAAAAAGAAAACATCGTTTATAATATAGGGAATACAGAATTTATAATGCGAGTGCCTGAATTTACGCCACCATTTCGGTTGACGCTGATGACCATCATCACCATCAAGAAGCAACAGAGTTGTGCTTTAACTCCGTTCGAGTTGACTTTACTACACTTTACTTAACTTCGCGTCGTTCGTTTCGGTTTGACTTTGGGCTTGGTTCGTTAAGCAGCCTAATTGGCGACCCCCGCCAGTTTTCCACAGAAAGAAAAAAGCCCAACCATAGTAAATATTCCTACTTGATAATCGTATTATTTTTATCACAAGCCATAAGAATAATGAACAGTAAATTATAAAGGACCGAAAAATAAGATTGCAAACAGTTTTACAATATGAAATTTATATATGTAGGTATATAGGCAAGCAGCTTTTATACGCAGTTGGGTATTATAAAAATACGATTATTTTTGAAATACAAAGGCATCTTAACAAAACGAAAACAAACCGAATCGATGGAACATTTCTGTCTCTGTACTGTTAAGTGAACCCGCAGAGGTAAGTTCAAGGCAAGGCGATGCAACGCAGTAAACCAAGGAATAAGTATGAAGGGCGCTCTTAATTGCCAGGAAATAAAGATACTGCTACTGTGCCATGATAAGGTTTATATTTGGAGTGAAGTTCTTTTGGAGTCTGAATTTAATACTTAATCAACAATACGAACCTCACAATGGGTTTTAATTGGCGTAAGTATATGCAGAAAATTGCAAACTATTAAACTATTTTTAATTGATCAAATGAGCCTGAAATTGTAAGAGTTTATGTTTTTAAGATACCTTTGAACATTTCACGGCCAGTTATATAATTAAAGAGACGCACCATTCATAACCCCAGTCTTGTCGTTTTTTCATTTGCAGCCGTCTACTTGTTAGTCCAAAACTCCCCGCTGAAACTCATCAGGAAACGGAAGAGAAAGGAAAACTCGTGAAATCAACTCACGCGATCCTCAAGAAACATCTGATCCTACTTGAGAAATGGTCCGAAACCGTTGGCAGGGGATGAAGACGAGAAGGACATGAGCCAGACAAAGAATGGGCTCCAGCAGAAATCTGCGTTGTTACCCGAAAACCGTTCTCCGATCTTTGAACAGCGCGTGCAAGGGAGCGGCAAGTGACGCGTGTCCTTAAATGCAGCTGCCGTCTGTGTATTATAACCAACAATAAATCGGATCCGAGGTTTCGCCCCTTTTTGTTTCGGGGCAACTGCTACGCACTCATCGGCATGCCCATGTCAGGGGAACCTCCAATACAATGGCAACAAACAGACGTTGCACCTGCCACCGAGCACAAAACACAATGCAAAGTGGTAAAAGGAGAAGTGGAAGGAGCAGGCCCAAAAAATGCTGATGACGTTCGTCCGCTTATTTAAGTCTGTTTTGTCTCGTCTCCCTTCAACCCCTCTGAGTCACACACACCACACTCCGCTGATTATAAGATCAAGATAGTCTCCGTCTCAGACGTCGTAGACCCATGGAACAGATGCGTTTTCGAGTACATCCTCCAACGGTGGTTGGTTATCCCATTTGCGCACATTCAAGGCGTGTCCCGGGTACACTTGGAAAAAATATGGATGAAAAATAGACGCCAGAAGGTGCATATCGTATTTTGATAGATATTTAAAGCATTAGCTCTTTAATTTTCAAGTCACATGTTAACCATTGTTTATTTTTGACCTCTAAAACTCGGATATCAGACATTTTGTTAGTATATAATGAATATTATTCTTCGAGTGTGCCGAGAACAAGAGCAACGCTCGTAACTTAAGATGTTACCTGCTTCCCCTGTTCCTGCTGCTCCGGAGTCGATCGAATCGGTTTCCCTCAGTTCAGGAGTAAACCTCTCCTTCCCTCCTCGTCCACCACTCCTATGCACATCAACATTAATCACTTGTTGATACTGTATGTTAAAGTGCAGTGTAGCAGAGCGGGTACTTGGGTTCGTAGGCCTCGCAATCGTTATAATTTTCTATTTGAGCAGCATTATAAATCATCAGAATGTTTGATTACAAGCTTTATGGTCGATTCACCCACCCTTTCCTAATTTTGACAAATTTTTTATTGCAGCTCAATCAACTTGGAAGGAGTTGAGGGTGGTGGTGGCTTCGCCTCAGGGGAGTGAATATGGGAAAAAAGGCCGAGAATAGGCACAAAACTTTCAATAAATCATTGGCCTATATAGCCCATATACATATATGATGCCTTCCAATCAATGTGCATTATAATCATCGAAACTAATTCGGCAAATTGAAAGCTAAATGCACAGCCCACGCAGAACTGTTCGTTTCAACCGAATCAATTAGGAACGGAATGCGGAATTAAAAATGTGCTAAAGACCATCTATAAATTATACAGTCATCTAGTCTATATCTAGATCTTGCATATGTAAACACATCCGAACGAACGTGTGTGAAGTCCGAATGGGTCCATGTGTGAGTCCGCTTTAAATTGCTGAAAAGTTTACTGCGGACTTTAGACGAAGTCAATTAGCGAAAACATTGAGCCTGGGAATGGGAATGGGAATGGGTCTGGGAATTGGCATGGGCATAGGAATGAGAACGGGAATGGGAATGGCATCCGAATTGGGAACAGCCGACTGATTTACAGTGTGACCGAAGCCCATTGGACGCAGAGTTCAGTGTGCTAAATAATTCCCATGCAACTGCAATCGTGCCGCCTTTCCGTCCGTCCGTCTTTTTTTCTGGTTCTCTCTCTGTGTGCTCGTGTGGCGAAATACAATCTTTTAGCCAAATTGGTTCACTGCACGCCCACTTGGTGGCACACAGAGACCCCGATCCCATTCCCATTGCCGCCGCAGCTCCCTGATCGAAACGAAACCGATCTGTTCCGAAGCAAACCAAATCCGAATCCAAATCCGATTCCGCATCGAAAGACGAATGACGGAGACGACCAGCGCATGCAAGGCGGCAGCTCGTGTTTAAATATAATTTACAAATTGTAACAAACGCCCACAGCGGACGACGGAAGATGAGTGGAGAATGAAGAAGGAATAGGAACAGGCGAAAACCGAGGGGAGCCAAAACCAAAACCACAACTAAAAATACGATATAGGAGAAATGTCCGCATATTTTGAAATGAAGACGAGACCCATCGACCGACCCCGAGTGTCAGCAGCAGCGTCTTTGGAATCGAAAGAGGGGCAATCAATAGATGATGGGCGGAGAACAGGAGAACAGAGCTTGGGGCAGCCGACGAACGTAGTTTTGCAACTCTCGAATTGGGAATTACGCACTAGACATAACTATATAGATAGGAACATAAAATCAATTGGGCAGTAAGCAAACAAAAACTATAAAATGCCGTGGAATCCGATGGATCTCAAATTATTCTCCATGGCCAATATACGACCCAATGGAAGAAGACGAACCAAACAAAATATTTATAGAAATTGTTATAAATTCTTTAATGTTTTTAATCAACGTGCAATTCGAATGAGATGTTTTTCCTTTAAATCATTACCATCTAAAAATGGCAAAACTTCTTCCAGATACGCATAGCTTTTTGGAGTCATTCCTGGTTTATAAATGTATACAAATTACCTCGGTAGTCCTTGACCTAGATAATAACATCGAAGTGCTTTGTCCAGTTTGCTATTGTTTTCCAAGTCGCACAATAGTGTCAATGTAAACGTTAATTCGGCGTTTATTGTGATTCAATTCGCATAATTGTAACTTCTCTGTATGAAAGGGAAAGCTAATTATTATTGCTTTGATCATCAATATTATGTGGGAAAAGTTATCGAAAATCATAGAAATTACTTTTTAGGTGCTTTTTGCAGAATAATTACTAGTGCTTATGGGCTGCTCTTTGAATGGAAGCTACATAGCTAATCAGACTTAAACCTTGAGCATTATCAAATACAAAAGAGCAATCGGGCTGGGCACCCCTGATCTAATGCCTCAAGGTCATATTGGGAAATGCAGGCGGTCAGAAAATGTGTGGGAGACGAAAAAGAAACTAAAAAGCATTTCGCAATGAACATGGCGAAATAAGAATTTATGTGATTCTTAAAGTAACGGATATAAAAAATAATATAAAATAATAAAATACTTTAAAAATTTGTAGTTTTGCTTGTTTATATACATACTTATGTATGTATTGTTTTTTTATCGGGCTGATTATGTACATTTTCTGTGCCGTGTAGCTTCTATCTTTTAGATTTTCATTTAAATGTTCTTCTTCCAGAAATGATTCACAAGTGACACTTCACTATTCTTTCTTTTGTTTTTGTTATTTTTTACGCGAACTATTATTTTCCACTTCCATAAGTTACTAAATAATGAGTGCCACGATATATGATAATATGCCTGCAGGGGAAACGCATTTGTGTGTTTGCGTGTGCGGTACATTATTTTCCCCATTTTTGGTTCCTAAACGGAAACAAGCGATAATAAAATTTTACAGCGGCAACAACAACAACAGTGTCGCAGTTGCCGCATA
Organism: Drosophila kurseongensis; assembly: GCA_018153305.1. Taxonomy (NCBI): domain Eukaryota; kingdom Metazoa; phylum Arthropoda; class Insecta; order Diptera; family Drosophilidae; genus Drosophila; species Drosophila kurseongensis. The sequence continues at coordinate 1,569,670 of JAECXX010000108.1, read as the reverse complement.
AAAATTCAGACGATGTCGCAGCCGGCAACGCATGTAAGAGCGAAAATCAAACAGGGAAAAGAGAAAAGCAAAGCAAAGCAAAGCAAATCAAAGGCAGCAGGGCGTGTAACAAGAAAATCATAAAATGTAAAGCAAGAGGCCCACGAAAAAATCGGAACACAAGAATATGCAGACAGAGTGTGGACAACGTATTACCCAGTTATACCTTGAGGTCTCATGAGGTGGGTTAAATCTTTAAATTTTTTATTAGCATTCTGAACTTTTTTCAGATCTTTCCTTTCGGCGAAGACATTCTTTTAGTTTGAATATACTCAGGCCTGATATTATGAAACATTCCTAACACATATGAACATACTTCGAAAAGATCACGACGATATGATTCAATTTTTCAAGATACGATTTTTTATATATATAAAATTGATCATTTTTTCATAAATTACTGACATACACACTTCATTTTTATTAATAGGAAATTCAAAACTTCAAAAATGTATGTTTTTAAACAATAACTTTATATTTATCAAATGCGCCTTATCCTGTTAAGCTATATCTTATTAAATGTTTTGGGATGTAAACTCATACTTATGTTCGTGGGCGAAAATCCTATTTCATGGTTACGAATTTGTATGCGCCAGATTTTATGAAATAAACATGTGTGGGTGGTTCGGGAACAAAAAATAAATAGCAGAAACGAAAAGAGCGGCTATTGCAATCGCAACAGATTTTCCTCAGTACATTTCCATTACGGATCACTCGGTCAAGTGGATAATTACCAAATTAAGTATTTTAGTGTATTTTACATAATTTCCCTGAAATTAGATTTAGTTTTCAATAATCCTGAAATCTATAGATCAAGATTTTTTGCCTCTTGAAATCAATGTTTGGGCAAACATTTTTAAAATAGGAAGTTTTTAACTCAAGTAATCAGGGGTGGCATTCAAAAAATTATACTATTACATACATACATACATATGTACAAACATTTGTATAATGGAAGCCAAGTGACATGGTAAGTGCCTTTATCTGTCCCATTTGTGTATTCATTGTGAAAGAACTATGTACAAGATTTCAACATAATTTTGTACGGGCTAAAAAAAAAATAAAGAAAACTTTGTGTGCTTGCAATTTTTTTATTTTTTTTAATGAGATAACTTAAATTAACGTTTGGATGCATCGTTCTCATAAAAGTCTATGTGAATATTGCCCTTGCTACAGCTAAAAATTTCTAAAATCAAAATATTGTGATCGCCTAGTCATGCCATTCAGGAATACCCACTTTTGATTCAAATTAAAATATCCTGTGCAAGGGTTTAGGAACTCTCAAAACCGTTGTTTGTATATGACAATCGAAAAAAGGGCAATTTAAATTTTAATGTATGTATATACATTCATACATATATGTGAATACATATATACAAATGTATGTATAAAAATATAAATATATTATATATGTATAATAAATATATGTATATATCTATATTTATATATATATGTACATATGTGTACATAAAATCTGTGTAATTAATGAGCATGCTATGGTCGGAAAACTGGTCTAGGTTTTCCCAATAAAATCAATCACAGAATTTCGACGAATTGTGAGTCACACTTTTTCAAATGCAGCTCTCTTTTCGGTCTGGTCTGGTACCATTCCTCATACTCTCGCTAAATCGGCGAGAGATCTGCAATTACAATCTGTTTTTGGTGCGTTCGTGTAAAGGGGTAAAAGTGGTGCGTGTGCGTGAGTGTGTGTAATGTAATTAAAAAGAGTTGAACAAATATTTGACGAACGTGCAGAAGCAATTTAGCGAAGGAGGAGAGTAAGGAGTGGACGAATAGAGAGTGGCCAAGGAGTCGACAATGCGGGTGACTCCTTGCGGGTGGGAGGGGGTGTAGTGACGCACATATGACCGAGAGAAAACCCGGCAAAAACACAAGGGAGCGAAATAGTGACGAGGTTGCCACCTCCCCCGCCGGTTCCAGTTAAAAGTTAAAAGCCAAAGGACAGAGGAGGGCGCAACAAATTGAAGACCGAGCAAACAATATTAAAATCGACTGAGAGCTACCCTATACCAAAATATTTGGCCTACGTTACAAAAATATTGGTTAAATTTTTCATTTACCAAAATCAAAAACAGTTTTATTTAGTTAGAAACGACAATTTAAAATATTTGTAGAATTTGTAATGATGTTGGGTTTTTAAGAACTTGTGCCAGTGAAACAAGGTTAATGATAATAATAAAAAAAATCATCTTAAATGAACTTAATTGTTGAAGTTTATCTACACTGGTTTATGTTGGTAATCAAATGCCCCTGTGGAATGAGGTTATAGGTAATGTAATAATGACAGAAAAGACAGTTAGAAAAAAGCTTAATTTTGAGCACCTAAAATCGACACTTAAATCACTCGCTTGCCACCTGCAGAATTAAAAATGTCGTCCCTGCTCTATAGATAATTCCATCCACATGTTTACCTTGTTCCTCAGGTTTAAAACTGGAAAAATGGAAAATGCATAGATATTAACTGAACAAAAAAACAAACAGAACTCCTGCCTTTGTCTTCCTCCGTTTTTTTTAATTTCTTCGTTCCCATCTCTTAATTAAGAAAAGGCATTTTAATTACTGCTTCATTTACCCCGCGCAATGCTTTTTCGTCTTCTTCCGATGTTTGTATATAACTGCGGCAATCACAACACAATGGATCAGGCACTTTTAAGGAACTTAATAAATGCAGTGAACCAGAAAAAAAGAAGATGTATTTGGACCGAAACGGAACGCAAAGTCAACAAAAAATATACACAAAAAAAATTGAATAATTGTGCACTTCGAATTCCGCGCGCGCTCTTTTTTCCAATCACTCTCGCATCCGCCGTTCCGTGTGTTCAGTTTCGTTATTCGTTACTTTTCGTGTTCGGTTCGCCGTTCCAGCGGTTCCGTCTCACGTCTCCTGCGCGCGTCGGTCGAAACCCAAATGGCGCACTCAAACTCAACGCACGGCACAAAACAAACACAACAAACGTGAGAGAGCTGCCGGGGCTGCCAACCGGCCTACGGATGCAATCAAGTTGGCATGGCTTGACGGCAGATGCAAGTTCAAACACGGCAAGAAATCGGGAACTAATATCAAATATATTTATCTGGCGCAGGAAAATAAAGAAAAAAAAGTTCCTTAAGTTCCTTAAGCTTTCTTGAAAAAGTTATGTTGGGCCAAAGCCGATTAATTTTAAAACTAACTTCAAAATAAGTTTAGATGAAATAAAAAAGTTGAAACTCTTAGTTTTGAATGTGTGCGATCGAAACTTAAGTTAAAAATTGCATTTTGGGAGTCAGTTTTGAGTATGCAACATACTATGATTTAAGCTTTAGCTTCACAAATTGACAAGAAAGAAACACCCCCAACCGGTTTGGAACATACAAAAATACAAACTATATAACATAGATAAAGTCAATTTAAGAAATATTAATTGCAAATGCGACATAATATGTTATCCTTTACGTTTGTTAAAAAAAAGTGTTAGTATAAATAATACCATGCAACCCATAAAAGACTATAGATAATTTGATTGAATAGACAAAAATGTATGCGTCAATAGTCATTTATAAATTATTTGGTTAGTAAGTTGAAGTTCTTTATTTTAAGCATTATACATTTTATTGCTGTTAAACAACAGCTTATCCAACTATATGCATTACCTTTTTGCTGATGTGAAGAATTATACTTTTGGGAAAATGAAATTTTGTGCGTGCTTGCCAAGCAGAAATAGGTATGTAGGTAAACGCAGTTTAGCCGAATTTTGCTGACCTATGGGCGCAATTAAGCAAATTTGACACGCACCGAGTGGAAAATGTCCTGCTGCGAATCCTTGAGGTGCACGCAAACACGTCGTGGGATTCTCACACTGCAGCAGGGGTCAACCAAATTGACTTAAAAATATAAACAAATAACAAAATGTACCTTTTTCATACCCGGCGTACGCCAATGATGTTATGTTGTTATGTTATCGCACAAAGTATTACATTTCTGACAAAGGGTTTGCCGAACAGTAAATCCATACATACAAACGACGCAATCATGTTTGAAAACCTGTCTTGTTTGATTTTTGCAAACCAAATTTTCGAAACTTTTTTATTAAATTAATTATTTAGTTTCCCAAGTAATTGTAATACATTTTTATTGCCCGCAGGGGTTAATTATTTTAAATCTACCTATGCTAAAACCATTTTTCGGAACTTTATTCTTATGCAATAAGTTTTTAAGTTTTATGAGTAATTGTACGATACTTCCAAAGCCCGCAAGACGTTGAATAATTCTCCATTCTTTTAAGTCAAAGTTAATCCGAAGATGTTTTTAAGTCGAAAAGTGAGAATAATACTGTTACTGCACAGGATACTCCCCAATTGATTTCCTTAGTTTACTCTTATATTACCATTCTAATCCACAAAAACCAATCGACCTTCGTTGTGGAGGGTATGCCACAAACTGATGGGAAATAAAGACGCAGAAGGGGGTGGGGCAGCACCCGCTGCTGCGGCAAAAACAAAGGGGGTTCGACGCAGTATCGCACGTCGTCTTTCATCGGGAATCGAGTTTTTCTGTGTTTCGTTGCCACACTCTCGTATAAACAAACCCAGAACTTCAGAACTGCGATCGGGAACTCTTTCAGAATTTATGCACGGTGAAAGTAATGGGGCAACAACGGAGAAAGAAGCAAAAGAAAGAGCAAAAAAGTTAGTGCACCAATTAATGTGTCGGCACTTTGTTGGACCTAAAAAGTGTTGAGTTGTTGTTTCTGCCCCAGCAGCTGGTCTATAGATTAATTAATCCACTCCCTACACTCGCCTGATGAAAAATGAAGAAAAAGATTTGTCCCTACAATTCACATAACTAAATATATTATTTTATAAAACAAATTTAGTTATGAAAATTAAGTTTTCCAATATTTAATCAAAAAACTATTTTTTTGCATTTTCACTAATTTCGAAATAATTATTTGTTTTAGATATCATTGAACCCCAACTACCTAAAATTAATTGTTTTTAAAAAAGCGTAACGTTCCATCAGGATCAAAGTTAAATGTGCTTAATATATTGACGATTTTGAACCAGATACCAAAGCTATTATTTTATATATAAAAGAATTGACAGCAAACATTTCAATACTAATCAACTGAAAGAGTGTACATAGTATGTACAAATTGATGGCATCTTAAGTGAACAACAGGCGAATATATCGTAGAGTAAAAAAATAAGTAATTAGACTTGCTGTTTTTGTTTCTGTGTACTCTTCCATACGATTTTTCCAGAGTGTATTTTTTTTTTTTGTGTAGGAACGAATTATGAAGTACAGAGGAAATAACTGAGAAACACAAACACACATTCGGAGAAACAGAAACTTGGGAGATACTTACATTTGTTATTGTTGCTGCTTCCTCGAGGTTGTGTTGTTGTTGCTGCAGCTGTTGTTGTTGTTGTTGTAGCTGTTGCTGGAGTAAGTGCAGTTGTTGCTGTTGTAGTTGCTGTTGTTGATGTGCCGCAATACCACCACAATCCATAGTAATTATGGGTGAGAGGGGGGTGTGTGTGTGAGTGTGCGGGGGCGTATGGAGTAGGAGTCGTTCTCTCTCTCGCTCTTTGTGTTGCGATCGCTTAGTTTAGTGCAGCGGAATGAAAAGCAAAACAGACATAATTGAAGAAATGCGATAGCGATCCGTCTTGAATTTCAACGATTCGCAGCTAACCACTATTTCAGTTTCTGTTTGTGTCTGGTTTTTTCAGCTAACTCTGCAGTTTGCCTTTGTCCATATTTTCGGTGGAAAAACCACTTCCTTGGTCGCTCTCGCTCCCTTGCTCTCTCCCTTTCTCTGCTGGCGTTGCGTGGGCGAACGAACGGGAGAGAGAATAATAAAAACGAAGAGAGCCGAATAATTTGGAGTTTTATGCACTGGCGTCACTGTATGCGTGTGTCTGTGTGACTGCTACCCCCACACACTTGCACTTTGCCTCTCCCAACTCCAACTCCCGTTCCAATTTCGATTCCAATTTGAACAATTCTTAATCGAACTGGATTTCCAATTGCTATATATAGTCCTATTTCAATGGATTTGAACATTAATACAAATCCTTATAGTTATTCGGCCGCTTTGTTGCTATAGTTGCGCCTCGCCGAGTGCATTTGCATTGGCAGCCAGCATCCCACAAAGGAGGAGTTTCCCCAGTTAACGGCCATTTGGTGATTCACTCACAACTCGATTTGGACACTGGGCACTTCGTTAGATTCCCAACTGGGATTGGCGGTCGTGTCGAACAGAAAAAAAATCGGAACAAAACAAACGGATAGTACTATCGGGAAACTACGAAAAGTCCGTGCGTAGATTTTCACGAAAAACGCCCCGCCCGCGCCGCACTGAAGTTGTGTGTGGTGTGGCCGTAGTCGCTAAAGCGGCAAATGCGGTGCACCGAAGGGATGCCAACTCGATGTGGGAAGTGTTACCAGATGGAAGTCGAAAGTCTGTTACTTTTTTTTGTTGAATGATTTTTGAAATTTTAAATTTTTTAGTTTCAAGCAATTTCTTAAATCTTAGATCTTGCAATTCTATAAACAAAATCGGTTCTTTTATTTCAACGTTGTGGGATACCACTTATCAGTGAACAAACGCAATGCATTTCAGTTTTTCTTGTCTTCCTGTTTTTCGTAAGCATGGTTTTTTGAACTTTCCTATGGCTTCTAGTAAATATCAGAGTTTCCGAACTATCGTGATACTTACCTTACTAACACTAAATGTCGTTGTAAATCGATTCTTACAAAATATATATAAATTTTTTGTAGTTACAAATAATCGTTAAAAAATAAACATATTTATTGACAATTATTAAAATTATTCAAGGGAGCAAATCCAACTCCAAGGAAATAATAAATTCCCTCAACTGTGCTGAATTGTTGAAACCTACAAACTCAAAAAATCATTAAATGTTTTTTTTTATAGTAAAACAGCTGTTCCGTAAAACTGCAATAGTTGTCAACGGTTTGCCACCTAAAACATGTTTTATGTTTTTCAGCGGCTGACAGCTGAGCAAAAATTTACTGATACAGTGATTTTCATGTGATTTTTAAGCAATGCAGCGTTGCCAGTCCCAAAAACCTAAATACGTCAAAACATGCTCAAAAATACCGAGTGCGATCGGTATTTTTCAGTATACAACGTATCCAGCCCTGGAACCCGGCGCCTTGTCCCAACCGAAGCAAACTTGCCGCGTTTTATAGCCATACTGTTGCGCCGCGGGCTCGAGAACTGCGAAACCAAGTGAAATGGATGGTGAGTAGGGTGGCCAGGCCCACCTGGTCTCTGGGAAGTCGCCCGAGTCGGCTGAGCCCCCTTAACCGATTCCCGCCACCCACAGGTGTGACCGAGGACATGTGGACGCCGTACAAGCATCTGTACAGCGTTTTCCAGGCGGCGGTGGCCAATCCCAGTGGCGTCACCTCGGACCTGGAGCTGTGCCTCAAGAAATACAAACACAGCTTCACCAACTTCCTGCGCAACCCGGTGGGTAGACTCCCGAGAGTCCTATTATTATGGATATTTGTACTAATCCTCTCTGGGATTCTTATTCCTATTCCGATTCCGGCAGGCCAAGAGCGAGAAGAGCCGCGGCCACCTGAGGAACGCCCTCAACGAGGGCATCCCGCTGCCGGGACAGTCGCGGAAGATCAAACTCTCGCAAGACCTGGTCGACGAGTCCGTGATTCTTTCGGACATGTTCGACCTGGACGAGGTGTTCGCCGTGGAACTGCTCTGCACCGCCCAGCGGCAGCAGCTGCACCACCCAGGTCTGCCCAGAGGCCTCGTGGCGGTGCTCCTCTACTACGACGGACGGAAGGCCATCAGTTGCGCCCTGCGCGACATGTTCCAGACGGTCAGCGGCGTCTCCTGGAGCACCGAGCTGCCCAGGGAGGTGAGTTCGGCGTGGGGCCAAGGATAGGTCCGTTGTCCAGATCGGTATCGAGTGACCCTCGCTTTCGCCCCATAACAGATCACCTGCCTGGTCACCAACTATGCCCAGAGCCTCGTGGAGGACTCCAACATACTGGGACGCCTGCTGGAGCTGCTGGAGGAGATGGACCTCGACAAGGAGGTGGGTGTTTTATGCCCCATTGTGGCCCCTAAACTTAAAGAGCTTCAGAGCTTCTGTGATATATTTATACCTTCAGCCGAGTGTTATATTCCTTACAACCTTTGCAAAACGTATTCTTTTATTTCCACACAAATTAATCATAACACATTGGCATCGACATGATTCGAATAAGGAGGATCGGACTAATTTAGCATTTATTTAAGGGCTTTATATTTTTTAGCTGCCTAAAAATAATTTTCTAGTTTCATCAAGTCAACAGCGAAGTTAAAAATTAAACAACAATTTGTAAGTCATAAGTTGACATAAATTTTGGTTAATTTGAATTTCGCTGTTTTGCAACTTAGACTTAGGTATATATAAAATGATGGTTATTATTTTAATCTGCATGTAGTTTTTGTTTACTGGTATTCCGCTCCCATAATATCAACCCTCAGTATTCCGTGGAACTTTCACAATTTCATTGGAAATTTCACGAAAGTGTGAAATACATGTTCCAAGCTCTTTTCCCCCTAAAAATATCATAATTTATATTATTTATAATTTTATATTTCAATCGTTGTTTAGTGCATACTGCTGACCAAAAACCGCGCCTTCGGCTCCAAGAAGCACCAGAACCAGGTGCTGGGCCTATACGAGGACATCCAACGGGCACTGGCCATGGCCCTGTTCCATTGGTCAGCCCAGCGCGGCCTGCCGCGACCCATTGCAATCCGCCTGCTGCAGCAGCTGGCCAGCCGGAAGACCACCGACGCGGACGGTAACATCGACGACGTGACCCTGATTATGCTGATGGCCCTGCTGTACGCATATGACACCTCTGTGCTGCTGGTAACTGAGTTCACCAATCCCCACACGGCTCGTCTGCCGATCCTCAGCGACCTGGAATTCGCCAATAGCTTCCTAGAGGCGCTCTACGCGCAGAGCAGCTGGCAGTCTCCGCGCCTCGACGCCATCATCACATACAGCTTCGGGTTAACGCTGGCCAGTCTGCGCCACGCCCCCGGGCAACTGCAGGCCGCCGCCCTGTCCACCATCAACCGGGATGAGATCCTCATCGACGAGGCTCTGGCCGCACAAGTATTTGGCTTCTTCTACCGCATGTTGCTCGAGAAGGACCTGGTCTACACGTGAGTTTTGCATCTGGCCATTTCATTAAAATCACATGGTCAATCTAAGAGACTTCTTGTCAAACTCCGAGCAAAAGTAGATGTTTAGTTATAATTCCCACTAAATATACGTTCTAATGAAAAAGTTATACATTAACTTTACAATTAATTATCTTAAGGCCCGTTTTTCGTCCGCATGATTAGCTAAAATTGGTTTAAACTAAAAGAAACGGATGCAGTTTGGCAGCTAAAACCTAGTTTTAGCTTTCCATGAGCACTAAAAATAGAACAAAGAAACCACTGTTCAAATTGAAGGAACCTATAACAAAGTTTTAGAAGTTTTCTAAACCAGCTATTCAACATGAAGACTTAATTTATAGAACTAGAGTTTTTGCTGACAACCTGTAGGTCGGGTTTAGAGATAATTTGTATAAATTGAAAGCACAAGGTCTATTGAGTTTATCCATAGGTCTTAATACTTTTAGACCATTATATTAAACCTCGGGAGATTTATGTGTACCACCGATTCTGGTCAATTTGCAAGGAGCAAATATCATTGGGAATATCAAACATTTATCTGCTTGACCGGACACTAACCATTATCCTGCTTCTCATCCTGCAGCACCGAGTTCATATACCGCCGCGTGCACCTGCTCATCACAGACTTCATCGACTTCATGCACGCCAAGGTGTCCGAGCTGCGTGGTCGGGCAGACGAGTCGGCACGGACGGTGATCAGCTTCCTGAACGAGGGCCTCGAGCCGCCGCCCAACCTGGACTCCAACTTCGAGCTGCTCATGCTGTGCGTGGCCAAGCTATACGGCGATCCGCGGGTGAGCTTGAAGCTTTGCAACGAGTACTGGGGCCCCAGCGATCCCACGGGCTCCACATTCGGCGTTATACTCCCCACTGCGTTCAAGAACACCTCGCGCTCGGTGTCCTTGTTCAAGTTCATCAGCCTGGCCAGCGAGCTGCTGCCGCAGACCCTGTTCAAGTCCTACCTCAAGATGATTTCCGGGCTCACGCGCACCGAGTTCTCCGCGCGGTGCGCCTTCAACATGCTGAAGCTGGCCCAAGTGACCACCGGCACCTATACGGTCTGTTGGGATCACTTCTTTACCACGCTGGCCAACTACTACAAGTGAGTGCGGTTACACGGGGGGCTCCTACATTCATCTAACGCAACTGTGTTTCCTCTGACTAGTGTGATGCGCAACGATTTCAACACCAACATCAGCGTGGCCGGGGAGACCATCTACCGCAGCCGGTCGACCCCGCGGATCATCACGCAACGCGAGTCGGAGCATCTGGTGGCCGTCATGGGCATCATACAGGCGGTGGCCGAGCACGACGAGATCTCGCGCATCATGATCTGCGAGCAGGCCAACTGGCAGCCGCCGCAGGTGCTGCTCGGGCTAGTGGCTTGTTCCACTCCGCTGCTGCTCAAGGCGGAGATCCTGTTCACGCTGGCCGCCCTCGCGAAGTCGAAGGAGACGGCGCGCGCCATCTGGTTCCACCTGGAGGACTCGCAGATCATACCCACCGTCCCGGTGACGAGCAGCTACGGACAGTGCTGTCTGGCGGAGGAGATCGAGCAGAACGAGTGTCGCTTGGAGCAGTACAAGCTGTCGCGGGGCATCCTGCAGCTGCTGCACACACTGATGACCGTTTATATGCCCAAGTCTCTGGGCGTGGGCCCCCGGAAGCCCGGCTATGATGCCTACCTCAATTTTGTGGTGGAGTCGGTGCTGCTCAAGTTCTACAACCGGGCGTACAAGGATCCCGCCGAGAAGTGGCAGGTGGGGGCAAAGTGCCTCAAACTGCTCTACTTCCTGCTGGCCACCTATTGCCCGCGGGCCTCAGACTTCCAGGAGGCGCGCGACGAGCATCCCTACCCCGGCTACCACGTCATGATGCAGCTGCAGGTGAAGTCCGACATGCTTAACCTGCTGTTGCGCATCGTGGAGGAGGCCCGCGAGCGGCTAGACGACTACAACCGCTTCCACGGCAAGGAGCTGCTCGAGGAGTGCTCCCTGTACGCCCTCCTGCTCCTCGAAGCCGCGTTGGCCAAGCAGAACGCCTTCTTCGAGACCCACTCGGCGGCCAACTGCCCCATCATGCTGTCCGGACTGAACCGCATGCTCCTGGACCTGAACCCTCGCAGCCGCAAGCCCGACCACGTCCTGAACATCGTCAAGTTTGTGACGTACAACAGCTGGCTGCCGCGCCACTCGCTGGCCGCCGTCAAGATCCTGAGTGCGGTGACCCAGCTGCCGAATGTCTCCGCCCAGATCCTTAGCATGTACGCCCAGGGCAGCAATGAGAAGCTCGAGATCCGGCAGGGCTTCGTCGAGTGCCTGGAGATGGAGGTGGGCGTGGCCAAGTACAGCGACGAGCTGCTTGACCAGCTGGCCCTCAACGACCACGTCCCATTCCTGGGCTTCGGTGCGGACGAGGACAAGGATCGGGAGCGGGAGCGCAACCGGGAGCGGGAGGATGTTGTGTCGGGATCGCGACTCGACTCGAGTCTGGAGGAGGCCGCACTGGAGCGCAAGCCGGCGCGCATTGAGCTGCAACTGAAGGAGGCCATCGTTCAGCTGTTCGAGACGAATCTCAGCCAGCAGCTACCAAACTTCGTGTACTTCCTGCTCGGCGTGGACGTACTGCGCGACTTCATGGCCAACGAGAAGCAGCACTTGGGCATTGAGATGCACTGCTCGTGCGTGAACTCGCTGGTGCTGCTCCTGGAAAAGTACTTGGAGGTGGGCTCGACCCTTCGACCATGATATGCTTTATCCTACTAACCCCTTTGCTTCCGATCTTACAGCAACAGCGCCACAGCGAGGAGTACTGCGAGCACACGACTAACATCGTGGAGCGCATCTACCACCTGTTCCACGGACTCTGCGCCAACCGCCGCACCACCGAGACTATCCTGCGCTACTTCCGACTGACGTGCAACGACTTCCTGCTGCGCCACCTCAACTCCCTGCCGTTCCGCCAGCACCGCGAGGACCACGTGCTGCACGCCATGAGCCACCTGCTCAACTGCGTCTCCATCGACGTCAAGCTTGCGGCCACACATGGCCAGACGACGCGCTATAACCTGCTGTGCGACATTCTGCTCATGGGCAACGGCTCGGAGGCACAGCGCTCGGCCCACGGGCTGCCGATGGAGCTCGGTCACAGCCTAATGACGCAGTCGGCGCCCTTCTTCGCCATGGACTTGTTGCCGGGCGGAGGATCGATAAATGGCTCGGGGTCTGGATCGGGCTCGGGACCAGCAGGAGCTCCGGGAACTGGAGCTAGCGCCCTGAAGCCGCCATTGCTGCAGGAGACGTCGCAGGGACTGCATGCCAACAGGCTGCTCGACTGCCTCGTCCTGGAGATTGACACGCTCAGTCAGCCGCGACTGGAGTTCTTCGACGAGCAGCTGACCAAACAACTGCTCCGGGACTGCGAGTCCTCCGCAGAAGCCGCAGCCAACTCCCCGGCTAGCTTGATCAACGTGCGCAAGCTTCACGACATTCTGAACGACGAGCTGCGCATGGTGCAGAGCACCATCGTCAGCGGCCAGCGGAAGGCCATTTCCACGGAGATCACGCTGCTGCTGAAGCACGCCGTCAACCTCAACAGAGTGCGGACGCAGCGCTGCGCCACGCTGGCCTTCATGGAGGCGTGGGGCCAGCTGGTGCAGGTGCTCTTCAGCAGCATGCCCGAGGCAGTGCTGCCGGTGGCCCTGCGCCGCCAGCACATCGTCGACATCATCGAGAAGATTCTGATCAAAGTGCAGCCCATCCAGCCCATCATCGAGATCTCGATCCAGGTCAGCGAGACGGTGCTGCTGCTGCTGGCCAACCTGCGCTACTGCTGCTACCAGGTGGAGGACCAGCGGTTCGAGGACCAGGCCACGGACGACTCCCTGACCAATGGCAACGCCGCCGACTCCCAGGCGACCAAGCTGATTCTGGGGCAGAAAAGCCTCGGCCACGGACTGGCCAATGGCTCAGATGGCGGAGGTGGCGGTGGCAGGGAGAGCGGTGCCGGAGCCAACAGCAGCAACCTGCGGTTCATCCTCAAGAGCCTCGTCGAGTGGATCATGATCAGCGAGGTGAAGTCGCAGAAGCTGCGCATCAATTTGTACAGCGCCCTGCTGAACTGCCTGCGGATCGCGAAGCGGCTTCGCACCGACGAGCAGCTGGAGTACCAGGAAACGTAAGTACAGCAAAATACTTACTAAACTATTCCGAAAATATGCCAAAGGATTACTTAAAGCTACAGCTGGACTCCGCGTAATTTACTCTCTAGTGACATGAAGCCCTGCTTATTATACCCTTGCAGAGGGTATTATAATTTTGGTCAAAAGTGTGCAACGCAGTGAAGGAGACATCTCCGACCCTATAAAGTATATATATTCTTGATCAGGATCACCTCCTGAGTTGATATAAGCATGTCCGTCTGTCTGTCTGTCCGTCTGTCTGTTTCTACGCAAACTAGTCTCTCAGTTTTAAAGATATCGAATTGAAACTTTGCACACACCCTTCTTTCCTTTGCACGCAGTATATAAGTCGGAACGGCCGGGATCGGCCGACTATATCCTATAGCCGCCATATAATTGAACGATCGGAAATGCCATGACTTTGGTGTTTTTAAAGTTAGGAAGTTGTGATTTTTCATGGGTTTTATATTTGGCCAATCAATCCGACCTACCAAATTTCATAACGATCGGAAGACTATATCCTATAGCTGCCATATAACTGAACGATTGGAAATGCCATAACTTTGGTGTTTTTAAAGTTAGGAGGTTGGGATTTTTTATGAGTATTAAGAATGCATCATATGAATAGTTTTGGAGAATATAATTTACAGAATATTCTGCAAGGGTATATCAACTTCGGCTCCGCCCGAAGTTAGCTTTCCTTTCTTGATATGATACTTTTCCGAGACATGAAAACTGCCTCTTGCAAAACTCCCAAATATAAATATTTTGTAGCTTGACAAGTTTTAAAAATAATTAAATTAAAATTTCAAAACTAAAACGTTTGGTAAATGTGTTTAGTTTGGCCCAATCCCTTAACTATAATCCTTAAGACCAGTGATTAAGTATTTTGCCACTAATTTAGCTTTTACCTTATTCTATCGTAGGGTGATATCTCGGCAGGACGACCGCCAGCGGCTGAAGGTAATGGCCACGGACGTGATCGGAACGTTCGGCGAGAAGCTGATCGACACCATCTGCCACGACGCGGTGACTGGTCACGACGTGTGCCGGATGCTGGCACTGGCCTGTCTGGACATGATCTCCGAGCTGCATGCGGTGAGCACACTGAGCAACTTCGTGGCGACGCGCGGCTACCTCAAGCATATGCTAGACAGTCTGGGCAAGTCCAGTGAGGCACTGGGCGGGATCCTGCAGCCAGTGCCGGACCATTTGCGAGCGCTCTACGTGTACGAGTCGCGGATGGCCTTCCTCACGCGGATGGCGAACACGAAAGTGGGCGCCCGACTGCTCCTCGCCGAGCGGGCGCTGGGCGTGCTGTCGAATATGCGGGTCTACGACCTGCAGCCCGACCTCAAAGCCAGCGAACTGAAGAGGAATGAGCCGCAGGCCTTTCTACCGGCCATCGATGAGCGCTTCCGGGCAATCCTGCTGCCGGCACTGGCCCTCTGCGACGCCATCGTCAACTCGTTGGGATCGCGCAACAACTCCGCCGCACTGCAGGTCCTCAACTTCCTGTTCGCCCACATCGACATGGTGGAGGCGATGCTGCGGACGGCCACCCCGTTCATGGACCTGGGCCATCTGCAGCAGCTGGCCGCCATCACTAATCTGTTCGCCCGCACCACTACGCACGAGGTGACCGCTCTGGAGGACAGCCTGGATGTGGAGAACGATCTGGAGCTGCGCAACCGTCTAGGCCGCCTGCAGCAGCTAATGATCGTAGTCTTTGGGCGTTTCTCCGTCAGCGAGGCCACCATTCGGCGGATGCTGCAGCAGGATAAGGAGCACAGCGAGCAGGCCGAGAGCTCGAAAACCCTGCGTGTCAAGTACTTCCTGGACACTGCCGCCAACCTGTCGCTCTACTGCCGCAACGCGGTCACCAGTCATGTCAAAGACAGCATGACTTCCAAGTACTTGCTAACCACTATGATCAACGACGTGACGCCACTGTAAGTCCTAACTAGCTAAGTACAGGATTGTCCTGAAAAAATAACGTCTATGGCGGATCCGTAGCTTTCTGTGCCACACACTAGACAGCTCGAATATATCTTATAAGAAACAATCATATGTTTACAATCATATGTTTACACATATGCACATAGGTGTAATTCTTTAGTAAACTTTGGAACTCATTTATATTTACTAAAAAGAATTAACAATCCCAGTAATTAACAAGTAGTTATCTATTCTATTCAAAGCACCGGCAAAATGGACAGCAAGAAGCTGACGGCCATCATGCATACAATCCTCAACCAGCTGAAGGGCTCCATCGGGTACTACCTCTCGCAGAAGTCCATTGCCGACAATCTGCTGCAACAGCGGGCCTCCCTGCCCAACATCAGTTTTGGCCCCAATGGTGAGTAGTCCACACTCGCATGTGTGTCCACCTTCAAACTAACCATGCCGGTTTCCTCTGAAGGCAAGCAAAGCTACATGGACTTGAGCCAGCGACACAACGAGAAGCGCAGTGAACTGATGCAGGCGGTCTTTATAGCGGAGCAGAACCTGTACCTGCTGTGGATCCATCTGGACTTCTACCTTCGAAACGCCGTCGTCTACGCCAACGAGAACCGAAACGCCATCAACGAGAGCATCCTGGACAACGGCAACAACGTGTCCGTGCTAAACGCCTCGCAGGACGAGATTTTGCAGCTCAAGCAGCTGCTCATCTCCACCTTCAACGAGACCTTCTGCACGCAGCTAATCACGGCCAGCGAGGAGTACACGGTCAAGTGCAAGGGCTTCAACGCCTCTCTACTCCGTCGGATCAAAGCGCTCGTCCAGTTCGCCCCGGTCTCTGCCAACGGCGACAATTCCACGTTCATTTCGTAGGCGCGGACCCATGCCACTTTCATTTTTGGGTTGGTCTCCTTCTGTCGGTCCGTGTTGGTCTTTCGAGACGGATTCCAGCAGCTGAGTCGCACCTCGCAGACACCAGTAGGGCGATCTTGCCTTATCGGTGTCTGATAAACCATCGACTGAGCGAAATATTTAGTTTTATAATTCAATAAAATCGTGTTGATATTCTTAAGCGAAATCTGATTTGCAAAACTGGAATTCTATTGGCATGGCAAACAAAAAAAAATTGTAGCCATTTGGCGTTAGGGTATCCTAAGGTTTTATTTCGTTATTGACTATGTTGAACTTAATTTCTCAATTGCTTGTGAAATAATTGTGCTATTTGTAAAATTGTTGGTGTGTCTACATATCTAAACATTTGTGTGCGATGCAGCTATAACTTTAATCTGCATGTTAAATCCCAAATCTCTTGCTCGTATATTTGCCGAGAGCTCGTTGTTTATTCGAACAGACTAGATCGATTCGGCTAGTGATCGTGATCAAGAATATATAAATTTTACATGATCGAAAACAACCTGTGGTATACTTTTCAACGAAAACAATAAACCATTTTGTCTACGAGTAATAAGAATAAAAACTATATCTTCATTTCGATAAAAATCGGACGACTATAAGGTAAGCTGATATACGAAAAATCGGAAAATTATAAATTAAAAATAAAAGGAAATCCGGCATAACGTTGAAGACCTCATCTTCAAAATATCTATATCACAAAACGGAGTTAAGAACAAACGGCCAAATTATATGAAAATCTATAAAATTCCGTATAACTACGTTGTTTTCAATAAATATTCGTATAAATGGGAACAGGACTAGTATTTTGACTAATAAAATTTTCTGCAGTGATAGCAAGGGTATATACATGTCCACCTCCTTTCTTCTTTTTAACATGAATGTTTTATAAAATTTATGTATGTAGGTCGTTTTAAAATTTATAAAACTTCGTTTGTTTTCCGTTTACTCGGTAATTCTCTCTCTTTCTATTTCAGTATTTAAGTCAGTTTCTACTCTCGGTACATAATTTATTAACAATATATTATTATATTTTTTGTCTACTATATTTATACCAATTGTCGGTAAAGAGTTTTTTTGTGCAATTCCCCATTTCTTTCTAAAAAGATTCAGTTTCTTTATGTGAAAATCGAATTTACATTGGTTTTGTAAAATACCCCGAAATAAATTATTGTACCCTTGCAGAGGGTATTATAATTTCAGTCAAATGTTTGCAACGCAGTGAAGTAGATATCCCGACCCTATAAAGTATAAATATTCTTGATCAGCATCACCGGAAGAGTCGATCTAGGCATGTCCGTCTGTCCGTCCGTCCGTCCGTTTCTACGCAAAACTAGTCCCTCAGTTTTAAAGCTATCTGGTTAAAGCTTTCCCAAAAGTTGTCTTTCTATTACAGGTAATATATAAGTCGGAACGAGCCGGGCGACTATATCATAAAGCTCCCATAGGAACAATCGGAAAAAAAAAGTTGAAAGAGTCTAACTTTGTTTTTTTAATTTTTTTGTTTTGCTCTTTGGGATTTGGTAATATTTAAATACCATGGAATTATAATACGTATACGGTTTTAATTAAATTAAAATCAGACATCTATATCATGTAGAGCCCATAGGAGAAAAAAATTTTATTTTGCTGCTTTTCTATTTTTTAAATATTAATATGATATATAGTAATTATTTACTACGTACAGTCCCGCACTAAAGTGTTGGCACACTTGCAATTTCTGACTAAAAATGTAATTTTTAGGATTGTGTAGCATTTTAATGGTACCATTTTTTTTTAATTGGTTAAATAAATAATTTTTTATTTGAAAGGCACCATTAATTTTAAATTTTCTATAACGTTATTAAAGTTATTTTAATTTTAAATGAAAAGGAACTTTATTCGTGACACAAAAGTCTTGGCACACTTAACCTAATTATACTATTTTTTACATTTTACTTATAATTTAATATTTGGATGGTAGTCCTTTTTGTTTAATGACATCTTCGAGACGTCTGGGCACGGAATGTATCAGTTTTTTGGTCACCCCTTCGGAAATTTCACCCATTCCCCCATCAAAGCTTTTTTGAGATCACTTTTCGATGAAATGTCATGCTTTCTTATATTTCTATCCAATTCCTCCCACTGGTGCTCGATTGGGTTGAGATCAGGTGATTGTGGGGGATGTGGCAGAACGTGTGCGGTATTGTTCGTGAGCCACATGCGAACATCTGTGGCCGTATGCTTTGGATCATTATCATGTATAAATGTGAATGAGTTCAACATGCTTAGGTTTGAGGCACTTTTTTAAAGTTTGTCCTTCCAAATATTGAGGTAATAATCCTTGTCAACGATTACCTCGATAAATACCAACTTCCCAACAACCGCAGATGACATGCATCCCCACACCAATGCAGTGGATGTCTTTCTCCACACCTGCTGACGGCCATCGGATCGAAAAATATTAAATTTTCTTTCATCGGAAAACAACACCTGATCCCAATATTCAATTGGCTTGCCCAAAAAGTCATTGGCATAGTTTCAGCGCTTTTTTTTATTGACATCTGAAATCAATGGCTTTCTTCTAGCTGTACGAATGGGGTAGTTGGCTTCGTGCAGGGCCCTTCGCACAGTCATGGGGTGAAATTCCTTCCCAAACTCATTCTTATCCTCTGCGGCAACCTGGGAAGAGGTTATTTTCGGATCCACATTCACTTTTCGAATCAGTTGGCTGCGTTCCCGGTCAGTCAAAATCCTCGGCCGGCTAGATCTAGGTGCATTCGCCAAACTGGAAGCTCACTTAAATCGTTGCACGATGCATTGGATGGAAAATCAGCTCATTTACATTATGTTGGCTATTTCGCCATAGGATTTTCCTTCGTTGTAGAGATGCAGCACAATTTTTCATTGAGCTTCGTTGGATTCCTTGCGCTTATTCTCCATTTTTCAAATAATCAAAACAAAAAGCATGAAAAAACCCAACACAGCAAAAATTCGTTGAAACTTTGATCAAATGTTATTTAACGGGAAGGCCGTTATAAATTTCATACAAAAGTATGACCAGAATCGGGTTAATATAGAAATAGTACAGAAAAAAATGTTAACTGTGCCAAGATTTTTGTGTCACGAATCAATTAAAAAACAAGAGAGAACGCTATAGTCGGGTGCCCCGACTATCAGATACCCGTTACTCAGGTAAAGGGAGTGCGAGGGAGATGGAGATAGAAACTTTGATCTCGCATAACTTTTGAACGAATGGTCCGATTTGAAAAATTTCTTCTACATTTCGATAGGTATTGATAAACACAATAAAACTGCATTTTTACTTTTCCGAAATTTTAAAATTTTTAAAATCGTATATAAGCGATTGTGGGCGTTAAAGGGGGCGTGGCACCTACTTGCGCTGCGTAGGAACTCCTAGAATCTGCATGCAAAATGCCAATCTTCTAGCTTTTATAGTTTCCGAGATCTCAGCGTTCATACGGACAGACAGACAGACAGACGGACAGACAGACGGACAGACGGACATGGCTAGATCGACTCGGCTAGTGATCCTGAACAAGAATATATATACTTTATAGGGTCGGAAACGCTTCCTTCTACCTGTTACATACTTTTGCACGAATACAATATACCCTTTTACTCTACGAGTAACGGGTATAAAAATGGAATCATTAAAAATTCTACACAAGCCTAAAAATAACATTAAAAGTAAAAAATTGCAAGTGTGGCAACACTTTAGTGCGGGACTGTATATCAGAATTACGCTTTTACTTTTGTCAAAATCGGACAACAATGAAGACTTTTGCAAACTGCGCTGTACCTCCTTCTCAAAAAATATCTGCTAGAAATGAGAGCCGGAAATACATCTATCAGATGCAAACGAGCTGGCGCACCACACCCTTTACACCTCTGACTTGCCAAATTCCAGAGATCCGGGTATCCTTCTGGCAAGGTATGCTGACGACACAGCCTTCATCGCAACCTCTCCGTGTCGAATCGAGTCCTCCAGAATTACCCAGAGCTTCTTGGACCTGTACAGCGGGTGGACGAACAGGTGGAATATAAGCATAAAAGGAAATAAATCGCAACATTGCAACTTCTCCCTAAGGCATCTCAATCCCCTCAGGCGCAGTATCTTGGATTGATCCTCGCCAAGCGGCTCACATGGAGGCAACACACCTTCAAAATAGCAGCAACATGCCGTAGTAAGCTTAGGAATTGCTTATTGGATGCTTAGAGCAGCGAGTCATCTGAGCCTCAGAAATAAAATTCTGATCTGCAAGTCAATAGTAGTCCCTTCCATGACCTATTGCACGCAAATATGGGGTACGGCGTCCGACTTTAATATCATGCGAGTGCAAAGGCTGCAAAGCCGAGCGCTGCGAACCATTGTAAATGCGCCGTGGTATGTAAGGAATGAGGACATAACAAAAGGCCTTCATATCCCCATCGTAAGGGACAAATCATTTGCCACTCAAGCCGCTACAATGCACGGATTCGAGCCCACTCGAACAACCTAGCTGCTTCATAGGCAACCCCGAGGATCAGAGGAAGGCTGAAGAGAAAGCATCCAGCAGACCTATTGATAGAAATCCTTCCCCAGTAAATTAAATGTAATCGTGATCGTCACCAAAAGCTTTTGTTAATTTAAAAATCTGAAACATACTGATATTTATCGCTGCTGTTATGTTTCCATATTATTATTTAATTGGCTGATTAACGTAAAATAAAATATATGTTACATAAAAAAACAAGAAAGAAAAGCTAACTTTGGGCGGAGCCGAAGTTGATATACCCTTGCGGAATATTCTGTAAATTATATTCTCCAAAATTATTCATATTATGCATTTTAATACTCATAAAAATTCCAACTTCCTAACTTTAAAAACATTAAAGTTATGGCATTTCCGATCAATCAGTTATATGGTGGCTATAGGATACAGTCGGCCGATCCAGTCCGTTCCGACTTATATACTGCGTGCAAAGGAAAGAAGGGTGTGTGAAAAGTTTCATTTCGATATCTTTAAAACTGAGAGACTAGTTCGCGGTATACATATAATTCGGAACGGCCGGGATCGGCCGACTATATCCCATAGCTGCCATACAACTGATTGATCGGAATGCCATAACTTTGTCGTTTGTAAAGCTAGGAAGTTGGGATCTTCTATGGGTTTTAATTTCGCCAATCAATCCGACCTACCAAATTCATAAGGCTCGGCCAAATATATCCTATAGCTGCCATATAACTGAACGATTGGAAATGCCATAACTTTGGTGTTTTTAAAGTTATGAAGTTGGGATTTTTTATGAGTATTAGGAATGCATCATATGAATAGTTTTGGAGAATATAATTTACAGAATATTCTGCAAGGGTATATCAACTTCGGCTCCGCCCGAAGTTAGCTTTTCTTTCTTGTTAAACATAATTAAGATCTTTGAAATGTTTTTTCAATTCTAACATATTGTGTTTGTTAATGTAAATTAAGAAGTTAAAAAGGGATTTCATTGAACCAAAAAGCTAACTTTTTGAAAACTTGAAAAGCTAAACGTTGCAATGGCAATTTCCCTCATGTTGCTGTTGCTATCTGTTTATTATTTGACTCAGCAGCAGTAATGACAATATTAGAAAGCATCTTTAGTAGAGATGCAGAAAACATCGCCTTTCCGATGTTTTAACTGGCAAACATCGATGTTTGCGATGTTTTCTGCATCTCTATTCTTTAGCCACCCACTAACCAACCAGTTCATGCTCACGACACAAAGAATCATTTATATTTATAAGTTTATTAAATAAAAATGTCCAAATAAGAAGAAAACTTATGGTCAAGAATATTTATTTGATTATTTGCAAAGCCAAACATTTGTTTTTAAAAGACTATATCTTTGTTATAATGAGATATAATTGACTAATATTTAGCATGCCCGCCATTAGCCTCCACTACTGCTTTGAGGCGACGGGGCATCGACGAAATTAATTTGTTTACACCGTAATAATCAGGTATTTTGTTCCATTCTTCATTAATACACTTTATCAAGGCAGGCATAGAAGTAGGGCGGCGTTTTGCTACCTTGTTCCTAAGTAATGCCCACAAATTTTCAATCGGATTTAGATCCGGACTCTGGGTCACTAACTTTTCTGCAGTTATAAAGTGTCCAGGAGCGGCAGAGATGGGATTTGTGCTCCGGATTATTGATCTGGTACAGCTTGTATTTGAGTTTACTTCTGTTTTCGGGATCAACGAAGCCAAAATCTTGGGCGCTTCTGGTCAATTCATTTTGAAAAATGTCAAAATAGAACTTCTTGGTCAATATATCGTTAAATATACGCAGCTCTCCAACGCCTTTGGATGATATACAACCCCACAGCATAACTGAAAGTTTCCCAATTTTGACTTTTGGCACAATATTTTTATCCTGATGGGCTGTATTTGCTTTCCCATCTTTTGCTCCGTCATGATAATATATCATTATTTTGGTCTCGTCACAAAAAATGACGTCATTCCAGTACTCCGGCGTTTTATTAGAATTTAATAATCCAAATCTTAAACGGTTTTCAGTTTCGACATTAGTCAGGAAGGGTATCGTTCTTGTCACATGTGGCAAATACTTGTGGCGATATATTTCCTTTCGCACTGTCTCATGGCTTACGGTTTTAAATTCAGTTGCTATTTTTCGAAGGCTTTTTTGCGTTTTTATACCCTTGCAGAGGGTATTATAATTTCAGTCAAAAGTTTGCAACGCAGTGAAGGAGACATTTCCGACCCTATAAAGTATATATATTCTTGATCAGCATCACCCGGAGAGTCGATCTAGCCATGTCCGTCTGTCCGTCTGTCCGTCCGTCTGTCCGTCTGTCCGTCCGTCTGTCCGTCCGTCCGTCCGTTTCTACACAAACTAATCCCTCAGTTTTAAAGCTATCTGCTTAAAACTTTCCCAAAAGTTGTCTTTCTATTGCAGGTAGTATATAAGTCGGAACGAGCCGGATCGGGCGACTATATCCTATAGCCGCCATATTACTGATTGATCGGAAATGCAATAACTTTGGTGTTTGTTAAGTTAGGAAGTTGGGATTTTTTATGAGTGTTAAGAATGCATCATATGAATAATTTTGGAGAATATAATTTACAGAATATTCTGCAAGGGTATTTCAACTTCGGCTCCGCCCGAAGTTAGCTTTCCTTTCTTGTTTTTTCTAATTTTGCACGGTCTTGTCGAGAAAGTTTTTTTGGTCTACCATTTGAGCTATTTAATTCCAGCCTGGATTCTTTTTCCGCGCGATTTTTAATATTATAAACGGTTCTTAGTTTTATATTATGCAAATTAGCCACCACTTTTACTGCTTTTCCGTTAGATAAATCCAAATAAACCTTTTGAATTATGTTATAGTTAGTCCGTTCTCCAGTCATTGCCAAAAGTTCAAAAAAGTCGACTTGATCGCAAGTAATACTAATCACGAATGACTGCTTCTTCGGTTAAATATCTAATTTTTGAAAACGGCTGATTCGGTGCAAAATCAGCCATATTTGAAGCTTACATACATATGTATATCGGCCAGATTTCATTAATGAATCTTTTCAAGTTCTATTTTGTCTTTCGAGCAACGAAAGAGAGATAGAACTTGTAAAGAGAGAGATTGCCCCGGAAATATATTCTCGTCGGCCATAGAGTAAGAAACTATATAGAGGTTTCATTTGCTCTTCTGTTTCGCGACGCCGAACCGACGCCCGTGTTTGAACGGTAAGGTGAAAATTTAGCTGTTCAAACATGTGCGAGAGACCAGGAATAGGATGCAACCGCCGTAAGAGCTGCGTGCGATTGAAAAGTACAGCAAGTAGGGGTTGAATTCAAAAAATTTGGCGGGCCTTGGTTATATTTTGATAGATTTATGATATTTTAGTACTTTTAAAGAACCGAATCAACACTTAAAAGAACCCAAATAACACTTAGCAACGTTGTTTCATAAATAAAATTAAAAAAATGTGTTTAAATATGGCTTAATTTGTAGAAATTTTTGATTTTTGGGAAAATGTAGCCCAGGGGTTGGATATAAATCGATGGTAATTCGAAATCCTTATTAACCCCTAGTCTTTTAATGATTTCTCAGAAGAACATCAGTTTGTTTACTTTCAATGCATTCACCACACTTCAAACCGCCAATCAGATTTCTAGTATAATCCAAAGGTTCGCTCTGCCTGACGTGACGACACTAGGCTCGACGCCTCGCTCATCCATCCACGTTCTCTCAAGACATGAGCGAGTTCGAAAATGTTTTGTCGATGACATTAAGAGAGAAAATCTGTTATTTGGCATGTTATTCTCTTTTTCTCAATGTCTGTTAAGCTATTGAGTGAAAAATAAATTAAGAATTTCGCTTTGCCTACTTTTTATAAAGTATTTTAAAAAAGTCCTTTTAAAATTTATTTTTAGTTACTGTTACTAAATAATATCTTTATTATATATATTCATGATTGTATATTATAACAATTATGCAAATAAAATGAAAAAATATATCTGAATATAATATCAGGCGTCCCAAAAACTCTGATTTTATGCCGCAGTCCACCACAAAGACCATAAAACATGGAGGGAGTAGTCTGATGGTATGGGCCTGTTTGTCCTATTATGGAGTAGGTTCAATACATTGGATTAAAACCATACTGGATCAGGACGTGTAAGTAAATATTTTGGATACGATTATGCTACCCTTTGCAGAGTACGAAATGCCACTCGTATGGGTCTTCTAACAAGATAATGACCCCAAACATACCAGCAGAAAGGCAAAGGATTGGTTCGGAAGAAACTCTGTCAATGTGTTGGTGTGGCCTGCGCAGTCGCCTGACCTTAATTCAATAGAGAATCTGTGGTCCGATGTCAAGAAGGCAGTTGCTGCATCCACGCCAACCACCGTTAGATCACTTTGGCAAGTAGTGGAGGAGTCTTGGACCCATATTCCCACTAAACGGTGCCAGGACTTGGTTGACTCCATGCCAAGACGTTGTGAGGCTGTTATTGCCAATAATGGATGCACAACCAAAAATTAAATGAAGAATCTACACTTTATTTGGATGTATAAATATAGAATATATATTTACTTACTAGTCGTTGTTATAGTTTTAAATCCACTTTTGAAAAGTGGTGCTATTATTTAGTGGTGCTATTATATCTTAAGAAATAAATTTGTTAATTTTTTCTCATTTCCAGTTGGTTTATTGTCTTTCGATTTCAAAATGGTATTCAACGTTCTCATAGTGTAAAAAGTATAGATATAGTGACCGTTTAAACATAGCTTGAGTAGGTGGTGCTATTATTTTTTTCACATCTGTACATACATTCAGATATATTTTTTTTGATTTTATTTGCATAATTACATCGACTACAAATGAATATATGCCTATATTCCTAAAAACAATGAAGCCATGTCGATTTTGCAATCGGCATAACTTCATTGTTTTTAGTAATGTAGGCATAGAAATCGAAATGTTGTTGGTTTGTTTTTTTTTATTATTAACTTACTACTTAAATTCACCAGTCGCATTATGTATTTTAATAAGTTCGTAAAGATTGTCAGTGAATCAAAACAAAAACATATTTTAAAACAAAGTATTTCCTTACTATAAAACATGGCGGTAATGGAAGGAATACGTACGTAGTACAATTTAATTAATTTTTTTGTTGTGAAGCTTTTTAAATGCTTTCTTAAACTATTTTTGACTGACACATTTTCTTTCTGAGAAGCCGAATGGTTCTGGTTCAAGAAGTTAGCTTGCACACATCAAATGCTCTTGCATTACACGCTCCAGGTGCCAGCACCTGTCTCCATTCCAGAGCTAACCCGATACTAAGTCCGAGGGAAGTCCCAGGGCTTCAATGGCAGCCATCAGCTCCTGGCTCTTTCCAAACTGCGCCCGAAAGGCAGCGGCCAACTCGCAGAGAACCAGCAGCGGCTCACAGAAAAGGTTGATTTCCTGCTTGTCGAACACCTCCACATCACCATCCTCGTGAATGCTCAGCTCGGAATCCTTCGCTTCAGAGGTCAGGAAGGGCTCGGCGATGAGGTGGAAGAGACGAAGCAGAAAGGCCGAATTGCCGGCTTGCTGTTCCATATTCCCTAGAATCGCTTTTAGGAACTCCGGAGTCAGCGCACTCGGCAATATCTCCCTTGACATGGCCGCCTCCTTCTGTTGAATTTCGCTCCGAAATTTGGCGCTGCACACCAGTTGAGCAGCCCCATGCCGCACCCACTCGGCCTCGTCTAGCAGCAGGAGCAGCACCAGTCTTGCAAAGCGCCCGACCACCTCCACGTCCACGTCTGCGGTGCCCAAGCCCATTTGATCCTTTGGTCGGCTGCGAACGAGCAACTCGCACAGTTCCGCTGCCTGGTGACGCAGGTAGACCGGCTGGACGGGAGCGACCAGGCGCAGGGCGTAGTTCAGCAGGGGCAGCCAGTGCTTCCGCTCCAGAGATTCCCTTTCCCCGATCAGTCGCTTCAGGCCCAGTACCAGTCCCGGCTCCTGGTGACTGGAGTGCGCCTCTGAGCAGCGGAGGACCAGCTGATCCAGCTCCAGTGCTGGCTCCTTCAGCAGGGGTTGCAAAGCGACCAGGCGGCCGACGAGCTGAAGGCTCCAGTGGCGGGTGGTCGAGGTACTTGTCATCTGCAGGACGCAGGACCGAATGGCCTGGGATTGATACAGTTGCTCGCCGATCTCCTGCCGCTCCTCGGAGCTGAGGGTCTTGTAGTAGCGCCGAATGTCGCCCGAAAACTGGAAGTGCTCGACGTCCAGCTCGCTGACCAGCGGGTGCTCCTCGCCCAGGCTCCTCTGCAGCAGAATGTACAGCCATAGCTCTACCTTGAGCTCGTCCAAGGCCCAGATGGGTTCGGCCAGATCCTCGACCATGTGCTGCACCATTCCTTGGGAAATCCCGTGCAGTCGATGCAGATGCAGGCCAAAGATCTGGTAGAACCGCATCGAGATTCCCAGCCCCTGGCACCGCTTGTAGACCTCCTTATGATCCAGTCGGTATACGGCAGCGATCGAATCCAGGAGCTGGAAGTCCACCAGACCCGGATCGACGGCATCCTCCATGATGGCCACCATCACATCCACCAGCGCGCCGAACGCACACACGTCGCATTGGAGAATCGGAGCTGCGAGAGATGCGAGGGTGTGCAGCTGCATTCTCGCCAGCGAAGGACGCGTCCAACGAACCAAGCGGTGCAGGTGGAGCAGAAGGAGCAATTGCCCGTGCACGAGATTTGCGTCCAGGGTGGGGGGTTCCTTAAGGTTCTGCAAAGATGGGAGGAAGGCTTTGTTGGAGAAGCAGCTGAAAGACTCTAGAAAACCAACTTACCTCCAACCTAAGCTGCAGCGCCTTGAGCTCCACCACGATGCGCCTGATCTCGGCCAGCGCCTGCTCCTGGCTGACAAAGTTGGCGACCACCAAAGCAGCTCTTTCGCGTGTCATCAAATCGTGCGAGCGGCAGATCTTTATCAGGAAGGGCACAAACTCGCTCAGCTGTATGGGATACAAACAAGATATTAGAATGCCAGTTTAATCCCCTAAGCCACTCACATTCAGCGTTGACTCGGCTCCCTCCAGCGAGGATGGATACAGACGGCTGAGCATGAGCAGCATGGCCTCCAGCTGGACCGCCTGCCTCCGCTTCCCGCTCCCGTTTCCGCTGGCCCGCTCGTTCGAGTCCATCTGAGCCGACTCCCGCTGGAGTGCGCCGTGAAAGTAGTCAAAGAGCTGCGGGTACCGCGTGAAGAATATGCGTCCCGTCATCCGGTTGCGCACGTGCAGCTCCCCGGTCTCCAGGCGAGCCCGCTCCACACCGAACACGCGGACGACCAGCGCGGCGAGCAGCAGGGTGGCGCAGTTGCGTTCCGCCCACTCCTCGGCGAGGAGCAGGCCCTCGAGGGCGCACTGGATGCCGCGGGCCATGAACTCGGTGACCAGTTCGGCCAGCTCGCTGCACCGGAAGAGGGCGCGCAAGATGTTGAGGGCGTGGCTGCGCGCGGTGATCCCCGCCGGTCCCGCGGTCCGCCGCTCGCACACCTCGAGCAACTGCAGCATGCAGCGGTGGAGGGTGGCATGGGTGCCCAGCTTGAGTTCCGTGCAGATCAGCGCCTGCAGCATGAAGGGCATGCCCGCACTGCGGCGGGTGGAGCAGAGACGGGCTCCTCGTCGCACCTCCTGCCCGCTGACCATCGCCATGGCCTCGCTCACCCACTGGCCGGGCAGCTGGTTGAGACGCACTGCATCGCTGTGCCAGAAGCGGCGGCACAGCATCGTGAATCCCACGTAGGCCTGCTCGAAGGCGCCGCGATGCTTGGTCTCGGCCAGCAGATGCAGGAAGTGCTCCCCAATGGCCTCTAGCTGGCCACTGCTGAGCAGGAAGTTCCCCTGCTGCTGCTGCAGCTGCTCTTCCTCCAGTGGCGCCCGCTGAACCAACTCGCCCAGGATCAGGCAGACCTCCTTGATGCTGCGCCAGGCGCAGAGGAGCACCATTTGGGGCGTGGTGCGCACCTGCTGCAGCGCCTCGCTGGGCAGCCGACGGCTGAGCACGTTGGTCAGGGGCTGATCCGTCTCCTGGTCGCGGGTGGCGGGCAGGTGGCCCTCGGGCGAGGCGCTGCTGACCACAGGCAGCACCACGCGGCTAACTGCCAGGCAGGTGGTGACCAGTTCCTGGACATACTGCCTCCAGGCCGACTCCTTTGCAAGTTGCTCCAGATCTAGTTGCTGCAGCAGGTGCCGGCTGGCAAAGAGCAGGCCGTACAGGGGGTTCAGCTTGGCCGCCTCGGCCAGATCTCGTTGGGCGAGGATCAGTCCGTCTCTCAGGTGGTCCAGGCACCAGTGCAGCGCTCTGAAGGTCCTTGGCTCGAGTGTCGTCTCGGCTTCCATTTTCGAGGGCAAGTCGGTTTCCACCGCCTTGGCTCTGCAGTAGACCTGCAACTTGAAGGCTCCGGTGGCGGAATCTGGTGGCCGCAGCGAGAGCAGCAGCTCGACCATCTCGTCCGCGTCGAAACGGGAGCAGGACTGGAGGGACTCCAGCAGCTGGGCTGCCAGTACCTTGTTCTGCTCGTAGCTGTCGCCCAGACAGTGCTCCAAATTGGGCAGTGCTTCCGGCGGCAGCAGCTCCTCGCTGATCTGCAGCTGCAACTTCCTGCCCAGCTCCACGCAGTCGCGGAGCAAGTGCAGCGACAGCCAGCGCCGTCCATAGTTCGCTGTCGGAAATAGATTCCGCGAGAGATCGCCGGTGAGGCGTGTCAGTAGGCTGAGCAGCTCCTCGCCCGCCGGCGTGGGCCGCTTCTGGTGCTCCGCGAGGCCGAGGTGGATCCTCCGCAGGGCTTTCTGCAGCAGTCCGTAGCCCAGCTGGCGAAGATGGGCACTCGGATTGTTGGCATTGTGGCGCAGATAGAGGCCGATGGCCTCCGCCTCGGCCTTGGTCAAATGATCGCTGGGTCGCGGCGTCTCCACCACGAATCGCAGAGCCAGAAGGCGCGTGTGGTCGTCCAGGCCGAGCAGGGCCTGCTCCACCTCCTGCTTCAGATCCCGGAGCAGCTCCTGCCGCCTCTCGCTAAGTTGCCTCACGCTGAGGATCGCCGACAGCTTGCTGCTCAGCGGCAGGCGGGCGTCCCGCAGGAGCAAGTGGGCCAGGGTCCGGGGCTCCAGTTGCACCGCCTGCGTAAGCAGTTGCTCGATGACCGGCCGCCGCTTGTCCGCCACTTGGGTCGCCGCCAGGAGTTGCCCGAACCACAGGTTCTGCCACTCATCCAGGGGCTGCGTCTTGTGGGCTGACACCATCATAACTAATGAGAGAGAATGCGATAGAACGTCGGTAAAATGGTAGAGTTGGTAATGAAAAATACGAATGTTTGTGTCAAAAAGAACAGTGAATTAATAACATTAGAAGTCCGTTAATACGTATGTTAAATTTAGTCCTTTATTCAGGACGCACAGGCTTCGATAGTATTCACAAAGTTCCTCTTGATTGAGCCTTTGCAATGAATACAAATATTTAAGATTGGCATTTAAATTTATAGTACTGCATACTTCATAAATCGTTCACTTTAAAAATTAAAGGATGCTTTGCTGAGCAATATTATTAAATGTATGCATTTAATATAGACATACAAAATGTTAATGTTAATTGCGTCATTTCCACGTTGTTAAGCTTCTATTAAGTGAATATTATTTCGGACTATATTTTAATGAAATTGTATTCATTTATTTTTTGAAGAAATTCATATACATATGTACATTTTATGACATTTATGTCTTTAAGAGGATACTACAATTTTGTGTCAGCTGTTTGTAACACAGAGCAGAAACCTTTTCTACCATATGGGAATATGTAATCTTCAGCATGTTTTAGTGCACTTTATTTGCTTAGTTCATGTTCAGGATTACCGTTCTCTGACCTCAAAAATGATAACTTTTAAGCATTTTGTTTTAATACACATCAACAAAAAAATAATTCAAGCTGCGACTCTAGCCCTCCGCCAAGGAAGCCTCTGCTT
Organism: Drosophila kurseongensis; assembly: GCA_018153305.1. NCBI lineage: Eukaryota > Metazoa > Arthropoda > Insecta > Diptera > Drosophilidae > Drosophila > Drosophila kurseongensis. The sequence goes on along the minus strand of JAECXX010000108.1, from coordinate 1,538,837 downwards.
TAAAAGAAAAACCTCATCTAAACTTAATTCTTAAAAAAGTTTAAAAATGGTTAGACTTCATTTTTGGTTCCTTAACGTATCCGATTTGTGAACATGGACTATGGGATTTAATAAAAACAAAATTCTCAGTAGCATAGGAATACAAGAGAGAATAAAAGCTTGCTTGGTCATGCCAAAGTTGTTATATCCTTGGAGATTCTACTGTATAATATTTACAATAATATTTAATTACAAATGACGGTTGCGTCTAAATCTGAGCGAAAAAGTGTACTGAATCAGAAGACCTATATATGTCGACTCTCCTAGTAAAATGTTCTATGTTTTTTTGCTGAATTTATAGAATACTCGCCTTTGAACAGGGCATCCACACTGTCCTCACAGCCCAGGAAGCGCGGGAAAACGACTCCAAAGAGCGAAGGGCAGTTGGCGATGGCCTGGCTCACTCCCGAGACCGCGACAAGCTGCTCCAGCGCCAGGCAGCTGGCACTAAGGGGCGTGGAGCGCCCTTCGAATTGGCGGTAGACCACTTGGAAGAGCTCCTCCCGGCCGGTGGCCTTGGCGTGCTGCAGCACCTGGCGGAGAAGCGCGCTGCTCATGTGGCGCACGGAATCCGTGTCGCTGGAAATGTTCTGCAGGGCGAACACTTGCAGCTCCGCGAGGATCTCCTGGTAAACGACCTCCTGGTTGGCGGGCAGGAAGGATTGCATGTCGCCCAGCGACTTGGAGTAGATGAACAGGTGCTTGGACAGGAAGACGAGCAGGTTGCTAACGCTGTTCTCCCGCTCGCCGACGGTAATGATCATCTTCAGAACGGCCAGGGCCTGCGGGGCGTGCTCCGCGTAATCCGACCGCCGCAGGACAAGCAGGGCCGCCGTCTGGACAGGAAGATCCTGCTCCGTCCGGGCACTCGAGCAGTCTGCGATGTACTCCCCAAACACGCCGGAAAAGCGCGCCAGGTGGCCGATCAGCAACCCTGCGATGGAGCGTACATCCCACGGTGTGTCCACGTGGCAAGCCACCTCTCGGGCCACCGCATCTGCCGCGCCCAGCAACTGGCGGCCATCGCCCAGGCTCAACTGTTCGCTCCACTCGGACAGCAGGCTGACCAGGAATCTCAACGCGTTCTGCAGGTACAGGTAAAGCTCGTTGCGACGTGTTGGCGAGAGTTTCAGCGAAGGATCACTGTTTAGAAGAGGGAGTTGGCGAAATTCCGTTTTAATATATAGTTTTGAAATTACTAATAAACCATCGTGATCAGTGGATTCTTTATAGCATGTGGCTTCCATGGGCTTATAGATCACTCAAAAAGCCGGTTCGAAGGGCTTCTTTTCGGTTAAATATAGGAGAATATTCAGTCATTGCCCAACAATCTTTAGAGATGTGAAACTATGTAAGCCTCTAAATGCATGATAATAAACTAGGAACCCACCTGATGTCCGCCCAGTAGCGCTGCAGGGCGGCGGGCAGGAGCGGCGCGAAGAAGAGCACCTGGCGGCCCAGGGCCTCCCGCCCGAAGGGGAAGTTCTGCAGACAGGCGTTGGCGGACACGAAGACGTCATTGGCGTGGTCGTGGCTCACTGGCGACGCTGTCCCCCCAAGACTTGTGGCCATGGCGCCGAGCGACTGCTGCAGTGCCTCCAGCAGCAGGTCCTTAGAGTGCCCGTGCAGTCTCGCCGGATCCTGTTTGGCCAGGCCATTGTCCGAGAATAGTCTGAAGGGGGTTTATTCGGATATGTATGCAGGGCGGCGTTGGCGTAGCCGAGGGCTCACCGTACTTGGTCAGCTGGTTGCGCACGGCGTGCTTCAGTGGACTGGCCAGGAGCAGGTCCGCCAGAAAGCGGGCTGATTCCACGTGCTCCTGCTGATCGCTGTAGAAGATCTCCTTGACCGCCAGCACCTGCTCCGCACTGCTCTTGGCCGCCGCGAACTGGCGCACAAATTCGTGGGAGGCTGGAATTATTGGGCGCATCAACATGTGGCACTGGAGGATGCACAGCCACCAAACTCACCGCTATTCCACCTGTTAGGCAGCGGCACCAAGGCGTCCCGCAGCTCCGCGAATCGCTTGGGATGCGCGCAGAGCTTCAAAGCGGCCACGCGCAGGCTCAGATCGTTCATGTCTTGGGCGGGATGGGATCGGAGATAGAGAATAGATATGGCGGGATCGGAAAAGTGCTGATAGCTACCAGTGCGGTGCCTATCGAATCTTACGAATGCCGATATTAAACACGTCTGCTATCGATATCGAAATAGCCCAACTTGTTTGTTGTTTTTTTATACTGCAGGTCTTTCTTTTATTATGTCCACAATAAATGGAAAATAATACATACCTACATATTACATAAAACTTATATATTCATGTAGTTTATTATATGTTATTCGTGAAGCACAACATTTTATTGCACATCTTTTAAACTATTTGCGACAGTCTGGCAGCCCTGCCCCAAGGTTTTAAACAAGCGTGGACAACAACCTATCACTGGTGCGGAAGTTTAATAACTTAGGGGGCATGAACTCGCTTAGTGTGGAGGGTGACGCGGATAAGTATCGATACAATAAAAGGACAACCGATAGAAATGGCAAGCTTTGCCACAAAGCGACAATCGCTGATTTGTCACCTCCAACATACATATGTATTAATAATGTAATGTGTGTTGGGTTATTTATTTTTTTCTTGTGATTTGTTTGTTGAAAGAGCCCAGCTCGCGTCAGAATACAATGTCTACATTGGCGCGAAGGGATCGATTTCAGAGGGAAATCATAATTGGTGTCCAATAAGAAAAGTTTGCATCATGTTTCTGCACGCCAAGTGTGTGTGCTTGCGGAGTGTAAGGTGTGTGTGTCTGTGCGTGAGTGTTCGTGAGAGGGGGAGGGTCGTAATTGTTTTTCGTTTTCTTGTAACATAACTTAAACATAGATAACATCGGTTGCAAAAACCAAAAAAGTCATTAATGAAAATTCAAAGAAATTAGCTTTTGTGTGTGTTTGTGCGATACAGAGAGAGAGGCTTTTCTTTTGTTGATACACCGTGTGTGCTTGTGAGTGTGCGTGTCTGCGCCCCTCAATTTGTGACGAAATGTGTATAAAATGTTTATGTTTATGTTTTTCCCCAACCCCTCACACAAACATAAATTTAGGCGCCGCACAAATTTCGAGTGAAAACGATCGGCAAAAACAACAAATCCCACCACAAAGTGGCGAAGCAACAACAAAATAAGAGCGGGGCCCAAAAAAACAACAAAAACAAAATCATCGAAACCCGTAATTAAAGGTCGGCAGATGGGCGGCCAACGGAATTACGTGCCCTCCGCTGGCCACTCTTCTCGTGGTTCCTGTTGTTGCCCACCCAGTTGCAGTTCCCGTTGCAGTTGCAGTTGTTGTTGTTGCAGTTGCAGCGGACCATCGCTCGCAGCGCAGTGAGAGCGAGTGGGACGGCAAGCGAGCGCCACTAAGGGTGCGAGCGAGAGGTGAGTTACTTTGGCTTTCTAACGGTTCAAAAAAAAAAGAGATCGGGAAAGAAGAAGGTTATACTGTGAACACTCGCTAAATATGTAGGAAATATTAACTACAGACTAGATCTCATGAAATTTAAATTGTGTTAATTTATTTTCTAAAACAAAAATTATTTTTATTTTAATCGTTAGAAAATTGTAAAGCCACCTAAAAATGTAAATAAAAGACAAACAAAATGTATCGAACGTTAAAATTGTTATTATTTTTTACGAAGAACTAAACGTTTTGATGGGGAAAAATTATTAAAATTTAAAAAAAAATATTCCACGTAATAAGGGGAAACAGGTTAACAGTTATTCAGAGAATCCAAGGAAGTTACAAAACAATACAATTTTTATGTAATAGTGTTTTTTTAAATTCACTGATAAATATTTGGTTATTTAAAGTTAATAGCTGCACTTAATACATGCAGGAGATTTTTCCGCAATGTTCCTCAGGGTTTATTTATGTTTGTATTGTTGTGTATGTAAAAAATAAACTCTCGCAGGCGATTTAAATTTCCAACTATCCTAAAACGATAAAAAACAAATCAACTGTCGCTTAGTTTGTAGCAGAAAATCTTTCGTTTACGATAGCTCGTCAGAGATATCTTTGGTCCTGACGGAGTTTCCTTTGAATGATTCCGTATTTTTTAAACTGGAGGAAACCAAACTAAACTAATTGGTGGTTATAGTAATCAAAACTCATGGGCAACCGATTAAGCCTTTCAAATTTAAAAAATGCGATCTTAGTCGACTAAGCATGCCCAGCTTACCCATAATATATTTATTTTAAAATTGGTTAATAAAGTAACGGGTACCTGATGGTCGGGGCACTCGACAATAGCGTTCCTACTTGTTTTATTTATTTCTTATTATTATTTAATTTAATTTCTTATTATACACTAGCAGAGGTATCATTTTCTCTGAAGTTTTTAACTCAGAAAAGGAGACATTATAAGCCTTTTTTGATCAGTACACTAGCCATGTCCGTTTGTTTCTATACCGTTTGCGAACTCAGTTCAAAAGCTAAACTCCTAAAATTTTGGCAGCGTGTTTTTATGTGTACGCAGATCAATCGAACTTTACTTTATAAGAACGATAAAACGATCAAATTTGATTCCTTTGGTTGTATCAACGAATGGTTCGTATAACTACCTGTTTTAAGCTCGTGGCATCAGGAGTTGCCTAGAACTAGATTTCGATTTATAGAGCGGTTAGCACTGGAACGTTTCCGGTTAGGACTTCGTCGGATTGGGGAGATCTTTTATCAAAACTAGCTAACGAAATTACAAGAGAACCTTGTCAACACTTTTCAATGAAAGAAATTTGGTGTGTTAACCCTTAAGTAATTGGAAGTGTGTTTGTTTTTTTGTAGTACCCCTTTATTTTAAATTAGTTCAGTTTCTCCATGTTAACATTTAAATACAATGTTGTTCATCAGACGAGTGATTGAGTAGTAGAATTATAATGAATATATTTTATTCTGTAATACGCGCTACACAAGCGCTGACTGCAAAAAGACTTAAATATAACTTACGATTAGGGATGAGTTCTTATCGATTTATACTGAAATTTTGTGAATTTCAACACTTCCCCTCAAATTTATGATGAACAATTCTCATATTTTACATTGTAGTCATACCCAAACCAATTATACATTCGTTGTGTTTTGAGGTAGGTAAATCTTTTGTCAATACATCGGCACGCATCTTCTCAGTCGGGATGTATTCTTCGATGACTCATTGTTTTCCACCAGCTCTCTTATGAAGTGGTGGAAAATATCCACATGCTTTGTACGGTTGTGGAATACTGGATTTCGGGTCAGGTCCCCTGCACTTTGATTGTCGTTAAATATCACAATAACGTCCTGCGTACCTAAAGTTTCCTTCAGGAACAACTTTAGATAAACGCCTTCCTTAGCAGCATCTGATATGGCCAAGTACTCGGCTTCGGTCGTTGAGAGTGCCACTGTGTGCTCTTTCCTGGACTCCCAGCTTACTGCTGCGTTTGCAAACATAAATGATCGACTGTCGTCGATGTTTGATCCCCAATCGGCATCCGCATAGCCAAAAAGATTCTTGCCTGTCTTCTTGAATGTGAGCCCACTTTTCTCACTCGCCTTAAGATATCGGAGGACCCTCTTTGCTGCTGTCCAATGCTGTTGAGTAAAGTTACTGTTAAATTGGCTTAGTAAACTTACTGCATGAGAAATGTCTGGTCTAGTGCATACTGCCAGATACATCAATGAGCCTATAAGGCTTTGATACGGTAGGTCCTTGATTTCAGGAGATCCTTCTTGATCACTCGAAGTCATATCTTTTTTTGATAATTTCTCATTTGCGGCCAATGGCATTGTCACTGTATTTGAATTTTCCAAGGCAAACCGTTTAATGACCTCATTTGCATAACACCGCTGTTCGAACTCGATTCCAAGGCAATACTTCAGCAGTCCCATATCCTTCATATCGAACATGCCTGCAAGTTCTGATTTTAATGCTGTAAGTGCCCTCTCGTAATTCGATGCCACCATTAAGTCATCTACGTAATTTAATACGATAACGAGCATGTCGTTTTTATTTATGACGTGCACACAAGGATCAGAACTTAGCGGCTGTAGTCCCAAGCTCTGTAGCTTTTCGACAAGCTTTCGATACCATTGCTGAGACCATACAGCGCCTTGCGTATTTTGCAGACTTTATTTGAAGCATATTTTTTTATCGTCGATGAATGTTACGAAGTATCTGGAACTTCCGTGCGACTTGACCCGCATTGGCCCACAAGCGTCGGAATGTACTAACTCTAGTAGATCACTAGATTTTGAGTCCGACTTCGTGAATGGTTTTTTTGATTGCTTCCCCTGAATGCAAATTTCACAACTTTTCATGTTCTCGTTAAGATTCAATTTTACGCTAATCACTTTTTCGTTTCGAATCATACTTTTTAGGTCTATTTCGTTTATGTGTCCCAATACTTCATGCCATTTCTGTAGATCACTGTCCTTGCTTACGGTACTCACTGCGTACCTTTTTTCACGGACTTGATTTAAGCCTAGTATCCAGATCGACAAACGATTACGCTAGCGTAAAAACTTTAATCTTTCCAGTGTGACCAACATTTTGAGAGTTCATCAGATTTAAGCGTGCTACGGTCGTACTGTCAATCAGCTGGGTTTGTTGACAAGCAGTTAAAATTCAAATATCGTATTTGCGGGAAAGAGCCTTCAAAAGATATTATCAAATACTTTGGCAAGACAAGTCTGCCGCTGTACAAAGAAATTAAAAAACAATACAATTTAAATTTAACAGTTGTTTTTTTTAATTTACTGATAATTATTTGCTAATTTAAAGTTCATAGCTGCACTTTTATTGTGTTTTTTCGTACATTCTGGACCTAAAAAACATTTTGCTCTGACAAGAGGCACCCCAGATAGTATTAATGTTATTTTGTCCTCACATGTAAACACCTGCAATCAACTTTTGTGAGTTTTTTGAGTTTTTCCCTCCATTTCTTATAATGTTCAGTGAGAAGCGCACGCCAAAAGATTAAATTTTTTAATCTTTTCGCTAGGGTTCACCCAAAGACAGACTGGCAACGCTATGGAATTTTTTGGTATTTTTTTCGTCGATCAGGAGACCGACGTGAAAAAAAGGCCCGACGAAAAGTGAACGCCAGCTGTTTGCCTCTCGCTCTCTCTCATGACTGGCGTACGGTTTTCGTCGATCTGGATACTAGGCTTTATGAAGTACAGATTGGATTTACGAGATGCTGTTGGGAGCTTTTTGCCGGTCTTTAGGTGAGATATATCGGCACCGTCGCGACGAAAAGTGACTTCAAAACCGTGATCTGTGATTTTTGACACTGACATCAAATTTGATCGAAGTTGTGGTACGTAAAGCCTAGTATCCTGATCGACGAAAACCGTACGCCAGTCATGAGACAGAGGCAAACAGCTGGCGTTCACTTGTCGTGAAGCTTTTTTTTGACTTAAGCCTAGTATCCAGATCGACGAAAACCGAACGCCAGTCATGAGAGAGAGCGAGAGGCAAACAGCTGGCGTTCACTTTTCGTCGGGCCTTTTTTTCACGTCGGTCTCCTGATCGACGAAAAAAATACCAAAAAATTCCATAGCGTTGCCAGTCTGTCTTTGGGTGAACCCTAGCGAAAAGATTAAAAAATTTAATCTTTTGGCGTGCGCTTCTCACTGAACATTATAAGAAATGGAGGGAAAAACTCAAAAAACTCACAAAAGTTGATTGCAGGTGTTTACATGTGAGGACAAAATAACATTAATACTATCTGGGGTGCCTCTTGTCAGAGCAAAATGTTTTTTAGGTCCAGAATGTACGAAAAAACACAATAAAAGTGCAGCTATGAACTTTAAATTGGCAAATAATTATCAGTAAATTAAAAAAACAACTGTTAAATTTAAATTGTATTGATTTTCAATATCTTTGTACAGCGGCAGACTTGTCTTGCCAAGGTATTTGGTAATATCATTTAAAGGCTCTTTCCCGCAAATACGATATTTGAATTTTAACTGCTTGTCAACAAACCCAGCTGATTGACAGTACGACCGTAGCACGCTTAAATCTGATGAACTCTCGAAACTTTGGTCACACTGGAAAGATTAAAGTTTTTACGCTAGCATAATCGTTTGTCGATCTCGATACTAGGCTTTAGGTCTCCAGTTCGACGAAAAAAATACCAGAAAATTTCATAGCGTTGCCAGTCTGCTGAAATGAACTTTGGGTGAACCCTAGGGAAAAGAATAAAAAATGTAATCTTTTGACGTGCGCTTCTCACTGAACATTTTAGGAAATGCAGGGGAAAAATTAAAAGTCGATTACAGGAGTTTACATGTGAGGACAAAATAACATTAATACTATCTGGGGTGCCTTTTGTCAGAGCAAAGTGTTTCTTAGGTCAAAATTGTACGAAAAAATATAATAAGAGTGCAGCTATGAACTTTAAATTAGCAAATAATTATCAGTAAATAAAAAAAACAACTGTTAAATTTAAATTGTATTGTTTATTAATTTCTTTGTACAGCGGCAGACTTGTCTTGTCAAGGTAGTTGATAATATCTCTTAAAGGCTCTTTCCCGCAAATACGATATTTGAATTTTAACTGCTTGTCAACAAACCCAGCTGATTGACAGTATGACCGTAGCACGCTTAATTCTGATGAACTCTCGAAACTTTGGTCACACTGGAAAGATTAACGTTTTTACGCTAGCGTGATCGTTTGTCGATCTGGATACTAGGCTTAAAGAGTTTCTTCTAGGCTTGCCTTCACGATCGAAGTTTCTAGGAGTACTTGTCCACTGCCGACAACTGGAGCGGATTCATCGTTTGCTAATTTTAAGTTTAGCGATTTACTCTTTAGGTTTTCGAATTTCTCTTTTTGAAAGCACAGGTGTGATGTTGCATCAGAATCGAGACCCTACTGTCCTTTTTCTGTTGCTTTTCGGTTCGCCGTTACATTCGCTCTCTTTTTGATTGCCTCCTTTACAATCTTTGGCCTTGTTCCCTATTTTTCCGCAGTTGAAACACTTGAATTTAAACCGTGTATTTGCATTTGGAGCGAATTTATAAGTGTTTCCGCGTAAACATTGGTTTTTAGCACTTCTGGCTCAGGTAATTTGTCCAGTGTTTCAATGGCGACTCTAAACTGTTCATATTCCTCAGGAACACTGTAAACCCGCAGGATAGTCACGAGATCAACCATTACTTGCATGTCCATTTCACGAATTTTGTCAAGATTGTCAAAAAACTTTTGCAAGTGACTGTGCATATCGTCTCCGTTTTGGATTTTAGCAATATAAAGCCTAGTACTCAGAAGAGGGTATTATAATTTTGGTCAAAAGTGTGCAACGCAGTGAAGGAGACATCTCCGACCCTATAAAGGATATATATTCTTGATCAGGATCAGCTCCTGAGTTGATATAGGCATGTCCGTCTGTCCGTCTGTCTGTTTCTATGCAAACTAGTCTCTCAGTTTTGAAGATATCGAGTTGAAACTTTGCACACACCCTTCTTTTCTTTGCACGCAGTATATAAGTCGGAACAGCCGGGATCGGCCGACTATATCCTATAGCTGCCATATAACTGATTGATCGGAAATGCCATAACTTTGGTGTTTGTTAAGTTAGGAAGTTGGGATTTCCTATGGGTTTTATATGAGGCCAATCCGACGTACCAAATTTCATAAGGATCGGCCGACTATATCCTATAGCTGCCATATAACTGAACGATTGGAAATGCCATAACTTTGGTGTTTTTATACCCGTTACTCGTAGAGTAAAAGGGTATATTGTATTCGTGCAAAAGTATGTAACAGCTAGAAGGAAGCGTTTCCGACCCTATAAAGTATATATATTCTTGATCAGGGTCACTAGCCGAGTCGATATAGCCATGTCCGTCTGTCCGTCTGTCTGTCCGTCCGTATGAACGCTGAGATCTCGGAAACTATAAAAGCTAGAAGATTGGCATTTTGCAGGAGTTCTAGGAGTTCCTACGCAGCGCAAGTTTGTTTCAAAAAGGTGCCACGCCCCCTTTAACGCACACAATCGCTTATATACGATTTTAAAAATTTAAATCTTTCGGAAAAGTAAAAATGCAGTTTTATTGAGTTTATCAATACCTATCGAAATGTAGAAGAAATTTTTCAAATCGGACCATTTGTTAAAAAGTTATGCGTGATCAAAGTTTCTATCTCCATCTCCCTCGCACTCCCTTTACCTGAGTCACGGGTATCTGATAGTCGGGGCACCCGACTATAGCGTTCTCTCTTGTTAAATTTAGGAAGTTGAGAATTTTTATGAGTGTTAAGAATGAATCATATGAATAATTTTTAATATAATTTACAGAATATTCTGCAAGGGTATTTCAACTTCGGCTCCGCCCGAAGTTAGCTTTCCTTTCTTGTTTTTTATAATTTCTTTTAGATATACAGCTGCGGTCAAAATAATAGTAGTGCCCGCAGAGGTTTTCCAGAAATCGCAAAAAATAACTTTTGAAACGTTTTTACAAAATGTTTTTAAATTTCATTGAAACTCAACTAATACTAGGTAATAATAATACAAAACAAGAGAGAACGCTATAGTCGGGTGCCCAGACTATCAGATACCCGTTACTCAGGTAAAGGGAGTGCGAGGGAGATGGAGATAGAAACTTTGATCACGCATAACTTTTTAACGAATGGTCCGATTTGAAAAATTTCTTCTACATTTCGATAGGTATTGATAAACACAATAAAACTGCATTTTTACTTTTCCGAAATATTTAAATTTTTAAAATCGTATATAAGCGATTGTGGGCGTTAAAGGGGGCGTGGCACCTTTTTTATACCCTTGCAGAGGGTATTATAATTTTGGTCAAAAGTGTGCAACGCAGTGAAGGAGACATCTCCGACCCTATAAAGTATATATATTCTTGATCAGGATCACCTCCTGAGTTGATATAGCCATGTCCGTCTGTCCGTTTGTCCGTCTGTCTGTTTCTACGCAAACTAGTCTCTCAGTTTTAAAGCTATCGAATTGAAACTTTGCACACACCCTTCTTTCCTTTGCACGCAGTATATAAGTCGGAACGGCCGGGATCGGACGACTATATCCTATAGCTGCCATATAACTGATTGATCGGAAATGCCATAACTTTGGTGTTTTTAAAGTTAGGAAGTTGGGATTTTTTATGAGTATTAAGAATGCATCACATGAATAATTTTGGAGAATATAATTTACAGAGTATTCTGCAAGGGTATATCAACTTCGGCTCCGCCCGAAGTTAGCTTTCCTTTCTTGTTTGTGAGTGACGCCACTTTTCTTGGACTTCTTGAAATGAGGTTATTATCTCTGAGTCGACTTCTTATTGTTTCCAAACTTGCATTTAAGTTACAAGTATTTTTAGGGATGCAGCAGACGCGAAAGGTTCGATTCTTGGCTGTCTTTCTAAGCAATCCACTGACCTTTTGTCCAATCTTGGGTCGACCAGGCGTTTCATTTGCTGGCTCATGTTTTTTAGCATTTCTAACCATTGTAGAAGACCAGATAATAATATTTTGCACTTCGACATATGTAAGTCTTCTCAGATGAAATCAATTTTTTAATCAGATCTCGCCTCTCGGCAGTACAGTGCCACGTAGTCAGGACTGAATGTTAAATAAAAATCTAAAAAGGCTTGGGACTGTTAAATAACACCCAAAACTATTATTAACCACCACAAAACTTTTCAAATTAAGTAAACAAAATTATTCTTTCTAATTTCTCTGGCATTACTATTATTTTGACTGAGTCAAACACGTGAATCTTTGCAAGTGAAGAGCGAAAAGAATACAAATTGAGACGAGAATCGAAAATAACTACACATACATATGTGTCGGAGATAGGGGTCTCTTAGCCAGGTTTCAAGAAATTTGCACAGTGGATTGTGCTCCGTTGAAGGCTGCTTTGATATTAGCTCACTCACTCGAAGTGAGTACACTGAAAATGTTGTGCTATCTTCTTCTGGTCTTTAGACTATACTGTACAGTAAAGAATGAGTGCAATATTTTTAAGAACACTGCATTACTGCACATATCTGTTATGCTACAAATGAGTACATTCATGCAGAAGTCTATTGACCAGCTTAGCAGCTAAATTATTTTCCGGGTGCTTCGTCAAAAACTGCAGTTTAATTAAATGATGGATTTGGAAATCGAACCAGAAATCCTAAAACTTTATGCTTAAATCAGTCTTAAAATCTTTGTGGCAAAAGTTACCTGCACATATGTTTTTGTCAAGTTAGGTTCTTCCTACGTCTCTTGATCGGTGTTTGATATGGTGCACTTAGTAATTTTGTAAAGCCCTTTGAATAAGAATGCCTTTAATATTTATTTGGCATGCGCAAAATTAACACGGGTTTACGACGAAGAATTGAAAACAAATAGATAAATCGTAATGAGCATGAAAGCCTCACTAAAGTATTTTTTCCCTTGCGTTGTTTTGTTTTTATTTTTGTACATACTCATTTAAACGACTAAATTTCGATTTCTATGTCTTATTAATAAAAAACAATGAAGCTAAGTCAAGTTGGTGAAATATTGGGTGTACAAGTAGAAAACCGCCGTTTTCGACTAGGTGACAAAACGGTGAGAAATTTTGATCGGGAACGCCAAATGGCGAGCTAAAGAATCGGTCAACAGCTCTGAAGCTCGTCGAATGATCGTAGAAACTTATGATGAGTCGTGTATAAGTGAAAGAAAGTGTCGAGAATGGTTTGCAAAGTTTAAAAATGGCGAGTATGATGTGGAAGACAAGGATCGACCGGGTCCTGTGAAAAAGTTTGAAGACGCGGATTTGGAGGCTCTGCTGGATGAAGATTCTTGTCAGACACAACAAGAACTCGCGGATTCCTTGGGTGTGACTCAGCAATCAATTTCCCTTCGCCTAAAAAGCTTGGGAATGATCCAAAAGCAGGGATCATGGGTGCCGTACGAGTTGAAGCCAAGGGACATTTAGAGGCGTCTCTTTACGTGCGAGCAACTATTCCAACGTCAGAAAAGAAAAAGATTCTTATTTCGTAACGTTACCAACGATGAAAAGTGGATTCTTTACGACAATCCTAAGCGGAAACAAGAAAGGAAAGCTAACTTCGGGCGGAGCCGAAGTTGATATACCCTTGCAGAATATTCTGTAAATTATATTCTCCAAAACTATTCATTGATGCATTCTTAATACTCATAAAAAATCCTAAAAACTTTAAAAAATCTTAGCTTTAAGAACACCAAAGTAATGGCATTTCCGATCAATCAGTTGAATGGCAGCTATATGATATAGACGGCCGATCCTTATGAAATTTGGTAGGTCAGATTGATTGGCCAAATATAAAACCCATAGAAAAACCCTACTTCCTAACTTTACTAACACCAAAGTTATGGTATTTCCGATCAATCAGTTATATGGTTGCTATAGGATATAGTCGGCCGATCCTTATCAAACTCGGTAGGTCGAATTCATTGGCCAAAACTAAAATCCATAGATAATCCCAACCAAAGTTATGGCATTTCCGATCAATCAGTTATATGGCAGCTATAGGCTATAGTCGGCCGATCCCGGCCGTTCCGACTTATATACTGCGTGCAAAGGAAAGAAGGGTGTGTGCAAAGTTTCAATTCGATAGCTTTAAAACTGAGAGACTAGTTTGCGTACAAACAGACAGACGGACATGCTTATATCAACTCAGGAGGTGATCCTGATCCTGTCTCCTTCACTGCGTTGCACACTTTTGACCAAAATTATAATACCCTCTGCAAGGGTATAGAAATCATGGGGGCCACCCGGCCATGCATCGATTTCGACAGCAAAGCCAAACATTCATGGTTCGAAGCTACTGCTGTGTATTTGGTGGGACCAACTAGGCGTAGTGAACTACGAACTTTTGAAACCAGGCGAATCCATCACAGGAGCACTCTACCGGACCCAGTTGATGCGCATGAGCCGAGCGCTGAAGGAAAAACGGCCACAATACAAGGAAAGGCACGATAAAGTGATACTCCTACACGACAACGCCCGGCCTTATGTTGCCAAGGTCGTAAAAACTTACCTGGAAACGCAGAAATGGGACGTTCTACCCCACCCGCCCTACTCTCCAGACATCGCTCCTTCGAATTTCCACTTGTTCCGATCAATGACGCATGGCCTCGCTGAACAGCACTTCCGATCATACGAAGAGGTCAAAAATTGGCTAGATCAATGGATCGCGTCCAAAGATGAACAATTTTTTCGACCTGGGATTCACATGCTGCCGGAAAGATGGGAAAAAGTTGTGGCCAGCGATGGAAAATATTTTGAATAACTGGTCTGTAGCTATATATATGCAATAAAGCCTAAAATTATGAAAACAAGAAAGGAAAGCTAACTTCGGGCGGAGCCGATGTTGAAATACACTTGCAGAATATTCTGTGAATTATATTCTCCAAAATTATTCATATGATGCATTCTTAACACTCATAAAAAATCCCAACTTCCTAACTTTACAAACTCCAAAGTTATGGCATTTTTGATCTTATATATTATATGGCTATAGGATATAGTCGGCCGATCCTTATGAAATTTGGTAGGTCGGATTGATTGGCCAAATATAAAACCCATAGGAACCCAATATTTTTATCCTGATGGGCTGTATTTTATTATTATTATTTTGGCGCGTCACAAAAAATGACGTTCTTCCAGTACTCCGGAGAGTTATTAGAATTCAATAATCCAAATCTCAAGCGGTTTTCAGTATCGACATCAGTCAGGAATGGTTTCGTTCTTGCCACATGTGGGAAATACTTGTTGCGATTTATTATACCCTTGCAGAGGGTATTATAATTTTGGTCAAAAGTGTGCAACGCAGTGAAGGAGACATCTCCGACCCTACAAAGTATATATATTCTTGATCAGGATCACCTCCTGAGTTAATATAAGCATGTCCGTCTTTCCGTCCGTCTGTTTCTACGCAAACTAGTCTCTCAGTTTTAAAGATATACAATTGAAACTTTGCACACACCCTTCTTTCCTTTGCACGCAGTATATAAGTCGGAACGGCCGGGATCGGCCGACTATATCCTATAGCTGCCATATAACTGATTGATCGGAAATGCCATAACTTTCGTGTTTGTAAAGTTAGGAAGTTGGGATTTTTTTGGGTTTTATATTTGGCCAATCAATCCGACCTACCAAATTTCATAAGGATCGGCCGACTATATCCTATAGCTGCCATATAACTGATTTATCGGAAATGCCATAACTTTGGTGTTTGTGAAGTTAGAAAGTTGGGATTTTCTCTTCTTATAGCTGCCATATAACTGAACGATTGGAAATGCCATAACTTTGGTGTTTTTAAAGTTAGGAAGTTGGGATTTTTTATGAGTATTAAGAATGCATCATATGAATAATTTTGGAGAATATCATTTACAGAGTATTCTGCAAGGGTATATCAACTTCGGCTCCGCCCGAAGTTAGCTTTTCATTCTTGTTATTTAATAAACTTATAAATATAAATGATTCTTTGTGTCGTGAGCATGAACTGGTTTGTTAGTGGATGACTAAAGATGCTTTCTAATATTGTCATTACTGCTGCTGAGTCAAATAATAAACATATAGCAACAGTAACATGAGGGAAATTGCAATTGCAACGTTTAGCTTTTCAAAGTTTGGTTCAATGAAATCCCTCGCTTTCTTGATAGCCCTTTTTATACCCTTGCAGAGGGTATTATAATTTTGGTCAAAAGTGTGCAACGCAGTGAAGGAGACATCTCCGACCCTATAAAGTATATATATTTTTGATCAGGATCACCTCCTGAGTTGATATAAGCATGTCCGTCTGTCCGTCCGTCTGTCTGTCTGTCCGTCTGTTTGTCCGTCTCTCTGTTTCTACGCGAACTAGTCTCTTAGTTTTAAAGACATCAAATTGAAACTTTGCACACAACCTTCTTTCCTTTGCACGCAGTATATAAGTTGGAACGGCCGGGATCGGCCCACTATATCCTATAGTCGCCATATAACTTATTGATTGGAAATGCCATAACTTTGGTGTTTGTAAAGTTAGGAAGTTGGGATTTTTTATGAGGATTAAGAATGCATCATATGAATAATTTTGGAGAATATAATTTACAAAATATTCTGCAAGGGTATATCAACTTCGGCTCCGCCCGAAGTTAGCTTTACTTTCTTGATTAGTTTAAAAATGTAGAAAATGAACATAATGATCTCGCAGAAGAATTCAGTTTACTTCGTTAAATAATGTTAGGAAAAAGAAGTGTTAATTAGTTTTTAATTTCTTGAAATTTAATGTTTGTTTAACTATTGGATAAGGAGTTTAATATAAGTTTAATAGGAATAATAAATTAAAATTGAAGAAATGAAGAAATCTTTCAAAAAAATATATATGTATATATTTAGAAACAATTGTTATATATTCGCCGCCGCCGGTTCATTTTTAACTATATCATAAAGATCCCATAGGAACAATGTGGAAAAAAAGTATAACTTTGTTGTTTTACCAATAGGTAGAACTGTTCCAACTGAGCGTTCCGAGTTGGGTGAATCCTCAGACACTGCTTCTCGTTGAATCCTATATATGGCGTTTTCATTGTTTGTCACGTGCGACCACTTGAACCGAATAAGGAAAAAAATGCACACAAAAAAGACAGGCAGGGGAAAAACGAAAGTGAAGAGCTTGAAGTAAAGGGAGCGTCCCCCTTCATTTCTCTCCCGGTATTCTCTTTCAGTCACTGTCTATCAAACATTTCATTAACCTCCCTTTTTTCTCTTTCGTCTTCTCGCCCAGCTCTTTAAAATGGTCTCGAAGAAGCGTTCCAATGCCGCTGAACGAGTCCAGCGCTCGACGGCGACAGCGGCAGCGGCGGCGGCAGCAGCGGCCGCAGCAGCATCGGCGTCCTCGACACAGGGCAAGAAGCGGCCCGGGAAGCAGGCGAAAGGCTCCAGCGCCGGCGATGAAGCAGAGGACAAAAAATCAACCAGCAAGTCCGATTCAAGCGCAGCGGGGTCTGCAGCCAAGAAGCCAGCCAAAGATCCCTCAGCGGGATCTTCGGGATCACTCACTGCCCCAGAGAGCAGCGGATGTGGAGCCGGAAAACCCACAGCCTCCACGTCATCATCATCCACCTCAGCCTCCGCATCCGCATCCACCTCCACCTCCGCCCTCGCCACCGCCTCCCCCTCCAACAGCTTGAAACTGTCGCCCGAGGAGCGACACGAGGATGGCAAGGCGCGAGCCATCAACAAAATGCTCAAGAGTCTGGACATCAAGATCCACGGCTTCGACAACCTGCTGCCCAGCGGCGAAGAGCGGCTCAATGAGGGCGTGCTCAAGTCCTCCATATCGGAGAACGTCAAGACCAAGTCGCGGGCAGCGGCGGTCAAGGTGATATCCAGCCTGAATCCCGGCAAGTTGCCGACTGTGAAGCGCGTGCGTCCATCCCCGGAACCAGTTAAGGACAAGGTTGCGGAGAAGCCTGCAGAGAAGGTTCCGGAAAAGGACAAAACCAAGTCAGAGCAGGAGATCACCTCACCCGCTCTAGAGGAATCTCTGGCCTCTAAGTTGCCCAAAAAGATGGTGCAGCAGGCCAAGAAGACCAAGGTGGAGCCATCGCCACAACAAACGCCCGCTACAACGACAGCATCAGCAGCCAATCCGGGTCCAAGCTCCGCCAGTTCCAAGCAGTCAGCTAAGAATCCCGGAAGGAAACCAACGCAGCCAGAGCAGTCGAAGAAGGAGCCACCCAAGCCAGCCAAAATGGGAAAACCGAAGAAGACGTCGCCAGGTCAAGAAGCAACCTTACTAAAGAACGCTTCCCGTCTGCCGGACTCCAATACAGAACCCGTGCAAATGGAGCTGGAGGAGATCGTTAGTACGCCCACGCCCACGGCCACACCGCCGTCCTCAGCCACGCCTACGGCTACACCAACTCCTACAGCCACGCCTACGGTTACACCAACGCCCACGGCCGCACGCACTCGGACTCCTACGCCCACACCAACATCCACATCCGCTGCCACGGAAGCAGGACATCCCACTCCGCCGCCACCACCACCAGCAGGTGCTCCCAAACAGCGACCAAAGGTGAAGTACACCAAGACCTCGGCGGGATCGAAGGGTCGCATGCAGCAGGCGCTGCACCAGAAGGCACCGGCTGCCTGCTGGAGCGGAGCCAAGGATATTTACGACTTTAAGTCGGGATCGGAGGACGAGGAGCCGATCAAGATGGTACTGCCGTCGCTCAAGGAGCTGCGCGAGTTCTCCGATGAGGATAACAAGCCACTGAAGCTGTTTGAGCGGCAAGACAAAGCCAAGAGTCAGGGGGATGAGGAGGAGCAGCCCGTGGTCAAGAAGGAAGAGAAGCCGCCGGTTGAGAAGGAGGTGAAGGTGAAGTTCAAGGAAAAGGAAAGGGAAGTAGACCCTTTGATCAACGTACAGCAGTCCGAACCAGTAGCCAAGATCACCAGCAACGCCTCCGCGTCGTCGGGCAAAAAGCAAGCCAAGCGCAAACTAGCCACCCCAACTCCCACTCCTTCGGTTCGCAAGAAGAAACCGGTGGGCAAGGGGAAGAACGCTCCAGCCAAGGAGCTACCTGCCAGCGGCAGTTCCGCGGAAAGCAGCTCCTCCGAGGACGAACGGAAACTGAGTGCCTACACCGGACCCAAGCGACACCGCATGGCCTCGCTAAACGCGCTCGCGAAGGTGCAGTGCCTATACGAGAACGAATCCCGCACCGCCCACGAACTGGGCTTGTCCAAGGCGACGCAGCAACCGCCGCGCATCCGGACGCTGGACGGGAGCGACGATGACAACCACAAGGACTCGCCGCGCCACGGAGACACGGAACGGGACAAGGGATCTGTCAGTCCGCCGCACCAGTCGGCTGCTCCCTTAGCCGCTTCGAGTGCTCCGCCCAAGGAAGCAGAGCCACGAAGGGAGCTGCGCTATGTGCCCGGTGGCAGAGGAGTGGGCAAGCACTGGGAGTTCGACAGCGACAGCGAGACCGAGGAACTGCAGCTCCAGCAGCCCCTGCCGCCAGTCAAAAAGAAGAAGCTGCCCAAGAAGGCGCCGCCCAAGAAGACTGCGTCCAGCGAGGCTGAGGCCAAGCGAAAAAAGAAGCAGGTCCAGATCGAAGAAAGCGATGAAGAGGAAGCCAGGGAAAAGGAGAAGGAGAAGCCCAAGCCACCGAAGCAGCTGCCGAAAAAGCGCAAGACCGCCTTCACTGAGGAGCTCATTGGGGATTACAAGGGCATCCTGGCCAGAAAGCGAATGGCCAGCCTAAACGCTAGTGCCATTGTGGCGGCCACCTACGAGGTGGAGCGGCACTTGGACAAGAACCTGGCAAGCGATTGCAGCAGCTTCGAGAGCTACGACGAGCTGGACACCATGCCCACCACCACCAGCAAGGCAGCGTCTTCGGCGGCAATCAAAACCGAGGTGATGCACATCAAGAAAGAGCCGAAGGACTCCAAGGAATCATTGCGCGAGAAGGAACGGGAAAGGGAGTGCGAGCGCAAGAGGGAGAGGGAGAACGAACTGAGGGATTCGACTGTCGGCAAGATGTCCAGTCATTCGATCATCGAGGAGAGCAACGACTCAAAGTACTCCAAGGAGACCAAGGAGACCAACACGGACACCACCATAACCACCACCGGCTACCGCGACTCGACTGCGAGCACCAAGGACGCCAAGGACTGCAGTCGGCCCACCTCCTCCTCCGTGGTTATTGTCCAGGACACGGACGTGACCATCACCGGCGTCTACGTGAACGCCAGCAATGGGGCCGCCCAGGAGGCGTACTGCAAGATGCAGTACCGCGTCCAGTCGAGCGTCACCGAGGAGCGCGTTCTGCGGCCCGGGTCCGTGGAGCCGCCCAAGTCATACACGCCGCTCAGCGCCCTCTCCAGCATGCTGCCCCCGGGTGCCAGTTCCGGACTTAGCGAGGGTGAGCAGAATATTTATGTTACTTGCCTGGATCAGATTACAAAATCTTGTAGAATTAGTCTTTTTTTTCGTCCGAAATCAGTTCGCCGGGACTATACATTTTGTATGTCTGCCTTATCAAGCCATCTTATTTATAGGGTATTTTTTTGAAAGCAACATTAATATCTTTTCGTTGTCAACCGATATCATTCTAGTGACATTTGGAACCAAAAAAAACTTCTCTAGAGCAAGTTTCTTAGCCTAGTAAAATTTGTACTTCGGCACCTTTATTCAGGAGACATATAAATAATATTGCTATTAATAATCAGCTGCTAATAATAATAAGCAGTCACACTTGCTTTTTAATATTTTGTGCACATTTTAAGTATTCTTTTGACAATTATCCGACGATAGGCTAACAGTCCTTACATTGTGCTGTCCCTTGAAATTAAACCGGCTTTAGTCGATCTGGTAGTGAAAAATAGCCTAGTATAAAACGACCGATTCAAACATCTGTAAGTTATTATATGGCCAGATTGCCGTTTAAATTGTCCAATTGTTTCTATGCCTACTATATGGTATAGCCGTCCGATTCCGGCCGTTTCTACTATTATTTCCTCGAATAACAAAGAAAACTAATTTAAAGCTTTATGCACATGGCTTAAAAACTAAGACACCTTTATTGACTGAATGAATTTGATCAATAATTAATTAACTTCATGAGGTCAATAATATCTTATTCTTCTTGTAATATCGATATAATGTTTCCATTAGACACTTTCGATTTTATAATCTATGCCTCGTTTCCAATTGTCCCACCAGCCCACAGCTCGCCGCCGCTTCCAGTCCATGCAGCACCGACCGGGCCGCATGTCCTGTTGCCCGGCGAGCACCTCAGCGCCGGGATGTACCACGCCCCCGATCTCGGCCTGCACACGGAGCACGCCCTGCCGGACCACCACGGCCCGCCGCCGCCGTCGTACGCTGCTGCAGCAGCAGCTGCCGCTGCCGCCGCCGCCTACCACGCCCACCAGCTGGCACCGGGAGGCGGTGGCGTGCTGCACATGCACCACCAGCACCAATACGCCGCCCACGCGGCCCACGCACATCACTACCAGCAGGCGGCCGAGTACCATGGTGGGCTGCCTCCGCCACCACACCACTATGGAGGTCCGCCCCCACCGCCCCAAGGTCACTATGGCCCGCCGCCGGGAGCGCCCGTTCCAGTGCCGGTGCCGGTGCCTGTACCGGTTCCGGTGCCCGTTCCCAATCCCGGGACCGTGCCCGAGCGCTGCGACGTGGGATCGCCACCGCCGTCGTATCGCGCCAGCGCATATCCGCCGCCTTCGAGTGTGGGCATGCCTCCGCCCACTCTGGGGGGTGGGTCGAGCGCCTTCTGTGCACCGAGTCCACTGCACCATCACCAGCACCAACACCAACACCAGCAGCCGGGGCCAGGAGTTGGGCCACCGCACCACGATCCCAGTGGTAAGTGCTCGATAATATGTATTCCTACCTTATGTACATACATACGTATGTAGTACGAGTTGAAATACAAGTGTATTTATTTAAAAAAAAAAAATGAAATTATTTACGAACAATGGTAATGTAAAGAATATTATTAGTCAGTCATCGACCTCCCTTTTCTTCAAAAAGTACTAACTTTTAATATTGTGCAGCAAAAAAATCAATCCGACTAAACTGTAGGGATCGATAAAATGTATTTTAACCTGATATACAAATTTTCAATATGCAGTTAGGAAAGGTGTGATCTGAAAGAGAGCTCTACAGGTGCATTGCTACCTTTTATAATAAATTCGAAGTGTAATACTATACCAAACAATATATGAATGGTATATATATATATATATTTAAGGGTTTATGTACACATATATAAATGGTATGAATGTGTATATCATGGATTGGCATAGTTTTTTGTGTTGGAATTTATTATAAATGGCAGCAATGCACTTGCAGCTTTTCATTTTCCACTTATAAGAAACTTTCAAATTTAAGTATAATCTTGAAACTTTACGAGTAGTAGTTGCTCCATTATTACTTTAAAATCGATAAAGTTCATGTTGCCGTTGCAGTAACTTTTTCGTGGCCTAACTTAATTTGTTCTACACAAGATAGATACCCAAGATAGATAGATAGAGAAGACTTTGATTTTTCATTGTCAAACAATAGACAACAAATTTAGTTCTTACCGAAAAAAGTTAGCAACGCTAAAAATTTTTGCGTGATATTTGGATGGGGTTTTGGGGAGGCAGCTTGTGGCTGGGATTAGTTATTAAATAGGCGCAAAGATGTGTGCAGATTGCCGATGTCCTTTTGGCTTCCTTCCTTCTGCTATTCCTCGCTTTATTTGCTTCGTGCATCTTTCACCGTCTGCGGTCGGCGGCAAGAAGCATTGCATACACAGAAAAAAATGTATCTCATATAATGACTTTTGGTATAACTTTTGGACCAGATATTAATTTTATAAAATAATGTCAAAACAATATGATGATAAATACTTATTAGCAGTTATATTAACAAAACTGGAATAACAATATGTTAGCAGAGCGGTTTGAATATTATTATGCACCGACCTTTTTTTTGTACAGTATACACTTAGGCGCGTTCCCAATAAACCTCTTGTATGTATGTGAGTGTATTGGGTGCGCCTGTATTGGTGCTGGCCAAAGTCGGAAACTGTAAGCAGGCAAGCAGCAAACGGAAACGAAATGCAAGCAAAAAGTAAGCAAGCCTGCAGGCAGCGACTGAGAGGAGCCAGCCAACCTCCATTGATGTCATTTACCTTTCGACTTACACAGACACAGTCACTCATACAGACACAGACACATGCCCATACCCATACCCATTTACACACACAGACATGGCGGAAGCAAAATGCATATTACAAAACTTGCGCTTAAACGCCTAAAAGCCGGCAGCATGTTTTTTACTTCGCATTTTTCTCACATGAGATGGAAATCGGTGGGAATGGGGCGTGCTCTCTGGCTGTTGCCTTTCGGCGCCAAAAACGTCGCATATCGATTTAAATTAATGTGATAGAAATGAATCGCTTCGTGTCAAAAAAAAACGAGTAATTCACTTTGTTGTTTTTCCACTAAGTTTAACTGAAGGTTATAAACAGATATAACAATAATTTATTACAATTTTGCAGGGGCCATCAAATCACTGTAGTTTCACTGTATAGATTGGTCTCAGAAAAGTTATTTGTAAATTTTGTAGAATTTTCTGTTGGAATTTTGTTGTTAGGATTTTTAAATTTAATGATTCTTAAACCCAAAAAAAAAACGTTTTAAACATGTCAACAGGCACAACATGATTCACAACAAGAAATACTTTTTTCGACCATTATTGGGTGAAATAGTTGTAAAACTGCTTTAAAAAATTGACTTGGATCGTTCCGTACTACATTTGCAAATTGAGTAAACAATCAAGTGGGGAAGATTGATTCGTTTAGCATTTTTCTCATTCGCAGGATCGTTCAATGCCAACTCATTTATTCCATCCCATTGATTCATATCGTAGACGGGCTCTATCCAAACTCATTAATTATCCACAGTGTTCGCCGTCGTCGCCTTTGTAGGGTGCATCCTTTAAGTAGGCTATCCTCCTATTCCACGGCACTGGGTGAGCGGGAAAACTGTGGGTTTTCATTCACATGCACATCCTCATTCACATCTCCATTTCCCATCGTCCCCTTCCAGCCACCTCCATTCAAGTCCGCGTGAGTGTTTGTACTTTGCGCTGTGCTGACAGTTAGCACATGTTCTATTTGACGTTCGTTCATCCGTGCTGACATACACACACGCAACACAGTGCACGCCAGGGTGGACCTGTCACTGGCTTCCCCTGGCTTTTCAATCGCACAAAAATCATATTTTTCCATTGGGTTAAAAGGCTGCGAGACGAGTTTAAATGTCAATTATAATGTTGATGTTTGCAATGCGGATTTGATCGTATTGATAATATTTACAAACCATCTAAAGAAGAAGAAGATACTGTCAAGTTGTTTCAAATTCCCACATTCTGTAGCACCCAAAGCTTGAAAGATGGAGATTTGTGACCTGAAGTGAAAGGAAAACATTAGTTTTACATTTCGAATATTAAATGTTCTGTTTTTATACCCTTGCAGAGGGAATTATAATTTTGGTCAAAAGTGTGCAACGCAGTGAAGGAGAAATATCCGACCCTACAAAGTATATATATTCTTGATCAGGATCACCTCCTGAGTTGATATAAGCATGTCCGTCTGTCCGTCCGTCTGTCCGTCTGTCTGTTTCTACGCAAACTAGTCTCTCAGTTTTAAAGATATCGAATTGAAACTTTGCAAACACCCTTCTTTCCTTTGCACGCAGTATATAAGTCGGAACGGCCGGGATCGGCCGACTATAGCTGCCATATAACTGATTGATCGGAAATGCCATAACTTTGGTGTTTGTAAAGTAAGGAATTTGAGATTTTCTATGGGTTTTATTTTTGGCCAATCAATCCCACCTACCAAATTTCATAAGGATCGGTCGACTATATCCTATAGCCGTTTATATGAGTATTAAGAATGCATCATATGAATAGTTTTGGAGAATATAATTAACAGAATATTCTGCAAGGGTATATCAACTTCGGCTCCGCCCGAAGTTAGCTGTTCATTCTTGTTTTACTGTATAATCGTGTCTGATCTCCGCTTAATAAAATATGTGTCGTTGTAATTAAAAAACTATATACGACCTTAATCTACCTTAAATTCACTACATTTGTGTACTTCAAAGTGTGCACCAGCTTTTACAGGTTCACCCTCGCCACAGACTGACACTGCATTTGTGTGTATGCCAAAGAGAGACAGAGAGACCGAGAGAGAACTCGCACTCAAGCCGCTTGAAACTCGCCTTTCTTTGGATGCTGCGACTCTGTTACCAACGCGGCGATAACAAGCCAACGAGAGAGCTAAAAAGGATTTGGCGTTTGCCTTTTTGGCCGCGTTTCGTCCGCTTTGTGCCGGCTCTTCTCCTGGCTCTCGGTTCTTCGTTCTCCATTTTTGGTGCTTGTGCCTTTTTATTCCTCCTCCCGGACGGACCGGACCGGAATGCCTTTCTGCCGTGTTTCTCGGATTTTTAGTTCGCGTTTAGACGTCGACGGCAACGGAGACGGAGACTGAGAAGCCGAGAAACTGGGAACTGAAAAATTGAGAGACTGAGACTGCGACGGCGATGCCTCAGAATAACTCGAATTCGTGGGTAAAAAGCAACGGCGTTGCTGAAGATGCTGTGCCAAGCAACGTTACGTATACGTAACGAGGGCTGCGCGTGTTCGTGATAATGAGTGTGTTTCTACTGCTCGAAACAACAATAAAAACGACGATGATGATGATGCAGATAATTACGTGACTAACGATGTTGCTTATGCTGCTGTTCGTACGTCATCAACATGATGTGCAGGATTGAAAAACAAAACAACTGCCACATTGCGTATACGTAACGTAAATTTTTCGTGTTCGTGTTAATAAATAAATGCGGCACTTGTAGAACAACAAATAAAATTATTATAATGACAACAAATGGCAATTATGGTGCTTCTCCCCTTTGATTGTTATTAAACAAATGCCGAGTGTGTGTAAAAAAAATTAAATAAAAACAAAAGCCAAGATGTAAAACTTTTTTTTTTTTCATTTTTGTTGTTGTGTGTGAATTATGTGCAAGAACGCAATAGCAATTTCAACACAAGTGAATTTCGCGCCCCACCCCAAATAAAAAAAAAATTGCACTCGCGTGCCGGCAACTGGCGACTGCGACGCCGACTGCGAATGCGAGCGTTTGAAATGCCGCTGACCACAAATCTAATAAGCCTTGCATTCTTCCCCTAGTTAATTTTAATTGCAACTGATTTATGAACAACAAAATCATTTTTTAGTGGTCTTTTGGTCGCTTCTGGGTCTGCAGTATTTTGTTTTGCCATTTCCTTTGCTCTTCTTCGTGAGTGTGTGGTTTTTCCTTTTGTTTTTTTTCCTCCATATATATTCCGTCGTCGGGCAGCGAGAAAAAGCTAAAGCCAAGCATCCGGCGGTTGGGGACTGAAAAAGTGCTTTTCGTCCACGGGTGCAGGAGACAAAACGGTCGCTGAACTGCCGCTCCGATGAACATTCTCGAACGAAGCTTAAAAGATAACCTTAATTTTATTAATTTGGTCAAGGACAACTAAGTACACAACAAATTCATAAGTCTAAGATTTTTACAAAAGGGGGCTTATAAAAAGATTTTTGTTTAGGGCACACCCAGTGCGACAGCCTAAAAAAGAGGCGAGTTAACACTAAACAGTAAAACTTTTGGAGAACAAAAAATATTTTTCGTGTTGCACGAGATCTTTACGGCTGCAGTGATTCTCCGTGTATGCAAACTAACAACAAAATTTGGACAAGCTAGAAGATAGTGTTCGTACAATACGGTCGAAAATAAAATCAACAAGAAAGGAAGCAAACTTCGACTACTTTTCGGTTTCTATGCATATCTTACTAAAAACAATGAAGCTATGTCGATTTTGCGCTGCATTTTGCCATTGCTTTTATGGGAGCTCATATATTATTATTGTCAGATTTAAATTTAATTAAAACCGTAATTACAGAATATTTAAATATTACCAAATCCCAAAGAACAACAAAAAAAAATGTAAAAAAAAAAACAAAGTTATAATTTATTTGAATTGTTTTTTTCGATTGTTTTTATGGGAGCTATATGATATAGTCGCAACTTTTGGGAAAGTTTCAAGCAGATAGCTTTAAAACTGAGGGACGAGTTTGCGTAGAAACGGACGGATGGACGGACGGACAGACGGACGGACGGAGAGACGGGCCTGGCTAGATCGACTCTCCTGGTGATACTGATCAAGAATATATAGACTTTATAGGGTCGGAAATGTCTCCTACACTGCGTTGCAAACTTTTGTACTGAATATATATACCCTCTGCAAGGGTATTAAAATGGAATGAGGAATGGGTTCAAAATGATATTACATCAGGTTAAAAACAGTAAGAATTCGCATAATTATTTGAAAACAAGCTAATTTAGCAAAAAAATAACGTTCATAACGTTCAACACCATATTCAAATTTAACATTAGTGTTTGATAAAACTCAAGGTTTTGCGCCCAATTATTGTTATATTAGACAAAAAAAACGAAAAGTTTATAATAAACAGAATGCGCATGTCAGTATAACTTATGTATATGAAGCAGCCATAGGATATAGTCAATTGATATTTTTGATAAACTTTAAGGAAAATCAAAGGTAAAAACATGTTACCAACGCAAAAATATTTCGAATCGATCAATATTTTCCCAGGGGTAAAATATTCGGGAGTTCTCCCAAACAAAATATGCTTTTGTCATTTTTGTCGCCTGATCAAAAATCCGTTCTGTTGCAATTGTCTTTTGCCTTTGGTTGCTGCTTCTGCTCTTGTTTTTTTGCTTTTGCTGTTGTTGCTGTTGCCGCGCTGCAAGTCGCGCCTTGACTTTTCTCTCGCTCTGCTCTCTTTTTCTCAGTGGTCCAGTTCTCTTTCTCTCTCCGTCCTCTCCCTGTCTCTCTCATTCTGCTTGTTCTTAAGCAATGCGTTTCATCCAACTAAAAAACTCTAAAGAAAAATACAAAAATGGGGGAAAAAGCTAACGGCAAAATCGCATCGCTGCTGCTGTCGTCATCGTTTTTTGCTAATTTCTTATGAGAATTTTCTTGAACAATTTTCTTGCTGCTCTATCTCATTTTTTTTTTTTATTAAAAGTCGTTGGCAGCCAGTTGAGTTGCTGTTGCAATTCTGTTGCTGTTGTAGTCTGCTTGCAAGTTTAGCTGATTCTTTTGCCATTTTGTTCTTGTTCTTGTCGCTGCTGTGTTTGTCGTCATCGTTTAACGGTCACCTTTTGTTTGTGTTTGTCGGTAAAAGCGTGCACTGCGAATAAATAATAACTTTTCGGCAGAATCTCTTCTCGATCATTTAAAGAAATATTAGTCGCACAAAGGCAGGCTTAACTAAACTGACAACAAAATTGAATCTTGATGTCTGTGGAATAGATGCTGAAAGACGATGTTATTTTTTTCAGAGAATACTTTTGTCAACTTTTAAAGTGATTATAAAACCCTGATGGTTTCCAAAAATCAAAACATCAATGCCTAGAAATTAATTGTGTAGACATTTGCTTTGTACTAAATGGTTTAGTTAACGTCCCGTTGATTCACACAAAATCTTTAACTTATCAAGAAGACGAACAGCAGTGTTCAATTTCTTTATAAAACAGCTAGACACGACCTTTAAAACTTTTTTAGCTGAGTTTGTTAAACTTAAATAAGTTGAGAAAAAAAAAATTGTCTTTTCAATTTTGAGCTCTAAAAAACATTCGCCTGGGTTTACCTTTTCCCCTTTTCTTCCACTGTCCTGGTTGCCATTCTCCTTTCTCCAATTTTTGGCGTCCCACTTTAGTTTGGTCACTTCTTTTGAGGTTGTTATCAGCTATCAAACAGCATTGAGAAGGTTCTGTGGGGGAGTGGCTTTACAGAAGGAACGAACAAGATCGTGTGAGAGGAAAGGAGAAAAAACAAAGAGGGAGTCAGAGGCAGAGAGAGACATCAAAGTGGAAAATGTAAACAGATTCATTCAGAGGCCGCTGACACAATGCAGTCACCAGTGCATCCCAGCCTCCCTTTTTGTACGATTCGGCCCCCGGCCCTCTTTCAGCCCCTGCGCCCCACACTGTGTTGCCATGAATTTAGGCCACAAAAATGCCATCGTTGGCAATGTCCAAAAAACAAAAAAAAAAGCACAAAACGAACGAACGCAAAAAATAAGAGCCCAAACACAGAAGGAAACAGAAGAGGGGAAATGTGCAAGAGAAAAGCTGCGGATAAGGAATGCGAATGGGAATGCATATTGAGGATACCCCTGCGCACCTTCGGGCCATCAAAAACAGACGCGGCCAATGCTCGAAAAATAAATTCGAAAATTTGTGTTGAAAATAACTCAACGTGACACATACATATACAGTTGTGGCAAAAATAATAGTAGTGGGCAATGTTAAATGTAGTATTTTATTTTTAAGTGTGTATTTATCTAAAGTTAATTCGCCCATAAACAGAATAACGTAGAAAGATTCCGAAAATGATTCAGTTTTTCAGGAGCAATAATAAATTCAAAGATTAATACTAAAACTAATACGTTTTTAAAGTTTTTTTTAATATTAAAACAGTTTTTGTAATTATAAATGGTTACATTTTGTTATTAAGTCAATTTATTCAATTATTGTTTTGTCATTTGTTATATGTAAAATTCTACCTTAAGTAATAATAAACCAAATTAGTACTATTATTTTGACCGCAGCTGTACATACGTATGGGACAAGAAATACACGTAGAGTAAAAAGTGGGGTTGATAGCGGAAGGAAGTTCTAAGGAATCAATAGGTATTTTTTTACAATCCTTTCAAAAAGGATTTCAATTACATATGTACAGTGACAAACTTAATTATTGGCACAGCAAGCATGTTAAACTTTAAGTCTATTTTTATACACTTGCAGAGGGTATTATAATTTTGGTCAAAAGTGTGCAACGCAGTGAAGGAGACATCTCCGACCCTATAAAGTATATATATTCTTGATCAGGATCACCGCCTGAGTTGATATAAGCATGTCCGTCTGTCCGTCTGTCTGTTTCTACGCAAACTAGTCTCTCAGTTTTAAAGATATCGAATTGAAACTTTGCACACACCCTTCTATCCTATAGCTGCCATATAACTGAACGATCGGAAAGGCCATAACTTTGGTGTATTTAAAGTTAGGAAGTTGGGATAGTCGACTAAGGATCAGTCGACTATATCCTATAGCCGCCATATAACTAATTGATAGGAAATGCCATAACTTTGGTGTTTTTAAAGTTAGGAAGTTGGGATTTTTTATGAGTACTAAGAATGCATAATTTTGGAGAATATAATTTACAGAATATTCTGCAAGGGTATATCAACTTCGGCTCCGCCCGCTTCCTTTCTTGTTAATAAATTATTTATAAAAGATAAATTAATGAAGTCACTTGTATTTAACAAAAAATTAATGATTCTATCTAAAAATATTCTGCTTTATTTTAATATCAGCATATTAGAAGAAGAAAAATAGCCTTAATGTTTAACATGCTTGCTGTGCCAAAAATAAAGTTTGTCACTGTACATATGTAGATATAGTAAGCTTTTTTAAAAAATTTTTGTTAACCTTAGTTGGAAGTACTTTGTCGGTTTCATTACACATAATAATTTAAGAAAAATAGAGAAAACTGCATTTTTTCGATTTTTTTAGTCAATTTCTGAATTTTAAAGTATTTTGATATTTTTTAGTAGATAAAATGGCGTTAATTGATTAAATTTAATCAGAAATAGTTTGGTAGCCTGTTTATTACAAACGTAAAACAAACTGCAGTTTCGACTGACCACAAAGGCGTTACTCATTTAGAATTGTGAGTCAACACCTGAAGTCATTCTAGTAGGAATTGTGGGGAAATGAACTATTTGTCATCGAAGTTTGTGAACCAACCCCCCACCCTGTATCGGGTGGGATTTTGATCAGGTGTGGGTGCATAAGTAATCACTGCACACTATTCCACTTATGCGATGAATGCACGTAGAGGCAGGCATCGATGGAAATCGAATTGAATTGCAATTCGCCACGCCAAACCGCAGCAATCAGCTGGCATTCAATATCCAGCACAAGGCCAAGCAACGAAATCGAATTTGCATCGTCGCCCGGTGGGAAGCCACCACCCACAAACATCCAACTTCCGTCCGCCACAGGATTCTATCATCAATGTGTCAGATCCTGTGGAACATTGATGATAATATTGGCCTCGCTTGGCTGCCGAACTTTTCGGCCATGCGGCAACCGAGCTGCTGACCTTTGACCTACAACTACCCACTGCCGCCCACATCGAGTCCACCACCCCATGCCCTCAATTAGTTCCCTTTGGTTGATTGGGTGTTTCGGGCGGAGATTTGTGGTAGCTGCTCGAACGCAATTTCACTGCACACGCACATTCCAATGTTCGGGCCGACCACCGCTACCGGTGTTTACATCTGGATTCGTGCTGCCACTTTTGCTGCTCTTGCCCTTCCACACCCACTCCCCCACTCCCGCCCCATTTCCTCCACCTGTTTGATTCTGTGTGTGAGTAATTTACGCTTCCATGGTTGTTGTCCTGCAATGTTTGGCCTCGCAGTGGTGGGGCAAGTTCATTGCATTAATTCGGCTCAGAATAGGAAGATACTTTAGAGGATTTCGCTAATTTTTCATCGAAAAGATTCCCTTTTCTACAGACAACCGGGCCAGACTAATAGGCTGTTTGAATTAGGCTGGTTGAAAACGGTGCATTAGCTTTTTGATGCGAAACACGAATATGTAAATGATTTGGTTTTACTGCGCATCGTTAAGACTGTATTTGTGAAATGGAATGATCCACGAAGCTGCTGATGCATTAGATGCGTATTTGGCTAAGGCTCTAGTTTATAATCTAGCAAATATTTAAACATTTTTAGAAAAGTTTTGTGGTTCTCGTGTTCTATTTTGTTTAAGTGTAATGTATACGTATTCCTAAAGATTACTGCTAATCACCGCTAAAGAAACAGTATAATCAGTATAACAATTAACAGTGCTTCAGTTCTGCTATGAACTATAAATAGGATATAGCTTCACCAAATAATCCCGATGGTATAGGCTACTTGTGGCATTACCGAAAGAAAACACAAGCCGTCCTGCCTGGATTTTCTTGGGCTGTGAGCAAATTAGCAGGCCATTTGCGAGTGCCGCCAACATAATTGTCACTGTTTCCCTTGATTAGCATCCGCACGTTTCACACGCGTAAGCATTTGCCAACGCAAAAACTCTTTGGCCAGGGAATTCCGGTGGAGCCTCACAAGTGTAAAGCAAAAGTTAAAAAAAAAGAAAATGGAAAAGCGGAAAGGGAAAATTCGCCTGAAGCTCTGCCAGCAACAGCAACAGCAACAGAAATACCAAATCTGATTTGACACGCAAAGCCACAAAGTGAACAAAATCAACAATAGCATTAATAGCAGCCAAACAAAACGGAAAGGGGCGGAACAAAACGGGGGGCGTGGCCATGGATAGAAGGGGACTGCTGTTGGTCACAAAAATGATTGGCGTGCTAAATCGTTTAGCGTTTATGCTAATGTTCTATGCTGCTTTGACCACGAGTCAATGTCATCAAGTGGGTAGTTGTGGGGTGGACAGTTGTGATGGTCGCCTGCAAATTTTTGGCAAACTTTCGAAAGGATATTTGGTATTCCCCAATGTTTTTTTATGTTTTTGTAATGGGTACTCCTTAAGTGAGGAGGTAATTAAAAATAAAAACAAGAGAGAACGCTATAGTCGGGTGCCCCGACTATCAGATACCCGTTACTCAGGTAAAGGGAGTGCGAGGGAGATGGAGATAGAAACTTTGATCACGCATAACCTTTTAACGAATGATCCGATTTGAAAAATTTCTTCTACATTTCGATAGGTATTGATAAACACAATAAAACTGCATTTTTACTTTTCCGAAATATTTAAATTTTTAAAATCGTATATAAGCGATTGTGGGCGTCAGAGGGGGCGTGGCACCATTTTGAAACAAACTTGCGCTGCGTTCAAATTATGTTCAACCCAAAAAAAGGGTTGTAAAGTGCATTAAAACAGAAAAAAATATTTAACAATATGTATTGACTAATTAATTGTTGGTTCAATTGCAAGAACTTATAAACTTTGACTTGTCGATGTTACTTTCAATTAAAAATTGTGTCCCTATTAACTGTTTAAATCATAAAATTTACCATATTAAATAGCTTGCTTCTAATTTAAATATGCCATTGTACCATATAATTACTTTAAAAGGCCAAAAACGTTTTGTATACATTGATGTTGTGTAGCATTATCTTTTGTGGACTTGATCTAAAGACGTTTGAAACTGTTTTATATAATGAATTCATGTGTTGTATTATTTAAAATTAATATGTATGTTTCACTAAAGGTAAAAAAAAACATCCTGTCATCTTGCGCGTAGTTAATATTCGATTTTCTATGGATTCCTAATGGGTCTTTTAATTATTTTCGAAAGTGGAATCGAGTGTAAAAGCCACCCCCTGCGATTTACAATTTTAGCTTCCACAAGAGCTGCGTATTGACAACATTGTCTTTGCTGTCGTGGCCATTGTTTTGTTAACCGAATTGCCCTTGAGGGCTGACTGGCTTATGGATTTGGCTGGCTGGCCAAAAGGGTTGCCAGAAAATGTGCTGACTGCCTGTCCGCCTCCTCTTTCCCACCCCAAAAAAGGAGCCTTGACATTTTTAAAACACAGTTCACTCGATGGCCTTCTTCCGTTTTTCTTTTTTTTTCAGCAGTGCCCTTCCTTTCTTTGTTCGCGTCCTTGTCGCTTATTTGCGTTTCCTTTGCCAGCAAAAGCCGTTAAATGCGCTTTTGCACTTTGCCTGCACCGCTCCGCTCCGCCCCACCCCACCCCATTTTCACCCTTTCGCGCCGCCTCTGTTTATTCATTACGGCGTTCATTGTCTTGTTCTGCGCCAAAGTTGATTTGCAAGCGGATGGAGAAGGTCAAGGAGCAGAAAACACATGTGAATGGCACATGGAGCAGTTGGGCGAAGAAGTGGGCGGCTTTTTGTGTATTGCAAGTGGTGCACTAAACGCTGAATTTGAGCAAATATTTTTGATACTTGGATATACAAATACATATACGTAGATTCTATAAGATGAACTCGCTGTCTTGATTTGGCTTAACTACAGTTTAAGTTCAGATTAATTTTCGGACACCTCACCACAAAAAGCTAAAATTAAGGAGTGTCTAGATCTTTGAAATTCTGGAAATTTAAATAAAGAACATACTAATTAAAAATATTTGTTGTATCTTTAATTGTTGTTAATAGCGGCCTGAGTCATTTTCCCAGATTTTTTCAGAACTCGGAAGAGGTTCGTACCTATAGCTAGTACCGAATATCGAGCATCTTATCTATGTTTTACCCAGATTAACATGACTGTAATTTGTTTTTGGAAACACTTCAAAAAGCTAATCATTTGTGTTTTCACAAATTCTCACATTATCCTGCGAATGCAGCCTGTCGATAATGTGTATATCCCATGGCTGCCGTAGAAAGTGTAATTGAAGGCTTCCGTTTAATCGACAGGGCACTTGTGGCTATTATTGTGGCCGTCATTAGAGTAATTATCGTCACTATCATGGACACAATCATCGTAATAGCTATGCAACACCCAGTTAGAAGAGTGCCAGCCGCCTCGTCCTCCTGCACTCCGAACCAGAGGACCATAATGCCAGACTATTCTGCAGCAGACCCACAGGCCGGAGGCGTCGATAATTGTTCTATTAGGCAAATGAGCTCCGCTCAGGTAGCCAGGCTCTCATCCCGAACTGCTGGCAATGTTGTTGTTATGACGGCCACGCCTCCTGCGGACCAGTTGCAGTCGCCCTTCGATTTTCGCATTCATTTGTGTCAAGGTTGTCGAGTGGTCTGGTCAACTGGTCAACTGGTCAGAAGCAGCTGTCTGTCATCGAGCGAAAAACCCTTCGGATTCAGTTGGGCCTCAATTGGAATATGTATATGTGTATATCAACATACATATACAGCTGTGTTCACCGAAATAGCAGTGCGACAGAAGAACAACTATAAAACCGTTTTTTGGAATAATCCTTTTTGTTAGTTGATCTATTGCACATTGATTTTGTAAAATGGAACATAGAGATAAGAAATAACCAAAAGTTTCGTTAGATTTGCTTTATTTTTGTGTTATCTTGATATTTTTTCTCACGTACCAATCGTTTTGGCTATTCACCGAAATAGCAGTTTTTGATTTTGTTTCGCGAAAAGTGCCGAAATTTTTTGTAATTTTGTGAAAAGGGAGTTTAATTGAGTACATTATTATAGTTAATACGACAATATACTTTTACTACGCAAAAAATTTCACTTTAGTGGGTAAAGGACCCCAATACTCCAAGCGAGAAAGGGAGGAGATCATTCGGCTTAGAAAGGAGGGCAGAACATATACAAATATTCTAAGCCTGTTGAAATTTTCTACCAAGATGTTTTCCAATGCCATAAAATATGAACCGAAACCCAAAAAACGAGGTGGGATTCGCAAAACCACAATTGCAGAGGACCGACGCGTAGTACGCTTCAGCAAAGCTAATCCTTTTGCTTCCTCTAGGGATATAAAAGCGAGGATTGGCTTGGGGATCAGTTATGTGACCATTCGCCGGCGACTTCTTGAGAAAAATTTGAATGAGCGAAGTTCACGGAAGGTGTCATTACTTGGTAAAAGGCATATAAAAGCCAGGTTGGAATTCGCCAAAAGCCACTTGAACTGACCACTATCCAAATGGCGTATTATCCTTAGGACAGATGAGCCCAAACTGGTTTCATTTGGTGGAAAAGGATCAAGACAATATTACCATGGACCTCCAAATACAGAGTACCACCCAAACCATACACTGAAGGCAGTAAAGCACGGTGGCCTTAAAATCATGGTATGGGCATGCTTTTCATACAACTGTGTAGGTCCCATACATATGATCGATGGGATCATGGAGCAATATAACAATGCACAAATACTTAAAACTGTCATGCAGATGTATGCTGAGAAAGAGATGCCTTTAATTTGGACATTTCAGCAGGACCATGATCCTAAACATATCAGCAAGGTGGCCAAGGAGTGGTTTATTAAAGAAAAAGTTGATGAAATGCTATGGCCAGCACAGTCCCCGGACTTAAATCCTATTGAAAACTTGTTGGGAGACATCAAGCGCTACGTATCAAAGAAGTCCCCGACTTCTAAGCCGCAGCTTTGGCAATTGGTGCAGGAGGCATGGGGCCAGATTCCCCTCAAGCGTTGTCAAGATTTGGTGGATTCCATGCCTCGCAGATGTGAGGCTGTGATAGCTAATAAAGGCTATACAACAAAATATTAGATCATAGACGAATTGTATTTAAGTAGGATTAGATTATTTATAAGATATTTTAAAATTTATTACATTTTTTTGTTGATTGTTTACTTTGACTGCTATTTCAATGAACAGCATAATATCTACTTTTTTTGTTGTTATTAGCTATATCTTCTAAAATGTTTAAGTTACCCAAATGAAACAATTGTTATATTATTTATAATTGAATACACTAAGCCTTTATGAAAAAACTTGTTAACAAAGTAGTGTTTGTAATAGTATTTTTTAATCTTAAACGTGCAGGTCGTAAGCACTGCTATTTCGGTGAACACAGCTGTATGCGTGTCTGAAGTTGATGAGCTGTAGTGTGGTATTAATAACGCTTATTATTATGATGATGATGATGATGCAAGTGCTGGTGGCAAGCACAAGTGCAGTGCAAAACATAAACATGCAAATTATGGTTTTGGTGAGGAATGAGGTCTCTGAGCCTGTTCTAGAAAGGCGTTTCCGAATTGGGCTGGTCGAAACATCTACATTTCCCAAAATCGGCACGTTATTGAATCGAAGCTTAATAGGGTCTCATTAAATGACGTTGTTAAAATAGAAAGAATCAAACTTTGACTCAGAGAAAGTAACGAATAACTCAAGTATAGCTGTTTTTTTTTTTGCTTAAATATTTTAAAGTTAACTGCGAAAAAAAACGCACAATCATAGAACCAAAAAAAAAATGTGTTTAATGAAGGATTTATTAAAAATCTCGTAAGTATGTCGGATACTATAAACGGAAGTTGTCAATTGTATAATATTGAATTCATCAACGTTACCTTTTTAACGATCAGGGTAATAGTGTGAAAGTGCGTTGAAGGATGAAGAAAATAACTTTTTCATTAAATTTACTGAACATGGATGATTCCGTAAATTTGCTTTAGCGTTTTATACTTTATTAACCAACAAAAATATTTCGTATGAGAAATGGGAAATCGGGCGTATTGAAGCGAGTCCTAACTCTCGACTTTACGTTAGGAGTCTTGAAGAAAAAACCAATTCAAAATCTGTAAAACCAAAAATAACCGTTAACAGTAGAAATGGTTCCTTGTTAAAATTTACATGGTAGAGGTTATTAGGTAATTCCGATAGCCTCGATAAATGGATCGAGCTGTCGGCGGGCTGCATTATTGCGTTCCTCCAGCGGTGCGTTCAATTCGCAACCTCAAGAACCCCAGAAAGAGAAAGAAATATCTGTCGCCCGCTTCCTCGATCGTGGCTTTCGGTCTCATTTGCATGGTTGGGCGATTTGAAGTTTCTTGGGTCGCTCGCTGGACGCTCCGTTCCTGTTTGGACGGGGTTTCGCGGCGGTTCGTTCCGTTCTCACGTCCGTCGTGGTTGCTTCATCATCTGCTGCTGTTTCTTCGTTTTCCCCAACTGCTGCTTCTTCCTCGCTGCTCATTATAATTTTCCATCAATGTGCGGGTAAGCGTGACCGTTTTGACTTCATTATTCCCCCGCTGTTCACTTCCCACCTTGACACTCAGAAAAAATGCCAGAAAATGGGAAAAACTAAGAGTAAACGCCTAAAGGATTATAATGAATTTCATAATTTAACAATTGGGGCTTTTATCTGTTTTTTTTTTAAGAAAGTGTAAACCCCCGTCTAAGTCAATCTCTTAAAGATATACTCTTTATAACCACTTTTTTCGCTTCGATCCCTTTTACTCCCAAGTGCTAATTTCGGGTTCACGTTGACATTGTGCTTGTCGATATAGTAGTATCAAGTACAATATAAACCCTTTTTCTTGTACACAGATTTCTTCAAATCTTTGGGACGGTTACATATATTTCCCTAGTGTACGATCGAACCGCTCTCCGCCATTCTATCTTATCTCTCAGTTGTTTGGCCGTCATGTGTGTCCGTTTCCATTTCCGTTCCGTAAGTCCGTCCGTCTTTGTGGAGTGCCAAAAAAAATCTTGCGCTCTGTAAAAGTCGAAAGGTATCGCATACCCACTCCCATTTGCCGGCTCTTTCGGTCGGTGGAAGAGCCACATTATCGGCAGAGAAAGAGAGTCAGGAGAAAGTAAAGGAGAGGGGGGACGACAAACAAGTTTGCCAACGATGGATGGTCAAGAGCATGATAAATTTGGCGCATCAACAAATACAAATAAAAACGCATTGGAAAATAGAAAATAAATTGGACATCACTCAACACAGGCCATCCCTTTCACTCCATCTCTGGCCATCTCTATAGCGCCGTTTTAGCCACTCTCTACTCTCCATTCTCCAAAATCAAGGCGAGCGAGCATTTTCTTCCCGAAAAACTTTCTCCGCTGCGTCCGGCTT
This sequence comes from Drosophila kurseongensis, assembly GCA_018153305.1. Taxonomy (NCBI): domain Eukaryota; kingdom Metazoa; phylum Arthropoda; class Insecta; order Diptera; family Drosophilidae; genus Drosophila; species Drosophila kurseongensis. The sequence goes on along the minus strand of JAECXX010000108.1, from coordinate 1,500,572 downwards.
GGCTTGCCTGCCCTCAATGGGTTAAAGTATAAATGAGCATGAATAACATCAATCTGCAGATCAGCTATACCGCAGACAAATTGTAAAAGGATTTATGTTTCACTTTTCATAAATGGCATAACAACTTAAAAATACCAGTGTATAGGAAAAATATGATACCCTGCAAAAATCAAATCGAAAAATTGTATATAATTAGTTTAAATAAATTTAAATATTCGATTTATAAATGTTTGCGAAGACGATCTGGAATTTATATATCGAGGTCTACAAGTACAAAATGCCTTACTGAATAATTTAAAACCTTTTATGGGTAGCCGTCAAATGGTGGAAGGACAGACGGAAATGGCTAGATCGTCTCTCTTCTTAAATAAACTAGCTGTTCTTCGAATACATTATGATTAATACATTAATGATCAAGAATTCCGATTAGATTTTTCTCTGCCAACCGAGGCTCCACTTTTTAAAGTCTCTTAAGCTGGTTTTTGCTGTGATTGATTCATTTTATGACTCATTTTGGGACTTTTAAGCCCGGAGTCCACAAAAACGGAAACCACAATACAGAATTTTTAACGGAACATTTGGGCACGCGCTGTTTCTATTTACTCCGCACCCACTGCCCCTTACTTTCCCATAGTTTTCGGTTTTTCATTTCTACGGACTCTTGACTATCTTATCAGTTGGCTCTGCAAGTGCTTGTGCAAAAAACAATGGCAAACTGATTTCTTTATAAACGAAAAAGAACATTAATGTATAGTGTCCCGACCATAAGTTGCGCTCGATAAAAAACGTTTAACGTTCGCATGGGTTTTGTTATAAACAACCATTATATGGTAACTTTTTCGATTAGGGTTCGATGTGCGAAATTTCTGTGTGTGGTGTGTTTGGGGGAAAAATGGCATAAGCATAAGTGCTTGTGGAGTCAAAATTAAAACAAAATAATATTTTTTAGCAAACCTTTAACTAAAAAAAAAACACAACAACGTTTTTAAAACTTAATAATTGATCAATGAAAAGTGTCAAAACACGATGAAAGTCGTATCAAAAGTTTGTGAGTTTGAGTGACCACCGGTTTCATAAATGTTGATTTGAGGAAACGCAATTCAACTAAGAAGTTTTAGATAAATCAACCTGAAGGAGGATACAAATTGAAAAGGAAATCTGCGAAAGTATTAATCGAACCGAATAAAGCAGCATGCATATGTTCCAGGCATAAACAATCGATTTTTTGTGTTTCTATACTAAACACGAATTCAATGTACAGGGCATAAAGCAATTCGAATTAAAATTGCATTTATCTTTATCAACTAGAGAAAACAGAAAGCACACTCAAAAACCTCGAAACGAAACGTAGTAAAACAGTTTTCGCTTTGCAAAATGCTCACAAAGTACATCGAGATTCAATACACAATTCTTATCAGCAATTACAGTTGTTTGAATATCGGTCTTGTGCTTAGATCACACAAATTCGTTTAAATGATTATTAATCTGCACACAGAAAGGTTGATTTTATGTTTCAGAGAAAATTATATGCGTGATCTTAATGATCAGAAAAATGATTTGCCCTAGAAATTTCTTCTTACCAAATTTCAATCGAAAAACAAGTACAAATTTTAAAAACAATTTCTAAAAAATTGCTCACCTTCAAAATTTTGCACATTTTTTAGGACAGATTAAGCTGTTTCTGGTCCCAATGGGCCAATTCAAATTTATTCCGATCAAAAGAGCCCTCGAAACCGACGATGATGTGGATACTGATGGCTTCCTCTCCAACACATTGTGGTTACTTTGCCCACCTCCTTTTCACCGCCACCCCGCGCTTTACATTACCGCTCAACATTCTTATCGGTCCGGCGCTGCTGCTTCTCCATTCCCAAAAAGTTTAACTGGACTCTGAGCTTACTCCTGTTACCAGTAATTGGCAAGGGTATATTGTTATCCCGGGAGATATGTGACATGCCAATTGCTTACATTACAATTAAAACCAATGAAATAATGTGATTTCATTGTTTTTAAAATTATAGAGCATATCTTGAAATCTCTTTCCCACATAGTTATTTTATATGTTCAAAACTGTTTAACATAATACTTTGCCAATCGTTTTATTCTAGTAAAATCATCAAATGTATTATCATGTATAATAATTTTACTTTTTACATAGAAGTGATTTAAGCTGGCATTACTAATGCCATAAAGGATCAAAAACGCCTTCTGTGGCAATTCCTTTACCCATCAAGTAAAAGATAATTTAAAAAAAATTGCCAAATTGCGTATTACCGAGGTATGTGTTAGTCGGAAAACTCGGTTTCTAGATTGTTCGAGTGATTTGGCTTTTCTAATTTTTTTTTAATCTTTTTTTTACCCTCTCCTGAGAGAGTAAAGAGCGAAGCGAACCGCGAGAAAGAGAGAATGCACTTCGGGTCGCCTCGTGGCTTATTTCGCCGACCAATCAGAGAGCAGCTTGGCCACTTCGAGAGCCACTTCGTCTCGCTGTCGTTGCATAATGACCAAAAGAGACGACGGACAACGACAAGTGTTGGCCCCAAACAACAGCAAAACTGGCAAAAAGAAAAACAAGGGAAAAGCCCAAAAAAATTCGGGCGCAGAATGTAAGAGCGTTTACAACTCACACGAACACACAGCGATAGGGTATTGGCGGTGATATTGGTGAGCGGTGGAGTGTCGAGAGCTGTTCGGCTCTCTCTTCGGAACGGCGCCCAGCTGTTCGAATCGGCGGCCGAGCGCCAGTGCTGCGCTACCTTTCGAACCGCTTACAACGCGTCGACGCGACGCGGACGCTTGAAAAAAATAAAGAAAAAAGTATTACGCACTGCAACGCCACAGCAGACGAATACAAACAACAACTGTGCATGTAAAGCTGTGTTTTTATTATTTTTTTTTACGGTGTTTCGCTGTTTTTTGCTTTCGTCGCAGACAACAAAAGTGGCAAAGTTTTCGCCACGGCATTGCTCATACGCCCCGTCTCTTGCAAATTCGCACACACACACGCGCGCATACAGGCATACATCTACATTTAAGTGTACGCGCGCGATTTGTGCTTTTTGTTGTTGTTATTTTTTTTTTTTTTGCTGTTGGTGACATGCAGAAACCAAAAAAATAATAATAAATACAACGAAAGCGATTAGTTTGGGTTTTTCGCCAAAGTGGGAAACAAAAGTGCACCAGTTGACTGCGAATCAAAATCAAAACAAAAACAAACCGAAAAATAAATAAATCATTTATTATTAATGCATCGCAAAGTAAGCTTCTCCACAAAACACACACGTGCACACATTGACGGCTCACACAGAGGCACACCAATACACCAACGCACACATACACACACAGATAGAGCAACAAGTTTGCGTGCCACAAAATTTCCATTCGGCAATTTTTTTGCGTTTCTGTTTGTTTTTATTTTCATTTTTTTAGACATTAGTTGTTGACAACAACCTAGCTTTATCTTGTTGATTTTTTCTCGGAAATAATATAAGTATTGAAACAGCGCCTAGGCTAAACAACGTTTTTATTGTTTCGTTTTCAATTTTCGGCTTTCTGGCGAAATTTGTTCCATCACGAATCGAATCAAATATTTCGGAGTATAGTCCAGTTTCAAAGCATTCTTACATTATAGCTTAAGGTTCTTAGAGCATTAGGACTTAGAATTCTAATGTTAGCCTCGACAATTTATGAGTCAGAATTGGTAAATAATTTCCCATATTTCGATTTTGATAAAGTACTAAATTTTCCTATACAATCTTATTGTTCATATATATTTATGTGTATTTGGTACACAACACAATCTGCTTAATATTTCCACTACTGCATAAAATATGTTTTTTCGGAAATTGCTTTTAAAACGCGCCTTACTAAATGTTCATAGCTTGGAGCTACGATTTTCCCTGCGTTAAAGACAAACAAATGAAAAACAACGCTATTTTAAATAAAATCTATTTTTATACCCTTGCAGAGGGTATTATAATTTCAGTCAAAAGTTTGCAACGCATTGAAGGAGACATTTCCGACCCTATAAAGTATATATATTCTTGATCAGCATCACCAGGAGAGTCGATCTAGCCATGTCCGTCTGTCCGTCCGTCTGTCCGTCCGTCTGTCCGTCTGTCCGTCTGTCCGTCCGTTTCTACGCAAACTAGTCCCTCAGTTTTAAAGCTATCTGCTTGAAACTTTCGCAAAACTTGTCTTTCTATTGCAGGTAGTATATAAGTCGGAACGAGCCGGATCGGGCGACTATATCATATAGCTGCCATATAACTGAACGATCGGAAAAGCCATAACTTTGGTGTTTTTAAAGATAAGAAGTTGGGATTTTCTATGGGTTTTATTTTTGGCCAATCAATCCGACATACCGAATTTCATAAGGATCGGCCGACTATTACTTATAGCTGCCATATAACTGATTGATCGGAAGTGCCATAACTTTGGTGTTTGTAAAGTTAAGAAGTTGGGATTTTCTATGGGTTTTATTTTTGGCCAATCAATCCGACATACCAAATTTCATAAGGATCGGCCGACTATATCTTATAGCTGCCATATAACTGAACGATTGAAAATGCCATAACTTTGGTGTTTTTAAAGTTAGGAAGTTTGGATTTTTTATGAGTATTAAGAATTTTTTTTGTTCTTCAGGATTTGTTAATATTTAAATACTATGGAATTACGGTTTTAATTTTATTAAAATCGGATGACAGTATCATATAGCTCCCATAGGAACAATCGGAACAATTATATGAAATAAATGACAAAAAAATTATTACTTCGATGTTTAATAATTTAAATAAATATACTTCAAGATATAGTAAATCTTGAATATTTTAGATTTACGTTTTAATTTTTATTGAAATCGGACAATAATATCATATAGCTTTCATAGAAATGACCGAAAACTTGAGAGTAAAATCGACCTAGCTTCATTGTTATATCAGGCGATTCGAATACATCTTCCGTCAGTTCGTAACTATAACTTTGTCGTTTCCTAAAATATTTCCATATACTCCAAGATATAGTAAATTTTAGCAATCTCAGAATAATAGTTTTAATTTTATAAAAATTTTAAGACTATATCATATAGATGTCTTAGAATGATCATTAAATAACAGGCAAATCAACACAGCTTAAGCGTTTTGAAACATTTACTGACATTTTTGGAGAAATCATATGTTTTAAGATTGTATACAAATCATATAGATCTTGCAAATAAGATTGGCATACTGACATAATCTTTTCCTTTCAACATATTCCCAGATTTCAGATTCAGTTATTATTTTTATACCCTTGCAGAGGGTATTATAATTTCAGTCAAAAGTTTGCAACGCAGTGAAGGAGACATTTCCGACCCTATAAAGTATATATATTCTTGATCAGCATCACCAGGAGAGTCGATCTAGCCATGTCCGTCTGTCCGTCCGTCTGTCCGTCTGTCCGTCCGTTTCTACGCAAACTAGTCCCTCAGTTTTAAAGCTATCTGCTTGAAACGTTCGCAAAACTTGTCTTTCTATTGCAGGTAGTATATAAGTCGGAACGAGCCGGATCGGGCGACTATATCATATAGCTGCCATATAACTGAACGATCGCAAAAGCCATAACTTTGGTGTTTTTAAAGATAAGAAGTTGGGATTTTCTATGGGTTTTATTTTTGGCCAATCAATCCGACATACCGAATTTCATAAGGATCGGCCGACTATTACTTATAGCTGCCATATAACTGATTGATCGGAAGTGCCATAACTTTGGTGTTTGTAAAGTTAAGAAGTTGGGATTTTCTATGGGTTTTATTTTTGGCCAATCAATCCGACATACCAAATTTTATAAGGATCGGCCGACTATATCTTATAGCTGCCATATAACTGAACGATTGAAAATGCCATAACTTTGGTGTTTTTAAAGTTAGGAAGTTTGGATTTTTTATGAGTATTAAGAATTTTTTTTGTTCTTCAGGATTTGTTAATATTTAAATACTATGGAATTACGGTTTTAATTTTATTAAAATCGGATGACAGTATCATATAGCTCCCATAGGAACAATCGGAACAATTATATGAAATAAATGACAAAAAAATTATTACTTCGATGTTTAATAATTTAAATAAATATACTTCAAGATATAGTAAATCTTGAATATTTTAGATTTACGTTTTAATTTTTATTGAAATCGGACAATAATATCATATAGCTTTCATAGAAATGACCGAAAACTTGAGAGTAAAATCGACCTAGCTTCATTGTTATATCAGGCGATTCGAATACATCTTCCGTCAGTTCGTAACTATAACTTTGTCGTTTCCTAAAATATTTCCATATACTCCAAGATATAGTAAATTTTAGCAATCTCAGAATAATAGTTTTAATTTTATAAAAATTTTAAGACTATATCATATAGATGTCTTAGAATGATCATTAAATAACAGGCAAATCAACACAGCTTAAGCGTTTTGAAACATTTACTGACATTTTTGGAGAAATCATATGTTTTAAGATTGTATACAAATCATATAGATCTTGCAAATAAGATTGGCATACTGACATAATCTTTTCCTTTCAACATATTCCCAGATTTCAGATTCAGTTATTATTTTTTTATACCCTTGCAGAGGGTATTATAATTTTGGTCAAAAGTGTGCAACGCAGTGAAGGAGACATCTCCGACCCTATAAAGTATATATATTCTTGATCAGGATCACCTCCTGAGTTGATATAGCCATGTCCGTCTGTCCGTCTGTCCGTCTGTCTGTCCGTCTGTCTGTTTCTACGCGAACTAGTCTCTCAGTTTTAAAGATATCGAATTGAAACTTTGCACACAGCCTTCGATCCTTTGCACGCAGTATATAAGTCGGAACGGCCAGGATCGGACAACTATATCCTATAGCTGCCATATAACTGATTGATCGGAAATGCCATAACTTTAGTGTTTGTTAAGTTAGGAAGTTGGGATTTCCTATGGGTATTTAATTTGGCCAGTCAATCCGACCTACCAAATTTCATAAGGATCGGCCGACTATATCCTATAGCTGCCATATAACTGATTGATCGGTAATGCCATAACTTTGGGATTTGTAAAGTAAGGAAGTTGGGATTTTCTATGGCTTTTATATTTGGCCAATCAATCTGACCTACCAAATTTCATAAGGATCGGCTGACTATATCCTATAGCTGCTATATAACTGATTGATCGGTAATGCCATAACTTTGGGATTTGTAAAGTTAGGAAGTTGGGATTTTCTATGGGTTTTATATTTGGCCAATCAATCTGACCCACTAAATTTCATAGGGATCGGCCGACTATATCCTATGGCCGCCACTTAACTGAACGATTGGAAATGCCATAACTTTGGTGTTTTTAAGGTTAGAAAGTTGGGATTTTTTATGAGTGTTAAGAATGCATCATATGAATAATTTTGGAGAATATAATTCGGAATATTCTGCAAGGGTATTTCAACTTCGGCTCCGCCCGAAGTTAGCTTTCCTTTCTTGTTTTCATTTTATACCCTTGCAGAGGGTATTATAATTTTGGTCAAAAGTGTGCAACGCAGTGAAGGAGACATCTCCGACCCTATAAAGTATATATATTCTTGATCAGGATCACCTCCTGAGTTGATATAAGCATGTCCGTCTGTCCGTCTGTCTGTTTCTACGCAAACTAGTCTCTCAGTTTTAAAGATATCGAGTTGAAACTTTGCACACACCCTTCATTCCTTTGCACACAGTATATAAGTCGGAACGGCCGAGATCGGCCGACTATATCCTTTAGCTGCCATATAACTGATTGATCGGAAATGCCATAACTTTGGTGTTTGTTAAGTTAGAACGTTGGGATTTTCTTTGGCTTTTATATTTGGCCAATAAATCTGACCTTCTAAATTTCATAAGGATCGGCCGACTATATCCTATAGCCGCCATACTACTGATTGATCGGAAATGCCATAATTTTGGTGTTTTTAAAGTTAGGAAGTTGGGATTTTTTATGAGTATTAAGAATGCATCATATGAATAATTTTGGAGAATATAATTTACAGAGTATTCTGCAAGGGTATATCAACTTCGGCTCCGCCCGAAGTTAGCTTTCCTTTCTTGTTATACCCTTGCAGAGGGTATTATAATTTTGGTCAAAAGTGTGCAACGCAGTGAAGGAGACATCTCCGACCCTATAAAGTATATATATTCTTGATCAGGATCACCTCCTGAGTTGATATAGCCATGTCCGTCTGTCCGTCTGTCTGTCCGTCTGTCTGTTTCTACGCGAACTAGTCTCTCAGTTTTAAAGATATCGAATTGAAACTTTGCACACAGCCTTCGATCATTTGCACGCAGTATATAAGTCGGAACGGCCGGGATCGGCCGACTATATCCTATAGCTGCCATATAACTGATTGATCGGAAATGCCATAACTTTAGTGTTTGTTAAGTTAGGAAGTTGGGATTTCCTATGGGTATTTTATTTGGCCAGTCAATCCGACCTACCAAATTGCATAAGGATCGGCCGACTATATGCTATAGCTGCTATATAACTGATTGGTCGGTAATGCCATAACTTTGGGATTTGTAAAGTTAGGAAGTTGGGATTTTCTATGGGTTTTATATTTGGCCAATCAATCTGACCTACCAAATTTCATAGGGATCGGCCGACTATATCCTTTAGCCGCCACTTAACTGAACGATTGGAAATGCCATAACTTTGGTGTTTTTAAAGTTAGAAAGTTGGGATTTTTTATGAGTGTTAAGAATGCATCATATGAATAATTTTGGAGAATATAATTCGGAATATTCTGCAAGGGTATTTCAACTTCGGCTCCGCCCGAAGTTAGCTTTCCTTTCTTGTTTTATTTACATTACTTTAAAATGTAACAACGATAAAAACAAAAGTTTTTCAGTTTCATAAGAAAATTTCATTATAATTATATAAATGAAATATTTAATCTTACACAAGAGCTTTTTATACCCTTGCAGAGGGTATTATAATTTTGGTCAAAAGTGTGCAACGCAGTGAAGGAGACATCTCCGACCCTCTAAAGTATATATATTCTTGATCAGGATCACCTCCTGAGTTGATATAGCCATGTCCGTCTGTCCGTCTGTCTGTCCGTCTGTCTGTCCGTCTGTCTGTTTCTACGCGAACTAGTCTCTCAGTTTTAAAGATATCGAATTGAAACTTTGCACACAGCCTTCGATCCTTTGCACGCAGTATATAAGTCGGAACGGCCGGGATCGGCCGACTATATCCTATAGCTGCCATATAACTGATTGATCGGAAATGCCATAACTTTGGTGTTTGTTAAGTTAGAAAGTTGGTATTTCCTATGGGTTTTATATTTGACCAATCAATCCGACCTACCAAATTTCATAAGGATCAGCCGACTGTATCCTATAGCTGCCATATAACTGAACGATTGGAAGTGCCATAACTTTGGTGTTTTTAAAGTTAGGAAGTTGGGATTTTTTATGAGTATGAAGAATGCATCATATGAATAATTTTGGAGAATATAATTTACAGAGTATTCTGCAAGGGTATATCAACTTCGGCTCCGCCCGAAGTTAGCTTTCCTATCTTGTTTTTGTTAATTTTTGTTTAAATTTTGGAGTTAAGATCATTTTTTAGGTATGTAGCAGGTCACCTTTTTTGAACTTCCTTGCGGCCTAGGTCGACATTTTTTTGCGTAATTTATAAAATATATTAATTTTTGAGGCCAGAGAACGGGAATTAATACGCCTTTGGTAAACGGGTCAGTGGTTTAATTGGATGCGGTACGTGCAGTTTTTTCCTTACCAAAACGTATATTTGTAAATATATATGTATGCATATTTGTTTATAATTCGCTCATTACCGATGTTTAACGTGTAAAAACTTGCGTCTTGTTAGCCAAACGGTCTATCTATCTATTCTTTAATTACCCAAGCCTCTGCTGTCTACCATCAATGCAAGACTTTTAAATTTGTTGACATACTCCTTGGCTTAGTTTGACAATAGCGTCATCCTCTGTGTGCCAGTGTTCTTTCAGGGACATATTCGAATATGGGTGATTAATTCCGCACCATGTGGACGTTCGGAACAGTTGGTATATCTGCTTAGATCCTTGCCCAGATCGTTCGCGGTCCTTGTCTTTCTTTTTTTTTGTAGCGTTAAGTACAAGAGCAAAGAATCGTCCTCCTGTTGATTATGTTGTTGTTGTTGCAGCACACACCTTTGCACTTTAATTCCTGCCGTCTTATTTAGCATCTGCGCCGGGTGTTACTTAAAAAAAAGAAGAAGAAATAGCTGGAAGGGATGGAGAAGGACACGAGAGAGCGGTTCTACATGGACAAGCGTGAGCGGAAGCAGGGGAATCGAATCGACTAGTGGCGGCAGCGGTTTTAATGTCAATAAGCAGCGACGGCTGTTGCCAGTCACTCACTCACTCACTCGTGCGACCCTCTCGCTCTGACACACTCACACATGGCGTGTGCACGCGGCCAGGACATGCACACACACTCACACCTTAACGAAGCAACAGTGCCGTCCTATATCCTTCGGCTTGTTTATCCTTGTTTTCTCTCGATTTCATGCTCGTTTCCCACTTGCCTCCACTTAAACCGGCCGTTGGCTCTGCCTCTCTTTGTTACTGTCTCTCTGCTTCTAACCCGCTCCCCAACACTGAGAAAAACAGCAACTTGTATGCATACGGTGGGGGAAAAAAGTATAAATACGATCCGTACTGATTGATATTGTGCATTTCTTAAACATACATAGGTAGTTTTACAAGGAAAACCGATTAAATAAATCACTTTAAATGAATGCTTATCAAGATAAATAAATGTCCTGGACAAAGAAAACATACAACCTAACATTCCGTGAAATCAGACACTGATACCGAATGAAATAATTAATACTTGGACCTTCGGGTTTCTCAGTTATTCCTCTAGAAATCTAAACTCTGACAACGGTTTAAAGCCACTCTGAAAACTATAAAATGTACTTAAGCTTAATTCGATACGAAACGGTCAACTAATATGGTTTTTTTTTTTTGGAAAACCGATTGTGTTGTTTTATTAATTACATTTTTATATCATTATACTTTTAAAAACATTTTTATCAATTTATTGTTAGCGAATCATCAGACATAAAAATGCAGGGGTTAAAAAAAAAGTGGCAAATTAAGATGCCAGGATATGAATTTTAAATTTCTCATTTGCAAGCGAAACAAAACAAATAATTAAAATATGATTAATATTGATCATAATAAATAATGATCAAATCATTACCCTTTAAAGATGTACAAACTCTTTAAAACGATTGGTCTTGCAGATTAGTTTATTTTTAAGTTTGACCACCCCCATTAAAACGCCCAGAAATCGCGAAACTCTGTGGAGACTGTTAAATACCAGTTATTGGGCGCTATGTTTATTCGGTCCATATCCATCAACACACCAACAAAATTACAAATCAAAAATTTTCTTTTAAAGTTATTAAGAAACAAATTCGAACATAACCAGTGACGTCTCTTCGAAAAAGATTACGCTTTCGACTTTATCATTTGTTCCGCGAATAGAATTGCTGGTGCCATCTGTAATGAATAGCCAGTATCTAATAGTTGGGACACTCGATAGCAGTCCTTCTTCCTTAATGTCAAGTTGTATATATATCTGCCACACTGGCCAAATCGTTCAATGCAGTTTATTCACGCAGTGTAGAAGCCATAAACTTAAAACTTTCCTAATCGTACTTTTTATATGTACACTGATCACGTTAAAAAATCTCTGACGACTATATCTTATCGCTGTCTTAGGAACGATCGGGTTATGTCTCCAAAGTTTGGCTGTGAAAGAAACGTGAGTCTATCTCTAAAGCTGTCATATGCATATTCGCGCAGTGCACGCTATCATTAAAACTTCAACTTCCCGTTTTAATATGACATGTATTTTAATTTTATATATTTTATTGTACCTATTGTATTGTCTAAAATAAGAAATTACCATATCAAATTTTCTTTATGTTCTTCGCTTTCTCATTTATAGCTTGTAGTTGCTATGATAAATGTTACGATAAGGATATGAGTAAAGGATAAAAAGGATATGTTTAAAGGGTATCGTAGATGATTTCTGAATCGTCTTGTTGATAATTAAATGACTCGCGCAGCTTTTTGATATCGTTGTTATTATTGTTAGTTAGTAAATATAAATTAAGCTTAATTTAACTAAAAATATTAACTTCTTATCTCATTGCAATGGCTTATCTATTTTTCGAAAATAAAGTTCATAAAAAATTATTGTAAATCAAAGTAATAGTAGGCAATTGGTAAGGACGTTACAAAAGCTTTCAAAAATTTAATTTCTTTGAAATATTTTAATGATATTAAAAATTAAATACGATTTTAACTAACTGAGGGATCAGTAAATAATGCTTCAGTTGTTAAAACTCAAATCAATTTTAAGTATCCTAATAATTTGACTTATTATTTTGTAGTGTTAACATAATAAAATTCTTCTACCTGAATGACAGTAATTACAGTTCGTATTTTCTTCTTTATTCAAAAGCTTTAGGGGATGAGCGCACCCTCTTTCTAAGGCTCACTTATACTTTGGGGCGCGCATCAGCTGGTTTAAATTCACACACACTGACTTTCGAAACTTGTTCTGCCTGCCACGCCATTTGGCCTTGAACGGAACGGCATATGATAGTTGCTTTCTGTGTCCGTTTTGGCACTGCCCTAGACCTGCATGCTATCTATGGGAACCCAATATATATATTGTATACAAAATTGCATGACATATAGGGCTGTTGCCGAAATAAGGGTCCGTTGCGGCTTTTATACCAGTTACTCGACCGGTAGAAGGGTTATTGTTTTCGCGATAATGTATGTAACAGGTATAGGGATGCGTGTATGCCAATGTTGATATGTCCATATATCCTTGATCAGCATCAAAAGCTGAGTCGAAATGCGTGAGAAAACAAAGTTATCTGAAACAATGTATAGGAACTTGGGAAACGGATAAGACTTGCAGATTCTTCTGATGAAAACGTATATATGTAAGTCTAAGTTAAACTCGGTTGAACATCGCAATATTCCCTTATATAAACGTTTTGTACCCATTGTTAAAAGCGAGAATTGGGCATATATAAACAGCAAAATGAATGGCTTTGTGGCGTCCAAAGTCTTACCTTACAAAATATAAATTTTAAAATAAAAACAACTGATCTTTGATGTTCAAGGGAAGCGGTTTTTCTATTATCTTGCACAGAAGTGTACATATGCTTTAGATTTTGTCCAAAATTAGCATTTTGCAGCCGCACAACAAGTCAAGTCCAAGTCAAGTTGAGCCGAATGGAATTGATTCGATTGGCAACTCATAAATAAACATGAGTAGAGGAGATCGTTAAGCGAACATGCTTTCTGCACCGCCTCTCCTCCGTTCAAAACGCCCCTCAATGCCGATCCCCGATCGCCGTTAAATCCATACACCATAAAGAATCGACATAACTGTGGCAATATTGTAAATGCAATTAACTGTTGTTCTCTGCCGCTGCTGCGCAATTGAATATCGGACATTGGATAACGGGGGGGTTTGGTGGGCGGCAACTTAGGGGCAGTTGGCACGCGTCAACCCCATATAAGGTAGAGCTTTGCGTTTCTGTTCCACTCGGGACCCGTTCACACTATTGCGTTTCGCGAGAAGCGCATTGTTTTCATATTCAAAGACCATAGAAGCCTAAAGGTGTCAACGAGTTTCGTCCTATTAGATCATTAGTGTTTTGGTTTTCCTTTTTGCGGAAATTTAAGACCTATCGATTGTTGAGAAACTACTCAGAGCTGTGCCCAATGACATTTACGAATACTATTCAAATGTATCAAAGCATTAAGTTAAATAATCAATCTGTTTACTCTATGCATTGTCCCCTGGAAAATTCCATTCAATTTCAACCAAGAAATTGGTAAATTTAATGTATTTCGTATATAATTGTGTACTGATTTGGGTTGAATTTAATTCAAATTGAAGGTTTAATAATTAAAATATTTGTATATAGACATATGATCATAGATTTATAATTTTCTTGTTAGTATGAATAAGCTTAAACTGCGAAACTGGTTTTTTGTAGAACCTACATATTTTAATTTAATTTGGTTGTTTTGATACTTTTAGTTAATTTTAAATTTCCAAATTGTGTTATTTATGCCATCTATTTGTTTAGATTTATATTTAATATATTTTGGTGGCCCACATATGTATGTAAACACCATAACAATTATTGGAACAAAGACACATTAAATTTTATTTTAAAGTTCCTACATGAAAGTCAACCCGAAACCATTTCAGTGATGCGCCTAAAAAGAATTTAATAATCAGACAAAAACTATTTGTTTAGCTGTGAATGTATTGTAGAAATAACTGACTCTGCACAATGTGACTAAAAGATTAAAACTAGTTTCCAAGTCTATCTACAGACATATAGTAGACAGTTTGTATGCTTCTTCCATCTTATGTTTTTTACTTTGCGGATCACTTTGATAAATACATAAGTTCTATGAAAATTTCTTCCGATCATTTCTGGCTATAGTCTTCCATTCTTTTCCCTATTCTTCTGCCTCGTCTTCTAGTAGCGCCTACTCGCTTTTTATACGCCTACATTAACTATTTCCCCCTTTTTGGTCTGGCTTTCGTTATCGTCACTTGGCGGAGCAGTTGTGTGTTATTTGTTGCCGCGGCTGGTTGTGTGACCTTCGCATAGCAAAGCGTCGCCGTCGCCACCGCAGTCGTCGTCAGTCAACAGCTTCACTTATTATAAAAGTACTGCGAGCATTCATTTCGCTTATTTCGCGGGCTATCCAAGTCCACGCTTTATCGCATAGTTTCGTATATGTTAATTCGCTTCCACGCCCAGCCCTTCCGGACCCGGGAGCCGCCTTTAAGTGATGTTGGTTCAACTATGAACACTGACGGCACGGAAATAATGAACTCACTCGCTCAGTCGGGCACCAAAACTCCGAAACCGGAAGTCCCCGAAACATTTATCTGCTTCTTTCGCCTACTTCATGTTTTTTTTCCGCTTATCTGTATTTGGATTCTTGGTAAAAAGTAACGCGCTTTGGATTAAAATGATCGAAATTAATAGAAGAATTTATTCATGCAAAGCAAACGTCTTGTGTTTCTTAAAGCATGTGTGGATTATATTTAAAGTAATGGAGAAGGGAAATAGAAGCGTCAGTTCAATTTTCATGAAAAAATTGAACTTACATTTGCAGGAAATCCTGTTTTAATCAGTTAACTTAACTGCTTTATGTCAACGATTTTTATGTGCACATTTTTGCCGTTTCTTATCAAAAGAAATTTCTGAAGAATTGATCAATCAGAGCTTTCATGGTTTCAATTCCTTGGAATTTTTTTTAATGAAAAAAATATAATAAGACGTTAGTTGAAAAAACGATGTACACTGTAATTAAAATGTTTTAGAAACTAATTAGTACCTACATGATATTATCATCTGAATTAAATATAATTTGTAAAACTAAATATTTATTTATAAAAATAATAGACGCCTTTGTTACGTTTAAAATTTATAGGCATATAACTATTTTTTTGTTTTTATTTTGTGACGTTTCGATGCAATCCCCACTTAATAAACAAGTGTTCTATTCTAAAAATGACACTTAATATCAAAACAATAACAGCTAAGAAAACAATAATACAACAAAACGTCAAAAAAATAATTCATTTCACATACAAACAGTGAAAAATGGAACAAAACAAAATGAATCGACTAGGAAAATTCAATTTTCCAAATACTCACACATGGAATGTTGAGGCACATTAAAATGTGAATTTGTTTCGAATTTCTGTCCCTTTAATTCTAATGCTTTTTGGTTTAGTTAAACGGTTGTATTTTGTGGTAACATATATTTGGTCAGTTAAGTAGAGTATTGGAAGAAAATGTAAATAAGTCGGAGTTTTGAGGGATATTTCCCAACCCAAAAACCCGAAGAGATTTCAAATTAACAATGTGGAGCGAAGTCGAGGAGATCTCATTATATCCGGATTGTGTGGCAGAAACATTTCCAATTCGGTCTCGATTCACAAAAATTTGCAAATCAGATTTCATCCGTCTGTCTGTGCATATCTGTGTATTTCAATGTCTGTCTGTATGTCCAGGCATTATGCAAAAATGCTAATTTAAATGTGTTAATTTGATTGGCAGAGGTCCGACAGCTGACGACGCGAATTTTCGCTCGGCTCCGCGTTTTTTGAGTGTTTTTTTTTTGATGTTGTGGTTTTTATTCTCTTTTTTTTTTGCATCTGTGTAGTTTTAAAAAGTTAATCGTAAAAACTAGGCAACCAACCGAGCTAATGAATAAATATAAAGTCATAAAACAAAAAGCAACAACAACAAAATAAACGAGATAATAAAACACGCACACATAAGTTGCGATAAAAACGCGAGCGCTTGATTTCGAGCTGTGGTGTTTTAATTTTTTTTTTTTGCACACACACTTACCATAAAATTGCCAAATTTGTAAAGAAAACAAACAAAACAAATAAAAAACAAACTGAAAAACAATTTGAAAAACGCTTTTGCGTTTTTAGGAACGCCGAAAAAAGAGCGAAGAATGTTTAGGCGAGAAGACAGTTGTGTGAGTATTTTGATCTCAATGATCTTCGTCTTCTCCGTTTCTGTGTGTTATTGGTTGCTATGGCTGTTGTTCCTATTGTTGTCATTGTTAAACAAATTTATATTCTTGTTGTATATTATTGCTGTTACTCTAAATGATTTTTTGGACTTACACTTCTTCATAATTCATTCATGCAAATGCACTCATATATTTTGTGTTCATATGTACATTTTCTAACTACTATGTGTTTATAAATTTACTTATAATAAATGTCTAAAAGTCACTATAGATTAAACAAATTTTACCGATCGCACTTTCGGTAACACAATTAGACCCGTTTTCTCGTCTTTATGAAAAGCTTAAAGTAGGTTGTGAACTGAATAAACTTATGGAATTTGCAGTTTAAACCCTACTTTAAGCTTACCATGAATATAAAAAAACTGTTCTTAATGTTGTCTAGCCATCAATTCTTTTTTAGGTTTTGTTTTTTATTCCAGTAAAACCATTTTTTTCGTTATCTAAAATGTTTTTTTAATATTTTCTTTTTTAAGTGCGCAGAAAAAAATCCTAGAAATCAGTTTCATGCCCGAATTTGACTAGATATTTGCCAACGAGTAGCAGCTTATAATTTTAAGATTCCGAAAAGGGAATACCCGTAGCAATTATTATACCTTTGCAGAGGGTATTATATTTTTGGTCAAAAGTGTGCAAAGCAGTGAAGAAGACATCTCCGACCCTAAAAAGTATATATGTATATTCTTGATCAGGATCGCCTCCTGAGTTGATATAAGCATGTCCGTCTGTCCGTCTGTCTGTTTCTACGCAAACTAGTCTCTCAGTTTTAAAGATATCGAATTGAAACTTTGCACACACCCTTCTTTCCTTTGCACACAGTATATAAGTCGGAACGGCCATAACTTTGGTGTTTGTATAGTTAGGAAGCTTGGATTTTGTATAGGTTTTATTTTTGGCCAATCAATTCGACCTACCGAATTTCATAAGGATTGGCCGACTATATCCTATAGCTGCCATATAACTGAACGATTGGAAGAACTTTGGTGTTTTTAAAGTTAGGAAGTTGGGATTTTTTATGAGTATTAAGAATGCATCATATGAATAATTTTGGAGAATATAATGTACAAAATATTCTGCAAGGGTATATCAACTTCGGCTCCGCCCGAAGTTAGCTTTCCTTTCTTGTTTTTATATCCTTTTATAGGGTATTATCATTTTAGCCAAGAGACATTTCCAACCCTATGAAAAATCCGATAAGCATTACCAGGAAAATCGATCCAGTCATGTCCGTCCTTACGTCCGTTCGTCTGTCCGTTTTTAAGCAAACTAGTCTCTAAGTTTTAGTTTTCAGCCTTCTGGTCAAAAATTTCCCAAATGCACGTAGTATACACGCCTATATCAAATTGTTAATATTGGACCAATTGAAAAAATAAAGGAAAACCAGAAAGAAAGCAAGCTTCTGCAAGCCGAAGTTTATATACCCTTGCAGATATTAAAAATCGACTACATTTCGATTTCTATGCCTTTATTACTAACAAGAAAGGAAAGCTAACTTCGGGCGGAGCCGAAGTTGATATACCCTTGCAGAATACTCTGTAAATTATATTCTCCAAAATTATTCATGTGATGCTTTCTTAATACTCATAAAAAATCCCAACTTCCTAACTTTAAAAACACCAAAGTTATGACGTTTCCGATTAATCAGTTATATGGCGGCTATAGGATATAGTCGTCCGATCCTTATGAAATTTGGTAGGTGGGATTGATTGACCAAATATAAAACCCATAGAAAGTTCCAACTGCCTAACTTTACAAACACGAAAGTTATGGCATTTCCGATCAATCAGTTATTTGGCAGCTATAGGATATAGTCGGCCGATCCCGGCCATTCCGACTTATATACTGCGTGCAAAGGAAAGAAGGGTGTGTGCAAAATTTCAATTCGATAGCTTTAAAACTAGACTAGTTTGCGTAGAAACAGACAGACGGACAGACGGACATGGCTATATCAACTCAGGAGGTGATCCTGATCAAGAATATATTTACTTTATAGGGTCGGAGATGTCTCCTTCACTTCGTTGCACACTTTTGACCAAAATTATAATACCTTCTGCAAGGGTATAAAAACAATGAAGCTATGTCGATTTTGCGCTGCATTTTGCCATCTTTTCTATGGCAGCTATATGATATTGTTGTCCGATTTAAATTTAAATAAAACCGTAATTACACAATATTTAAATATTACCAAATCCAAAAAAAAAAACTAAAAACAAAAAAGTTATAATTTTTTTGAATTGTGTTTTCTGATTGTTCCTATGATCAAGTCCCCAGATCCGGATCGTTCCGATTTAAATACTACCTGCAATAGAAAGACATATTTTGGAAAAGTTTCAAGCAGATAGCTTTAAAACTGAGGGACTAGTTTGCGTAGGAACGTAAGGACGGACAGACGGGTATGGCTAGATCGGCTTTCCTGGTGATGCTGATCAAGAATATATATACTTTATAGGGTCGGAAATGTTTTCTTCACTGCGTTGCAAACTTTTGACTGAAATTATCATACGCTCTGCAAGGGTATAAAAATATCCAAATATATGTGTTTTATAGTATGTTTCATTTTTGTGATAGCTGCAATGGAATGAAAACTTCGGATGGTCGATAGGGAAATAAATATATATAAGAACTTAGTCCCCTAACTTTCTTAGCTGTAATTTCCTTAATCACGCATCCATTCATATATTTTGCAAAGTAGTCTAATGAATGGTAGCACGCCCACTTGGCTCTGTCCGTCAGTTTCGAAGGGATGGGGTAGGAAGTCAATTGGCAGTCCTGCAGAGCAGGGTGTTTTCCCTTTTCGGGATCCTTTGAGTGCCCTCAGAAGAGGTAACTTCTGCATATCGATGCTGCTGGTGGCAAACAGCTGACTCTTCTTAGCCCCTTACCTCAGCTGTCTGTGGTTTGTGGCAGGTGCCAAAACAAAACCGCAAAATATGGTTTCTTTTCTGCTCGTCTGGCTGGTGGCGGTTGGCGTACCTTTTACCTGGCTTTACCTGTTGGCCAGCAGTTGAGCGCAATTTAATTGAATTTTATTTCAGTTTTTCGAGCGGCATTAGGGTAACGCCCCTTTCCGCCTGGTTTTGTTCTGTTGTTCTGTGTGTGTTTCCTTATCTCTCGCCAGCAATTTCAATATTTTCGCTGGGGCCTCCTTCCTTCTCACCTGCTGTTTCTCCTCCGTTTTCAGCTGTTAATTCAAAGTAAATTATGTATTTAGCATAATTACAATATTTGACTTTACTCTTGACTGCACGCCGCACAAAGGGAATATCAGCTGCAAAAGCAGCAGGAGCAAGAAACTAAAAAAGTGCAGAAGAAACTAGGGCCCTGTCTTCAGCTGCAGGGCTCTTCCTTCTTCCGTTTATTTACCTGTTTTTCTTTTTAATTTGTCTGCTGGCCAGCCTGTCACTGGTGGTTGCTGTTTGGGACGCTTTTCCATTGACTTTTTACTCTTAATCCCGACGCATCGCTCCCAGAAGAAAAGAAAGAAATGCAAATTTAAGTTACTAAGTGCATTCTTCTCCTTAATGTTTAAGTTCCTGGCTTAAGGTCTTAATCCATTTTAGTCCTTATGCACATTTTTAGTGCTTCTTGACATTGCCACATGTGCCATAACTCACTTAATCACTAAGTCGATTATTAACAAAATGTACTATTGAACCGTTAATGTTTAAGTTTGTAACATTTTTGTGAACTTTTTTAACAATTATTTTAAGACCAATCGGAACCAAGTAGTTTTTATTCAAGTTGTTAATGTCTGAGATACACAATAAGAAATACCTACCTATTTATATAACTATTTTTCGAATTCACTATTTTGTCATAAAGTTATTATAAAAAGTAGTTATATATTTTGTATTTAAATATGAAAGACACATTTAATTTCTCTATATCGGCATTGTCGTCAAATTCCCTTCACCAAAACATCTTATCGATTGTAAATGGAGAAAGTGGATGATTTTGTAGAATGGTAAAGGATTGAATCGATTTGAAGTCTTTCAATCCGATCGGAAAATGCTGTTGCGTTGTGCACTGTTTTTGGGGCGTGGCACATGTTGCGTGCATTTAATTACGCGTAATTATTCACTTAGTCTGTTATGCCAACAGCAGCAGCAAAAGAAACAGCAACAAATATGACGATGACGACGTTCGTGGCCCTTAATTGCAAGCGTTTTCCGCTAATTGCCCGAACCACGATCCCAATGAAAGACAAGGGGCGCCGGGAAAATGCTGGTGGAAATCTGGGAATGGCGCGTCAGACCCACGAATTTTGGGTTGCAAGCTGTAAAAAGGTGTCTTACATGTGTTTGCCGCGCAAAGTATTATCGCATTTTCTTGTAATTCCCACGTGATTCATAGGCGGGGCGATTAGCGTTTACAATGTGAAGGGTGGTAAAGCGTTAAAAAATAGAGGGGAACTGATGTTTAACTCAGGAAATAAGTACCTTATAGTATCTTATAGTACTTGTACTTGCAAATGAAAAGATTTTTCCATTCAAAGCTCATACCACGTAAAAAGAGATTTCGTTGCAACTTAATGTGGAATAGGATCTGAAATGCAGTTGTTCTTTTTCATATGCGATAACCATTCTCTTTTGACCCGCATTATTTGACATGGAATCTAGACATTCACTAAACTCCGCCGAAATCGAAGCCATCGACTTTCTTTAGCTTATTGGCTTATCGCAAATGTGAACAAGAAGAATTGATTTGAAACAAACATCGGCATGCCGAAGTCTATATACCCTTGCAGTTATTAAAAAACGACTACATTTCAATTACCATGCCTATATTACTAAAAACAATAAAGCTACGTCGATTTTGCGCTGCATTTTGCCATCGTTTCTATGGCAGCTAAATAATATTGTTGTCCGATTTTCACAAAACTAAAAGCGTAATTCTGATATAGTAAATAGTTACTATACATCAACAGAAAAAGAATTTTTTTTCATTTTAATTTTTTTGATTTATAGCTCATATGATATAGATGTCCTTCTTCCTTTCTTGTTAACTTTTTGTTTGTTCTTTGGAATTTGGTAATATTTAAATATTAAGGAATTACGGTTTTAATTAAATTAAAATCGGACATCTACATATATGTATAACTCTCATAAGAATATTAAAAAATTAAAAAAATATAAATTAAAAAAAAATTCGGTGTTTTTTCTTTTTATCAAAATATTTCTTAGAGATTTAGTAATTATTTACTATATCAGTATTACGCTT
This sequence comes from Drosophila kurseongensis, assembly GCA_018153305.1. NCBI lineage: Eukaryota > Metazoa > Arthropoda > Insecta > Diptera > Drosophilidae > Drosophila > Drosophila kurseongensis. The sequence continues at coordinate 1,478,691 of JAECXX010000108.1, read as the reverse complement.
TTAGTTTTTTCATGGAAAATGCAGCGCAAAATCGACACAGCTTTCATTGTTTATAAATATCGAAATCGAAATGTAGTCGTTTTGTAATAACTGCAAGGGTAAATAAACTTCGGCTTGCCGAAGTTTGCTTCCTCTCTTGTTGTCTTTAAATTATTTCCTCATGAAATTCTAGAATTTGTATTTGCACTCCAGTTATAAGATAAATGGTTATACGGTCACACTGTTACAGAGTATTCATGTAAATTTTAACATTAATTTAGCACATATATTTTTGTGAACTTAAAGTAAACCCAATTTTTATATTAGCGGACTTACTCAATTTGATTAAATTTTCCAACTGAAAGGTTATGGAAAAATATTCGTAAAGGTATATTGTATTGGGCTTAACTTTTCGCTTTTCACTGCAGACCACAAACTCGCCCACCCATTTCCAAGCACCTCTTCTATTATCGTGGAACGACAAGCGCAGGTGACGGTTTTATATACAGCTATTGACTGCTAATTAGGGTGTATAAAAATACTCTTCGTTTTGTCAAAAAAATCTTTATCGGGTAAAAATAATTATTTCGATTTTTGACCCGAACATTTTATAATCTAATATTAATTATAGATAATAATGAATTATTCTTTTTAACTTGAAATCTGGCTTATTTGAGGTTTTTTTTATCGTTAGTCTGTCATAGCAGTCAGTCTTTTTTGGTCCTAATTGCCACATTCACCGTCCTGAAAATAATCAAATTAAAGTTCAAGTTACAAAATGTCGAACATTTCCAACAAAAATGATGAAGGATGCCCAATCAGCACAAGCCAAACTGATTAACTATCGTGTTGATTAGTTTTCAGCTTTTTTGTGGAAAATAACAATAATTTGTATCGTCCTAGTTAATAAAAAACCGATGGTAACAATGATTAGTATTGTTAAAACTCTTAGTGAAAACAGAGACTTATGAAAATATGTTTGTAATTGGGTTTCGAAAAAACAAAGGCTCGTTTTCTCTCGGAATTTGGCAGTCTAAAGCCTACTTTATGTTTATTTTCAAATCCTTTCTTATTTTCAAATGGTTGGAATTGCTAATTAGCTGTCAATAGCTGTAGGTATATATAGATTTAGCAACAAAGGGGTTTGACCCCGCCCACTCACCGTGTCACTGTGCGGTTGTGTGTGTGTGTAGGTCAAGTGCAGGCGTTGACAAATTGTCGTCGGTGTTTGCGTGCTGTCTTGCACAATCCTGTTTGCATTTGACAGGCGATGGCATAAAATAACAATAATGATGACAGCACCTGGCTTGCACTCGAGAGCCATCTATCCTGTTTCCCCCACTCCCTTAAAGTCTGCCCCCATTCTAACGACTACCAGCCCCACCTGCCCCTAACAATGGACGTCAAATGCCGGCCAGTGCTGACACAATTTTAGATTCGAAATCCTAGCTTTCAAACCCATTCACTTTTAAACTTAAATTGTCTAAGTTATTCGCAAGCCGAAGTTAATTAGCATATATCCTGCACCCATTTATTTAAGGAATTGTTCTGTAAAATGGGTTGATCATGACTTCTGAATAAGTACATATGTACATACATATGTGTTTAAAAACAACTAAGTTATGTTAATTTTCCTTTTTATGTTTCGATCTTAACGTGTTACTGAAATTTTATTAAATGACGACAGAAAACTCTTCCAGCTATATTCAGTTTCAAAACATTTTTTTTGGAGCTTACTCTTAAATTTGTTTACTCTATTACTTTTTTAAACTTTTTTGTCAAAACAAATCGATTTGACAATTAGAATGCTATATATACATACATACATACAAATGTACTTACATATATGGTCCAAACTGTCAAATGTAAAAACTCATAAAATAAATTGGTTATTGTTGTACTATTACATTCAATGACACAGGAACACAAAATCGAACCTTTGGAATTTTCGCGAATCATTTTTACTTTTCTATGATATTTGTGTGCTTCTGAGTAAAAACCCCTTACAAACTTAAGTTCCATCACCCCGAGGTTCCACTGTATAGCTAAGAAAACGAAAGTCCGATGTTTTAAATTAATTCATTAGTGTTGATTATAATCATCATTTAGATATGAAGACTAGGTGGCATCTAGAAAAAAAACAAGATCGGCAGCACTACTGCTGGCACTTTTTGTGCGTGACGTCAGCGTTCTACGTACTGCGTGCTACGTGCCGAAGCCCCAGTCTCTCTTTCTCTGCCTGCTTCTCTGCCAACGTCGGTTTTCACACGCTGCAACTTCGGAAATTTTATTCAAATGTATATACTCGGTTTTGTTCGTCACTGGTCGTTTGGCTTATAGGAACAGAAGGTGCGAGAAATAGTGTTAAAAAGTTGCGAAGAGGGTTAGTTTGGTATTGGGAGTAAGTTGTTCTTCAAACGAAAAACACGCTTAGGTGAGTTTTTAGTTAGGTCACCTGATATCTCAAAACTCCACGGTAGTATGTAAGGTCTTTCCCTAACACCTCCCCCGAACCCCTGAGAAGCATTCTAAATGAACATTCTAAATCAACAAATAAAAATAAAAACAAAATTCGCTGCGAAATAAGTAAAAAATACGTGAAAAATCTACAGATCGAAATTCCTAAACAAATCAAACAAATAGAAAATTAAAACTTTAAATTGAAAACGTAAAAAAAAAAAAAAACGAAACGCACAATAAAGTTATAACGGCTTGAAGATAAATAAAAGATAAACAATAATACCAAAAACAAAAACGAACCAAATTGGCCAGAAACACGCTAGAAAATCGATAAAAAACTATTTAATAAACGAATTCAAAAATAGAACAAATTTGAAATCTTGGCATTTAAAGTTGCCAAAGAATATCTCGCGTAACCTGCCGAAATCGCGCGTTATTCTTCACAACTGTGTTATAGTGCCAAAGGCCGTGTTCTTCAGTTATCACTTATGGAAAATCATAAAGATCATGGTTTCCGATGAACAGAAAATATGTGATGAAGTGATCAAAGTGAAACGGTGAACGCGGCCAATATGTGTGAATACTCAATCGTTTTTCCTAACTTATCTCTGTGATTGCAGCCCGTCAAATTAAAAATTCGGAAAACTTTGAATAATTCAACGGAATAAGATGGATTACGCCTAGAAAAATCGGGGTAAAAACCGAAGAACCAAGCGAGAGAAATGTTTTAAACAAGAGTTGCCTTAACAATAGAACTTCCTTGTTGACTTACATATACATATATACAAATACATATACAGTGTACATCTATACAAGAATATTATATACAAAAATTAAAAAAACATCAACAAATATCACGAAATCTAAAAGCATAAGACGAAAGTATATTTTTTATACAAGAGCAAAGCTAAGAAATACTTCAAATTGTAAACCGAAAATGCGCCTAAAAGAGACCACAAAAAAGTCGGCGCCACCAGCAACAACATCAGCCTCCCACAACAAGTCCGTACCGGTGACCGGGGGTCTGCTCAGTACGCTTCACATCTCGCCGCCTCACCATCAGTTGCCGCTTTCCGTGCAGCTGCAACACCAGCAACATCAGCAGCACCAGCAACACCAGCAACATCAACATCAGCAACATCAACATCAGCAACGCTGCTCCAGCGTGGGCAGCACCAGCAGCAGCGGCACCTGCGAAACGGACCGCTCCTCCCACTCCGCCGGCTGCTGCTCGTCAGCACTTTCCCCCGCCGCTGGCATGATGCCCGGTCTGGGGGCGGGAGAAGGATTGGGTCCTGGAGCGATGCCGGGCGCGGTGTCGGGAGCGGGAGCGGGACCGCCGACGGCAGGCGATGCGGCCTCCGCTGCCGCTGTGCTTGCGGCCAATATCGCCGAGTCGTTCACGTTCCTGCAACAGCATGCGGCGCATCATTTTCGCGACATTTTGTATGCGGCCCACATGCTGGGAAGAGGTAAAGGAGTCACCAGTGGGTGGGAAAGGGGAGGTATTGTCGAGGGGTATTGTTGCACGACCTGCTGCTGTGGGCAGCAAACTGGAGCCGCTCAACTGGTTTCGCTAGCTTTTTTTCGGCCAGGCCAACTTTCACTTTATGCATTGTTGCCGCACTTCACTTTGCTTTGAATCGCCTAGCACTTGCCCCGCTCAGTAAAAGCTCCCTTAGCTGGCACCCTGAGTTGCGTTCCCAATCCCAGCCGATTTCATTTGGACCCCAAACATTACATGGTTTAGAGCCAATTCGAAAATGTTCAAATTTTCATTGTCCAAAAAACATAAACGTGCAAATAATATTTTTGGAAAACCTCGCTTTCCTGAATTAAAAATAAACAACATTTTATTTTAAAAATTAATTCGGAACCTAAACTTTAATTTCCAATCTTGCTGCAACACCTTTGTTAAAAGTTAACAAAATCGACCTTTTAAACAGCATATTCTTTTCATTTTGACTGTCAATGCTTACGCCTTGTACAATTAATTGTGCAATACTACTAAATAAAGAACCATTCCAGAAGAAAATTTAATCAGTCCTTAAGCAGCAAAACTCAAACAAAGCTAAGGTCAAAGTTTCGCAAGGATTGTCGCTATATTCATTGCACTATGGGGTGAATGTCAATAATGTTGGCATTTATTCAAAAAATTAAGCAGGACCTCTAAGAATTTGCGTGAACGTTCGTTAGACTAAAGTAGAGTTTATGAAACAAAATGTTATCACTTGAACCACGCCGTCCTCTTGCCCCCATACCATATAATATTCGTCAATGGCGTATTTATTATACAAAATTTGTTTTAAATACTTTTAAAATTTTAGATATAAAACCAACATCATCTTCAGCGATCATACATTTATGCATGTATATGGTTTTTGTATCCCTGTTTATATTTGTTCACATTTTTTTTAAACTGCAATAGTTCGATCTTCAGACAAAAAGAAATGAGTCAACTTTTAATACTTTTGGTTGTTTGAAATCGCAAGCAGCACTATATGAGCGAACTTATAAACACCTGTAACAAATACTGTGTTTTTTACTATAATACCCTTATATATGTACTACCAATACTACCCTTTGAATCTATAATAATTTCTTTAAAACATTACTTTTGTAAAAGTAATATTGGTTAGAATATACCTAAAAAGTCACACTTGCATTACATGGGACAGAGCTATTATTCAGATATTATTCAATGTTAAATACCTGTCACAAACATTTTTTTTTTCCAAAATGTGGGACTTTTTACCCGAAGCGCATTGTATAAGTATTTGAAAGATTGACCCAATATAATCAGCAATGACATAAATAATATGTACCCAATAATTACTTACAAGACTTACTTTCAGTGGATGTACCTGTCATTGTTTTTATTACATTTATTTCATTCAGTTCAATAAAAATATTAGAGGGCATAAAAGTATTATTCACCCCAATTTAACCTTCTCTTAAAAAACTTTTACTGAGGAAAGTCTTGTAGCATAGGCATGGTCGTTTTTGTACACCTGTAAACATGTAAACCATAACATAATCCTTTGGCAATTAAACTAATTGATTATACCACGATTCCATAGAATAAAATATATCATTATTGAAAAAGGTTCATTGACTAACAGTATACTGTTGTTTCTTCCCATTGCAGGCTACTATCAGCCGGCTGGACCGCTGATCTCACCGCATGTGATCGCCGTCCCACCGCCGCCAGCGCAAGTAAAGAAGCTGCAGGAGGAGGACGGCGCCGCCCCTGCCGCCGGATCGCCTACGCAGCTGCAGAACCAGGCGGCCGCTGAAGCCGCCGACCAGGCTGCAGCCCAGACCCAGTCGCAAGCCCCATCGCATGCCCACGCCCACAATCCGCAGCAGGCGCACCATCCGCCTCAGCCACAGCCCTATCCGGCCAGCGCCGTGGCGGCCGCAGCCGCGGCAGCCGCCGCCCACCAGGGCGTGCCCTACTCGCGCTCGATGCACGCGGCCCAGATGCACTACTCGACCGCCTATCCGCCCAACTACTACGCGCCATACCCGGGCGAGGTCATGTGCTACTCGCCGCCCACCTACCAGCCCTACTTCTCGAGCAAGGTCTACCAGCCGTCGCACGCCGCGCATCCTGCCGCCCATCCGCAGGGTCCGCCGCCGCCAGGCGCCTACCGCCGCTATCCCTACTACCAGCACGCAGGTCCGCCGCCGCCGCACGAGCTCTACGAACACCAGCCGCCCCCGCCGCCCGTCTCATCCGGCTCGGTGGCCGGTCCGCCGCAGCAGCAGCCTCCCACCAGCAGTTCAGGCGCAGCCGGAACAGCAGGAGCAGCGGGCGCACCCGCCAGCAGCCAGCTGGTCCCTGCTCACCAGCAACAGCACCAGCAGCAGCACTTGGAGCACTACCCGGGACCGCCCAGCTACTACGCCGGATACAGTCCCGGCGGAGGGGCGTCCTCCGGCCAGTGCTACACGCGCGGGTTGCAAGGACCGTATATGGGTAAGGAAAAGTATGGTCCAGTCCCGGATGCAATTAAGCCACTGCGAGGAGTTGCCAACTTAGATAGCCAGGACCTACCAACGTCTTTATGGAAATTGGAAATGTATTTATTATTAATATTTTTAAAGTTACATGTTTCTACTTTAGGAGTAATAGTTTTGTGAAAGAGTTTTTTGGTCTATTGGATAAATATAATTATTGGAAGTCATGAAATTAGATAGTGATTAATAGAGCGAAGGCAGGAATTGAGTGACAAAGTATTAATGTTTCTTAGTTTAGTCCTGATTATAGCTCGTGGGTTCCGATACACGGTTATTATTTATAAATGTGGAAAATTGTTTGAAATGTAATTTTTCCTCCTTTTTAAATTTAGTATGCCGATTTATGCGGCCCGATCCAGATTCATGTTATGACTGATAGTTGGCAACACTTCTTATAACATTCATATATTTTTAACACCAATCAACTTCTGATCCTTGCAGAGTATCCACCGCAGTGTCCCTGCCCAATGCCTCAATCGTGTCCAAAAAACGTCCATACTGGGCCTCATATTGGTAGCAACATCATCAGCAACATCGACCAGAGCAGCAGCAAGAACAGCAGCAGCAATATGTTGCTGAGTGCCTCGAGCAACAGCAATATCAGCAGCAGCAGCACTTTGACTGCCTGCAGCAGCGCTACGACAACAACTACAGCGTCAGCGTTGACTACCAGTAGAGGCCCAGTGAAAAATGTGACCCCCAACACTAGCGACAGTAGCAGCAACACCAGCAACAGTAGCAACACCAACAACAGCAGCTCCAGCAACATCAGCAGCAGCAACAGCAGCAGCCAGACAAGTGAGATGACTACGCGGGCAACAGCAGCAACAAACACGAACACGACGGCAACCACCGCCACCACGGGCACCCAGTGCCAGATGCTCGTGAAGACGGAGCTCAAGGGCGAGAATCCCCAAGTGACCAAGATGCAGTACGAGGCTCACGTGATGCCGCCGCCCACTCCGCCGGAGAGCTACTGTGCCAGCGACGAGAAGCTGCTCGATGACCAGGAGCAGGAGGCCGAGCTGGAGCTACGACTGCGTCTGGGATTGCGGCTGGAGAAGAGTCACGGTGGGCAACAGCACATCGAGGCGTACGATCTCACCAGCAGCACCCCGCCCCCAGTAACCGCCCCTCAGGCGACAGCAGTGCCGCGCAAGGCGAGGATCGGCAAGAGCATGGCCAGGGAGATGGTCTATGCCGCTCAGCATCAGCCGCTGCCGGAGATGCAGTTGAAGCAGCCGAAGGAAGCTGCAGCAAAAAATGAAGCGGAACCAGAGATGCCTTTCGTACTTAAAGCGGAAATCAAAGCCGAAACCAAAATCAAAATCGAGCACGACGGCGAGGCGCAGGCCAGCACACATATCAGCCAACTGCCGGACCTGAAGCCCACCATCAAAACGGAACCAGAGCTGGAACAGGAGCCGGAAGCGGGCTCAGTTCCTCCTGTGGCTAAAACGGAGCCGGAGAAGGAGAAGGAGAAAGAGAAAGAGCTGCCGGATAGCGAGGAGCAGCAGCCCAGTGGCAGCAAGCAGCGCATCAACCTGCTGGCCTCCTCCGGTGGAAACAAGAAGACCAAGACGAACCACAGCTACAAGAGCCTGATCAAGCAGGCCGAGCCCAAGAATTACCTCTGTCCCGGCCGCAGGTTCGTCCGCCGGCACGGACGTGCCCCGGCCAAATATGCCAAGCGGCGTCAGATGATCCTGACGCAGCGACAGCAGCAGCGAATGCGACTGCAGCGTCGCGAGCAGCAGCAACAGCGACGCCAGCAACGCGAGGCGGCAGCAGCTGCAGCAGCAGCGTCCTCCTCTTTGGGAGCTACGCCGACGGAGGCAGGAGCAGAAGCGCTCAGCGTGCAGGAGCAGGCAACCATGACGCAGGTTAGCAGCTCGGCCACGCCCAGTGCATCGCCTAAGAGAGCGCGGCCTCGTAAACAGGAGATTGCCGCTCTGCATCTGCTCGAGGGCTTGGATACTACGATGAGTCGCGGTTACTTCAGTGATCCGGAGCTCAATCACAGCAGTCGTAAGCAGGCTCCCACTGCAGTGGGCGGCCTTTATGCCGCGTCCTCACCGCTGACGCTAGCGACTAATCCCAGAGGCAAACAGCCCGCTGCCGAGAAGCGCTCCAAGTCGGAGACCAAGAAGTCTCCGGCGGGAGGGCTCTCGGAGACTGCCCTTCCGAGTAAGAAGCCACGCAAGCAGCCCGGAGCCAAGACCAAGAGCAAGGGCAAGAAGTCGTCGGCAGCAGGAACGGCAACAGTTGCATCCACGACAGAAATACAAGCGCCATCGGTGACATCAGGCACTACAGCTACCCAAGAGACCAACAACAACGAATATCAGACGGCAGATCTCCAGGCCCAGAAGTTCGGTGACTTACCAGCTGCCACCGATGCAACGGCAACGGCAACTGGAACAGTAACCTCTCAGCAGCAGCAGCAGCAACATTCCGATGAGCAACACCAGTTCCTGGTGCCCAATCAGCCGGCGGTAGCAGCCGCTTCCGTTGCCCAAACGACCACCCCTCCGCCCAACCGTCAAGGCCAGACGACGCACACGAAGCGGGCCAGATCGCGCTGCAAGTTTGGAAACCGAAAGCGCCAAAGGCAGCGACCTGGAGGCGTGAGCTACGAGCTGGATGAGACCCAGCCGCCGGCAACCAAGGCCAATGTGGTGCCCAAGTGGAACAATGGATGGATGTGGGCGGGCAAGGCCTTCCAGGGCGCCGTCTTCCTCAATGTAAGTGTGCGCTGTTAATGTATTGGGGAATGCTCACTTAAACTGTTTTGTATTCAATAGAGCGATGATCCGCTAGTGCTGCGCACTTGCTACCCAGCCATGCGACATGTGGAGGGCGACATCATCCGCATTAGGGACTGTGTGCTACTCAAGGCCAACGAGGACAACGAGCTTCCCTACGTGGCCAAGGTGGCGCACCTGTGGCAGAACCCCGAAGACGGTGAGTATCCTGCAATTAGGAGCAGCAAGCTAAAAGGGCCAAAAAATGTCTCTCTTTTTATTAGGTTTAAATCTGTTAATAATTCCCTTACAAAAAACGTAATTTAAATTTGGCTTATTTTTAACCAAACGGCAGAAAAAATAACTAATATGAAGATAATTCTTCTTAGTGCTATACAGCTTACAGTTTTCACATTATTTTGATTATCTTCTTATAAAGTTTTTTACTTATCACTAAAATAAGAGTGATTACTAACGGTTTTTACAACTTGGGATCATTTTTTAAGCAAAATGGAACGGCAAAAATATCACTATTGTCGGTTTTCGTATTAAATCAGTCAGTCTTGCAATTGTCTAGAATTTACATTCTTGATCAGCATTACCAGAATGTTGGATATATGTCATAGCAGGCCAGATCGAATGACTATATCAAAATGCATGCATATAAACAATCAGGAAAATAATTGGAACAAATTTAAACTTTGTTTTTTTTCGCAGAGTAATATACATATAACCGCTGTCGCAAAAAAATGGTTTAAAATTAAACTAAGTTAAATTGGCTTTACAAACTATTTTCGATATGAAAATAATAATTATTTTATATCCTTGCAGAGGGTATTATAATTTTGGTCAGAAGTTTGTAACGCAGTGAAGGAGACGTTTCCGACCCTATAAAGTATATATTCGATATAGCCATGTCCGTCTGTTTCAATATCGTTTGCGAGCTCAGTTTAAAAGCTAGCGATCTGAAACTTTCACAGTCGTCCTAAAACATGTGTACGCAGATCAAGTTTGAAACAATCGGATATAACTTGCAAGAATGGAAGATATTTCGTGCAGTGTAAAAGCTATTGACATGAATCTTTCCAAATCGTATTTGTATACCCTTGCAGAGGGTATTATAATTTTGGTCAAAAGTGTGCAACGCAGTGAAGGAGAGGTTTCCGACCCTATAAAGTATATATATTCTTGATCAGGATCAATAGGGGAGTCGATATAGCCATGTCCGTCTGTTTCAATACCGTTTGCGAGCTCAGTTTAAAAGCTAGCGATCTGAAACTTTCACAGTCGTCCTAAAACATGTGTACGCAGATCAAGTTTGAAAACCGCCCCGATCGGATGTCTATATCCTATAGCTCCCATAGAAACAATCGGATATAACTTGCAAGAATGGAAGATATTTCGTGCAGTGTAAAAGCTATTGACATGAATCTTTCCAAATCGTATTTTTTTATGCATAGCTTGATCAGGGTAAAAACGCGTGCCGATCGGACGTTTATATCCTATAGCTCCCATAGAACAATAGGGTGAAATCGGTCCAAATTTGATCTTTTTCAGAATATTTTGCGCAGTGTGTAAGCTATTGACATAAATATTTCCAAGTCTTAATTATTTACGCATATCTTGATCAGGGTACGTCTATATATTATAGCTTCCGTAGGAAAAATTGTTAAAGGCTTCGAAAATATACATTTTTTTCTATTTTTATATGACATTTTTGCAGTATAAAAGCTATTTACATGAAACTATGCAAATCTAGTTTATTTATGTATACCTTATTCGTTTCGCTATTTTTTTAATTTTAGCAATTTCGGCAAAGTCTGCAAGGGTATTCAAACTTCGGCTTGCCGAAGTTAGTTTCCGTCCTCGTTAAAATTAAATTCATGGTTATAATGACACCAGTCAATCCAATCGGTTCACAAATGTCAAAGGAACACATAAATACACAAGATAACGCACTAAACTAAGTGCTCAGTTTAATTGAGCTGTAAAAAACAATGATTCCAATAGAAGGCTTCAATTCCAATTATTATTTAGGTATCAAACGAAAAATTAATTTTTAAATTTATGCTTACAGGCGAGATGATGATGTCGCTGTTGTGGTACTATCGGCCGGAGCATACAGATCAGGGACGGCAGCGCAACGATTGTCCAGACGAGGTGTATGCCTCCCGTCATCGTGACCACAACTCGGTGGCCTGCGTCGAAGACAAGTGCTATGTCCTCACCTTCAGCGAGTACTGCAGGTATGGGAACAGCATGGGAGTTTATTGAGTCCATTATAACGACATTTTTTCCACCCACAGGTATCGGCGCCGCCTGCGTGCCGCCGAGGAAGACGTAGAAGACGTGAGCATCGTGCCACGTCGTCCGATCAGTGCCACCGCTCCCTGGTATCCGGTGCGCACCGTGCCGGAGCACACCAATCCGGAGTTGGTCATGTTCTGTCGCAGAGCCTATGAGTTCCGGACGCGCCGCCTGCTCAAGCTGCCCCAGAAGAACGGACTTGTGTGTAGCTCTAGCTAGCGCAAGGCATGAGCCATCGGCGATCGAACAACTCCCATCAAACAAGGGGATAGTTGAACTTTGGAGTGTAGGAACATTAGCTTAAATTCGGATTGCGATGGCAATCGGAGGAGCGAAGAGAAGTGAAGTAGAGAGTGAAGAAAGCCCTGGCAGAGGACAAGGAAATCGGAGAATGAAAGTTACATTGTTTTGATCAGTCTACAGTATTGTTAAAGATATTGTTTGTCTTTGTTGTTAAGAAAGATCTTGTTAGGAAGGGCGCGGGCTGTGCAGCTGAATTCGTTGTTCCTAACCAAATTTCGATTGGTCTCGTTGCGCCTCTCCGTTCGATGTTTCCTGACCCAAATACATGGACGCGTACACTACCTCTGTCGGGGCAGGAAAAGAGACACACAGATACACCCAAACACACGGCTAACACCCAGACATACACCAGACCAAAATGTAGGCAAGAGATTTTCTCTTAGATGTGAGAATTTAGAGAGAGGTTAGAATGGAAAGCATAACGTCGAAAAGCAACTGCTAGGAGAAAGCATTAAATATTTTACATTGTATTACATAATTTATTTATTCTGACTACACCCCCCACCAACCCACACGCACGGATATTTTTGTTATTAAGTTGTATGTATTTATTATCATTAATATTGAGATAGTCAACATTCTGCGGACAGTTTTCCGTTCACTTTTGCTCTTGTTGCTCGAGAAATTCTATTAACAGATAATCCATTAGTTTTTCTTGAAGACTGTTTCTGGGAAGTCATTTTAATGAACCGTTGCTACATAACTGTTTAAGGCGCCAAATCTCCTTAAGCCGACATCCAATCAAAATTTAATGAGCAACCAAATTTAAAAATACAAGACAACAAAGTTCTCAATTCTGTAGAGAACTTTGGATCCGGATTAATTTATGAAGCCTTTGCTAACTTGCTTTTGAATTAAAGGTGTCCCCGAAAGTCAACGAAAGGATTTTTTTACTTAGAAACTATAAGTAGTTCTTTAAACGTATCAAAAACTTGAAAACTTATATGACGCCAGTCTACCGACTTTAAAAAGTAATGATTTCGTAAACCTTTTACGAAATTTCTCGTCATTGCAACACTTTGAATTCATACTTAAAATGTAAATGGGAAAAGTTAATCAGGCACTTATTTGTTTAACAAGTAAAACATCAATAGTTAGCGACGCTATCTTGAGGAACGCTTTCCCACTCTCGTTTCATTTATACTCAAAATTAAAAATTTCCTACCCCATTTAGTCAATAAATTCAGATATAAGTATGTAAAATCATGCTTAACCTATTGATGCTCAGGCAATACTTTGCGCACAGACAGACCAACTTAACTATTAATTCTTCGAAATGAGATTTCAGGCTCCAAAGGCGGAAAACTGGAAGACTTGACATCGATTTTTTGCTAGGCGCTGTTTGTATATTTTTTTAGTTGTTGTTAGTTTTTGTAAGCAAAGGAAAAACATTTTGTACTCTTAATTTGACAATTATTTTTGTTTTCGTTTTATTTTGGAAATTTGATTTCAGAGATATCATTTTCTGTTTACTTTATAATTCAGCTGCAAACAGAAATAACAACAGAAACAACAACAAGTCACATTATTATATTATACAATATATACAAATATATATATATTTACACGTAGTTTTATATAAACAAATATCCTTATCCATATAAATATTTTTTTTAATCTTAATTTAATTTAGTTTTAGCGTTTTTAATTAATAAGTTTATATTTTTAATAGTTTGTTTTATACCAAATACACAAAAAACATATTGCGATTCTAAAAACCTATTTATGCACACCCAAACACACATAAATCTATGCACAAGTGTATAGTTTTATAAATATATATAAATATGAATTGAATGTACAATTTTTTTAACGTATTCCCTGTTTTCCTTTTTTGGTTTATGGTTTTTTATTGTAAGGTGAAGATCGGAATTCCTTTTGAGGCCTACTTTCGGGCTGACAAAGGAAATATTTTTCCAGATCTGCCGGATGCGTGGGCGGTTAGGTGTAGGCTAGTAGGCGTGGCATTGTGTAGAGCTATGGATAAAGCAACGTAGGACAACAGGAAATGCTGTCGACGCTTTGGAATAGAATGTGCAAAAGATAGAAATCGTATATAAATACACACATATATAGGGAGCATAGCCAGACATATGATACAAGTATACAACAACAGGAACTCACACACACACTCACGCACACAAGGATCGATCCATTATTACATATGTATACCTAGACAAGCAGGACGACGAAAGAATTCAATTAGTGAAAATCAACAAGCAACCACAAATTGTAGCCTAAATTACCAAAACAAACAAACAAACAATATATTTGTATGCCATATATTTATTATATATACACAATACATATACATACACATATACATATATATAGATATCTATATATACTGGAGCCTTGTTCCTGCTGGGCCAATACAAGGACACATATATATTTCTATAGGCAAATTGAAGGAACCACAGGAAGCAATCACAACAGAAAGCAATTCAAAACAGTTTGTATTATAGATGGAAGACGTCCAAGGTTTTGGCGTTCTTCACAGCAGAGTACAGTCAATCCACACTAACAGAAACACACACACACTAATGCTTCAGAACCCAAGTTCACTGATAAACATGTTTTTTCGCTGGATTCTGTTGGATTAAGGAAATGTGTATGCCTAATTGTATTTTGTAGAGAAATCTAAGCCCCATGAATCCCGTTTGAAAATCATTTCATTCCGATCTTGTCAGAGTCTTTCTGCATGATAATTTCCATATAGTTATTAGTTATAGTTATACGTCTGTAAGTCCTCGGTCTGATGTTTTTCTTGAATGTTTGCTTTAAGAAATACATTTTCAAAAAATTATTACGTACAACTAGAAATCCAGAACACAACAAATGCAAAATTAACATTAACCAGAGCAAGAACAAAATAAATAAAATAAAACCAGGAAGAACAAGAACAAAACAAGATCAATAAAACAAATCCAACATAATTATTGTTTATTACTAGACTAATAAATGTATTTTTTGGCAGATTACTCGAATTTTCATTATTCACTGTTGGGTATATCGGCGATTCAGCGCGCCGAAATTCAGGGCGTTATTAAAGACTGGAGTATTACCTTAATGCAACCTTCAGTCAAGACCAAATCAAGTTCTCACGACGCGGCAATAAAAGTAAATAAACAAGTGCACTAACATGGCTTTGATGGCATCGGCATGAGGATGGTTACTACAAACGATTTAGAATTTCCATAAATTTAAAGGACCTTTCGTTAATTTAACTCAACAAATTAAAGTTTAGCCATCAACATTATTTTCAGAAACAGAGTATTAAAATGGCACCGATTTAAAAACAGTTCTGTCTAAGACTTTGAAGCTTTCTAATTCATTCCCGTCGGGCTTTGTTAACGTTATAAGGAGTCTGATTTTAATTTAAATATTATATATAGTATCCTCGCCTTATCACAGCAACTTGAAAGCTTTTTTGAAACAAACCAGTTTTGATGTAAGTTGAGTTTAAATACTCCAAATTTTTTAAAAATTTGAAAATACGTTTATTTTTGGTAAATGTAAGTATGTATGTATGTACTTCATAAAATGTTCAACTTTTAACATATAAATAGCTCTGAATTTGAGAGGACAATGACAGACATTTTTATTGGATTTACAGTAGAGTAAGTACAAAAGGTATCTTTGTCTAGGGTATTCCCTGCCTCGACGACTCGCGTCAGCCAGCTCTCTTTCCTGACACATCACGCCCCGAAAAGTGGTGGCAATGACAATTATCGCCGGCACGTAAGACTGAGAACTGAAATCACAAAGTGATCACACTTTTGACATTGACATCGCGTCGCTAAGTAACCGACAAACAGGCGAACACAAAATCTTTTGCTTGGGCAATTAAATTAATCGCCGGGTAAATTGTTCCCTCGGATATGGTAAAAGAAAGTCAGATCCAGATCCAGTCGCAAGCATATATACTTATCTATGTGCTAATTAGTGCCTACATGTGCATGTCCAATTATCCGACCGTATTTACATGCAAAACATATGTATTTTGGGTATTTTCGTATCTTGGGGATCCTATGAGCTCATGGGGCCGTGTGACTCAGTTAGCTTGGCCCAAAGCTTTATCAACAGGTGTCGACCCGTTCGATGTTTGTTTACTTGCTTATTGTCTTTGTTTTCGTTTAGATTGCGTTTCTTGTGTATTTTTGTTTGCCGTTTGCCTTCCGGGGGGGGCGAGGCCAATTACATGGGCGTTGCTCGTCTAAATATATTATATTAATTGTGTGGGCGTGCCTCAAGGAGATGACGTTCCCGATCTGCTAATTTAACATCTTAGTCACCAAAACTGCGCAGCTGCGTGCGAAACAATAATTTGTGTATTTCACGAGTTCGGATGAACATAATTAGCGAATATTGAGAGTACTGCCAAAAAAAGATATTTTCATATATGAGAATCCGGTTGTATTATTCGGGATCTCATTAAAACTAACTCTTATATTATATTCCATTAACTTTTAACTTAAGTTACTACAATTTTGTTATTTACTATCTATCTATCTGTCCTTCGAGACTAACATTATTTTCATTCGTAAATCGTAAAGTATTTTAATTTGGCTTAAAATTATGAGCTAGCGTTCTTTTAAGACCTGTGATTTCCCAAAAAGGTACACATTGATTGGATCATCATGTTGATTTAAGTGATGGCGACGCAGTTTATTTCAACAGAATGCTACGACCACTCGAACGTCCACAAGTCACCAAGTTCTGGCGAGACATGGTCGATATATATTTACTGGGTCAATTTCTTTTCGCCTCATCAATTTTTAAAATCAAACCATTATTTTAGTAGTTATTAAGGTACTAAGTTACGGGAAATAACATTGTTATTAAGCATAGCTAGCATAAATACGCTTACCGGCACGTGCTGTTATCTGCTCAAAGCATATTTATTTGGACTTGGTTAACAGAAAACAAGGTATCCGGTGGTCGAGACACTTGATTACCTTACCCTCTCGTTGAACTAAAATTAAGTTAAATTTTAATTGGCCTCATTGTTCGTAGATCTTCATTACCAGAAGTATTAAAAGTCATTACGGATAGCTTCCCCACTTTGATAATAATAAGATCTGAATACCAGCAAAAAAATAAACAATTGACTTGATATTCAGTTTTTTAATTAAAAAAAATTTACATATTTGAACATTTGACATAATTTAAGCTTAGAAATAAAATAAAAAAAAACGCTACACACAATAAACATTTCCCGCGCTGCAACCGCATTATAGTCGCGTGGTGGCCACCGTTAAGGCCAGTGCTATTGCCAAGGTCGCGCCCACCGAGGTGCTAATGGCCGATGCCGCGTTCTGATAGCTGTAAGTCCCGGGATAGTTGGGATCCGGCCGAGCGCCCATGTAGCCGGGCTGCCCGGGCTGTCCGGCCTGGTTGCCGTAGGAGAAGGGTCGGCCGTGCTCATCCGTGCCGCCGACGTAGTACGCTCCGTTGCCGCCCGCCCCGCCGTAGGAGCCCCGCGAATCGATTCCGGCGTACCCGTAGCTATACTGGGGATCCTGGCCGCTCAGACTGCCCGGCGGATGCATTCCGCCCGACTGAGCGTTCGACCAGGCGCCCACGCCAGCCGCATTTCCGTTGTTCCAGTGCACCGTTCCGGCCTGGGCGTCCACTAGATAAATGAAAGAAGAATTAGTACGGCTAAAGAATAACTTATATATTTGTATCTGATTGGTTGTAAATGCAATTCAAAATGATGTGTGCCTTTATCTGAATCATTGATCTTTACATAAAAAGCTTTCTACATGCGTAGCTGAGGCATCGCTTAGAACCACTTTAGTGCGTTAAGAATTCGCACGTCTTTTTTGCTGATTAGCACATCCCGCTTAAAATTACTAACATTATTGATAACCTTTTATTGCATTCCTTATCTTTTCGTATTTTTAGAAGCTCGTACCGATCTCTCAATCTTTTATGAGATCCTCTAGATCTTTGCAAAATTAAAGGTTTGCCTAAAAACTACAACAGTTGCTTGTTGTGTGATTATCAATTGTGTTGGTATATAACTTCTCTTTTGATACAATCCTTTAAAAACACTTTTAAACTTAAAAAAAAATATTTTTGATGTATTGTTTAAAAAGCTTTTCACGTTCGCTAATTAAAATATGAACTGAAATTACTTTCCAGTCCACTGTTATCCATCATGTTGTGATTTGTTTCCTTAAGTGTGAGTTACTTTCTTTCCATTGAATTTCTAGTAAGTTTTCTATTTGTTTTGTAAGCCGCTTGTTAAGTTCTTGGGCTTTTTATTTCGTGTTCGTGGGATTGCCCAGCTTCTTGCCAACGATTCTCTTCGACCGCCCCCACTCACCCGAACTGAATTTGGCGAGTGCCAAGCAGATCACAATGCTGCCACTCAAGATCCGATTGAAATTCGACATGTTTACCGATTGCGCGCTTTACTCCAACTAAACCGCTGACAAAGTGCCGGCGACGGTTTTAAACTCGTTTCCCAGGCCCAGCTCTCAGCCAACCGCAACAACAATCGCTGTTTGCTGTTGCCAGTCATCATCATTTGTTGTTGTTGATTTTAATTGTTTTCCACTCAATTTAAAGGGTGCTCGGCTGATCGACGTTGTTGAGTAAGGAATTTAAGCACTGCAATTGTTTCGATTTGATTAAAATATAGAATACCTTGATTTCCCAAAAAACTAAAGCGTACAAACTTATAACGTCCATAATGTGTAATATTTAGCTAATGAACAAATTCTATATTAAAGAAAAGGTTTTTTAAAATTTAAAATTCTACATTATTTAATCTTGTAGATAGGGTATGGCTCTAGCTAGTACTATACATACGTTTCTGTTAGTTTAAGTTTAGTAAACAATTATAATAATTCAAAATGAAATTTTTGAACATGAGGATGTTTTTTTTTTTTAATTTTAATTCGTACTTTTATATCAGACTTTAATTAATACCACAGCAACAACATATTTTGGTACAGGGTATTTTAGGGTTCATTCTTTTTTTGCAGGGCATCAAACCCAGGGTTTAGCTTATTTTCCGATTCGGAACACGCTATATAATGTGAATGCGGTTAAAATTTTCGGTCGACGTGAGAATCTCATGCATTTGTTGCTGTTTTTTTTTGCTGAATGGAACACGTTAATTTGTTGGGTCATTAAAGATATGCATGATACTGTCCAGGGCCATCGCGGGTTAAAGGGGGCTGTCAATGTTGGTTTGCCCAATAAGCTGGGACATCTCCACGAGGATCTGGAGACAGGGTCAGTCCGCTTTGATGTTCGCCCGAATTGCATTCAGCTGGCTGCTGCTCTACCACTCGTCGGTCTTCTCTCTTGGTCATATTTTACGAATGTACATTCATGGGTTGTTTTCTATCCGTTTCACACCTTTCAGGTAAGAAGAGGGGTGTCCCAGAAGCTAAACAATGCAGGCACGTTGTGGCTGGCAGTCGGCTGGCTGATAGAAACCGAAAAGCCCCAACACAATTGTTGGGGCAGTGCAAATTATTTGCTTTCTCGCTTGTGACGTAAAGCATATTTAGGTCGGGCGATATGGTAATACTTGTGGAATCTAAGCAGCGCGGTTCGCAACTATGGAATAGTTCGTATTTTTATCTTTTGGCCTGGAAAAGAGAAGAGAGTGAAACTGAATGGTGACATTTGCCATGGGCTAAAACGTTCATTAAAGATTATTTTAATTATAGGTATATAGGGAAAATCGTAAAATACTATTAGAAAAAAAAGCATTTAGTTTTTAGAAAATATTTGTACCTTTTTTATTTGTTATATTTTAAGGAGGCGGCTTCCTCCTTTTTCAAATCATTTATTCAAAAAACATTTCATTAAAAATGCTTTTATGTATTTGTTGATCTACCTTTGTAACCACATGAATAAATGTAGTTAATTGCATTAAAGGTTCGTTTTTGTAGTTTTCAGAACAATAATTATAAAAATATTATATAAATAAATAAACAAGTTTTCAAAATATAATGTATATTTCTGTCTAATTAAGCACAATTATAACAAGTCACAACAATAATTCTAAAAATATTTTATAAAAAAAATAAACAAGTTTTTAAAGTATAATGTATATTTCTATCTACTTAAGCACAATTATAACAAGTCCCATATCGTTCAGTGATAATATCATGAGTATATTTCGAGTATCTTGAATGATTGTGAGTACTCGATAACCAGCGTAGAATCGATAGGTAATCGAACCCAACTGGGACCAGCTGGCAACCCTGGGCGGACAGTGCTGCCACCACGCGAACGGATCCTGCGCACTGGACCAACCTCTCCGGCCAAGGGTTCGGATCTGCCCCTTCCTGCGGCCTAATTCTCTCTCTGTTTGTGTGTGCTTTCCCATTTACTACGTTTGTGTTATGGTTTTTCCTTTTGGGGGAGTCCATCTACCCGCCTCCCTGCTCCGAGTGAAATCGGAGAGGAA
Source organism: Drosophila kurseongensis (assembly GCA_018153305.1). Taxonomy (NCBI): domain Eukaryota; kingdom Metazoa; phylum Arthropoda; class Insecta; order Diptera; family Drosophilidae; genus Drosophila; species Drosophila kurseongensis. The sequence goes on along the minus strand of JAECXX010000108.1, from coordinate 1,458,435 downwards.
AAGCTAGTTCGAGTGCGATTGCCGCTGCTGCTGGTGCTGGCTGTCAGTTGGCCTGTTGGTGGATACTTTGCCGATTTTCTGGCTCTGAGCGGTTTGTTTGCCCGCGAGCAAAATGCAGAAGGCCGAGTTTTAAATGAAATACTGATCGGCCAAGAGCATTACCTATCGAGGCCGCCAAAATCCATCAAACAGTTGGCGAAAGTGCAACGAAAAGAGCAACAAATCGAGGAAAAGGGTGGTGAAAAGCGAGCGTAGGGTGCTGGACAAATTGCATTGCCTTCTTTCAGGCGCACAAAGAAAATGAGCGCAAAGGTAGGCCAAGAGCGCTTTTCTCTCTGTATGTGTGTGCTTATGTGCATGTGTATGTGTTTGTTATAAAGTGGTGTATGTGCGTGTGTATCAAAAATATTGCCTCCAAGTCACCTCCCCTCCCTTATCCACCGACACCAAGCTGTAATTGCGTTTGCAATTGAATAAATGCATTGCAGCCACACCCCCCAACTCCTCCCCCACCCCTTTCTAACACCCTACCGATATGGGCCCTTGGTATACACAAATTGCAGGGACTGCACCAAACATTAAGTACGGCCCCTCCAGATTGATTTCCACCATATGGTATACGAGCCAATGAAGCCAGGATACTCGAGCGAAAGCCGAGGAGGGAGATGGCGGACTGAGAGGACTCGTCTTACCACATCTCCACTCAATGCAATTTAAGTAAATGCCCCTTGTGGTGATTCGGAATCCTGAGGGTTCCCATCTGTTGACTTGCCAAAGAGGTCATAAAACGCGTGTTTAGCTCGGAGAACTCCGAGAATCCACTATTTACTTCATGATCCGGTTTATTGCAACTCTCTTGGTATTTTAAATGTTTATACCCTGTAATTTAATAGTGCAATTGTATTTTGGAAGGATATTACTTACCATTCTTCTTCGTAGATAAAGTTTGTCAAAGGAATTACAAAATTCTGTAGCTTCAAAGTTTGCTGTGTTAAAGATTGTTGAAATACTTTTTACTGTATTTTCAACCTACCTACAAACTTCAAAATTACTTTAAACAAGAAAGGAAAGCTAACTTCGGGCGGAGCCGAAGTTGATATACCCTTGCAGAATATTCTGTAAATTATATTCACCAAAATTATTCATATAATGCATTCTTAACACTCATAAAAAATCCCAACTTCCTAACTTTAAAAACACCAAAGTTATGGCATTTTCAATCGTTCAGTTATATGGCAGCTATAGGATATAGTAGGCCGATCCTTATGAAATTTAGTAGGTCAGATTAATTGGCCAAATATAAAACCCATAGGAAATCCCAACTCCCTAACTTAACAAACACCAAAGTTATGTCATTTCCGATCGTTCAGTTATATGGCAGCTATATGATATAGTCGGCCGATCCTTATGAAATTAGGTAGGTCGGATTGATTGGCCAAAGATAAAACCCATAGAAAATCCCAACTTCCTAACTTTACAAACACCAAAGTTATGTCATTTCCGATCGTTCAGTTATATGACAGCTATAGGATATAGTCGGCCGATCCCGGCCGTTCCGACTTATATACTGCGTGCAAAGGAAAGAAGGGTGTGTGCAAAGTTTCAATTCGATAGCTTTAAAGCTGAGGGACTAGTTTGCGTAGAAACAGACAGACGGACAGACGGACAGACGGACAGACGGACATGGCTATATCAACTCAGGAGGTGATCCTGATCAAGAATATATATACTTTATAGGGTCGGAGATGTCTCCTTCACTGCGTTGCACACTTTTGACCAAAATTATAATACCCTCTGCAAGGGTATAATAAATAAGGTAACGGAACTAAAAACAACCTGACAGTAATAGGTTGTTTTTAGTGCCGTTACTTTATTTATTCGAGACAGACTCTTCAAAGTATGCAACATTTCTTACGAACTGTCCATAGGGTATCTTTTGGTACATACACTCTTCTGAAAATTGTTTCGTTTTGTATATGCCATGACAGCTCTTAATGAATTCTAAAGGAAAATCAATACAAATACTAAAACTAATTTGCATCGCAAAGAAATTTGTCTGATTCTGGGTACTTTTCCCGCTTAGTTAAAACATTAATGGCTATCAACATGGATATTTTTCAAGCATTTTTCTTTCGTGTACGCATATCAATTTGGAATATTCTGAAAACTATATCCCAAAGTTGCTATGAGGTCGATCAGAACAGAGTATACTTTAATAATTTTAATACCAGTCCTTTTGATTTACACTTAGCGTCTCTCTTTCTTTAACAATACAATGCCGCTTTTGTTGGTGGCCTGGCCAAAAGGAGAGCTCGTTAGACATTTTGCCATTTAATGCCTGTTTACGTTCAACAATCTGCTAAATGTCAGTGCTTGTGTTTACATTTAGCTGGGATCGCATTTGGCAAAGATTCAGGGCAAAAACAGTTCAGAACACACTTCTCTCTGCCCTGTTGCCATTTTTGGCGTGACCATCTCTTTTCCGTGACCTAAGCTTTTTGAGTCCCTATTTACGTATGGTATATATATATATATATATATAAAGATGTCACCATACCGCCAAGCTTATGTCCGTGTACTTCGTTTATGCCAGCCTGCTTATATGTTTTAGTCGAGTGCGTTGTTTTCGCATCTATCATTCGATTCACATAGCGATACTCTGATAGCAAACACGTTCGTAAATATGTGTCAAAAGCCGATAGATATGAAAGATATTAATAAGCAGACAGATCACAGCCTGGGCCACATTTATGGGTACACAAATCGAGTGCGATAATTGCTTTCATATGGCGCCTTCACAGCCCACGGACCCATATATATTTTCAAATATTCCGTATTCCGTAGATGGGTGCAAACAAGTAAAATAGAAATGCACATAAACAATAACGAATGAATGGAGATTGCATTGCGTTAATTGAATACATATTTTCGTTGGTATTGCCTCTCCTTTTCCCTAAAATATTTCCATTCCCGGCCATATCGCCCGCAGACAGCCGCGGGCGAGTCAATTAATTTGTGTACAATGCAAAACTATTCGATGTGCCGTGGCGGGAGGTCGGAGATGTTTGCCGGCTTTGGGGATTGGGGCATGGAGGTATTGGGGAATTGGGGTATTGTCGAATTGGGGGCTTGCGAGCTCTCGCCACGACGTTCCTGTTTGGAAGCTCCGCGGGCTCGCTTCTCAGTGCCTATCCAACGGTCATGGGCTGAACACGAACATTATTGCCGCCGCGTTCCGTTATCGTATCGCTCATCCCATAGAAAAGCCCAAAGAAAACAAACACCCAACCGAACCGAACCGAACCGTTCCGAATACCATTACCTCTGGTGTGTCCATCCGGTGCCTTATAGATTGCCAAATATGTGGATCTCCGACTGCCGCTCGGTAGGTCTGACTTTCAGTGGTAGTGGGATTATCCCTTAGGAGGACCGGTGACACTGAAGATGTTGTTGGACCAAGGCATTTTTGAATTCCGGATTTTATATATTTGATTATGCCCCTTCTGGGAAAGAGTCGAAACTAGTCAGCATTGCAGATAAAGCCTTCTAATAAAGAGTAGAAATTAGTCAGCATTGCAGATAAACCCAAAAAATTTCTTGAAATCCAACTTGTTTATATCGTAGTCAGTGTATACATGAGTGCAAAAAATAAAAGGCTTTCCAAAAACATTTGAAAAGTATTATTTAAGATTTTGTTGTTAAAGCCCACAGATCATTTTGGCCCACACACTTACCCCTCAACCAACAGCTTTGTTTTGAAAGGCACATTTCTTTTGAAATGTAAATGTTAAATGTAAACGAAAATTGTGTCCAGACGTTGAACAATGCGAACAATCGGGATGATCTGTATCTGCTGACACAAGGGTTAAGGGCAACACTTTTGAATACTTAGAAGGCACCAATGAAAATGGGGAGCAGGCGGTGAGGTGAGAGAAATATAAAGCACAAGGCGCTGAGTGAGCGCTAAAGAACTCACGGAATCCACACAAATCGCACACACATGCCACACGAAAAAGCTTTGTCAGCGCCACTCTGTGTACACTGATGTATCCGCATCCGCAGAAACAATTGGCCCCTTATCAGATGCCCTAAGGCAGCCACGTGATACAAAAAAGGCACACATACCAGGCCCTCGGTGTTCCCCGGATCTTGGATAATGGCTAGATTACCACATTTCGAATCTCGTTCCAGATGACGCGCTACAAGCAGACCGAATTCACAGAAGACGACTCGAGTTCCATCGGCGGCATTCAATTGAACGAGGCCACCGGCCACACTGGCATGCAGATACGCTACCACACCGCGCGGGTGAGTGAAATGGAAGCGGGAGTCTCTGCCCCTGGGGACCCCATGAAACCTCCATAAGACCCCATAAAACCCCCATGTAACACCGTGTAGCACCACCCACGCCGCAAGTCAAACAGACAGGCACTAAGTCGCTCGGCTCTATCTTCATCTCCGCGGCAATGACCCAAAACGAGCGGCAAATAAGGCCAACGTGAGCGCTTTTCTCATTGCTTTGAAGGTTACCATTTGACAGTGAAAAGTCTGCTTTTATATATGCGAGTATGCCTGTGCGAGCTTTTCCCTCTGCGGGACCCACATAAATGTATACCCTATCATGTGCTAGGTTATCAATGGCTGCGTGCAGCTTCTGTGAGCTCCAATCGAAATCAGCACAAGTTTAAAGATTTTCTGTATTATAAAGGGGCACTACAGAAATTCCCAGCGAAATTCAATTGCAATTTTGTTGGCAAGGATTTCCTTAGCACTCCGAATAAAGTAGATATCTGATATAATACCCTTATTAACAACAGCTTCATATGCATTCGAAGTTCACTGCATAAGTTTAAGAGCTATTTCCCGAAAAAATTTGATCTGGAAACCTATTTCGAATAGGCCCAAACCTGCCTCGGGGGAGGGTATTTTGGAGTCGATGCAGCTTTGGAAAATTCATTCCCACACTAATGTGTGGAAAAATTTAGCCACAAGTGACTTAAGTCTGTGAGAACGATCTCATGTAGAAGCCATATGCACACAAGTTTGAACTCATTTGAACCGCCGCCGTCTTGCTTTCGGGTTGTTTACAACAAACACCCCATTGAGGGAGATTTATAAGGAGGGAGCTTTTGTGTCTCCGTGGAGGCCAGAATGATTGCTTTATAATGGGGAATTGCACATTCATTGCACAGGCTACGTGGAATTGGCGTTCGAGGAACAAGACGGAGAAATGGCTGCTCATCACCACCTTTGTCATGGCCATCACGATCTTCACGCTATTGATCGTCCTTTTCGCGGACGGAGGGGGCGGCGATGGAACCAAGCACGTCCTGCACGTCCAGCCGCACCAGAAAGGTAAAGCTGGCATGGATTTAACCCACGGATGTTCATATGCTCAATCTTTCCTCCGCTACAGAGTGTCCCTCGGGAAATGAGCTTCCCTGCTTGAACAAGCACTGCATCTTCGCCTCCAGCGAGATCCTCAAGTCCATCGACGTGACCGTTGATCCCTGCGATGACTTCTACGGATATTCCTGGTAAGTAATCGGACGGTAAAGGGATCCTAGCTCACTGAAGTTGGAAGACACTTTCTAAATGTTCTTAATACAGTCTGGTATTGTAACAAGTCCACTCTGACCCACAGTAATCAGTGGATCAAAAACAACCCCATCCCCGAGGGTAAGTCCACGTGGGGCACGTTTGGGAAGCTGGAACAGATGAACCAGCTGATCATCCGCAACGTCCTGGAGAAGCCGGCCAAGAGCTTCAAGTCGGAGGCCGAGCGGAAGGCCAAGATATACTACGAGTCCTGCCTGGACGCGGACGAGCACATGGAGAAGCTGGGGGCCAAGCCTATGAACGACCTGCTGCTGCAGATCGGTGGCTGGAACGTGACCAGCAGCGGCTACAACGTGGCCAACTGGACGATGGGCCGCACCCTCAAGATGCTGCACAACAGGTGGGTCGTGGCAGACAGAGCCAGAGCTTGTGATTCCTAAGCCCATTCATTTGCCACAGGTACAACTTCAACTGCCTGTTTGGCTGGGCGATCGGGGAGGACGACAAGAACTCCTCGCGCCACGTCATCCAGATCGACCAGGGCGGCCTGACGCTGCCCACCGCCGACTATTACAACAACAAGACGGACAACCACCGCAAGGTGCTCAACGAGTACATCGAGTACATGACCAAGGTGTGCGTCCTGCTCGGCGCGAACGAGTCGGATGCGCGGGCCCAGATGATTGGCGTGATCAACTTCGAGAAGAAACTGGCCAACATCACCATTCCGCTGGAGGACCGGCGCAACGAGGAGGCCATGTACCATCCGATGCAGCTGCGCCAGCTGGCCAAGCTGGCCCCGTTCCTCAACTGGACGGACCACTTCGACAATGCCATGCAGACGGTGGGCCGGCGGGTCACCGACGACGAGGTGGTGGTCGTCTACGCCCCCGACTTCCTCAAGAACCTGTCGGACATCATCCTCAAGATGGAGCAGACCGAAGAGGGGAAAATGTGAGTGCAACTGTCCTTGAAGGTGATCATATTCAGTTCGCTTATTCTGTCTGTTATTCTGACGGTTATTCTGTCGGTTATTCTGCCAGTTATTGAAATTCCCATTCGTTTTAAGCACATTTTTGAAGAATAAGTTCAGGGGTTTCTCTATTCCTACAAAATACCACACCTTTTGTGCACAGTTAAAAAAAACCGTTCTGCGACTCTGGAATTTATTATATTATTTAGGTCTTTGCATCCTACATGATTTTACGTAAAAATCCAAGATACATGATAAAATAATTCCTAATAAATATTGGCGAATTTCGTTTATGAAAACTCAAAAGAAACTCTAGACTTAAAACGGTACCTTTAGAAGGCTATAATGTATTCGTTGAAAGTATGCAACAGTATGTAACTATAAAATGCACATATTCTTGATCAGGGTCATTAGCCTAGTCGCTCTGTGTCTGTGTGTTTGTCCGTCTGTCCGTCGATATCTCAGAAACTTTACTTCCATATGGCTTGGGATGCATACGCAGGTCAAGGTAAAAGACAGTTATTAGGCGGTGTATGCTTAATCGGTCCACATCTATGGACATACTTAAAATGTTCCAAATCAATCAATTAGTCCCGGAATTAAAGTCGAACCTTTTTGGTGACATCATATATTTGTTTTCTACAACAACGACGCACTAGACTTTTCGGTTTGGCGCGACAATAGAATTTATGGGACCATCTGCCGGAGGCATATTTATTTTGAAATTGGATAAGAGAGTGTCGGGTATCTCATAGTCGGGGCACTCGACTAAATGCTCCTTCCTGTTTTTAATTTTAATTAGTTATTACTTAATAAATAGAGAAGCGGGCGCTGATAACCAAAGTCCTTCCGACACTTGCATACACATTTCGGTAAAAACCAAATTTGTCAAAATAGCCAATAGGGAAGACCAAATGGTTTTTTTATAATCGTCTGAATGAATTCTTAGTTACAGATGGTAAACATATATTACCTATAATTACGCCACGAGTCGCTTGAACTGAAACTAACTCAAACTCCAACTAGCTTGAACCGAAACAAAACTCCAACTAGATTAAAATGGCAGTAACCCTTACTCTGCACTCCTTGCAGCACCCTGAACAACTATCTCGTCTGGCAGGCGGTGCGCACCCTGACCAGCTGTTTGTCGAAGCCCTTCCGGGATGCCTACAAAGGCGTGAGGAAGGCCCTTATGGGATCGGATGGCGGCGAGGAGATCTGGCGGTATTGCGTTTCGGACACCAACAACGTGGTTGGGTTCGCCGTGGGGGCCATCTTCGTGCGCCAGGCCTTTCACGGGGAGTCGAAGCCGGCGGCCGAGCAGATGATCGCCGAGATCCGCGAGGCCTTCAAAATGAACCTGCAGAACCTGACCTGGGTGGACAAACAGACGCGCGAGAAGGCCATTGACAAGGCCAACGAGATCTCGGACATGATCGGATTCCCCGACTATATCCTAGACCCCGTGGAACTGGACAAGAAGTACGCGGAGCTGAACATCACGCCGAACGCCTACTTCGAGAACAACATCCAGGTGGCCATCTACAACCTGAAGAGCAACCTGAAGCGCCTCGATCAGCCGGTGAACAAGACCAATTGGGGCATGACCCCGCAGACGGTCAACGCCTACTACACGCCCACCAAGAACCAGATCGTCTTCCCCGCGGGCATCCTGCAGACGCCCTTTTTCGACATCAACAACCCCAGAAGCCTGAACTTCGGGGCCATGGGAGTGGTAATGGGCCACGAGCTGACCCACGCCTTCGACGACCAAGGGCGTGAGTACGACAAGTTCGGCAACATAAACCGGTGGTGGGACTCCAAGAGCATCGAGCGCTTCAACGAAAAGTCGGAGTGCATCGCCCGTCAGTACAGTGGATACAAGATGAACGGACGCACCTTAAACGGCAAGCAGACGCTGGGTGAGTAAGATGCCCAGAACCATATATGGGAGATGGCGGGGCGAGGCCGACCGTCTTTAAAAATGCATATTTGGGGATGTAACATACAAGTAAAGGGGTGTGTTTATTGGAAAGTATTTAGCAGCTAGAATGAAACGTTTCAGCCCTAATAAGCATATATATTCTTAATCAAAAGAGTCGATCGAGTCGTATCTGCTTGTCCGTATAAACGTCGAGACCTTCAAGCTACAGTGATTAAGCATGGTTTGAGCATGCAGATTCTAGTGATGCATACGCATATCGAAAAAATCTTTGGAGTCATGGTAGATATAGTTATATTATTCGATCAATATCTAAAACACACAAAAGTCATAAAATTAAATAATCGTTTTAAAATAAATTCATTTTAACATGGTCAATTACGTCAGCGCTGACAGCATTATACACTTTACCGCCAGACGGCATCTTCTTGTTTGCCGAGCTAATGGAGTTGCAAGTGGGGGGATAGTTATATTGTATTTTTTTTACCAGAGTAGCAGGGGTCTAATAGTCGGGCAGTCTTTTTGTCTTGCTTTATATCGAATCGTTGACTTGATTGTTTAAAAATAGTCATTTTTGTGTGATTAAACCTTGTTGTTGTTAAACCTTAAAGCTGCTACATTTATTTACAATAACACTCCCAGAAATAACCCCTTGTGTGTCGTATTTTTATTCCATCCCACCAGGCGAGAACATTGCCGATAATGGCGGTCTGAAGGCGGCCTACCACGCCTACCACGCCTACCAGCGGACCAAGAGCGACAGGGAGGTGGATGTCCTGAAGCTGCCCGGCCTGAACCTCACGCACTCGCAGCTCTTCTTTGTGTCCTTTGCCCAGGTAAGTGCTGGATGAATAAGTAACTTTGAGTATGTCCCATAATGAACATATTCCTGTCCAGGTCTGGTGCTCCAGCACTACGGATGAAACGAACCTGCTGCAGATGGAGAAGGATCCGCACTCGCCGTCGCAGTTCCGAGTGATCGGAACCCTGTCGAACATGAAGGAGTTCGCCGAGGTCTTCCAGTGCAAGGCCGGCAAGCGCATGAACCCCACCGAGAAGTGCGAGGTGTGGTAAGGGGAACTGCGCCATCCCGATCTCAGAACGAGCCAAAGATAGAGATAAGGATAGAGCCAAAGCCAAAGCCGAGCAACTAGGACGCAGACTGGGGGATATAGCCTCGAAGTGCTGATCCTGTATCCGGGATTTTATTGTTTCAGTTGTGCCATTTTTTGCCATTTGTATTTTGTCGAAAGACCGTCAGTCATTGTGCCTATGAAAATGATAGAAGCTGACGATAAATTCACGTTTGAGCTCCAAGGGGTCTGGAGCTGGGGATTCCATATCCTGGGGCAGGATTAAGGGGACCTTTAACTACATTTGAATGTGACCGCACGAGCTACCAACTATATGGGTGGGTGTGTGTGACATGGAATACGGAAGTGGGCACACACCCAAAGGGCTGATATATATAGATATGATAACGATAAACGATAACTGTAACTTAGCTATTTGTAGTACTACCAATGCGTATTGTATTAAAAAGATATGAAGTTCGAGTCTAGTGACCCAACGGAAAAATAACTTCACGGGTTCAGTCTGAGCTACGCTTTTTGTATGTCTAAGATACATGTTGAAGTCATTCTAAAGAGTTTTTGAAATCTCAACCTTTTTCTCAAAATACTTTTTAACCGACGTTCCTGAGTAAAGGATAGGAATTGGACTTTGAAATGTAGCAAAAATATAGCTAGTGATTGTGAATGTGAAGGAGATAGAGATATAGAGTGAGAGGCGAAGCGTTTTAAAACTTTTGAGTTGCCAAAGTAAAGCGAAAATAGCTGGGTGTTTAAGTTAAACATTTGAATAAGTTAAAAGTTGCGAAAACTTATATTGCAATTTATGTACACACCTATTTTACACATATGTTTTTCTTAACGGGTGTATAGGTTTACTGATTGTTGATTTACCTTTAGTTTACTATCTTATGAAGCAGAGCACAATAGTCAGAGGCTGGAATGGAAAGAACACTAATAAACACCAATTAATCACTAATTGCTCAGATATTGAGACTATATAGCCAACCGAATTGGACGAGTTTTCTTTTATACGAAAGAAAAACATATCAGATTAAGATGATGTAACAAGAGCCAACACCAACCAAGTAAATCTGTGGAACTTAACTAGGCACCAAATCGAAATCAATCCAAGAGTTTAGGTATAAGATAAGAACACTCTCAAGCCGAATCAGTCAAAGCACAAATTTCCATACTAAGTAGACAATACGGCCTATAGGTTTTCCGGTTTATTAACTCGACTCTCCAGGGTGATTCTTTTCCGGGTTCGGTTGTTATCCACTTGGTATATTTACATATACACGTACATACGAATAATGCATTTAGCTTTTGGTTTTTTGTCACTTTCTTGGATCTCTGCGTTTCGGGGGTCTTGAAAAAAGGTTTTGTTGTTGTATTATACAAGCATTTATAAGTTTCCCCAATCATTTCTTGGGTAGGGAAGTGGGGGGGTGGGTAAGGGGTATACTATCAAAACCCCCCTCGTATCCGCCACTGCTGTGGAGATATCAAGCAGATGATTTTTGTATTCTGTATATGTACTATATGATAGATGAAGAAATGATAACTATAATACATGTATTAAAATATTATTATACAAACTACATATACATTAACTGAATGTTTAAATGCAAATTATTTTTATTGTCTATTAATAAAGTGTATATGTGCATGTATACAAAAAAAAAAACAATAAATAACGCTATAGTCGCGTCCCGTCTATGGGATATCCACTACTCTCTGCACTGTTACAAAATATGATGCCAACCTTAAGGCGTGGCTTCCTATCAGAATGACCCATGGTAAAATCCAGTTCCACCAATGAGCTAATAGTTTTAATAGCGCGGGGCCAATCCTACTACCGAAATAGGTGATCAACGATGGACCTCATAATCGAGGTCAAAACCTCGGTTATCCACGTCAACTTCAAAAAGACTCTGAAGTATAACGGTTAATTGTTTCATGAGAACCAGGAATCTTTTCTAATAATTCATCTATATAAATAACACGCATATCATAATTGAATTCTGTATTAAATATTTTAAAAATAAGCCAAGCATTCAAAGTCTAAAATGAAGTTTAAAATGCTTTAAAGTATAATAATAACACCGATTTTAGTACTATTTAATTGCTGTTCGGTCAATAATAAAAAACTAATAACTTATTGGGAACAATCCTTCCTTATCGTTACCATTTTCACTTTTAGTCCGCTGTAGAAAAATATTTTGTTCTTACACGCATTTTTTTGCAGTGTGCATAATAAAAAAATATTAGAAAATGTAATTGTTTAATCAAATCGAACTATCAAATCTGAAGGTACCAGTCAACATTCACATTTTTTATACCCTTGCAGAGGGTATTATAATTTTGGTCAAAAGTGTGCAACGCAATGAAGGAGAGATCTCCGACCCTATAAAGTATATATATACTTGATCAGGATCGCGTCCTGAGTTGATATAAGCATGACCAAAATTATAATACCCTCTGCAAGGGTATAAAAATGGTAACGTGAAAAACCAAAATAGTTTTCAACAGCGGAACAAAACTGAAAATGGTAAGAAGAAATCGTCAAGAAATTCTTACCTCAATAATATTTTTATATCAGACATTTTTGTTTTGGACATGTAATTGAATGGTGAGTAATTATTTATTACTTTTTATACCCTTGCAGAGGGAATTATAATTTTGGTAAAAAGTGTGCAACGCAGTGAAGGAGACATCTCCGACCCTATAAAGTATATATATTCTTGATCAGGATCACCTCCTGAGTTGATATAGCCATGTCCGTCTGTCCGTCTGTCTGTCCGTCTGTCCGTCTGTCTGTTTCTACGCAAACTAGTCTCTCAGTTTTAAAGCTATCGAATTGAAACTTTGCACACACCCTTCTTTCCTTTGCACGCAGTACATAAGTCGGAACGGCCGGGATCGGACGACTATATCCTATAGCTGCCATATAACTGATTGATCGGAAATGCCATAACTTTCGTGTTTGTAAAGTTAGGAAGTTGGGATTTTTTATGGGTTTTATATTTGGCAAATCAATCCGACCTACCAAATTTCATAAGAATCGGACGACTATATCCTATAGCCGCTATACAAGGTGTGTGTCAAAAGTTTCCGAACTTTTTGTTTCTACGATTCGAAGGGAATTGTTCATCGGGAATTCGTTCCAACGGGCCAAACCATCACTGGAGCATTTTATCTTGGTGTCATGAAACGTTTGCTCGGTAGTATTCGTCGTATACGCCCAGAATATCGCGAAAACGGCAGTTGGCGCTTGTTGCATAATAATGCGCCGTCTCATCGATCAACGCTTGTGACCGATTTTTTAACAAAAAATCACATTCTTACCGTCAACCACTCACCATATTCACCTGATTTAGCTCCGTGTGACTTTTTCCTATTCGGAAAATTAAAATTGGCAATGAAAGGAAGATATTTTGATGACATAAAGTCTATTGAAAAGGCGACGACCGACATACTCAAGGCCATCCCGGTTGACGAGCTAAAACACTCATTCGAATCACTTTTAAATCGTGCAAATCGTTGTATTGAGTCGGAGGGAGACTATTTTGAATAAATGCAAAGTTTCATTCCAAACTATTTTGTAGTTTTTTTTCTTTTTGAAAAGTTCGGAAACTGATCGGAAATGAAATAACTTTGGTGTTTGTTAAGTTAGGAAGTTGGGATTTTCTATGGGTTTTATTTTTGGCCAATCAATCCGACCTACCAAATTTCATAAGGATCAGCAGACAATATCCTTTAGCTGCCATGTAACTAAACGATTGGAAATGCCATAACTTTGGTGTTTGTTAAGGTGGGAAGTTGGGATTTCCTATGGGTTCTATATTAGGCCAATCAATCCGACCTACCAAATTTCATAAGGATCGGCCGACTATATCCTATAGCTGCCATATAACTGATTGGTCGAAAATGCCATAACTTTGGTGTTTGTAAAGTTAGGAAGTTGGGATTTTCTATGGGTTTTATATTTGGCCAATCAATCCGACCAATAAAATTTCATAAGGATCGGCGGACTATATCCTATAGCCGCCATACTACTGATTGATCGGAAATGCCATAACTTTGGTGTTTGTAAAGTTAGGAAGTTGGGATTTTTTATGAGTGTTAAGAATGCATCATATAAATAATTTTGGAGAATATAATTTACAGAATATTCTGCAAGGGTATTTCAACTTCGGCTCCGCCCAAAGTTAGCTTTCCTTTCTTGTTTAACTTAAATAAATTTATTAGCTTACAAAATTGTATAACTTTGCTTATTTTTGCATATAATAGCCGATAAGCCAACATTTTATCCAAATATTTTCTGATATTTCCGGAATTTTGGTTTTGACAGTGTTCCCAGTTACAAAGTTGTATAAAATATAAAGTATAAATAAAACATTTGCTGACCCGAAAATATAAATAAACAAAAAAGAGTTGTTACAAGAATTAAATATTCTATATTTCGATTTTTATGAAGCTATGTCGATTTGCCGATACATTTTCCTGATTTTTATTAAATTAAAACCGTATATCCGTAGCAATAATTATACCCTTGCAGAGGGTATTATAATTTTGGTCAAAAATGTGCAACGCAGTGAAGGAGACATCTCCGACCCTATAAAGTATATATATTCTTGATCAGGATCACCTCCTGAGTTGATATAAGCATGTCCGTCTGACCGTCTGTCTGTTTCTACGCGAACTAGTCTCTCAGTTTTAAAGATATCGAATTGAAACTTTGCACACACCCTTCTTTCCTTTGCACGCAGTATATAAGTCGGAACGGCCGGGATCGGCCGACTATATCCTATAGCCGGCATATAACTGATTGATCGGAAATGACATAGCTTTGGTGTTTGTAAAGGTAGGAAGTTGGGATTTTCTATGGGTTTTATTTTTGGCCAATCAATCCTACCTACCATAAGGATCGGCCGACTATATCCTACAGCTGCCATATAACTGAACGATTGGAAATGCCATAACTTTGGTCTTTTTAAATTTAGGAAGTTGGGATTTTTTATGAGTATTAAGAATGCATCATATGAATAGTTTTGGAGAATATAATTTACAGAATATTGTGCAAGGGTATATCAACTTCGGCTCCGCCCGAAGTTAGCTTTCCTTTCTTGTTTTCCTTAAAACCTTCATTACTCCACACAATTATTTAATATTCTAAATAGCTGTTTTTGCCGTTTGAAATAATACATATTATATTATAATAAATCGAAGTAATACATCTCAAAATATCGAGTATTATGTTGTGGATTAGAATTTAAAATAAACAAGAAAATAAGCAATCATCGGCAAGCCCAATGATATCACATTCTTACCGTCAACCACTCACCATATTCACCTGATTTAGCTCCGTGTGACTTTTTCCTATTCGGAAAATTAAAATTGGCAATGAAAGGAAGATATTTTGATGACATAAAGTCTATTGAAAAGGCGACGACCGACATACTCAAGGCCATCCCGGTTGACGAGCTAAAACACTCATTCGAATCACTTTTAAATCGTGCAAATCGTTGTATTGAGTCGGAGGGAGACTATTTTGAATAAATGCAAAGTTTCATTCCAAACTATTTTGTAGTTTTTTTTCTTTTTGAAAAGTTCGGAAACTGATCGGAAATGAAATAACTTTGGTGTTTGTTAAGTTAGGAAGTTGGGATTTTCTATGGGTTTTATTTTTGGCCAATCAATCCGACCTACCAAATTTCATAAGGATCAGCAGACAATATCCTTTAGCTGCCATGTAACTAAACGATTGGAAATGCCATAACTTTGGTGTTTGTTAAGGTGGGAAGTTGGGATTTCCTATGGGTTCTATATTAGGCCAATCAATCCGACCTACCAAATTTCATAAGGATCGGCCGACTATATCCTATAGCTGCCATATAACTGATTGGTCGAAAATGCCATAACTTTGGTGTTTGTAAAGTTAGGAAGTTGGGATTTTCTATGGGTTTTATATTTGGCCAATCAATCCGACCAATAAAATTTCATAAGGATCGGCGGACTATATCCTATAGCCGCCATACTACTGATTGATCGGAAATGCCATAACTTTGGTGTTTGTAAAGTTAGGAAGTTGGGATTTTTTATGAGTGTTAAGAATGCATCATATAAATAATTTTGGAGAATATAATTTACAGAATATTCTGCAAGGGTATTTCAACTTCGGCTCCGCCCAAAGTTAGCTTTCCTTTCTTGTTTAACTTAAATAAATTTATTAGCTTACAAAATTGTATAACTTTGCTTATTTTTGCATATAATAGCCGATAAGCCAACATTTTATCCAAATATTTTCTGATATTTCCGGAATTTTGGTTTTGACAGTGTTCCCAGTTACAAAGTTGTATAAAATATAAAGTATAAATAAAACATTTGCTGACCCGAAAATATAAATAAACAAAAAAGAGTTGTTACAAGAATTAAATATTCTATATTTCGATTTTTATGAAGCTATGTCGATTTGCCGATACATTTTCCTGATTTTTATTAAATTAAAACCGTATATCCGTAGCAATAATTATACCCTTGCAGAGGGTATTATAATTTTGGTCAAAAATGTGCAACGCAGTGAAGGAGACATCTCCGACCCTATAAAGTATATATATTCTTGATCAGGATCACCTCCTGAGTTGATATAAGCATGTCCGTCTGTCCGTCTGTCCGTTTGTCCGTCTGTCCGTCTGTCTGTCCGTATGTCTGTCCGTCTGTCCGTCTGTCTGTTTCTACGCGAACTAGTCTCTCAGTTTTAAAGATATCGAATTGAAACTTTGCACACACCCTTCTTTTCTTTGCACGCAGTATATAAGTCGGAACGGCCGGGATCGGCCCACTATATCCTATAGCGACCTACCAAATTTCATATGGATCGGCCGCCTATATCCTATAGCTGCCATATAACTGATTGATCGGAAATGCCATAACGTTGGTGTTTGTAAAGTTAGGAAGTTGGGATTTTCTATGGGTTTTATATTTGGGCAATCAATTTGACCTATCAAGTTTCATAAGGATCGGCCGACTATATCCAATAGCTGCAATATAAGTGAACGATTGGAAATGCCATAACTTTGGTGTTTGTAAAGTTAGGAAGTTGGGATTTTTTATGAGTGTTAAGAATGCATCATATGAATAATTTTGAAGAATATAATTTCAGAATATTCTGCAAGGGTATTTCAACTTCGGCTCCGCCCGAAGTTAGCTTTCCTTTCTTGTTTTTTATTTAGTTTTCCAATTGTTCCTATGGCAGCTTTATGATATAGTCGTTCGATCGGTATGTTTTTGACTGTCTGGCCGTCCCTCTGCCTGCAGCGGTATATAAATATAATAAATATATGCAACATTAAAGTCAACAGAGTTTCTTTTCTACTGACCATATGTTTAATATTAAGCAGAATATAGGATCGAAACGGTTCACAATTTGTATACCCTTGCAGAGGGTATTATAATTTCAGTCAAATGTTTTTAACGCAGTAAAGGAGACATTTCCGACCCTATAAAGTATATTTATTCTTGATTAGCATCACTAGGAGCGTGGATCTAGCCATGTCCGTCCGTCCGTCCGCTCGTCCGTTTCTACGCAAACTAGTCCCTCAGTTTTAAAGCTATCTGCTTGACACTTTCCCAAAAGTTGTCTTTCTATTGCAGGTAGTATATAAGTCGAGCCGGATCGGAAGACTATATCAAATAGCTCCCATAGGAGCAATCGAAAAAAAAAATCAAACAAATTATATCTTTGCTGTTTTTTAATTTTTTTTGTTGTTCTTTGGGACTTGGTAATATTTAAATATTATGGATTTACGGCTTAAATAAAATTAAAATCGGACAACAATATCATATAGCTGCCATAGAAACAAAGGCAAAATGCAGAGCAAAATCGACATGGCCTCATTGGGCTTGCCGATGATTGCTTATTTTCTTGTTTATTTTAAATTCTAATCCACAACATAATACTCGATATTTTGAGATGTATTACTTCGATTTATTATAATATAATATGTATTATTTCAAACGGCAAAAACAGCTATTTAGAATATTAAATAATTGTGTGGAGTAATGAAGGTTTTAAGGAAAACAAGAAAGGAAAGCTAACTTCGGGCGGAGCCGAAGTTGATATACCCTTGCACAATATTCTGTAAATTATATTCTCCAAAACTATTCATATGATGCATTCTTAATACTCATAAAAAATCCCAACTTCCTAAATTTAAAAAGACCAAAGTTATGGCATTTCCAATCGTTCAGTTATATGGCAGCTGTAGGATATAGTCGGCCGATCCTTATGGTAGGTAGGATTGATTGGCCAAAAATAAAACCCATAGAAAATCCCAACTTCCTACCTTTACAAACACCAAAGCTATGTCATTTCCGATCAATCAGTTATATGCCGGCTATAGGATATAGTCGGCCGATCCCGGCCGTTCCGACTTATATACTGCGTGCAAAGGAAAGAAGGGTGTGTGCAAAGTTTCAATTCGATATCTTTAAAACTGAGAGACTAGTTCGCGTAGAAACAGACAGACGGTCAGACGGACATGCTTATATCAACTCAGGAGGCGATCCTGATCAAGAATATATATACTTTATAGGGTCGGAGATGTCTCCTTCACTGCGTTGCTTACTTTTGACTAAAATTATAATACCCTCTGCAAGGGTATAAAAATTACAGATGCCAAACACAAATTCAGTGCTGCCAAATTAAATACAAAACAAAAAAGGAAAGCTAACTTCGGGCGGAGCCGAAGTTGAAATACCCTTGCAGAATATTCCGAATTATATTCTCCAAAATTATTCATATGATGCATTCTTAACATAAAAAAAATAAAAAATCCCAACTTTCTAACTTTAAAAACACCAAAGTTATGGGATTTCCAATCGTTCAGTTAAGTGGCGGCTATAGGATATAGTCGGCCGATCCCTATGAAATTTAGTGGGTCAGATTGATTGGCCAAATATAAAACCCATAGAAAATCCCAACTTCCTAACTTTACAAATCCCAAAGTTATGGCATTACCGATCAATCAGTTATATAGCAGCTATAGGATACAGTCAGCCGATCCTTATGAAATTTGGTAGGTCAGATTGATTGGCCAAATATAAAAGCCATAGAAAATCCCATTTTCCTAACTTTACAAATCCCAAAGTTATGGCATTACCGATCAATCAGTTATATGGCAGCCATAGGATATAGTCGGCCGATCCTTATGAAATTTGGTAGGTCGAATTGACTGGCCAAATAAAATACCCATAGGAAATCCCAACTTCCTAACTTAACAAACACTAAAGTTATGGCATTTCCGATCAATCAGTTATATGGCAGCTATAGGATATAGTTGTCCGATCCTGGCCGTTCCGACTTATATACTGCGTGCAAAGGATCGAAGGCTGTGTGCAAAGTTTCAATTCGATATCTTTAAAACTGAGAGACTAGTTCGCGTAGAAACAGACAGACGGACAGACAGACGGACAGACGGACAGATGGACAGACGGACATGGCTATATCAACTCAGGAGGTGATCCTGATCAAGAATATATATACTTTATAGGGTCGGAGATGTCTCCTTCACTGCGTTGCACACTTTTGACCAAAATTATAATACCCTCTGCAAGGGTATAAAAATAGTACAGTCAAAAGGTTTCGAAAAGTACTTTTACAAAAATATAAAATAAACTATATAAAGAAAACTGCTTAATTTTGCCAGATATTGTGAGGTAAAATATTTTCTTGTCGCGCCTTTTTGGTAGTGCTGTTTTAAATACAAATTAATTGTGTTTATTTTAGGGGGATACTTGCACGGAGGATGTTAATGAGTGCGCCACCTTGGCTGGAACGGATCTGGCCGGCTGTCTAAACAATGGCCAGTGTATAAACACTCCCGGCAGCTATCGGTAAGTAAAATAGTCTATCCGGCAGGATTAAACCAATTGCTCCGGTTCTCCATTCTAGTTGCGTTTGTCGAAATGGTTTCTCTGGCAGTCACTGCCGCCTCCGGAGCAATTCCTGCTTTGGCAGTGGATCCCGGGAACTCTGCGGCGAGCACGGCACCTGCATCCAAGCGGGCAATTCCGTCGGGTATGTGTGCATCTGCGATCAGGGATTGACGTGGGCAGATGCCAACGTGACCTCCGCCAGTCCCAGTGCCTGCACCCGGGATGTGGACGAGTGCGAGCCGCGCGTGAATCCCTGCCACGATGTGTGCATCAATCTGCCGGGCAGCTTTCGCTGCGGACCCTGTCCTCCGGGATACACTGGCGATGGCCGCTTCTTTCGGGACATAGACGAATGTGCCGGCGAGGACAACGGCGGCTGTAGCCTGCAGCCCAGGGTGGCCTGCACCAACACGGAGGGATCGCATCACTGTGGCCGCTGTCCACCGAGTTGGACTGGCGACGGACACACATGCAAGGCCGCCGACTCCAATTCCTGCAACGACGAGAGTATCTGCCATCCGCTGGCCAAGTGCGAGTACGTCTCCGACACGGTGGTGTGCACCTGTCCGCTGGGCAGCTTTGGACATGGCTACGGCGCCGATGGTTGCACCACGGACTCCAACCGGCTGCCCTGCGAACAGCATCCCTGCCAGAACAATGGAACCTGCGTGCAGAGCGGTAGGGGAACCACCTGCATATGTCAGCCTGGTTATCTGGGCGCTGTGTGCAACACAGGCATCGTCGGATGCCTGTCATCCAAGTCCCTGCCTAAATGGCGGAACCTGTCGTCTGTTGCCTGCTCCCATCGGCGATTCTTTTGTGCAGCAACAATCCGCGAGTCTTCAGGCCAACTGCGTTACCCACCCAACTCGGCCGATGAACACTATCAGGCGAATGAGCGCTGTCCATTTATCATACGCACATTACAGAATATGGTGCTAAATCTGACCTTCACCAAGTTTAACCTGCAGGACAGAACCGAATGCAGCGACGACTTCTGGCAGCTCAACGATGGCCAATCCCTAGCATCGCGTTTGATTGGCCGGTTCTGTGGCTCAAGTTTGCCCCTAAAGAACGGTAGTGTGATTTCTAGCCAGGAGCAGGTCTTTTTCTGGTTCCGATCCGACAACGAGACGCAGGGAGAAGGATTCGAGCTGACATGGAACTCTTTGCCGTTCGCCTGTGGCGAAACCATTAACCTGACACTGACGCAGACTGGCGTTCTGCGATCTCCGGGCTATCCTGGTCAGGCCCGACCGGGACTCGACTGTCGCTGGCAACTGACGGCGCCCTTTGGCAGACGGTTGATCCTTCGCTTCTACAAGATATCTCTGGGTAGCACCGAAACAGCCACCGTGAACTGCAGCCAGGATTCCCTCATTGTCTACCACTCAGATCGCCAGCTGCTCCGGGCCTGCCAATCCCTCCAGCCGCCTCCGTTGTATAGCTCTTCAAATAGCCTGCGCCTGGACTTTCACACGGATGCACTAAGAGCGGATAGCTCCTTGATATGGATGTGGAGGCGTCTACACGGAGTCGCGAGATCGTATAAGTGGCTACATGGACGCCGAGGTCTGTCTCTATCTGATAGAACAGCCCCAGGAGTCTCAAGTAAAGTTGGTGTTCGATCAGGTAAATCTAATGCAGTCCGAGAATTGTAGCATGCAGAAGATCGAGATCTTTGACGGAAGAACTGCTGATTCGCCACTTATGCAACGCTTTTGTGGTCGTCCGGAGGACAGTGAACTGAATCCGCTGATTTCCTCAAGTAATGTGATCCTAGTGCGCTATGAACACCCACTTAATGGCTTAAAGCTGGGAAAAAGCTTCGATTTGAGTTATTCTAGAGGTAAGTCATATAAGTAAAGGTAAAAGTAATTCTGTATAAAATGTATTTATCGAAGTTGGTTTCAAATCATAAAGTTATTATTTTATACCGTTACTGAAGGTGCCATAATTTAATAAATGCTCATTATTTAACAGTGTGCACTGGCAGCTTTGGAGGCATGTCTGATATCATCAGTACCCCAAATTATCCGCACTCGTATCTCGACGATATGACCTGCACGTACAACTTGACTGGGCCGCTTAATTGTTGGCTCTTATCACAATCACAGACCTATTTCTGGGCACTGTCAATAATGAAAATGAAACAACTTATTTGGATGTAAGTGAAATTATTAAAATTTTAACTTTTCGATTTATAACGGTGAAATCTCTTAGGTATATTTATCGGATAATAACAAGCGTCGTATTATAAAGTCAGCGCAGAACCTTACCCTAATCGCACGATCCAATCGGGCTGGTCTGGTCTTCCACGGATCAAGTAGTGGTCGTGGAATGCGAATAGAATACCACTATCGGGATAGTTGTTGTGGTGGGTTTCTCGACGAACCTAAAAGGGAAAGTTTCGAATTCGTAACCACATTTTGTCAGTGGATTATTGATGTTCCAGGAAAAAAACGAATTACTGTTGAGTCTTACAGGAACGAATTAAAAATATTCATATATGACAATAGCACAGTCCCAGGAACTTTGTTAGCGACGTAGGTATTTACTAATTCAGAAATCAATAAGTATTAATATGTATGTGGGATTTGAATCAGGCGGGCTTAATGCACGGCACACTCGTAGCGGGTTAAGTTATATGGCAACTCTTAATCAGTTCACCATCTGAACTCCTCGATAAAAGTACTCGATTCTTCTAAGGCCGTCGATACCTGAACGAATGAGCGAAGAGTCGTCGATTAGCATTTGTGAAGAGCACGAGACAATTTGAGTGAAACCAAACTTTGTAAAATTAATCTAAGCACTTTAATGTTTAAACTTAATCCCAATAAAACATTGTGAATATACCAATTCCTACAATTTGGGGGCTCAACCGGGATTGACGCAAGCATTAGAGTGCAGAAGTGCGTTTTTACAAACCCCAACTACAATGATTGTCTAATTTCAAGTCTGATGAAATGACAATTTGAGACAACTGCGCAGTTAATTTGGCAGTGTGTGCAAAAAAAAGACGACGACAAAAACATTTGGCAGATGTGTGTGTAAAAAAGGCGCACGGGAAACACTTGGAGCAAATAGCGACTGCAGTCCCGAATGTAGTGCAGAGCGTCGGTCTGAGATCCGGCCAGTCACGGTGAACTGGTAACTTGCAGAGGCTGATCTGTGGAAGGCGTTGGGAGCAACAATAGACAGAGGCGAGCGGAGCAAGTCAGGAGCGTGAAGCGGGCATTGGAGCAAAGACGGGTTGACGGAATCTGGAGGGCACGATTTTCAAGTAGAGCAGCAGAGTCCGGAGTAGCAGATCTTCGTGGAAGGCAACGACGTCAGTGGACAAGCAAGGGCAGGATTTTCAAGTTGAATAGACCAGAAGAAAATCCAATTGGCAGGCAAGCAGTTTCGAGAAGCAGTGCATCAAAAGGGGTGCTAATCAGAAAACTGACCCAATGAAATTGAAAGTCGCTCACAAGTAGACTGTATGTATAAAACCAAAATTTGTCATTTCTGAAGTTATTCCTTATTCATTGTTATTGTTAACTAATATCTTTGTAAGCAAATTTCATCTCAAAATGCAACTCGAAGAGATAATGTTAATGCGATGCGAGGATTTGCGCGCAAAGCTACTACAACTAAATTTACCCACAGCCGGTAGAAAGCGCGATTTACAGGATAGACTCCTGGCTCATTTTGGTATTCAGGACGACGATGATAACAACGATTCGGATGGAGTTGAATCTGTAGCTACCGCTCTCGATTGTCCAGTGCAGGCAGTGCCTATAAGCCGTTCTTTGTTTACACTTAAAGATGTAGAAGGCAGTGTTTCAAATTTTGCAGGTACAGGTAGTCCAGATATAGATCAGTGGATTCAGGAGTTGGAGGAATGTGCCTTGACTGTGCAGTGGAGCCAGCTTCAACTTTTCATTTATTCTAAGCAGTTGCTCAGTGGGGCTGCAAAATCGTTTATTCGCAGCCAGGTTAATATTCGCAACTGGGATTCTCTAAAGGCAGCATTGCGTGGCGAATTTGCTATTAAAATTTCATCTGCTGAGGTCCATCGCAAGCTAGGTCAACGTGCGCAGAGAAAAGGAGAGACACTTCAGGAATATTTGTATGCTTTGATGGAAATAGCCAAGCCGGTTAAACTAGACGAAGAGAGTTTGAAAGGGTGTTTTGTAAAAGGAGTTCCAGATGCTAAGGCAAACAAAATAATGTTGTATCAGGCGAAAACCATAAGGGATTTGAAGGAGCAGATCGAAGTATACAAGAAGGTCCGCGGTTCATACAAGATGCCTTACAAGAATGAAGCGCGTGTAGTTGAGGCAGATGGACCCAAAAGCTTCGACTCAAAAACAGAGTTTGTCCGTAAATGCTTTAAGTGCGGGGATACGTCCCATTTAAAGAAAGATTGCAAGAAGAAGGAAAACAATAATTGTTATCGGTGCGGACAACCAGGTCATCGTGCTGCGCAGTGCAAAATCGAGGTTGAGGTCAAACAGGAGAAGAATGCTAACGCCGTTCACGTGGAGAACGCAGCTACTAAGCCAAAAAACGAGTTTTCGGCTTCTGGCCTTGAAAGGACTCGTCGACACAGGCGCTGATCTATTCCTTATGCGCAAGAACATTTTCCTCAAACTAGGCAACGAACCTCTCACCGGAAAAGAAAAGTGTTTGACGGGAATAGGCGAAAGTAAAGTTCTAACTTTTGGGAGCATTGTCATACCTGTTGAAGTGGACAACATGCACATGAAGGTGGAATTTCACGTGGTTCCAGATGAGGACATGGGCTTTGACGCAATTTTGGGCAGAACTATCCTGGATATTGTGGACATGAAAGTTACAAAAGAAGGCACTGAGTTTATGCGTCGAAATGAATCAAAAAGTAATGAAGATAAACATATAAATTTCGGGTCTGAGTTTCTGCAAGATTTTAAGGGCATGTGTACAGAACAGGCAGCAGTTTCCGATCACATTGATTTATCTCATTTGAATCGATCACAGCAGTCTACGGTCAAAAGTTTGATTGAAGAGTATTCTCCCGAGCGCAACGCAAGTGCTCCGGTACAAATGAAAATCATATTGAAGGATGAGATACCTGTCTACCAGCATCCACGTCGTTTACCTGTCTGTGATCAGAAAACAGTTGACGATCAAGTTGAGGATTGGCTTGCAGAGAAAATCATCCAACCCAGTACCTCAGAGTACGCATCGCCGGTAGTTTTGGTGTCCAAGAAAAACGGAAAGAAGAGACTGTGCTGTGACTACCGAAAACTTAATGAGAAAATTATTCGAGACAACTTTCCGATGGCTCATATGGAGACCGTGCTAGACAAGCTGCAAGGGTCCAAGATATTCACTACTTTGGATCTAACAAACGGCTTCTTCCACGTTCCGATTGAACCAGGATCTCGAAAGTATACATCATTTGTGACCCAATCTGGACAATTTGAATTCCTGTATGTACCATTTGGCATATCAAATTCACCTGCGGTTTTCACAAGATTCATCATGGCAGTTCTAAGGGAGCTCATCGCCACTAATGTTGTCGTTGTGTACATGGACGATGTAATCATACCCAGTCAAAACTCGGAAGAAGGACTTGCTAAGTTGAAAGATGTGTTGCAGGTTGCTTCTCGGAACGGTTTACGTATCAACTGGAGTAAGTGCCAAATATTGCACAGTAAAGTACAGTTTCTAGGATACATCATTCAAAGTGGAACCATCACCCCAGGTCCGGAAAAGATTCAAGCTGTGAAAGAGTTTCCCAAACCACATGACAAAAAAGCGATTCAGCGATTCCTAGGTCTGACTTCTTACTTCCGAAAGTTTATAAACGGGTACGCATCCATTGCCAGGCCCTTGTCGGATTTACTGAGAGGCAATTCCAAGTATGAATTTGGAGAGAAACAAGTATTTGCGTTTGAAAAGCTGAAGACTGCTCTTATTAGCGAACCAGTCCTAAAGTTGTATAATCCTAATTTACAAACGGAAATCCACACAGACGCGTCCAAGTACGGTTTTGGCGCAGTTTTACTGCAGAAGGACCCAGTAGACAGTGCTTTTCACCCAGTCCAATACATGAGCCGGAAAACGTCACCATTCGAGGAAAAGTACGATTCGTATGAACTGGAAGTACTGGCTATTATTGGAGCTCTAATCAAGTGGCGTGTCTATGTGTTAGGCATAAAGTTCACAATCGTAACTGACTGCAACGCGTTCAAAATGACAATGAACAAAAAGGAAGTTCCTCTTCGCGTAGCTCGTTGGGCTTTATATTTGCAGGACTTCAACTACAAGATCGAACATCGTTCTGGGACTCAAATGAAACATGCTGATGCCTTGAGTCGGGTCTCATGTTTCTTTTTGTCAGACTCTATTACTCATCGCTTAAAGGAAGCCCAGATTAACGATGATTGGACAAAAGCAGTCCGCAACCTTGTCGAAAAGGATGCTTACCAGGACTTCTATATACAGAATGGCGTTCTTTTCAAAGATCCAAATCGTGAGCTAGTTGTAGTACCATCAACTATGGAAAATGAAATAATTCAGAGCGCGCACAGCCAAGGTCATTTTTCTGCCAGAAAGACACAGGATATCGTCGAAAGGTCGTATTTCATTCCCAAGCTCAAAGAAAAAGCAGATCGAATCGTCGAGAGTTGTATAAGATGTATTATCGTAAATGCCAAAGCGGGCAAGAAAGAGGGATTTCTAACTTCAATTGACAAAGGCGATTTACCCTTCATTACATACCACATCGATCACGTCGGACCAATGGAAATGACGACCAAGCGATATAACCACATCCTTGTCATAGTAGACGGATTCTCAAAATATGTTTGGCTCTACCCAACTCGTAGCACTGGTGTAGACGAAGTTCTAAACTGTCTGGATAAACAAGCCGTCCATTTTGGAAATCCTTGCCGCATAGTGTCCGATAGAGGCACTGCTTTCACATCTCTCGCATTCAAGGAAAACTGCGAGTCACACAACATACAGCATCTGCTTATAGCGACAGGTGTACCACGCGGAAATGGCCAAGTCGAAAGAATTCACAAGATCGTCGTACCAATGCTAGCAAAGTTGAGCTATGGAAAACCATTAGCTTGGTATAAATACGTGGGACGAGTTCAGCAAATTATCAATAGCACCGAGCCAAGAAGCACTAAGATTACGCCATTCAAGCTTTTAACTGGAGTTGACATGCGGTTATCCGGCTGCAATGAACTAAAGGACTTGATGCAGGAGTTCGCGATAAAATATCTAAATGAAGAAAGAGAGAAGTTTCGCCAAACAGCCAGAGAGAACATCAAAAAGGTACAAGAAGAGAATAAGAAAGCGTTTGATTTGAAGCGGAAACAAGAAAGAGTCTATCATCTTAATGATTTGGTAGCAATTAAGAGAACTCAGTATGGTGTCGGATTAAAGCTTAAGGGAAAGTTTTTAGGGCCGTACAAGATTGTTGCAGTCAAGGATCATGGGCGGTACGAAGTAGAACGCTTAGGTGACTCAGAGGGCCCATTTAAAACGTCTACGGTTTCCGAGTACATGAAACCTTGGTCAGGTCCATTCGACGCGAATGAACAGTCAGGAGGGCCGAATGTGGGATTTGAATCAGGCGGGCTTAATGCACGGCACACTCGTAGCGGGTTAAGTTATATGGCAACTCTTAATCAGTTCACCATCTGAACTCCTCGATAAAAGTACTCGATTCTTCTAAGGCCGTCGATACCTGAACGAATGAGCGAAGAGTCGTCGATTAGCATTTGTGAAGAGCACGAGACAATTTGAGTGAAACCAAACTTTGTAAAATTAATCTAAGCACTTTAATGTTTAAACTTAATCCCAATAAAACATTGTGAATATACCAATTCCTACATGTATTTATTTTAGTAATTCGAAGGTCGTGAATGATGTGTTCGATGGAGATCTTTTGACAATAAACGTTTTTAATGAAAAAGAAGAAAGGAACGATATTAGTTGGATTTCGTTTATAATGGTTGAGCAAGGTAAAAAAATATAAAATAATATAACGACTAGCCTCTGATTCAAAGAAATATAACAAGTTATATTTTGACAATTATAAAAACAGCTTTTAGTTACATTTACAATTAGTGTGAAAACCTGATAAAAAATGGCTAAAAATTTGTAAAACGCAATCTAGCGGTTTTTTTTAATATATTGATTATAAATTTAACACTCTATGTATCATTTAAAATCAGAGTGTGGAGGAACGTTTACTGGACGCAATGGCTACATAAAATCACCGAATTGGCCAAAATATTATGGAAATTTCGAGAATTGTGAGTGGATCTTACGAGCACCGTTAGGCCACCGCCTAGAATTGGTGGTGCCAAACTTTACGCTAATAGAAGGAATTTATGAATGCGAGACCGACTGGCTGGAGATCAGGTAATGTACCTCAGCCGTTGTATAAAAAGTCTTCAATATATACTTTTCAATTATTTCTTCAGAAATGGGGATTCTGAATCGTCTCCGCTTATTGGACGATATTGTGGTATTGATATTCCTAGTCGGATACCCTCGTTTGGAAATGCAATGCATCTGAAATTCCATTCCGATGGCTCCATGGTGAACAAGGGATTCCTTCTAACCTGGCAGCAAACTGGAGCTGGATGTGGCGGCAAACTAAGCTCATCCACAGGGAGCATCCATTCGCCGCATTTGTTTGGCGGACGAAATAATCATTTGCAGATTGTCAACACACCATTGTCACTCCTTAAACTCGAGACCTTTGATGCTCCCTGCTTAGATACCCCAGTGACGTTTACAGACATGCAAGATGACAATGTTATAAAATATACCGATTATTGCAGTTTCAAAGACATAGCCCCCCATCACCTACCCCGAGAGCACTTCCACGCAGCCCAAGGATCTTTTGAATCACCGAAAGCTCCCTTCAGCGTGGACATGGACTGCGTTTGGACCATCACAGCATTGGAGGAAGCGCAAATCGTGCTCTTGCTGCGTCATGTCTACTTTGAGGGGGCACAGGGCGAGTGTAGCGGGCGGACTCTAAGCTCTCCGTATCCGCACCGAGTGGTTTCAATTCTTCCGTGATGCTCTATCAGACCTGCCGCGATCAGACTGAGAAGCAAACCTTAATATCTCCGGGTAATGAGTTCAAAGTTCGCTTTGCCAGCAGCTCTGCGCCGGGTAGGAAATACTTCGCGGCCAGCTTTTTTCAGAGGGCAGCCAGATGTGGAGGTTACATAAGCGCCAGCAGCGGTATGCTAGCCACTCCTGGCTTTCATCATCTGCAGGACAGCAGTAACGTCGCCAATTACTCAACACACGTGGAGTGCTTATGGACTGTGGAGGTAGGCTATTCCAAATCATATATTCATATAATATTTCATAGATCTTTTTCAAAATTTTTCGAATTTAATTTGTATTAGCAAATTCTCCCTATGAAAAAATGTATCAATATTAACGCTACCGACCATGGTGGTATTCATTTTCGAATCTACTCAACCTCACAAATTCGGCCAACTGCTCGCTCAGTTTTGTGGAACTCCTTAAGCCGGACGACGAGGAGCAAATTCTGGAAAAGGCCTGCGATGACGTATCACCCATGATCCGAAAATTTTACGGACAGAAGCTGCGTGTCCGGCTTAAAGCCGAAGCAGGATCTTGGGGACGGTTTGCCATGCATTTTGAGCGCATGTGTGGTGGGCCGCTTAACACCGGGGAAGGCTATTTGCAATCCCGGCTAGACGAGGACTGCGACTGGCTTGTTTCGTCACCGGAGGGCAGCAAACTTAGCCTAAGTATCAATCAACTGGAATGCCCGAAATGTGCCGTAGCCTCGAACCAATGCCCGGTTCTTCAACTGATCAACGACGATGATCAGGACGTGCTCTACCAATTGTGCCGCGACCACCCTGCCAATTTAATTGAGCCCGCCCACAATGTGCGCATCGTGACCAAAGGAACTAGGCTGCAGGCGCAGTACAGCACTTTTGAGAATTCGTGCGGCGGAAACATCGCATCCGCCCGCGGAAGCCTCAGTTCGCCAAACTACCCGGATAGTTATCCGTCCAACATTGAGTGCGTTTGGTCCATCGGGGCGCGACCGGGAAATGCTCTGGAAATCAACTTCGAGGCCATGGATATTGTCCGCCCCGAGCACTGCAACGAGGACTTCCTGGAGCTGCGCTCTGGCGTTCAGGGTCAGCTCCTGGGCTTGTACTGCGATAGGACATTGCCGGAGAGTCCCTTGGTGGTAAATACCCATCTTTGGATTAAATTCCGCAGCACGCCGGGCAACACTGCTGGAGGTTTTCGTTTACGCTGGAGTTACGGTATGTGATCTTCAATTTTTTTTTAAATTTCTATGTTACCTAACAACATCGAAATTACAATGAGCACCAATGGAACAATTGAACCTCCTCCAACGCTTTTTGTTAAAGGCGAAGATCAGCCCTTCACCTGGCGCATTTTCACGGAGCGCAACAAGGTGTTGGTCTTGTTGTTTGAGGAATACATTTCCGGTCTTTTGGTGAGTAAATAGCTTTTCAATAAATATTTCAATGAGAGTTACTTCCAGCTATAACAAAAGGGAGTATAATAACGAAAGACATTAAAATTTATATTTGTATAAACGTTCTCCAGCTCTTCGATGGCTATGATGACAGTGCCTTAGAGGTCAACATTGCAGCCTGTCCTTGGACATTCACCTCCAGCAGCAATGTGGTATACTTGAAGACGATTAATGCGGAAATTAGCGAGTTTCGTTTAAAGTGGCACGTGCTCGGTTCCCATCTACTAAAAGTTAACATCTCCCTGACCTCTAAGGAGTGTACGCAGGAGCTGATAGCATCCTCTAAACAGGTTGAATTATTTTCGCCGGGATATCCACATGGGTACGCACCCAATCTGAAATGCGAATGGACCATACGGCCAGAGGACCCTTCACGACACATCCTCGCCTATTCCTACGAAGCCGATCTGGAGGTCTTTAACGAATGCTTCGCCGATTATCTTAAAATTCAGAGTTCGCCCGACCTCAACCACTGGACTGATGAGGTGCGCGTTTGCAAATAACCTGAATCTAAGGAAGCGATTACCCCAGTTCACGGCACGCCAAATCTGCGATTACAATTCCACAGTGATGTATCCATTAATGGTACCGGTTTTAAAGCAAGCCTCCGAACTGCCTGTGGCTCCAATATGACTGACATTGAGGGTACCATTTTATCGGGTACCTATGAGGATAAAGGTGAATGCGCTTGGCACATCGATGTGCGGCCAGGTCGAATAATAGACATCAGAATTGTGTATGAATCCGGCAATGACTGTCAGGTGTATGGCCTTATATACGATGGATTAGGTGACCTGTTACATGAATGGCATGGGCGGAACATCATTTCGGACGAGCAGCTCGCATGCCTACATCAAATACCATCTCGGCAGTAATATTGGGGTTGTGAAGTTCCTTGGACTCTCATATACTGGGAGTTTAATGAATGTGATGGAGAGATTAAGTTGACCCAGAAGGCCCCCAACTTTATGGTCATGTCACCAGGATATCCCAATTTACCCCAACCGCATTCGGAATGCACGTGGTTAGTTATGGCACCGGTAGGAGATAACATCGCGGCCCACTTTGATGAGCCATTCGAAATAAGTGCTCGGCACTGCGACAAGGAGAATGTGGAGTTGTTTGACGGCTCCACCAAGCTGGCTCCCAGCTTGATTCGCACCTGCCGGAAGCCACTGGCCACGGTGCGCAGTACTGGAAACCTGCTTCTGGTCCACTACCAATCGCAGCTTAATGAACCCAGTGGAGGTTTTCGGCTCAACTTGTCACTAAGCACATGTGGTGGCCAGTTCACTGGGTCAAATGGGTTCCTCACCTCGGATAACTATCCGAGTCTGGGTGGATATACCAAGCCATCGTTGTGCGTGTACAGCATTCGGTTTCGCAAGGACACGTTCATTCAGTTAAACATCACGGATCTGCACCTGCCGTTTGATCTAAATGGAACATCCTCAAATAACACCAGCGATCGCCTGGAAATCGCTGACTTGGCGGACCCAACTAAGGTACTATTCGTCCTGGACGGAAGTACAATCACGGCCAATCTCGTCACCCTGAGCACAAACGCTGTCGCCATTCGATTTG
This sequence comes from Drosophila kurseongensis, assembly GCA_018153305.1. Lineage (NCBI taxonomy): Eukaryota > Metazoa > Arthropoda > Insecta > Diptera > Drosophilidae > Drosophila > Drosophila kurseongensis. The sequence goes on along the minus strand of JAECXX010000108.1, from coordinate 1,426,801 downwards.
TCGCAATCACAAATGTTAACAACTATCGGTGCTTCAAGTTAGAGTATAAGAGCGTCCTTTATTAATTTAAAATGAATAATTTGATCAGTTTTAAAAGATGTCAGTATCTGATTTCTCCCTAGTCAAATACTTATTTATAAATATATTAAATTTTTAATTTCATTGTAAGGTTGTATTAATTAAATTAACAATTTACAGATTTTTAATTCGCCCACATTCAACAACTTTAGTGGAAGTGAGTCGTATTTGTCGCGGCATGACGGTAAATAGCACGATTCTTCAGGGACCGACCTTCAATATTCTCTATCATTCGGAAACCCGACTTCTCGGACGTAGTCAGTTCACACTGCAAGTCCGGCGGTCCATGTCCGTCGGCAATGTGGTGCGCCTTGGCCAGGAACCATCGCCACCGGTGACGATAAAGAGCAAGGATTACTTGAAGAACTCGGAGCGCATATGGGAGTTTGTCACCAAAACTGGGCTTTCCTTGAAGTTACATTTTCACGATCGTTTCTTCATCGTGATGTCCCCCAACTGTACAAACGATCGGTTGACCATAGAGCGTTACGATCAATCGGCTGGAGCGTTTATTGAGGTGACCAGCCTCTGTGGCAGGGATCCGCCGGTCGAAATTCTTGTGCCATCTTCCCAGATGCGAGTGATATTCCGCACGAATTCGAATGTGACGGGAGACGGTTTCAGTTTCCAAGTCTTCCCCACCTGCGACGCCGTACTGCAGGGTACAACAGATGTCCAAACCCTGGACACTCCCGAATGGAGGGCCTACCGCGGGCAGCAGTTTAACTGCAGCTACGTATTCCTCGCAAGCAACGAACACCAACTAGTGGTCAGTGTAAAAAACCGAGCAAACCCATTGACGTCACTTGACTGCAGCATATCCTACTTCGAGGGTTATCGTCTGGGCATTGGAAATGAGGAGATAAGTTTGGGCAAGCTCTGACCCGAGTTCGAGGTGAATGGTTATGGAAAGCTTCGCCTACAGTATCTTACCTCAGTGACGCGTATGTTTGAGCTGCAATACCATTTAATTCGATGCGGCGGCGACCACATCCTTTACCCTTCGTCCGCCACAGGATGAAGAGAACGGTGTATACGCCCACAACATGATGTGCGAATGGAGGGTCGTCGCTCCTCCACAGCACGCCATTGTCATAGAGTTTAAGTACTTTGATATGGAAAAAAGCATGAACTGCCATTTCGACAGTCTGGCCGTTTATCGGGGCAAAGTTGCCGACTTGAAGCAGAGGATAGTGCAACTATGCGGCAATCAGACAAATCCTCCAACCATCATGGTGGACAGCAACGAGGCACTGATTGCCTTATCCACAGACAGTTCCACCAATAGCCGGGGCTTCCTGGCCAGCGTGCGCTTCACGCCCAACTGTAATGAGCGCTTGATCCTGGACTCGGAAGTCGCACGTATGAATTTGATGCGGTCGTACAGAATCAATGTCACCGACCCGCTGTTTTGCCACTTCCGAGCTATTGTCCCTCCGGATTACCTACTCTCCTTGGAGGTGCGCAAGCTGCAACTGAACGATCCAACCTGCTTGGCCTGCAGCTACCTAGAGATCTATGATGGCCCAGAAGTCGAGGGCCAAAACCTGGGGAGATATTATGAAGCAAGCGCGAACAGGACCAAGGTATTCAGTTCCTACTTGGGCATGGGGATCAAGCTGAGCGCCACAACCAGACAGGATATAACCATCAGCTTCGATCTGATCTTGCAACTGGAACGTTCTTTATGCGGACAAACGGAGTACGACATGCGGTTAAATGAGGTGAATCCCCTAGAATTATCAGTAAAAGTTTTTTATACCCGTTACTCGTAGAGTAAAAGGTTATATTGTATTCGTGCAAAAGTATGTAACAGGTAGAAGGAAGCGTTTCCGACCCTATAAAGTATATATATTCTTGTTCAGGATCACTAGCCGAGTCGATCTAGCCATGTCCGTCTGTCCGTCTGTCTGTCCGTCTGTCCGTCTGTCTGTCCGTATGAACGCTGAGATCTCGGAAACTATAAAAGCTAGAAGATTGGCGTTTTGCATGTAGATTTTAGGAGTTCCTACGCAGCGCAACTTTGTTTCAAAATGGTGCCACGCCCCCTCTGACGCCCACAATCGCTGATATACGATTTTAAAAATTTAAATATTTCGGAAAAGTAAAAATGCAGTTTTATTGTGTTTATCAATACCTATCGAAATGTGGAAGAAATTTTTCAAATCGGACCATTCGTTAAAAAGTTATGCGTGATCAAAGTTTCTATCTCCATCTCCCTCGCACTCCCTTTACCTGAGTAACGGGTATCTGATAGTCGGGGCACCCGACTATAGCGTTCTCTCTTGTTATACCCTTGCAGAGGGTATTATAATTTTGGTCAAAAGTGTGCAACGCAGTGAAGGAGACATCTCCGACCCTATAAAGTATATATATTCTTGATCAGGATCACCTCCTGAGTTGATATAAGCATGTCCGTCTGTCCGTCTGTCCGTCTGTCTGTCCGTCTGTCTGTTTCTACGCAAACTAGTCTCTCAGTTTTAAAGATATCAAGTTGAAACTTTGCACACACCCTTCTTTCATTTGCACGCAGTATATAAGTCGGAACGGCCGGGATCGGACAACTATATCCTATAGCTGCTATATAACTGATTGATCGGAAATGCCATAACTTTCGTGTTTGTTAAGTTAGAAAGTTGGGATTTTCTATGGGTTTTATTTTTGGCCAATCAATCCGACCTACCAAATTTCATAAGGATCGGCCGACTATATCTTATAGCTGCCATATATCTGAACGATTGGAAATGCCATAACTTTGGTGTTTTTATACCCGTTACTCGTAGAGTAAAAGGGTATATTGTATTCGTGCAAAAGTATGTAACAGGTAGAAGGAAGCGTTTCCTACCCTATAAAGTATATATATTCTTGTTCAGGATCACTAGCCGAGTCGATCTAGCCATGTCCGTCTGTCCGTCTGTCTGTCCGTCTGTCCGTCTGTCTGTCCGTATGAACGCTGAGATCTCGGAAACTATAAAAGCTAGAAGATTGGCGTTTTGCATGTAGATTTTAGGAGTTCCTACGCAGCGCAAGTTTGTTTCAAAATGGTGCCACGCCCCCTCTGACGCCCACAATCGCTGATATACGATTTTAAAAATTTAAATATTTCGGAAAAGTAAAAATGCAGTTTTATTGTGTTTATCAATACCTATCGAAATGTGGATTTTTTCAAATCGGACCATTCGTTAAAAAGTTATGCGTGATCAAAGTTTCTATCTCCATCTCCCTCGCACTCCCTTTACCTGAGTAACGGGTATCTGATAGTCGGGGCACCCGACTATAGCGTTCTCTCTTGTTATACCCTTGCAGAGGGTATTATAATTTTGGTCAAAAGTGTGCAACGCAGTGAAGGAGACATCTCCGACCCTATAAACTATATATATTCTTGATCAGGATCACCTCCTGAGTTGATATAAGCATGTCCGTCTGTCCGTCTGTCCGTCTGTCTGTCCGTCTGTCCGTCTGTCTGCTTCTACGCAAACTAGTCTCTTAGTTTTAAAGATATCAAGTTGAAACTTTGCACACACCCTTCTTTCCTTTGCACGCAGTATATAAGTCGGAACGGCCGGGATCGGACGACTATATCCTATAGCTGCCATATAACTGATTGATCGGAAATGCCATAACTTTGGTGTTTGTTAAGTTAGAAAGTTGGGATTATCTATGGGTTTTACATTTGGTCAATCAATCCGACCAACCAAATTTCATAAGGATCGGCCGACTATATCCTATAGCTGCCATATAACTGATTGATCGGAAATGCCATAACTTTGGTGTTTGTAAAGTTAGGAAGTTGGGATTTTTTATGAGTATTAAGAATGCATCATATGAATAATTTTGGAGAATATAATTTACAGAATATTCTGCAAGGGTATTTCAACTTCGGATCAGCCCGAAGTTAGCTTTCCTTTCTTGTTTTTAATTGTAAATTGCTAGTTTTATGAAATATTAATGACTAGCAGGGTGCCCGCAGCTTCGCTTGCGATGGATAACCCAAATATCCTACTTTTCTTGTGTAATAGGTTTGCAGTAGTAATTTTTCATTTTAGATGTTTCTTTAAATATATTTGTAGTTTTGGCTAAAACTTTAATTAACCCTCATTTTCACACCACCCGGAGGTAGAGGATACGGCGAGTTTTTTTTAATGTGGTTTCCCCCAATAAGCCTACTCTTTGCCTAATTAAAAGGAAAATTATCACATAAAAACACAATTCGCGGCAAATTTTCTTGATACGACTCTGACCAAATTGAAAGTTTCCCCGTTCACTTCTTCTTTTGCGCACTTGCTACACTCTTTCCTCTCTCTCTATCTACTGCGATCTCCCGCTCTTATGTTTCCTAACAGCGCGTGGCAAAACACTGTAAAAATAAACACCGCAAAAAACAATTTGAATGGTATATTTTAACTACACTATCAAAAACCGGGCCAAATAGATTTTCGCCAAAAAAACGTCTTTTGCGTATTCTGGCAGCAATAACTGTAAAGAGCATTTAAATTCGATAATAGCTCGACTTTTAGCTTAGTTTCTTTGTTTAGAAGATAGCTAGAGCTCTGGTGAAACCATCAAATGAATCGTTAAAGCTTAAGGAAAAACTTTACCGAAGGAATTTTTGATACTCAGTTTAGAAGTGCCATTTTTCGACGTTTGAAGGTATTTTTGGCTAAATTGTAATTTTAGGACGGGTGTTAAAAATAGTAAAAAGCGGTCAAAATTTTTTAAACATTTATAATGTCTTAAACTATTTTTGGGCGAAAACACAGATCCGATTGGTTAAGCGGCTTAGCGTCCAGAATTTTTGAAAGGAAAATTGAACTTTTTTCCAATTGGAAGCGATTGAGGCCACTTGGGGAGCCCCAATAAATCTTAGCAAATCAGTTTAAAGTTATTAGAATGTAATAAAAATGCATATTAATATTGTTAACCAGTGGTTTTGGCTGTGCGTTGATTCCCAGTTTTCTTACTGATAGCTTTATATATAGAAATGACGGCCCCCCTGCCCTTTTCCCAAAGCCCAGCGGCTTGAACGCTTTGACTGGGTTTATTCGTGTGTGTTGCTGGTATAATTTAATTTTAATTTATTGTTAATTTATTGTTAAGTTTAATATAGTTTTAAGTTTTTAATTTTAAGTTTTAAAAAGAAATCAAGATCAGCAGCTTGAACGCTTTGACGGGGTTTATTCGTGTGTGTTGCTGGTATAATTTAATTTTAATTTATTGTTAATTTATTGTTAAGTTTAATTTAGTTTTAAGTTTTTAATTTTAAGTTTTAAAAAGAAATCAAGATCAGCCGCCGCACAATTATTGTACTACACAGAGTCAGAGAGAGAGAGAGAGAGCGAGACAGTGCGAGAGAATGCATTCGGTGTTCAATGCTTGTGTATAATTTGTTGGAATTATTATTCCTACTTTAGGCTAATGTAACTTTTTTTAGAATTGACCTAGAGCTTCAGTAAAACCACTATATGAATCCTTAAAGTATCAGGATTCCCTCGATAAATTTCCATATTGCTAATTGACTTAGATCAGTGTTTTTTTTGCCGTTAGGAAAAAATGAGGAAGATTCTTAGATTTTCAAAAATCGATAAAAAATAGTAAACATTAAAATATCCAATATTAAATTAAATAGAATCTTCATTATGTAGAGGACTAAATTTTGGCTAAAAATCGCATCGATAGATTAACGCGTTTAGCGTCCATATTTTTTTATAGAAATTGGGGGTTTTTTGCCACTGGAAGAAAATGGGGGCATGTTTGTGGCCAAAATAAATCTTAGCAAATCAGTTTAGTGTTATAAGAATTGAATGGTAAAAAAATGTAATAGGGTCATTTAATTAGTTTAGGCTGTGCGTTGATTCTTAGTTTTCACAAAGCCCAGCGGCTTGAACGCTTTGACTGGGTTTATTCGTGTGTGTTGCTGGTATAATTTAATTTTAATTTATTTTTAATTTATTGTTAAGTTTAATATAGTTTTAAGTTTTTAATTTTAAGTTTTAAAAAGAAATCAAGATCAGCAGCTTGAACGCTTTGACGGGGTTTATTCGTGTGTGTTGCTGGTATAATTTAATTTTAATTTATTGTTAATTTATTGTTATCAAATGAATCGTTAAAGCTTAAGGAAAAACTTTACCGAAGGAATTTTTGATACTCAGTTTAGAAGTGTCAATGAATGGTAAAAAAATGTAATAGGGTCATTTAATTAGTTTAGGCTGTGCGTTGATTCTTAGTTTTCACAAAGCCCAGCGGCTTGAACGCTTTGACTGGGTTTATTCGTGTGTGTTGCTGGTATAATTTAATTTTAATTTATTGTTAATTTATTGTTAAGTTTAATATAGTTTTAAGTTTTTAATTTTAAGTTTTAAAAAGAAATCAAGATCAGCAGCTTGAACGCTTTGACGGGGTTTATTCGTGTGTGTTGCTGGTATAATTTAATTTTAATTTATTGTTAATTTATTGTTAAGTTTAATTTAGTTTTAAGTTTTTAATTTTAAGTTTTAAAAAGAAATCAAGATCAGCCGCCGCACAATTATTGTACTACACAGAGTCAGAGAGAGAGAGAGAGAGCGAGACAGTGCGAGAGAATGCATTCGGTGTTCAATGCTTGTGTATAATTTGTTGGAATTATTATTCCTACTTTAGGCTAATATAACTTTTTTTAGAATTGACCTAGAGCTTCAGTAAAACCACTATATGAATCCTTAAAGTATCAGGATTCCCTCGATAAATTTCCATATTGCTAATTGACTTAGATCAGTGTTTTTTTGCCGTTAGGAAAAAATGAGGAAGATTCTTAGATTTTCAAAAATCGATAAAAAATAGTAAACATTAAAATATCCAATATTAAATTAAATAGAATCTTCATTATGTAGAGGACTAAATTTTGGCTAAAAATCGCATCGATTGATTAACGCGTTTAGCGTCCAGATTTTTTTATAGAAATTGGGGGTTTTTTGCCACTGGAAGAAAATGGGGGCATGTTTGTGGCCAAAATAAATCTTAGCAAATCAGTTTAGTGTTATAAAAATTGAATGGTAAAAAAATTTAATGGGGCCATTTAATTAGTTTAGGCTGTGCGTTGATTCTTAGTTTTCAATGAACAGTTTTATATATATAGATAATAAAATCCATTTGTGTTCATACAAGTTTAAACATACATATGTATGCTAAGTAGATATTTCACTAACCCACGTTTTGATAACCTCTTCCAACAGACCATTACACTAGGGTTACAGTAGGACAATAGCACAAGTAGCTACGAGGGAAGTACCCAATGTACTTGGATAATTAAAAATGAAGGAGATTTGGAATTTGATTTCCAAAAGCTACTTAAGGATATTTCACAGCAGACTGGGAAATGCGAGGACTATTTGAAACTGTCCAAGCCTTATGTAACATACAAATCTTTTTTTTCACCTGACAAACGTGTATTAATACACTCCTTTTCAGTTCACCAGATCCTTTTGCGAACAACACGAGAAAAGCTTCAAATTCATTGAAGAAGTTGATGAATCTGGCATGCAACTAACCTTCCACAGCGACGAACTCGAGGAATCCCAAGGGTTTGAAGTTATCATCCGAAGAATGCCAAGTACGCACACATTTTTATACCCTTGCAGAGGGTATTATAATTTTGGTCAAAAGTAAGCAACGCAGTGAAGGAGACATCTCCGACCCTATAAAGTATATATATTCTTGATCAGGATCATCTCCTGAGTTGATTTAAGCATGTCCGTCTGTCCGTCTGTCTGTTTCTACGCAAACTAGTCTCTCAGTTTTAAAGATATCGAGTTGAAACTTTGCACACACCTTTCTTTCCTTTGCACGCAGTATATAAGTCGGAACGGCCGGAATCGGCCTACTATATCCTATAGCTGCCATATAACTGATTGATCGGTAATGCCATAACTTTGGTGTTTGTTAAGTTAGGAAGTTGGGATTTTCTATGGGTTTTATATTTGGCCAATCAATCTGACATATCAAATTTCATAAGGATCCTCCGACTATATCCTATAGCTGCCATATAACTGAACGATTGGAAATGCCATAACTTTGGTGTTTTTAAAGTTAGGAAGTTGAGATTTTTTATGAGTGTTAAGAATGCATCATATGAATAATTTTGGAGAATATAATTTACAGAATATTCTGCAAGGGTATTTCAACTTCGGCTCCGCCCGAAGTTAGCTTTCCTTTCTTGTTTAAATATCTGAGGACCCATAAAGCCTATTTTACGTATCTGATTTTTTACAGATTGCAATCGAAACAAGGGAGAACGCTATAGGCGAGTGCCTCGACTATTAGATACCCGTTACTCAGCTAAACAACTTAATATAAATATGCTATTGTATTGCGCCATCTACCTCAAGACATTGGTACCACGGGCCATGAAAGGCGGAAATGTAGGCGCTAGCCAGGCTTAAGCGTTTAATGGGTTTTTGGGCGTTAGAGTGGGCGTGGCAAACTTTGATTATGCCATTCGATAGGTATTGACGAAACAAATACATATCAATTAAAATTTTCATAATAGCATCAAAACAGTGGCCACAGCTTGTGGCTTGTGGGCGTCAGAGGGGGCGTGGCACCATTTTGAAACAAACTTGCGCTGCGTAGGAACTCCTAAAATCTACATGCAAAATTCCAATCTTCTAGCTTTTATAGTTTCCGAGATCTCAGCGTTCATATGGACAGACAGACGGACAGACGGACATGGCTAGATCGACTCGGCTAGTGATCCTGAACAAGAATATATATACTTTATAGGGTCGGAAACGCTTCCTTCTACCTGTTACATACTTTTGCACGAATACAATATACCCTTTTACTCTACGAGTATCGGGTATAACTACACGGATCTGAGCCAGATTATTGATACCAAAGATCTAAACAACTGTACAGAATATATTCGTGTGCCAAAAGGCTACAGCATTACGATATACGTTTTGTCTTTGGTTGTTGACAGTTTTAATAATAATTACTTTAACGTAAGTTAAGCATTTTGGGTTCTTTGGATGTCATGTATTGTACTGTTTACACCCATACAGGTGACGGATCTTAATTCAAACAAGAGTATTTTTACCACTTCGCACGATCAATGGGAAACCGTAGCCAGGATTACGACTACCAACGAGTTGCGTCTTGATAGCCGTGGAGTAAAGTCCCTCAAGTTCTTCTACTTTTCCACTAGCAACCAATTTCCCAGCGGCTGTGGTGGTGAGCTAGCGGTGCATGGTTCGATGGAAAGTTACTTGGAGAACCCCTCCTACGAAGGCCGCAATAGTTCATTGTGTACTTGGTCTATAACTGTACCCGCAGGCGGTAACCTGCGATTTAGTTTCCAAGGTAGGCCAATACCTTTTCGGCAACGATCCTTAAAGTACTAACTGAATACCTTTCAGAATTCAACATGGGCTCGGAAACCAACTGTGATCTGGACAATATACGATTTTATGCCAACAATATTGACGGCCGCAGACTTGAAAAAACCCTCTGTGGATCAAAAATTCCAAAATATTTTAGCATAGCCAATAATAACGTTACTGTCATTGCAAAAAAGTCGCCCAATTTTGATGGATTAGGTTTCAAAATGGATATTAATCATATGAATTGAAAGGTGTGAGGTTTTCAATAATTTGTTTATTTTATCAATAGAAGTAATTCAGAATGCTAATAAAGTACCTGGCTTAATATTTAAATTCACAAGTAACCAGATAACCAGTAACCAGTAAAGGTATATAAACAGTAAGTAAGTTGAAATAAACTGTTTAAATCTACAAAAATCTAATCTACTTTAAGCAGTTTTTCTTACTGGACACAGTAAAAAAAAGCTCTTGTGTAAGATTAAATATTACATTTATATTACTATAATGAAATTTTCTTATGAAACTGAAAAACTTTTGTTTTTATCGTTGTTACATTTTAAAGTAATGTAAATAAAAAAAGCAATGCACAATAAGTTATATAATTATATTCAATTTAATTTTTAATGTATGCAAGCTAAGTTTAAAAACAAGATTACATTTTTAAATTGGTGGTAAGTGAAGGGTATTTCCTCAAACTGAAATGGTATATAATGGTATTAATTTTTAGGCCGAATGGTATTTTTATGTCGTTTTTAACGCGGTCACCTGCTGTGATAACTATAAAACGCAGCCAAATGCGCTTATAAGAATTCAGTACGTATCTGGACTATCAATTTAAACAGAAATCAGCAAAATCAAAAAGGATTCATACCAGTCATTATAGCTTTAACAAAATTGAATTTAAACAAGAAAGGAAAGCTAACTTCGGGCGGAGCCGAAGTTGAAATACCCTTGCAGAACATTCTGTAAATTATATTCTCCAAAACTATTCATATGATGCATTCTTAATACTCATAAAAAATCCCAACTTCCTAACTTTACAAACACCAAAGTTATGGCATTTCCAATAAATCAGTTTTATGGCAGCTATAGGATATTGTCGGCCGATCCTTATGAAATTTGGTAGGTCGCATTGATTGGCCAAATATAAAAGCCATAGTTAATCCCAACTTCCTAACTTAACAAACTCCAAAGTTATGGCGTTTCCGATCAATCAGTTGTATGGCAGCCATAGGATATAGTGGGCCGATCCCGGCCGTTCCGACTTATATATTGCGTGCAAAGGAAAGAAGGGTGTGTGCAAAGTTTCAATTCGATATCTTTAAAACTGAGAGACTAGTTTCCGTAGAAACAGACAGACGGACATGTTTACATCAACTCAAGAGGTGATCCTGATCAAGAATATATATACTTTATAGGGTTCGAGATGTCTCCTTCACTGCGTTGCACACTTTTGACTAAAATTATAAAACCCTCTATAAAAACTGAACTCAGAGAAATTCGTAATAAAACGATAGAGCTATATATATACCCTTGCAGAGGGTATTATAATTTTGGTCAAAAGTGTGCAACGCAGTGAAGGAGAAATCTCCGACCCTATAAAGTATATATATTCTTGATCAGGATCACCTCCTGAGTTGATATAAGCATGTCCGTCTGTCCGTCTGTCCGTCCGTCCGTCCGTCTGTCCGTCTGTCTGTTTCTACGCAAACTAGTCTCTCAATTTTGAAGATATCGAATTGAAACTTTGCACACACCCTTCTTTCCTTTGCACGCAGTATATAAGTCGGAACGGCCGGGATCGGCCGACTATATCCTATAGCTGCCATATAACTGATTGATCGGAAAAGCCATAACTTTGGTGTTTGTTAAGTTAGGAAGATAGGATTTTCTATGGCTTATATTTGGCCAATCAATCTGACCCACCAAATTTCATAAGGATCGGCCGACTATATCCTATAGCCGCCATATAACTGATTGATCGGAAATGCCAGAACTTTGGTGTTTTTAAAGTTGGGAAGTTGGGATTTTTTATGAATATTAAGAATGCATCACATGAATAATTTTGGAGAATATAATTTACAGAATATTCTGCAAGGGTATATCGACTTCGGCTCCGCCCGAAGTTAGCTTTTCTTTCTTGTTCAAATTTGTACACTAGTCGGCATAATTATTTTGACGAAACCTCTTTTTGACTATTAAACTTAGCGTTACTTAAAATCGTCAAATAACGGTTTAAAAAGTAAGTGCAAAGCAAAGAATATATTTTTAGCTATGTACATTCCCAATTTTGTTTCGTTTACCCTTTGCATTCTCTTTTTGCTGATAAGAATGCAAGCAGACAACGGTTTTTTGAATGGCATAAGTATTTTGACAGCATCTTTATGGAAATATTTTCACATTTTTGAGCACGCGAGAATCAAACAGCTTTTGTGCTTAGCCTTTATCAAAATTATATGTTGTTATTAAAATACAAAAGTGTTAAATAATATTAAATAACATGGGTAAAACGGCTGAGTTAAGTTTGGTTACCAGATCTTCAATGGTAGCGAAGTTTAAGGCTGGAATTGCAGTCAAAGACATTGCCAAGGAGTTTGATATGTCGCGTCAGACAGTGCACTACCAAATTAAGAAGTTTGAAAAGAATAACGACTTGCGTAATTTAAGAAGATCAGGTGCCAAGCGCAAAACAAAACCTAGTGAAGACCGAGTCCTTATACGGGAATTAAAAAAAATGTTTTTCTGAAGCCTCAGTCTGCGGCCGATCAATTTAATTTAACAGCGAAGACCCCAATTAGTGAGCGCACAGTCCGTCGACGACTAAAAGAAAGTGATTTTAAGACCTACAAAGCCAAGGACGTGCCATACATTTCAAAAGCAAACAAGCTTAAAAGACTGTCCTTTGCAAAAAAATATATCAATAAGCCAAAGGAATTCTGGAGAAGCGTGTTATGGACAGATGAAAGCTCCTTTGAATATAATTCATCAAAAAATACATTTTATGTAAGATTACCAAAGGTACAAAGGCAAAAAAGGCGGACCGTTTGCCAAAAAGTAAGCCACGGTGGAGGCTCTGTGATGTTCTGGGGATGTGTGGCCTATAACGGACTGGGTGACTTCGTTCCTGTCACTGGCTCAATGAACCAACACAAATATTTGTCGGTTCTAAACGAAAACGCCTTTACTTCTGGAGACCGGCTTATTGGGCAATCCTTTATCCTGCAACAGGATAACGCCCCATGTCACAAAGCCAAGATGATAACAACATTTTTGAAGGATGTTGGCGTTACAACCTTGGATTGGCCACCTCAAAGTCCAGACTTAAATATTATTGAAAACGTCTGGGCTCTTATTAAACGCAAAAGAGCAGTATCGTTAAACAAAACCAGAGAGGAGGCAATTTCTGAGATCACTTCCCTTTGGGAAGAGATATCTCCAGAGATTCTCCAAAGTTTGATCGAATCTGTTCCACGACGCCTGCAAAAAGTTATAGAAACTTAAGGAAATTATATATTTTACTAAATTCATTTGTTTCCTTTACTTTTTTTGAGCTTAGGCTATCTTATTAATATTAAAATGTACTTGTCAAAATACTTATGCCACAACATGAAATTCACTTTTGTTTATAAATTTCTAAGTTCATATGAAAAAATGTTGATTTCATTATTTTTAAGTTTGTATTAGCACTAAGTAAAACAGAAAAAACAAGAAAGGAAAGCTAACTTCGGGCGGAGCCGATATTCTCCAAAATTATTCATATGATGCATTCTTAATACTCATAAAAAATCCCAACTTCCTAACTTTAACAAGAGAGAACGCTATAGTCGGGTGCCCCGACTATCAGATACCCGTTACTCAGGTAAAGGGAGTGCGAGGGAGATGGAGATAGAAACTTTGATCACGCATAACTTTTTAACGAATGGTCCGATTTGAAAAATTTCTTCAACATTTCGATAGGTATTGATAAACACAATAAAACTGCATTTTTACTTTTCCGAAATATTTAAATTTTTAAAATCGTATATCAGCGATTGTGGGCGTCAGAGGGGGCGTGGCACCATTTTGAAACAAACTTGCGCTGCGTAGGAACTCCTAAAATCTACATGCAAAACGCCAATCTTCTAGCTTTTATAGTTTCCGAGATCTCAGCGTTCATACGGACAGACAGACGGACAGACAGACGGACAGACGGACATGGCTAGATCGACTCGGCTAGTGATCCTGAACAAGAATATATATACTTTATAGGGTCGGAAACGCTTCCTTCTACCTGTTACATACTTTTGCACGAATACAATATACCCTTTTACTCTACGAGTAACGGGTAAAAAAACACCAAAGTTATGGCATTTCCAATCGTTCAGATATATGGCAGCTATAAGATATAGTCGGCCGATCCTTATGAAATTTGGTAGGTCGGATTGATTGGCCAAAAATAAAACCCATAGAAAATCCCAACTTCCTAACTTAACAAACACCAAAGTTATGGAATTTCCGATTAAACAGTTATATAGCGGCTATAGGATATAGTCGTCCGATTCTTATGAAATTTGGTAGGTCGGATTGATTGGCCAAATATAAAACCCATAGGAAATCCCAACTTTCTAACTTAACAAACACGAAAGGTTTGGCATTTCCGATCAATCAGTTATATGGCAGCTATAGGATATAGTTGTCCGATCCCGGCCGTTCCGACTTATATACTGCGTGCAAATGAAAGAAGGGTGTGTGCAAAGTTTCAACTTGATATCTTTAAAACTGAGAGACTAGTTTGCGTAGAAACAGACAGACGGACAGACGGACAGACAGACGGACAGACGGACAGACGGACAGACGGACATGGCTATATCAACTCAGGAGGTGATCCTGATCAAGAATATATATACTTTATAGGGTCGGAGATGTCTCCTTCACTGCGTTGCACACTTTTGACCAAAATTATAATACCCTCTGCAAGGGTATAAAAATAAATCGACGACAGATTCAAAATGGAAAATAATATTTAATAAATCTATTTCTCAAAAGAAAAATTCGAGGGAATTTTATTGATTGATTTTATTGATTTATTGATGATGATAGCTATGATAGCCACATTCTATGAGTAAGTAAAAATTATATTATATGTACCAGTGCTCAATAACAATTCTAAAAGTTAAGATTGAAGAACACACCAAAGTTATCTCATTTCTAAACGTTCAGGTATATAGCAGCTATACGATATAGCCAGTCCCATCTTTCTAACTTAAGAAACACTAAAGCTATGGCATATCCGATCAATCAGTTATATGCCAGCTATCGGATATAGTCGCATCGGTTGGCCGAAAATAAAACACATAGAAAATCCCAATTTCCTAACTTTACTAACACCATAGTTATGGAATTTGCGATCATTCAGTTATATGGCAGCTATAGGATATAGTCGGCCGATCCTTATGAAATTTGGTAGGTGAGATTGATTGGCCAAAAATAAAACCCATAGAAAGTCCCAACTTCCTAACTTTACACACACTAAAGATATGGCATTTCCGATCAATCAGTTATATGACATCTATAGGATATAGTCGGCCGATCCTTATGAAATTTGGTAGGTCGGATTGATTGGCCAAAAAAAAAACCCATAGAAAATCCCAACTTCCTAACTTAACAAACACCAAAGTTATGGCATTTCCGATCAATCAGTTATATGGCAGCTATAGGATATAGTTGTCCGATCCCGGCCGTTCCGACTTATATACTGCGTGCAAATGAAAGAAGGGTGTGTGCAAAGTTTCAACTTGATATCTTTAAAACTGAGAGACTAGTTTGCGTAGAAACAGACAGACGGACAGACGGACAGACAGACGGACAGACGGACAGACGGACATGGCTATATCAACTCAGGAGGTGATCCTGATCAAGAATATATATACTTTATAGGGTCGGAGATGTCTCCTTCACTGCGTTGCACACTTTTGACCAAAA
Organism: Drosophila kurseongensis; assembly: GCA_018153305.1. Lineage (NCBI taxonomy): Eukaryota > Metazoa > Arthropoda > Insecta > Diptera > Drosophilidae > Drosophila > Drosophila kurseongensis. The sequence continues at coordinate 1,411,409 of JAECXX010000108.1, read as the reverse complement.
TTATAATACCCTCTGCAAGGGTATAAAAATAAATCGACGACAGATTCAAAATGGAAAATAATATTTAATAAATCTATTTCTCAAAAGAAAAATTCGAGGGAATTTTATTGATTGATTTTATTGATTTATTGATGATGATAGCTATGATAGCCACATTCTATGAGTAAGTAAAAATTTTATTATATGTACCAGTGCTCAATAACAATTCTAAAAGTTAAGATTGAAGAACACACCAAAGTTATCTCATTTCTAAACGTTCAGGTATATAGCAGCTATACGATATAGCCAGTCCCATCTTTCTAACTTAAGAAACACTAAAGCTATGGCATATCCGATCAATCAGTTATATGCCAGCTATCGGATATAGTCGCATCGGTTGGCCGAAAATAAAACACATAGAAAATCCCAATTTCCTAACTTTACTAACACCATAGTTATGGAATTTGCGATCATTCAGTTATATGGCAGCTATAGGATATAGTCGGCCGATCCTTATGAAATTTGGTAGGTCAGATTGATTGGCCAAAAATAAAACCCATAGAAAATCCCAACTTCCTAACTTTACACACACTAAAGATATGGCATTTCCGATCAATCAGTTATATGACATCTATAGGATATAGTCGGCCGATCCTTATGAAATTTGGTAGGTCGGATTGATTGGCCAAAAAAAAAAACCCATAGAAAATCCCAACTTCCTAACTTAACAAACACCAAAGTTATGGCATTTCCGATCAATCAGTTATATGGCAGCTATAGGATATAGTTGGCCGATCCCGGCCGTTCCGACTTATATACTGCGTGCAAAGGAAAGAAGGGTGTGTGCAAAGTTTCAATTCCATATCTTTAAAACTGAGAGACTAGTTTGCGTAGAAACAGACAGACGGACAGACGGACAGACGGACAGACAGACGGACAGACGGACAGACGGACATGCTTATATCAACTCAGGAGGTGATCCTGATCAAGAATATATATACTTTATAGGGTCGGAGATGTCTCCTTCACTGCGTTGCACACTTTTGACCAAAATTATAATACCCTCTGCAAGGGTATAAAAATCATTAAGTTATATTAAACCATTATAAAGTTACATAAAACAAGAAAGGAAAGCTAACTTCGGGCGGAGCCGAAGTTGATATACCCTTGCAGAATACTCTGTAAACTATATTCTCCAAAATTATTCATGTGATGCATTCTTAATACTCATAAAAAATCCCAACTTCCTAACTTTAAAAACACCAAAGTTATGGCATTTCCAATCGTTCAGTTATATGGCAGCTATAGGATATAGTCGGCCGATCCTTATGAAATTTGGTAGGTCGGATTGATTGGCCAAAAAAAAACCCATAGAAAATCCCAACTTCCTAACTAAACAAACACCAAAGTTATGGCATTTCCGATTAATCAGTTATATGGCAGCTATAGGATATAGTCGGCCGATCCTAATGAAATTTGGTAGGTCGAATTGATTGGCCAAATATAAAACCCATAGAAAATACCAACTTTCTAACTTAACAAACACCAAAGTTATGGCATTTCCGATCAATCAGTTATATGGCAGCTATAGGATATAGTCGGCCGATCCCGGCCGTTCCGACTTATATACTGCGTGCAAAGGATCGAAGGCTGTGTGCAAAGTTTCAATTCGATATCTTTAAAACTGAGAGACTAGTTCGCGTAGAAACAGACAGACGGTCAGACAGACGGACAGACGGACAGACGGACATGGCTATATCAACTCAGGAGGTGATCCTGATCAAGAATATATATACTTTATAGGGTCGGAGATGTCTCCTTCACTGCGTTGCACACTTTTGACCAAAATTATAATACCCTCTGCAAGGGTATAAAAATGCATCATTTGTTTTTCGTCAAAATAATTATGCCGACTAGTGTATTTGGTAATAAAACTTAGTTGTTATACCCTTGCAGAGGGTATTATAATTTTGGAAACGCAGTGAAGGAGACGTTTCCGACCCTATAAAGTATATATATATTCTTGATCAGGATCACCTCCTGAGTTGATGTAAGCATGTCCGTCTGTCCGTCTGTTTCAATACCGTTTGCGAGCTCAGTTTAAAAGCTAGCGATCTGAAACTTTCTCAGTCGTCCTAAAGCATGTGTACGCAGATCAAGTTTGAAAATCGGATGTCTATATTGTAGTAATAAGAACTATGTAAGCAATCCCTCCTAGTCAACTTGGCCAAAGTAGTTTTCAGTTAGTTATTTTATATTTTGTGTGTAACCCTGGATTTATATATTATGTGTGCGATCCCTGGTTAAAAGTATCGATATATTGATTGGTTTTCTTGACGGAGGCATAAAACGAAAGAGAAAAAGAACATTCAAGAAAGCGTGGCCATAGTGATTGGAAGTAAAAGATAATAAAAATCAAGAACACTATAATTATAGCTCCCATAGGAACAATCGGATATAACTTCCAAGAATGGAAGATATTTCGCGCAGTGTAAAAGCTATTGACATGAATTTTTCCAAATAGTATTTTTTTTATGCATACCTTGATCGGGGTAAATGCGCGTGACTATAGCTCAAATAGGAAAAATAGGGTGAAATCGGTTAAAATTTAAAAGATTTTTGGGTTATTGCGCGCAGTATATAAGCTATTGACATGAATCTTTCCAAATCGTAATTTTTTATGCATTCCTTCATCAAGGTAAAAGCGCGTGCTGATTGGACGTCTACATACTATAGCTCCCATAGGAACAATAGGGTGAAATCGATTCAAATTTGATGTTTTTTGGAATATTTCGCACAGTGTATAAGCTATTGACACACATTTTTCCAAGTCTTATTTATTTACGCATACCTTGATCAGGGTAAAGGCGCTTGGCAATTGGACGTCTATATCTTATAGCTTCCGTAGGAATAATTGTGTAAGGCTGTAAAAGTATCCCTTTTTATACCCTTGCAGAGGGTATTATAATTTTGGTCAAAAGTGTGCAACGCAGTGAAGGAGACATCTCCGACCCTATAAAGTATATACAGTGACAAACTTAATTATTGGCACAGCAAGCATGTTAAACTTTAAGGCTATTTTTCGTCTTCTAATATGCTGATATTAAAATAAAACAAAATATTTTTAGATAGAATCATTAATTTTATATTAAATTCAAGTGACTTCATTAATTTATCTTTTATAAATAATTTATTAAACATAAAAAACCAAAAGAATGGACCAAATTTCCCTGAACAAAATTATTGGCACACTTGACACACTTTTAACTATTTTGTTAAAACTTTATCGTTTTGGCCATTTTTTTTTAAATCATCACATTTGCCTCTATAATCTCAATGGTATAATGATTAATTTTATAGCTAAAATTGTTTTAGTGCCTTAAAATAAAGGAAAAGTTGTTTGATTTTACAAGGTAAAAATAAAATCAACCGCATGTGTTCAAAAATTAAAATTTAATAAGCAGGATCAATGCAAATCGAATGTCAACATTGGGGAAAGGATGCCCAGAATCCATTTTCCCATTCGGAGTCCTTTGCGACATTTTAAAGGACCCACGCAGTTTCAAAATGCAGTGCACACTGGCTAATCAATGGCCTTGAGAGGCCAGGAAAGCTTAAGGATCGTATAAAAGGATAATGTCAACCCCCAGATCTCCTCAACACGTATCAAAGTTGATGATAAGAAGGACTTTGGTAAGGATATTCACCCAACAGCCTTTTTTCAGGCCATGCATGATGGTTTCTACAAACGACTTGCTGCTAGAAAAAATCAACCGATTTGAAAAGTTAACTAACACAAGCCTTTTACCTAGGGAGAGGATTACTATATCATATGAGAAGGCTAAAAGGACCCAAAAGTCAATTGGCATACTCAGATTTTGATTTCGCTATACTAAATGGTTGTTTTTGACATTTAAAATCGATTAATTTTTTCTAGCAGCAAGTCGCTTGTAGAAACCATCATGCATGGCCTGAAAAAAGGCTGTTGGGTGAATATCCTTACCAAAGTCCTTCTTATCATCAACTTTGATACGTGTTGAGGAGATCTGGGGGTTGACATTATCCTTTTATACGATCCTTAAGCTTTCCTGGCCTCTCAAGGCCATTGATTAGCCAGTGTGCACTGCATTTTGAAACTGCGTGGGTCCTTTAAAATGTCGCAAAGGACTCCGAATGGGAAAATGGATTCTGGGCATCCTTTCCCCAATGTTGACATTCGATTTGCATTGATCCTGCTTATTAAATTTTAATTTTTGAACACATGCGGTTGATTTTATTTTTACCTTGTAAAATCAAACAACTTTTCCTTTATTTTAAGGCACTAAAACAATTTTAGCTATAAAATTAATCATTATACCATTGAGATTATAGAGGCAAATGTGATAATTTAAAAAAAGTGGCCAAATCGATAAAGTTTTAACAAAATAGTTAAAAGTGTGTCAAGTGTGCCAATAATTTTGTTCAGGGAAATTTGGTCCATTCTTTGGTTTTTTATGTTTAATAAATTATTTATAAAAGATAAATTAATGAAGTCACTTGAATTTAATATAAAATTAATGATTCTATCTAAAAATATTTTGTTTTATTTTAATATCAGCATATTCGAAGACGAAAAATAGCCTTAAAGTTTAACATGCTTGCTGTGCCAATAATTAAGTTTGTCACTGTATATTCTTGATCAGGATCACCTCCTGAGTTGATATAGCCATGTCCGTCTGTCCGTCTGTCCGTCTGTCCGTCTGTCCGTCTGTCTGTCCGTCTGTCTGTTTCTACGCGAACTAGTCTCTCAGTTTTAAAGATATCAAATTGAAACTTTGCACACAGCCTTCGATCCTTTGCACGCAGTATATAAGTCGGAACGGCCGGGATCGGCCGACTATATCCTATAGCTGCCATATAACTGATTGATCGGAAATGCCATAACTTTGGTGTTTGTTAAGTTAGAAAGTTGGTATTTCCTATGGGTTTTATATTTGGCCAATCAATTCGACCTACCAAATTTCATTAGGATCGGCCGACTATATCCTATAGCTGCTATATAACTGATTGATCGGAAATGCCAAAACTTTGGTGTTTGTAAAGTTAGGAAGTTGGGATTTTCTATGGGTTTTATATTTGGACAATCAATTCGACCTACCAAATTTCATTAGGATCGGCCGACTATATCCTATAGCTGCCATATAACTGATTGATCGGAAATGCCATAACTTTGGTGTTTGTAAAGTTAGGAAGTTGGGATTTTCCATGGGTTTTATATTTGACCAATCAATTCGACCTACCAAATTTCATAAGGATCGGCCGACTGTATCCTATAGCTGCCATATAACTGAACGATTGGAAATAACTTTGGTGTTTTTAAAGTTAGGAAGTTGGGATTTTTTATGAGTATTAAGAATGCATCATATGAATAATTTTGGAGAATATAATTTACAGACTATTCTGCAAGGGTATATCAACTTCGGCTCCGCCCGAAGTTAGCTTTCCTTTCTTGTTTTCTATTTTTATACCCTTGCAGAGGGTATTATAATTTTGGTCAAAAGTGTGCAACACAGTGAAGGAGACATCTCCGACCCTATAAAGTATATATATTCTTGATCAGGATCACCTCCTGAGTTGATATAAGCATGTCCGTCTGTCCGTCTGTCTGTTTCTACGCGAACTAGTCTCTCAGTTTTAAAGATATCGAATTGAAACTTTGCACACACCCTTCTTTCCTTTGCACGCAGTATATAAGTCGGAACGGCCGGGATCGGCCGACTATATTCTATAGCTGCCATATAACTGATTAATCGGAAATGCCATAACTTTGGTGTTTGTTAAGTTAGGAAGTTGGGATTTCCTTTGGGTTTTATATTTGGCCAATCAATCTGACCTATCAAATTTCATAAGGATCGGCCGACTATATCCTACAGTCGTCATATAACTGATTGATCGGAAATGCCATAACTTTGGTGTTTGTTAAGTTAGGAAGTTGGGATTTTCTATGGGTTTTATATTTGGCCAATCAATCTGACCTACCAAATACCATAAGGATCGGCCGACTATATCAAATAGCTGCCATATAACTGAACAATTGGAAATGCCATAACTTTGGTGTATTTAAAGTTAGGAAGTTGGGATTTTTTATGAGTGTTAAAATGCATAATATGAATATATTTGGAGAATATTATTTACAGAATATTCTGCAAGGGTATATAAACTTCGGCTCCGCCCGAAGTTAGCTTTCCTTTCTTGTTATATGACAATTTTTGCAGTAGCTAAGCTAACTTTGGCAAGCCGAAGTTTTAATACCCTTGCAAACTTTGCCAAAATTGCTAAAATTGAAAAAGTAGCGAAAGGAATAGGGTATACATAAATAAACTAGATTTGCATAGTTTCATGTCAATAGCTTTTATACTGCAAAAATGTCATATAAAAATAGAAAAAAAGGGATATTTTCGCAGCCTTTACAATTTCTTACGGAAGCTATAAGATATAGACGTCCGATCGGCAAGCGCTTTTACCTTGATCAAGATATGCGTAAAAAAAAAAGACTTGGAAAAATGTATGTAAATAGCATACACACTGCGCGAAATATTCTGAAAAACATCAAATTTGGACCGATTTCACCCTATTGTTCCTATGGGAGCTATAGGATAAAGACGTCCGATAAGCACGCACTTATACCCTGATTAAGGTATTTATAAACAAGAAAGGAAAGCTAACTTCGGGCGGAGCCGAAGTTGATATACCCTTGCAGAATATTCTGTAAATAATATTCTCCAAAATTATTCATATGATGCATTCTTAATACTCATAAAAATCCCAACTTCCTAACTTTAAAAACACCAAAGTTATGGCATTTTCAATCGTTCAGTTATATGGCAGCTATTGGATATAGTCGGCCGATTCCTATAAAATTTGGCAGGTCGGATTGATTAAAATATAAAACCCATAGAAAATCCCAACTTCCTAACATTAAAAATACCAAAGTTATGGTATTTCCTATCGTTATATGGGAGCTATAGGATATAGTCGGCCGATCCCGGCCGTTTCGACTTATATACTGCGTGCAAAGGAAAGAAGGGTGTGTGCAAAGTTTCAATTCGATATCTTTAAAACTGAGAGACTAGTTCGCGTAGAAACAGACAGACGGACAGACGGACAGACGGACAGACAGACGGATAGACGGAAAGACGGACATGCTTATATCAACTCAGGAGGTGATCCTGATCAAGAATATATATACTTTATAGGGTCGGAGATGTCTCCTTCACTGCGTTGCACACTTTTGACAAAAATTATAATACCCTCTTCAAGGGTATAAAAAATACGATTTGGAAAGATTCATGTCAATTGCTTTTATACTGCGCGAAATATCATTAATTCTTGCAAGGTATATCCGATTGTTCCGTTGGGAGCTATAGGATATAGACGTCCGATCGATTTTCAAACTTGATCTGCGTACACATGTTTTAGGACAACTGTTTCAGTTTCAGTTCGCTAGCTTTTAAACTAAGCTCGCAAACGGTATTGAAACAGACGGACAGATGGACATGGCTATTTCGACTCCCCTATTGATCCTGATCAATATATATATATACTTTATATACTTTATGGGGTCGGAAACGTCTCCTTCGCTGCGTTACAAACTTCTGACCAAAATTATAATACCCTCTGCTAGGGTATAAAAAAACACTTTAATTTAAACGCTGATAACCATAAAGTAAAGAGCAAAAATATAATAAATAGGATAATAATTTGCTTAAGATTGCATACAAATTACACATTTTTATTTTAGAAAAGTGTGTTTTTTTTCCTTCACCCAAAAATCTAAAGAAACCAATTTACTACAACAGAAATCACTTTGAAAAAAATTAAATACTGTAGCTTAACTGTTTTTGGTCCGGTGTTGGTGTTGGATTTTAAGCCAGAGTTTTATTTATTTTAAAAGCTTATAGTCTATTTTCATTTAATACCAACGTTTCCTATTGTTATAATAGTTGGAATTCCGAGCTTCAGAAGTGATGTGCTAATTAATTTCATATACATTGGACTGTATGTTAATATTTTTGTCAAGCCCTTAAATACTGCGCGTACGAAGTACTTAACACTAGTTTACCCAAATTCTTCCCTCAAGTCTTCCCTCTTCCTTAACTTTACTCCTATTTATTATGACGAACAAAAATTACAGAACACTCGCAACTCTGCGAACTCTTAAAGCGTTCGAACTTTGACTTCATGACAAAGTTCTAATAAACTTTTGGTGTTGTTGCGCACTCACACAAAAACCCACACACTGACACCCGTTTGTGGATATGCCAGAAATGCCAGCAAATTGCTTTCATAATAAATAATAATAATAGCGTGCGATTTTTAGCGCAATTTAAATTTATTTATGGCACTTGTTTGTTCGCATGTCATGCGCAAGTTTTAGCCAGACATTTCTGCGCGCCCAGAGAATCGACACACAGGTGGGGCAGGGATGCGGTGGTTTGCTGGTGGCCTGGTGGCGCCAAAGGTGGGGCAAGGTGGCACAGAGTTTGCCAGAGTCCTTCGTCGGATTTGCCTATTTTTATCATTGCGGCTTATCCCGGTTGCCTGGCAACCTGCCTGTGCGCAAGAGCATCCAAGCTGCTTAGTGGGAACGATGTCGACCCATAAATCCTGCCTCTGGCATTGCCGCAGCCATGGATGTGGATGTGGATGTCCCCGACCTGCTGTCTTATCGCGTCACCCCAATCGAACCGCCCGCCAGCAAGGACCCTGGACTCGGGACATACGAGTGGGGACTCCGTCCTCAGGACTCCGGATCGAAGGAGGAGAGGGGTCAGATCGAGATGGGCTGCTTAAATGGCAATTAGGCAGCCGCACTTACTGACAGCTTCCTTTAGCCGTTGATGTTGTTGTTCGCCTCTGAGTGATGTCATCAGGATGTCTGGGGCTAATTAATGCAGCCCAGGTCTAAATAAAACCAACGCACGCTGGGAAGCCCAAAATGGTGGAAAACCGACTAAGTTCGGGGTTTCCAGTGGTGAAATTAATCACCTTTCGGGTTGAACCCTTATCTAATGTTTTATAATAAGCATTACTCGTAGAGCAAAAGGTTTTTTTTCGGACGTTGATGCACTATGATCAGCGCAAACAAGTGGGAAGAAGGATACACTTATAATATACCCAAGAAAAAAGTCTTAGAAACTAAGCTATTGTTAAATCTGAACTCAAATTTAATACTCCATTAATAATTTCTTAAAATAATGAGTAATAACTTAATAGCTTTGATAGTATTAAAATAAAACTTTATTTTTTCTAAATCCAAGAAAAGATTTATATTTTCAAGGAATTTTTTTCTCAAAACAAGAAAACTTTTCTTGAATCATGAAAGTGTTTCTCAAATGTAGAAATTGTCGCCATAAACTTAACTCGCCCTAAATCCAAGAAAGAATTTCTATATATTAGTAAAAATGGTACTTGCTTTTAGAAATTGTTTTCTTAAATATAGAAATATTTTCTAAAAAATAAAAATGAATCCCAAAATATAGAAATATTTTCTATAACTTAGGAAACATTTTCTAAAATGACCATAACATTGTTCTAACCCTGCCGTCGGGCCATACATCTTTCTTTTTTTCATTTTATACCCTTGCAGAGGGTATTATAATTTTGGTCAAAAGTGTGCAACGCAGTGAAGGAGACATCTCCGACCCTATAAAGTATATATATTCTTGATCAGGATCACCTCCTGAGTTGATATAAGCATGTCCGTCTGTCCGTCTGTTTGTCCGTCTGTCTGTTTCTACGCAAACTAGTCTCTCAGTTTTAAAGATATCGAGTTGAAACTTTGCACACACCCTTCATTCCTTTGCACACAGTATATAAGTCGGAACGGCCGAGATCGGCCGACTATATCCTATAGCTGCCATATAACTGATTGATCGGAAATGCCATAACTTTGGTGTTTGTTAAGTTAGAACGTTGGGATTTTCTTTGGCTTTTATATTTGGCCAATAAATCTGACCTTCTAAATTTCATAAGGATCGGCCGACTATATCCTATAGCCGCCATACTACTGATTGATCGGAAATGCCATAATTTTGGTGTTTTTAAAGTTAGGAAGTTGGGATTTTTTATGAGTATTAAGAATGCATCATATGAATAATTTTGGAGAATATAATTTACAGAGTATTCTGCAAGGGTATATCAACTTCGGCTCCGCCCGAAGTTAGCTTTCCTTTCTTGTTATACCCTTGCAGAGGGTATTATAATTTTGGTCAAAAGTGTGCAACGCAGTGAAGGAGACATCTCCGACCCTATAAAGTATATATATTCTTGATCAGGATCACCTCCTGAGTTGATATAGCCATGTCCGTCTGTCCGTCTGTCCGTCTGTCTGTCCGTCTGTCTGTCCGTCTGTCTGTTTCTACGCGAACTAGTCTCTCAGTTTTAAAGATATCGAATTGAAACTTTGCACACAGCCTTCGATCCTTTGCACGCAGTATATAAGTCGGAACGGCCGGGATCAGCCGACTATATCCTATAGCTGTCATATAACTGATTGATCGGAAATGCCATAACTTTAGTGTTTGTTAAGTTAGGAAGTTGGGATTTCCTATGGGTAATTTATTTTGCCAGTCAATCCGACCTACCGAATTGCATAAGGATCGGCTGACTATATCCTATAGCTGCTATATAACTGATTGATCGGTAATGCCATAACTTTGGGATTTGTAAAGTTAGGAAGTTGGGATTTTCTATGGGTTTTATATTTGGCCAATCAATCTGACCTACCAAATTTCATAGGGATCGGCCGACTATATCTTTTAGCTGCCACTTAACTGAACGATTGGAAATGCCATAACTTTGGTGTTTTTAAAGTTAGAAAGTTGGGATTTTTTATGAGTGTTAAGAATGCATCATATGAATAATTTTGGAGAATATAATTCGGAATATTCTGCAAGGGTATTTCAACTTCGGCTCCGCCCGAAGTTAGCTTTCCTTTCTTGTTTTATTTACATTACTTTAAAATGTAACAACGATAAAAACAAAAGTTTTTCAGTTTCATAAGAAAATTTCATTATAATAATATAAATGAAATATTTAATCTTACACAAGAGCTTTTTATACCCTTGCAGAGGGTATTATAATTTTGGTCAAAAGTGTGCAACGCAGTGAAGGAGACATCTCCGACCCTCTAAAGTATATATATTCTTGATCAGGATCACCTCCTGAGTTGATGTAAACATGTCCGTCTGTCCGTCTGTCTGTCCGTCTGTCTGTCCGTCTGTCTGTTTCTACGCGAACTAGTCTCTCAGTTTTAAAGATATCGAATTGAAACTTTGCACGCAGTATATAAGTCGGAACGGCCGGGATCGGCCGACTATATCCTATAGCTGCCATTTAACTGATTGATCGGAAATGCCATAACTTTGGTGTTTGTTAAGTTAGAAAGTTGGTATTTCCTATGGGTTTTATATTTGACCAATCAATCCGACCTACCAAATTTCATAAGGATCGGCCGACTGTATCCTATAGCTGCCATATAACTGAACGATTGGAAGTGCCATAACTTTGGTGTTTATAAAGTTAGGAAGTTGGGAATTTTTATGAGTATTAAGAATGCATCATATGAATAATTTTGGAGAATATAATTTACAGAGTATTCTGCAAGGGTATATCAACTTCGGCTCCGCCCGAAGTTAGCTTTCCTTTCTTGTTTCCCAATCATTTTGTTTACAAAATTGAAACCAAATTCGTTTTTACTAACAAAATTTGGGGAACTGTTTAAGTGAGTGGTGGCCGACCTATTCATAAGCAGAAATTATTTGGAAATGTTAGAGTTTCGACACGGACAATTCGTCTTTGAGTTATTTCGTTCGCTTGTTAAAGGAACCATTTCGAGCTGAGGCATGAGACTTAAATTGTTTTCGAAAGTGCTCATTTCTTGGCGATTAACATGATTAATGGGCAATGAAAACAAAACAATTTTAAGGCTCGGCCAAATAACAAGTTCTTAGCCTTGAGTTGAGTGTAATTGCAATTAATATTGTTATTATTATTTGTTGTTTATTATGCAAGTTATGGCTGCGGCTGTGTGAGGGTTTTGCGTAAGGGTGACTGCGTAAATATGCATATGTTTGGTGTGGACATGTCCATAAAGCCCCCTTCTGCACTCACTCAGGCATTCATTTGCTCGTTTGTTTATTTATGTTAATTTAAATCAACATGCAAAAATTAGCACATGACACAAAGAGGATGTGGAAATGGGAACGAATGATGAGTGGGCGTAGGCGGAGATAAGTTTTGTGAATTTGCGGCGTGGCTCGAAAACATTTAATTTATTTAATTACTTGCCCCTTAATTTGCATATTTAAATGAATTGCCGCAAAGCCAAGGCTAAGTGTTTGGCAGTGGGTGGCATTCTGGCTAATAACTAGATGACACGCCGTCAGAAGGGCGCAGTCGCTGGATAATATATGTATGCCAAGCCCGAGGATTAACTCTTGCCCTGAAATTAGGCCTACGTCTGCAAGAATACACACAGAGAAAAATAAGGGCTAAAAGGGCCAAAAGTTGCACAACATTTTTGGAAAAATTCCAAGAATTTTAAGGGCTTAGCTTAGACAAATGTTTGCTTATATAAAAACAGAATATTATTAAATTATATAAACGCGAATAATTTATAAGATAAAAACATAGAAAAAGAATTTTTAGGTGAATTTTTGTATGTATTTTGTAATTTCTAATTAAGTGATATAATAAATCTTCAAAATATAAAAATTTTGCAAAGAGCTAAATATCATATATTTGTTCTTTAGATATGTGCTAACACTAATTTTCCTATTCCAAGAATTTCTAAGCTAATATTTTGAAAATTTGTTACACACACAAAAATAAAAAAAAACACAATTTACATTATTGGTTAGACATATAGATACAAATTTCAAATAGCAGGATTTTTTTATAAGTGGAGCAACAAGATAGATTGACTCACACGAAATTGGGTCTAGCCAGTGCTTCATGCTCCAATTTTGAATGCATGGACGTGGAATGGCCGCGGTTTTGGCCAACTTCCATTCGATTTCTTTGCGTTTTTATGCGAAATATTATTTTTCTCTCATCGAAGTTGTATTTAACGCAAGTTTCTGTGCGGACATTAATAGCTCAAATTTCTCGCCTAATGGCTGTCAGGGGCTTAGGGGGAATGGTCGAGACTGGCACTGTGAAATGAGATTTCAACCACAAAACAACAGCGAACACAATTTTGGCTTTCGCCTCGCAATGTGATGTTTTCTATGCGGGCAATAAAATAACAATCAACGCAAGCCGCGTTTGCCGCTGGAAGGTGGGGATGGCCTTGAAGGGAGGGGCAAGGGGTGGGCCTGTTGGGGGTGGTGAACCGGGGGGTCATGTGCCGCTGGCAAATATTGGCGAAACAAAGAAAGAATAAGTTCCAGTCTACCACCGTAATATAAAATACCCTACAACAACACAAAACCGAACACTTATATTTAATTTTCATTAAATTAAAAAAATTATTTGGAGCTATAGCTGCAAGAGGCCTTTAGCTTGGGACATTTTTAATACAATAGTTCAGTTGAGCAGTTTAATATAGTTCGGTTTTAGTGGATTCTTATTTTTTAATGTTACAGTCAACCCATTCTGCAGGTAAAATGCCCCAATCGATGTATGTTGGTTTGATTTACCGAAATGTTACTGTAATAAATAGTATATGGAACGTATTACATTACTTAATGATTACTAACTAACGGAAAATTTCAACAAAGCTTGCAGTTAAAATGATCAAACCGACATGAAGTTGTTAAAAACTCTATCTTCTCAACAATTAATAAAGAAAAAAATGGCTGTTACAGTGAAGTTTGTTCTGCATCAGCCATTCCAAATTTTTTCATCCTGTCAAGTCTTGACTTTTCAGTGCCTGATTTGTGCATTTGATAATGCATGGCTCGATAGAACCAGTTGGGAATTTTAAATGCACTATTAGGATGAAAATGATTACATTTTCAACAAACAACAACAGAACACATCGAAACGATGCTACGTATAAGTAACAATTTGTGTGGTTAATACAGACAGTATAGAATGATAATTCATTAAAGAATATAACAACGAAATACATATTATAATTTTACAATGTACTTATCTTCCAAACAAATATTGGCCAAGAAAGTGGTAGTTCGTCAAAATAAGTACGTTTTCAGTGTGGTTTCGAACATTAACTAGTAATATGCGTTTTTAAAGAAAATATAAAATGGGTGGCATGTTTTAAATGTTGAATTTGGAGCCAGTGTCATTATACCATAACCAAAGTATGGCCGATAATTGTGGGCAAGGGTATCCGAAAAGGGCAAACGGAAACGGGGGCATCCCTCACCCAAAACTGATGATGGGTTTTCCTGGGAGACTTGGGCGCACTTGCAGGCATCGCTTTGCAATGGAAAAGTTGCTGGGCATGCGCTGGATCCAACTAATAAAATAAATTTAACCGTTTAATTGAAGTAAATTGCCTATAAAATTGTTTTTCAAAAGTAGCCGCAAGAGATGGTGGGGCGGCCGAGGCACCCAAGCCATAATTGAGTAATAAATTCAAATATTTATTGCATCAACAAATGTACAAATTGTGTTGCCACTGCTCGGGCCTACAAGTGCTAAGTGATATCTAGGGCAGGAAAATAGGGGCTGTAGAGGCTTTGGGCCATTTCAATTAAGTTCCCTACAAGCTAGGCAATCCTTTCCCAAAGCTACATACTTTTGCACTTTGCTCTAAATAAAAACAGCGGCGTGGAAAATGCGAAAACGATGGGTGGGCGACCATCGGGGCGTATGCGTAATATGCATAAATATTGAATGACTTTTTGGTGTGACATCAAGCGATGTGCACTCAACACTTAAACACACCCACAGACAGTTGCTGTTCCTGTTGCAGAGTGGGAGTTAGGACGTGTGGGGGAAAGTAAAGTGAAAGCGTATGTAAAATACTTTCACGCGCCCAGTGAATAATTTAAAAGCCGAGAACACAGAGCTCCAAGAACGAGCAGCCAAGCAGCCAGCAGGCCGGCAATTGGCAGGGCAGGGAATCCATCAAGTTTGCACCCCATCTCGACCGCCTCCACCAAGCCACTCCCCCAAAAATGAGTTACTTTACATAACTAAGTAATTTCCAAGCTGCCGGGAGCGACAGAAACGTAAAATTATTATAAACAAACCATTCGACAGTCGTAAAAAAGGAAACGCACCAGGCACCCAAGCTGTCAAGCTGCCAGGCTTCAGAAGATGAAGCCATAGCAAAAAATGAACAAAAAACCGCATAAAAGGTCTCGCAAATTTTGTCATTATGCAAACATCGGCTGGCAAGGAGTATAAAATACAAAACATATTTAAATGCAATAAAGCAAAACGAAGGGAGGGCGGACTTGGTGGAGTCCCCGGAGCACAGAAATACTTGTAAGTGTAAAAGCGTGGAATGTGGCAATGGAATGGTGCTGTTAATCCACTAGCCGAAAAAACACCAAGGAACGGGAATATTATTTCCAAGTACGAAGAAGCTAATCTTGCCTTTGGTCCTCTTTTTCATGCAGCAGTAGTATCAGTAGTATTTAATGCTTTATAGCTCTAGGATAAAGTCGTCCGGTCGGAGTGTACACATCAAAACAAAACGTCTTGGGATGTCTAATGTTATGTACGGCCAAAGTTAATGCTACAAATGGTGTATCCTTTAAGTGGCCGACGTTGGGACACAGGATATATGTTGTTCACTACGGGGATCTGAAGACACGGCGACAGGCTCTGATGATGGCGATGATAGATGAGAAACAGTTCTTGGTTGTACTGATACTTGGGTTTATGGAACAAATTTAATAGTATTTACGGGCAAGTGCCAGGTATAAAAACACTAAGGCTAAAAAAAGGAAGAAAGAGGTAATTAAACCATTAATATTCGGCATATGTTGTTAGTATAGCTTTCCGCGCTTTGTTTTCCTTATATATAAACTTGTAAAATATATTAATTGACAATGTTAACACATTCAGCTCACAGAGCTCCGAGGTCACGCCAAAATGTAATGACCTAGCGTATTAAACTAAGACAACTGGCCCTTCGATTTCGACAAGCCAAGACGACTTTTAGAGGAAAAACTAAACTGCACATCTTTTAATTAAACAAGAAGTGATTAGTCCCTCGAGCCACCAATCCGCAAGTCCGATCCTAATGGTTCCCAAGTGGCATACTACAGGTTACTATTTAAAATTCACCACTCTTGACCGCTATTTCGGATTATTAGGTTTTTCTTACATTCTTCTTACATAAAACTTAGCTAAAAAGCAAAAAATGTGTGAAAATTAAGTTTTTAAATTTATTGCTTACACAATTATATAAATAATTTTGTTACATTTGATATAAGAAACTTTTGTGGTCACGACTTTTTTGTTTGAAATCCAGTAGCCATGCCAACGATCGGGCTAAACTTGCATAACTTCTTGGATTGAACGTAATGTCATACACACATACATATATGGTCGTCTTTCAGGCGTGAATTATAAGCTATGGCCTGAAAGATGGAATCCAATTTCCTTATTTTGCCTCATTAGATTAATTTAGCCCAGCGCTGTGGGGCAGGATTTGCGAGTAGCCACAATATAGGGAGATAGGACTACCTTTTCGTTAACCGATTCCTGGGAAACCCGTAAATCCCCGCAGAACCTAAGGAGATGCTTGGCCTTCTGACAGTCCATCAATCAGATTAAAATTGAAATTCCAACTGCTCAAATAGACTGGATCCGAATGGAAACTGAGCGCAGATAGGTTGGCTCACTTAATATTTGGCCAACAGCTTCAAGTGATTTACGGAGATTACGGCTTGAAAGGAGCCCGGGTGGCAGGCCGGCTGAAAGGAGCTTTTGTAAGCTGATTTTCCTGCTGGCCCGCCTTTGTCTAAGCCCCCTGCCCCCACTCACTTAAAAGGCTGCTCCTTTGGCTGCCCACGGGGCCATTTGGAAGTCACTTCATTGCCTGCTGCATTATGAGTTAGTTGTGCGCCCAACTAAAACGTTGTACAATTCAAAACAAGCGAAGGACTCGGTCGCCCACCCAAGCAGCTGAAGCTGGAAAGCTGGGAAATCTGGGAAAGCAGGGAAGGCCGGAGCCAGCCAAGTCAAGCCTAAGCTGCTGGAGCATGTATTTCCTCGTCTTGTTTGGCTTCTGGCTATGCGACTGTCCGGCACCTGGTTCTTCTCCGCCTTTCACTGCCTTTCACCACCTTTCACCTTTTACCCGGCCACTGCATTCAATGCATTTCAATCGTCGGCCGAACTGCAGAACACAACATTTTAATTTTCTCTCTATGATGGCTTAGCTGTCACTGAATGCAATGCATTTCCGATCAGAAAAGCGGCTTTCTCAATCAATTGGCTGTAATCTGAGCAAACCCCCTTCATATATAATATTATGTATTGCCGATGATTGCGTGAGTGGCCATTGGCTAGTGGCCAAGACCTCTTCGCTCGAAACGAAACACAATCATTTTTTTCATTTGGCTCTGAAGGCTCCGAGCTTAACGATTAAATTTCTTAATTCAATGGTTGTTTCTTGTTTGAGCTAAGACACTGAATCAAATCCATCATGACTCATCTTTAAAAAGTTTAGTACATCAGTGAACGTCCACTTTTTGTAGAACTTGAATTATTATTTGTGTCTCTTCAATCTTTAAGGTCAAGAGGTTTTGAAACGCAAGTGTTTGAAATTTTTAATACGATATATTTCAGTTGCTTATTGGCAACCGTCCGCAACGTTAAGTAAATCGGAGTTAAAATTAACTTGTATTCTTAATTTTCGTAATCATACAAAATAACATTGCAAATTAATGCCGAAATTGAATTTAATTGAAAACGATTATATTATTATATAATATGGATAATGAAGCTTTATATAGGTTTTACACACTGGAGTTGTTGTTTTTTTTTGTACCTTTGGTTTTGAATGATATTCTTTTATTAGGTAGAATAATATTTAATTCAGACGTTATCAAAGTAAATAATGAAATTGGCAAAACCAAAAAGGATTTAAAAATTCTTTAAGATACAAAATTCGAGAAATGAAATAGCAATGAAAAAGTTTTATTTCCGAATGGACTGCATAGAACGGAACGGCCAGTATGTCAGATGGATGGCAGCTTTAGGATATAGTTATCATACTTTTATAAATCTCAAGGTTCGAAAATTTCTTTAAAAATAGCTTATTTAATAAATTTAACCTTTCCTGTGGCAGCTCTGGAATATTTAGTCCGATCAGCGGCGTTTTCTTGATCGTTCGACTCATTTATGGATATTTCGTGTGGTAAATGTCTTCTTTAATGCATTGCAAACTTATGTTTATCACAATTAATGATATTTTTTTAGTTCCTCATAAAATTTAGGTGTATACATATATTGCGTTGCATATCTCAAACTTCTGTAGAGACATCTTCGTGACAATTTGTTCAAATTTATATTTATGTCGCCACACTTATATTTCAAATTAAACAATTATTTTAAATGTGATTAAGAAAGTAAGTTTAAAAGAGGCAACTTGGTGTATGAAGTCAGCGTTAGCAAAATAATTTATTTTACCGCGAGACCGATTTGCAAGTGGTGGCATCTGAAGGAGGAATATTTATTTGATATTGGTTAACAGGGTAACGAGTATCTGATTGGCGAGGCACCCGACCTTTTGGTTTTTGAAAATAGTTTTGAATAAATATGCTTAACGAACTTTCAATTTTCTTTGCTGGGTTAAGAAACACCCATATGTATTCCATGTTACGATCGATAAACATTAAATTTAAATATTATATAGATTATTCAATTTAAGGCAATTCTCGCTGAATAATCGCCCAAAAGATTGGGAACCGACTGCTCCTTTTGTCCCCTGTGTATGCCCCTAAGCCTTATTAACCCTTCGAAGTTGCCCTGCCATACCCCACTCCCTGCCCTCCCCATCCCCCTCCTCTGTTCCACACACGCCATGCAGCAACTCGAGTTGAACGTTGATGAATCGTCTGCACTTTATGGAAGGCAAAAACATGTTGACGGCTCACTTGTATCCTATATCCTGGCACAATCCCTTGAGGACCTTCCCAGTCCTGCCGCCCTGCCATCCTGCCGTTCCGCCGCATTGCCACCCACATGCCTGGAAATCCCCGACTAACAAGCCATATTAAAAACGTTGCGACTGAAAGTGCGGAAATCTAGATCCAGATGCATGCAAACATATATCAAACTGCAATGGCAAAGATTTGCCCTCTACACAATCGTGGCTTTGGGGCGGGGGTGGTACATCTTATTACGTTGTTTTATTGCCATTTTGAAAACCAGGATCAAAGGAAGGGCAAGACGAGCAAAACAGTCAACTGCAACAAGATTAATGAGTTTTTTTAAATTTATTATTGCCGCTGCTGACTCACCTTCTTCTGATCTGAAATCCCCTTGAATCCTGCAGCGCCGCCCTCCGTTTCTCGCCCCCCTTCTGGCTCCTACGCCCCTGGTCGGCGGGAATGCACAATAAGGTTATAAATTTCACAACTACTTGCTGCCAGGGGAAACCCTTTGAAGTGCCTCATTTATTATGCGATTGCCACTGCACTCCCGATCCGCTTCCAGTGGGGGAGTAGGGGTGAGCCGGACTCGGACTTGGACTCCATCTCCTCTCCGCTGAAATCAGGACTTGGGACAGCGCCCGAACTCCTGTCTCCTGTCAGCGTCAAGCTAAATTGTCATCAAGGGCATTTTAGAATCATTTTTCCCCGCTCACTTTCAGCAGCGACTTTTTCATGTTAGTTGAAAATATTTCGACGTCCGAGTCACGTGATTAATTATGTTCCCAAGAGGGTCCTTTGCGGGCAGGAGTGGTGCAGGTGCTGCTCCCGAGCTGGGGACAACACAACTAATGTGAGAAACGTGTCAGCCTGGGCCGCCGGAAAGGGAACCAGATTTGCTTGACCATCCAGCGGGGACCTAAAAATGTTTTCCCTCATTTTAAATCAGGTCATCATCGGTGCTCCTGAACGTTGGACGTTCACGACTTCTGCAAAATTTCTTTATTCTTTGATAAAGAACAAAATTGAATGACTAACGCAGATGGTTCATTTTTTTCAATGAAATTTTTCTCTTCGCTTTCGCCTTATCATTTCAATTAAATAAATTTCGGTCTC